>FR997834.1:18220810-19680810 GCA_905475405.1 Schrankia costaestrigalis
TTCATCACTTAAAGATGTAAGTAATTATTAAGATTTTTATTTTTTAAAGTAATTCTTTTGTTAATGATAACAAAACTTACTAAAATATATTATAAGTTATGGGAACTGTAATAAAGTTAACACGACCCAAAACTCTAGATCGAGGTAAAACCAAGATACTATTAAGCTTAGCTAACATCCTTGAGGCCAATATAAGCAACTAGCTGACCCGCGCCCACTTCATTGGACGTCGAAAAAAACGCGTCCCTTTTTTAAACATATTTTCTAATTGCTCCACTCTTATTAGTCATAGCGTGATAATATATAGCCTATGACACTCCCCGATAAATAGACTATTTAACACCGAAAGAATTTTTAAAATCCGTTAAGTAGATCCAGAGATTACCCCCTACGACGTCACAAACACACAAACTTTACCTCTTTATAATATTAGTATAGAAGTATAGATAAAAAACAATTTTACTTGCATTTTGTACACGCCACTAAGCAGCGGTAGCTATCCATAAGTAATTGCTTATCATAATAATATGCTACATAATTATCTTAGCTAGCTAATATAATGTTTAATATCGTAGAAAAATTCTTGTTTAATAAAAAGCGAAGGTGCATCTCTGACGCACAGGTACCTAATAACGTTTATGATAAAAGTTTGATAATTTTGCATTTCAGGTTATAAAAAGGGGGTTAAGCTATACATTAGCTAAGTAGTAAAATTATTAAAAATCGTTTTATTTTTTATTAGGTTTCTTTATAAACAATAAAGAAAACTAATGAAAATAAAACGATTTTTAACATATAACACTATATTTACATCGCTATAATAATTATTCCTTACTACGTGAAAAAGTTCAAGCGTGAACTCGTAAAAAAGGGTCTACATTTTTCCATCAATCTAAAGGTCATGGCACATTATACCGGCACCGCAACAGCACCGCTCCACACCAGCATTTAACTTGTCATTCAATTTAGAGCATTAAATCGTGTGTAGTATAATATATTTCATAATGTCAATATAAAAAAGCCAACGGCGGGCAGTCAGCGCGCTTGCCGCTACCACACAACTCGACCCGCAGCCCGCTGCTGCAAGCGAGCGGACCTTATGCGTACAGCGCGCCGACGGCATGCTCATTACGCGCCGACTCCGAGTCGGTAGCGAAACAACGTCATTGCGTCGTGCAAGTCCTAAGCGTGTTCAATCATAAATGTCTTAAAACAATATTGAGTTCGCGGTGACAGCAAGCTTACACGACGCGGCCGGCGCGCGGACTGCGAGCTTGCACCTTGCGGACAACGCGTAGTTAGCGCGCTGGCAGCTAGCCGTAGTCTAAATTCGAGGCGACGCCGTGCAGACTGTGCTGTTGCGGTGCCGGTATAATGTGCCATGACCTTAAGACGTCAACGATCCAGTCCGAAAAGCGGACACGGTCGCATTCCGCATATGCATTGTATTGAAATCACAAAAGGAATAGGATGTACAAGTTTATATTTATATTTAACTCGAGTCGCTACTCGCCCCGACTTCGCTCGGGTTTAATGCTTATACTCTACAATGTCATATACTATTCAATAACCTTCCTCTCGAATCACTCTCTCTAATAAAAAAAACTGCTTGAAGCACATTAGGGATGGAGAGATAGCAACAACGGCTTTGTTTTATCTATACTTCTATACTAATATTATAAAGAGGTACAGTTTATGTGTTAAGTACGTTGTAAGGGGTAATCTCTGGATCAACTAAACCGATTTTAATAATTCTTTCTGTGTTGAATAGTCCATTTATCGGGGAGTGTCATAGGCTATATACTATCACGCTATGACTAATATGAGCGGAGGAGTAATTAAATATGTTTAAAAAAGTGACGCGTTTATTTCGCCGCCCAACGAAGTGGGCACGAATCAGCTAGTATCATATAGTGATGCCTAACAGGCTATTCTTTATGGAACTTTAAAGTACCAAATATGAAAGTCGAACAATAAAAAATTGAAACCTAAGTGCTTCCTCTCTCGAACAATAAAAATGGAACAAGCTTCCAGTGCATAAGCTTCCCGTTATTTACGCGTCATTATTCCAGTAATTTACGACTTAAAATACCATTCCGATGTATATTTCGCGACATTTAGGTCGAATTGCATCAATCACAACTGGCAGTTGATGTTTCTGTCAATAAAACATAATATAAGCGCCGATTACACTAGACTACATGTAGTCAACTACATCATGTAGGAGACTACATGTAGTCTATGTAATCACAAATGTAGTCTGTTAGGACACTACATAATTATCCTTCCTGACGTCCTTATGTAGGAGACTAGTCTCCTACATGATGTAGTTGACTACATGTAGTCTAGTGTAATCGGCACTTTAGTTAGAACAAAAAAAACGAGACAAATTTGAATAGAGATCAGCATTAGCTATGCCGCTATGCGGTATCGAAGATAATATTTAACACGTTTACTGCGTTACGAGATCTGATGAGTCTCGTAAGCGACTTGCCCATGGCGCGTACGTGAAATAGTATGACTTACTCTGTTTGGCAAATGAATTTACAGTACTTTCTTTTGAAGTAAGAGTGAGATGACTGATATTATCCTAATTAGTTATAGTAGTAGTAATATTTTTATGAAAAAAAACGTACGAGACTTAATAGGACTCGTAGCGACCAGATGATAAAAATCTACATCTGGGGCGGTATGAGATCTTTAAAACTTGTAGCAATCTCGTACGAAGCTAGTTGCAAAATTAGTTAGTGTTGTGACAGCTTTTGTGGGATGGGTCGTTTTTACTATGTTATTAAAACCATATCGGTTTTGATAACATAAAGAATCAAAAGCGATTCCATAGAATATTATAAATTTCATTTAATAATTCTAATGAATTTAATGTTATGAATGAGGTTGAAAAATCTCTATAATCAAAGCCAAAGTAAATAAAAACGCAGTGTATTTTGCTATGAAAAGGCAAAACTGTAATAAAACTTTTTGTATACCATGTTTTAATGACAAACATTTATTTTAATTTGAGCAACCTGTTTAAATATTTTTAAAATAAACTATTCTATCGATATTGGAAACTTTAGTTTTATTGTCATCACTATCTATTTATCGACATTTTAACTAATATGCATTACGAGATCTAAATGAACTCGTATATTTTTTTCAAAAAAGGCATTTACGAGATCCTATAGTTCTCGTAAGTTTCTTTGGAAAGATTATCAATTATATATTACTCCAAACACAGGGCGGCTCCGCATACTAAAAGATACATTCATTATTTACCTGCTGACACAAAAAAAATACAAATTTAATCAATTTTCATAAAAATATTAAGGATTAAAAAGAACCCCTCGAACGAGACCTAAAGAGTCTCGTTGCGTCATTACGAAAGTTCCAGTACGAATACTTTTCGGTCTCGTAACGCCATTCAGACAAGAACTAAAAATTTGCTTTCGCAGTGAACGTGTTAATGTGATTTCCAGCAAACTTGACTTGTTTCATCTAAAGTTATCGCGAGTTATTTGAAACTTGTACTCACACCTCACCTCTAAAGGGTAGTTAGGTAATTTTGTGTTTACTATTGGTGGAGTATGTGATGTAGTGATACTTTGCAATTGACAGGATCATTTTAAACACATTTTTTGCCAATACTTCTGATCCCTTTAGATAACTTATTTAGAATTTACAAAATCATAAAAAAAGAATTACCACTGACACAGTACCCAACATGCCTATCTCCCACTAGGCAATTATTTACGCATAAACAACAATTTCATCATCATCATCATTCAGCCAATTGCCGTGCACTGCTGGACATAGACTGCTCCAAATATTGCCACCTAGTGTAATCCTGTGCCTCCCTCATCCATCGGTTTCCGGATTTAATCATTTGACTACACGGAATTCTAATCAAAAACTACGTACATGATACTATTACGTAGTTTTCATGCGCCATAACCAAAAAGGTAGTTCAAATATATTCTCATGAACCTCACGACAAGCGATATTCTCAAGAGGGCCAAGCAGCTGTGGACATATGCCAAGAAACAAAAGCTAAAACAACACGTGTATACTCTGTATTGCGCAAGTAAAATAGTCCATTTATCGAGGAGTGTCATAGGCTATATAGTATCACGCTATGACTAATAGGAGTGGAGCAGTGATGAAATATGTTTAAAAAAAGGACGCGTTTTTTCGCCGCCCAACGAAGTCGGCACGGGTCAGCTAGTATATTATATTCCTGAACTTCACGACAAGGGATATTCTCAAGAGGGCCAAAGCAGCTGTGGACATAAGCCAAGAAACAAAAGCTAAAACAACATGTCTTGTATACTCTGTAATGCGCAAGTTTAATATTTTAAAGTTTGTCTTCTTTCCTTGTAGCTTCAAACTACAACAAAACAGCTTGTAAATGGACAAAGTTTTTGACTTAAGGAATATTCTTATTTTATATTATACTCGTATAACTTCAAAAGGTTTCAGTGTTAGTTGCAAACTTTTAATTTAAACGTTAAGTAACATTTGATCCATAATTTAAACGGTATGTTTTTACTTTAGGCTAAATACAGACTAGCTAAGGATGTGTACGCACTATTTTTAGCATAATAATGAACCCCTACGTAGTCAGTAACGGAATTTGGTCCTTAAACATTTCGTTAAAAATAAAAATAAATTATAAAATAAACGTCCAGTTTGACGCATCTTAATGAAGAAGATGAGCTGTCACTTTAAAAATTACAAGAATGCCGTTTTAAGCTTAGTTACAGTACGATTACATTACTTTAAAAAAATATAAATACAAGAATACCTATTGTGTGACAATTTGACAACTAAAAGTTATATTAACCGCATGGTTAACGATTTTAAGGTACGAAAATTAACATGCTGGTTACAAACTGGCACAAAAATATTCATATCATGCTTTACAAAGTAGGTACACAAAATGAGACATCAAAGAGTTGTAATAATATTATGATGCTAAATAGTATTAAACAAAAAAAGAGTTGTGTGACAAAAAGGTTGTGTTTGTGCATAATTATGTGTGCGTGAGAGAAAGTATAGGCAGTGAGTGCTTTTTGCCTAATTAAAATATGTTCCATCTTGTTTATGTGTCGAAATTATTAAACACTTCGGTTCATTATAATATGTAAGAATATGTAACATGTGTGTGTCGACATAAATTTAATTTAGTTTTAAAAGAGTGTAATTCTCGAAATTCGTTTTCAATTTATGTTTCGTATATCTCTAAAACAAAAATAATACACAGAATTTAATATTAATTTAAGAAAATGGGTGTTAAGTCTGAGAAGGCGAAACAATAACTCCCTCTCTAGATTAAAGCAACTGAAATTGGTCACGAAAATAAACACTTCAAATCAGTCCAGTGTAGGGTTGTTGCTTTGATCTTTTTATCTATACTTCTATACTATTATTATAAAATAAATAAAATAAAATAGTTTTTATTTCGAACACAGGATTCATATTATAAAGAGGTAAAGTTTGTGTGTTTGTATGTTTGTGTGTTTGTTTGTTTGTGTGTTTGTGACGTTGTAAAGAGTAATCTCTGGATCTACTGAAACGATTTTAAAAATTCTTTCTGTGTTGAATAGTCCATTTATCGGGAAGTGTCATAGGCTATATAGTATCACGCTATGACTAATAAGAGTGGAGCAGTATTGAAATATGTTTAAAAAGGGACGCGTTTTTTTTGCCGCCTAACGAAGTGGGCACGGGTCAGCTAGTATAGTATATTTATCAAAACTAAATTGAAAACCAAGGTATTAAATTTTAAAGTTTATTTTATGTTTATTTCGATAAATTGTATCGAAACAACGCAAAACAGTTAAAATATTTACTGTTTTTAAAATAAACTATAACTTGTAAATATTATTTCAATCGCCATTTTGACTTGTAACCACTAGAGATGATGTAAAAACAATTATAAATCTAAAAAAAACTCAAAATGTTTTATTCAAAATTAATACAACTTTCGTTTTATCTTTTTTGACGTTATTTATTTATTCTACTACTACTACTAATTTCCGTTATAATAATAAAAGCATACATTATCTATAGATACTCAATGACACACTTAAAAGACACAACGTGTTGATAAATAAAATTAAGAAAATAATAATATATCCTCCCGACCTCATTTCATTCTTTTGTCATTATTATCTTAGAAAATCTATTATTAGAACTATCAATTGTCTTTCTGAATAATGGAACAAACGTGAAAAGTGTTCCATTTGGATCGGTTGTTTATGACTGATTATTCAAACCACCTTCCACGAGAATACGTACGATTCTACCACGTTGTAGCTGCCAGGACAAAAAAAAACGTTCCTCCTCAGACCAAAGAAGTAGCACCAAAAACGACCGCATCCCTCCCTGAGGTGGCTTTTTTCAACGATCTCTGCCTAGTCCTTAACGTTTACGATGTAGGATAATATGAAGGTATTAAGTAGTCAGCAAATAAATTAACTTCAAAGCAAGCTTCATAGAGCAGCAGGAAACTACTTTCTTTATGTTTTCATTTAGAAATCAATACTTAATATTATAAAGAGGTAAACTTTGTGTGTGTTATTTGTTTGTGACATTGTAGGGGGAATCTCTGGATCTAATTAACCGATTTTAAAAATTCTTTCTGTGTTGAATAGTCCATTTATCGGGAAGTGTCATAGGCAATATAGTATTAAGCAATGACAAATAGCAGAGGAGAAGTAATGAAATATGTTTAAAAAAGAGACGTGTTTTTTTTCGCCGTCCAACGAAGTGGGCACGGGTGGGCTATTAATAAATAAAGAATCAAGTGCCATCCCTATCATTTACTTTTAAGACTTTCAAATTTATCAATACTCCAAAAACAAAGTGATTAACTATTACCCGGAAACCCAAATCCCCCCCGGACCTTTATTTAATTAATTATATTTTCTTGTATTTATCCTTTACACGAGGCAACAATTAAACAAATTGATTTATTTTAAACAATTTCATTATTAAACATTGTGCGTTGATTAAACACAGTTGTTGTCAGAAGCTTGGTTTCGATTAAATTAAATTATTAACAAAATAGTCTCTAGAGTGAAATTTTGAGAGTTAACGGCACTTGGATTTGCTATGCAATGGACAAATTTAGATAACGAGACAAGGACTCAAGTGGCCAAGTGGTCAAACGTCTTTACTTATTGGACTCAAGTTGAAATCCTGTCTTGAGAGTTATACTTTTCTCAATAATTTAAAGAGACTTGATTGAAGCTAATTAGGTCATTTACCTATCTACTATATAAAAATAAGTCAGGTTTTCCTTCCTGACGCTATAACTCCAGAACGCACGAACCGATTTCCACGGTTTTGCATTCGTTGGAAAGGTCTCGAGCTCCGTTAGGTTTATAGCAAAGAAAATTCAGAAAAAATTGTAACAGAAAAGCGGGAAAATAATGCCCGGGCGAAGCCGGGACCGGCCGCTAGTTTGTGATATAAGTTTTTAGGTAATTTATTGGATGATTAGCAATTTTTGTAGATCAGACAAAGTTTAGCTTATTAGGAAAGGGTTTCTAATATTAGATCTTCCATATAGACTACAGACTTCGCTTGCAGCCGATAATGACGTAAAGCTAAAGATGCCTCTGCAAGCAGCTTGGGGGTATAATATCATAGATACTCAGTGAGCTAAGATTTACTATCGTGGTTACTCTATAGATTTTCGTTTAGTGAAAATACAGGTAATTCAGTATAGGGTAACTGAAAAGTTGGTATATATTACTGGCTGCTAATATTTGAACTCAACGAAAAAAAGAAAGAAACAAAAACAAAATAAAAACCGAAATGATCCCTTTAAATACAATAATTTTAATTAATATTAATATTCTGATAAATTGAGTTAATCTTAGCAGTCATATTTAGATAAACAAGAAAATAAACAAAGCCCTACTCAACTGTGTACACATACTTTAGGTACAGTCAACTACTAAAGTTAATTAACACATAATATTACAAGGTCGCTTTTCGTGTTTGGATATTTATTGGTAAATTGGTGTTTAGTATTTATTTGACATTGCTAACGATGTAAGCAGATCATTTTCTCTTACACTTACTTGTGAAAGCGTGTAGCTTTAAGAATCAGATGTTATATAATATTGTATGTGTTCCAATTTTTATAATTTATTTATTTATTATTCTTGACAAGATTTTAATGTAGATGTAGGTACGTACAATTTGTGTTAAGCGTTAATCAACTGTTGTAGTTGAATGTACAAGTATAGTTTATTTATAGATAAGGTTAGTGTACTACGGCCGCTTGTCTCCTTGAGGTGATAATACAAATCCCTGAAACGTCTAAATATATAAGGCTTCTTATAATACAATTGTTCTGTTTATTCTTGGTATTTCACAGATAAATTACACGTGGATGAGATTAGGAGGGGCTTGCCGTGGCTATTATATTCAAATTCAAAACTCATTTGTTGATAATCCTTAGATTAAGAGAGTTAAAACTTTTTGGACATTGTGACAACAATTGAGTAGCGGATAGATTATTAGCGAGGATTATAGTAGGGTTTTCACGTGGCAGACGTTAAAAGAATGAAAAAAAAAACGTTGATACGAATAAATATTTTATTTTTCGATTTATTGCAATATTACGAGTACCTTAGATATTATAGTTTTTTGTGCATGCCTGTACTAAAATGCATAATTATGAATCTGAAGAGTTTTTTTTTACAATTTGATTTATAAGTGTCAACATTCACAAATGAACTGAAGGTAAAATGAGTTAATTTGTCACAACACAAAATGACAGCAGCTGTATTTATCAAAAAGTAGAGAGGGTAAAGTTTTTTACCAAAAGAATACTGCTGAATGAGAATTTATTGTCGGGGTAGACGTTCTGCTTATTCAAATACTTTCTTTGGACGGATTATTTATAATATTTATCTTTCATATATATTTTACTAGCTTTTGCCCGGCTTCGCTTGCGTTACATTCGGGGTAGCACTGTTCCCCCTTTCTGGACACAGTAAAAAAAACTAGCCTGTGTTACTCTCCATCCCTTCAACTATCTCCACTTAAAAAATCACGTCAATTCGTCGCTCCGTTTTGCCGTGAAAGAAAGACAAACAGACACACTTTCCCATTTATAATATTAGTATGGATTACTTCATCATATTATTATAAGTAAACTGCTTTGGTGGGAAAGCGCTTGTATTAGCAGCTGCTGAGAGTGAAGTCGCTGTTTCAAATTCCATGCAAGATGATTATTTCAGTAATCTATAAATTATTGTCTTGAGTTCTATCTGTTTCACGTCTGTAAAAGTCCCCCTAACACACGACAGGACTAGAGGAGAAGTCACATTAGTTTGTTGTGGACCATTATTTTATGATTACATACTATTTTTACCTATAACGCTTAGGTATAACTAGAAAAATTGTACAGTTGAGTTTAAGTTGCGGCCCGGCGCCGTATAAAGCAATGGTTAAATTTAGTAGACGAGACGGTTACTCGGTTGGCCTAGTGGTCATGGCGCTGGACGCGTATAGTCCAGAGACGCGGGTTCGAGTCCCGCATCGAGTACCAATTTTTTTCATTATCTTTCTTCTTTTCGGATTATTTCATAATGTCAAGATTTTACTAAACACGCTTAATCATTTAACATGGTGATTAAGCCTTTTAATTCACGGGATCTGAATGAAATGTGAATAAGAATAAATAAATGGCATCCAAATGAGGCTTCTTCGCGTACAGATACTTAGTAAGAATGTAATTTTGATTACGGCTAAAGGCCTACGCAGACCGGGACGGCATGGCAAGGGATTTTAATTTTTACTAATGGACATTCAACCGTACTATTACAGAAATACGACATAAATTGCTATGCTTTAAAATGAAAAATGCCGTTCGATTAAATCCCTTTCAATGTCACGGCATCATTTTAAAGCATAGCAATTTATGTCGTATTTCTGTAACGGTACGGTTGAATTTCTATTAGTAAAAATTAAAATCCCTTGCCATGCCGTCCCGGTCTGCATAGGCCTTAAAGCTCCACTTTCCTAGAACTCTAGGCTGCAAGTAAACCAAGACATGAGTACAGTCTGATTAAACCTGAACGATATTACCTCCAAGAATTTACAGTTCGCCTAGTTTGCAAATGAAGTCAATGTAGACATGACTGTATGTGTACGTATAACACATCAACCTAGACCCAGTATACCTTGATCCCTTGTGATAAGACACGTTTTCAAATGAAAATGTTTATTTATCACCCAAAGTGCATAATAAAAAAATATTTAAAAGTATGGTATACCAGAACTCCAGACATTTTATTTGTAAAGTGTATTATTTTCATCATTGTGAAATTTCAAATGTGTCTCGCATTAACTTACTCAGAATTATTGGATTTTTTTAAAAGTGTTTTTTTAACTAACAAATACAATACAAAATAAAACATATAAAAGAAACTAGTTCTTTTGTAGTACTAGTGTAAATTTAATATTGGACTCAATTATCAACGTTAAAGTACAGCTTTTACAAATAAAAAACTGAATGTACTCAATGGATCGTAAAAATGGTTCGCTTGATCGAATCAGTCTCGCTTCGAACAACGACCACTGAAGATCTATTTGATTATACTAAGTGTATTTTATTCTATCTAGACAATGCGGCTGCCCCATATCAAAACCTAGCAAGTGTTCAATGCAAAATTTTACAGGAGAGCGCTAAAACGTAAATTGGGCTAGCCGTAGAACAATATTTACATAAACTATTTCAAAATGGTTTTATTATATAAAATAAACATAGACGATAATTACATATTAAAAATATTATGATTTTTGTGTATATTGCATATTTTATACCCCTTACTAACTTTGATAATGACTCGACAATCAGTTCGTCCTTGTAGAAACCAGTATTTAACCTAGTAAGAGCAGACTAGTAAGACTTGCAGTTAGACTAAATAAGTACTAGATGCTATAATTAAGAGCTACTTTCATTACAATTAGTTCATATTTATGGCATCTCGTAAGTAATATCGACTTGTAGGTAGGTATATAACATCATTGCATGTAAACACAAAACCACTCATTATAAACCAAGCCTAGGCAAAGCTCGAAGACAGCCATGAAATAGGGTATTCTAGGTTATTCAACATTCTTAATTTACGTACGTAGTCAAAGAAACAATTATAAAAAAATAATTAGACAAACTGACCACTCATTTGTTTCCTCAGCTTCTTCTTCATTACTGTTCATGTTAACTGCAGCCATTATTATTTTTGACCGATGAGATCGTAAGCTATTCATTTTAGTAAAATAATAATAACAATTTATTCACAAATTCGATTGTGTGGACGAAACACAGCCACGCTGTAGCAAACAACAAAGTACCTACATCTATCAAGTCCCCTCTATTCACTATGTTTGTTGACTATTTCATAAACCTAGCAAGACGCATTAACCACTTAAAAACCTAGCAAGTCTTAGAGACTTTAGAGACTGTTTGATAGTGGTCAGAGCGATATACTAGGTTTGTAAATGGTTACGGGATTATGGATGGTGTACTTACTAGGTTATGTGTTTTCCAAACTGTGGTTATTTGTAAGTTTTTCACTCTGATATTTTTTTATTTTGTAGGGACTTACTAGTTGATAAAGATTATGTAATAAAAACATTTTCTTAAAAAATGTTTCTTGCTAGGTTTTGATATGGGGCAGCCGAATGGTATTTACAAGATTATATGACTTAATTTTCAGTTTTTTTACTAGGTATAACATTTTTTATTATTATCGGCATTATTAGACATTTCACAAAAAAAGGCTAAATATATTTGTCTGTTGGACACATTTTTACTATTGGATGCAAATGAGTTAATTTTTTTCGTTTAGAAGTTCATACTCAACATCAATTTAACGGTCATAAAGAACATCCAGACTTAGAACATAATATTGTTAATTATTTAGCTAGAATTGTCCTGCGAGGGAATCGAAATTCAAACTATTGTAGAACAGAATTTAGAGACAAACCTAAAGCGTTTTAGGAACAAGTCACACATAAAAAAAACAACTAAACTGTTCTAAGAAGAGAAACCACAGCTGCAAATACAACAGCCAGCTTTAAAGTAACTTCATCACCTGAGCCTGTTTCTCGAAATGGATTACCTAAATCCGTGAATAAGGTGTTCGGTAGGCTCATAGACATCATTCATATTTCTGTGGGTAAGCTTGACGTGGTCATTAATCAAAACTAACAACCGTTACTTAAAGTAGTAAGTGGTGTGTAGTTGAGCCTAATATTACAAAGCTGTAGGGAAGCTTAAACTTTATCGTAACGGATTAAGTTTCAAAACACCATTATAGATATTATATAATATTAGACCTTACATAGATGAGAGAACAAGAAAAACACTATGTGAATCTCTGGTTCTCTCCAAGTTCAATTATTGTGATACGGTGTATGGGCCATGCTTGTTGAACAGGACAGTAAGGCAGATACAGAGAGTTCAAAACGCATGTGCCAGGTTTTGTTTTAAAGTGCCACCCAGATCCCATGTCACCCCATTCTTAAACAATGCTAACATGGTAAAAATGGAGGCCCGACGGAAAATACATTTTGCAACCTTACTTTTTGGTATAATTAAAAATAGGAAACCGAGATATTTGTATGAAAAACTAGTTTGGACTCAGGACCATTATAAATATCAAAGGAGACAATGTACCCACGTTCTAACTCTTCCCAAGCATCGTACCACCACTTTCAGGGGATCCTTTAAATTCAGCGCAGCCAAAATCTGGAACGACATACCACCGCCTTTGCGTGCCCTGAAAAGTAAAGATACATTTAAACGAAAATTAAAAGCTATGTTCTTAGGTATGCAAAAACAAAATACATAATTAATTTTACCTTAGGTATGCACGTTACGCATACGTGTGTGGCGGCATGGTAGGTAATTTATGTTCCATGGGATCTCCAACTATTCCCTTCCTTATTTCAATGTGCTATATACTTGTTGCTGTGTAATCTTTTATAAATACATAATCATCTAAGTTAAAAATTAATACGTGTTTTCGGAAACGTGGCATGGTTGACACGTGCGGACACGTGACAATTCAATGTCATACATAGGTATGTTGTCAATTGTCATGTCATTGTTACTGTCAAGTCGGCCGCAATCTAGCGTTTTGTTACCACTGTATGTTTCTCTTCTCTTTGTTTCGCTTTGTTTTTCTTTTTTTTTATCTTATTTTCTTTTTTTTTTTGTGTGTTGTTTTGTGTAATGTTATGTTGCTATATTTTAGATTTTAAAAAAGTAATTGTGGTGTCAGCCAAAAGAAGGGGAGGGCTCTGCCAGAATACCAGCGCTGGTGCGACATAAAACTATGCCGTACCAGCATAACAGCTGAGGCAGAATCCTATTGGCCATTTAGACTTTGTTTTTTTTTTTTTGTTGCTATGTGTTTTTATGTTATGTGTGTGCTTTATGGCCAATAAATGTTTTTTTCTTTCTTTTCTTCTTTCTTTCTATTATGTATTCTTACTTCATCAACAAACCGATTCTGATACAGACTGTCATTTAAGCATTTACTTCTAGAACCAACATAAATTACTAACAAAAAAGAACCAAAGATTATGTCGTATCCTTCGCCACCGAAAATTATACCTTATTTTTTTATGAATAAAGTCTTTTTTTCTTTTACAGCTATTCGATACTTTCATCCCGGATCACAAGTACGATGTCAAAGTATACTGCGCCATTATACTTTTACCTTTAATACTAATAACACAGATACGTTATTTGAAATACCTTGTACCCTTCTCAGTACTTGCTAACTTGTGCCTGTTAATTACCTTTGGTGTGACATGCTATTACACATTCACTGATTTACCTCCACTGGAAAATATTGAAATGGTGGCTAGCGTTGAAAAATGGCCTTTATTTTTAAGGTAAGTGGGTTTTTTTTACAATTAGAGTTACAACATGAAGCAGTTATTCGTGGTTTTCACACCTCATTAATATTCAACTGTAAGGATAAGAATTCTCCTGTGTTTCTCTTCCAATCAAATTAAGAAGGAATCTGTTTCCTATAAAAGTGTATGTTAAGAACTTATTAACACTGCCAAATAAATAACCAGTAAGGGATCCAAACACACATTTCGTTTTACAAATTCATACCACCAAAAACCAATGACAACAAAATTACAACCAATGATCCTGTTTTCCTTCCTAGGAGTCATAAAACTAAGTAACTAATACAATATTCATGTAATGCCCACTATTCTGCTCTCTTTTTGGTCAAAAACATTTTTACTTTGGTACATTTTCCCATAAAGGGTTTCTCACAATACGGTTTTGCGAAGACAATTTCCTGAACTTGTAATGCTATTTCCAAACAAGAAATTAGGTTTGGAAAATTGTCTTTGTATACCAATCGGTTATTTTATTATTTAACATTATCGTATTGTGTTTCTTGATACGATAACTTCCTTATGTACAAACGTGCGAATGTGCTAATAGTTTGTACCTGCAATTTTTTTGTTAGGTTAAGTCAAAATCAAATTTATTTAATTAATTTAGTACAACCTTCTTTATAGCTTATTGATGTCAATAAAATAAATAAATAAATAATCCTCACACATTCACACATCGCCACCAAGTCCCAAACTAACCAAAGCTTGTACTATGGGTACTAGACAACGGATAAACATACTTATATACTTTTTTTTGTAAATAATTACATAATTGTAATTATTTATACAAAGAAAACACTCAGTCCAATGCAAACAATCTTGTTCATGATTCGATTCCCGCTCAATGCTCTGTGGCGCAGTCGGTAACTATACCGATTAGTCGGTATAGTTACCGACTGCGCCACAGAGGACGTCAAATTCTACGTCACGTCAATTAATACTACTTAACCAAAGTTACTTAACTAAATACATTCTAAAGTTTAGAAAACTTTACCACCGCTTCCAAAGCGCTAGTAGAGAATAAGCGGCGTAACAAACTCTACTGCTGTATTTTCTAGTTGTTACCACGGCCAACGCTAAACTGTTGTAGGAGAAAGATACATACCAGTGACTTTAAAATAAAAAGATTTCTAGGAGGATTAAAATTACTGACAATATACTTAAAATTGCCTGTTAAAGTCATCATCATCATCATCATAACAGCCCATTAATGTTCCACCGCAGGGACGGGCCTCCTCCCGTGATGTAGGGATACTTGGCCCACTAATATCACGCTGGCCAGACGGATTGGTATAGGGTTTAATTTCAAGTTTTCCTTCTTTTTACTTCGTAAAGATAATATTTACGGTTAGTCCCTTAGTCGGTTTTTACGACACCCTTGGGATGAGATGGGGTGATGACATATTGTATTCTTTCCCCGTCACCACACGGACATGGATCTGTTAAAATGGGTTGTTTAAATTAGGCTAATTAATGAATGGTACCTACAACATAATTTATAACAAATTAGTTACCGTTCAATACCATTAAAGCCCTAAATATTATTTTTGTTACACAATTTATAATACACTTGGAATAAATGTAGGTGTTAACAGGGTAGACTAAAATTACATAAATGTATTTCTAATAACTTGTTTACTTTATTTAACAACACACCTGTAATATTTCTAACCTTTTGATGTAAGTAAATATGAGTAACTAGTAGGGCTTAATAAAATAAGTATGTAACTGCTGACATTTAAACAAAGTTTAAAATTCACAAGTACACCTACGTGTAGTTTTAATTATGTTGGCTTAATTAAATGACTATGTACTCAATTATTTTTTATGGGTTACAAGTTTACAAGAATATTTTGAAAGAATATAAAGAATAATAGAAAAAGAAGAATAGAAGAAATGTTATAGAATTGTCTGCCGCGTTATACGATCTCGCAAACATTCGTCGTGATCGTCCTAAATACTGCGCGGCAGAAATTTCTGAGAAATGCACATATTGTTTTGGTATATAATTTGATACGGCTAAGCTATTTATCATTTTGAACTGTCTAATAAAATAATGTCAAGTACCATTTTACTAGTAAAGGCTCCTAAACATTATCTTTTCATTGTAAAATTATTTTTTCTTAGTTTTTTATTACGTTTTCTTATCAACACAATTTTATTCAAGAATCTATTACTGACTTTACTAAGTATCAATCAGCCTTTTGCAGTCCACTGCTGGACATAGTTTTACTAAGTATATCAACAGATAAATGCTATGTCTCTATATCTCTCTAATTCTATTCAATATAGAAACTGTCGACGTTAGATCTTGTGTGGTTAAGTCTGTTCATAAAGATAAGAGTGTCTCCATTAAAGCAAAACGTGACGTCATAAGTATATTATCATGAATTATGGTAATATATTTGGTGACCTTTCTGATCTATCGATAGAGGTTTTAAGTACCATTATTATAATGCGATGAAGAAGCAATTTGAATTCATTTTGGCCTGACCGCATACTATAGTATACATGCTGTATGAAAAGCTCTTCCATGTACTGTCAGCTGCAAATGTATCAACCAATTGGTTGAGTATCTAGTGTCTACCTCTAGTACTGACTTCTAGGCTTTCTGTGAGCATCTACCTAGTTAGGTCTCACAGAGGTCTAAAAGATGCCTGTCAATAGGTAATACTCGTAGTAATAATAAACGTTACGTATAACAAGTATTTAGGCCTTTCCTCATCTTCCCCCGCTACCCCGTTCTTCAACATAAATTTTAATGTGGCATTGGGTTCCCATCTGTTTGCAGCTGGATGCACAAACACACAACACTAATGGCATAAAATACAATATAAATGTTTTATGTAATACATTGGCAACAAGCTATCATTGCTCCAAGGCATCGTTATAGGCAATTCAAATGCGTGTGTAGTTTGCGGCAATTCCATTCTAAAAATAATAAGTTTTTCTTCCGTTTTATAACCGTGTAAACAAAAATGATTATTCCACTATTACACAAAACCTTAGGCCAAGTTTCTCTCCACCATTGGAATATCTAACCCTGCAATGGGACCTTGAAGTTTATTGATAAACTATTCTAGAAAATGTTTCCTCCTTTTTTTATTGAAGCACGGCAAAATTCCATAAATTTAGTAATGTAAAGAACCAATTGGTTGAGTGTCATGACACTGCCAACGTCAGAAGAAGTACATTATTAATAATTTTATCATAATCCCTTCAACAAGTTATTTATCCCTGCACTATGTGTGTTTTTATATCAATAATATTATTATTTTTAGTACAGCAATTTTCGCCATGGAAGGTATCAACGTAGTTATGCCAGTAGAAAATGAGATGGAGAAACCGGAAAACTTTCTTGGATGTCCCAGTGTGCTCAATGTTACAATGATCTTTGTGGCTATCCTGTACGGTGTTATTGGCGTTTTTGGATACTTGAAATATGGTGATGCTGTGCTTGGCAGTATCACTTTGAATCTGCCAGAGGATGAAATGTAAGTACTTACCCAGCATTTCTGAATATAATGTTATGTTTGACGACCTCTGTCGCGTAATTGGTGTAGTCAATGGCTGGTACGCAGAGGTGTCGGGTTCAATTCCCGCTCAATGCAAATCTTTGGATAATTGAAAATTTACAAACAATTAAAAGTAATTAACTTCCGTAAGTGAATATGAAAGATATTTCTGAAAATATACTTGCTTACAAATTTTATAAGCTAAACTTCGGCCGTTCAGAGAATGCGTTCCTGACACGTCGCGATTGAACTGACGCAGTAACTTTGTAATGGCGTTGCAGTTACGATAAAAATATTTTTGCTGGTTGTTTATCGTTTTAACTATTGATGAGCATTAAAACAACATTATTATATCAATAATTAATGAATGTTATAATGTTGTGTCAAACTGAGTGTCAAATAACTTGGTAAACAATATTTTTCTAAATCTACACTGCGCTATTACAAGGTTATGTCAGCGCTTTATATTTGTAGTGCTGTGCCAACAATAACAGTGAATAATAGTATCGTAATCTGTTCTTATCGATACAGTTATACTTTATAAAATAATATGTTTTGTTTTTCTTTTCAAGAATTTGAAAATAATGGACTTTAGAATAACTTTTATTAAATATAAAAATAAAAGTACATTAAATACAAAGTAGCATTTTTATATTTAGGTTGAAAATGGTAACCCCAAATGGCGTTATGGGCCGCCATTTTGTGACGCTGAAACAGTCGTCTGTTGTCGTTTCGTGCGCATAGACCACGTTCTTCAAGTGTTTGCGATCTGTTGTTATTTGACTTTGATTGTGTCTTATATTGCGTTCTTTTTACTTTTGGTGCATAATAATGCCTAAACGTGGACAAACATTGAAAACTGGAGCCCGTGAGTTAATTATCAAGCTGCAAGATTACTTTGAGCGGGAGCGGCAAAATGGCGGACCCCTGGTTCCTGTCGAAAAAGTACAAGAACGCGTCTCTCAGGCGCTTGGAGTTAGCAAACGAACGATTACAAATATTAATAAAGAAAAGTTCGGCTCTACTGGCATGGAAGATAATATTTTACGTACTCCGAAGAAGAAACGTAGAACTAAACCCGTGATAGATATTGATACCTTTGACGCCGATGCAATCAGAAATCATATATATGGTTACTATTCCAGAAATGAATATCTCAACAGGATGAAGCTTTTGGCGTCGTTAAGAGAAGCTGGACTGTTTAGCGGGGGTAAAACTGCTTTAACGAAAATCTTAAAAGATATTGGTTTTTCGTATAAAAAAACAGACAAAAGAAAAATTTTATTAGAACGATACGACATCATTTTGAAACGGATAAGTTTCTTGAGAGAAGCAAAAAAAATTGATAACTGGGATAATGTCGTGTTCATTGACGAGACATGGCTAAACGCCAATCACACGGTTTCCCGTTCTTGGACGGATGATACACAAGCGTCGACGTCGAAAGTACCAATGGGTAAGGGGGCTCGTCTGATAATATGCCACGCAGGTACTGCAAAATACGGCTTTGTGGAGAACGCTTTACTGGCATTTCAATCAAAAACCACAAATGACTACCACGAGGAAATGAATGCCAGTACATTTAAAGAGTGGTTCCAGAACGTGCTTTTGCCCAGCCTACCAGAGCCTTCTGTAATATTGATGGATAATGCCTCCTATCACTCGTTTCAAATACAGAAACCACCTACCCAAGCTAATAAAAAAGAAGAAATGGTTGCTTGGTTACAAGCAAAAGGCATTGACGCAAATATGCAGATGCTAAAAGCAGAGCTAATTAAGTTAGTGAAAGAAAATAAAGCGGCAAATGTGCGATACGAAATCGATGAAATGGCTTTGGAGTACGGTCATCGCGTTCTAAGAATTCCACCGTATCATTGCCAATATAACGCGATTGAGCTAATCTGGGCTCAAATAAAAGGTTACGCCGCCCGCCACAATACTTCCCCGCCATTCAGCACGAAAAAGATGATGACCCTGTTAAAAGAAGCCTGCGGGAAAGTCACAAGAGATGACTGGGCAAAGGTTGTCGAAAAGACTAAAAACCTGATTATGGAACATTTTGACCGAGATATCAGGATTGATTCTGTAATTGATAATAATATAATTATACATGTAGGCGAAGATGATGATGAAGACACCACCTCCTCAAGCGAATCGGAGTCTGATTAATATTCTGTACGCACATTTAGTTCAATGTACTTTATTCCATAGAAATACAGATTGTAACTTTGTAAAAAATAATAAATAAAACAATTTTATTATATTAATATTCCCTTTTATTGTTTCCACGTAAAGAACTAAAATATAAATTTTAAATGATTCCGCCAATTTAAAACGGTCTAAATCTAATCATAAAAATAACGCGGCGGTTCATTTTGGAGTAACGGTAACGAACTCGGTATAATGTTGTGTCCATCACTAGTCGTGACTAACTGATAAGTGTCAGGAACGCATTCTCTGAACGGCCGGATAATACCATTCAAAATTGACGGATACTTTATAAAAGTTAAAACGAAAACGGGAAACACTAACGGACTGTCTCTATATTATACATTCATGTCGTCAACTTAATATACAAAAGTTATCTCAATACGATCTGAAGATAACTGCACTGACCCATCTTTATCGAAGTAATATTTGCAGTTTGCAGGACAACTTTTGTCATCGAAATTGCTAAGAATGTTTTTCAAAAAATATAAAGATAGAGCTAAAATAAAATAAATAAAATAACTTTGAGACGTAATTGTTGTTGGTTGTAAGTTGTAAAATAAATACTGAACTCTTCAGGTTTTTTGACTAATTACCTAAAAAACTACCGTAAGTTTAAATGAATTTTGTTTCGCTGTAGCTCCGTATTTTACTCGAAAGCTTAAACGTAGTTGGTACTTTCATTTGCTTCGTACACACAGCAACTAATCAAGCTAGACGCTCATGTACCTTACTACCTTAAAATAAGACACAATTTCAAATGAAAATGTTTAACTTGATGTGTTGCTGTGTGTACATTGGTCACAACGTAGTTTTTACAAGTTGAAAAAGCATAATTTGTGAACGATTAAAAGTTCTTCAATTGCAGTGTAGTCCAACTTAAAGCAACTAAGGGTGGACTAACTATGGTATAAATTAAAACATGTCCAACTTGTTATGTAGTTAAAAGATTGTCCGAGTAGTTTTAAGTCGTTTTATTTCTTTTGTTTTCGTAGAGATATTATAATTAATTGCAAACGTTCTCTTAGTTAGCTTTTTTAATAACTATGGGATGCGATGGAATGGGGAGTACTATTTGTATACTTAGTCCGTTACCAAAACAAGAGTACTAGATTTATAACATGTAAATAATTAGTGAATCCTACAAATTCTAAAAGTTCAGATAATTTGATTTATTACAAGTACTCAACAAACATACGTTTTTTATTCTCATACTTAAATACTTTAAGTTTTATATACTTGGGAATAATCCAAGTATATAAAACTCAAAGTATTTATTTTTATTTTTCTAAGAGTCCAATAAATTACTGACATTTTATTCTATTTAACTTATTTTAGCCAAATCTGCTAAATCAATCTGTAACATTTAATTAAGACAGAATTTTGCCACTTAAATAATTAAATAAAGATAACAAATGAAATAGAAATAAATTATTATTTTAATTAAATCAATTAAGACTGACTTTTGTGGTGAACAAAAACGAGTAAAACATATTACTAGATTTCCAGAGAAAACCACACTGAGTTTGGTTTGTCTATTGTCTTTTTGAATATAGCTTTAGATTATAAACTTGACTCTTAACCAAATTCTATTTGGTCGACATTTATTTTATGTTCATTATTACAATAGCTCTTTTGTTTATCATTTTATCTATTTAAACTAATATTATAAAGAGGTGAAGTTTGTGTGTTTGTGAGTTTGTGACGTTGTAGGGGGTAATCTCTAATGTGGATACTAAATGGATCTAATGAACCGATTTAAAAAAATATTTCTGTATCGAATAGTCCAATTATCGGGGAGTGTCAGAGGCTATATAGTATCACGCTATCAATAATAGGAGTAGAGCAGTAATTAAATATGTTTAAAAAAGGGACGTTTTTTTTGCCGACCAATAAAGTGGGCATGGTACATTATATTTTCGTACATTATATTTTCACTTAGCCAGTGCAGTATTGATACATGCCTTGTCATACAATCGTCATTCTATTCTTCTATTAACTTATCTCACCCACTCTCCGAGAACTAAAAGTTAGGATCAACAACGTGACTACTAAAATACTTCTCTTCTGGGAATGTGCGAGACTTGAATGCAAATTTGCTCTACGATAGGCGAGATAAACTTGCATTCGAGTCTTGTTATGAGTTTACAAGTTTACAACAATATAACATACTTCTTAGGGTAGTAGCACGTAAATGGATCGGCACCGCCTCGCCTTTTTCCTCGGTGTCAAACGTCAAAAATCCGATTACGTTTCGATTCCGATTAGTGTGCGTTGCAGTAAGGAGTTTCATACAAATAATACCTACTGAACGGCTCGAGTTGATACGGTGCTGATTTTACGTTACTTTATTTATGTGCAACGACCTTTAAGCGCCCGTTAATTGCTTATCAAGGCATGCTATTAACATTTATTTTGCTTGATGTCTCAATACAGGTAACACTGACCGTAACTGTCTGTCACTAGCTAATCAGCTAGAAGACATGCGGTAATCTTCCTATGATATTTACAAATTATTATAAGAACACAAAGTGATCGTTTAAAAAAGATAATTTCATGTTTACTCATAATAGACTTGAATAATTTCTTATTAGGAATTTATAAAAAAACTAGCTTTTGCCCGCGGCTTCGCTCGCGCTAAATTCGGGGTAGCACGGTTCCCCTTTCCTGGACACAAAAGAAAATAAAAGTAGCCTATGTTACTCTCCATCCCTTTAACTATCTCCACTTCCAATTCGTCGCTCCGTTTTGCCGTAAAAGAAAGACGACACACTTTCCCATTAATAATATTAGTATGGATACAACAATTTGCGTAATTATTTAAATACATTATGAACCAAGGCAACAATCAAAGATGTCTTCTATTGCCTTTCTATGAATAAAATTGACTAAACAAAAATAATAATATTGTTCTATAGCTTTCTTCAGCATTTGTAATTACTTACGTGACTTGTTTCTTAAACACAATCAAGTAATAAATAAGAACTTTTATGTTTTATTTTTCCATTCGTAGAGACTTCTTGCAAATGGCTACGATTTTTGTGATTAAGATACTACGTGCGCCCATAACACAACAGATGTTAGTTTAAGTCAATTCTTTTGAATCGACTTTAGAAGTGGTGCTTCTTAATTTGGTTGGTTTTTTGTCTCTGAACTGACTAATTTAAATATGTGGATTATGCTTTTTTAATGTATACTAATGTTCATTAATTAGATATTGTGTTTATCTCAAATTAATATAGAATTACTAAAAAATTACTATTTATCTATGTATTTGAAATTGCGTAATTGCGGAACGTATTTTTAGATCTTTTTAAAGTTTTGAAGCATTTCTAGTTAGAATATCAAAAAGTTTAATTTTTTGTCAATTTTGGTGGCAATTTTTATTTTTCAGTTTTCATGAAAAATAATCACGTAATATGAAAAAGGAAAGTCTACTATATAAGTTACTGTAAGAGGGCCGTCTATATCTCGATAGGTTTTTAAGATATTTAAGTTTAAAGTCTGTAGTGACCACCAAAATTGAAATTGATACACCAAAATGGAAATGCCCACTGAATTTGAAAATAAGCAACACCAAAATTGAATTTTTACCATTTAGACTCTTATAGGATAAAATAACACATGATTTTACATAATTAAGATATTTAATATATTTATTGGTTTTTCAATATTACGTCAATAACCAGGAATAACTATTTTTTAAATCAAAAATTATCACAACCATCAATCACTAGGAATTAAATAACATTTAAAATGATCAGAAAAATTACAATATTTTGAGAACAATTGTTAAACAATTATACTATTTAAAAAAAAAACTAAAACATTAATAACAAAAATAATCCCTTCAATCCGACAACTAGTATAAAAAAAATTGCTTTATTAAATTATGCATTACAATTTAACGAAATCACCAAACGAAATGAATTCGTTTTATAATCAGTCTTTACTCTTAAAATATAATTTTACGTAATAAGCCTTATTGAGAGTGACCCAAATGCGTACCATGAAGGCATTCAGTGGAGCTGAGGCTCGACACAAGACAGAAAACGTAATGTCAAAAGGGGGTTAAGGTTACCTCTAAGTGAGTGTAGTTAACTTAAACATTATCTCAATGTGTATCTATAGGCTTAGTTATTTATCCATAAAACAAAAATCCTCTTTAAACTGTGATAAGGGCCCTGGGCCCGATTCTATACCTCCGCTTCTTCTTAGGAAATGTGCAGCAAGTCTAGCTAGACCTCTGACAGATTTGTTTAATTTTTCATTGAGAGAAGGGGTCTTTCCTGATCAGTGGAAAATCGCGCACATCACGCCAATTTTTAAATCAGGTGATGTGAACGACGTGATGAATTACAGGCCGGTGTCCATTCTTTCAGCGTGTGGCAAAATTATTGAGAGTTTGGTACAGAAAAAAATGTATTCTCACGTGAAAAGCATGTTAGATGAGAACCAGCATGGTTTCCGTCCTAAAAAGTCGACACTGTCTAACCTGGTGGAATATGTTTCATATGTATCATCTGCATTGGATGGTGGTGGAGAAGTTCATGCTATATACACCGATTTCAGGAAGGCTTTTGACTTAGTGGATCACAACCTATTAATCGCCAAATTAGAGAGTATGGGTGTGCACGGTTCTTTGTTGCGCTGGTGTGAATCTTACTTGAGAAATCGATCGCAATTGGTGTCCTTAAAAGGCTTTAAATCCACACAACAATTTATACCTTCGGGGGTTCCTCAGGGCTCGCACATCGGTCCTTTATTTTTTCTAGTTTTTATTAATGATCTGGGTGGCAAAATTAGTTCGGGGTACAAACTTTTCGCTGATGATCTAAAGATATATCGAAATATATGTGACGAATCCGATATTAATCAACTGCAGTTGGATATTAATAGAGTGTACAATTGGTGTGAGCAAAACAACATGTCATTCAACCTAAACAAATGCTACTGTGTCAAATTTAGTAGGAGAAAAACGAAATGCGACTCTCATTATTTCATTAATAACCATCCACTGCAAGAGGTAGAGACCATTAGGGACCTGGGTATTTTGTTGGACAGTAATTTAAGTTTTAGAAATCACTATGAGCAAATGATCGGGAAAGCTTCAAAACTGAGTGGGTTCATTGTAAGAGAAATGAAAATCTTTAAAGAGCCAGTAATAACCATCTCCATATATAATAGTATTATACGTAGTATTTTGGAATACGGTAGTACGGTTTGGAGCCCCTCATACCAGGTGCACTCCGATAGAATAGAGCGTGTTCAAAAAAGATTTTTGTATACTTTATGTTACTCGGATAACAAGTGCCGTGATTTGAATTCGTATAACTCTAGACTGTCTTACTATAAAATGAAGTCGTTAAGCTCACGCAGAAAATCATTAGATGTCATTTTTCTTTATAAATTGGTAAACAGTTTGATTGACTCGCCCGAACTATTACAGAAAGTGAACATTTGCATACCACGTAATAGCAGCCGCTTAGTTAACCGTAAAACTTTTTTTACCGCTCACAGCCGAACAAACATAGGTTGTTTTTCGCCTGTGTCACGTATGATTTCTTTGGCCAACTCCGTTCGTAATGATATAGATGTATTTGCTGGTTCTGTGGCCTCAGTTAGGTCTAAACTTAAAGATTTGTTCCCATAAGGAAATATTATCCATCTTAACTCATAATTCTGATATTGTTTAAATTTAAATTTTATTTGTAAATCGTCTTACTTTATATGCATGCAAGATTCACATCTAGTAGATGTCAATCAAATCTCATAAAATGTAACCGCAATTTATTGTATGAAGGATTGAATCGGTTTTGTGAATTATATTAAAAAAAAAAAAAAAAAAAAAAAAACAACAAATTGAAAAAAAAATCGATCAACCATAAATTTGAAAAATTTTGTCCACCATGCCACCAAGGTAGATAGTTACCTTTTAAGCAGGAAATCACAACACTTATACACATAACTGCTACATGCAAACGCGGGCCCACAACTGAGACACTCGACACAATAAAACGCTATACGCATATGTCGTACAAAACTCGTGGTATAGTCAGTTGAATAAATGCCATCAAAATTTTAATTTTTCTTGAGACAAACTTTGATTAGGTATTTCGTGTATCTATAATAGATATATTATTAATACATCTTAAATGTTTTTAAATTGTTTATTTTATATATTAACATATTATTATATAATTGCGTATTTAGTAAAGCAACATAAATTGTAACCGTAGCGAATGAAATTGTATAAAAATCTGGAGTTGAGACAAGCCACCTAACTTTAACATTTTTTTTTTAATTATTTACATATTTATAACAAAATTGGACCATGGCCCTGAATAAATATAGTTTCGTAGTTGATAACAAAAAAATATTAGCACTGAAATATTATTTTACACCTAGATTCTCAACGAAGACACGAAAAATTTGCCCGTTTGATATTGAACCTTATGTTTAATTGCTTGAATATGCTTCATATTGCCTAGAATATAATTTAAAAGCAATCGCTTTTAATTGTAGATAAAAAAAATATTAAGTACCACACCAATGTTCCGTACCATTGAATACTCGTTTACGTTTTTTTCAGAAATCTTTTCCATTCATGATAGCACTTAAATGTCCGATTGTGCTTGAATGAGCTTCCTTCATTCATTGAGAAATACTTGATCTACTGTTCAGTTGAATTGGTGTCAAGTTTTGTGTCAAGCTTTCTGTCTATATTCCACAGACAACATAGCGACGACATTTTCCCATGTTGAACTTTTACTTCAATAGCGTAGACAGTTATTTCTTTTCTACTGTAAATATTTATGGATTCTTTTTCGTTACTCGAATTATGTGTTTTTATTTCATCTTTTTATTATATAAATTTTTACAATACATTTTTATATTACATTACATTTTATTACATCATCTCCGTGTGGTGACGGAGTAAGAATACAATATGTCACCAACCCAGCTCATCCCATAGGTGTCGTAAAAACCGACTATCCCTGAATATTAACTATACGAAATAAAAAGAAGGAAAACTTGAAATTAAACCCTATATCAATCCGTCTGGCCAGTGTGGTATTAGTAGACTAAGTATCCCTCCGTTGCGGAAGGAGGCTTGTCCCTGCAGTAGGACATTAATAGGCTGTTAGGAATATTTCGTGTTAATCAAATAAAAAACATTCAGTTAATCAGATCCAGATCAGATCCAGATTAGAATGATCTGCCTTTGCATATTTACCTATTAATTCAGTAACTACTGTTATAAACCTTGTGCAAAATTAATGAAATTAAATTAACGATGCGACGTTTATGTTATTTTACGAAAATCTTTTTTTTCTTTCTTTTCAGTTTAGCACTGACAGCAAAGGTCCTCATTGCCGTAGCAGTTTTCTTCACATATTGTCTTCAAATGTACGCACCAATGGATATTATTTGGACAAGGATGATGCCGAATATACAAAAAGATTATCACAACATAAGCCAAATTGTTATGAGAACAGCTAGTGTTTCTTTAACTGGTTTGTATTTTCTTTTATAGTATTTTCTTATTTTTTAATTTTTATACTGAGGTGGTAGCTTTACCGTAAGAGAAATGAGAATCCAAGAACTGTGTTAAAACTTGTACATAACGTTTATTTTTAGTTTAGGTTGCAGGTTTTGATAATGACTACTTTTTTCTTCAAGGCAACAGGACAACAAAGGCTAAGGCCGTCAGTACAGCACTGACATAACATAGACTTTATATCTTTTACTCATGTAGAGTTTCTGACCCATTCATGGTTACCGAGGGACTGCCTGAGTTCTAGACATAACAAATATACATATTAATCAGTATTCAGTACAAAATGTAAACCCACATAAATATATATAACTTGAGCAAACACGTGTCAAAGAATTCAAAGCCGTAGTTTCTTCCAAGAATTGAACAAGATTTTCAAATACATAAAGACACATTTTTTTAACTCTAAGTACACTAATGTTCGAAAGTGGGGTGAACGATAGCTAAAATATGCTCTCGATCTTCAAAAAGCAAACTTTTAGGTCACTTACAAATTACTTATGTTAAATGCGATACTTACATAAAATTTTTACTTGTGTAGTTCTAGATAGTGTACAGTCAAAATAAAATTCTTCTTCACCTGCCCTTATTCCATTTACTTGGGGTCGGAAAAAATCTTTTTTTTCCTTCCATACTCTTCTGACGTCGTCTTATGATCTTTAATTCCCTTTTCCTTAATAAATAAAGAAAATTGTACTTTAACTAAAATATCAGAAATGTGGAAAGTATAGCAAGGAATGTTTTTATCAAATTTAAATCCTATTAGTGAAGTTACCTAAATTGTATCATCAAAAGTTCACTAACAGCCATCTCCGAGGCGGCGTTTTCTACTAAATGATAGACTAATGATTATTTCTTTGTAATGTCTGCAAAGAAATGGACAAATTTTAATGTTAAAGCCAAAGCTCTGTTTGCTTAGAGGTAATAGGCGTTTAGTTTTATAAGGAAGTTTAGCCTAAAAAGGCACTTTCGAATCCTGTTTAATATTTACACACTTATTTTGAATTTAATTTTTCAAAGTTAAAGTAAACCTAAGCTTTTTAGGTAATTTATTTGTTTTTTGTTGTCTGTACAGTATTCAAAACATATTTAATGGTAAAATAAATTTAAATGTAACTCCTATTTTACATATTTTATATTTTGTTTACAAAATATGTAGAATCCAAACTACACTAATTGAAAAATGTTTCCTCTGTAATCAATTAAACAAATGGGAATACAATTAATTTAATTTTATAATCATCATGTATTATTTACTTGGGTTTTGGTATTTTATATTCATCATAATGTATTATTATTGATTTAGATTTAATGATTGATTTACTAATCAGCATAAAATTCAAAATATTTAGCAGTAAACTTATAATGCTTATAAAAAAATATTACTAATTGATAGTTAAGGAATAAATTACTCTTATCTTTGGAACAGGAGTATTCAAATGTTTATCCTGCAGCGAGGTTCCTCTTTCGTATATAAAGATACTATTCAGCCTGGTTGTTGTCGTCAACTCGATGTATTAAGTACTCCTTCTTCGCTAAAAATATTGGCAGTTTTATTACCAGTCTAAGTCTTACCAAATGTCATCTTCTCTTCTTAAACCAAATCTTCTTGAATAACATAATTCTTACACTCTGTATTCTGTGTTGCGAAAGAGTTTCTCCAATGTTAAAAAGAAACTTCACCTACTAATATCATTATAATACCTACCATCACACAAACCCAAATTCAAGTAAAAAGCAATTTATAAATCAGATTGGGCAATTTGATTTAGGCAATTTAAACATGTTAGATTCCACGAAACGACAAAAGTTTAAAAGCTTTTGGTTAAATGAATAACAAAGACTTGTTATGGATAAAAATACCAAAGAGTAAGAGAAAATACTACTTCTACGAAATAATTTAAGTTAAAGTTACTTTTTATTTGAATTGAAATATAGGAGTTTTCTTTACAATTTAGATTGTTTAAAAATATATTTTCTTTTGTCTGAAATTCAACCTTTATCGTGGTCAGAGCACTGGTCAGACAATTCAAAGCATCGCTTTTTCATGTACTTTCATAAAAGTCGTAAAAATCAACTTATGAAGAATCTACACATACATCCATTCATTTACATTTTTGTTATTCTTAAAGGCATTCAAAATGTATTTATTTTCATAAAAAAAAGTAATAATTTATGAATATAACAATGTATGTAAGTATACTTAGTAAGAACACAATGGTTAAGTGAGTTATAATAATATTACATTCTTAACGCATATTGAATGATGCTGCCTACTTATGCACCAAGTATAGTCGTAAAGCTACTCTTGAATATTCTTATGGTGTTATTAGATTCTTGTGGGCACTTAAGATGAAATGCATAAAGCCCATACTTGTATAAATAAAGCAAAAAAACAAAAAATTGGCTCATAAATGTGTCTGAATTGATTTAGCTATAGTAAAGAAGAGTATGTATAAATAAATAAGTGATTTCTGTGATTTCTCTTTCATTCATTTCAAAAAGTATAATTTTTAGATTGATGCTTTTTAATGTATAAAAGGTACACGGATTAACTTTTAAAAAGTATAACACGCTAAAGTAAGGAAAACTGGGTATTTACTTAGAACTGTGACGTTTATACAACATCATCATAACAGCCCTTTATTGTCCCACTGCAAGGACGGGCGTCCTCCCGTGACGGAGGGATACTTGACCTACTAATACCACGTTAGAAGGACGGAATAGTATAGGGTTTAATTTCAAGTTTTCCTTATTTTTTATTTCGTAAAGATAATATTCACGGATAGTCCCTTAGTCGGTTTTTACGACACCCATGGGATGAGATGGGGTGGTGACATATTGTATTCTTACTCCGTTACCACACGGGCGTGGGATATTAATAAGCTATTAGAAATATTAGTGCTAAGATTTTTTTTCTAAACTGAAGTTTTATACTAAATTGCTATACACTCCTGCAGCGCCCGGAAATTTTGTCTGCAGAGTATGCGATAGAATCTGCCTCTCTAGAATTGGCTTGCACAGCCATGAGAAAAAATGCATGGCATCCACGAGGCAATAATTAATGAATCGTCTGAAATAGACGCAAAGGCCCATGGTGATGATGATGATGTGTAATATTATGTTTTGTTACAGTAATCCTTGCCGTTGCAGTACCAGACCTGGAACTACTAATAGGCCTAGTTGGGGCAATATTCTTCTCAACGTTAGGCCTACTAATCCCAGTTGCAGTACAAACAGTTCACAAGTGGGAACGTGGACTAGGAAGATTTTACTACATTATTTGGAAGAATATATTATTATTTTTTATATACGTTATAGTTTTAGTGTCCGGTTGTTATGCTGTTATAAGTGAAATTGTTGCTAAATGGTCATGAAAATATAAAAATGTTTATTAAAATTATTTTATATTTTTGGGGTTTTCAGTTTTATTTTAACTACCAGTTTTTTAAATGGAAAAATGTAAATGTGATTTCTATTTAAAGTCACGCAAAAAATATAGTAATGAATTAAAAATAAGGAGAGTCATAGAAAACGAACACATTTAAGTTAACGCAGTGTTTAGTATTGTAAATAAAATAATGAACTCTGGATGAAATCACCTTGGTTATATTTATGTATTTACGCGATGTCTTACGTGGGCGACGAAACCGACGCGACAAGTGTTCTACCTGATTACGTCGCATCTCGTCGCAGACGGTCGCATAGGGACACAAATAGGTACCGCGCCGTTGATTTTGATACGTACGCTCGCCTCGCGTCGCTTTCGTCGCCCTCGTAGGACATCGCGTAAATACATAAATATAACCAAGGTGATTTCATCCAGAGTTCATTATTTTATTAACAATACTAAACAAAAAGTACCATTTCATCATCACCATCAGCAATTGCAAAGAAAGCGTCAACGTCAACTCCATTTTAACTTAACTTACTGTATGGCATTGAAATATAAACTTTATTTCGTGTAAAACATGACTGAATTTTCATCAAATAAGTTAAAAGTGGTCTACGCGTTATTCAATATTGATGACTATCACTGACGAGTCGTCAATGAGTTGACAGCTAGCGGGCGACGACGCGTTGACTAATTTATCACTGACGTGCCAATTTCATTTGAATTTAAAAAACAGTATTTAATGCTTCCCTTTCTGGCATATGTAAGTGATGTAGGGGAAAAAGAGATATAAATACCATATTTCAGAGTAATTAATCTTGCTTAAAATTATCACACCTTAATTGGGTTTTCGAAGGCCAACCTTTTTTACGTCCAATGAACGTGATGCTAAAACAACATTATGGAATAATATATTAATCAATCAATACACTATTGATGTTATTGATGTTTATAGGATGAGAAATACAATATTTGTACCTTTTATTGGCTGTATATCCCTTACCTCTTTTCACAATGCTTTTGATGCCAAAAGCATAGCTAGGTTTCATATTGTAAACGCTTGTTTTGGCGTATAGTTTAGCTCGCCGTCCAAATAGGTATGCTGCTTGTAATACTTGTAGGTTAACCAAATTTTGGGTGTGCTGCTAAACAGGTTTCCAATAAGGAAGGTTTACTTTTGCAGCGGTCAAGTTTAATAGAGGTATGGCTGGTGTCTGAAACGCTGGTCAAATCATTGCTTGTAACTCGTATGTTAATTTAACAGCAATGTCAAATCAATACCAGTGTTTCTGCAACGTTGATTAAAGATTAATTAACTAATCAATGATCATTTACAGTTGACATTGAGATTAATTTCATACATGGGCAAATTGATTAGAGTAGCTTTTTAATCATTCAATAGTTCATTTTCTAAAATGTTGTGCTCGTGCACTAAATATTTTTTTTATTGTTAAGTTAATAATTATGATTTTTTTGATTGTATAGAAAATCGGTATGACCAGTCTATTTTTAATGACTTACTTATATTCCGAATTAAAAACTAAGTTTTGTTAAGGACCTTATTTTTTATTAACTTTAAAACTTGCGTGTTCATTATAACTTATTATTAATAACTACTCGGGTATTAACACAATTAAATTGTGGTAAATATTAAATTATTTACCTTAGAGGCTCTCGATGTTTCGGCTAGGTTGCATCAGCCTTCTTTTTTTATTCCGAATTAAAAACTAAGTTTCTTAAGGATCTTTTGCTAAATAAGAGACTATATCAGTAACTCGCTGCGTGTGGTTCATAATAGACGTCTTATTGGCAACATTAATTCATTAACTCTGTCTAACTAACTCGTTAACTGCCTTATTAATCTCCACTAAGTACATAAACGGTTACGACACTAATTCGTAATAATCTGAGTAATTATAGCTTGAACATCGCTAAAATTAATATTGGTAGGTACTGAGATCAGAACTCAAATGGTTTAATTAATGGAGAATTCATTTAAATTGTAATAATTAGAGTTCTCAAAGAAAGTTCTTGTGGCGTAGATACCGCAAAAATGTAAGAGTTGAATATACGCTTTCCTTTCCTTTGCTCTCCGTGTGGTGACGCAGTAAGAATACAATATGTCACCACCCTATAGCATCCCATGAGTGTCGTAAAAACCGACTAAGGGACTATCCGTGAATATTATCTTTACGAAATAAAAAGAAGGAAACCTTGAAATTAAATCCTGTACCAATCCGGCCAATCTAATCTGGCCAGCGTAGTATTAGTAGACCAAGTATTCCTCTGTCATGGGAGGAGCCCCGTCCCTGCAGTGGGACATTAAAGGGCTGTTATGATGAATGATAGAAAATAAAAGTTATGTAGACTTAAATGTCTGTCAGCTTCAACTTCCCTAAATACTTAAAGATAAATTAATATGAAATGGCACTTAAACGAGTAAATTTACTTCAAACTTCCGTACTACAAAGTAAATAACTACTCGACGGCAAAATCAACTCAGAAAGGGGAAGTAAGATAAAATCGATAAAAACAATAATCGAAAATATTCCGCACGGACGACAAAAATCGTGACTCCCGACAAAGAATGTGCGAGAATTCTGATTTCAGTATGTATGTACCTTATTGATTGTTAGAGATTGTAATATGATAAAGTAGAGCATTATAATTATTTGAAAAACATAAAATAAGTAAAGATCTGACCAAGATCACAATTGAACTCTATTGACCGATGAGTGTACATGTACGTGTGGTGACGGAGTAAGAATACAATATTACACCACCCCATCTCATCCCATGGGTGTCGTAGAAACCGACTAAGGGACTATCTCTGAATATTAATTTTGCATAGAAAGAAGGAAAACTTGAAATTAAACCCTATGCTAATCCGTCTGGCCAGCGTGGTATTCGTAAGCCAAGGATCCCTCCGTAACGGGAGGAGGCCCGTCCCTGCAGTGGGAAATTAATGGGGTATTATGATGTACGTAATACTTGGTCAAACACTTGGATTGTCTTTTGAAACATACAGTAAAAACGGAGGTGTAATTAAGACCTAGAGAGGGAAAGAAAGGTAAAGTAAGTTAAGAAGAAAGACATATTAATAATTGACACCTTATGATATTACCAAAGATATTTTACGTTAAGATGGTGCTGTAAATCAGGCACCTTAGAGTCATTGTGGTAGGCCAATTTAAAAAAAAATAAAACGAGCCAGAAATGTAGTTTTATTGTTGTGTATTTTTTATTGTGTATTTGTTTGAATTATGGTCAATAAACGTTTTTTCTTTCTTTCTTTCTAAATTATTAAATTAGCACACCTACATTTTAAATGTGAGAAGTAAAACGTCAAATAGATAAAACTAAAAAATTCCTACTTGACTAAAGTAAAGCCACTGGCAATAACTAGTTTTACAAACTTGGTAATTTGTATGCTCAGTAAGTTGTTCGGAAAATATTTATTGAGTCTACAAGTCTGGCCAAATATAAAACTATTTTGCAAATTTAACTCAATATTTGGATAAAGACCTGATTTTATTGAAACTTTGTATATTTTACTGAAAAACTTTTGCTTACAATGTTGTTAACTTTCTGTTTTTGTACAAATAAAATTTTAATCGTACTTTTACAGTACATTACAACTACTTTTATCTATACCAATACCCTGAATAGATATTATTACAATTACATTTACAACAATACCACACGTATGTCAACACCCCATCTCATCCCATGGGTGACGTAAAAACCGACTAAAGGACTATCCGTAAATTTATCTTTACGAAATGAAAAGAAGGAAAACTTGAAATTAAACCGTATAGCAATCCGTATGGCCAGCGTGGTATTAGTAGGCCAAGTATCGCTCCGTCACAGGAGGAGGCCCGTCTCTGCAGTGGGACATTAATGGGCTGTTATGATGATGAATATTTCATGGGAATAAAGGTATAGGATTTTAGATGTTTCAGTAACTGAAACAATAACAGTCTAAAGGTCTATTAACATTCAATAAAAATAAGCTCGTAACACCAAGATCTACTTTTATTTAGATCTACTCCAGTTAGCAAAGATATAACAGTAAGCGCAGTGCTTTGAAGTCGCAATCTTGCCAAATAATGGCCCTAAAGGTCTGACCTAGCACTAACAGTAACATTGGGGTTAACAAGATTTTGGCCTGATTTATATTTCATGATATGGTTAGTACTCTTTTTCGAAAACATTATTTAGATTAAACCATCTCGTAGCTTTATTCCCAATATGAATATTTAACGGCCAGTTTAGTTTTTAGACTATGATTAATCGAGAGAATCGAATTTAAGCAGTTGAAACATTTTTTATCCATGTGAAATGAAATGAAATAATTTTATTGTGTTCTATAAAACAAGGTACAATTCTATGTTACTGTTAGCAATTTACACATAATAATTAAAGTTTCTCCAAAACTTCAACAGTATCACTGGACTCCACACTAGGATTCCCTGTGTCGTTGAGACCAGACTTCCCGTTTAGTTACATAACAGTTGCTTGGGATTATTTAACTTGTGTGTGTGTGTGTGTTAGAGTGTGTGTGTGTGTGTCAGTGTGTGTGTGAGTGTGTGTGTGTGTCAGTGTGACTGTCTGTGTGTGTGAGCGTGTGTTCATGTCTGAGATTGTGTGTGCGTATGCCTATGTATTTCTGATTGTTTGTTGTGTGTATAGATAGCTTTATTTTTAGTGGATGAATGATAAGTGTTTTTAGTATGTCATTTCTTTTAAATGTATTAATATTTTGAACTCCAGAGCTTAAGCTAAGCTACTTGTTACTGTCAGATGAGTTTGTGCAGTATTTATGGATCAAGTTTTTTTAAGCAAATAAAATGATTTTTATTCATCATTATTTATGACTCACAGGTGTGTAAAAGAGGTAAAATGAGGTTTTTAAAATTAGTCGATGTTCAAAACTACTTTAACTGAACCATTATTTAGCTAATAAGTTTATTTATTTCATTATTTATTAAAAATCTAGTGGACGTAGTTTGGTTGATATGGTGACGACATTTTTATCAATATAATCGGGTATCTTTTATAAAATCTGTTATACATTTTTTCCTTTTGGTAAATTTTTTATCTTTAGTAAAGTTCGATCAATGAAGATTCCAGTAAAAGAAATATCTTAAATTATTATAGTTTCTGTCTTTCTATTATTCTATTACACATTTTGTCTTTACTTAAGTTAGATCAACGAAGTTAGAACTAAATTCTCTCATGTACTCTGAGAAATGTTCTTGAAGTACATTTATTCTGAATAAACAGTGAAATTTCATTAAACTTATGACCGATTGAATTCTATTTCGCTTACCTACAGGGACAATTTCTTACATTTCAATATCAATGAAATTTGCATTTTTATCTTGGATGCTGAAAGTTATTTCGTATTGAAGTTAGAAGATAATAATCATTGACTTATATAATTTTCTGTGTATTTAAATTGCTGGTTTGGAGAGCCGGACTTTAAAAGGCTGATGGTTATTGGCAATGGCCAATGGGTTAAGGCGTTAAGAGAAGCATGGCAAGGGTAGTCACTAAAATATACTCAACCAGAACTCGAAAACCTTGCTAAAAGGCAAAAGTATTTTTCAAGCACAGAAGCGTTAAATGCATAAATCACGTTTTTAGGTTCATAAATTTATTGGTTCTTTTTTATTGAAATAAATTTCCTTTATAGCTGAGCTGAGCTTATTTTCAGGCACTCGCTCAAATCTCTATGCAAAACGTTGCAACAGTAAAAAAAAATTAAAATAAGCATAAAACTATAAGTGTAATTTATTTTGTATGTCTTGAACTTCCGCGAATGGGAAAAATTATTAAGAAAAGATTGTATAAATTAATAAATTTATTTGGACATGGCACTTTCCAAACATACTAAATACGTCTGTTATCATTTTAATAGCTTTTATTTGTAATTGAAGCGCCTAGTAAAATTCGCTTAGCAAAAGTTAGAAGACTTCTAACTTACTATTGCTAAGTTAATTTTAGTATAAATTAACATAACCATAGTAGACACGAAAACCTTTTTTTTATTTTTGCATCGTTCAGAAAAAGATATGAACTATTAGCTAGGGAATAGTTTGAGAAGCGTAGTATAATATTATTAATGATGATCGGTTACATTCGTCGGAACATTATTATAACATAGCTGCCAAAAGTCAAACATAAAGGCGAGAAACTGTTACAATATTTTAGTGTTAATAACTACACGGGTAATAACACGATTTAATTTAGTAAATATGCAACTATTTACCTTTGATTCTCCTGAAGTTTCGGCCAGGTTGCACCAGCTATGGTCACGAGATGACTTAAGTTAATAAAGTTACAATACTGTTATGAATATAAGGCTAAAATTAATATAGTTATAAAAAAACACACAGAAACGCTTAACTAGCACATTACACACAAAAAATCACCAGTTCTTAACTATATCGGTCGGTATAGGAGTCACATCTTTTTCATTACTTACATTACATACCTAAGTAGCTGGCCCAACTTTTCATGGAAGTAATACTATTTTTACAGGTCTTACTCGCGGTATATACTAATTAGCCTAGATACTTAGTAACATAAATACCTAGGTTTTTCATGGAAGTTACAAAAATAACACAATATATTCCTAATTTAGATAACCTCGATAAAGGACGTCTTAGAAAGACTTACTGGGACATAATTAGTGACGGATTTTAGAACAGGCAAGTGCGTAGGAGTGGCTTGAATTAATATAGACAAAGCAAAGCTTGTTTGTAAAGATGCCAGTAGGTGGCATTCAGTAGTCTCTGCCCACCTTTATGAGTTTATAAATATTAAATAAATTAATATTCCTCATACATTTACACAACGCCATTTATACCTACTATGGGTACTAGACAATGGATAAACATACACAGAAAGATTTTCATTGAGCAGGAATCGAACCCAAAACCTCTGCGTAGCAGTCATGTGTATAACCACTACGCCACAGAGGTTGTCATAATTATGTATGATGTATTTCTAATAGGCCCTTTTACCATTTTCTAATAGGCCCATTACAGATACAACAAAAAAAAACATAACAAGTACCTCTCGAGTTTTAATATTTCATTCTATTAAATTATCTAGTAACTAAGTAAATAAAACATAAACTCACTTTAGTAAAGTATAATGACTATTCATTAAACTTTATCTACGAAGTAAAGTGTTAACATTTACGTACTTACTTTTGTATTTGAAATTAATTGCTTTTACGATACAAGTAAAGTATGTGTAACAATATTATTTTAACTAGACGTGCAAAGGTATGTAGCAAAATTTATTTTAAGATAGTTAAGGCGTGTACACTGCAACACATCAAGTTAAACATTTTCATTTAAAATTGTGTCTTATTTCAAAGTATGAAGGTACATGAGTGTCTAGCTTCATTAGTTGCTGTGTGTACATACGTAGAGCGGGATTCGTGCGAGGCAATAGGACGCGGTTCGCCGCGCTGTGGTACGACAAACGCCGTGCTTGACCGCTAACTAATTGCCTGCCTTGTTCGAATATTCTGAGCAAATATACGTTCCTATGTATTACTTTTTTTGCACAAACACAGTATAGGGACAAATATGAACAGAGAAACATTATTTAGTAATTAAAATGTTTGGCTATTTTAAAAAGATGTAGGATTAACCGCCATGCCATACAATTTGTGCAAACATTTATCGTTGTTCTAGATAAAGGGCGGCTAAAATGTGCCCTGCAATGCCGCGTGTTGCTGGTGCGTTTTTGCCGCTCAATGTATGGACACACCTTTATGTAAAAGTCATAAAATGTAAATGATGTCAGTCTAACAGTTTAAAAATTAATTAAAGTAAATTATTAGTACTACGTGGGCTTAAAATGGTGAGTGCTTAGCAATACGAATGGGTTACAAAGAGGCACCTGCTATGGTAATGATAGACTTTAAGTTCTACCTGCAGAAATTAGATTTATCTTATATTCGTAATACCGCGCTGACCAAAATGATACGTAAAATATTTTCTGTTATTAAGAACAGATAAATCACAAGTTATTTACATCACTTTTTTTTAATTTTCAACAGTTTTTCTCTGGCAGATAAGAATATGGGTCCACCGTGCTCCACCTAGGTTCCCCACTTGGTACACGGGGACTTGCTAGGTCCCGTGCTTCAACTGATGACGTTATTGTACAGTAAATCAGTAAATTGTTTTCCCTAATAATTATTACTCATACAAAAGTTCACAAAAATTTACATCAAACCCGAGACCTCTTCTTTCACATAGGTCGTTAAAACAATTTGTTTTAAATTATGAAAGCAATAACCATAAGCAAGTTCTATGACGCCCATCGAGTATCTATAAATAAGCGGATATTTTCATTTACGAGTATAAGCCTAAATTAATTAACCAAGCTTAGGTAACATTAAGCTGATTTAATAAACACAACTTTTCTCTTAATTAAAATATAATTATTTTATATTAATCCTTTGACAAAAAGGCACTAAGCACACATTCATTATGCTACTACAGACCCAACCTTATACTCATATACACAGGGTTTTTAATAGGGTTGGAACAAATAAAAAATATTTAGTAGGTAGTTTTTGAACTTTACATGTTGTCTAAATTAATGTATTAGTTTCGAAAAGATGTCCCACTACAAAACAAAGAAATTCCTATGCAAACATTAAAGGCCTTTATCACCCTATTAAAAAGTAAATTTCCTAAGGCTGCATTCGTTAGTAGGTTTATATCCAATCAAAAGCATAAGAATGACATTTTAGGGGTTCAAACTTTTTAACAGTTTCGTACCGATACGCGTGCGAACGGGTCGCGTTAATTGTGAGGATAATAAATATTATTATAAAGTATAGGTACCTACTTCTATTGTTCTCGCGGTACGGCCCGGCCGGCCGGCTACCTGCGCCAGGTACTCGGTGTGTTTGTGCACGTGTTGTTTACGTGTTTATATTGTTTACGATGGAGAACAGTTTAGATAAAAATAACTGGATTTATACCAATATAATATCGAGTAATGAAGACTTAAATGAGCAGGAGATTATTGAGGACGTACAGGAGCGTAATGAGGATGAAGAATGTATTAGAGCGGAGATGAACGCCTATAACCAGGCTAAAAAGAGAATAAGGGAGGAGGAGGAAGGAGATACAGACTGGACAATAGTACAAGGAAAGGAGAAGAAAGCGAAGGAAGTGGAAAAAATTGAAGTATATATTACGTGTATAGACCCTCTGCCAAAACAATTTGCGTTAGCAAAATTGTTTAAAACAGAAGGAATATTAGGTATAACAAAATTAAAATACATTAATAACTTTAAAATAAGGGTTGAATTTACTGAGGAGAATAACGCAGTTAAATTAGAAACATGTGAGTTTTTTCTTGAAAAAAAATGGCATTTTCACCGGGCTATGGAAATATCAAATACCTATGGGGTAATAAAAGATGTAGATATTGGTTTGTCTGAGAGCGAAATTAAGGATCTTGTTTCTTGTCCAAATAATATCATACTGTTATCAGCAGTCCGTCTTAATAAAAGAAATTTTGATACGTCAGTTAGCTCCGAGGCGTGGATACCTAGCGAAGCTGTGCGCCTCTGTTTTAAGAGGTCTAATATGCCTCCTCACATTTATGTAGACGGATTAAAAATAAGGGTTGATAGATATGTGTTTCCCGTTACTCAGTGCAGTCGCTGTTGGAAGTTTGGGCACATGGCGAAGATGTGTCCATCAAAAAATCTCGTTTGCCCTAAGTGTGGAGGCCATCACGCTAACTGTGAAAGAAACATCTTCAAATGTGTCAATTGTAGTGGCAGTCACATGGCCTTAGTAAAATCTTGTCCAGCTTTTATCAAAGAAAAAAGGTTAAGAGAACTTATGGCTGAATTTAACTGCACGTACCGAAAAGCGCTTACAATGTACGTAGCTCCCAAGGTGATTAACCAGGCACCGAAGCAAATTGTTCAGCCAGAACCTTTCTTCCCCATTGAATGCATGACATCTCAGTCTAATGTAAGTAGCCCACAGACATATGCCCAAGTTATTCATACAAAAGCTACTATACACAAAGAACAAACGCCCAGATCTTCTGTGATGAAAAGAAATAAATTTCAAAGACCTAGTACACCGGGTGGAGAGCTAGGAGCCGAGCCAGCAGACAATCACTCCGTGCCTTTAGAACAAGCAGAAGACACAGGAAAAAAAGAAAGGGAAGTGAAATTTGATGAACTATTGTGTAGGTTAAAGGAGATTATTTTTCTAAAAAACGTGTCCTTTCAATATAAGATACATAATGCAATTAAATGTTGTGTACAGTGGCTAATTTTAGTGATAGTAGAAAATGTATCTGACTGGCCAATTCTTCAGAGATTATGGAATTTGATTAATGGATAATACAAACCATAACCAAACTAAGCTAAATATTATCCAATGGAATGCGCATAGTTTAAGACCAAAATTAATTGCATTTGTTGATTTTTTAACTCAAAATAAGATCCACATTGCTGCCCTAAGCGAGACATGGTTGGAACCAAACAGTACATTAAAAATCAATGGTTATAACATATACCGTAGGGATAGAGACGATAGTTATGGCGGGGTAGCTCTAGTAGTCCATAACTCAGTTAAGTCACAATTACATACACTTCAAATTAGCAATAGGCAAATAGAAATCATTTCTGTCAAAATTTTTAACTATGCAGATATTAACTATGTAATGTCGGTTTACTGTCCCCCTTCAACAAATACTAGTGTAAATGATTGGACCGAAATAGTATCTAAATGTAACAATAAAACTCTCTTATTGGGAGATTTTAATGGACATCACAGTAGCTGGTCTTCTAAAACGGATCGCAGAGGGATACAGATTTTTGATGTTTTGTTGAATTATCCATTCATAGTCTTAAATAACGGCGAGCCGACTCGAGTGCTATCGGTTAATAATAATTTACAAGAATCATCCCCGGATATATCACTGGTTTCTTCTGAAATAGCCTTAAAGTTCGATTGGTCTCCTTTAAACGAAACCCTTGGTAGTGATCACCGCCTTATTAGGATCTCAACCAAATTAAATATAGATATAAATTTAAATGCTACTCTGCGAAGGAATTTTAAAACAGCCAATTGGGCCAGTTATACAGAACTATTATCTAAACTTTTTGATCAGTTTGTGATTTCAGAAAATATGCAGGTTTGTTATAATTTATTTATTGAGAATTTAAACATAGCAGCCGATTTATGTATTCCTTTTATTAAAACCAGTCAAAATCCCAGCACGAATTTCAAACCTAAACCATACTGGAATCCTACTCTTTCGAAACTTGTCGCTGAACGTCGTTTAGCACTGACCAAATTTAGACGTAATCCAACTCCGGAAAATTATGATATCCTTAAAAATAAAATCCGTATCGCCCAAAAATCTATACGTAATGCTAAAAGTGCAACATGGCAGTCATTTTGTTCATCTTTAGATCAGACATCATCTCCGAATGAAGTTTGGCATAAAATGAGATGGCTTAAAGGATATAAGACACGAGGTAATTATATAGATAAGGACAAGGCTGACCAACTATTGCATAGCCTGACCCCAGATTATGTGCATCCACCAAATTTATTTTTTACATCTTTAAACCATGAGTTAGAAGTCGATATTACCATACATGAATTAGACAAGGCAATTCGTTCAAAAGATACCTCTCCGGGTAATGATAACATTTCCTATACCATGATTAAAAACTTACCCCGAAATGGTAAAAGTATATTACTGTACTTATATAACCAATTTTTTAAAACTGGCTTTGTTCCTGAGCAGTGGCGGGACATCACCATTGTGCCAATTCCAAAACCGGGACGCGACCCTGATAGTGTTTCGGCATTGAGACCAATCTCTATGGTATCTTGTATTTGTAAGGTTTTTCATACAGTTCTAATAAGCAGATTAGAATGGTTTATAGAAAAACACAATAAGTTTTCAAATCATACTACAGGTTTTAGAAAATGTCGTTCGACTATTGATAATTTAACAGATCTTATACTAACAATTCAGATTGCATTCTCAAAAAATATGGTAACAGTTGGATGTTTTATAGACATAAATAATGCATACAATAACATAGATTTGACAGCACTGTTACAAATTATGGATAAATTAGGATTAGGTTGTAGAATGTGTACATATATTTGGAACTTTCTCAAAGAAAGAAAACTTAAAATAACTTTACATGATACCTCCTTAAGTAGGGTTACAGGACAAGGATTGGCACAGGGTGATCCGCTTTCGCCATTGTTGTTTAACCTAGCTACTATATTTCTCTGTAAAAATATTCAAAATGTATGTGTGTCTCAGTACGCTGATGACTTTGTTTTATATATAGTTAGTGACAGTATTTCAAACGCGGAAACTGAACTACAGAAGGCCGTAAATAATTTGACTTGCTTACTGTCTAACTTGGGTTTGGAATGTTCGCACGCGAAAAGCAAAATTTGTATATTTAAGAGGGGGTATAAAAAGCATACTATTGATTTGAAAATAAATAACCAGTCGTTGTCAGTGGTCGATAATTTAAAGTATTTAGGATTATGGCTAGATTCGTCACTTAGGTGGTCTAAGCATATAGATGAGACAAAAGACAAAGTAGTGCGATTTGTAAATATTTTTAAAATTCTAGCTGGTTCAAACTGGGGTATACACCCCATGCACATGCGACGACTATACATTTCGATGATACGAAGTAGGATGGACTACGCTTGTATTTTCTATGACAATGCTAAACAGACACATTTAAGTAAACTGGATAAGACACAAAATATGTTTTTGAGACTTATTGGCGGATTTGTTAAAAGTACACCTATACACTGCATGGAAAATGAATTACATCTTCAACCACTTAATGTGCGTAGACATTATTTAGCAGGAAAGTTTTGGCTGTCGTCTAAATCACTTCATAAAAATGAAATGTTGTCTTTATTGGATGAGTTAGAGACCCTATGTCAAAGCATGTTTTGGAGGCGAAAAAACAAACCATTGTTAGTAACTGTGCACCAATATCTTAAGTTTCAACCCGTTCATGTTAGTTCTCAGCTCATTATGTTTACACTAAACACTTGGGTCACCAATGTGGATCTTAATAGCATAATTAAATTAAATATTGAAAACATTACAAAGGCAAAAAGGTTTTATAATACTTGTAACATTAAATATGCAGTTGTTCAATTCATAAACACGTATTACAATAATTATTACCAAATTTATACTGACGCATCTAAAACAGATACCAGTGTGGGGGCTTCGTTTTTCGATCCGCAAGAAAATATTTCAATTAAACTGAAGGTGTCCGGTGAAATAAGCATTATGCATGCAGAGCTCATAGCTATAGCTGAAGCTATATCATACGTTGATTCTTTGGATAAAGGCAATTTTGTTATTCTTACGGACTCGAAAAGCGGCCTTCAGCACCTGATACGATGTACAAATAAAAAACGCGGTATACCTATTGCCTATGATATCATAAAAACTATTTTGCATATTTTAAGAAGTGGTAAAAACATAAGGTTTCAATGGGTGCCGGCGCATACTGGCTTGGTTGAAAATGAGAAAGTGGATCGTTTGGCTAAAGAAGCTGCAGAGGATGGTACATGCTTCCAGTGTGATCCTAACTTTACAGAAGTATTCCAGGTTGTCGGAAAACGCTGTATAGAACTCTGGTCTGAATATTTTAATGAGAGATCCTTAACAAAGGGTATATGGTATAGAACCATTCAGCCAAATATTTTTAAAATGCCTTGGATAGATCAAGCCAGTATGGGCCGGTCTGATTTGACTATGGCTTTGCGGCTGCGTTCTGGCCACATTCCGTTAAATAGCTTTGCACATCTAATGGGTAAACTACCCTCACCTAACTGCTTAACATGTAATGTAGTAGAAGATGTTTACCATGTGTTGATGGAATGTGTCCGGAACAAGACTCAGAGAGAACAATTGTTTGGTGGGAATTGTTATAATGTTGGCCAATGTAACAGTATTCTTGCCTCCCCAACATCTAAGGAGGCTAAACAATTGTACACTTTAGCTAAATTAGTATTCGATAATCGTAGCTAGTAAGATTAGTTAAACATTATTTAAGATGATTCAAGATTGTTATGTTTTGTTTTACAAGGGTGGCATAGTCACTGAGTGACTAAACCCTTTTCAATAAAGATTAAAAAAAAAAAAAAAAAAAAAAAAAAAAAAAAAAAAAAAACTTTTTAAGTGACGGATTTCCATACAACGGGTCTCTATCCTTATTTGACCCTCTTAAGGATGGAATCTTCAGAATTCCTTTTGTTAAGAATATTTTCATCATAAAATGCTGTTTCATCATTAAACTGTGAACGAATTTCAAGTTATTACCCATTTTGGTTTAGGTTGTGTGTTGATAAACCAGTTAGGACAAGCATTTTTACTGTAAAGATTACGATTAAATAATAAATTATTAAGGTAACTTGGTGAAACCTTTCGATTTCGCAATAATTTTAAAGCACTTTGTAGTTGGGCCTAATAAACACTTTAGATAGATTAAAATTAAACAGGATGTCACCGTACAATTCGTTCAGATAATATCTTTAGCAAAGAAGGTAAACTTGACAATATAAGACAACAATCAGTTTGGTTACCGTGTATCATTACTCTTTAAACATTCTAGAGTACCTACCCTGACTGTTGAGGCAATCGTGCTCTGTTATAATAAATACCTTACGTTATTTGTAAATCAAATATTTTTTTTAATAAATACGTACTTCTTCAAAATGCATGTTTGAATAAGTAACAACCCTAAAAAGTACTGTGTTGCAGAGCGACTAAGTCCGTAATTAGAAATTTAGTTATAGAAACCCGGAGAATTAGTCATTAGTTGTATAAGCTGCCACAAATGAAATTAGGCTTTATTACGATGGACCAAAATAATTATTAGCTTGGACAATGACCGAAGAGAAGTTAAAATTTACTTTCAACAGATCTATTGAAATTTCAACCATGTCGTGAAATTATAAAGTTCAAAGTTGCAAAGTGATTAGTGGTCATTAAAATTCGTGTTTGGTTTGCCTAATCATCATCAGATGAAGGTTATAATTTACACGCATTTGCTGAGGTATATTATTTTAAAACTGAATTTAAACTTTTACTTTTAATACTGTTATCGCTGACGTAGATCGATCGAACAACTCCATGATGAGGGACCACTTATGCTAATGGATCTTATGACCTTAACGACGGGTCCTACGTATACTGGTGTAACCCGCAAATTGACGAAAATGACTTTTTTACTTGAATGGCCTTAAAATAACCTATTCTTCTCAAATCAGTAAGAAAAAAATTAAAATTTCTTTTACTTTCGGCGATACAAACTCGTAAACTGATGTAAGTAACACAATTTAATGCAAGCAGACAGTCAAGACTGATATAAGGTACTTGCATTAGTTTACGTAGTTACGATTTACGTGACGCGTGAGTGTAAGTGACCGTTGTACCAGAATGCGCGCGGCGACGATACAGCGCGTACGTACGATACGGGTGTAACTGCAACGAATTTTACTTTATGTATTAAATTTCTAAAAACTATTCATATTTTTACGACGTTTTGAGTGTTTAAAATCAGTAAAAAAATAAAAATAATAATAAGTATGAAGCGTTCTCGGAGTCAATTAACCCAGATACTCCTGAAACTATTAAGGGTCTCAGATCTTTAAAAAATTTTAAGATGTTGGTATTTGTGTCTCTAACGTTTTAGAAAAACTACAAAAAAAGTAATCCTGGTCCTCTGGGAAATCTGGAAAATGATCGGTGTTATAACACCTGGTAGGAGAATGGGTAGCATATTGCTAGTAGAGAACTATGGGGAATATTTTGAATAAAATTTTACACTTTATTGATTTTTAAATCTTTTTTATATATTTTAAAAAATTGTGGGTAAATGAATAAATAAGCAACTAAAATTTACGTTAGTTGTGCAATGAAAGAACTCTTAGGGAGCAAATAAACTTAACACTTCTAACATAAAAAAGTTAGTTTTTGCATTATTTACAAGTTAGGACTTTAATTGCTTGCAGCTAGAGCTACCACAATAAGACAACGTTACTTTATAGATAATATAATTCTACAGCCATATAGCTAAAACATTTTTGTTCAATACATAAAAAAAATCTCACTTTCATAAATTTGTCATCACTTGTAACCACTTGTGTATTAGCACAGCCGTGAATAATACGTGACATTATGCAATTCAATCGATCTTGTGAAAGAGTGAGAAGTTATCACGGGAGAATTAGTATCTGACAACTTTTCCCAGTACACCCACTTGAAGGGACAACAATGTTTTCACTAAACAAAAAGATGGCCATTCTGCATACTTTCTTGTAATAAAATAAAACGTTAGAACGTTTAATATACTTGGTTTTTATTTTTGTTAATAGAAGTCTTATTTTTTTAAATTATTTTTACCACTTAGTAGATTGTTGTTGTGGTACATAATTAATTGTGCAATGTATATTTTATTTTGATCAGTCTGTAAGACTATTAAATTAATAAACAAACAACAATTAAATTAGTCTTAGTAGTCGTACAGTTATTACCTTAAAAGAATCAAACATTTTGTTATAGAAATATTGTTTTTTATTAACATGGTAAAGATCCACTGATTACATTAACTAATTATTATTACTAAAAAGACAAAGCCAAGTATATATTTATTAAAGTTTATAGCTTCTTAAAAACTGATTTAATAATGTAATATCTCCTTAACCTATTAAAGATGATATTTACTATCTGAGCGAGAATCATGTCAAATTTTTAACATTTTAAAATTAAATGGAAAAGACTTCAAGACTTGAAGTCATTATAAAAATAGTAAATACGTTCATTTTTACACAATAAACGTGTTTTACTATTTTGTAGTTTCCATAAAAAAAATCAGGTTCATGACCACAAAACTACATAAATTACTGGTACAACCAGTTTCTTAGTAGCTTGTAAAGTAGTGCAAGTGCTAAAAGTAGATAAATGAAATTATTTTCCCATATATCGAGGTTTCATGATTTACAAATTGCACTCATATGTATGACTAATAATGTGTATTTCTTTTATTTTCATTATTTAAAAACTAAGTCAGAACTTTGTAAACTAGTACAAGTGGTTACTTGTAACCGTTTACTTGTTTGGATACTTTGATCAAAACAAGCTAAACAAATGCAAGTACATCTATTTTCTAAAATACAAAGAAATATAAAAATATATTTAATCCGGTTTTTTCCTTTCATATCCAGGTATAACCTATTAATTTTTCAGTAATTTTTGTAGAACTTTGACAAAGTTATAAGCTTTTGAACCTTTGAATTGCTCTCCTGTAAACTTGTGTTTTTGCACTTATACTAGTCTACGTAGGACCCGTCGTTAAGAAGATTCCAATCGGTTTTTACAAAGTTTGGGACCGAACAAGTTGAGTGAATTGCCTTAATACATTTTACCTAAACGGGGACTTATCTTATGTTTGTGTAACTCTTTTTAGCCAGCCTTACTTAACAGAAGTAATCACTATAAAACATTTGAGTGTTTTGGCAAAGCAGAGTAAATCAATTTCTCGATTGAATGAATGGAGATCGATAAAAAGTAATATCTTATAAAAGTTACTCAATAATGTATCTATAATTATTTTATTTTTGCTAAAGAAATTTCATAAAAAATACTACAACAATTTGCTGTTTTTGACAGTTGATAGATACGAGTATCTCCTGTGCTTGATGTCATAAGCCTATGACACATTGGGAAAAAATTACACATCTAGCGGTATCACAATTTTCAATTTGTTATTTTCAATTTATTTATTTTAACATCGGTAACATGCATCATTATAAATGATTGACATAAATTTTTGATATTATTTTACTTAATCTAAATTAACATGCAGCTTAAAGTTTACTAAACTCTACTATCACTTTAACTTCTTCTTTCAAACAAATTAAATTTCAAAAACAGTTAGGCTGTTTAGGTTTTTGGAGGCCATAATGGAACATTACAGACATACATCAAAAAATTTTCAAATCGGTCTAGCCGTTTTCGAGAAATCAGGTAACAAACACAAAAAAAAATACAACCGAATTGGGAACCTCCTCCTTTTTTAAGTCGGTTGATTAGTAGCGTAAAATCTGGCCTAATGTGACTTGCTGAAGCTAAAATTGATAGCATTCAATATACTACAAACTTAAGACTAAACAGTGAAGAGAAAGTGTCAATAATTTTGCTTTAGATTGTTTCACTAGCCGTAAGCGTTTAGACTAATAGTGTTTACACTGTAAGATGTCCGTTTGGTCTGTCTTTTGTTTGATAAGTTTAAGTCAAGCACTACTTAGGACTGGTTTGCAACATATGATAAGTTGGTGTGGAAAGTTTAAAGATCATAAAGTGTAGGTATATTAACTATGTTGGTTCAAAATAGGGTTTACTCGCATGAATGATCTGTGAAACAGTGGTTCTTGGCATACTATTGTAGAGAAGGTTGGGTCCTCCATCGGGACGTCACACGTTTGAATGTTTTGGTTTATCATACTACATATTTGACGACCTCTGTGGCGTAGTGGTTAATATAACATGACATCTCGGGTTCGATTCCCGCTCAATGCAAATCTTTATGTGATTGTTTGCATTGCTCTGGGTGTTTTCTATGTATAATATGTGTGTTTTTACAATCAAAACGGATTAAAGAATGTTTATCCTTTGTCTAGTACCCATAGTACAAGCTTTGCTTAGTTATGGACTAGATGGCGTTGTGTAAATGTTTGAGATATACTATATGCATACATACCCCTTCCTGTACTCCGATATTTCTCGGAGCCACAAGACCATCTGCCTTACGGGTCTTAATAGTTTTGAACGGATTTTGAGATGTACAATAATAAAACGAGCTAGCTGGTTTGCATTGTACCTATATTTGATCGGCTCTCACTCTAGTGGGATTGTGCTTTATTTGTTCAGACTATTGACTGCTATACATCTCTATTGTAACGTCTGTTTGTAGCTGCATAGAAATATAATTAATTTCAGGTAGCTTCGAGGTAAAAAAAATGTTATTTAACTTTCCAGGTACTCTTTCTTATAAGTTTTGATTTTATCTTTATGTCAATAAAAACAGATTTTCTAACGCACGATTTAGTATTGATAATTTAGAGCTAATTTTTATTAAACGATATTTCAATATTAGGCTTCCTGTTTCTTTAATTATTTACAAACGAATTGATTTCTTAAAAATATACCTGTATTTCTTCTATTCTAAATATTTTGCTTTAGCTAGGATAATTCGGGACTCCTCTTGTAATGCTAGAAAAAATATTCAATATCAGACTGGTTAAACAGTTTTAAGCAGCGATAATGTCTTGGTAATTAGCTTTTATTGAAATTAGAAGAAGTTAAAAAGCTTTTTGCTGTCACTGGAATAAAATAAAAAGTTTTAAGTATTTTTTTGTAATTTAATCTCATTGGTGGACATTGTCAAGTTTTAAAAGTTTGTTATATAAGTAAGCCGTTGTGATTCTTTTGCATGCCAAAGAGTAGGTACAAAATGGAAGAGTAGGAATGAAAAAATAGGGCGGTATGACTTTTCCTCCTAAAACGTTAAATTGAATCGGAAAGAAGAAGGTAAAGTAAACCACCTTTTAGTTTTTTTAAGAAGCGAGCGTACTCCCTTTTAAAAGGTCGGCAAAGCATCTGTGATTCCTCTAGTGTTGCGGGTGTCCATGGGCCAGCGGTGATCACTTACCATCAGGTGACCTGCTGGCTAGTTTGCCTTCTATTACATAAACAAAAAATCGGAGTACCGCTGTGACCGCATAATTTAACACCTACGCTAGTGTCTAAATGTTACTGTAATTGTAATTAGATAAAGGTTACAGTAGTCAGTGAAATTACAGACTAGATAACTGTGTATCAGGATGATAAGCGTACTATAGAGGCTCTTAGAGCCTTTTCACACTAGCGATTGCTCTGGCGATTTTTCAGTAATGTCACGGCGAAGTGAGATCATGGCGTGCACGCTGCGAGTAGTTTGTTGCTGGACAAACCGTTAGTGTGAACAGGCCCTTTGCGGTTGAAGTTGGCTTCAAGAAATATTCGAGCCCAGACTGAAAGTCGCTGGCCCCGGGCAATAAAGCGGTAATATAAAAAAACGAATTTTACAGGAGAAATAAATAAAGCTAATTTGACTATATTTTAGTGTACAATCATTCAAATAAAGCGTTTAATATCTCAATTGAACGGTAATTTTTTTATCTGTTATTTTTTTTTTTAAATATGTGTATTTCATAAATAATGGCTGAGATAATTATAAAAATGTATAATACAAATTATTTACGTTACCGTTCTAACTGTAACACCATTAACTGCTTTACAAATCGATCTTCCAATAATGGCCCGGGATGTAAGTAAATAATACAACGCCATTTTCACTTTTAATCATGAGCGTATCAGCCGGTTACCACCTTTTTCAGGGATTTTTTTAAATACTGTTCTAGAAGTATTATCCGCTAAACGCTATTTTAAAATCCTATTAATGATTTATATTTTTATGTAACTATCATTACAAACTGATTACAATATTAAATATACTATATTTTTTTCTTATTTAAGGTTGTATTTCATAATAATTATTATTTCTAATATAATTACCACTAATACATACTTTTATGGTTAGGTACTAGTTGAGGAAGCATGATTTGGTTAAAATAATTTGGTTAGTTGGTAAAATTCCCTTGAACTGGGAGAAGTCGCACTTCATAGTTGAGTTGTTATATACTAGGTATGTCATCATCATCATCATATCAGCCAATCGACGTCCACTGCTGGACATAGGCCTCCTCCAAGTATTGCCACCTTGCGCGGTCCTGTGCCTCCCTCATCCATCGGCTACCCGCCGTCCTAACTAGGTCGTCAGTCCACCGTGTGAGGGGTCTCCCCACCCTGCGCTTTCCGGTACGCGGTCGCCATTCCAAAACCTTTCTGCCCCAACGGCTGTCGGTTCGCCGCGCTATGTGCCCTGCCCACCGCCACTTTAACCGGGTAATTCAATACTCAATACTCAATCATTCAAATCATTGCCCTCTGAGTGACCATGAGCCTTCTGAGAAGGCCCATAGTTAGCGACCACGTCTCTGTGCCATACGTCGTCACTGGCAACACGCAATGGTCGAAGACCTTTGTCTTCAGACACTGCGGTAATGTGGACGAGAAGATACGTTTTAGCTTCCCGAACGCTGCCCAACCGAGTTGGATTCGACGAGTGACCTCCTTCTCAAAGTTGGACTTACCTAGCTGGACTAACTGTCCCAGGTAAATATACTCGTCGACAACTTCGAGTGTAGAGCCTCCAACCATGATTGGAGTAGGTGCAACATGGACATTTGCCATGATCTTGGTCTTGTCCATGTTCATTTTAAGACCCACTTGTTGAGAGACTCTAATGAAGCCATCGAGCATTGTGTTGAGGTCGTCCATGGTCTCAGCCATGACCACGATATCGTCAGAAAATCGAAGGTGCGTGATATACTCGCCATTTATGTTGATGCCGAGTCCGTCCCAGTCCAAAAGCCTAAAAGCATCTTCTAGTGCAGCGGTAAACAATTTCGGGGATATGACATCACCTTGTCTTACTCCCCGCTGCAACTGGATAGGGCCAGATAATCCACCCTGGAGACGAACCGACATGGTGGCGTTTTCGTATAAGCACCGCAGCACTTCGATATACCGTTGGTCAATTTGGCACCGTGGGAGAGACTGGAACACTGCCCATGTCTCGATCGAATCAAAGGCTTTCTCATAGTCCACAATCGCTAAGCATAGGGGCCGGTTATACTCGTTGGATTTTTGTATAACCTGCCGCAGCGTATGAATGTGGTCTATGGTACTATAACCTTTTCGGAAACCGGCTTGTTCGGGAGGCTGGAAGTCGTCCAGTCTGCGTTCGAGACTATTCGTGATGACTCTCGAGAACAGTTTGTAGACGTGGCTCAGAAGAGTGATGGGTCTGTAATTTTGAAGAAGCGTTCTATCGCCTTTCTTGAATAACAGTACCACCACACCTCAGTGCCATGCCTGTGGCGTTTTTCCCTTGAGTATAACGGAATTGAATAGCCTCTGAAGAGCCTTGAGAATAGGTTTTCCACCGGCCTTCAGTAGCTCGTTTGTGATTCCGTCATACCCCGGTGCCTTGTTGTTCTTAAGTTGTCGGAGAGCATCACTAATCTCACACAGACTGACGTCCGGGATTTCTTCGGTATGGTGTCGCGTAAGTCTAGCTCTAGGATCGGCGGCTAGATCACTAGGTGGCTGTGTTGTGGTATATAACTGTCCGTAAAACTTCTCAATCTCCTCTAGAAGCTCAGGCGTGGACGTCACTATTCTACCATCCCCAGTCTTGAGCCTAGAAAGTTGGCTCTGAACTAGAGACAGATCTCATGCGAACACTTTAGAGCCATTGTTTCGCTCAATGGCTTCTTTAATACAAGCTGTATTAAAGTGCCGAAGGTCGCGAGTCAGTGACTTTGAGATCTGCCTATTGAGCCTCCTATACTTTCAGCGTCGTCTGGAGACTGAAGTGCCATCGTACGCCTTTGCTCCATGAGCGAGAGAGTGTGGTCGGAGATCTTTTTTGATCTTCTCCGGTGATGGGTGTTAAAAGCACCGGAACCGACTGTACGGACAGTTTCCACAAACCTTTCGTGATATTCGTCCACATCAACACATTGGTTGAGGCCCTCGAAGCGGTTCTGCAGTTGGAGTTGGAAGTTCTCGGGGATTTGGACTGGTGTAGGCCGGAGCGTAGACCTCATCAGCCGACTTCTTTCCAGCCTAGGATTGATATTTAATGTGCCTCTCACCATCCGGTGATCGCTTCCGGTTTTCACCGAATTGATCACTGAGACATCGTTAAATATATGGCGTTTTGTCGACATGATGAAGTCAATCTCGTTCTTTGTGACACCATCAGGACTAAGCCAGGTCCACTTGCGGCAGCTACGCTTCTTGAAGAAGGAGTACATCATAAAGAGTCCCTCCTTCTCCATGAAGTCCGCAAGCATTTGGCCCCGTGGATTTCTTTGTCCATATCCAAAGAGCCCCACTCTCCACTCCTTTCCACTTCTAGAGCCCAACTTAATAAATAACAACATAATAACATTACTATTACATTATGCAAGTAATGTGCGTAAGACGTCACGCGCTGCTCTGATACCGGCCGCTGAATCATGTCAATACTTGTATGAATTGTTTACATAAACATTATGATAAAAAGAAAGGGGTATTAACTTATGCGTAGAAGTGAAAGAGCTGGTGTTCATCGTAATGGTGGCTTACGTCGTCGCTAGAGCTACAACAAATTTACGAGAAAAAAGGCGTAATAGCTTTTGCAAAATAAATGGTAGAATGATTACTTTGTATTAGGTGCTTACATATCCAAGTTTATAAATATTTATTTTGAGAAAAGCCGTTAACTGTTTTATTGTTGTTTTTTTTTAAAGAAAATAGTGTAAGGTTGTTTGCCGATTTTTTATTTTATTTTTCAGGAAGTAAGACAATATTACATAACTTAATCGTTTAATAATTTTCCGTACAATAAAGCTGTCAATGTCATTAAATACATTTAAATATTGGCAAAAAAATCTAAAAAAAAAATGAGGCATAGATTGAAGGACAAGGAACTCAAAAACGAAATAACATTAAAAAGGGCGTAATAGTCGATTACAGCTTTATTGCCCGGGGCCAGCGAGGTGTCTAACCTTCCTAATACTACTCTTAGAGGTAAAAATAAGCAGGTTGACCTTCTCTAGCTGTTCTTAAAGAACTGTATATTATAACTATGTATTAATATAAAATACTTACAAAAAAAGTAGTGAGTTAAAATAATAATACATTTTATCCAAAATTTTTTTTAATAAAATAAATTGAGTTCTTTTAATACCATTGAGAAATAAATAATTTGTCTTTATGATGAATAGATTAATAAAATAATTATTTGTAAAAGATTTATTTTCCTTTCTTACAAATTAAGTTGTTATGTTATAATCTTGCAGCTTTACTAATGTTTATTTCACTATATAATACTATATTTCATGTTGTTTCCTGGTTTGACAAATTACTTTCCTTATAAATTAATTAAATCTTATTTCGTTAAATAGTATCAGTTGTTTATTTTCCTGCGTTAATTATGGCAATAAGCATTTCCTTATAATGACGCGACAAATTATCTGTAATACTTGATGTTGAAGTCCAGCACGATTGCAGTCCAATAAAGATAATAACGAACGAATAACTAAGTTTTCCTGCCATCTTCAATGTCCTGCTGGTCTTACAGTGCTGGAAAAAGTACTGTTAAATTGTTTATAGAAAAAAGTCTCCGCGGTATCATACCTGGTATAAGAGATGTCTTTTGAAAAATAAATAATAGAAATATAACTACGAGTATGTTTGTTATACAAGTTGTTTTCTTTCAATCTTTCAATGCATCCAATATGCGACCAAACACAATGCTGAAACTGTATCTATAGGTTAAGTGCTGGCACTGCGCCAGATATATTTTATATTACAGGCAAAAGTTTACTCAACCATCTTATCGTTCGGTAAGCTTACAAAGCTGTGTAACAATATTGTCAAAACAAAAGTACACAAATAATCATCATAACAGCCCATTAATGTCCCACTGCAGGGACGGGCCTTCTCCCGTGGCGGAGGGATACTTGGCCTACTAATACCACGCTGGCCAGACGGATCGGTATTAGTAGGCCAAGTATCCCTCCGTCGCGGGAGGAGGCCCGTCCCTGCAGTGGGATATTAATGGGCTGTTATGATGATGATGATATTTCAAAAAAATATAATAAATACATTGTACTTTCAAAATCCCTAGTTCATTAGTCGACAAAATTAAATGATCCACCAATTATTTCTGTCATCAAAGAAACTATATTAAATTATTCCCTATTATTCTTGTTCATGATTCTCAGATATTAATTGCGACTGACTGACGATGTCTGACTCGGCTTATTTAGTGAACCTATTAAATCTTTAGTTATATTTTATCAATACTAAATAGTTCATTTGTCTGTTTGTTGTATTAATGTTAGTAGTAACGGGTATGTATGAATATGTATTGTGTGTGTATACCTAAATGTAGATTTGTTTTTCATGTAATAGGAGGCGAACGAGCTAGCAGGTCACCTGATGGTAAGTGATGTTTATTCGGAGCCGGGCCGCAACTTAGAACTCAACTGTACAACACCATCTAGGCGCGATAGCCGCAAACTTTCAATGTTGCAGTTGAAGAGTTTACGTAATGGTTTTAAGTTTTTGTATTAAGTTTGAGTACGAGTCCCGCCTCGAGTACCAATTTTTTTCATTGTCTTTCTTCATTTCGGATTTTTCGAGTTATACCTAAGCTTTTTTCGACCTCATAAGGACGGCGGGAAGCCGATGGATGGGGGAGGCGCAGGACCGCACAAGGTGGCAATATTTGGAGGAGGCCTATGTCCAACAGTGGACGTCGATTGGCTGAAATGATGATGATGATAATGACCTAAGCTTTATAGGTAAAAAATTATATGTAATTTAATATTGATTTCTTGTTTGAAAAAGTCCTCGTGATACAGGGCTTACCATTACGCCGTTCTCGAAGAAATAGCCCCGAATCCCTTGCGTCTAATTATTTATAATTAGATGCATTATAAAACAGGATTACATTAGGATATTATTTTATTTTGTAAGGCGGCAGATGAGTGATATGTCTATCTAAAAATAAATACTACAAAAAAGGTCATCAGTCTTAAGGCACACCAAGCCTATTACTACCCTGAAATACTGCTGTATAAAATTACTGTTATATATTATAACACATTTACACAGTACCATCTAGCCTATTACTACCCTGAAATACTGCTGTATAAAATTACTGTAGTATATTATAACACCTTTACATACTACCGTCTAGTCCTAAGCAGAGCTTGTACAGACGCTACTTGACAATTGAATACTTATAAAGTTGTAAAACAGACAGAGATTATACATAGGAAGCTAGACCAATGATAGAACACAAAAAGATTTACATTAAGCGGGAATTGATGTATGCTTGTGTAAACATGACATTTGTTTATTTACCATTGTAGGAACGGGTCTGATCCAGTGACGGAGGAAACTTGGCCTACTGCTATCACGCTGGCAGACAATTCACTAAAGGTATTGGAGGATGTGGCATTACTTGGAGGAGGCCAATGTCCAGTAGTGTACGTCGATTCTTGATATGAAAATGATGATTAGTGTTCCTCCTTTTGTTTTTTTATAGAGGTTTTCCTTAGTCAGTTTTTATGTCAGCCATATGACGAAATTTTAACACTTTCTCAATTAGATAAGCCTAAAATATAATTAGTTATAACAGACAAAGTCGTAGCATAAAAATATTTTTTATAGATATAAATCAAACACTCACTTTGATTTTAGCTTCTTTGATCGTATAAACGTGAATTTTAATAATGATGTAATTGTATTAGAATTAAACGATGTATAATGTAAAAGATTATATTTCAAAGTAAAATCTCTTTTAGATGAGGCTCTATTACTTTTAAATGACTCCATAAAGAAGAAGAGGTGTTGAATTCGGATTCTATAATTTTCTTATTTATTTTAATCATACGGTAATAATTTGATTCTATACAAGTAAGGACTTACTTCAGTAATAAAAAATGGTAACCTATGTTTTAAACTGAAGTATTAATCATTATATTATAATTCGCTCGCCTGACAGATTGGTACAGTATTTGGTATGTATTTTGAATCTGTCATAACGCCTTTACGACACCCATAGGGTGAGAAGACTTAATGTATATTTTTTTTTCTAGAGATTTTTATACATCTTGTATCTTTTACTAAATCACTTCTTACAATAGTTACATGGCACATTCACAGCACAGCACATTATTATAACAGTTCAATGGCAGTTAGTTAGTATAATAATTGTCCTAATTTCAAAATATTAATACAGTTATCGAAACAAACTTAAAGGTAAGCGCGCCTGCTTGACCCACATCTGGTTACAATTACACTCATACAACAAATATCGTGTATTACAGTTTTAATTTGGTAATACAGTCACGTTTTGCTGCAGGGTTTGGGTTAAGTAGTCCTTTTTACCAAATATCGCTTTTAGTATTTTGATAAAAAATATTTATTAATAATGTTCTATGCCGACCACTGCATATAAAATCATAACAATATGAAATTATATTATTGCCTATATCTATATCTATACTATTATATAAAGCTGAAGAGTTTGTTTGTTTGTTTGCACGCGCTAATCTCAGGAACTACTTCTTCGAATTGAATTTAGTTTTCAGTTTTGGATAGACCAATGATCGAGGAAGGCTATAGGCTATATAACATCAAGCTAGGACAAAAAATATTTTTTTCAAATTTAGGGAGCCTAAGGGCCTACTCAGAAGGCTCATGGTCACTCAGAGGGCAATGGAGAGAGCTATGTTGTAGCCTGACCTATGGACCTACTCAAAAGGCTTATGGTCACTCCAGAGGGCAATGGAGAGAGCTATGTTGTAGCCTGACCTATGGGCCTACTCAGAAGGCTCATGGTCATTCCAGAGGGCAATGGAGAGAGCTATGTTGTTTTTTTTTAATTTATTTCAATCGCGGACAAAGTCGCGTTTTACAGCTAGTAATTATATAAGCGAAGACTTGTTATTGGCTGTCAGATTACCACTTTATAAACTAAATTGTAATATTAGCTGTAAGTCTTCCATATTGTTTAAATAAATAAATTACATCTTAATATGACAATCAGTCATGGATTTCGATATAAAGGAACTTGATTGAAATTAATTAGGAATAATTCCTTTAACTATTATTACAAGTGGTCTTATTCTTTCTTTTTGATGGATAAATCTAAATTAGTCCGGAGCTCGGTGTCTTAATTAGTTTTATCTGTGGACAATTTTAGATTCTGCGTAGTTGTCTGGGCAAATCAGACAGTTCAAAAGTCATTTCAAGTTCTAGCAACGAAAACCACAGCTTCAACGACATGTCTGAATTGTAACGTGTAAAGAAAAGAAAGGAAACTATAACCAAACTAATTAGTTTACATAAACACGCTAGATTATTACTCTTTCAATTCATCATCATCATAACAGCTCATTAATGTCCCATTGCAGGGACGGGCCTCCTCACATGACGGAGGGATACTTGGCCTACTATGGCTATACCACGCTGGCTAGACCGATTTGTATGTATAGGGTGTCTATTTTGTCTTTGTATTTTGTAAATATAATATTCAATAGTCCCTTAGTCGGTTTTTACGACACCTATTGGATGAGATGGGGTGGTGACATATTGTATTCTTACTCCGTCACCACACGGAGATTCTTTCAATTATTTGTTGATGAATTAAATTTTTCTAGTTCCTTTTAATAGTTCTAGTTTTGTTCCACTAACAGAGAAGACTTTGCAATAATACACTTAAACGCTGATAACGTTTATATGTTAAAAATGCTGGAGCATAAAAATGAATGTAATCAAATAAAATAAAATTAATACTAACATTTTATTTAATTATCTCAATAAAAGGCAAAGATGTATTACTGCAAATAAGATTAAATCTTTATTACATTTTGTTATTAACGCCTAATCTAAAATCAATTGGCGCATTTAATGGGTAATAAGTACTTAGTTTAACTTTCAATTTGCTTGTTGAACTAATAGGAGAGTTCGAAATTATGTTTGTATTACCTAATAGGTGTTAACTCGCGCCTTCATCACTTAAAGTTTGTTTTAAATTTTCATGAGTTTTAGATATAAATTAATCATTTTTTAGATAAAAAAAATACTACAATTAATATTTTATATAGTTAAACTTATTTGTACGAGTAATATTCATATTATTTAAAATAAAGGCCTCAAATAAAATTTTGTACAAATTTTTACCGATGTTCGTTATAGGAAATCAAAAATTAGCCGTATTACAACATCAGCTATCCGCCTAAAAGTAAACAGTACCTACCTATATATTATTATGTGGAACCTCTTTTTGTTTAAACTTTAAACAGCATGTCAATTCTCGTACCTAAAATTCGGTTAAGTTAACTTTTAGTTGTCATGTTTTTGCTATTGCAATTGTAATCTTTTATGTGTTCGTCGTGTTAAAGTTTTATTTAGAGTGTGACAATTTGACAACTAAAAGTTAACTTAACCCAATTTTAGGTACGAGAATCGACATGCTGTACATATAAATATGTAAAAGATAATAATATATGCCTTAATTTTATTTTTTATCTTAATGAGAAATTACGCATCTACGAGCACGACCTGTCGTGCAGTTTGGACGTCTAGACACGAATTTAGTAAACACAAAGAACACCTCAAGAAAATGAGTACGAAGTGATCAATCACGAAGTATTCCCCATCGCTATCTATCACCAGCATTGCCTAGGACTTGTTAACACGTTGATCATTAGTAATAGCACCATCATTACATTACAGCCCATTAATGTCCCACTACAGGGACGGGCCTCCTCCCGTGACGGAGGGATACTTGGCCAACTAATACCACGCTGGCCAGAAGGATTGGTATAGGGTTTAATTTCAAGTTTTCCTTCTTTTTATTTCTTAAAGATAATACTCACGGATAGTCCCTTAGTTGATTTTTACGATACCCATGGGATGAGATGGGGTGGTGACATATTGTATTCTTACTCCGTCACCACACGGAGCTTTATTATTTTAAATTACATTAATAGCACCATCATACATCCAAATACAGGAACAACCTAAAACTCCAAGCAACAAATGGTTTAATAATTATTATTAAAACGAGAATGTTACCTTCATAACATGAGTAGGGTTAATCCTTGTTGAATATTTTGTTGAATTAAACTTTAAAACAAACACTCAACAGTTATATAATTGAGATTATCCTGGAGGCACTTGTAACTAGTTTTAATGTTGTTGTCTTTGTTTGACGTAGAATAGGAATGGAGTTATTATGAATTGAAATTGTCTCTTGAATTGTCTTCGTTGTAATGACATGGCTGAGTAGTATGATATTATTATGACTTTATGGCCGTATTCAACGTGTGGCTAAAACGGGTACGTTTGACGACCTCTGTGACGTAGTGGTTATATACTCGTAACATGACTGCTACGGAGCGGTCTCGGGTTCGATTCCCGCTCAATGCAAATCTTTGTGTGCATGAACATGATTGTTTGCATTGTTCTGAGTGTTTCTGTGTATGTATTTACAAAAAAAAGTATTTAAGTATGTTTATCCGTTGTCTAGTAGCCAAGCTCTGCTTAGTTTGGGACTAGATGGCGTTGTGTGAATGTGTAAGAAATATTTATTTATTTAGGTAAAGTTTCAGGAATGACGGCAACAGAATCTGATGTTAGTTAGGAAATTGTCACTTAGCATGACTTTCACTCGCCATGACATTGCCGGTAGACCGGTAGAGTCAGTGTCTAGTAGACTGTTAAAGGTTTTAAACGTTAAAAAAGAGGTATAACCAATAAGTTGTATCGCTAAATTTGAAACTGTTGGATTTGTGTTAGTAAACTAAATATTCTAGAATACTCATTCATCATAACAGCCCATCAATGTCCCACTGCAGGGACGGGCCTCCTCCCGTGACGGAGGGATACTTGGCTTACTAATACCACGCTGGCGAATCGAAGTCGAATTTAAGTAAAGTTATCCAAAGAAATATAAAATCACGAACAACAAGAAATGAATACAGTATCTACTTAATTGAAGTGTTACATAATCATGAATCTGAATCTATTTATTAATGACTCAGAATAATATTATTCTGTCTGTCTGTAAACACATTGATTATTATAGACTTATATTTTTGAACACAATTTATTTTTTAAATTAACTAAAAGATATTAGTACCTAAAATAAAGCTAGAGACGCGTTTCTTCTTTTCTGGATAAACACCCCAGAAGGTCTTATCACTAGGTTACCCAAACTTTTGACTCGATAATCAAATTGTATGCAGAGATTAGAAGGCAATTATCTCCTCAATTTATCATCTAATAGTTTAAAACCTGCAGTAATGCGCTTTATCTGCCAAATATCCTAAAATAATTTGTTTCTCCTTTAATAAAAACTCCGACCATCTCTTTAGTGACTAGTATTGACTGGCTTTAGTAACTATAAGAATATTAATTTATATATGTGTAAAAAATAGAAATAAAAATAAGAAGGCAATATTTATTTGAAGGTGGCCTATGTCCCGCAGTAGACGTATATTGGCTAAAATGATGATGATGAAAAAAAAGTTAAAAGAATTGTGTAAAAGGTGTTCAAAATAGCTTTACACAATACAAACATGTAAATCATCTGTTATGCAGGTAGGTTCAAAATGGTTTGAAAGCTTCTTTATTAAACCATTTCATTGCTACCATCCGCTGTTCTAATTCCTGGACTCTATTGGCGCTGTCAATCAGGTTCGATACGGTCCAATTAACATGTCGTTTAAAAAAAAGGTAAAAAAAAATCTAAAACGCCAGTATAACCGCAGAACTACACTAGTGAGCAATAACATTTGAATCAAACGGTAACTACAGTTATTTAATAATTGTAACTGTACACGTTTTCGAGTTTACAATTATTTCTACTTTCACTTAAAATTTTATGAATTTGGTAATGTTTCTTCTGCTTTTGCTTATTATACCAAACGTGTAATACCGTATGTTACAAAAAGTTCTTCGAATATGTAGATGGCCACCTCATCAAGGGAAGACCCTTGGTTTTATTAAAACCTATGAAATTAGGACCTAATTATTAGTATACAATTACTAATAATTAGGTCCTAATTTCATAGGTTTTAGAGATAAAACAAAACATTAATATAGACATCAAAATAGTAACATTTTCTCACTTCCCATAAAGGCCTACCATCTAGTAGGTATGTAATTAATGATACCTACTGTATATAATTTTTCAGTCATTTACTTTGTAATCAAATTACCACGCATGTTTAGAAAACATCTTTTTAGTTGTTAGTTTGACGCCTACTTATGTAATTTACTAATAGATAAAATTAATAAATCCTGTAACTTACACTAAATAAATTATAAATCAAAATAAACGTTTAACGCTTTTTTTGCGCTATAATTTAGCACTACACGCCATAGCCATAATACCGGTCATATCCAAGTTAGTATAAAACTTCGTCTACAATGTGCGCTGAGTGCGCAAAAACCTATTTATTTATTACATGCTGAGTCTACAGCTTTGTATAAACGGTAAAAGATAATTTGATTTTCATTTAATTCCGCGGAAAATGTACCTTGAATTTATTGAGACCAGGTAAAAATCATTACTTGTACCATAGTAAAAAAAAGTATTTAAGTATGTTTATCCGTTGTCTAGTACCCATAGCACAAGCTCTGCTTAGTTTGGGACTAGATAGCGTTGTGTGAAAGAGTGAGGAATATTTATTTATTTACTTTTATTTATAGTATAATTACTTTTCAAACAAGTAGAATACTCGCAATTTCCTGTCATATCACCTAGTAGAGCCTGATCCGGAGTCAGTGAGCTTGAAAAATGGAAAAGGTAGATAAAGAAAATTAAATAGTAATAATGGTTAGGTGCTAATATTTCCATAGCCATGAGACACTCATGGCTACAGAGGCAAAGGTATTTTATTGTACTATGTTTGTTTTTTTATTCGTACAATGTTTTTGTGTGCCCGTGTACCTGCTTCTGTGTAATTTTTATGTTTTCTTTTTTTCTTTTCTTCTTTCTTTCTTTCTATCTCTTGCTACAGGGATGCTTGTCCTACTAATACCACGCTGGCCAAACGGATTAGTATAGTGTTTTGCTTCAAGATTTCCTTCTTTTTGAGAGGAGTTATTGCACCTATGCTCCTACAGGAGCATTGGTGCAATAACTCCTCTCAGTGACAAAGTTTCAAGAAAATAGTCAAGACAGTGGAATTGATAAGTTTCTTTTAGAAAACGTTTGTTAATCCGTGTGATGACGGAGTAAGAATACAATATGTCACTACCCCATCTCATCCTATGGGTGTCGTAAAAACCGACTAAGGAACTAACCGTGAATATTATCTTTATGTAATAAAAAGAAGGAAATCTTGAAGCAAAACACTATACTAATCCGTTTGGCCAGCGTGGTATTAGTAGGACAAGCATCCCTCTGTCACTGGATGAGGCACGTCCCTGCAGTGGGACATCTGCTGTTATGATTGAGAAAACTAAAGCTCTAAAATATTCCGTAACTTTATTGTGAACTAAGCCTTACAATCACCGCTTTTACGCTGAAACGACGTCATTAGTTACGAATGCAAAACGTAAGGCATTACCACGTATTGCATTCTTATTGCTATTGCGTAAACTTGCGGAAGTATTACTATTTTTTTGTACAACACTGATAGATCTTTGATGAGTTTCGAATGTTTGATTCGGTTTTTTTTGGTAGTTATAATATAAAAATGATTGTTGCATGTCATAATTGGGTTCTGTACTGAGGCGATTAAAATGTGTGTATGAGTTTTACAGCAATTTAATGTTATGTAAGAAAGAGTTGAAGAGACATTTACATTTATGATGTTTAGTAATGAAACTGACTTTAAAAGAGAAGATTCTATGATCAGATACAGTAGTGGTTAGGGTTCGTGTCTGTGTTTGCATATTCTATTCAGTTGGCAGTAAATCATTTTTCTAAGTTTTAAGGGTTTACCAAGTAAATTATAATTATTATGCTTACCAACATATTTTCTTATAAATAATATCATTGACTAAGTTATATTTTGTAATCTCACTTATTCATTTTTATTATTATAAATGACATCTGCGCTGTTATTTGCAACAACTACAAAACGGTCAGTAGCATTCTAAGATAGTTCACAAAGTACACCTAGACACTTTTGCTCTTCCTTTCTTTTATCTTTCCTATGTTTATGAAATAACATTTTAAATATCAGCTCAAAAGAACTTAAAGTGGCGTCAAATAAAAACTCATGAGTTTTTGACGTTAGTGCAAATAACAATGTAAAAGACATTCCGACCCTCTATATTGCAAAGAGACGAAATAGTCCTTTACATATTTACCTTATCAACGTAACCTGTAAACACCGCAACCGAAAGCAAAAATGTTGTAAAGAAATTGTTGAGTTTACGCTTTGTCTAACCTTTTTTAAATAAAATTCTAATTTATTATTTATACTCCGTGTGGTGACGGAGTAAGAATACAATATTTCACCACCCCATCTCATCCCATGGGTGTCGTAAAAACCGACTAAGGGACTATCCGTGAATATTAACTTTACGAAATAAAAGAAGGAAAACTTGGAATTAAACCCTATACCAATCCGCCTGACCAGCGTGGTATTAGTAGGCCAAGTATTCCTCCGTCACGGGAGGAGGCCCGTCCTTGCAGTGGAACATTGATGGGCACACTTTATGATGACTATTTATACTAAGCTACCGATTTAACTTACAAAATCATTTTTGTTCTATAATAGGTCAAGATCTTTATCACTTCTGAGCTTAGCACCAAATTAGCAAACAAAATAACTAGTTTCGAGGAAAAAAATACATGAAAAAAAAATACAACTGACTTTTTGGAGTTGTTAAATTAGGTCATAAAATATCATAAGGAAAACAACCCAAAATCCTTCACAAAATCAAATCCAAGTACAATTTCATATTGATCCCAAAATCCTTCACAAAATCAAATCCAAGTTCAATCAAATCAAAGCAATATGAACTAATATCAATATCACCATTCAAAACTAGTTTAATAAAATGAACAAACTTCTTCAATTATTTGTATACGATATTTGAATTTTGATATTTTGCGGAGTTGTAAAGTTTTTCATTAATTGGGAGAATTTTGCATATTAATTTGTTCCACATTGGCCAGATGTTGACGTTGATAAGTTTGGCCTGATTATTATTGCGTTTGATAATGGGTTTGACATTTTTTCTTTGATGTACTTTTAAGGCCTACGCAGACCGGGACGGCATGGCAAGGGATTTTAATTTTAACTAATGGACATTCAACCGTACTATAACAGAAATACGACATAAATTGCTATGCTTTAAAATTATGCCGTGACATTGAAAGGGATTTTTTTTTTGATATCGCACGGCATTTTTCATTTTAAAGCATAGCAATTTATGTCGTATTTCTGTTATAGTACGGTTGAATGTCCATTAGTTAAAATTAAAATCCCTTGCCATGCCGTCCCGGTCTGCGTAGGCCTTAAATCTGATGTTTAGTATATTTTTTGTATGGTGTTTTGGATAAATTTTTGCTGTGCTTATAAGTGGCTAATGGGGCCTCTAAGAAATGATATATTATGATATTAATATATAAATATTCATAACTCATTTACACTACGCTGTCTAGTCAAACTTTAACAGAGCTTGAACTTTGGCTATTATGATGGACATTTTGCACATACCTGTTTTTTGCAAATCAAGTAGGTATATCAGATTATGGTATCTAGGTAGTATATTATATTATATTATCCATTTCCCCATCTCTCATTCAAGGAGATGGGGAAATGGATAGAGTAATTACGCGCCGGATCAACTCAGGTTGGATGAAATGGCGACAGGTTACAGGAACAACGTGCGACCCACGGATGCCTCTTAAACTGAAGGGAAAAATATACAAAGCCGTCATAAGACCTGTCGTCTTGTATGGGTCGGAATGTTGGGCCACAAGGAAGGCGGATGAAAGAAGAGTACATGTGGCTGAGATGAGAATGTTAAGGTGGATGTGTGGTGTGACAAGGATGGATAAGGTAAGAAATGAGTATATTCGAGGAAGTATGAAAGTAACGCCAGTAACTGAAAAGATGAAAGGAAACCGTTTATCTTGGTATGGGCATGTAATGAGAAGGGATGAAAACCATGTAACTAGGAGAGTAATGAATATAAATGTTGATGGATGGAAAGGAAGAGGAAGGCCGAAGAAAAGATGGATGGACTGTGTTAGAGAGGATATGAAAGAAAAGGGAGTGAATAATGATATGACGGCTGACAGGAAAGTATGGAAGGAGAAAACCATTTGCGCCGACCCCAAGTAAATGGGATAAGGGCAGGCAAAGAGAGAAGTAGGTATATCAGATTATGGCAAACAACCACGTGCATGCAGTGCATGCAAATGGTTCTCCGAAGAAAAACCATACCACTAGATCAATTTTAATGAATTTTTTTGGACATTATTAAGTATTTTTTTGTAAACGAAAGATTTGACAAAATATGACTGAGTTCTGATGACACAACTTTCTTTGTTTGTTTCTTCAGAAATCAGTCAGTAGAAATTTAGACAGGAAATGCTAATCTTTTTACTTTTAACCGTGCAACAAAAAATCAATTTGTTGCTCATAATGTTAAATTAGCTCCCCACTGAGAGCTTTTATAACAAATTCATTAAGTTGTAACTGCTTGTCAGGAACGAAGAGATAGCTGGCAGTTGCCGTTTTGTTTGATCGATGGGTTTTATTCGAAAGTTTCGTTTCACTTGACATACACACATTAAACATTATATTAGATGTTATGATTAGGTCTTCTATTAGTTTATATTTTATTATACCCAATAGATGTCTTGATTGGTAAACTTGATTCAAAGATACCACCATGCTCTAGTTTGATGTCAAGTACAACAATTTATACGGTAAGTTACAAATTAAGTAGTTGTGACAAACAAGAAGGTACAAACGGAACGCAAAAAAAACTGTAAAAAATTAAAAACTTAAAATATTATTCAAGAAATCTATTCTAAGTAAATATTGCCTTGATGACTTAATGTAACAATACCTTAAAAAACGGTCAAGTGCGAGTCTGACTCGCGCACCGAGGGTTCCGTACAAACCTATTTATTTTCCCGCCAAATTGTGATAACGTCAGGATTCAGCTGTTTAAATACTATTTTTCCCGCCAAAATTCAATGACGGCACGACTAAGCTGTCAAAATATATTTTCCCGCCAAAATTCTGTGACGTCATATCAAAAATTCTGTGACGTCACGACTCATCTGTCAAAAATTCAAAAACGTCACGGCTCAGCTGTCAAAATATATTTTCCCGCCAAAATTCTGTGATGTCACGAATCATCTGTCAAAAATTCTGTGACGTCACGACTCATCTGTCAAAAATTAAAAAACGTCACGGCTCAACTGTCAAAAAATATTTTCCCGCCAAAATTCTGTGACGTCACGACTCATCTGTCAAAATTCTATGACGTCACGGGTCACGTGACCAAAATTCTATGACGTCACAGGTCACGTGACTCAGCTTTCCCGCCAAAATTCAATGAAATCAAAATATAATATGATTAAAGTTAAAATTTAAGGTTTTCGGAATTTTCCCATTACATGTACAATAAGACCTTGCTTCATGCCAAATTTCAAGTTTGTAGGTAGACTGGAAGTACCCTGTAGGTTTTTGCCTTTACCCCTCTAAATTTGCGACAAAAACGGCTATATCTCTTGATTGCGTTGGATTAGCAGTTTGATATTTTTACGGCACTAAGAGGCAACAAGCCTTAGTATTTGGTGAAAATTTCAACTTGATACCTCCACGCGTTCCTGAGATAAATGGTCTTGACAGACAGACGGACAGACGGACAACAAAATGATCCTATAAGGGTTCCGTTTTTTCAAAACTGGTACGGAACCCTAAAAATTACCATTTACTATCAAGAAATGCAAGATAATTATAACAAGAATAATTATTACTTTACTTAATATTTTCTACTGACAAAAACAAAACTGGAACAAAATGTTTTTCTTGCAAAATCTGTCTTTTTGTTTTATTTATTTCTCAGATTGTATAACTAATTCCCAACTGAAGATTCCCACTTAGTTGTACGTGCACTCTTGCCCGACACTCTGCCCTACTTGGCAACCACTTTTCACGTCTGAACACTTTACAAGTACACACTTATCCTTAGCAAATCGTCGCACGAATACTTAAGTGGCCAACCTCCATTTTCAACATTTTACACCAGAGACGTTTAATTGATTAGTTTAAGCAAATAATATGATTTTATAAAAGTATTATATTAAAAAAATAGTTAATGTGTATATGATACGATATATTATAAATAATCATTAAAAAGTCAAACAGTTTTGTTTATTTTCACTATTTTTTATGGAGGTTGAGCAAATAAACACATAAATAGTTTTGCAACTGGAGATAGACCACTACTGGAGTGGAGGTTGAGCATTTTGCATTCAAATATATTTAGTACTTAAGTGCTCTATAAGCAAACACAGTATGTTTGGGTATCGTGGTAAAAAAAAAGATAAACTAAGTAGTCAACTTGCTATTTATTAATAAAAAAAAACACAGAATTTAAAAAAAAAAAAACTGTTTAATATGTAAAATACATAAGACTATTTTTTTGATTTTTTTTTTGTTTTTGTACCGATACAAGATCGTTTACTTCGCCTGGTATTGTTTATGTTGTCTGATCCTGTCAAAACCTTTTTAATTAGAGCTTCCATAAAGGTTTTGTCGTCAGCTTTCATAATATATTTGTAGGTACTTCTAATATATTTTATTTTCTTTTTGGTTAGTGTCTGATTTGAATTAGTTCTTATTCGTCGGATTCTTGTTTGGTCAGATTCTTGATTCGTTGTAATGTTAACATAAAATAAAACTATGGTATTACCGTGACTCCACTTCTTTATTTAAATATGTACAATAAAAACAACATAAATTGAAAATGAAACGGTGATAATATCATACCTATAGGTACGTATAAAAATTATTAATATACTGAGACTAATTGATTTATTTTTTCAAGCAAATTGGCCCTTTTTTGACGATTCTTTATGTTTTCATAAGGAATTCTTTGATTTATCGGCTATTTATCCTTCAACGGCGTTATTAGTTCTGAATTTCTTATCCAAAATAGGGAAGAAAATGCAAAGCAACGGACGTAATAAAATAAATTAGATGTACAATGTGAGTGGATCAATGGCGAGTAAAAAATAGTATTAATCTACTTATCTAGCATCTAACATCATTGCGAACACAAAGCGTAGGTACGTAAACACAAAACTTATAATGGTAAGAAATTTACTCATTTAACAATTAGCAAATATGGTAGTGGCAGGTATATTTTGACAAAAAACCATACAATAAGGCATTTTAAACAAGCCCGCACAAAAGCAAATTTTTTTATTATTATTTTAGTTATATTTTACAACCTTACGAAATGTTCAAAACAATCTGTTCATTTATAGATACGTCACAACTTCATTTAGGGATATAATTAAATCTGAAATTATAAGAATTAAATTTAAACATCCTGTACTATAAGTTAACGATACGCAGTGATAATCTACAAAGAAATGTTAACAAAAATGCAACTTACCGATTCTTTTCTATAGTTGTGGCTATATTTTCCGACTTACATTTCGTTACGGACTTTTTAGGTACTGTTTTCTATTAAAATTAATACTTTTTATCTATATTTGGCGTTAATTTTTACTTAAATGCGTGCGAGCACCAGCTTCGTCACATAAGAAATTAATGATGGCGGCGTATGCGTCATCAAAATGCGATGTCGTGATTGGTTACCTGTGTGGAGGTTGAATACTTAAGCACGCAATCGATGCTTGGATGCACGTTTGGTGTTTCTCTACGGACTTTGAGCAATTAAGCATGAAGTTTTAATTCTCTTGTGTTAGTTTAAAAAAACTTAAATTCCTTTTAAATCATGTATTTAAAGTCCAAACAGCAAGTATTATATACCAATCGAAGCGCAATTTGATCCTTAATAAAACTGCATTAAAAAGTGAAATTCGTTAAAATGGTCGGTTGAGCAAATAAGCATTCAGGCGACGAAATACAAAAACCACTTAGGAACAGTCGACAACAAGGTCTAACCCGTCGAAAATATTGTTTGTATTTCTTTTGTAGGTAAAATCTTATTGTTTAAGTGAACAAAACACTGTGTTTATCGATAAGAAGAGTTATACAAATTCGAGAAAATTTTGTATCAGTTTTTTGGTTGAGTGCCCTCCGCTCTAGTAGGTACTCGCGTAAACTAATAAAGATCAAAATATTTTGAGCTGATGACTTCTAATCATATCAGACTTCATCGTCATCATAACAGGCCATTATTGTTCCACAGTAGAGACGGGCCTCCAACCTTGACGGAGGGATACTTGGCCTACTAATACCACGCTGGCCAGACTGATTGGTATAGGGTTTAATTTCAAGTTTTCCTTCTTTTTATTTCGAAAGATAGTATAAAGTATAACGAATAGTCCTTTAGTCGGTTTTTACGACACCCATGGGATGAGATGGGGTTGTAACATATTGTATTCTTACTCCGTCACCACACGAACAATCATCAGACTTACTTGAGGTAAATTATGTCTTTATAATTATAACTAGAAGTAAATATACGAAGTCTGTGACAGTCGTTATTAATGCTAGTTGGAATAAATTTAGTCGGTGCGCAATGAAATCTTTTATTAACAATATTCTTTGATGAGTAGATTTCTTTTATATTCTAGAAAGATACACAAACAGTAAACCAGTATTTCAATCGATGTATCCTTAGTAAGCCAGTAACTGTCATACACTGACTGTTGGCGCCGTTACACCTCCGAGGATAGCCAAGGGTAGCCCCCACAAGGAGTGCGGGGAGGTTATTATCCGGTTCTTCGGTCTATGGTCATCCGCATCGACCAACCACTCGCCGATAGACAATCGACCTAACTTGTTCCTTATATTAAAATTAGAGTTAATATATAGATTTTTATTGTGCGAGTCGCCTTTTATTTATATTATGTTCTACTACTGAACACTGACTACAGATGACAAAGATGCAAAATCTCATGGCAGTCAATATTATAACGCATAATAGTGGGTCACAGCATCGTATAATAATACAGTGAAAGTCGACGGAATGCCACTTGGTTTCGACTCTTCAACTACAACACCGGAACCGCTTAGAGGCACTGCAATTAGAAGATATTTAAGATTATTTTTTATTTTTAAAATGTTTACTAATGTTATATTAACTCCCGCGGTGCACGAGGTTTTGGGTTCGAATTCCACGCAGAACAATTTCTTATGCGATCCATTAAATATTGTCCTGAGTTTGGATGTTCTTTGTTTACGTTAATTTGATGTTTATAAAGTCTCTGCGACATATGGCATCCATAGTGCAGGAGTTATTTTTTTATTAAAAAATGCCAGTCTTTCGGCAGTCTTCAATTTTGTATCGTAATGCATGTTTTATGTTTTTTTTAAGCAATAAGAAGGCAGACCCCTTACAAAGCGGCCCGCCAACCTGATTTTAAGATTTTGATAATGACCCATTGTTGGTTCTTTTGAGTACCCACCGCATTATATCTACCTTGGTCTTTAATCATCATCATTCTCATCAAATCAGCCTCCTCCGAACATTTCTATCCTGCGCCTTCCTTATCCATCGGTCTCTGTGCCGTCCTAACTAGGTTTATATGGGCTTATGAAACAAATATTGCAAGTTAGTTATAAAAGCCGTGCCAAATTTGTCGTCAGATCTCAATGCTAGGGTGCCTTTGTATATTAAGGCGTACGCTCGCATGTTAAAGAAAAATAATTCTTTAATATTTTTGTAAATTATGACCATAGCAAAACCTTTCACAAACAGTAAATACTCAGAAATACAACATAGTAATAAAAAAAAACAATAAAATTGTTGTCTAGGTGTTTAAAAATACCTATAATTTTTGTTACATGGTATCTCAAAGTGATCATAAAATTGAAGCCACAATAGGCAAACAGAGAAAGTTGATTAATAGTTTCAAGAATAATCCTTACGATCTTATATTCAATTTATTATGTTATATGTTTAGTATTCAATGAACACAATCTATTAATAATCATCATAACAGCCCATTAATGTCCCACTGCAGGGACGGGCCTCCTCCCGTGACGGAGGGATATAATAGATAAATTTAACCCTATACCCTATATAGCGCGGTGCCAGCCGCGTGGTATTAGTAGGCCAAGTATCCTCCCGTCACGGAAGGAAACCCGTCTCTGCAGTGGGACAGTAGTGAATGATGATATTTATAAAAGGGAAAAGTCCGTAATCATCGGATTTACAATGGCCCTAAAGACCGTTACTACATTGCCACAACAAACAGAAATAAAATAGCATAAAATAAATTTTAGAATAACTATGTTAAACCAAAGTTATTTCAATAATATCAGCTGTTAACCACATAACTTTTTGTTCATTTACCTTTTGATTATTCTACGTGCGTCCATTTTTTTTCAAAGAAAAACTATATTTACCTCAATCTTTTGAAATAAGGGTCAACAAACAAGAATGTTCGTCGATGCTTGAAGAACATGAGAAGGCTTATTGCTTATGTTGTTAACTGGGAGACGATGATCTAAAGCCCGATTTACACATCGACAAGTACAGTAGCAAGTTAAGTAGTAAGTTGTTGTTTAACTTGATTTAAATATTATATTATCTCTATTTTATTTTTTGGCGAGACGCGAGAGAGGGGCTACTTCGTACTTCACTCAAATCGGACTTTAGGCTTGCCACTTATAAAGCAACCAAGTAGAACCCTTCTAGACCCATACGGTATGTGAACCTATGTTGTGGAAGAGTTATTTTTTGACGACCTCTGTGGCGTAGTACATGGCTGCCACGCAGAGGTTTTGGGTTCGATTACCGTTCATTGAAAATCTTTCTGTGCATGAACATGATTGTTTGCATTGGTCTGGGTCTTTTTAATTTTCAAGGTGTTTACAATATGTATGATATTTACAAACAAAAGTCTTTAAGTATGTTTTTTTTTTTTTAACAAGTACTCATACTACAAGCTCGGCTTAGTTTGGGGCTAGATGGCGTTGTGTGAATGTGTGTGAGATATTTATTTTATTATTTACACAATGGTGTTTGTACCACACGTACCTACTAGTTTAGTGCTTTAATTATTTATTTGGTTACAGTTTCTTAACTCCTAAGGATCATTAATAACACCATGTTTTGTTACAATAATTGAAGATAAAACTTTATATAATGTTTTCATTTTTAAATTTATTTTGTCGTCCAATTTCACGAAATTGATAGGCCATAAGTCAGGATTTTATTTTTGTTTTTTTTTTAGATATTTTAATATCAGCCTTCCCCTATAATATTGGTTCTTACGATACTTATGAGATAAGAAGAAATGTCGCTACTCTGTGTTTTTCCCCGTCACAACACTGACTGCTTAGAAAAATGAAATATTTAATATAAACAATTAATTTAGTTTATCTTGTTACCACAACACGATTAGAATACAGATAACTACATATAATATTATAATGGAGGTGGAAAGCGAGCATTTCAATAACATTAAGACCTTTTTACACTGTAAATATAATATAATACGCCCCCAATCTACGTGGACCGACAAACTTAATAAGGTCTCTGGGTTGGACTGGATGCGAAAAACGTAATATGTGGCACGTTCCGGAAGATACCTATGCCTATGATGTCCAACTGTGAATTGCGACAGTTGACTGATATAATGCCCGATTTACACATCGACAAGTACAGTGGCGAGTTAAGTAGTATTTTAAGATTAAGTTGATTTAAATAGATCTCCATCCTATTTTTTGGCGAGTTAAGTACGAAGTAGCCCCCTATCTCGCGTCTCGCCAACTTAACTTGCCAAAAAATAGGATGGAGATCTATTTAAATCAACATAATCAGCAACTTACTACTTAACTCGCTACTGTACTTGTCGATGTGTAAATCGGGCTTAAGAGACAAAAAGTTGTTCGTGCAGTAAAATTTAATTTGCTTCTGTAATAATTAATAATCAGGATTGTAAACTATTATATTAGTTATGTTAATAACTTGAAAATGTTTACGGGTATTAACGAAACCACGAGCGCTTTCAAACTGAATTCACGGTCCGTTTAACCTGTGACAAAACAAAAATAATAATGTCGTGTTAATTTCCATTAAAGTTTAATATTTATAACAAAATGAAAACTCTGCTTTTGACAATGATTAAAATTTGCACTTTTTGTTTTGGTTGTTTATTATTATTACTATAAAACCTTTCCGATGTTCAGCTCAGTATCGTCTTCATTTCATTAATACCCTTGATTTTTCAATCACAATATTGATTTTATTCCAACTATTGGTACTTTAAGACACTTCAAGCAATAGCCGTTCTTTTAAGTGTTCAGAAACTATTTGCAAAAATATTAAATTGTAACACTATTGTGCAAACATCCTAAAGTTTATCCAAACTGATTTTAATTAAATATATTCAGCAGATGTCTCTAATCTCACAGTCACTCTTCCGTGGTTTACTTTCGTTTTTCCTTCATACTACACAAGGTTTGAATGAGTTTACGTAATGAACTTTAACATAATTTATGTTAATAAAAGGGACATCTGCATAATATTCTCCGCTTTTCATAGTAAATCTTCGTAAATTATACTTACCTAAGTAAATACTTGTAAAAATATATTTAATTTATGTTTGTGTGTAAATATAGGGTGTAAATGAAATTCCAAATTATCTAGATCATATTGTAGATGCACAGGCATCCCTAAACCGGCATTACTGCGTCATGTCTAGAAACAAAATTCACCACTCGTTTGTTTTCACTGAGAGGGGAATAAGGGAAATTCAAAAAAGTATCTACTGTGCTGCCCAATTGGTAGAGTCGCACTAAAGAACAGTTAATTTTGCTTAAAATAATACATACTTCTAACGTATAGAAAACACCATTATAGTTCCAAACTCAGCCAACCTTGTATTATGAGTACTAGAAAACTAATAAACACACTTATAATTACTTAACTTTACAATAAAACTAACATCTAAGTCAAAGCAACTATAAAATAGTAATAGTAGTAACATAAATATGTTCTACAAAGCTATTCACAGTTCCACAGACTTGTAACCGCAAACTATTTGTCTTGTACTAGATTGAACTAAGAGTACCAGTTGGTTCTACATGTCTTACGTAATGAGATCTAACTTTACGTCTTAGACCTTTCTCACATCTGGCGTCAGCATTTCGCGGGCGTTGGGACATTGAGCGTGTTAGCGATGATCACGCCGCGTTGTCGCTGCGAGCGCGCTGCGTAAGCGTCGCGATCTCCCTGCCCTTGCGCGCTGTGTAACCCCCTTCAGTCAAGTCTTTCGACCTCTTACAGACCATGCTGTGACTGACCAAAACTAAAGCGGGCAGAGCGGTCAGATCGCGACGCGAACGCCGCGCTCCGTGCTCCGTAGACGCCGCGTGCACGCTGCGTATTGTGATTCCCGAACATTTATTTATCTACATACATTCGATACTATCGCCCGGCCTTTCCAATTAATACCGGCCCGTATGTGTGTGTGTAGCAACCCTCATGCCATATACGACGGTAACGCAGCGCGCTCACAGCGTAAACGCGGCGTAATCGTCGCTCACACGCTGAATGTGGGGTCAGAATAACAGACGACAATATGGTAACAATACTAACTTAAACAGAGCATACAATTACTTTAGTATTGGAAACTGTATCGCTTTGCTTTAACAGTTCAACTGTAGAAACCAATAAAGCTGTGAATTGTACATGAATAAAGTGATTTAGTTTATAACACAGAAAATGTTTAGAGTTTTATGATTATATTGTTATTTTGGACGTGTGGTTAAGAATATATTTATGTCGCCTTCTCATCTTGTATCCTAAAATCGGCGACTAAGGGTGACATGACGTTGCTAACGTGATGTCCTACATGGGCGACAAAAGCGACGCGATGCTACACGCGACAATTATCGTACATGTTTACGTCGCGTCTTGTCGCAGACAGCTACATAGGAAAAGAAGTAGGGTACGCTGTTCATTTGATCGCGTACGACGCGTTCGTCGCGTCGCGTTCATCGCCCACGTAGGACACCGCGACACGATCATGCTTACGTTTATGAGCGGCCATCGTCTTCCATCTTAAGGCAATAAAACTAAGTGTTCACCGTCTAAACAGAGGTCTCGGCGCTGTTGTTAAAATAAATAAAAGAATAATAGCGTTGGGTTTTTCTATTATACCATTATAGTTCCTCAACGTCCAGTTTTTCTTCTTTTTGCTATTGTAGAGATAATTTCATCAGACAAGTGGCGTCTCTGCCTACCCTGGACGGGATAAGGCGTGAGTTTATATATGTATATTATGTTAAAGTCAAAACTCATAACACAATTTTCAATGAGTTTTGACTAACATCGATGGTCAAAACCACTTTTGACTGAAAAAATCAGTCAATAGTGGTTTTGACCGACGCGACGTCCTTAGGCAAAACCACTATTGACTGTTTTTTGCAGTCAAAAGTGGTTTTGACCATCGATGTTAGTCAAAACTCATTGAAAATTGATCTTTGAATACATATTAATTTTTATTTTATTTTTTTATTTTTATTAGGAAAACATACAGCGTTACTTAACTAATGTTATAAACTAATTAATGACTAATCACCATTTAGATGTTTTCGCAGTTAAACATCTATGTTACGTTATAAGAACTTATACTATTAGGTAAACAAAAGTTACATGTAAAAGTTACATATAAAAATGTAGTAAACAAAAAAGCATACATATAAGATATAAGATATCTACACAGTTTGAGAACCAAACCAGGAATTTGTTAGGCTGTTAAGAAAAACATGTGGTTTTGTGTTAAATAAATCGAAATCACAGTTAAACTGGGTCACTAGCTTGTTGATCTCTATGGCGGATCTAACAAAAAACGCATTCTGCCTGTAGTTTGACGAGCTCTGGGGAACATCTACATAGGTTTGAAGTCTGGTCATCCTGTTAGGTACCCTAAGTGTGACTTTAGATAATAGATCGGGAGAATCAATTTCATTTTGGGCGATTTTAACTAGGCATCCAATATCCGAAAACTTTCTTCTTTCGCACAGTGGTAAGATATGGTGTCTTCGACATCTTGCTTCGTAACAAGGGTCATAGGTTTGAGACCTGTATTGCAGGTACCTCATAAACCTACGCTGAATTGACTCAAGTCGGTCGATATAGATTTTATATTGAGGATTCCAAACTTGAGAGCAATACTCGAGGATGCTACGCACTAGAGAACAGTAAAGAATTTTCACTACTTTTAAGTTGGTAAATTGGGAGCTGGATCTAAGAACAAAGCCCAACGCTTTGTTGGCCTTTTTGGCAACGTGGTCTATATGCTTCTCATACGTTAACTTGGCATCATGAAAAATACCAAGATCTCGTACCTCATCCACCAGTTGCAACTCCTGCCCCTCAAGAGTGTATTTAAATTTTACTACTTTTACTTTGCGGGTAAAAATAACAAAACAACACTTGGAAACGTTTAAATCTAGGTTATTAAAATGACAATAGTGTTGAAAGCTGTTTAAATCATTTTGAAGAAGCCGGCAATCATCCAAACAATTTATTTTTCTAAATATTTTCATATCATCAGCATATAGTAGAAATTCCGAATGTCTTATATGTTGACTAAGGTCGTTGATAAAAATATTAAATAAAAGAGGCCCAAGTAAGGATCCTTGCGGCACGCCAGAAGGGACATCGCACCAGGTAGAACAAAAACCATTCAGTACCACTGCCTGAGATCGATTTTCAACATAGGAGACGAACCATCGATAAAGATTGCCATGTATACCAGCTTTGAGAAGCTTTTTTAGGAGAATTTGATGGTCAATTCGGTCAAATGCCTTACTGAAGTCAGTGAAGACTGCATCTACCTGACCACCAGCATCCATGTTTAAAGTACAGAAATCTGTAAAAGAAAGTAAGTTAGATAGCGTTGATCGTTTCTTTAAAAAGCCATGCTGCTCAGTGATTAAAGATGAAGATATAGTGTTGTATACTTGATATGTACACTATTTTTTCTAAAATTTTAGCAAAAATACAGAGTTTGGATATGGGTCTGTAGTTTTTTGCATCGTTTTTGCTGCCATGCTTATGTATGGGTGTTATTAACGCGGATTTCCAAATTTTAGGTACAAGTCCTTCAGCAATTGATCTTTTATAAAGAATGGTAAGAGATGCAATCAGGCTCGATGCACATGATGAAATAAATTGTGGAACTATTTTGTCAGGCCCTGCTCCTTTCGTTAAGTCAAGGGATTTCAGTAGCCTTAGGAGTGAATCCTGATTAATTTCTATGTCACCTATGGAATTCTGTACATTGACCTCAAGTGTTAGATTAGGAGAGGGGTGCCGGGAAGCGACAAGAAAGTTTGCATGGAAATGGGAAGCAAAAAGATTACATATTTCATCACCAATATCTGCCGATTGACCCTCGTAATGAATCAGTGATGGAAATGTATTATAGCCCTTTCTATTAGATTTTATGTAAGACCAAAATGACCGGGGGCTATTAATTATAGAAGCTTCTGTATGTTTTATGTATTTAAAATAACATTCTTGTTCCATTCTTTTTGCCCGTTCACGAAGAAGACAAAAAGTGTCATGATCCAAAGAGTTTCCATACTTCTTATATTTCTTTAAAAATTTATATTTTTCTTTAAGTATTTTCTTCAACGGGGGCCCATACCAAGGTGGAAAAGAGTTAGGGGTAACTAATTTATGAGGAATGAATTGTTCTATGACGTTGTATAAGTATTTATAAAATAAATCTACTGCATCCTGCAAAGGAATACTATTTAAGCACGTTTGCCAATTTATGTTATTTAGTTGATGGCTTCATAATCACCTTTTACGTAAAAATATTTTAGTCTAGGTTTATTTTCTAGTAAAGACTCCTGGGTAAGGTTTAATGTTATATCTAAGGACTTGTGATGACTATCTTCTGGCACCAGCGGGTTACTGCATGACGCCACCGTTATATTATGATTACATAATACGTAATCCAATAGTCTATTATTAATATTTTTATTAAAATTGTATTGATTAAGACCACATTCAGATAGGGTATCAAAAAGTAATACCTGAGACTCACCAGAGATCCCGCTAGGGTGCAGCGAATTTAACCTATCAATCCAATGTATATTGCTAAGATTAAAATCTCCTAATACTAAAAATAAATCATGTGGTCGAGAACTAACCAATACCGAAAGCCTATCAGTAAAGTTTTGCAGTTGTGTATTAAAAGAATTCCCAGATTTTTCCTTACAAAGATATAAAGTGCAAATATTTAGTCGACTTAACTTATTAACAGAATTTATATTTTTTAATGTGATAGTTATCCAAATATCTTCGGCTGTAGAACGCCATTCTGGGCAATCTATTGCTGTATATTCTCGACGTACCGCTAAAAGTACTCCCCCGCCGTACCTCTCGCCCGTCGTCGCGTAATTCCTATCCCGTCTCCAGACAACGTACCTCTCATCGAACAACTCACTATCATATACACCCTCTAGCAACCAAGTCTCTGTTATTGAAACGATATCATTATGACGAAAGTAGAAGCTGACGTTTAAATGAGTGTGTTTTAGTGCGTAGACCCCGAGCATTTTGGTAATATATGTTTAGGTTAGTGGTAGCCATTTAAACAAAGGTAAAAGTAAAATCCGCTGTTTGTTAGGTTAGGTTAGTATGTTGACCAAAGGACGCTGCTAGAATATAATAATACTATAATCTAGTTTTACATAAAAAATATGTTTCTAGCACTCACCGGCCGCTACCGCGGCACGCTCGCTTCGCTCGGCGCACGAGCCGAGCGAAGCCCTTTAGTCACCATACTAACCTAACCTAACCAACTTTTTCGGACTTTTACCTTAATATGTATTAAAAGATCAATTTTCAATGAGTTTTGACTAACATCGATGGTCAAAACCACTTTTGACTGCAAAAAACAATCAATAGTGGTTTTTACTAAGCACGTCGGTCGAAACCACTATTGACTGTTGCACGCAGTTAAAAGTGGTTTTGACTGGCCATAAGTTTTAACTGTAACAACGACGTCCCCGGGCAATAACCCAGTAATAGTATATTACTGGAATTTTTTTTTATTTGATATTTAGCATCTGTGGATTAGAACTCATGTATGTGATTTTTTATAGATTTTTTCTGCGGTTAATTACGAAAATATGATCAATGACAGTTTTATTGCATGGAACTTTCATCGCATTTTTATACGGCAAAAATCAATTAATACAATATAACTTTATAAATTTTATAACTGTTATTTGGTATTATAGTAATACTGGAAAATAACTCTTGTAAAGTTTTGGTTATCGCGTTTACAAGTTTATTGCCGTGAAATATGAGGCAGATGTTTTCGGTAATGGTTGGTAGCAGTATTTATACGAATTGAAATACACGATAAAACGTTTGTACTGGCTCATCACAAACACTTTTTGAGCTGTATCGCACATTACGTAGGTGATTTGAAAATTATTTTGATGAAAAATCTTATTATGTTAAACTTTATTAACGATTCTAAATTTGAATTTAAAAAAGAAACTATATACCAAAGATTTACGCGGTATAATGACCCAAGTAGACTGTTTTTTTCGTGTCAAATTTAAGTTGTTATACTTAATTGTTATAAAACAATTTAAGTATTAATTTTTAAATGTTATTGTCAACTGCTAGACATAGGCCTCCTCCACTTATTGCCACCTTGTGCGGTTCTGTGCCTCCCTCATCCATCGGTTTCCCGCCGTCCTAATTAGGTCGTCGGTCCACCGTGTGAGTGGTCTCCCCATGCTGCGCTTTCAGTACGCGGTCGCCATGCCAGAACCTTTCTGGTCCAACAGCTGTAGGCCGGGCAATTTTGAGCGCTATGTCGGTCACTTTGGTTCTCTTGCGGATCTCCACATTTCTGATTTAATCACGCAGGTAAACTAACAACATAGCTCTCTCAATTGCCCTTTAAGTGACCATGAGCCTTCCGAGAAGGCCCATAGTTAGCGACCACGTCGTTATTGCAAAAGAGACGACTATAGTGGGCTCGTAAACATTTGCTCTGGAAAGATAAGCTGTTCTGGTGTTCGGTAATGGTGTTTACAGATGAGTCCCGGTTCGATTTTCACTCGGATTCACGTAGAGGATGTGTTTCGCGAGTTCTTAGTCGTGTTAGCTATCTGCAACATCCTCAGGAAGTCTTTATAAACCACGATAGAGGTATAATATTTTTGTATAACCTGCCGCAGCGTATGCTTGTGGTACTCATACTCATACTATATATATATATAGTATATACGGTATATTATATAGTATAGTTTTTTACCGAACCGGCTTATTCGGAAGGCTGGAAATCATCCAGTCTGCGTTCGAGACCTTTCGTGATAACTTTCAGGTATGATTTGTAGACATTAGGCAGAAGAAAGAGTCATGGGTTTGTAATTCTAATGAGCCTAGAATGAGTTCTCTGCCGGCCTTCAGTAATAAAACCTTGTCGTCCTTAAGTTATCGGAGAGTATTATTAATCTAACGCAGATTGACGACCGTGATTTTGTCAGTAGGGTGTCGAGTTAACTTAACTTTTGGATCGCATCCTAGATAATTAACAGGTGGTGTATAGTAGCGTACTGCCCGTAGAACCGTTTTATATCTTCTAACATCTCAAAATTCTCGGCAAACCGTTTCATTTGATATACCCATATTGCAGAAGTGTATAATAAAACTATTTCGACGTTAGTATATTTTTCTAATTATTTTTGATGAGATATTTTATTTGATACCGATAATATGATATTTTTGCTATGTATGGCATTAGAATGTGGCAAAAATGGCTGTATAGAAATTGGTAGTTGTTTGTTGTTAAAAATAATTAATTACAACATCGAACTACTCTGATGTGTGCTACGGGGAGAATTAAAATAGGTACATAACTGTAGGAATAGTACACCATAACAGAAATCAAGCAATCTGATGATTCAGACATCAAAAAATTAGTTACTCCTATCCATTGGCGTCGGAATTTATATGGAAATGTTATTCGTTGATCTGATTTCATGTACCGCCTACACAACCAGATAAGATTTATTTTAAATACGATTTTGATAAAGAATATTTGGAGTAAGATAACTAATACATAACTCAAATTAGACTACGGGGACGAAAATCTAAACCAGGCTCACCGATTGAAGATATTGCTCTAGAACTGGCTTATCATCAACCTTTTCCAATTAGCAATGCACTCCATACAGATTTACATTCCTTGTGCAATAGTGGAGGAATTCCAAGACACTACTATAGTTTTTACAAATCACTGACGTATTCTCAAGATAATATTAGCAACTTACTTACTGAAGAAACGTCGGATAGTGAAGATTGACAATATTCAATTTTAATTTCATATTATTAATGCCATATTATATTTTCTATTTGCTTTTACTAACTATAACTAATACAGAAGACTATTTGTATTATTATGTTTGATGTGTATTGGTTTATTTTTTAAAAAACGCCATAATTTTGTGGTTATGTGTAGTTTTGTTTTAAAAAAGACTTGTCATAATATATCAGTATACATAAAATACAGTTCAAATCCAAAAAAGTTTATTGCAGTACTAGATATTTACTGTTTAGAGGCGCTTTAGATTTCACGGCAATAAGCCAGTAATAGAACGTTACCATTTCTATGTTCATTGAAAAAGTTGGTTAGAGAACACAGTAAATAGTCATTATTGTACTATTAAATTGGAAAAAAATACCGCAATAATCTTGTAAGTTGATATTACTGGCTTCATCTTTATTATTTTAAACGGTAAGATACAATTACTGTTATAACGTTACAAAAACATTTTATGTAACAGTTACTTTTATGTATTACATAAACCTTTAAATATATAATGTAACTGTAATGCTGTAAATTGATTCTTTAAAAAATTAGCTTTCATTTGATACATTGAACATGGTATAATAATGTTTTGTTAAAGAGATATGGTTAAAAATCACTAAATATTTTTTCCTGTAAATTTTGATTTTTGCGATTACGTGGTTATTGCCCGGGGACGTGTAATTTCATTAGCTAAAATTTCTCTTGCTCGTCTTTACGACACTACGGGGTAAGTTGAAAAATCGACACCGTTACTCCTTCACTTCACGTAAAAGAAGACAAATATCAGGTATTATTTATTCTAATATGAGTTATATTTGATTCTAAAATGACCTATGACAGTAACACCTAAAAGCTTAATAATTCACTCCATACTTCATGTGTTGGAACAAAATGAATTCAACGACAAATGCATGCTCTCTTAGCTCTCAAGGAACGCTTGCACTGTGCTTTATTATAAAAGCAGCTGTCTCAAATGGATAGGCAATTTATTTCATATATTCTCTGTGTGGTCATTACCACACAGATAATATATGAAATAAATTGCCTATTACTTGCCTACTCCATTGAGTAAGAATACAATATGTCAACACCCCATCTCATCCCATGGGTGTCGTAAAAACCGACTAAGGGAGGATAGTCCCTTAGTCGGTTTTTACGACACCCATAATATTATCTTTACGAAATAAAAAGAAGGAAAACTTGAAATAAAACCCTATACCAATCCGTCTGGCCAGCGTGGTGTTAGTCCCTTCGTCATAGGAGTAGGCCCGTCCCTGCAGTGGGACATAAATGGGCTGTTATGATGATAAGTTATATTTGATTCTAAAACGACCTATGACAGAAATACCTAAAAGCTCAATAATTCACTCCATACTTCATGTGTTGGAACAAAATGAATTCAACGACAAATGCATGCTCTCTTAGCTCTTAAGGAACGCTTGCACTGTGCTTTATTATAAAAGCAGCTGTCTCAAATGGATAGGCAATTTATTTCATATATTCTCCGTGTGGTAATGGAGTAAGAATACAATATGTCACCACCCCATCTCATCCCATGGGTGTCGTAAAAACCGACTAAGGGAGGATAGTCCCTTAGTCGGTTTTTACGACACCGATAATATTATCTTTACGAAATAAAAAGAAGGAAAACTTGAAATAAAACCCTATACCAATCCGTCTGGCCAGCGTGGTGTTAGTCCCTTCGTCATAGGAGTAGGCCCGTCCCTGCAGTGGGACATAAATGGGCTGTTATGATGATAAGTTATATTTGATTCTAAAACGACCTATGACAGAAATACCTAAAAGCTCAATAATTCACTCCATACTTCATGTGTTGGAACAAAATGAATTCAACGACAAATGCAAGTTGTCCCAGCTCTGAAGGAACGCTTGCACTGTGCTTTATTATAAAGAGCAGCTGTCTCAAATGGATAGGCAATTTATTTCAAATATCTTCAAGTGTAATGTGCCTTTAAAACTAAAATTTACTATACGATATTTCATTCATAAGTTTCTAGAAAGTAACATAAAATGTTGAACTAAAGTAATATGAAACTTTTAAGAGTAATTTGTAAATGTGATAAAAATAGCCCTTAAATATTAGTGGCAATTTTGATCGTGATGACTTGTCTTGCCTGAAATTGCATATGTTTTTTTTACTCAATAATACTGGAGTCTGTCGACTATACTACTATACCGTACTATGGTACGATGTAGTAGGCAGACTTTAGTATTATTGTAAGGCCATGACCGTCCTAGGACCGTATCAGGCACGTAAAGTACCACAACGACGGTACTGGCCGGTTACGGAACGGTCTGGCGGGCATATACATCTCATACGTTTTAATATAAAGAATATTTTTTAGTCTGACACGTTCATAGCACGGTCCTAGCACGGTCATGATAATTATGGCAATGAACAACAAATTTATTTATGCAAGTACTATAATAACTCATTAAAATAAATTAATTCAAACCCAAAAATACACCAAACCATATAAACTGCGAGATTGGGCAGACATAGTAATAGTAAAATCTCGGACTATAAAAACTAATGTTTATGTATCAACTTATTCTTACATAAGATACGGAGAAACTGGTTATGTATCGATACCGTTAATTGATATTTGATGTAAATTCACAACAATTTATGATTTATTATATGAATTATTTAACTTCCTACGTTAAAAGTATATCATAATATAGTAAGATTTCTCTGTGTTTGTTTATGTTTTATTTTGGAGAAAGTGTTTGTGATACACGTGTATGTGTTTAGTGACGAGTTGCACAAGTATGTCACCACAATTATGTATGTACCTTCTGCAGAGTAACACATTAGACAATTTAAAGCTTAATTTGTGACCTGTAAGAATACAATATGTTACCACCCCATCTCATCCCATGGGTGTCGTAAAAACCGACTAAGGTACTATCCGTGAATATTAACTTTACGTAATAAAAAGAAGGAAAATTTGAAATTAAACCCTATACCAATCCGTAGGGCCAGCGTAGTATTAGTAGGCCAAGTATCCCTCCGTTACTGGAGGAGGCCCGTCCCAGCAGTGGAACATTAATGGGCTGTTATGATGATGATGTGAACCCCTTGTGATGAAATTATAAGCCACGTTATTTTATAAAGACAGTGTGTTTTAGAAATCCTGCCCTTTGACGCGGGTCACCACTATTCAACGGACACAAAGAATATTCAGGGTTAAAAAAAATATTAATGAATGGTACAAGCGGAGTGGAATTTGTGTGTATGAGGAGACTACTACTACGACCACTGAAACAGATAAATAAATTTTGCATAGAGTTATTTATTCATTTGTAAAATAACATTTAACAGTTATACGTTAACATAATTACAAAATATAGAGCTTATAGATAGAGTCAACGTATTACCCACACCAAGGTTCGAGGATTAATAACTCAAAATTATAATATTTCATAAACAAAAATACAGGATGAAAACGTTATTTATAGCATTTTGTTGGTCAAGTTCCCTTAAATCCAAGAGGAAATGCGTAAGCTTTTTACATTTAAACCAAGTTAAGTATAAATACTCAAACATGAATCAGGCAGGACCGGAACAAATATCACAAGAGGTTTTATTGTGTATGTGTTAAAGATCAATATCCGAGGACCTTGGCGGTCAGTTCGCAATATTTGTACACTTAACGATTTCTATAGGTAAAAGCTAACGTACTCGTAAAAGAAATTGTTTACAGAAAATATATCTCTTTAAGTTTAATAGTCTATACTAATATTATAAAAAGGTTAAGGTTTGTGTGTTTGTGAGTTTGTGACGTTGTAGGGGGTAATCTGTGGATCTAATGCACTGATTTTAAAAATTCTTTCTGTGTTGAATAGTCCATTTATCGGGGAGTGTCATAGGCTATAAGGAATCACGCTATAACTAATAGGAGTGGAGCAGTAATGAAATATGTTTAAAAAAGGGTCGCGTTTTTTCGGCGCCCAACGAAGTAAGCACGGGTCAGCTAGTAAAATATAATAAAGAGGAAAGATTTGTATTTTTGTATTTATATTTATAACAAATAAACTCAAAAACTACCGAGCAAATTTTCAAATTTTTTTTACAGTTAGAAAGCTACATTATCCCTTGGTGCCATAAGCTATATTTGTTACATGAAAAAAATTGGAAATCGCACTAAAACTAAGACAGCAATTTTTAGGTAAGTCCACTCGTGCGGAACCGCGGGCAACAGCTAGTATTCTTATACGTTGGTCCGAGTATTATCGGACTGGGAAAACTAAATTCCTCAATCTCAAGGTAAGGAGTTTGTATAAGAGGATAATAAAAAAAATCAGAAGAAAGAAAATGTTCTGCTTAAAAAATATTATTATTGTTTGTCGTTCTTAATCCTGTATTTCCCGATGTTTTTGTGGATTATTTTATTATTTATTAAAAATCTTACTTGTTATTGATTTTTGGATAAATAGCAACTTTAATGCGAATCTTCAGAATATCAGCGCTATGGGTTCCTGTTTTGGTCTCTCACTGTTTCATTGCTATCTATGTATTTATTCTTATGTAAGTATTTAATTGTTTTCCTTTAGTTTGAGAACATAATAAATATTTTTTCTTTCTTTCTTTCTTTCTTTTATTTATTGTTTATTATTAACATATAAGTTTACATCTAATTATACATCAGTCTCACAAAACAGCTGACGCTGTTTATCTGTGAGATCAGGGAGTCTCTTAAATAACATAATACATAATTATACAATTATCAATGAGGTAGCTTTAGTGATAAATCTAAATTAAGAGTTAAATTACATAATAACAGTTAAATCAGGTAAGAGTATTTAATAAATATTTCTTTAGCAGTTTAGCAAATTTATTCTTATTAGGTTCGTGTCTAATATCAGCAGGTAGACCGTTTAACAGGTACGGTAAGCGTTTTTCTAATGTTCTGTCTCCATAATAATTAGTAACTCTGGGAACGGTGTACCTACCTGCAGATATCGACCTTGTATGAGTGCTATGGGTGACTAGTGAGTGATTTCCTTGACTGCTATGATTGTTTAGTAGTAGTAAATAATTATGTTTTAAACTTCTATTATATAAATCTTCTATTTATGTGCTTTAACATTTTAACTCATTGTCGTGCCAAGTATACCAAGTGATCGTAGTAACAAAGAGATGTTAGTTAAGCAGGTTTTGGCCAGACTGTCATGTTTTGCTCTGGAACGTTTATGTGAGACTATCTATTGATCTTTGATGAGGGTAACGTATGGTAGTCATGAAACCAATTCATACTTTTCACCACAATGTTGTGTTGGTATAAAAATAAATCTCTACTAAGCTAAGGTTTGATATCTACCTGTTATTTTTTCTCCATGTGGTGACGGAGTAAGAATACAATATGTCACCACCCCATATCATCCCATGGGTGTCGTAAAAACTGACAAAGAGACTATTCATGAATATTATCTTTACAAAATAAACAGAAGGAAAACTTAAAATTAAACCCTATACTAATCCGTCTGGCCTGCGTGGTATTAGTAGGCCTAGTATCCCTCCGTCTCGGAAGGAGATCCGTCACTGCAATGGGACATTAATTTAATAAAAAAAATCTACCTGGTACCAACAGTTGTTGAAGCAGCCCATAGACACACTAACTACGATAAAAATATATGAAACAATGAAAATAAATATTAAGAAAGTAAATTCACTTGGCAAAGTTCAGGAACGTAGAGCGACATTTTAAAGTAAATCATCTGTTCATTTTCTCCAAGACTAAAGAGGGTATTCATTACTTCATTCGATAAACATCGTCGCCGTTCCTTTAGGAATTGCAACTACTTTGTGAACTGCAATAAGTGCAAGATGCACTCTTACAATAGGGAGTAAAAGGGCTTTTATTTTTATTCTACGGTTGGGGACGGAATCTATTTCTTTTTTTCTCTATTTTGTATAACGAGGTAACGAATAAGTAATACCATAATATAACTTCAACTGATATCAATAAAGCATAGGATGATTCTGTATCTGGTAAAGCGGGAAACCGATGGATGAGGGAGGCACAGGACCGTCCAAGGTGGGAATGTTTGGAGGAGGGGTATGTCCGTGGACTTCTATAAACAGATATGAGTAAGTGAGAAAACCACATTGTATTACTTTAAAATATGACTAAGATACTTACTACTTAAAATAAATAAGTACTAAAGAATGAGAACTTGACACAATAACCACCGAATACCAACCGGTCTGACCACCGAGCCTTCAGTAGGCCAAGTGACATTCATCAATGATAGGCCCGTCATTTTGATGGTATGTTTTACAGGTTGGTTTATAATTAGTAATATTTTTTATTTTTTTTTATTTCTCCTTGTGGTGAAGGAGTAAGAATACAATATGTCACCATCCCATCTCATCCCATGGGTGTGGTAAGAACCGACTAAGGGACTATCTGTGAATATTATCTTTACGTAATAAAAAGAAGGAAAACTTGAAATTAACCCTATACCAATTCGTCTGGCCAGCGTGGTATTAGTACGCCAAGTATACCTCCCTCCCGGGAGGAGGCCCGTCTCTGCAGTGGGACATTAGTGAGCTGTTATGATGATGATGATAAAGCTTTTATTATGATTATCACGATATCGATATTAAAACCCTAATTTAATTAAGTGTTGGTTAATGGTGAAGGTATAAAATAATGTTAAATGCCTTCTCGTCCCGTGGGTGTTGATAAAGTCCAATAAGAAAACTTAAAACGCATATTTTTTTGATTAAAAATCGAATCTAATCTGATCGATGGCAATGATACTGCGTTTAACACTTAGGAAATACCGTTTACTTGACAAAAAATTTATAAACCAAAATAATTTTGGTATCTTTAAACAAAAATATTTTTATTACAAACCTAAAAGTTTTATTACAAAGATAAAGAAAATACAACCAAACAAGAAGCTCCTCTTTTTTGGAGGCAGTTAAAAATATTATAGTGAAATTTAAGAAAATTAAATGTTATGAAAAGATTATTATAATATACAAATATTCAAATAATGATTATTTATAGATTACAATATGACCTTGAAGAATAAATTACTCAATAGAAACGATCTCAAAAAAATCATAAAGTGATAATGTATTATTAGATTAATACCAATTATAGTATTTAAAAAATTATTCCGAATATACAGATATAAGTAATTATAATTTATTTAAATTGCATGTTGAATAATTGAAGAATGAATAATTCGATAATTATTATTAAATTCTAGAACTAAGCTTTATGTGTTATGTTACTACGTGTAGTAGTTCTCACTATATTTTGAGTAATTAGCTCAAATAAATTCGCTCTTGGTGATCTACTACCAATTTGTGTGAATTAACATGACTAATTAGATCATTCAGTCAGGGAGTTTTATTGCACATGCATAAAAAATCCATACTAATATTATAAATGGGAAAGTGTGTCTGTTTGTCTTTAACCGGTTAACCGGATTTTAACGAACCGAGAATTTACGCAAAGACACTAACAATTACTTAATCTTACAGCCTTCTTCTATATAGTATTTATTTTATATTAAAAAGTAACATTCAGAGAAAACTTAAATACAAACTTAATGCAGCCACAATTTTGCACAACTATCTATAAACATCGATCACTAAAAATATACATTCATCTGACAAGTAAGTAACACATACAATATTATAACAGTCTTACGTATACTACAATTATTGACCTATTAGTCTTGCGCGGAAAAGTAACCTAGATTACATGCACAATCATTGCAGTGAGCTAGACACAAAAAAACTGCAGTGAACGGAGCCATCGAGCTAAAATACTTATAAAAAAAACTCAAAAATATATATACATAATACACTTATTCATACTAAAAAAAATTACAATTAGAAATAAAGAAGCATCTGAATACTAAAAATGTACTTTCCATATTTGTCAGACATGGTAAGTTACTCAAAACGAAGAAAACAACGTCATGAGAGTCCATTCTCCGCATTAAGTTACGTAAGGTTAGTAATTATTGTGGAAAACGTGTTATACACCCCTGTATGTGAATGTAAGGAACTATGGTTATTTCGTTATTTTACTATCGTCCGCAGTTGTATTCCGCGTGCGCAGCGTACCGGCTGCGCCCGAGTTGGTGTTGTGAAACTTTTTTGGAAGTTTTTTTATAAGATTTTTAGGGGATTTTGAATTATATACGGTAAGTTTTTTGATACATATTTTATTGCATTTTTATATTGTGTTTATTTATATAAATAGGTATTATTTAATTAGATAATAATATTTATATTGTATCATCTAAATAATCAAAATTAAAATCATACTGTTATATCATTTCAAAAAATTAAGATCGTCATGATCAATTAAATATTACGATTTTTAATAAATTATTCATAATTTATTTATTTCTTTACAAAACCACGTGCGACTATTTGGAATAATGAATGCGAATTTTATGTAAAATTATTCCAATATTTCGAACTTGAACTCGTAAAACATAATAAAGATAAGTCATAGATTTATTTAAATAAATTGTTGTTAATTAATATTCAATAATTCAACAAAACTTTTAATTTGTTTTAGACACGCTTATTTAGTTTGACTACTTTATAATGATTTTGTATAAACAATTAAGGAACTGGTAGTAATTAATCTGCATTTAAATAAACGTTCTTTTACTAGCCTTTCATTAACCCACGCAAGAATTGGCACTCCTTAGGATTCATCATAACAGCCCATTAATGTCCCACTGCAAGGACGGGCCTCCTCCCGTGACGGAGGGATACTTGGCCTACTAATCTAATACCACGCTGGCCAGACGGATTGGTACATGGTTTAATTTCAAGTTTTCCTTCTTTTTATTTCGTAACGATTATATTTACGAATAGTCCCTTAATCGGTTTTTACGACACCCATGGGATGAGTGGGGTGGTGACATAATAAGGATTAGGCTGCCTAAACAAGTATGCTATAGATCATTAGCGTAGTGGGAATAGTCCAGGGTTGTAATGCAGAGGTCTTAAGTTCGATGCAAAACTTTTTGTGGATGAGCATAAAAGCTCACTGTAAGGATTCATGTTCATTCACAAAAGGTTTTGTTAGAATTTTGAAACATTTGTAGGAAATGTTTATCCTCCTATTCTATAAGGCCATTGTAAATAACCGCATCGAGGTTTATAGGAAGCGTAAAAATAGTTTAGGAATAAAAGACATAGATGTAAAGGATTAACTTTTTTACATACATACATACAGAAAATCACGCCTTATTCCGTCCAGGGCAGGCAGAGACGACAGACCACCACTTGTCCCGATCCTGGCAAACAGATTGGTAACTTTTTTTGCAGAAAAATACCTTTCTAGTGTATGTACTTGTTCGTGTAATAACAATGTACTCATATAAGAACATAGTATCAGTGATGACATTCACACATCAACGCCTCGAATTTACATTTTACTTCAACAATTTGTACTCCGACAAAAACACATCAATTTTATACTCGTAAAAATGTATTCCGATTTATGAATGTGATGTATTAAATTGGATGTTTCGAATGGTTTTTACGTGAAATATTGGAATCTGAATTCTCATTGTAATAAATCGAAAATTATAGAGCTTATTATTTTTTGTTCAGTTTTAATTGATTTAATAAATATTTCTTATACATTAACATGATTACTTGATATCAAACTAAGCACAGCGTGTACTGTGGGTACTAAACTGCGCAAAAACTTACTAATATAATTAGGCGATGTGGTCGCTAAGCGACAAAGCCTATAAAATAAATTAAAAAAAAACTAACTAATAAATTTTGAAAAATACTATTCTTTTTTGTAAATACATTATTTATTATACACGGAAAACAACCAGCAAAACAATGCAAGCATTTAAGTTTGCGCAATTTGCATTGAGAGGGAATCGAACCCAAGACCAACCGCTAAGCCATAAAGGTTGGCTTACAACGATAGCGATATAACCGGAGACTACTTAGATGCGTCTTATGAAATCCATAGCAAAAATTCTACAGACATTGAAATACGAAATTAAAAAAAAAATCTACAGTACCCTGTCGAACCTTTTCGTAAATTTTAAAAACGGTACTTCATACAGCAAGGAGTCCGCATTTCGTTAAACATAATTATCAACACCATAATTGTAACAAGTTCAATGCTTACTTTCACTTATTTTATGTAGCCGTTACCATTACGGATAGTGGAATGAAAGGCATTAAGATTTTTTAGATCGCTTACATAAATGCACAAGTATTATGCAACGTTAACAATTACAGTTGGACATGAAACAATTGTCTTTTTTTATCAGACTGCTCCAAAATTGTTATAATGAATAGCTGTCTGCATGCTTACAATGAAATGAATGATGTTTGTTTTGAATGATTTTTAGTTACATAAGGTCTTGTTAATAATTGCAGAGGTATTCCTATATTGCTTGTAGACATTGCCTTTTATAGTATTAGCCAAAAGACATATTAAGGCTAAGGAAGGACTTTCTTTAAATATTGCGTGTGGTACTGTGCCACCCTCATCAATCAATCTCTTGCCACCTATTTTATCCCGTTAGTCTACCGCGTAAAGTTTGCTGTTCAAGAGCCTTTTTAACTTAAGCGACTAGCTGCTATTTGTCTTGTTTATCTAATTTAATTTTGCAAAAAGCTGCCAAAATAACCATGATTTTTTCTACCTAAACAAAGTAAAATTGTCACACTACTGCTTGGACTTGGATTAGGCTGTCACAATGGAGGTCGTAACCAAAACGATCTCATGCCGAAGAGATCTACCACCTGCTGAATACCATTAACATTAACTTTTAGGAATGTTGAATATTGACATATTTATATAATCAGCATTAATATGCATGATATTAACATCATTAGTGTGTTCACATTTTGAAAGCTCCAAATCTCTCCATGGTTTCATAATTATTCCGGAAATGAAAGCCATTTTGCTCTCATTTCGTTGCGGTTACCTTATTATTTTTATGTCATACCTTTTCAACCTTCATTTAAACTTAAACCGGATCAAAATATACCATTCAAAAGTAATGTAAGCCAAAGTTAATGATAAGGTTTTTGTTTTTGTAGCCTAATCTTATTGTTAGTTTTGAGAAATAGATTGACTAATTGAAAAGGGTCGTTTATCATCAAACAAAAGTAGTTGGATTTAAAGAATTAGAATGATTTAGTAACCATTATTAGTATTTTAGTATTATGGCTACAGTATACCACTTAACCACCTGGTATTAATTGTAATTAATTTAACAATGTCTATTATTCAATTGTAGATTTAAAACATTTCAGTTAAACTTTACGGTCTATTTCTGGTCAGATACATTTTTTTTCATATAGTCATTATTGTATCAGTCAAAGGAACTTCACTGCTTAACAAATACGCGATCGCCATAAATATCAAAACAAACAATAAGTATAATAATATATTACATCTCACTTGAAAAGCCATTAAAATTCACAATCTCAACTGCATTGATTGGAGTATAATTACAAGCAATTACATTTGTAAAAGTTCTCATGTAAGCTTTTGTAATAAAAATAAACATTGTGTTTATTATACTCGAACATTAAAATGAAAGTTTTTAACTAAAAGGGCTCATGGAACCGACGAAACCTGCCGTTGACAAAACCGATTATGTAATTTACGCATACTTCATATAATGCGACTCTTCTTTTACATTTTAACGATCAATCAATATGATACCTTAACAACCTTTTATTTAATTAAAAGGTCTTGTGATTGTCCATTTATTTAATACTTAATATGGCTTTTTTGAGGTTGGGTTGCATTGAAATGCATGCGATGCGATTCTGGTTAAAACGATTTTAATGTCTTTTGTATGTAATATTATGGTTGGCTTTGGCGTAAATTGCTTTTGGTTTTCATATTGTTCTGTCTTTAAAATTTGAGTCTAATAGTTAATGAATTATTTTAAATAACTCACCTGATGGTAAACTTTACTCTTTGCTATACATGACACAAGAAGTAGGTTGGTCTACAAATGGGATTTTTTTGTTATAAGTAAAAGAAAAACTGTAGTAAACTTCGGAATTTTGAACTATAAACCCATATAAATACAATGTGTACAAGATTTAGCTTAAGATAAAATGGCAGTATACAAATTACAAAGTTTGAGATTTTTTTCTTGCAAAAATATTTACAAATACAACAAGATTTTTGTTTAAAGAAAACGATTTTATTTTGTTGTTTTATATAGATAAAACAGCTTCGAGCTTTTATCGGTTATAACGGAAAAGATAGTGTGTAATAAGGAAACCCTAAAGCATGTTACTACATTGTGTCGAGTCTGGATAAAGTAAACAATTTCGATCCATTGATAAAACAACTTTTATACTTAGAAAATATTTTTAAAGGAAATACTATCTTAAAGTTAGCACAGTATTTGAGTAGATGATAGTTGCAGCGTAAAATTAAGGTTACTGGAAGTCGCAAGGAGACAACACATGGTGGACCGTTGTCGATCGATCTAGTTGGTATGGCTGGACATCGATAGATAAGAGAGGCACAGGACCGCGCTAGGTGAAAATGCGCAGTCAATGTGACTAAATCTGACCATGAACTAAGCTGCTGGACGCCTATATCCAGCAGTCGAAGTTCATTGAATTGACACAATAATGATGACGAATAGTCTAAGCAGTCTATTTAATTAAAGAATGTTATGTCACTTTTTTCTTCTTATGTTTCCGTTTATTTAACATTGCAAGCTTTTCCTTATTCGGCTTTTACGACACCCATGGGTACAGATAAGAGGGTTTCACTATGTACTGTTGCTACACCATATTATTTAATAACACCAAATTATCCAATTATTATGAAGGCGCATCCCTGGCGCCGTGAAACAAACTAACCTTTTTATTGGATAACGTTAAAGAAGGTTTTAACGTTCGTATTGAATTATGAAACAAACATTCAAAATGTTCGGACGAGAATGACAAGGAGTCGTCATTCTAGCAGAACGTCATAAAAACGGGAAGAAACCACCGAACCCGTGAGGCTGGTGGTCGATCCTGGATTTTAGACGGACTGCTTTAGCGTCCGTGTACTAGTGCAGTTTAAATATTGTAATATTTGTAATTACCTAATATAATTTGTAACTTAATAGAGTTATGTCTATTTATTTCCAAAATACCTCGAGCCTTTACCTACTTGAAGAAGTCTGAAACTGATACAGATAGCCACCTGGCGACATATTATTATCCTTTGTCTGTTCCAGTGAAAAACTTTTCTCGAATTCAATAATCTGAAAACTCTCAACAACTTTCTAAAACGATTTTTCACTAGCAACAATGTATATGTATTCACATCATATTCATGGCCTTCCTGCCATGAATATGTTGTAAGTACATATGGAAATTTCCAATTCACTACTTTTAATCCCCAAATGAAATGCTTTCCCTGCGCCATCAATTGCAAATATTGAATCGTAACAAACTGCCGTATGTTCATCAAATAAACCATTATTCATGACAGAAAGCTGTTTGAAGGTTTATTATGTGCGAGAGGTAAAGCTTTCAAACTCTATTATTCCCTTGTCGATAACAATGCAAGTCATCGCCGATAAATAAGTTGGTGATTATTGAGAATTTGGAATGCGAATATAGATGTACCTACCTATAGAAATAAGTACAAATGAGACTGCTTTGTTCGTCACTACGTGTGGTGACGAAGTTAGAAAACACGGTGTCATTACCCCATCTTATCTTAAGCAAAGGTCGAATAGGATAAAGTTTGATAATGGTGTCTCAAACAATAGAAGAAACGTGATATAAGTACGTCAAGTTTTCCTCAATCACTAGAAGAAGCCTGTCACTGAAGCTTGACATTGATGGGTTTTTTTGATTGATAGTTTAATTTTTAATATTTGAAGTTAAATAGTTTTAATCCACTTGTAAACAATAGTTAGTCTCAATATTGTTGTGACTTAAGCCCGATTTACACTTCGACAAGTACAGTAGCGAGTTAAGTAGTAAGTTGTTGATTAAGTTGATGGAGATTAGGGCGAGACGCGAGAGAGGGGGCTACTTCGTACTTAACTCGCCAAAAAATAGGATGGAGATCTATTCAAATCAACAACTTACGACTTAACTAGCTACTGTACTTGTCTATGTGTAAATAGGGCTTTAGAGTAAGAGCGAGACAACCCCAACACAAGTATTACTTAATTACTTACTGGGGATGCGTCATAACATATAAACCATGTTACTATTTTGAGACAAATAAAAAAAATTCATTTTTTTTCATGGGTTATTACTATGGATGTACATGTGAACTTACATAAATCAATGTTTCCCAAGTGGCAAGACCCTACACCCTAGTACACAGCCACAAGTCTTTGAATGAAAATGTTTAGCTTTATGTGTTGTTTTGTACAAGCGTATAAAATCTTTCTGAGTCTTTGCTTATAATCTGTATGCGCAGTTGTAAATTCCCTGAAATTTGCCTTGTTTAGTTTACTTGTTCATTATAGTAATAGTTTATTTAGAAATAATATCTGCATATATTTTTAAATGCGTTATAATTACCTACTACCGACTGCATTATTATACCAAAATTTTTCATAGCAAACTCAATGTCAGCATCCAGAAACGCACATTTTCAAAATAAGGAAATTCAAACAAGAACAAAAGATAAGTTGAAAAGATTACCGTCAATCTGTCGTCATGATCATACCATTTTTCAAAGCGTCCCTTTTCGTTCAACAGAAATTTATGAGGAAACGATAAGATGGCACCTTCTTCACTTTTCCCTTTTTGGATGGGAGTTGATGATTTACGTCGTTATTGGATGGTTTAGTAAAGTATCTGATGCTAGCAGGTCAAATATATTTGCTTTTTTTTAATTTTGACCTTCTCATTTTGACTCGGGTTCGATCCCCGCTTATGAAAAATCTTGAGCCAAAGAGGTCAATATTGTGGCGTAATGGAAGTCTTCTGCATAGGTTCTATGGTTCTTTTCCTGTTCAATTTCTTTATGTCTATGAACACGATTGTTTGCATTGCTTTGTTTTTTATGTTACATACAAAAACAAATGATGTTTTTTTTTCTTTATCTAGGTACATAAAACATTTATCATAAGAAATCATTGATAATTGAAATATTTATAAAAATGGATTCATGTATTTTTATGAAATTAATTAATAAGTAACTCATTAGCACCAAATATTATTTAGTCATTTGCTAAAACTTTACAACACTGTCAAAACACCCACCATTATAACCAGACCTATCATACAGCAGAAAAAAAACATAATTGAATAAAGAAATAAATAACTAACTAATAAGTTCCCAAAAGGTGATGTTCTCAGCTGCAGGTACACACAGCAACACATCAAGCTAGACACTCATGTACCTTAATACCTCGAAATAAGACACAATTTCAAATGAAAATGTTTAACTTGATGTGTTGCTGTGTGTACAAAAAGGTTCGACACACAAAACTGTATGCGGGCGAAAGTCAAACGTGTTTATTAAATATGCCCTTCGGATATTACTTACTGCTTGAGAATTTGGCTTGTTAAGAATTGTATACGTTGTATGTTTTCTGTTGTGATGGACGCACCTTTACTAAAATTGTAAAGTTGCGGGATTAATTTCTTTAACAGCTTTAGTTATCGCATGAAGGATGACTTAAAAAACATATTAAATTTACTATACGTAAAATACATACAAATAAAATAAAGTGTATATTTGTATCATTATATCAACAGTTTTTTAACTAAATGCATTATATGTTGATATTGACATTGAAAAAATATATAACATTATAATTTCGGTAATTCATTTTTTTTAATAATGCTGAATTTATTTCATTTCGTAACATCATTACTGAACTATATACTTTCAATGTTCACAGAATTGTGGAATATATACAAATTTCAAACAATAAATTCGTAATTGCGGCTGTCGTACGAAAGGTCGTGCAAATAAATTCCATGCATGGCAATGATCCAAAATGATTGTTTTGATCCCTTTTAGCCTGTGTGTCTGTCAGTGAAAAGCTATCTTTTAAATCGTATACAATAAGGTCGAAAGAGGGATACCATGTAATTTAAAATACATAAAAGTAAAGTTTGAAATAACTTTCGTAGTAAAATTAAATTCATAAGTTGATTACATAGTTTTTTAAAGACCTTTCCCGTTTTAGGCAATCGATACCTGGAACCTATCTTGGTATTTTTATCATCATAATCGTGCTAATGAATGTCTAATCCTGTATGTAGACCTCATCCAAAATGTCCTCCTTGACAGGTCCTTCGCCTCATACTTGGGTTTTCCTCCGCCAACGCCCTAAAGTGTCATCGTTCGCAATGAATTATCCGAACGTTTAGGCACTTTACCATACAAATAATATAAATAAATTATAGCTCTAACTGTATAAGTTAAAATTAAGCAAGATTAATTAGTTAATTAATGTTAAACTACGCAAATAACTCATCCAATAACGATTGTTATTAATTTCAACCAACATCCAGTTTCATGGTAAACAGACTTCCGCTTTGTAGATTACGTCCCATTAGTAAAGGGGCTTTTCCATTGATCATATTAAACGGTTGTTTAATATATAAACAATAATTTAAAAATTAATTACACTCACTCAAAAGCGTTTAAAAATAAACTGAGCGTGTACAAGTTCAGTTTATATAGGGACCAAACAAAAATAAAATATTTTTTTATATTTTTAGACTAATGCAAATATTTATATTTAAACCATTATTAATTTAAAACGTTAGTTTTGTATTTCTACTAATCAGTCAACCTTTTAGGTATGCAGGTAAGCAGTAGATCTACTGGACATACGCCTTTTCTAACAAGCACAGAAAAACACAATTATACGCCTTCTGCACCCAGTCCAACCCAGTAAACTTTTTTCTACTTAGAAAATAATAAATTACAATACATAAACCGCGACAAAACAATAGCTCAAAAACAAAAATCCCTGTCAAAAATATTTAATCCGCTTCCCAAGTGTAAAACCTCTCTAGTAGCTATTTAATCTATTTAATCGTTTTCCGAATTGAATGACCTTATTTAGTAGGAGTCGGTCGTAATCAACATTTACGAATAGAGATAACATAAATTAGCAAGTCACTTAAGCAAACTGCCCTTTGGCCCTTTAGAGTCGGGACTTTATGGTCCCAGATGGCTGATAAGGCCAAAAAAATTAAGACTACCATACGATTATACGAGACATGTAAGCTTGGGTACATTTGTTAGAAAAAACGATTTCTCGTAAGCGTAGCTTTGACATCTCTATTTTGACGAGGACAATCTTTTAGAAGCCTTCTACTTATGTAAGTACTCAAACATAAAATAAATCTGCCATTTAACGAAAGGAAGATGACTGCTACGCAGAGGTCACGAGCTCAATGAAAATCTTTGTGTGCATGAACATGATTGTTTGCATTGGTCTGGGTGTTTTCTATGTATAATGTGTATGTATTTAAGTATGTTTATCCGTTGTCTAGTAACCATAGTACAAGCTTTGCTTAGTTTGGAACTAGATGGCGTTGTGTGAATGTGTGAGGAATTTTTATTTATACTCAGGGTTCAAATGACACGCCTTGGCGGGTTCCGATCATTACGGTGGGTAAAGGCTGGCCCCTTTGTAGCAAAAAAGACAGATTTAATTTAATCTAATAAGATAGTGTGAAAAGCGAAAGAGAAGGATGGTAAAGATTAACTAACTTCTATAACAAAAAGGTAAGGAAACTCGTGACTAAGATTGTAAGGCTCTTTTATACAGGATCAATTCATAAGTCACTTCACCCATACATCACCGACTGCTACAAAAGAGTGATTGTGAAGCTGTTTATTTATGAGAAAGTGCAAAAATATAGCTAATAATGTTAATGTTGGCTGTCATGTTAAAGGAGGGTTGTAAAACGCAATCACCGGGTTCGAATCCCACTCAGAGATTCATGTTAATTTAACCTAAAAGTTATGTTAGTTTTATTAATTAAATAGTCGAATAGTTATTGTTGTAAAGAATAATCTCAAAAATTATATAAATATTCATTTTTTTAAATTTAGTATCTCATTTTTAACCTATATCAAATTCTCTATAACCAACTACCGCAGCTGACCTAAATTCTACATAAATGCCAACAATAAGCAAATTAACTCTAACAATAAAACGAACATTAAACTATTGTGCTCAATCCACGATAGAAAGTCAAAACATCAACAATCGCCGATACTCAATAAATCCGTCTTAACTTAACACACAAACACTCAAGTGTGAAACTGCCCTTAACATAACTGAGCCACAGTGAGTAGTTGCTTAACACGGAACACTTACATCTTAAAACGGTACGTGATTCAAGATACATTGCCGTCTCTTTTATACATATACAGATTTATCACCTGACCCACTCTCTGTCCCACTCTAAGATTTCACTTTCTCCTCAGTGACCATCGACATAGGAAGTAACAATGGGTGACCAGCGTTGCACGTCAACATTATTTTATATGACTAATTTAAAAATAAACATAATTTTGTTATGTAAAGGCTTTTTATTATTATATAAGTTACAACTTAATAAATTAGGTTGTATGCTTAGATAACTTTACAAAAAGATTTTTTGAAAGTTGAATCTGCTGATCTTTAGAAATGTGATTGTTTTGAAGTCGCGTATGCCGTTTTTGTACACTAAATACACATTTCCAGTCCCAGTCCAGTCCAGATGCCAGTCCCAAAACAGACTATTATTATTATTTTTTTTTAAATCTTTATTCATAAAAATAAACAATTACAATTTATAAAAGTCCTCGCCAAGCGACAGCTTGTTGGCGAGATACGCTCGTTACCTTTATACTTATAAAATTATAACACATAGTTATCTTAAATCTATAATTGAAGTGACGATCTATCTCTGTCTCTGGCGGTGCAGGCACGTCTTTCATGTTCGTTATTTTACGATTCCAAAAGTCCCTGAGGTATAGTGCTTGAACCCCTTGTGTACTCATTTCTCACAATTTGGCAGTGCTGCCTAAAAATTTGCTACGGTTTTGCTGTTTAGTCTTTAAGTTTAGCCAAGAGGGAATATAACGCCACTTGTATTGCCTGCTATTTCTTATTTGTTTTTGCTTTGTTACTTTATTTTATTACTAGCTGACCCGTGCCCGCTTCGTTTGACGGCGAAAAAAACGCGTCCCTTTTTCAAACATATTTTATTACTGCTCCACTCCTATTAGTCATAGCGTAATACTACATAGCCTATGACACTCCTCGATAAATGGACTATTCAAAACTGAAAGAATTTTTAAAATCGGTTTAGTAGATGCAGAGATTACCCACTACAACGTCACAAAAACACAAACTTTACCTCTTAATAATATTAGTATAGAAATAGATAGTGCACAATAAACAATTACAACAAATAAATGAATAACGATTAAAAAATCAAAGAAATAGTGCAGACATTCGACCAGTTAACATACTATACTAGTACAGATACCAACCCTAACATGTTACTGTAACACTTTTACTTTTCCACTTTCCGAGAAGCACAGTAATTTGCGGTTCATATTTCCTTATAGCATACTACTTGATGAAACAGGTTGTATACTTTGATTTATCTGGTACGCGATTTATATTGTCCATTGTGTTGAATAGGTCAACAGTAATTCAGCGACGAATTAGTCCGTTTATTAGGCTCCAATTTTAGTCTAACTGTCAATATAAATATAAAATATTCCTCATACAATGCCATCTAGTCCCAAACTAAGTAAAGCTTGTACTATGGGGACTAGACAACGGGTACACATACGTAAATACGTTTTTTTTTGTAAATACATACACATTATACATAGAAAACACCCAGACCAATGCAGACAATCCTGTTCATGCACACAAAGATTTGCATTGAGCGGGAATCGAACCCGAGACCTCTGTGTAGCAGTCATGTTATATAACCACTACTACTTTAAGCTTGTTTAAGCCTGCTTAAGACTTTATATCTGTGGAAGCTTGTTATTGGCGTTTTGTAACTATTTTTAAGTCCATGTATTTCATAGCTGTAAGCCTCCCAAACATGTTAAAATAAAAATAAAAATAAGACTATTTTAAGCCTGGATGTCTGATAAATGCATGTCTATAACTAACCTCGTGTTTGTATGGATAGTTAGCGTAACCAGATTTAGTTTTAATCGTGATTCTGAATCTTAATCATGCTTTGAATAGGTTCAGCATTTAACAATAGACAGATTCGAAAGGACGATTTCCTTGCTTCCTAACTTCGTTGACAAGCTCAAACTTTAGTTCATTATGCCTTAACGTAATAGCTTTTTAACTAATTTGGGTAAAAGACGATCTTGATTCTAGACACGGAACTTCTTACAGTATTTTTTCTTATAATTAAACTGATTCTAGACTAATAGATTAAGGACTATTTATCATAGTGTTTATGTAATAAATACAAATCGACATTAAATAAAATGTAAATATTACTGTACACATGAAAGCAAGGCTTAATTTCTACAAAGTTTACTTTTAGTCCTTAACGAAGATAATTTGTGGAATCCCACACAAAAATAGTTTTAAATATAAATCACTTTCTTGATCTTCTAAGTCCGACTCTGTTATTTAACTGGGAAAATAAAATCTTCGTAGAAATTGAAGTTAAAAATCCGTATTTTTTAGAGTTAGATCTCTGTCTGCTTTTTTATAATGTCCATGTGTTAAAAAATCGCCCGAACCGAACTGACTAAATCTGATAAGGTAAAGTAGCTCATTTTCAAGTTCAATGCTTCGAAGATTACTGTGCAAAGCTCCTTGGCTATCATGATAAACCAAAAACTTTTTGATTCAAGTTAAAGCCTTCAAGAACGGTGACATAGTAAAGATAAATACAGTATTTCGACTCATAGAAACGGACAAAACGCGAGTTATACCTACACGCTCACGATAGAGGTGGTTTTAGGGAGCAAACTGTCGCGACTGTGCCGCAGTAACGAGCGGGAAAGTAGGTAAATGTAATTAAAAAGCTGGAGGTGGGCAGCCCTATCGCATGTTTACGTACCGCGCAGCCGTTGGCATTTATAATAAATATTCGGCCGAGATAAACTACTGGTTGTACTGTGTTATCATGAACGGTGACGAGGCGTAACGATCACCGTCTTATATTGAGAGATGAGATTGACGTATTTCAAATCCTTCTTTAGTAAATCTTTCGTTAAATGTCACCGTAGATAATGTCATAATACAGGTTTCTTATTTCTCTGGCAAACATTACCTATGTGGGCTTGACGTATCTCGTATTTTAAGATTAATAACTCTGTGTTTTAGCGTGGGTATTCTATTTGCATTCAAATGTGTATTAACTTCGTTGGCAAGACGTTTTCGTTTATTTCTCTGGTATTTACTAAATTTCATGATTTGTGCAATTAAAGTTCGTAAAATCTATTTCGCTGGCTATTTGACAGTGAGTTAAATAATTTATCTTTGTTTTCTAACTAGTCACAGAGGTAAAAAGGTTAACTTATGAAAGTGTAATAAATTTTATAAATTAGAGGTATTGTCTTTTAAATCTTTATCCAAACATGGCTGCCGTATACTCTAAGCCAATGTTATGTGAATTTTACTGCCATTTTTTATAACTTATTACCTCGGCCTTTTTGTGTTAAAATTTGCTTTGTTCTCTTGAATTGATTCGTTGTATAAAATGCATTCTGTTCATTGGTTCATTACTACAAATTTTATTAAAGAAATTAACACGACGTTTCATATTGATCACCCTGTTAAGTTTTTCTTACTTACTAGTAGTGGTTGTAAAATTATGATATGACTTAAAAGTCATCCTTGGTAGAAGTTCAGTCAGTTGTCATGGACAACGGAGGGATACTCGGCCCACTAATACCACGCTGGCCAGACGGATGGGTGTAGTGTTTAATTTCAAGTTTCTTTCTACGTAAAGGTAATATTCACAGATAGTCCCTTAGTCGGTTTCTACGACACCCATGGGATGAGATGGTGACATATTGTATTCTAACTCCGCCACCACACGGATAGTAAGTATAGGTAACATAAAACAGCCTCGGTTGTAATAATCTCTACAATGAGATAACTGTCTCAATTAATCTAGGACAGTTCTAAAAATGATTTTATTGTATCTAAAAATAATTCAAAGAACGTTATCTAGCGTTCTATGAGAATCTCGTCAAAAGAATATTTCGTGCAAAGAATTTGTTCCAAATAAGAAATCACTTTGTCAAATAGTACGTGATGGTACACAATACAGGCCTTTGTATTTTGTTTAACGATATTGACAGTGACAAATACATTGGTATCAACTTGAGAAATATCTAGTAATTTTTTTAGTAATAGGTAGGTTCCAGCAATATTTTTGTAATCTCGTTAATTATCGTAAGCTTAAGGTAGAGTTAGAACTTAATTTTAAAGTGTGAGACTATTTAACTTAACGATTTACGTTCATAAATAATCAATTTCTGAAACTTAGATATTGATTATTTTACGATTCTTATTTTCAAAATTATAATAAAGTACAACACTAAACTTAAAATATATTTTTTTAATTTTTTTTCTAATTAAAAATATTTTTAATCTCTTTGTGTAGATATTTTGGTGTCTATAGCAGTCTGTTACATATATTATTACAACCTTAATTCTCGGAAGGTTATTATGTAAAATAATAATATGAAAAAAAAGCGTTTCTGCGAAATATCTTTAATCAAACTGTCGTCCTTTGAATTTCATTCTCGTCACAAATTAATAATGTAAAAAAACTGATGTTACATTGATAATTAGGACAAATATTTAGTTACTTATTGTTATAAATTATATTGAATAGAAGTTTGATAACAATGATGAAACAGGCTTTTTGCAGTAACGGAAGCTAATTTGGCCTTCTTGGTTAAGCGATTACTCGATACATACCCCATTACTTAAAAACGCCTTTTAAATTTTAGTCAATTATTAAGCTTAAGTTCTTACGATTTTGTTTGGTATAAGGTTGATTTTACTAATAAAAATCTCGCTAAATGGTTATTAAATTTAAGAGGTGTTTATGAGTAACGCTTTATCTATAATGTGTTTATTTCTAAATTCATCAACTACCCATTAATTTAATGCTTAATACATTTTTTGTGTGCTACATAATTTCAAGAGACATTAAATAATTAATATATTTTTTTTAATTAATGCACACAAAGTACATCTAGGCTCAAAGCAAATAATTTGTAGATCGTACAAAATATTTTACGTTGAACTTTGGTTGGGCTTTAAATTTAGATTAGATCGACGGGCCCCAAGAACAAAAGCGTATCTGCAATATTATCGATTTCGAGTATGAGCGTTTGAAATTCTGTGTACGCATGATCATTTTTTACTAACGCAAATATAAACTTATTGCAAAAAATCTTGGCAAAAGCTATTGAAGTGGTTAATATCTATCATGTTTTTTTAAAAGAGTTTAATTATTATTTCGAATAAAATGAATTCATATAATACAATAAGGTTTTGCTCCCTGTAAAGATCTAGCACATATATTAATATATGACTTTGTTTTTCGGAATGATCTAGTATATATCTTAACATACGACTTTGTTTTAGGGAATTGATGTCTTGTTTTGCTGTCTTAAAATACACTATCTGTAATGTTTTGATTCATAAAAAAATAAATTACTATAAAATTATTTTATTTTATTTTATTGTTTTGTAGATAAACAAAACATTTTTATCGAAGGTTTTCTTGTTTATAAAGTAACATAACGGGTGCCGTTATGTCCATCGTTATAGGACGGAACCCTTGGATAATAGCGCCTAGGACTTACGACCTAGATGTAGGCTTAAGGAGGCCCCCTTACAACGCGTTAGCGGTCACCTTCACTATCTACTATGTTCCGTCCTCTGCCTATTCACTTTTGGTAGGAGTCTAACAATGTCGTTTTGGACATTTGTGATAGTAGAGAGCTTACTGGAGTTCTCGGCTATCCTAATCCTTTTAACAAGTTCTAGAGGGATTTAGCGGGAGTACCCCTTGCAGCTATATCAACGGCATATAGAGGAACTATGTAGCCATTTCTGGTTATCTCATCTGTCAAGTCAAAATATTTTATGTCTTAATTGCGTGATCTTTAAGAATGTTTGTTTTCCACGGTACCGTGAGCTTATTAGGCACTACACGCTTTTTCAAATTTGAGTAGAGGAATATGTCTGGTCTCAACGGCGACACGCAGATATACTCCGGAATGTTGTGTATCCACCAGTATTGTCGAATCGTCTGCCGAACTCAGGACAAATTAAATATTTTGCCATTCAGCTCTAGCAATTGATAGACTGACTACCTCACGTATAATTCCTAGAGCTCTGTTAAGACGTTGCAGTAATGACTCCTAACCAAAATCACTTTGTAGCCTACCAATATGTGTCTAGTCGTGCCAATTTCTTTGCCACATTTCGTGCATTTTTGTCAGTCGCTTTTTCAATCTTACAAGATTACTTTGATCGTTCAGAGTCAATTGAAAGGCGTTGAGGTAGAATTTAAGTAATGCTGCTAAACAGTCATAAATTAAAGTGCGCCACTTCAAAGCTAAAAGTATACAGCAGTCACCTAGAGTAGCCCATTCATTTTGCATTTCTAGGTTCATTGCGTGCACTCTGTAGCTATCATTCTCATCTTAGTTTATGAAAGATTTTGTAATTTCTTTGTCTGATTATCTTTCCGTGTTTCTAAAACCTGCTCTAATAGTTAGAGCGCCTATCATGAACCTTTTGTGAAATTGTAACCGTAACTCGAGCGCTTATCAGTTGGGATGGATTTTAGTGGTCGTATATCTAGACTTTTTTACGTTATTTATCGTTTGTTGATCTACCTTTTCAATGTCATTTATGAAACTATTGAAAACATCTTCTCGTATTAGAGAGAGATCTTTATCGTTTATCTTTCTACTAAGAAATTTAAAAGGCACGGTTTCTGATATTATTTAAACGTCTTCTCCGCCTACAATAAGCCCGGGGCCATATGAAGCATATTTATGTCGTATCTACTTTCATTCCATCAGTCTACATACAGAATTTATCATCCTTTCGCAGTAGTTCTTGGCACTGCTTTGGTTTTCGAGTAAGTATCGCTAGGTCGCGTCGTCTGGGAATACTAGAATGGATTCTGTATATTTATATTAGATATCCCCACCTTTTTTCATCTATTGTTAAGCTATCTAATAGTGCATAAAGCCTCTCCAAACATAAAACAACATCAATATTTTCAGCTACAGGTGGTAGTGGAAAAATGTTACTGTAATTTTGACAGCCAGTTTCTAACAGAAAGCAAAAAGGAAGGTATATGTCAAAGTGGAATTTATAGCTAAACGCTCATTGAAAAACAAGAAAATCATGCTAATTTACTAAAAAATACATTAAATCGAACACTTTTGTATTGAACAAACACGGATGATAAAATACTTTACAGAGAACGAAATCGCATCTTTACCTACGACATATTTTTTCCTTAAAAATTTCGTAAAACAAAATCGTATCAGCGCAACCGTTAAGTGACTTAGAATTCAGTTTTGTCGAACATTGACTTAAGGTGAATAAAAAATGAAAATAATTGATTAAAAATCAATATCTTTTTCTAAGTAAAGTCTTATTGTATATTAAACTAATTATAAAACTAAAATTATTATGTTTCATGTGAATTAATTATAAATTTAAATATCTTATCTTTAGATTTTTGTAGAACAATATAGTATATGCACAAACGGTAATAAATAAAGCACCTGACTTTGACGAGTACAAACACGTAAATGACGTTAAGTCGCTACACACGCGGCCTGGGTTTCAAGGAACATGCTCCTACATGTATATACATGTTTGTTTGTGGAAGTATAATTTCTGATACGAGAATGTTCGATTGGTTATTTCAAAATGCAAGAGAATATAAAAAAAATAAAAACGGTGTCGTATAGTTTTTAGTGTGTAGAATACGATTATACAATAAAATACATTTCGTCTTATTTTTCCATAAGATTTTGTTCTTGGGGCCCGTCGAGATTATAAATTAGATAATAATAATGTCGTAAATTAAATTCTAAATCACAAACACCGCCAACCAAAACAAGTTACATTTAAAAGTTAAGCAACATAATGATCAACTTTCATCTCAAACATTTTCCAAGTTAAAATGCATTGACCTACAAAGTTAACTGTATAATGATGCATATTTAACCCTTAACAACCTAGCACCTGTTTTTGTCACACAACCACCTAGCACAGGTCTGTGAGACACCTGAACAAAATGATTCTCGTTTTTTAAACTGTGAAAGGTTATTCTGAATATTGAGTTAAAAGTTTATTAGGAACATATTAAACTATTGATTAGGAAAGAATGGGACAAGATAATATCAATAGTTTAAAAAAAATCTTAATTGAATAATAAACAATCTTATTTTTTTGATTACAAAGTAACATATTTGGAAGATAAGACTTATTACAGTAATCCCACGAGCGGGTACTTCTTTGTACTTTTTTTTGAGATAATTAGGAATCTATAAACATAAAAAACATCAAATTATCTCAAATAAAATAAAACTTAGACAAAATTGCAAGACCTAAACATGCAGTTTTTTAGGACAATTAATACAAGGTTTATGTGAGCATTTCAAGCAAATAGGTGCTCTGCATTCGAAACACATGTATTGTTTTTTACTTTGTGTTTTTGTAGTAACAAGTAGAACAGTTCTAACATACGGTTAATCTTTATTTAGCACTATTTCTTGAAGGAATTACTCTTGGAGTGGTTCCTTTGTTGTTGTCGAGAACGCGGCGATTAGTCATTCTGATATAACGTTACAATTTCAAGTTCTTTGCATATTTGATCTAGTGTTTAGTTTATTTCAATATACTAGTTTCACACTTCCTCTCTCCTGCACTATATTATACCATGGCGGTGTTGATGGAAAGGAAGAAGGGGTCAGATGACAAGCGATTGCGCCTTTTACAGAAAAAAATCCTTTTTCGAGTTTTTGATTGCACTTTAGATACCTTTACATATCATCATCTTCAGAAACTAACTGATCAAGAACTGTCGAAGGTAAATCAGTTTTGGGCTGTACATTTATGTTGTTTTTCATTTTAGTTGTCTATTCACATTGTGGCTGTATGGCAACTGCGTTCTAACACTTCCTCTTATCATAAATCTACGTAAAAATCACCCCATTCATCATTTGGTACTGTTTTGTTGTCCTACCTTATAAATAAAAATCTTTTTCCAACCCCCCTCAATCTTTTTTTACATTAAAAGTCATTTTTAAATAAAATAGAAAAAAATACTCAATTGTAAAATAGTCACGTAACCACCTAGCAGAGGTCTCTCAGACCCCGGGCGAAAGTTTTTTTCTAACCAGAGCAAAACTTACGGACATACAACCGTGAAAAGACCTTGTGTTGCTCTGAGAGGGGCTAAGAAAAGGTACCGGAACGAACAGGTTTATACGAAACTCGGGTGCAATAATATTCAAGTTTTTATATTTGGTGGTGTCTGTCAGACCTATGCTAGGTGGTTAAGGGTTAATAGCCTTTGTGCCTAATATTGGCTGCGTAAAGCTCTATACACATATTTAATGTTATGGTTTGTTATTGTATCATGGACTTCCGCATTACAGTCTGTTACACTGCAGATACAGGCTTCGTGAAGTGACGTAGAATAACTTAGATTACCAATACCATAATCTAGAAAAAGGTAAAAATTTTATGTTTAAAAAATAAATAATAAATAAATAATTCTCACACATTCACACATCGCCATCTAGTCCCAACTGCTACGCAGAGTTCTCGGGTTCGATTCCCGCTCAATGCAAATCTTTGTGTGCATGAACATGATTGTTTACATTGGTCTGAGATTTTTTATGTATAATATGTATGTATTTACAAAAAAAAGTATCTAAAGTTTATCCGTTGTCTAGTACCCATACCTAGTACAAGTTTTGCTTAGTTTGGGACTAGATGACGTTGTGTGAATGTGTGAGGATTATTTAATTATTAATAATAATATTATTATAAATAAATTATTATTATAAATGTAACCGATGCCTAAAGATTTCTCTAATTTATTTACTACCTTCCTTAATTAACTTCAAGTTTGAATTAGTTTAAGATTTTACTTTTGGTTGGCGTGACGGACACTGTTTAACTGTACTTTTAATTTATACTGATTAGGTGTTACTGTTGTGTATGTAGTGCAGAACTAAAATAACAAGCCCTTTTTAATTCCATGGATAGAGGATAAACAAACAAGATACATTAAAAACAAAAACTAAAAAACATCTTACAACCGACGCGCATGTATGACTCGCTTAATGAATGTGGATGAGGCCTAAGCTGTTTGCCAGGATCGTGACAAGTGGCGTTCTGTCGTCTCTGCCTACCCCGGACGGGATAAGGCGTGAGTTTATGTATGTATGTAAAAAATATCTGTACTAATGCGCTTACCCAGCGAGATATCCGTGAACTATTGTTTCCTCTTTCTATGAAAGACACCGATCATTGCTGTAAAAGATTTTGTGTGATTAATACTAATTTGCCTCGATAGTTAGAAACCAGATTAATATCAAACCTTCAAAAGGTTCTGTTTTAGCTCTACAAACTCTACAGTAAACATCGCCAACCAATAACGTTAATTTTAATAAAATAAATAAATAAAATAAAAATCATTTATTAACCAAAACCAGAACAGTTCTTAGACATAGTATCCATTAGCTTCACACTAGGCAAGCCTGTCCTGTGGATGCCTTAACGTTTACCAATAGTTTTACAACACTAATAAACAATTGGTTTTGAACTAAGTATAATAAAAATAATAAAGTATAACTAACTAATGTGTTAAATATGTAAATACAGATAGATAATTATAAAACTAATATTATGTACATCCATGCAATTCAAATATCCATGCATTAATATAATAATATAAAGCTCGTGTAAATACAAGAAAACATTACTTTACAGATGAAAACGTTGTTGTAACACGTATTAAAGTAAAGTTGATTTCTTTTCTAGTAACGTAGAAATCAGGAAAAAAATATTTAGTACGAAATATTTTGAGTCAATCATCCGTGAAACTGGTAAAATATTTTCTGATTCCTAGAAGCCGTCGATATTGTGAGCTTCACGTATCGGTAAATAACTTGTAATATTTTCTGAGCTACAAATTACATTTATTTCTTGAACATAGGTAACAAAATAATAACACGAAGGCAATGGGTATTAAATGTGTTCTTTGTATGTAGTATAGATAAAAATTATTCATACTCCTTTTCTTTTCATCTCCGTGTGGTGACGGAATAAGAATAAAATATGTCACCACCCCATCTCATCTCATGGGTGTCGTAAATACCGACTAAGAGACTATCCGTGAATATTATCTTTACGAAATTAAAAGAAGGAAAACTTGAAATGAAACCCTATACCAATCCGTCCGGCCAGCGTGATATCAGTGGGACATTAATCGGCTGTTATGATGAATATAATAATATTCCACAAATGCTTAGGGATGGATTAAATGGACACAATGGACACTATTTTAAAAAGCCACTTGAAGATAAACACTACCATTAGTAATGTATGTGTGCAATATCAAAATATCAATATCTCTATCTACATAATATCTTCAAAGAAAATATGTCAGCGTTAATTGTACGTGTACGTGTAGGTACTTTATAACTATGCACGATCACGTACCAAGCCTTAAACGCTTTTGAGCTTTATTGTTTCTGTATGTGGCTCAAAGTTTCTAGAACTTAATACAGACAACTTTCTGAACTGCATTCCTAAATGTCATAAATTAATGTTTTTTGTCTAATGCTTGGTGGAGCCATCATGCGATAATGTTATTAAGGTAAATAATTTACTTTATAAAATTGTTTCCTAAACGAAAACTTTTATTCAGATTTTAAGATTTTAATACGCCATTTTGTTTACATAAATAATTTAAAAAAAAATCCGTACTACTACTTATCAATCACTACTACTATCACCTAAAAAGCACCAATGCATTTGTGTGTCTTACTCAAGTGACAAAAAGATGTCTTCTGAATCAATGCACCAAGTAAGCACATTACTAAGTAAGATAAAAAAGAACATTATGGCAAAGGAAGGTAAATATTTTGTACTTCTCATCATGCTTATCATTTTTATTCTCAATATCTAAAAGAAAAACTGAGTTTAGTCATGATATCCAAAGCATTTCTTCTTTTATTCTTTAGTACATAAAAGAAAACCAAAGTATTGTTTTACGGTTGACAGGTTGTCTACACTCGTGCCTTTACAAGTAAAACTTTTAGAATTAGTCCAAAAACTTCAATTAGTTTTGCCTAATTTAAATCTGAATTACAAATAAAAGCCACTAGTTGAAGTTATGTCATGAATAAATCATTTGTGTGAAACCTGTACACAATCTAAAAGGTCTTAGATCTAAAAGCTTAATATTTTTGAAACAGTAGCAAAAGTCGCCAATTTAAATGAGTAATAAACTTCTACTTACTTCATTTTTCCTCCAATTAAATTTTAGTCAATTGATTACCTTAAATACTTACAGTTTTGTTTGGTATAAGGTTGGTTTTACTTGTAAAATCTCGTTAAAAAATTTAAGAGGCGCTTATGAGTAAGGAGGTTAGTTATTATTAAGCAAGAATGAATATTAAAGAGGCAATTGTTTCATTTATCCTACAATTTTTGGTCTTCAATTGACGGTAATTTTGTCTTATTTGTTGAGTTCGTTGTTTGATAAGTTTGTACACTTTTCTGCGTATTAAATTGATAGTATTTTAATGGTTAGTAGTAGTAACAAAAAGTAGAAACACCACGCAAAAGAGCAAGCATTTAAGAAATAAACTCTGTACTGATGTTTTCTAATCAATGCTGTTAAATTTGTTTTAAAGCAAACGCTTTACTCCATATTAAAAACGTTTATGACCAAGATCATTCTTATCTGTCACTTAATGTCATAAAGGGATCCACTTAGTTTTCCGACACGATCGAAGTAGAAATAAAAGACCCAAGTATATGATATAGATAACTAATCTGGATCAATGCTTTAGTTGTTGAATTCAATTCAATATGATTTTTATGCAGATTCTTATTGATAATTTGTGATATTATATTTATGTGTTCTTGTTTACTACATCTAACTTAACATTGTATAATTGCATGCCGTGGCAGCTTATAAGTAAGCAGCACTACGTAATGTATAAATTTACATGTTTATACATCGCAATGTGTTAGTGTATGCTTTGTTGGTTGTCCCTAAAAATAATAAATAAATAAATAAGTCACTTCATTAATCGGAAACAATTTTACTTGTCGAATTTTCTCTTAAAAAAATTTCAAAAAAGTAAGTAGCCCTTTGTATTGGTTGTCATACCATAGACTAGATGTTTTTCTTTTGCTCTTGCTAAAGAAAACAAAACAATAAAATATTGGCTTTAAACAAAAGGAATAAGAACTAAAATGAAATGAATTTATTGTTTACAATAACTATATCTTGTACTATAAGAGGAGCAGTATAATAGCTTAGTTTTTAATAAAACCTTTCAATTTCAAACACTTGAAACAAAGACTAATAAAAGGAAAGACTTGAAATGATATAAGTGTTTTCTTATATTCGAGTGTCGTATTTATTACTTTAATATAAAGATTTTGGTTTTAATAAAACGATAGAGATATTTATATTGGATAACGATAGAAAATCACGATTTGAAGTGGTTTTGTTAGCCTTTTTCTGAGCAATCCTTCTCTTTATTATATTATTATAGGGAGTCTACAGAATAAAGTATTCTGGAAAACTTTAAAAAGCTAGAAATGTTTGATCGTTCAAATCTTCATTTCCTTCCTAGTGTTAACAAAACTAACAAAGCAATTATTAATTATTTAAAGTTTAGTTAAGCTATTGATTATATTTGATTATAATGATCTGAATATACTGCACTACACTAATTAGTCCGTGATTAACTGATTATACGATGGTTTTAAATTACTTTAGGTTAATTATAATGTTCATTAACGCGTTGAATAATAGCATAATTAGTCGTATTATAATAACGTAAATAATAATTAATATTAATATTGTTTGTGTCCGTTAATTGATGTTTGTAAAAGGTCCCCGCGATACAGGGCATGATCCCTAGTGCGGGAGATGTCTTTTATAAAAAGAAAAAAAGAAATATTATTACTTTTCATAATATTTACACAACTTCATCTAGTCTTAAACAATACAAAGCTGTATTACAGGGTAAACTATTTTTGTAAATACAACTGAATACAAAAAAAACCATTACAAAAAACACATACATTTCATGCACACAGCGCACCCTCAGTATTATAAGGGCACAATCCAAAAAAGTTGATTTTTGGGAAATCACGATTTAAGATTCTGGGTTCCTATAAAATGCCTATTTTTTCAAATTACTTGTTTGTTATTTAAGTTATAAATGTGAAATTTGGCAGATTTGTTCTTTGGTTAATGTACTATAAATAGCAATAAGAGAAAACAATATATTTGCATTAATTCTATAAATTACAAGTAATTGAAAAACATGCATTCAAGTTAGGCCTTTGTAATACAAAAATATCAAAGAAATACTAGGACTATTATGAATTAGATCCTAATATATATTAAATTATATATTAAATGCATAATATAACGGCACAACTACTAAATAGGTCTATTTATAACAAAATGTTAAAACCAAACTTAGCGGGTTTTTCGTCATAGAAGGGCACAAACACGAATCGCACCACACTTAAACAGTCCGCCTTCAAAAAATATGGGCTTGTTTCTGATTGATACCTTGTAACAGTAAGAGCGGGCCACGGGCTGGGAGAGTGTGAGAGGGACATAAATATATTTACCGAGTCGTTATTGTCCTTTTTCTCGCTCTGTCAGCGCTAACAGGTAAAGAATTCCATTTTATGCCCTTAGCATTTAAAATCTCAGTTTACTAAAATTTTGACTTGATCCGAGGGTGCGACAGGTTTGCTTTTAACGGAAATCGAATGCTTAGCAATTATGTACTAATCAATTTATGTCACAGAAGTATGTCTTGTATGTCCATCAACGAATTTCAAAACCATAGGTAGGTACTTTGCTATGTAGACCACGGTTTTATTCTGCATGAGTTTGGAATAATTAAGTTAGGAAAATTTGCATAAAATATTCTACACTTTGTTCTCTTTTGTTACAAGAAAGTAAATTTGTAACTTACACAGCGAACTAGTTTTACTTGGGGATTCCACTTTATTATAATAACAGCCCATTAATGTCCCACTGCAGGGACGGGGCTCCTCCTGTGACGGAGGGATACTTGGCCTACTAATACCACGCTGGCCAAACGGATTGGTATAGGGTTTAATTTCAAGTTTTCCTGCTTTTTATATTGTTAAGATAATATTCACGGATAGTCCCTTAGTCGGTTTTTACGACACCCATGGGATGAGATAGGGTGGTGACATATTGTATTCTTACTCCGTCACCACACAGAAAACCACTTTATTATAATAGTTGTAAAATAGTCCGTCTTCAGGGACGAGGCGGGTTGACGGAAGGTAAATTGGCTTACTAATACCACGCTGGTAAAGATTTAAATAGAGTTTTATGTTAATAAAGAAACACTTTTTTTTTAAACTGCCTCGGTGGTAAGAAAGCGTGTTTACGGGTGCCGTGCGCGATATCGTGGTTTCAAATTCCACGGAAAACGTTATTTTTGTCAACCACAGATAATCGTCTAAGTTTTTTATCTCCTTTAATCACATGTCTGTAAAAGTTTTTCGACTCGGGTCATGACTTTAAAAGAGTTATATTAAAAAAAATGAAAAAGAAAATCATAATACCTACTTTTTAAATTTATCACAATAACAGCTATCACCTAATAATACAATACAATACACAACTACTTCTCTATCGTCAGTAACTCTATCACGATGTTTCACACTTATTTAACCATTGATTTCTGTTCCGTATTCCCTGCAGTGCGGCAACCTGTTCTGATAGGTCAGTCTCGCGTTGCAGTCGCTTTACCAGTGCAGTTGCGTTTAAAATTAACTGGTTAACATCGTTAACTGGTTGATAACGTAAATATTAACTTTTATTCTACACTTGTCTTGGTCTTAGTCACGGTATATTACAGTATATAGCCTAGATAGCCTATGTATAGTATATAGGCCGACTTACAAAAGCCGTGGTCGCGAAACGTTGTAGTATAACTAGGTATTTATGCTATATCTAGGCTATTTATATACTATACTTTATATTTCTTTCTTTCTTTATTATTAATGAATAATAATATGTTTAATTGTTACAGGCTGCAGAAAAGCAAGATGGCTGACATAATTATGAATTCTACTCAAAGTGTGTTAAAAGAAACGTATGACTATTACCTTTGGACTTTGTCACTTTCTGGTGAGTTATTCTTTTATTTATTTTGGTAAAAGCTAGGAACACGGTCGTAAACGCGGCTTTTGTACACGAGGTAGTGGGTTTGAATCCCATGCAATTATCATTTGTGATCGACAGAAATAATTGCGTTTGTTATATATATTTGAAGCTTACGTTATGGTTGACATGTAAATCCCTGTCCAAGGGCGGCGGAGTGATGACGTTCGACGCCCTCACCATGCCAGCTACAATATTTGTAGAAGCATGAATGTCTCCACTATGGCGGCTTTAGAAGATGCTTTTTCACGCCTCGCTTGAAAGAACCAGTATCGTAGTTTGAAGAAAACACGTGGGCTGGCAAAGAGTTCCATTGTCAGTAGGTGGGGGGAGGGGAACTTAGCACCTTCCTCGCGATATGAGGCCTGCTGAGTTACGATATGCCAGCACTAGTCGGGGGTTGCGCAAAAATCATGGTTTCCTTGGCGTACGGGAAAGACAGAACACTAGGGGTAATTGTAATTGAAGTATGACAGACCCAACCCCCCAATCAGGGCGGAGAAACTCCATGTTTTTTTTTTATAAAAAAACAAATGCGAGTTCTGAAATGATACAAAAATACCACCGAATCAAGATTCTTCTTCTATTTTTTAAATTAAGTTAATAGTCAAAATCTAAATCAGAAATCTGTGTTATTAAATAATCTATTATCATTTTGCATAAATTTCCTTTCAACGTAGATCACAGTAAAATATCGTCTAATACATTTTTCACTTCGTAATTAGTGCCGCAGGTGTTCAAAATTACGACAAAAGGGTCTCTATAATATAATATTCTTATTATAAGTATTTCTCATTGACTTACAGTGACATTAGACATAAAATTTAATATATTTTTGCTTTAATTTAATTTAAAATGAATTTACAATGGTTGTAAATGTGTCAAATAGTTGTTAAAAAGGTCTTGCCTGCGCTAATTGAAACGAATGACACAAAAGCTTGGTTAACCATTTTGAAAACAAAAGAATTGTGGAATTTATAAAACGTTTATGCAAGTATTTTTTAACTTGTGTTACATACCATGATGGGGGTAATGAAATCATCATAATAGCCCTAATGGGCTATTATGATGACGCCCGTCCTTGCAGTGAGACAATAATTTGTCTCACTGCAAGGACGGGCCTCCTCCCGTGACGGAGGGATACTTGGCGTACCAATACCACGCTGGCCAGACGGATTGGTATAGGGTTTAATTTTATGTTTTCCTTCTTTTTATTTCGTAAAGATAATATCCACGGATAGTCCCTTAGTCGGTTTTTACGACACTCATGGGATGGGGTCGTGACACACTGTATTCTTACTGCGTCACCACACGGAGAAATAAATACTTAAAAAATATATCTTTGTTACAGATAATAGAACGAAAGGATGGCCACTAGTCGACTCGCCTGTACCTACAGTTTTTTACACTTTATTGTATCTATTCATAGTCTGGGTAGGACCCAAGATCATGAAGAATCGAAGACCTTTTAAGCTAAATTGGTTACTGGTACCTTATAATCTGGCAATGGCAGTCTTAAACGCGTACATAGCTCTAAGACTTTTGACAGCCTCGTTTAGATTGAGATACAGTTATATTTGCGAACCTTGTAGACAAAAATATGATCCTGATGAATTGCAAGTAAGTCATTTTAGTTTTTTTATTCTGCGTATCTTAATTGAATAGTAAAAAATAGTATTATTTAGTGATAGAGATTTTTTTTTTGTTGAGGGCGAGTAGTTTGTCTCTGACGACAGTTACTACTTTACGCGGGCTGTGGTGGGGCGGATGGCCCTCACCCAAAGATAGTAATAGAGAGAAACGTCGCAACTAATAGCATGCTGGCCAAACAGACAATTCCATTTGGACAGGGCTCCTCCCGTGACGGAGGGATACTTGGCCTACTAATACCTCGCTGGCCAAATGGAATGGTATAGGGTTTAATTTCAAGTTTTCTATTTCGTAAAGACAATACTTACGGATAGATGAGATGGGATGGTGATATAATATTGCTTTTTTACTTTGTCACCACACGGACAATTTATTGTTTTTATTGAGATTATTAAGATATAAATACCAACTTTCCCATAGTAGTCTTTAACGACACATATAAGACAATAGGGGTGAAATAGGCCTCTGTAGAAATCATTAAAAAGGCATAATTATATTATATTTATTATTCTCTATTTACATTATTTCTCAATTAATTACATTTTTAACTATAAATATAAAAATAAACACATTTAAAAATATAAAAAAAGGTAGACCCACCAGCTTTGGGTACAAGAACCAAGCTACTAGGAACCTCCTCACAATACGTACCTTGTTGAGCAATACTGCCTTCTGCATCAGACCTATGCTCCAACTTATATTATTATCTTTACAAATTCTACTAATACGAGTATTTTCTTACTTTTACAGATAGCTGACGCAGTATGGTGGTACTACTTCTCAAAACTTCTGGAGTTCTGCGACACTTTCTTCTTCATTCTTAGGAAAAAAGATGAACAGCTTACTTTCCTTCACGTGTATCACCACTCAACAATGTTCAGCTTTTGGTGGATAGGAATCAAGTGGGTGCCCAGTGGATCAAGTAAGTATTTCATTTTTTATACTCGACGACTTCTGTGGCGTAGTGGTTATTTTACATGGCTGCTACGCTGAGGTCTCAGGCTCGATTCCCGGTCAATGCAAATCTTTGTGTGCATGAACATGATTGTTTGCATTGGTCTGGGTGGTGTCTATGTATAATAAGTATGTATTTACGAAAAAAAAATGTATTTACGAGTGTGTATGTTTATCCGTTGTCTAGTACAAGCTCTGCTTAGTTTTGGACTTGATGACGTTGTGTGAATGTGTGAGAATATTTATTATTATTATTTATTAATCTTGTATTTAAATCTATAAGCAGGAAATAGTCAAAATGAATATTCCCCAAACCTACATGGGCCAAACGCATAGCACAGGGTTTGTTAATCTATTATTAGGTATCTTACTTTTGTTTTTACAAAGGCTAAAATATCCTGGCTCTTTAACGCCTTTTGCTACATAGTAACAGCATATTGTTTTTTTACTCCGACACTACACGGATATACATATAACTTCATTAATTATATCTGCAAGTATAAATAAATAAATATATTCCTTACACATTCACACAACTTCATCTAGTCCCAAACTAAGCAAAGCTTCTTTTTTTTTGTAAATACATAGGTACTTATTATTATACATAGAAAAGACCCAGACCAAGCACTGGAAATATTCTTTGTATAAAATGCATTATTTACTTTTTTTAATGCGATCTTAATGAAAAGGCGACTATAATATTGCAACTTTTGAGTTTAAATGAAATTTATTTTAAGTTTATTTTGTTTTAAGTTTCTTTATTCAGTATCTGCAAATGTAATGGTATTTTGGTATTATGATCATAAGTTAGTTTGTAATTACATATATGAAAAAAATATATAATTACGTACCTTTGATTAACTTAAATTCATATTTATAAACTTCTAAAACAACCGCAAACCCAGAGATGACCAAAATGATTTATTAAATGTACGAATAATTAAATATTGTTATGTTACATGCTCACGAGATTTAACATTTCTAAATTTAGAAAGTTTTTGATCCAATTTCGAGTCGAGTGCGTCATTATTAGTCCCTTGTAAATTTTCAATTACATTTAATTAAGTACTCTTATGTTTTACGAGTTTCTTGAATGTTTAAAGTAATATTAAGGTTAATGTATTACTGCTTGAAAGTAGAGTAGCTACTTTAAAATGACTTGTATTTTGAATATGCTCGAATTAATAAAGTGCATAGTTTTTTATTTGGATCAACACGTAGATTAAAGAGACTACATTTGTGATGTCATGATAGTATCAATAATAAAATGATCTTAAGTTCAAAAACGTTTTTAACAAAACGTAGCTTATTCAAAATGTTTCCTTTATGGCTCTAATTGTCCAAATTATTGATTCATGTTTAGTTTTCTTTACTAAACCATAAATGCGTACAAAGAAAATTTAATTTGCAGGCTCGTTTGCCTCCCATTATAAAAAAAAATTAAAACAGATTCCCACTTTCTTTACCAATTACCAAATATTATTTAAAATACATCAGAAGATGTTTTAGTTCAGATCATTTTAGTTGAGTCCGGGTAAGATGGCATTAAAGGGCTAACCAATTATGAGTGTCACATCAACTGATGTCAATAAGCTTACGTTGCATATTCATTCAACGACTGCCTAGACCTTCTTCTAATCTTTATCTAAAAAATTAACATTTTTCAAACAAAAATTCTATCGTAAATAAGGTAGTTTGCTTGTACATTTTCTTTTTGAGTGCTATTTTAGTCAAACAATACTGAGATCAGATTCCTAAGTTGACGTGTAAGTGAGAAAGGTTCAATCCTTTCAAAACTTTGACGCTACTAACCTAGAAAGGTATAAGTTAAGCTTAATTCGTCACTGACAGCACTCTACCTGTAGTTGGACGTTGACTGGCTGATGTTAAATAATAAAATAGATTCTGAATACTTTAGGACCACCAAAACTGTGGGTAGAAGCTTTACTCGTCGTATTTCGGTGTAAACAATTAATCTTCTACAACGCTCTTGCCTCCAAAAAATTCTAAAATCTCTTTTATTGACGTTCTAATTTGTAAATTATTTCATGTTCACACATTCTTAATTATACTTTTTTTACGATGTAGGAAGCAGTTGCAAAAATCTTTGTTAAATTTATTTTATCTTAGAAACCTATATTTTTATGTCCGTGCGAAATATAACACTTGGTTTTATTGTTTTAAACCTTTCTCCTAGTTATCGCTTTGGTACATTTAGTTAACACAAAAATTAGTTAACTGGTATATGGACGTGTATACCGCAATAAAACGCATATAACTGTTACCATGGCTTACGGCAAAAGATTTCAATTAATAAACACTATGGTACAGTTATTATAACAGCCTATTAATTATCCAATTCAGAGATGGACCTCCTTTATGGACGTAGGTATTTGGGTTAAGGTTTAGTTCTACTTGTACCAAAAGTTACTTTATCAAGACGGAGTTTGATGTGATAAATAAGCCGTCATGTATGTCAAGCGAGGTAAAGTCTGATTGCATTCCGCTATTAGATTAAAAAAAAATAATACTAAATACATTCAAAATAGGAAGAAACCACTTATAAGACACATAGACTAGATACTATATTGACGATCTCTGTGTATAACATGACTGCTACGCAGAGGTCTCGGGTTCGACTCTCGCTCAATGCAAATCTTTGTGTGCATGAACATGATTGTTTGCATCAGTGCTTTCATTCAGCATTTCAGTTGAGGCGTTGGGCACTAGTTTCTCGTCAACGATTGCATTTTCGAATAGTAACATATTAATTCAAGGATAGAAGAAAATTCAATTACAGAGCTATATTTTGAGTTTATTGTTGTTAGATTATAATTATTGAAAATAGCCCTAAGAACGTTGTAATTACATACGTATTTTTTATATAAGTAATACCGTTTATCTGTAGGGTCATAATAACTAGTAAAATTGCTTGATGAATTCATAAAATAAAGTCTAAAATCGAACTCTCAAGTCAAGTCAAGTTAAATAAATCATAAAACATATTGTAGGTATTATTGGCACATTTTGACACCTAGGTATCTCTTGCCTAACCATGCTCTCTCTAATATGCTCCATACTATTCATTCTCTTGAGCCATACCTTATTACACAATGCAAACAACCGCACAAAATCGTACACAGGTATTCTAAGGTCACTAATAAAGCCTACATTTTCTATTACAAAATATGTTTGTACATACATTTGGATCCTAAGTAAATATGAGTCTATTTTTATACACTGTTGAGCCTTAAATCTTATAGAAAAACATTTTAACAGTGTCGTTACTTTTTATTTTCATAAAAAAACGGCAATATTACCATATCGAACCTAATGTTCAACAACAACTTCATTCCTTATCATCGTATTCCCATTTTGAAGGATTTGATATCCTATACGATGGCAAAATACATGAGCCGATTTGATCAACAAATAATGGTTCTGTTACACAAATTTTTAACCTTTTGATGCGGGACATTAGAAATAAAAACATTATCTTCAAATGTTCAGAATCCAAATAAAATAAATGATTCTCAATTAATCTTATTCATGAATCAAATACTTTGACAATTTTCTGTTAAGCAATTCGTTTTAAGTGTGCTATTAAGTATCTAGAAATTCTAATAAGTTATTAAGTTCTGTTAATTAAACACGAACAAAGCTGCCTTCAATTGATATTAAAATTTTAACATAAATATAACGAAGAAGATAATATTCCTACAAGAAATTATTATATGTATGTATGAACTGAGGGCTTATATTTGTTTAAATTACTCTAGCGATGTTTCTTTTGTATTTAAAGACAACAGACATAGTTATAAAGTTGAATTAGTTAAACCAATTTACGACAGAAATTTATGAACTTCAAAATCAGTCAAGCGGTTTAAGATTCAGGAAGTCACAAATATAACACTATACTCACATAGAAAAACGTTACCTTGCTTCTAGATCAGTCAGATGAAAAGAACAAGTAGCCAACTAGGTCCGATCCTCTATGCTAGGATCCTATTGTAAGCGTAGACAAATGTATTCAGTGTCAACCTTTAAAATGCATCTGTCTCATAAATATAGACAACATTGTAGTAAATTATGTCTGACAAAGCAAACACTAAATCACAGTCGCTTGTCTAGCAAATACTACTTCGTAGACTTGATTTGTCGTCAACACTGTTTATGTTAACTGCTTTTAGTTAACTGTCAAAATGACTTGACACTTGACAGTTAAACAATCGTCAATTGTACACAGTTGATTGCCACGCTTTACAAAATCTGCCTTAGCTGCTTAGTATTAGTAAGCCAAGCATGGAATATCTTTTTCGTAGTGTTAGTGGGCTACGCAAATGACAACTAATCACCTAGTTTATTAAAAAGTAAAATTTTTGTATCCAATTCAACCATAGTATCCTTAAACATTATTTTACTTTCAACAAAGATAGTATTTCATCAAACATTTCTTTTAATGTCTTGCTGTAGGACATGCCTCCAGACTCAATGTGTTGAAAAGAGACTTAATCTAGTATTGAATGATAAAAGCTTTTCATTTGTAAAGAACTTGTGTGCACTTTCCGAGAAAGTTATTCTCTTCAATAGGTTCAATACAAAATGTGTACAATGCACTACAGACTTCAATACTATCATATTCTTATATTGTAGCTTATTGTAAAGGTCAGTAGGTTGCTATTTCTCCGTATCACGACATAGTTCGTTCACGCACTACAACAATATTTTTACACGTTCACAAAATACCCTCTAGTCTTGGGGGTCATCTTCATCTATCGGAATCTTGATAACCTTTAACGATATCCGATAAAACAGCGAGATTACAGTTCTTGCTAAATCTTGAATGTGCCTTTTATCTGCAAAATGGTGCAAGTTAAAAAGAGAGGTTTAGCAAAATACTATTCGCCACTTTTACACTTTACAATTTAGTAAATAACAAACTATTATTAATAATAATAGTTTGTTATAGTGTGAGATAGGACTATAGAAAAAAGTCTGAGTAAAGTTTTTACAATATTTCACTACATCATAAATAGAAACCGAGTCTCACATAAATATGTGCATGAAAATTAAATCTCGCTAACTATGCTAAAGAGATAGTTTTGATAGCACAGGGTTTTCTTCTTTCTGAATATTATTTGCACATAGTACAGTCACGAGCCATAATATGTACATATTTTCAAATTTTCTAAACTATCTGCACGTTTATCTAGACATTACAATATCAAAATGAATTCGTAATTTAGAAGAGGTTCCGTACAGTTTTGAATTAATCTTCGAATTTTCAATTTTGGATTGGCAGAACTTTAGATAACTGGTTTACAAAATGCGAAAATGTGTACATATTATTGCTCGTGACTGTACAATATTGTATTACTCGTTCATCATAACAGCCCATTAATGTCCCACTGCAGGGACGGGCCTCCTCCAGTGACGGAGGGATACTTGACCTACTAATACCACGCTGGCCAAACGGATTGGTATAGGGTTTTGTTTCAAGTTTTCCTTATTTTTATAACGTAAAAATAATATTCACGAATAGTCCCTTAGTCGGTTTCGGGGTGGTGACACACTGTATTCTTACTCCGTCACCACACGGAGAAGTAGTATAAATAAAACCGGTCAAGTGCGAGTCTGACTCGCGCACCGAGGGTTCCGTACAAACCTATTTATTTTCCCGCCAAATTGTGATAACGTCAGGATTCAGCTGTTTAAATACTATTTTTCCCGCCAAAATTCAATGACGGCACGACTAAGCTGTCAATAAATATTTTCCCGCCAAAATACTATGACGTCAAAACTGATCTGTCAAAAATTATGTGACGTCACGACTCATCTGTCAAAAATTCAATGACGTCACGACTAAGCTGTCAAAATATATTTTCCCGCCAAAATTCTGTGAGGTCACGACTCATTTGGCAAAAATTCTATGACGTCACGCCTATCTGTCAAAATTGACAGCTGTCAAAAGTGACAGCAGTCAAAGTGACAGAGGTTTCAAATATTTTCCCGCCAAAATAATATGACGTCACAAATCATCTGTCAAAAATCCTGTGACGTCACGACTCATATCTGTTAAAAATTCAAAAACGTCACGGCTAAGCTGTCAAAATATATTTTCCCGCCAAAATTCTGTGACGTCACGAATCATCTGTTAAAAATTCTGTGACGTCACGACTCATCTGTCAAAAATTCAAAAACGTCCCGGCTCAGCTGTCAAAATATATTTTCCCGCCAAAATTCTGTGACGTCACGAATCATCTGTCAAAAATTCTGTGACGTCACGACTCATCTGTCAAAAATTCAAAAACGTCACGGCTCAACTGTCAAAAAATATTTTCCCGCCAAAATTCTGTGACGTCACGACTCATCTGTCAAAATTGTATGACGTCACGGGTCACGTGACCAAAATTCTATGACGTCACAGGTCACGTGACTCAGCTTTCCCGCCAAAATTCAATGAAATCAAAATATAATATGATTGAAGTAAAAATTTGAGGTTTTCGGAATTTTCCTATTACATGTACAATAAGACCTTGCTTCATGCCAAATTTCAAGTTTGTAGGTAGACTGGAAGTACCCTGTAGGTTTTTGCCTTTACCCCTCTAAATTTGCGACAAAAACGGCTATATCTCTTGATTGCGTTGGATTAGCACTTTGATTTTTTTACGGCACTAAGAGGCAACAAGCCTTAGTATTTGGTAAAAATTTCAACTTGATACCTCCATGCGTTCCTGAGATAAATGGTCTTGACAGACAGACGGACGGACGGACGGACGGACAGACGGACGGACGGACAACAAAGTGATCCTATAAGGGTTCCGTTTTTTCAAAACTGGTACGGAACCCTAAAAAACGTGGTCTAAATATTTGCAGGAGGCCTATATCTAGGTGAGGAGTCTATTAGATGATGATGATGAAGTTATTATTTAAAGGGTATATAAATTTAGACTCTATATTCTTTGACTATAGACTCATGAACTATCACCGTTTAGCCAACATTTACAACAACATTTTTATTAGACAAGCTAATAATATTACGCATCCTTAACACTTACACACTACGAAGAAAATCAACTTAATCTTTTGCGAACGTTTACATAAAAAATAAAACCTTTTATTGCGTACCCAAACAAACTATAAACTTAGTCTACAAGACTGTTATTATTAGACGAAACTATTTGAAGCTTTATAGATAGCTTATATAAATGGTAAACAAGCTGTACCAACAAAAAGAAAATACGTTTTAAGGTAAAAAAGAAAAAAGATTTTCGAACAAATAAAAGGTCGTATAAAAAGAAAAGCAAAGGCTTCTTAAAGCTAAACAATTTCGCGTCAATTTCTAAATCCGGGTTATTTTATCGAGCCTCATTTCGTACGTATAAATATTAGGGAGGTGGTTTAGTAATCACAAAATCGGATTCTTTACGTACCGCGATACCAAGTATACGTTACATTAAGTAGGTCTTATGCTGATCCCTTTACGCAAAGCGATAGGTTAAGATAAAAAAATCTTTTTTTTTTGGGTAAGCTTGCTGTAGTAGTGATGGACAGTTATGGCTAACGCAGACCTGGACGGCATGGCAAAGGATTTTAATTTTTACTAATGGAAATTCAACCGTACTGCAACTGCCGCGGCATTGAAAGGGATTTTTCAATGCCGCGGCATCATTTTAAAGCATAGCAATTTATGTCGTATTTCTGTAACAGTACGGTTGAATTTCCATTAGTAAAAATTAAAATCCTTTGCCATGCCGTCCAGGTCTGCGTTAGCCATTACTCGTACTTTGCGACAAATGAAAATATTGACGAAAATTTTTTTGTACAATGTGCGTGTGTGCATCTCATAAAAATAATTGCCTGCTACTTTAAAATTTGACTTATCGTATTTACGTCTATACCAATGTCTATACCATTCCGTCTGGCCAGTGTGGTTAGTTTATGTAGGTCAAGTATTTTTCCATCACTGGAAAATTCTTGCCCCTTCAGCGGTAGTTTATTAATGATCATCAGAAACCTTAAAGATAATACCTAGTTAGAACCGCCGTTACATAAAAAGGAGATTTGCATATTTAATTCTATCAACACAGTGGAACTTAAGAAAGTTATAACAAGGAATAATTAATTTTGTAACACTTACAATTCTTTATTAAAATTACTTGTCTTAATTTTGTACTTATACTCAAGTACTGTGCTCAGCAAAATTATAGTAACGTCTCATCATAAAATTAAATTACTTACATTTTCTCAAAATGTCCATTTTGCTTAGATCTAAGTAAGACCTAAAGTTTGCCTTCGTTTTATATACAATATCGTATGACTGTTTTCTTTTTTTTCGTAAAATTTTCGGAAGTTAGTAGTTAGAAATACAGCTGTAAATGGTTTTTAAATTATTTTTTTTATGGATAAGGCTTCATAGATTTCACAGACCACGGACACAATGAACATTTAAAAACCTAACCCTTATATTTGTGGGACGTACTATGCGTTTCAAATAAGAATAGGACTGTCAAAGCGCCATCTTGTTTCGCATTTCTAACGAACTTCATGAATGTCATGTACGGTAGGAAAAAAATAAACACAAAATTTTATTAATTTTTACTTCAACATGTTATATAAACTTTTAAATAAATTAAATTTTAATTAGAATCCAATTCTTCCACACCACTTATGGCATCATAGCTACGTTCTTCATCCGAATCAGATTCCATGTGAAACAAACTGCAAAATTTTCAATAAAACCGGTTTTTTTCGTAAGGTTTTTTTATGTTATTGTTTCAGTATAACAAACAAATAAAACGGTAAAAAACGAAGAAACATTTTTTTCGTTGAATAAAACAATCTGTTTCTTTCGGAATTTTCAACGCTAAATAAATTTATTTAAATTATTTTACGAATTTTTTTGGTGGTCGTACTAAAATGACAGTTGCCACATGAAGTTGGCAGCAAGTGCGATCCTATTCTTATTTGAAACGCATAGTAAACACTTTAGTTTAGCGTAGACTTTGAGGTCGCGATTTCTGTGACTTTAGTTAGTAACTTTTAATACTTTTAACTGTTAACTAAAAATTTTTAGGTGGGATTGGCATCACCAGAATATTGTCATTATGCCGGACATAAACTGTTAAAAATTATTTTATATATTTTATATTTATTCTTAGTACTGGAAAACAAAGGAATAAATTTAATACTGAGGCAAAACGCAATCCCATTGAGTGTACGCTCCAAATCCGTAGCTAATTAACAGAAGAGTTCGCTCGATATCCATCCCAATTTCTCCTGCTACACAAAGTACTGAATGCCTTCTTATTTCAAATCATTTTTTTTTTCTTTACAGCTTTCCTGCCTGCTATGGTCAACAGTGGTATCCACGTTCTTATGTACACATACTACGGTCTGTCTGTACTTGGACCCGCTGTCAACAAATATCTTTGGTGGAAGAAATACCTCACTATTATGCAGCTGGTAAGTCAACTAATGATATTATGTTTAATTTGATTCTTTTTAACTGCTGTGCAAGAGGTTACAGGTTCGAATCCCATGTGGGAAAATAATTATTTATGCGATCCACATATTATTTATCTGAATCTGAATGTACTTTGTGGTCGTTAAATTTATGTTTTTAAAGTCTCTTTGAAATAGATTTACATGATACTCGTATCTTTGACACAGGTCATACCACACTATACTCCATTTGTTTAGGTATTTAACTAAAGGTAAACAGTAGCTGGAAACTTGACTAAATTTAAAAGTAAGCTTGCATAATAGCGCGGCAACAATTTACACAGTTATTTCATTTGGTCGGATTTCCACAGACGCCATCCGTAATTTGTCATTTTTTTTTGTTTACCTAAAAACTATGCTACAAATTACTTTACTTAAAAACTATGATACAATTAACTGCAGGTACTAGCCGCCTTTTGTGTTGGTAGAAAACTAGGCCTAGTAATATCCACTTCATCTTTAATCGTGTGGTATGGTAAAAGGGTGTTTGTGTCAAGTTGTATTTCCATTTTATCAATGGTGATATCAGTAATAAATCTTATTTTGTCGTAAATATAAAAGAAACCGTGTTTGGTAAAGTTCTGCATTTGTAAGACTTATAACAAACCAGATCACGTAACGATCGTCAGTTACAAATTATTTGCAGAAGCGTTTCTTATAAAAATAGAAAACAGAATCAAATAAAGAATATAATTTTGTTTTAATGTTGTTACTTCCTGTGATATTAAACACGAATACTAAGGCTTAGTTGTACAAACATATTAGAAGACCTATGTGGCGTAGTGGTTATATAATAATATATAATATAACCTTTATTTCAGGCTGCATAGGCCCATAGAAAAATACCTTATAGACTAACATACATAAAACAATATAATATATACCTTAATGACTAACATAAATAAAATAATATAACATATTGCTTCCGGTTACACCTTTCGTTCGGGTGGTATTAGTCCGCGGAAGCGACGGAACACCACGTTCTTCGGCCAGAAGTCAGAGTCCAAGACATGCTGAAGGTACAAGTTCGGTATACGCAACACGAACGCCTTGAAGTTCACGTTGCGGTGAGACTCCAATAGCTGTACCCTCGGCCTGTACTTCAACTTCCGGTGGACGTACTCGACGATGTCATCTACCTCCGTGGTGTAATGGAGGCGAGATATGTACACCGGAGTGTTCGGCTGGGCGGCACGCAGCGTAACCTTGGGCTCCGCAGGAGCAGTTCCGCAGCAGTTCTTGTTTCTTCTCTGACGGCGCTTCTTTTGCACCGTCACAAAACCGTCGTTTTCTCCTCGACTCGGTATCTTCTCAGACACCACAGCCTTAACTACAGGAGCCTTAGGGGTGCTCGTCATTAACAACGGACCCGATGGCTTAGTAGCACGTGCGGCGGTATGAGGAGGAACCGCGGGGGCAGGGGCAGAGTTGTGCGGCACGTTGTCTGCACGTTCTGCAGTCTCAGCGTTCGTCGGCGTTGGCGACAAAACTGCTGACGCGTAGCTAGCGGCCGATGTATCGAGGCGACACGCTCCTCGCCGTGTGTTGACATTGACACAGGTCGGTGACCTAGTTGCAACAGTAACATTCCTGCGCAACTCGTCGACTTCCTGTCGTAGACTTACTACGATTGTCTCAGATGAGCTCAGCTTCTTTTGCACATCTGCTAAACTTGCCTTCAAAAAGACAATGTCCTTGAGGAGGCTTGTAACATCGACGTGGTCGAAGGTGACAGGAGGCAACTTGTTGAGGTCCTTCGCCACAAACGTCGGCACGTCGTCAGGATCGGTTTCTTTCAGAAGCGTGATTATGTCTTGTAGACTTTTCTTTGTCCCGTCACGCCGGCGGGACACCATCTGGTCACGTTTATTTAGAACGGTATACAACTGCAGCTTAGAGGCAGCAATATCTTCTTCGCTGAAGTTGGATGCGCAGATTTGAATGGCGGATAGTTCGTCCATCACATCCAATTTCTGCTGCAAGAACGACAGCAGCTCGTTCGGCACAAGTATATCACTCATGACGTAAAGTAGCGAGCGTCGGCTTACGCCGCGCTAAACACTAATTAATTTATTAATTATTAACGCACACGTCCGACTCGGTATGTTACCTATCGGCGTATGTATATAACCTGACTGCTACGCAGAGGTCCCGGGTTCGATTCCCGCTCAATGCAAATCTTTGTGTGCATGAACATGATTGTTGGCGTTCGTCTGGGTGTTTTCTATATATAATACTAGCTGATGCCCGCGGTATTACCCGCTTAATTGTTATTTTACACCATAAACTACCTATATTCTAAATTTCATCAAAATCCATTTAGTAGTTTTTGCATGAAAGGGTAACAAACATCCATCCATCCTCACAAACTTGCATTTATAATATTAGTAGGATAGGATAAGCAAAGGTGTGTCACTTTAGTGCCTAACAAATAAGGTGAATATTATCTTCACTAAATAAAAAGAAGGAAACCTTGAAATTAAACCCTATACCAATCCGTCTGCAAGCGTGGTATTAGAAGGCCAAGTATCCCTCCGTCAAGGAAGGAGGCCCGTCCCTGTAGTGGGACATTTATGGGCTGTTATGATGAAATAAGTTGACAATTACGAATTTAAGCTCTCTAGATATATCACCCACAGCTAAAAAACCGGTCAAGTGCGAGTCTGACTCACGCACCGAGGGTCCTGTACAAACCTATTTATTTTCCCGCCAAATTGTGATAACGTCAGGATTCAGCTGTTTAAATAAGTACTATTTTTCCCGCCAAAATTCAATGACGTCACGACTTAGCTGTTAAAATATATTTTCCTGCCAAAATTCTGTGACGTCACGACTCATCTGTCAAAAATTCTATGACGTCACGCCTATCTGTCAAAATTGACAGCTGTCAAAAGTGACAGAGGTATCAAATATTTTCCCGCCAAAATAACATGACGTCACAAATCATCTGTCAAAAATTTTGTGACGTCACGACTCATCTGTCAAAAATTCAATGACGTCACGACTCAACTGTCAAAAAATATTTTCCCGCCAAAATTCTGTGACGTCACGACTCATCTGTCAAAATTCTATGACGTCACGGGTCAAGTGACCTATGACGTCACAGGTCACGTGACCTATGACGTCACAGGTCACGTGACACAGCTTTCCCGCCAAAATTCTATGAAAGCAAAATATAATATGATTGCTAATAAAAAGTAGCCTATGTTCTTTCTCAGGGTCTAAAGATTGTCTGTACCAAATTTCATCGAAATCCGTTCAGCCGTTTAGGCGTGAAAGAGTAACAGACAGACAGACAGACAGACAGAGTTACTTTCGCATTTATAATATTAGTATGGATGTATGTATGTACAAAAAAAAAGTATTTATGTATGTTTATCCGTTGTCTAGTTCCCATAGTACAAGCTCTGCTTAGTTCGGGACTAGATGGCATTGTGTGATGAGGAATATCTAATATTTCTTTTAATATTTAAGTATTGGGTATTGTATCAAATTGCCTTCTTATTTAGTGAAAACAGTATTTTTAACTTCTCTTCTTAAGTCGTTTTCTACGACACCAACAAGATGAGATGAGCAGATGGTATTACGTATTCTTACTCCTTCATCATACGGAAGTGTGCATAAAATAGTTTAAATAAAAGGTTACACAAAACAGACATTGCTTTGTCAACACTTTGAATATTTACTTATGTTCTTGGATACTTAAAACATAAAAAATGTAGTTACTTTCACATAAATAAACTTATTTATTCTTTTGCATAACTATTCATCATAACAGCCCATTAATGTCCTAATGCAGGGTCGGGCCTCCTATCGTGATGGAGGGATTCTTGGCCTACTAATACCACGCTGGCCAGACCGATTGGTACAGGGTTTAATTTCAAGTTTTCTTTCTTTTTATTTCGTAAAGTTAATATTCACGGACAGTCCCTTAGTCGGTTTTTACGGCACCCATGAGATGAGATTATGGGGTGGTGACATATTGTATTCTTACTCCGTCACCACACGGATAATACCTATGTTTGGCCCAAAAATCCTTTATTTAAGAAACACTTACAATAGTGAAAGACACTTATAACAAGTTTTGTCGATATTCTTCAAGTCCTGATACTGATGTTTATTGCTATTTGTTTTTGTTTAGGCGCTTACTGTACTATTGTAAATAAAACCGGTCAAGTGCGAGTCTGACTCGCGCACCGAGGGTTCCGTACAAACCTATTTATTTTCCCGCCAAATTGTGATAACGTCAGGATTCAGCTGTTTAAATACTATTTTTCCCGCCAAAATTCAATGACGGCACGACTAAGCTGTCAATAAATATTTTCCCGCCAAAATACTATGACGTCAAAACTGATCTGTCAAAAATTATGTGACGTCACGACTCATCTGTCAAAAATTCAATGACGTCACGACTAAGCTGTCAAAATATATTTTCCCGCCAAAATTCTGTGAGGTCACGACTCATTTGGCAAAAATTCTATGACGTCACGCCTATCTGTCAAAATTGACAGCTGTCAAAAGTGACAGCAGTCAAAGTGACAGAGGTTTCAAATATTTTCCCGCCAAAATAATATGACGTCACAAATCATCTGTCAAAAATCCTGTGACGTCACGACTCATATCTGTTAAAAATTCAAAAACGTCACGGCTAAGCTGTCAAAATATATTTTCCCGCCAAAATTCTGTGACGTCACGAATCATCTGTTAAAAATTCTGTGACGTCACGACTCATCTGTCAAAAATTCAAAAACGTCCCGGCTCAGCTGTCAAAATATATTTTCCCGCCAAAATTCTGTGACGTCACGAATCATCTGTCAAAAATTCTGTGACGTCACGACTCATCTGTCAAAAATTCAAAAACGTCACGGCTCAACTGTCAAAAAATATTTTCCCGCCAAAATTCTGTGACGTCACGACTCATCTGTCAAAATTGTATGACGTCACGGGTCACGTGACCAAAATTCTATGACGTCACAGGTCACGTGACTCAGCTTTCCCGCCAAAATTCAATGAAATCAAAATATAATATGATTGAAGTAAAAATTTGAGGTTTTCGGAATTTTCCTATTACATGTACAATAAGACCTTGCTTCATGCCAAATTTCAAGTTTGTAGGTAGACTGGAAGTACCCTGTAGGTTTTTGCCTTTACCCCTCTAAATTTGCGACAAAAACGGCTATATCTCTTGATTGCGTTGGATTAGCACTTTGATTTTTTTACGGCACTAAGAGGCAACAAGCCTTAGTATTTGGTAAAAATTTCAACTTGATACCTCCATGCGTTCCTGAGATAAATGGTCTTGACAGACAGACGGACGGACGGACGGACGGACAGACGGACGGACGGACAACAAAGTGATCCTATAAGGGTTCCGTTTTTTCAAAACTGGTACGGAACCCTAAAAAACTGCTGTTGTAATTTATTGTATTGACTTAAAGTGTAAACTTGTTTTAAATTGTTCAAGTAGAAAAGTAAATGGTTTGATTTTCTAGACCTTAATATAATATACTTAGTGGAGCGTTTATAGAGCTCACTAGAGCCGCCAATTGAAAAAAATCGTACCTAATTCGCAAATAGGATCAATAATGCAAAATGTTGTTTACTAAGTCTTGACGAAAGGCAATAATGTGTTTGAATAACACACTCTTAACACTTTAAATGTTTTTTAATTAGTTAAATTTCACATCAGCCGTTTTTGTTTTAAATGCAATATTTATCTAATTTTACAATCTACATAACTTGAGAATCGTATGCCTTACGAATTTCACAGTCCATACCAATTAACCAATAACCGCTTATTACAAGTAAGGTGTCTCTTTTTATTTTCCAGATCCAGTTCACCTGCGCCCTGATCCTCGGCATCAACGGCATCAGAACCGGCTGCGAGTTCCCCTTGTGGATGCATTACGTTCTAATCATTTACATGATATCTTTCATTGTTCTTTTCGGTAACTTCTACATGAAGGCCTACATTGCGAAGGTAAATTTATGAACTTTCAAAGCTTTAGTGATAGTAAATTTGCAGACTTCGGATAGCGACGAAGTTATATATTAGTAGACCGCTTTGAGTAACAATGCTTATTTTGAATTGGGTGATCTCTTTAAGCTAAAAAAGAAAATAGTAATAAAATGTTCACCACCTATCTTATCCAGTTTGCTAATATTAGCTCCACTAAAGAAAAATAAGGTAAACTTGTTATAAAACCAATATACTTAGAGCTGTATCCCAATTCATCTGGCTAGCGTGTTTAGATTCCTTTCGTCACTGAAGGAGGCTGGTCACGTACATTATATACTAATAGCTTTTGCCCGCGGCTTCGCTCGCGTTAAATTTGGGGTACCACTGCTGCCCTTACCTGGACACAGAAGAAAAAAAAATAAAAAAGTAGCCTATCTTACTCTCTATCCCTTCAACTATCTCCACTTAAAAATACACGTCAATTCGTCGCTCCGTTTTGCCGTGAAAGAAAGACAAACACACATTCCCATTTATAATATTAGTAAGGATGATTATGATATGTAATGAAGTATTGATAGGTTTAAATAATAATTTCAAGATACAGGAAAAACTACTCACAAATGTAATAGAAAAGATTAAAATATTGGTTGCCAAATTCCTTCTTAAAAGATTTCTCTAAACAGCATAGTTAACACGAAACCGTAACGTATAAAATCTAAATAATAACAATTATAACTAAAATTTAAATTGTTGATTAATGAGCATTACTTACTGTTACGACAATAGTTACGTAAACTACGTAGTGAAAGTTCGGACGTTTGCTTATGACAGGTACCGTTATGTCATGGATCATTTTACTTTCTTAACTCCGTGGCTCTCGGTTAAGGAAGTTGTATGTACACACAGCAACACATCAAGTTAAACATTTTCATTTGAAATTGTGTCTTATTTCAATGTATTAATGTATTACCGAAAGTTTTATTATAAAAAAAAAAGAAATCTACTGTGTACACAAGCCAAATAAGTGCCACTAAAAGCACCTTCTGTACAAAAGAAATCACAAAATTGACACAATACCCATTACTAACTTATAGGTCTTTACTGCTAAGAGGCGTCTGTAGTAACCATTAAACTAATCTCATCATAGTACACACAGCAACTAATCAATCTAGACACTCATGTACCTTAATCAAGAATCGCGAAAACTTTTATAAACGTCAAAAACAGATATAGGCGTCCAGCGTCCATGCACCAGTCGACTTATAATCATCATATCAGCCTATAGACGCCCACTGCTAGACATAGGCCTCCTCCAAAAGTTTCCACCCTGCGCGGTCCTGTGCCTCCCTCATCCATCGGCTTCCCGCCGTCCTAATCAGGTCGTCAGTCCATCGTGTGAGGGGTCTCCCCACCCTGCGCTTTCCGGTGCGCGGTCGCCATTCTAGAACTTTTCTTTTTTTTTCTTTTCTTTTTTTTTTCTTTTCTGTCGACTTATAATGCTCTGTATTAATGTGTCGGTGAAAATGCTTTGTGTAGTGATAAATATAGCTCACCGTCTCATCTCATTATCGTAAAAAGGTCGCAGATATTATATTAAATTTACGGAAAGAAATTAGAGAAGGAACACTTAACATAAAACCCTTCTGACCAGGGAAACTACTAAGGCAGAATTTCCTTTTTACAGTTAGTAATAACGTTTTGTAATGTGTTCTTTATCTCTCATTTCTATTATTTCAGGGAAGCAAATGTATGGAAGTAAGGTATGGACAGTGCCTTGACGACGAAGAAACAATTGCAGCAAGAAAACTAAAAAACAACTGAAGTAATGGGTTACTTACGTTACGTTAATTTATTCCAATTTAGTTATAAATGGTACAGTTAGAGTGTAAGCTTTGTAAATGCGACAGAAAATGTTATATTTTTTTTAATATATAATAAAGTTTTATTATAAAACGCTTTGTTTTAATAGCCCTTTCCTTTGTAACAACGGAGTGTTTGAACATAACAAAATTTTTAATTTAGCAAATAATTTTTAGTATACCTTTAAGGTGTATTTTTTAACTCTGGCGCATGTTATCTTAATTTTTTCATAAAAAAGAAGAAAAATAAATGACTAGTCATCAGACTTGAAAGACGGCGACAAAACAAAAGCAAAACTTGATATAAAACACTAAACTAATTCGTCTGGACGGCTGCGCATTTGTAGTTCAAGTTTTATATACAAGTATATACAGATTGCCTTCTTTGTGATAAGATAATCAATGGACTGTTATAATGATAAAATATATTATTATCTATACATACCTAGTATAAAATGAAGTCGCTTTTTCAATCCCTATATCCCTTTGTATGCTTAAATCTTTAAAAATACAAAATGGATTTTAATGCGTGATGATTTACACATGCATAATAAGGTATAGAATCCTATATAAATTTGGAGATTTCTAATGAAGCTGTATTTCAACGTTGTTTAACGATAAATGTGTGTTCTGCCTGTGCGGAGCCGGGGCAGGTCACTAGTTTAGTATAAATTAAAATAGTTAAGTTAAGTATATTATACTCTATTCATGTTAAAGTATTAATATAAAACAGAGTACAATATAAATAACGAAACGTTTAAAGTGTAAAAAGAAAGAAAAATATGGAAAAAAAACCACTGATAACAACATCAATTTATCATGTAAGTAAGTATATTCTTTGATTTTAAAATGAAAAGAAAAATATGTATCAAAGTATTGAGCTGTCAATTTCATAATATGAATTCAATAAAATATTTTCTCTTTACCTATTCAAAAATATTATTCGTACTCTTGATTTATAATAGAAACAGTGTATATAAAAATTCTGCCTATATAAAAACGAGACAGGTGGAAATTTTTTTATTGAAATAAAATTTTCCCACCTGTCTGATGCCTGTTAAAGTGTCTAGTTTTGAAATGAGTACTTAATATAATAAAGATTATAGTATAATATTAATATTCCTTATACATATACGCCAAAGGCATCTAGCCCCATGCCCCATACTGTCTATAAAATTAGATACCGTTAATGTAATCAATTTTGTGGAAAAAAAATCTATATTTTAATTTTTGGGAAGTAAATAAATACTTTGTGATGTTCTTAGTTTGCCAGAAGTACAACTTGTTAACAAAGTATTACACTCTATGTGGCACTTATGCACACCGAAAAGAAGAAAGACAACAGAAAAATAAAAAAAAATGAAAAATCCGAAAAGAAGAAAGACAATGGAAAAAATTTGTACTCGAGGCGGGACTCGAACCCGCGTCTCTGGACTATACGCAATCAGCGCCTTGGCCACTAGGACACCCGAGTATCCGTCTCGACCACCATAGGTTGCGGACCGGCGCCCGTATAAAGCAATGGTTAAATTTGGTGGTGGTCGGATGCTCGGGTGGCCTAGTGGTCATGGCGCTAGACCCGTACCTATAGTCCAGACACGCGGGTTCGAGTCCCGCCTCGAGTACCAATTTTATCCATTGTCTTTCTTCTTTTCTGATTTTTCTAGTTATACCTAAGCTTTATAGGTAAAAAATTATATGTAACTTATTCACACATCAATACTTACAACACAGAACAAAATAACCATCATTTGCAGAATCTCACAAGCAGTTGTCCTGCATGATCGCATGAATCGCGACCTTGCGCAGTTGTTACGCAGCCTCACAGACACCAAGTCAATTCTTCAGTCGGTCTAGGGCTTCCAACTACACTCTAACTCAACCATCAACACAATGTGACGAGGTGACATTATTAAATTCGCCGCCACACTAAAAATTTACGTACATACATTAACTCACGCCTTATCCCGTCCGGGGTAGGCAGAGACTGCCACTTGTCACAATCCTGGCAAACAGATTGGGCCTCGTCTACATTCATTAAGTGAGTGCTCTTTATTTGGCCCTTATCCAATATGCAACCTATCTACTCAAATTATTATGTAAAAATTTAATTTCCTGTAAACCGCTCATCTTAGAAAAAACATTAACCCAACAAAAACAAAATAGGAAAAGAAAGTGCTCAATATTTTCTCGAAATAATTCGGAAGCATTTTCGTTTGAATGGATGAAATGAGATCAAACGTATGTCCTTTAAGCTATTATCTCGTATAAGTACGTCATTAATCCTAGCGCTTACATTCGTACAATAGATATATTTTCCTATAAAACATACTAAATGTTAACATAAACGCCGGGCTTGTTATTATAAATGGTTTAAGTAAATAGCAATAGGCAAAAGTAATGCTTATAAAGTCTCCGTGTCGTGATGGAGTAAGAATACAATATTGTCATCATCCTATCTCATCCCATGGGTGTCGTAGAAACCGACTGTGGGACTATCTGTGAATATTATGTTTCGAAATAAAAAGAAGGAAAACTTGAAATTAAACCCTAAACCAATCCGTCTGGCCAGCGTGGTTAGTCGGCCAAGTATCCCTCTGGCATGGGAGGAGGCCCGTCCCTGCAGTGGGGCATTAATGGGCTGGTATGATGAAACATTAGACTAAAGTACTGGAATTAAAGAGTCTACTGAATGTATTCATTGCCATTTAGTGTTCATTTTGAATAACAATAAGCACTTACATTAAAATAATCCGAAAATAAATAAAGTGGGTTTCACTGTATTATTTAAATTAAATTTTCATCATGTAGTTGAAAATGGCTGGATTGTAAAATGATATCTTTTTTAATATTAGTCAAATTTCCAAGAGTCAATAAGCTTATTTAAATAATAGGATAAGTGGATTATGATTAGGCTGTGTTATCGTTATAAGACTTAACAAAAATGAATACATTAAGCGAAAAAATTTTGAATTTTTATACAATTTTGAAGCATGAATTAAAAAAAACGTTTACGTTTTTTTCTAATATTTAATAATGAAGTATTATTAACCTAAATTACTAGTATTAATCTAAATTTCAATACAGTGTAAAATAATTTTTTTTTTCATTTTACAGTCTTCAATAGATTACATTTTAACGCTTTTACCCTTGTCCTAAATATTATATAAAATAACTTTTAGAGAGTTTGGCTCTGGCCTTTCGTCATTAAAAGAGCGCCAGTTACCACTAAGCATCAGGCCGCAGCTTCATTTGCCAATATTCAAAAAAAACCTAATAATATTAAGATAACATAACCTCGAATGTAAAGCTCCTTATAAAAAAGAATAAAACATTGAATGTACTCGTATTATTTTTACTATTCTGTTTTTAAATGTTTCTTTTTTTTTTCTTTTTTAAAAGACAACTCGACCGCACTAGGGATCATGCCCTGTATCGCGGGGACCTTTTACAAACATCAATTAAAAAAAATAAACAAAGAATCAGATTTTTATACCTTCAAGAGGGATCTGCTATGATTTTCATGGTCTTATGTGAAATCCAGCTCTAATTGTTTTCACCAAGAAAAACATTTAAATAAAGAAATAAAGAGGCGGGACTCGAACCCGCGTCTCTGGACTATACGCGTCCAGCGCCATGACCTCTAGGCCACCCGAGCACCCAAAGCAATGATTGCTTTATACGGCGCCGGGCCGCAACTCTTCTTTTCGGATTTTTCTAGTTATACCTAGCTAGCTTTATAGGTACAAAAATTACACGTAAAAACATTTAAATGAAAATACCTTCTACTTTCATAAAGAATGTAATTATATTTGTTGGCATTGAGCACGTGCCATATAGGCTACTTTCTGTGCACGTTGTACAACCTCTGGACACCTCTTACGTCGCACAAGCCTGCAGTCTTGAAAGAAGCCTTCGTTGCGTGGGAAGCCATTGCTACCATCACTGAAAGTCACCAGACCTGAAAAAGTTACAAAATAAATTATAAGAAAGTATTATTTTAATAGAATTTTTCCGTGTGGCGACGGAGTAAGAATACAATATGTCACCACCCCATCTCATTCCATTGGTGTCGTTAAAACCGACTAAAAAGAACGTAACGGACTACGAAGTAAAAAGAAGAAAAACTTGAAATTAATACGACGCTGACCAGAAGGATTGGTATAGACCAATCCTTCTGGTCAGCGTCGTATTAGTAGGCCAAGTATCCCTCAGTCACGGGAGGAGGCCCGTCCCTGCAGTGGGACATTAATGGGGTGTTATGATGACTAATAAATATTGTGCATTGGATTCGAACCCCAGATATACTCGTAGTTCACGGTAGCCGTATACACGACCGCTTTGACAACGACGTAGCTACTTAGGTTAGTAAAAATTGTTAATGACACATTTTTCTTTGATGGCAAGAAATAGCAAAGAGTCACAACTACAATGTCTGCTAAGTGATTAACGTAGGCTGTTGTCACTGCCTACGCTGATATACAACTTAGCATTTTACTAATATTAATAAATTACGGGACGAAGGCGATGACCCTTAAAGTTTTGGCATTGTTAGGCCTTTGTTCAAAGCGGTCATTTTTACACGTAATTATTAATTTGTGTATAGCGATTTTTCTTTATCAAGGAGTAGATACACACAGGCGTAACATTTTTAATTAACGTAGTTTTCTGTACAACTGTACACAATAGTAAGAGTAAGTTGTGAATATACAATAATTAAGTAATTACTTAATAAAACCTAGCTTACGGCAGGTCCTGGCTAGGCCTTATCCAAGTAATACTAATTATAAATCCTAAAAAAACAATAATAAAATACTTAGTTCTTATATATCACAGAATTATGTTATTAGATTTACTTAAGTTATACTCGTAATTTAAGACCATTTGTTAATTAAATAAATGAAAAAATGTAATGATTTGAGTTCTATTTTTTGACTCGTATATCTTTACTGTCAAAAATTCTCATAGCGTACCAAGATTTTAATTATCATGTCAGTAATTAATTTTAGTTTTAAATAACAAATTAGTCCCACAGTGGTGATGACATAACCGATTTATTAACATATTGAGATGTATTTGTCACCAAATATAAATATTTAAGACAGTTATCGCAGTATGAATGGACTGAATTTACTATTAGAAACATTGTATAATGCGAAAGCGGAAAACTTAAAACACTACTACTACTTATAGTATCTGGTCTCCGTAGCACTATGGGCAAAGCCAATCCCTCTGTCTAAGCTCAAGACACGAACTTAATAAAAACGAACATTGTGTTCAAGAAAACTCGTTGAAATTTTCATTAAAATGGCAAATATGAGAAAAACGAACTTCGCAATTTACGAAAGTCATATAACGCATACCAATGTTCCAAAACGAATTCCTATATCAGGAAGTTCAATAACATCAAAGAATCAACATGCGTGCCCTTCAAAAGGCAATATGAACACTTTAACTGTAACTTCCCAATATATATTCGAAAATATACTGTTTGTCAGGAAAAATATATCTAATTTTACAAAAGAAAGGAATAAAAATAAACTTGAGTCTTTCAAGTTATCGGCTTTGTACGATTAGTTATTCGTTTAGGGAAGGGTAGTCCCTTTCTTCTCCGAATATCGATCGTCCGAAGATCATAATCCCAAACAAGTTTACTATAATCATCACTTTCCATAATGTTCGCGTATACGAAATCATATATGTATTACCTAATCGTCTTCTAACAACTGATATTATAAGACATGAATTTAGGGCTAGCTACCATTCGGACACATGATGATTCGGACACAAAATGTTATGACACCTTAGATTATGGATAAAAAAAATATGGGACAAAATAGAGAACCTTAGGGAAGACTATTGTATTCTTTTATAATTAACTGCCTCGGCCTCAATAGGTACATGGTATGATTGACCATTTTTAAATCATTTTAAAGACCATTGTAAAAAAGCGTATGTACTGTAGGACAGATTATCTTTAAGATAAGTAAGATTGTTTGTCTTATATTATACGAAAGTTTTACCATAGTTAAGCTTATTATTATAGAATACAATATTTGACAAAAGACAAAATAGTACAACACAGTCACATTATCTAGAGACCTCCGTGGAATGCGAACCTCGCGTCCCGTTCGCGATCTCCTTTCAACCCCCGCGCTCGCCACGGGCGCATATCAGTGATACATCCGACGCGACGCGACGTCATCGACGACGCCAGGTCTCGAGATAATGTGACCGGGTAGTACGTTGGTTCACTTGTTGGTAGCTTTGTATCTGTTGTTTGTTTACTTCATGGGAAAACTTTGTCTCTGCAGTAGCTGACAAAAGGGCTGCTCTGTGTTTAAATACAGTAATATTAAATTAAATTCAATACAACATGTGAAGTGTAAAATTAAACTTACCGAGACCCCAAACTCTTCCACCACGGAACTCTCCTTCAAACTTCATACCATCAGCACGCCAGAACACACCATGACCGTGGAACCAGCCTTGCATGAACTCTCCTTCGTATCTGAAACATAAGCCATGTATCTTCTTAATTCTTGCGCTAATCTATACTAATATTATAAAGAGGTAACGTTTGTGTGTTTGTTAGTTTGTGACGGAAGTAATCTCTGGCTCGATTTGAAAGGACTAATTATGACAAAAAAAGCGAAAAAGATATGAGCTAGCGACATGATATTTATTGTTTACTAGCTGACCCGTGCCCACTTAGTTGGGCGGCGAAAAAAACGCATTCCTTTTTTAAACATATTTCATTACTGCTCCACTCCTGTTAGTTATAGCGAGATATTATTTAGCCTATAACACTCCCCGATAAATAGTCTATTCAACACAGAAAGAATTTTTAAATTAGGTTCAGTAGATCCAGAGATTACTCCCTACAACGTCACAAACTCACAAACACCGTAACTTTACCTCTTTTTAATATTACTTACTTAGTATAGATATGATAATTGTCCAAATTCTGGTAGACATAAGACAGACATAGTTTACTTTTTCTTGAGGTTACTCACATTTATAAAGTTAGATCTAAACAAAGGCATTGAAAACAGTCAGCATAGATTTATTTTCTAATTATGATAAAACTTAAAAAATAAACTTCATAGTTTTAGTTTTTATACAAAGATTTTTATAATTATTTTACAGTTTTTGTATATTGTTATAAAATGCTTAAATATTAAAATGTCATTAATATTTTATAATTTTGCATAATGGAAATTAAATAAGTTACTAAAATACTTTTAAATCAATTTTTAATTATAATCTGAAACTCTGAATCATTAATTTAGAATTTCAGATTGCATTTAAGTTTTATTATTTAAAGTATCTTTACTAGATTGGTAAAGTTAAATCTTAATTTTACGAAATTTCAAAAAATATTTTTGTTACGATATTTTATATCTTTATTGAATAAGACAGCCAAATGAATATACTTTAACATGAAGCGGGAATAGTTAAAACATATCAGTCAATCGACGTCCACTGCTGGACATAGACCTCCTCCAAGTATTGCCACCTTGTGCGGTCCTGTGCCTCCCTCATCCATCGGCTACCCGCCGTCCTAACTAGGTCGTCGGTTTACCGTGTGAGGGGTCTCCCCACCCTGCGCTTAAAATATGTTAGTTTAAAATTACCTTGAATTCATTTTCGTGTTTGTGTTATTGTTACATAAATAATGATATTAGGGGGTTGTCACAATACTTTTCTCAATCCAGTATTGTCTTAAAATAGCTAATTAGGCCCCATTCGCACGAGCGCTTTTTAACGCGCGTTAGAAAAGAGTCGGAATAGAACAAAATGCATTCCTATGTTCCTCTTCACACGCCAGCGATTTTTTTAGGCGACGCTTTTTATAGCTTGGCGTTGGAAATTGTATTCTATTTCCGAGGATCATAAGAATGCATTTGTTATATTTCCTTAATGTTTTTGCTACAGTGCTTTTACTTTGTCTTACTCATAACTTTAAATGTTAACTTTCTGTCCTTAACTTTACTTTAACTATAAGTAATCGTATTATTTTGTGACTAACACGTTAATCCAATACATTTTATTGCGCAGAATTTGTTATAAAACAATGTCATCAAGTAATAAAACAGACAATAAAATATTATTTTTTTCAATAGCAAAGTAATATGAAAATTTTAATTCATAAAGTCAATTGAAATAAAATAACAGTTAATAAATACTTATTTGAACGATCACTAAAAACAGTTAAATATTTTAACAATCATTGTCTATTCGGCTGCCTCGAAGGTTGATGATTCTAAACTAAGTACTTTCCATCGATCTAAATAGATTCCTATTTTCAATAGAAATAGGATGAATATACAATGACATCGCATTATTCAGTTTCGATAAAATCTTTTAGATAAAGGCTTTGGTCAATCTCTGAGATGCCCAACAACTTAACGTATTTGCATTTACAAAGCAAGAAATTTTCACAAATGACGCGATATTGTATCTATCTAGTTTTATCAAAACAATCTTTGGTCATTGGTCTCCACAAAACGAACATTTGTAACTAAGTTTTCAGATACGCAAATAGCATACAAGCCATTTGAATAGCTCCAGGCTATTTCAAAAAGACACGTTGTGTAAGGCTTAGTGACAACCGATAGGCACCGAAGTTTAAGCCTAAAACTACCTAGTATTAATAGTTCGATTTTTTTTAATTATTATAACACCACGCTGGCCAGACGGGTTGGTATAGGGTTTAATTTCAAGTTTTCCTTCTTTTTATTTCGTAAAGATAATAATCACGGATAGTCCCTTAATCGGTTTTTACGATACCCATGAGATGAAGTAGGGTGGCGACATACTGTATTCTTACTCAGTCACCACACATGGAGACACCATATTTCAATTAATTTTGAGTTTTATTTTCTATCATTATAAAAAAACGTTATTTCGATTCACCTGGTCGCAGTTTCATTTTATCAATATAACAAACTGCCGAAATTAAATACATGAATGATACCTCCTTGTTATAATTGTTTCTGAGAAATATTTATGAGGAGCTTGTTTATAACTTATTATTACTTACTCAATTGTAATTTATTTAACAAGAAGGAAATAACCTGATTTTGGCAGAAACTTGATTATTTTTAGTAAGACTATTTCCTCGGATATTTGTATAAGTTTAAATAACAAACTTTACGGATACTTTGATGTTATTCTTAGTTGTAGTAATTATTATATTTTCAAAGGATTCGGTAAAGTAATCATTTGTTTTAGATCTTGAAAGTTTCTCTTACAAGGACTTCAAGTTAGTTGAATAATTTAGGCTTTCAATAAAATTCTTTGTCAACAACTTCTGTGATGATAAGGATTAAAAAAAAGTTAAGTTAATAAAATCATTAAAAAAAAGAATGAAAGCTTGAAATTAAACCCTCTACCAATCCGTCTGGCCAGCATGGTATTAGTAGGCCAAGTATCCCTCCGTCATGGGAGGAGGCCCGTCCCTGCAGTGTTTATAAAGTTTTGTCTATTATTGACATCATCATAACAGCCCATTATGATGATGTCAATAATAGACAAAACTTTATAAACACAAATTAAACCAAACTCAGAGCAACAATTTGTGAATAGCACAAACAATGTCCAGGATTTGAACCCGTGACCTCATGCACACCAGCCTACCACGACCGCCGGACCACTGAGGCAGCCAATTCTTTACTTATACAAATATGAATACAAAGCCGCAAGCAGCTGCTGATTAAGAAACTATATAAAATACAAACACTTACTTAGCCCCATCAGGGAACGCCATAACTCCCAATCCTGAGCACAAACCGCCTATGAGGGCTCCGTCATATCTTGTACCGTCAGGAAGCACAAGGTGACCCATGCCATGCTTTTGTCCCTTGGAGTTCCATTCACCAACATAACGAGTGCCGTCCTCATATTTGTAGGCACCAGTTTTTACTACTCCGGGGTCTACAACTGTTAAAAACAAAAAGAATAACACATTTAGCATGAACCGTTTTTAGGACAAAAAAACGAAAAAAAAAAAATTTCAAATCGGTCTAGCCGTTTTCGAGAAATCAAGTAACAAACACAAAAAAAAATACAACTGACTTGAGAACCTCCTCCGTTTTTTGAAGTCGGTTGAAAATAGGATTTGATTTGATCATAAAGGATCTGTTAAATAAGGTTCTTCTATACAAACTCAGTTTAATTTTTCTAAAAACTTTAGGAAATTACAATAATCCAAAAGCGATAACGCCAGTATTAGATATATAACCCTCGTCCGCACATTCGACTGCTGAAGAGGGTTTCAGCAGTCGAGGATTAGCGAATCCTACTATTTTGTTCTTCCAGATAGCTTGCTTTATAATCGCAAGTTTCTACAAAGTGCTTTGCTATTTCAAAACCCGCAGGGAGCTGATTTATTTCCATATTTAAACTAATATTAGAGGTAAAGTTTGTGTGTTAGTGAGTTTGTTACGTTGTAGGGGGTAATCTACTAAACTGATTTTAAAAATTCTTTTTGTGTTGAATAGTCCATTTATCGGAGAGTGTCATAGGCTACATAGTATCACGCTATGACTAATAGGAGTGGAGCAGTAATGAAATATGTTTAAAAAAGGCACGCGTTTTTTTTTCCGCCCAACGAAGTGGGCACGGGCAGCTAGTCTATTTAAAAAAGACAATACCGCACTAGGGATGCATGGTTAATTATTAATTAATTAGATACATGAATTAACAATCATCAATTTTTACGGACACAAAGAACATTCAGTTTCAGAAAAATAATTTGTGGATCGCCCTAATAATTTTCCGCATGGAATTCGAACTCGCGACCTTGTGCACGGCATTAACAACCGCATCACCACTGAGACAGTAATTGGTCAAAGGCAAAAATAGTATTAATTTATTTATAGTTATTATGCGACCATTATCATCAAAGTTTAAAAGTCTATTCTTGTATGTATCAAATATAAAACATAAGTAAATACTTTATAATAAAATAATACACTTTAATAAACTTGTTCACAATGCTATCGTAAATTATTTACCGAGCGGTGCGCCTAATTGGTCGTAGCTTTCATACAATCATAACAATATAAAACGATCTATGTTATATAATAATTGCTATTAAAGTAAGATATTAAAGCTTTTCGATAGATTAAACATCTACATATAAAATGAAAGAGTAAAATTTTATATCGACATATTTTTTCTTTTTATATGATAAAGCTAAGGGAAAAGAACAAAAGATTTGATATTACAAACAAATATTACCAATAATCGGTAGCTACTAGGCGTAAAATTGCTGTATATAAGAAGGTAAATTCTTGTATTATTTGATTTTGTGATACTAATATAGGTTATTTTGTAACAATTTGAAGAAAATTGTTTTCAGATTTGTGTTACCTATTGTAAATTGTTAGATCCATGCACAGTAATCTTCTATATTGAATGTTTCAAAGTTTGAATTATGTAATTTGTCAGGTATAGGAGCAACAGTCTTATGTATTGGAATAAATTGACTACCTAGCAGTTAGTTGAAGCTAACTAGTACTTGTTGTTTGGTGGATTCCTCTTATTGTTGTCGTATAGGGAGTCTATAGAGTGTAAATTGGCGAGCGTTACACGTTAATATACCTTATAATTATGCATAAAATACTACGTAATGTTCGAAATATTAAAAAAAAATATTTCGAAATATTTTATAAAAATCGATATATTTAAACTCCCAAGACCTTGAATTATTATAATTTTGTGCCATTTTCAAATCAAATTCAAATCATTCCATTTTCAAATCATTCGGACTGTTGCTTGTTCTTGGCTCACAAAAACCACAGTAACAAATAATTTGTAATAAAAACTGCTTACAAACTCCTTTGGAAAACAAACAACGAAAATATCAGACATAAAAACTTACAAAAATTGTTCAATGAAATTGAAGAAGACAAACTTTATATTTTATTTACAAGGATATAGCCAGTCCAACAAGAAATAAAAAAGTAGTAAAAATATCAAACAATAATAAAATAATAACTTTTAAACTATCGCGTTTCATTATTATAAATATTATATACTTAAACGGAATATTAACGCGCATTTTATTTCCCTTTATTCGACGTTTCAGCACAGCTAGACCAGTCGTTTCGGCTAGGCCAGTGCAACCTGTGCCGAAACGTCAAGTAAAATAAGGTAAATTAAATCCGCTTATATAATATTTATAATAATAAAATAAATTTGGTCCCTGTACCCGACGCTGGTGGGTCTACCTTTTTTCATATTTTTAAATGTGTTTATTTTTATATCTATATTTAAAAATGTAAATTAATGTGAAAAATGTAAATAAAGAAAATAAATTTATTAAAAAATACTCTTACCGTCAACCATCGTGTAACAGAATACAGTAACTGACAGAAGGGACACTTTATAGGCTTCGACTTTTCTCTTAATTTAATAAAGCCGATCGGTAATACATATTGCTTGTACTGGCCTACTCGCATTTTAATCATTGTGCTATTTTTTCTATTTCATTATCTTATCATAACAGCCCATTAATGTCCCACTGCAGGGACGGGCCTCCTCCCGTGAAGGAGGGATGACTTGACCTACTAATACAAGTATAGGGTTTAATTTAAAGTTTTTTTTCTTTTTATTTCGTACAGATAACATTCACGGATAGTCCCTTAGTCGGTTTCTACGACACCCATGGAATGATAATAATATGGGGTGGAGACATAATATTCCTACTCCGTTACCACACGGATAAAATTACTTATCATGCCGTAATGCAAGAATGACAGTTACTCCCAGCATTCTGCAGTTTCCTTGATAAGTACTCGTAGTAGTAAGATTAAACATTATTAGGATAAAGGTACTTTAGTATCGCCTCTTAGGTATTCGTGATAATATTGTTTAATAAACTAGGAAGTGACAATTGAAAAAGATTACGACTACACGTTCAGGCAATCATCGCGTTCTAAGAAGGCAAGAAAATTAGTTAAATAAAAGATACTTGATTTTTCCTGATTAGATTACCTGCAAATAATAATTAGAGTTTCTTGTTTAAATTTTTGTTAGGAAGGTAACTCCTACTACCTAAGTATCATGGTCTGTATCCAATGTTAATTTTACTAATTTAGAAAACAGTTTTCCTGCGTGAAATTCTGGCACAGCAGAATTAATGTTGATGCAGAAGGCATTTAGGGAACGAAGATGTTTCTCTTGTGGGTTCCATGATAAATAAAAGATGAAATAATATAATATACTTTACTGCTGGTACCAGACTTACAATAATACAAATAACAATATATAATTACGACCTAATCACATGATGGCGGGGAGACGACTGCTGGGCGACGCTAGTACAGTCGCGCGCCTGTAAAAGAGATTTCTCAGCAGTCGCTCAAATTACAATGTTGTGTCCCTACAGGCAGAAGATGCTGCAACCGAGAATAATTTACTAGCACGGTAACAAAACTAACTTTTTTAGAAGTGACTACAATACCTACCAAAACCTATACCTACTTAAACATACCATTATCTTTCATCGAAAGGTTGCGGTCTTCTGTATCACCAAGAGGGGTCTCTTTTGATCTTTTGTGCTTGAAAATCATAGTAATATATTGTGGAACGTACTATCTGTGTATCACAGAACTCGGTGCCAAAGGTCTGAGGCAATTGCTAAAGATAATAATATGCGAGATGAATAAGACGTGGGCTCTAATTTGCCTCGAGCTACAAATTTTCCTACTGTCTTTCAATATCTTATAACAATAGCTCGTCAGTTTTTAAAACAAAAAATACTAATTCTTCAAATTACGCAAATTGCTTAAGTACTTGCGACTAAATGAACTATCATTAATTATTATTGCTGATAATTAGCCACAAGTCAGAAACACTACATTGAAATGTGTAATTAGTAACTATCTATAAGACATAATTAGATTAATTAAAAAGCGTTTAGCAAAAGTTTCAACAAAACCAAATGACAATTTAAAGTAACCGCTCATAAGCCATAAGTTATTTCAATTTCAATAGTGGCTTTATTGTTTTTACCATTTGTTTCCTAATGTTCTTTCTCTGTAGCTTTTTAACATAATATTCTAAAATTTTATGTGTAATATTCCAAGTAATCCTCAATACCTAACACCGGCGGGGTCTACAGACCATACTGGTCAGGTTGATATCAGTTTTTTTTTTAAGACAACTCCCGCACTAGTGATGCCCTGTGTCGCGGGGACTTTTACAAACATCAATTAACGGACACATAGAACATCCAGACTCAGGACAATAATTTGTGGATCTCACAAATTATTGTCCTGCATGGGGATCGAACCCACAACCTCATGCGCGGCAGCCGCTGGCTCTACCGGCGCGCCACCGAGGTCGTCAATTTGAATGTATAAAACACTAGTTTATGCCCGCAGCTTCGCTCGCGTTAAATTAAGTTAGAATACTTTCGTCCCTACCTACATATTTTGTGGAGATATGCGGCGACACTTATTACTTAAGTGAAAAATATAGCTGTACTTACGTAATATTTTTGTACTACTAAAAGAACTAAATTCTATTTTCCTTTTCGTATTGTACAAATACTTAAAACTAGATTTATATTTAATTACTTAGTGTTTATAAAATATTACCTAACGGCCATAGTGGCAAAACGGTCATGCACGAACTCGTGGCTTCGTATCTTTGCAAGATCCCCAAATTATTGCCTCAAGACTGGATGTTTTTTGTATCAGTTACTCCTACTTCTACTAATATTATAAATGCGAAAGTTTGTGAGGATGTACGGGTAGATAGATGGATGTTTGTAACTCTTTCACGCCAAAACTACTACATAGATTTTGATGAAATTTGAAATATAGGTAGTTTAGGGTGTAGAATAACATTTAAACTACCTATACAGCGCGGTTGAAGCCGCGGGAATCAGCTAGTTTGATATATTATGTAACCAGCGACTAGATCCCTAGCTAGATCCCTTGTGTTTAGAAAGAGACATTATTGTTTTACATATTCCGTGAAATGCCTTAGTTTTAATACATTCTACAAATATTAAATTAAATAACACAAGAAAGTTCAGACTGTTATACCTATTAAGTTCAATATTGATGTCAGCAACTTAGTCATTTCATTAGTATTCAAAATAGAACCAAATTAGTTAACCGAGACAAGAATATTGTACCTTAACACGACAATTACGTAATGTTGCTTTAACTTATCAATACTAAGTTGATAAAATATATATTCCTAAGTATCACTAATTTATCCGTGTAGTAGGGACTAACACTGTATATCCAACTATCTTACTTGTGATCCACTAATACCCATAGCCCTAACAATGTTTCTGCTCAGTTCAGTCTTGAGGTTGGCTTGGATTATCTCAATCAGTAATTATTGTCCAGGATCCTCATGTACTTGGTCTACTAGAGCACAGGGTGCCTTATGCTACATTTAATGTGTAAATCGTTATATGACGTCATCGTCGTCGTAAGCTCAAATCAAAGCAAGACAGGAGCTCTTTGGCTGGTCGGTTCAATCGTCTAAGGCGCAGAGTATGATGCTGTTTGTTAAGCCCGATTTACACATCGACAAGTAGGTACAGTAGCGAGTTAAGTAGTAAGTTGGTGATTAAGTTGATTTAAATAGATCTCCATCCTATTTTTTGGTGAGTTAAGTTGGCGAGACGCGAGAGAGGGGGCTACTTCGTACTTAACTCGCCAAAAAATAGGATGGAGATCTATTTAAATCAACTTAATCAACGACTTACTACTTAATTCGCTACTGTACTTGTCGATGTGTAAATCAGGCATAAGGCGCGGAGAATGGTATTGTCTGTTAAAGAAACGATCGATGTATTTTTTTGAGAAATTATAGTAAAATGCTCTCCTGAGTATACTATCATTTCTCAATCAGAGAGTCGAATCACGATGCTAAAAATCTAGACACGTATGTTTGTTAAACACAAACCAAATATTCAGATTCGATCACTCAATGCAAATCTATGTTTGCATGAACATGAATGTGTGCATTGATCTGACTGAATATGTATTCACAAAAATATAAAGAAGTAGGTATGTTTACTTGCTTTGCTTATTTGCAATGGTGTTGTTTAGATACGGTATAATTTTTAAACGGTTTTATTTAGCTCACCCCGTTTGTTTTCTTGGGTCAAATTTAGTAATTCAAATTTCACCCTCTTCCTGTCAACCGATTAATCTGAAATTTTGTATACACTTTGGGTTTTGGTGACAATACAATTATGTTTATTCATTATCATTATAAATCCAAGATGGCGGCCGCTACAAAATAGCGGATAACGTAGGTTTTATCAATTCCATCAATATGGGTATCAAATGAAAGGGCTCAACAAGCAAAATACAATATATTATAAAAAATTTACATCCAAGATGGCGGCCGCTACAAACAGGGGGATAACGTAGGTTTTATCAATCCCATCACATCAATATGGGTATCAAATGAAAGGGCTCAACTGGTAAAATACAATGTACTATATAAAATTAAAATACAAGATGGCGGCATCTACAAAATGGCGGATAACTTAGGTTTTATCAATCCCATCAACATGGGTATCAAATGAAAGGTCTCAACAAGTAGAATACAATATACTATGCAAAATTGAAATCTAAGATGGCCGCCGCTACCAAATGGTTGATAACGTAGGTTTTATCAATCCCACCAATATGGGTATCAAATGAAAGTGCTCAACCAGTAGAATACAATGTATTATATAAAATTTAAAACCAAGATGGCGGCCTCTACAAAATGGCGGATAACTTAGGTTTTATCAATCCCACCAATATGGGTATCAAATGAAAGTGCTCAACCAGTAGAATACAATGTTTTATATAAAATTTAAAACCAAGATGGCAGCCTCTACAAAATGGCGGATAACTTAGGTTTTATCAATCCCATCAAAATGGGTATCAAATGAAAGGTCTCAACAAGTAGAATACAATTTACTATGCCAAATTGAAATTTAAGGTGGCCGCCGCTACCAAATGGCTGATAGCAATTTTTTATCAATCCCACCAATATGGGTATCAAATAAAAAAGGCTTGACAAGAAGAATACAGGGTACTATACAACCTCAATATTTAAGATGGGCGCAGCCACTAAATGGCGTAAAATAATAAGATTTAAATTTAGAAGTGAATCTGTAATTTAGGTATCTGAATAATACAACCTGAATCCACCACCCAAGTCAAGATTTTGTATAGTGTTGAGGACTGTGTGGCGTTAGGGTGGCTAAAAAGGATACGTCGTTATCGATACACCACCCAAGTTAAAGTTAGGTAAAAGGTTAAAACGCGCCGAGAACTGTATGGCATTAGGGTGGATAAAAATGATATGTGAATATTTTAGGAAGAATTTAATAGGGGACAGCTGAATTTTTTTTTAGTACCCGAAGGAGGCCCTATGTCCCTAGCGGGTTATGCCAGGACTTTTACCGGCTAAAAACCACCAGACCTACTACTCGGTTGCCATAAGGGCTACTAAGCGAATCGGAACGCCCTCCCCAGACTGGGGTCCGGGGAAGCGTTTCTTACATAAGCGTCGCCCCATTGAAGGAACGCCCACTTGATTTTCCCTAAGAGAACCCTACTTAGAGGATCATGATTAGAGAGCGCACTGCGTTCAGGTCATGTTATAAACTAACAGAGAGCTTAGGGGGACCTAAGGGATCTGAGCTTTGACAAGCCTTTCCAGATCGGAGGACAGGGTGTCCGGTGAGTCCAGTAGGACTTTACGAAGCCTTCGTATGACATGTGGAGTAGTGGGGTTAGGGAAAACGGGGGTGTAGGCCACCGCCTCCCTTATGAGGTGATTTGTGTGTTCCTCTGCAGATTTGAAGAATCTATCACAGGCCTGTTTTATGAATGTCTGTATAGTGGGTATTCCGATGTCCCGGTGCAGGTCCGCGTTGCAAACATACCACGGTGCATCGGCCGCCCGGCGTATGAATATGTTTTGTACTGTCTGGAGCTTCTTCATAAGGGTTGGGCTCGCGTGTGCGAATACTGGTGATGCGTATGTGAGTACTGGGCGTGAGCAAACCTTGAAGATAGTTCGCTTGTTCCGTAGTGACATTCTACTGTGCCTGCCAACCATGTGGTGTAGCCGGCCGAGATAGAAGCGTGCGTTCCTGGTCACTCGCCGTATGTGCGGCCTGAACGAGAGGTTTTCGTCCAGTGTGACTCCAAGATACTTGACTTCGCGCCGCCAGTCGTTGTTGCAGTTGTCGGGCCTACGTAATCGTGGGTTCCGCCGTTTTACATCGAAGCAAACCGAAGAATGTTGCCTTTAATAGTATCATGGGCTTCTACAATACATAAAATGCAGGGCAGCACTGTGGATCACGCAGTCGTATACTTAGGTGCGAAACTGTTTGGGCTCTTAGTATAGTAAGATCTTTGCAGGGACTACGTATAGAGGAGTTGGACTGCAATAAATTAACGGGCAGGAAACCTTGCAATAATTAAGCACTAAATGAATTAAACAGAATGCGAAATAAAAACTAAAAACTAGAAAATAAAAATAGGTAAAAAAACTTTTTAAGTTAAACGGTTTTATGGTAAACATACATTGCAATGTTTAAGATAAATGTACTAAAAACCAAAAAATAATAAAAGAGATACAGTCGTGGGATTTATAAACATATGCATAGACTAGACTAACATAAAACCGTGGGGCACGTCAATTGGCAAATTATTAATCAATTACAAATTATCGACTTAATGTGCGATAGAAGAATCGTTTAATTCGTCTTTAGGCAGTTGGCCCGCAGATGGTGAGGAAATTACTTACTATTTTCTTGCTCATGGAAATTCCAATAGTTATTTATTGAAATACTAATCTTGGATTTAGATTAGAAATGGATTAGATTAGAAACATTTTAATCAATGATTGTAGACAATTGACGTGCCCCACGGTTTTATGTTAGTCTAGTCTATGCATATGTTTATAAATCCCACGACTGTATCTCTTTTATTATTTTTTGGTTTTTAGTACATTTATCTTAAACATTGCAATGTATGTTTACCATAAAACCGTTTAACTTAAAAAGTTTTTTTACCTATTTTTATTAATAATTAATTACAATATCGATTTTAATTTAACATTAAACGGTCTACAAGGAACTCAATTTTTCTCCGAGATAAATATGCATTTATTTAAAGACGACCTCTGTAGCGTAGTGGTTATACATATAACATGACTGCTACGCAGAGGTCTCGGGTTCGATTCCTTCTCAATGCAAATATTTGTATGTATGAACATGATTATTTGCATTAGTCTGAGTGTTTCTATGTACTAATATCCGTTGTTCTGTTACCCATAACACAAGCAGGTTAAGCCTAGCTTACTTTGGGAACAGATGGCGCTGTGTAGAGATGTCCGTGAATACGATTTTTATTTATTATATTATGACATACTCGAGATGGGAAGTTTTATTGAAATTTTAAAGAAAAAAGATTTCTTATTGTTTAATTTATTTACATCTAAAACTAAATTTTGAGTAAAACAAAGCTGGTTGTAGCAAACAAATCAACTAAGAAACCTAAATTGCAAATAATGCTTAACAAATTTACTTAAACCTTGTTGTTTGTTCCAATTATGTAGTTAAAAGCTGTTCAAGATTAAAGCTAAATTGTTCAAGTTTAGTTTAGGTACTACTCATGAATAAAAAGTAGGTAAACTGATATTATACTAAGAATGGTTTGTTAAATGTTCTCACGAAACTAAAATAAACTTTATTTCTGTACACTGGTATACGGATAAGTTTATTTTTATAGTGCTATTAAAAGTTGACTAAGAATTGAATGTTGTTTAAGCGTTAAATCTTATTTAATACTGCTCTCACTAGGATAACAGCTACCATTTATAACATGCATAGCGGAGATACTCAGATACCATTACTATTTCTTTACCTTTTGACCAATGCTTGCTTGACATTGTGCCCGTGATCTCGTAGGAACTTTATTCACTACCGCTTTGCATTGCAACCCAGGTATGAAGCAATTCGATTAAAAACCAAACTTCCATTGGTTAGTTGATCGATAAGTGAAACGATCAGAAACGATTGATACAACTGCGCCCAGCAAGCCTGGATGTTATAAAAAAGAGCTTTTGTCTATTTAACACCTCTAGTTGAAAGTATCGAATTTATTTGTATTCTTTGGTCCATCCTTACACACAAATATTTTATTAAGATAAAAAAGAGTGTTAATACAAGTGCCAACACCACACCAAGTCTTATCTTATTAGCCCTGTCATTTGAGCGTAAAAAAAACTGTCACAGTCTTAATGCCTATACAATATGTCTGGGTTTACAAACTAAACATGAACCTAATGCAATAACAGCCCACTAATGTCCCACTGCAGGGCCGGGCCTCCTCCCGTGACGGAGGGATACTTGGCCTACTAATACCATGCTGGCCAGACGGATTGGTATAGGGTTTAATTTCAAGTTTTCCTTCTTTCTATGTAAAGGTAATATTCACAGATAGTCCCTTAGTCGGTTTCTACGACACCCATGGGATGAGAGGGGGTGGTGACACACTGTTCTTACTCCGTCACCACACGGAGTAAACATGAACCTTCATGTATATGGAAAATAGTACAACATTCTATACACTACGTTGAAAGCACCAAACTAAATTTTATCAAGAAATCTGTTACCAACCTTTAATATTGTTTATGTATGCCAACACTATGGCCAGCTATCGTATGTGGCGTTGTACAGTCGCAAATTACCCACAAGCAAGGTTAACTTTAATGCAGATCATATCAAGCTATACAACGAAACTGACCTTCGAAAGATAACTCATATTTGCTACTAAATTATGTAATGGGAATTGTGACCCGTAATTTGGTTTACGGCACTTTTAGTAATGGTGGGAATGTAAGTAATGTTGTTAGTAAGTATAAGGTTTTTCCTCCCTTTTTTACATTGTAATCTAACAAAACAAACTTTGTAAAACTTTTATAATGTATCATCATAACAGCCCATTAATGTCCCACTGCAGGGACGGGACTCCTCCCTTGACGAAGGGATACTTGGCCTACTAATACCACGCTGGCCAGACGGATTGGTACAGGATTTCATTTTAAGTTTTCCTTCTTTTTATTTCGTTTAGATAATATTCACTATCCGTCCCTTAGTCAGTTTTACGACGCTCATAGGATGAGATGGGGTGGTGACATATTGTATTCTTACTCCGTTACCACACGGATACATATATGTATTAAATGTATGTATGAAAATCTGTGCATGCATAACGTACGTATTTACATTGTGAATTGTAATCAATTAATTATAACTAATCGGTAGTTAATAACAGTTACCGTTGCTCGGACGACATATCCTTATTCGCGGCGCTACAATAATTGCGCAGTGACTGACGTAAAAGCATAGATTAATGTTTAGATGTGGACGTAGGTACAAATGGACTTCGATTTGGTGGGCTTATAGTATCTGCGTCCACGTCGCGTCCCCTGGGCAACGTCTGATCCTGACCACCGTAACGGAGTGGCAGGCAGACGGCAGAACGATACTAAACTGGCTCACCGGACTGTTTATCAAGAACTTCCCGGTGCTTATATCTGCTCTACCCAAACATGAACCTTCAAGACAACTCTTTTCAGAGGTACACAAATTTAGATGTATAGGGTTCCAAGTAGAAGGCATACGCAATGATGATGATGACTTTGATTTAAAACAGCCCGATGTCCCAGTAAAGAGATAGGGCCTCGCCATTAAAGGAAAAAAAACTGGGTAGGTCTGCTATTACAATGCTGGCTAGATGTATTGTTCTTATGTTAAGTTTTTCTTTTTTTTTTCGTATAGAACTGGTGACATTCGCAAACTTTTCTTTAGTCATCTTTGAACGACACTTAAGGGAGAAAATAAATTGAAATTTTAATGTTTATTCAGAAGAATTACATACATAAATTACAAAATTATTGTACAAGCTATTTAGATTTTATTAAATGGTGAAGTCATCTGGTAGTTGAACTAGACAGAGCTTGTATTTCGAAATGATAACAACTTGTACTCTTACTTCTTTACATCTTCTTATCGTCAGCGCTGTGAGTCGGACGTGTAATTAGTTATTAATTAATTAATAATAGTTTAGCGCGGCGCGAGCCGACGCAAGTGTCATTTTTCACCATGAGTGATAAACTTGTGGAGAATGAGTTGCTGGCTTTTGTACAACAGAAGCTGGACGTTATAGGCGAAGTTTCTGCGCTCCAGATTTGTGTCTCGAATTTCAGCGAGGAAGAAATCGCGGCTGCCAAGCTGTTGGTTTTTCGATCGCTGAATAAAGAGAACCGGATGGTGTCACGTAGACGTGACGGACCTTTGAAAAGTATGCAGGACATCATCACACTGCTCAAGACGACAGATCCCGCAGACGTGCCCGTATTTGTAGCTAGGGACTTGAAAAAGTTACCCCTGGTTACTTTAGACCACGTCGACGTAGCAAGTCTTCTAAAGGACGTGGAATACTTGAAGACAAGTCTGGCGGACGTCCAGAAGAAGTTGGAGACATCCGAAAAAAACGTGACAGAATTACGTACCGAACTAGACGAGTTGCGTAATTCTGTCAAAGTATCTGGGTCACCGACATCGGCGCGTGTAAGCGCACGTCACGGTGCATCGTCTACAACAAGCTACGCGTCAGCGGTCTTGTTGTCATCGCCGTCTACAGCTGACAATGCAGAGTGTGACGCACGAAGCTACGCGGGCCCCGCTCCCGTCAAGCAGGCTATTCACTGCTCGCCTCGTCGAGCTCCTTTAGATAATGAGCCCAAGGCCATTGTTTTAAAGAAGTCATTGCAAGATCAAGACAGCAAGAATAGGTCTAATGATGATGGTTTCGTGACTGTGCAAAGGAAAAGACATCGCCAGCGAAGCAATAAGAACTGCTGCGGCACAGCACCTATGGAGCCAAGTGTCAATGTCCGTGCTGCAAAACCGTACACCCCGGTGTACATTTCACGCCTGCATTACACCACAAAGGCTGAGGACATCGTGGAGTACGTTCGCCATAGGTTGAAATACACGGCGAGAGTGCAGTTGTTGGAGTCGCGCCGCAACGTTAATTTCAAGGCGTTCGTGGTTCGAGTCCCAACGTGTTACATGCATCTCGTCATGGAGGACACCTTTTGGCCGCAGGGCGTGGTTTTCCGTCGTTTTCGCGGACAAGTGCCACCTGATCGCACTGTGACATAATTTACTTGTATTTATTTGTTATAATGTTCATATGTTTTTATTTATTATGTTATGTCACGTAGGTATATTATAATATAATTAGTAGGTATAAATTAATTATAAATATAAGTATGTATGGCTGTTGTCTGGTACCCATAGTACAAGCTCTGCTTAGTTTGGAACCAGTCAACACAAATAAATTATATTATAAGTACCTAATATTGTTATTGCTATGTAATCCATACTAATATTATAAATGCGAAAGTAACTCTGTCTGTCTGTCTGTCTGTCTGTCTGTCTGTCTGTTACTCTTTCACGCCTAAAAGGCTGAACGGATTTCGATGAAATTTGGTACAGATAATCTTTAGACCCTGAGAAAGAACATAGGCTACTTTTTATTAGCAATCATATTATATTTTGATTTCATAGAATTTTGGCGGGAAAGCTGTGTCACGTGACCTGTGACGTCGTAGGTCACGTGACCCGTGACGTCATAGAATTTTGACAGATGAGTCGTGACGTCACAGAATTATGGCGGGAAAATATTTTTTGACAGTTGAGTCGTGACGTCATTGAATTTTTGACAGATGAGTCGTGACGTCACAGAATTTTTGACAGATGATTTGTGACGTCATATTATTTTGGCGGGAAAATATTTTATACCTCTGTCACTTTTGACAGCTGTCAATTTTGACAGATAGGCGTGACGTCACAGAATTTTTGACAGATGAGTCGTGACGTCACAGAATTTTGGCAGGAAAATATATTTTGACAGCTAAGTCGTGACGTCATTGAATTTTGGCGGGAAAAATAGTATTTAAACAGGTGAATCCTGACGTTATCACAATTTGGCGAGAAAATAAATAGGTTTGTACAGGACCCTCGGTGCGCGAGTCAGACTCGCACTTGACCGGTTTTTTAGCTGTGGGTCTGATATATCTAGAGAGCTTAAATTCGTAATTGTCAACATATTTCATCATAACAGCCCATTAATGTCCCACTACAGGGACGGGCCTCCTTCCTTGACGCAGGGATACTTGGCCTACTAATACCACGCCTAATAATATTCACCTTATTTGTTAGGCACTAAAGTGACACACCTTTGCTTATCCTATCCTACTAATATTATAAATGCAAGTTTGTGAGGATGGATGGATGTTTGTTACCCTTTCATGCAAAAACTACTAAATGGATTTTGATGAAATTTGGAATATAGGTAGTTTATGGTGTAAAATAACAATTAAGCGGGTAATACCGCGGGCATCAGCTAGTATTTTATATAAATAAATTTTTATTTTTTTTTGAATTTTTACTTTGTCAGAGGCTTATGGCTTGAACAAGGCTCAACAGCAACTGGCTACTAAACAAAGGATAAAGAAAAAAAAATCATAATATTTATTTGTTGGTTTTATTGAATGCTTAGTAAGGCTAATATTATTTACATACCTAACTATATTTGTGCCAATATGTAAAAACATATTACATTGTTGTTTACAATACCTAATCTTTAGAACTTTTGCACAGGCATACAAAATGGGAAAAGTTGACGACAAAATAAGAAAGTTTGAAGGTATAAAAGTTATTGTTTGTAAAGGAACTGTAAGACATTGTAATACAATATGTTAACAAGTGAATATGGCGATATTGAGAAAAAGAAAGACATTTTAACAAAACGTCTGGAACACGAAATTTCATATTATTATTATCTTCTTCCACGGCAATGATACTTTGTACACTTTGTAAAAATAACACGTTTTAAAAATAAATTTAAAGTAGTAAAAAAGCCAAATTGTTTCATGCAAATCTTTATGAGCCTTAACATGAAGGTTCACATTAGTCTGCTTGTTCTGTATAAATAATACGTACTTAAGGATTTATAAAAATAAGTATGAAAGTAGGTTATCCATTGCGTATGGTTGCATTGCCCACAAGCTCCGCTTAGCTTGTAAAGCATTATACAATACTAGCTGGGGATCAAGGTTGCTGTGCCTGTCCTACTGATGTATAACTTGGACCCGCCTCGATTGTGTAATGGCACCATATTATGTAAAATCTTTCAGGGCATCACTTTCTCAGGATGGGCAAAGGGAGATACATTTTTAGATCCTAGAAACTCTTCAAGAATGGTAGGTATTATGGGAATTCTCACTTTATCAGTTCAAGCACTTGCTATTTACTTTGCTTTTCTTTCTTTTTTACCTTTAGTAAAAGTTATGGGCAAAGGATTTAAGTAGCCGGTTTACATCTAGGCACTCCTTGACGTAATGCATTAAATAGTCATAAGTCTTCGCGGGCGAAGCCGCGGGCAATAGCTAGTAATATATATTAGAATATTAGATTCAAGGGCCGTGAAACGTCCGCCTGAAAAATTTAACAGAAAACTGCCTACTAAAGATTTTAACCATCCAAGAATAGCAAAGTACGACGTCTGCCCTCACGCGTCTGCCGCGTTCCTGTTGCTCATTTGGGTATCTGCCCCCCTCTGCGCCTCCCCACCGCTATCGCCGCCGCGACGTTTCTTGGTTGCCACTACCGCGAGCTATATATTTTAAGCCTCTAATTCGATTCCCATTCTCAAAGGTTTCTTTTACTTTGCACTCACTGGCATGCAGGTAATACCAAATTTCAAGCGCCTAACTTAAGCGGTTTAGATTTTTCATTCAAATGTTTTCCCCGCTAACTCTCGTTCCCGAGGGAATATTGCAATACCCTGTTGCAACTAAGCTTTAAATTTACTAAGGTACCTGCATGCCTAATTTCAAACGTCTAACTTAAGCGGTTTATATTTTTTGGTTGAGATTTTTCATACAAAAGGATTTTCCCCCTTATTCCTGTCCCCGTGGGATTTTCAAAAAATCCTTTCTTAGTGCACCTCTACGATCCCTAAGCTACGTTACTTCCAAATTTCAAGTGCCTACGTTTAGCCGTTTAGGCTGTGCGTTGATATGTCAGTCAGTCAGTCAGTTTCTTCTTTATATATATAGATAGGTGTTATTTTGAAATATGAATTGAATTGTGTTCTGACAATGTTGTGTTTTAAAGTTGTTCTAAGTATAAGTATCTTAGGATAAATAGTAAACCATCTACGACAAACACTGATCTATGCCACTATTACCGAGGTACAATACCGTTCGCCTTTTGAATTTACAACTAGCACCAATCTAGCGCTTCCCGTCGTGTCTCCGGCTTGCACCAGTCACTGGAGCAAGTTCAAGGGCAAGTGCATTCAATGCTAGCTTCAGTTCTAATGAAAAGAAAGGTTTTTATATAGGTATCTTTTACTTCGACTTTCTTACTTTTTTAAAAGATAACTTCTGCAATAGCGATCAAGCTCACTGTCGCGGGGACTTCATAACAGCCCAGTAATGTCCCACTGCAGGGACAGGTCTCGTTCAGTGACGGAGGGATACTTGGCCTACGAATTCCACGCTGGCCAAACGGATTGGTATAGGGTTTAATTTCAAGTTTTCCTACTTTTTATTACGTGAGAATATTATTCACGGATAGTCTCTTAGTCGTTTTTTACGACACCCATGGGATGAGATGGGGTGGTGACATATTGTAATCTTACTCCGTCACCACACGGAGAGATCACATCGCGGGACTTGACAAACATTAATTTAACGGACACAAAGAACATCCAGACTTAAGGCAATAATTTGTAGATTACTCAAACAATCAAAAACAGCGTATCGAATCTGGTCGTAATCGAATCGAACTTGCCATCTCGTGCAAAGCAGACACTTTCGCAACCCTCGCACTACCGAGGCAGACAGAGCATTTTTATTGAAAAATTTCACTGACCGCATAAATACATGACTGATTTTCCAATAAAGATTAATCTAAAAGGGTACTATACAAATAAAAGTCCAAAAAAATAAAGTTAATTCCAATCCATCTAGCCATCGTAAGAATAAAATGGTTCTGTAATGGATTTGCAATAAATGGGACAAGTACAATTCAATTCAATTCAATTCAATTTATTTATTGCTTACTAAGTGTACAATTTGATCTTAATAAATAATTACATTGGTGCTTAATACTTAGCGGCCTTTTACAGGCGTTGCAATTAAAATATGTACTTATAACTACTTCTTACAAATAAACTGCTCACAATTTTTTACATATTTTTGTATTTATATTAAGTATATCTAATCTCTATTTTACATACATTTATTTATTTATAAGTACCTGCCTATCTGTATATTTACTTTCTAAATATTCTTCAACTGAATAGTAACAATTTTTAATTAGGTACTCTTTTAATTTTCTTTTAAAGATCAATAGGCTTTCTTGATTTTTAATTTCATTTGGCAGTTTATTAAATATTTTTATAGCCATATATTGTGGGCTCTGGTGTAACATTTTTATTCGGGAAGGTGGCAAGTATAATCTTTTTTTGTGTCGAGTATTTATTCTATGAGTGTCTTCTATTTTCACAAAGGTATTCATATGGTTATAAACAAATGTACAAATGTCCAGTATATATATTGATGGTAATGTTAACAGTTTAAATTCTATAAAATATGGTCTACAGCTTTCAGTATTATCTATATGAGCAAGGATTCTAATACATTTTTTCTGCATTATAAATAACTCATTACTGTTTGTGGAATTTCCCCACAGCATGATACCATATCGTAGCCATGAATAGGCATATGCATAATAAGCTGTTAAAGCTGTTTTAATATCGGTGCTTTGTTTAATTTGAAAAAGGGCATAAGTGAATTTAGAAATTTTTAATTTTATATGTTCAATATGATGTTTCCAATTGATGTGAGTATCTATTTGTAATCCTAATAAACCTGATGTGTTTACTTCCTCTAAGGTAGTGTTTTGGTATAAAATGTTCATGTCAAGGGGTGGCTTTTTGTATGTTCGGAATTGCATTATCTTACTTTTATTGGAATTTATTTCTAAGTTATGTTGTTCAAGCCAATTTATTATAATTTGAAGGGTGTTTTGAACTGCAGAATTAGGATTGCTTGGGTTGTCACATTTAATTAATACCGAAATATCATCTGCAAACAATATTGGCAAATTATTTTCTTTATCTAGTATCTTTGGTAAGTCATTGATGTATATTAAAAACAATATACATCCAAGTACACTGCCTTGAGGAATAGCGCACGACAGCTTTATGGATTCGGACCTAACAGATTTTATTTGTTTATTATCACTGTCATGTTGCTCTATTTGAACTATCTGTTCTCTATTATTAAGATATGACTGAAACCATGCAAAGGCCGGTCCCCTGATCCCGCACCCGTATAATTTAGTTAGTAAAATGTTGTACAAAACCTTATCATATGCTTTGGTCATATCTAGAAGCAATCCTATAACATGTTTCTTGTCATTTATGTGTTGTAATGCCGTTTGTATATATTTATATACTGCAATAGTTGTTGATCTTGATTTTCGGAAACCATTTTGACAGTCGTCTAAAATATTATATTTTTCCAAAAAAGTATAAAGTCTATTACACATGGCTTTTTCAAATAATTTGGAGAAGGTAGGTAATAGGGCTATTGGTCTATAATTACTAGGAGAGAGTCTGTCACCTTTCTTATGTACTGGTTTCACTAAGGAAATTTTTAAAGCATCTGGAAATATACCTTCTTGAAAGCTCTGATTTATTAATATTGTTAAGGGATAAACCAACTCATTTGCACATTGTTTTAATAAAATCGGTGGAATATCGTCTACACCGTAGCTATGTTTATTTTTAATTAGTTTAATTGTTTTTAGTATTTCTTTTTGGGTTACAGGACGCAGGTACATTGAATAGATAGATGGGTTGATAACAGGTAATCCATTCGGTTTGATAGTGTTATGACATTTATTTTGACCTACTGTTGCAAAGAAATTGTTGAATTTGTTAGATATGTCATATGGGCATTTTATTTCATTGTCATTAGTTTTTAATGTTATGTTTTCATATTTAATTTGCTTTGTTTTTCTAGTTTTTGTGTTTATTATATTCCACATTGTTTTTACCTTGTTATCTGATTTATTCATTAATCGAATATATTCTAGTTTTTTTGATGTTTTTATAGCTGATTTTAATTTTTGACTAAATATTTGGTAATGTTTTTTTATAACTTTACTATTAGTTTCATTTAAAATAGTTCTTAATACTCTTTTATGTTCACAAGATTTTTTGATTCCTGTTGTTAGCCAACCTTTTTTGGGTATATTATTTATTTTAATTTTTTGTATTGGAATATATTTATTGAGTAGGTCTTTTATGAATGAAATGAATGTATTATAATTTATATTTATATTATTAACATCTTTTATTATTTGTTCCCAATGTATATTTTTTAATGAATTTTTAAAATTAATAATATTAGTTTTTGAGAAAATTCTTTTTTTAGTATACCATATTTTATTTACACCATTTAATGAGCTATCTGAATTTACCTGTAGGTTTATGGCTCTGTGGTCAGATAGTCCATAATCTTGGATGGTACATGTGTTAATGAGAGGTTTGTAGTTGGAAAAAAGTAAATCTATGCAAGTTGATGATGTTTTAGTCACTCGAGTTGGTTCACGATGCATAAGTTGGAGGTTATAAGAGTTCATAAAATTTTGTAGATTTGATGTTTGTTTGTTATCTATAAGCATATCGATATTAAAATCCCCTCCTAATATAATGTGTTTCTGTGATTGCCTTACACTTAACATAGTCAATACCTTTTCTATTTGTTCATAAAAAATATTTATGCAACGGTCTGGTCTATATAAACATATAAATATACAGTTTATCTCAGAAATTTCAATTGCACACAATTCTATTATAAATTCTTTTGAAAAATTTACGACATCTTTCCTTTCAATACATTCCAACGTCTCTTTGGTTATAATACAAACACCACCATGTTCACGGGTTTTCCTACTAAAGATAGAAGCTATTTTATATCCCTGGGGTAAAATAGACTCACAATATTGTTCACTTATCCACAGTTCTGACAGAGATATGATATCAATATTCTCATCTAATAACAATTGTTCAATCAAATCTATCTTATTTCCTAAGCTTTGAATATTTTGAAAAAACACTGTTAATTTGTTAGGAAGCTGTGTTAGTTTTGTTGAGTCTTGAATTATAGTATTTAAATTACTTTTACTTTTTTTACAATTTCTTTCCGAGAAAAAACCTACACATTACATCATGTGACTGTGTGGCTTGGGGTGAGTTCACTGAATAGCTATAATACAAATTATAATCCATGTTTATGTGACTAAAAATATTTTTATATACATGATTTATTCCGTAATTGGTCAGCTTACCAGTATGTACGGAAAACATATCGAAAGAGACAATAACATTAGAATCATAGAAATATGCATAATCAGCATCATTAAGCTCTTCATATAAAAGGTTATTAAATAATTCTATTTTATAGTTGTATATGGGAGCACCACAAATGTAAGAGGGAGTACAAATAATTATGTTTGTGTGTGAGATATGTTTTAGTGCTTCCCTTATAATTTTTACTAACATATTAGGTTCGCACGAATATTTAAAATCTTTTTCTCCTAACAGAACAATACAGTAATCCCTCATATTATAATCTAATAATTTGTAATCAATATTTTCAAGCAATCGTTTGATATCACAATGAGGTGAAGAATAACGTATGTAATCAAATTGGTGACCGAACGTATCTCCTATATTTTTTAATGACCCGGGCGAGTTTCTGTTGGTTAGTACACACAATTTAGGTCTTCTGTATTGTTTGGCAATGTTTTCATTACTCGTAGATGTCAGTCGATTAGGTGTGCTCTCCTCATTTCGTTTTTCTTGTAACATTTTTAAGTTGCTAGTGTCTTTAGTTATCTCCAAGCTATCAGTAGATTTTTGTAGGTTGTTGTTTATTGTTGTTAATTTTTTTGATTTTTGTAATTTTTTACGATTCTTGACTATTTTGGGTGAAGTTGTTTGACATTTATCTGATAAATTTTTCTTTTTTAAATCTTCTATAACTTTTTTACATTCATCTAGTTCATTTTGTAATCTTTTATTGTCTGTACTTAAATTATCTATTTCTATGTGAGCTCCATCTAGTTCTAATACTAATTGTTCTAGCTGTAATTTTAACTCAACTCTATTTGCATAATTCGCACTGTCATTTTGTACACTTGTGTTGGTAGTACTGTGTAATGAACAGTCACTCGAATCTCCATATTCGTCATCAGAAATTATACACGATACATTTGGGGTGGAGCGACTAATTCGTTTTTTTCTTTGAGTTACACTCATGGTTGTTTAGAAATATTAAATAGAAAATTTACAATTCACAAAAAGAACTTTGTGCGCGATCGGGATTTGAACGCAGGACCACTTGCGTATGGAGCGACGTTATACCGTATAGCCACGAAGACTATTCACAAAGTTGTGAAATTGCTAATCTATTATTATTAGTAAGAACATTTGTTGACAAACTGGCTTAGGTAGGTAGGTAGAATATAGTTAACGACTTAATTTTTTGTTTGAATTCAACTGTTGTTTTTTTGTTTTCACTATTTCACAACTTTTTGTTTATTACTTCTGTTCACTATGTTCACAACTCACTTTTCTATTGTTATTTTGCATTTATATTATAATAAACCACGGAAATATGACATTAAAATTGAAACAACATATTATTCAATATTTAATCTTGTTGTAACTTCCTAAACACGTAATATAATTCAGAGATAACGTTTTCACTTTGTAATTAGATAAGTATCATTGTATTAAACTATTTATTGGACGATTTATTTAGTGTTTACTATTTTTTCGAAACATAAAAACTGGGAGCTTATGTTACCGTTGACACTTGCCTACCCACACTACAATAGATGGTTGAAGTAATTGGCTTAACTTTGTTCCACTTTGCATTATTGTTGACAACAGAAAATAAATATTATCTTGATAACATATTAATTTTTACCTATAAAGCTTAGGTATAACAGTAACTAGAAAAATCCGAAAATAAGAAAGACAATGGAAAAAAATGGTTCAAGAGGCTACGTTGAACCCACGTCTCTGGACTATACGCGTCCAGCGCTATGACCACTAGGCCACGCGAGTATCCGTCTCGATCACCAAATTTAACCATAGCTTTATACAGCGCCAGACAACTTTAAACTAAAGTGTACAACGCCATCTACGCACGACAGCTGTAAAATTTTTCATTATCATGATGTCCACTGCTGGCCTACCCCAAATATTTCCACCTCGTGCCTGTCGTGATTAAATACTTCTTCTCTGAAACTACTTTTTTGAAGTATATCTAATGTTTTAAAGTGCTGGTATGGGTATGGGTATTATTGTTTCGTTAAAGAAGATACATTATCAGCTGATAGTGTCCTAAAATTATAATCATAATATTAATCATTAAAAAAAATATTCAAAGCCAATTTGTTCATAACTCGTTTTCAAATCCAGGATCCAAATCAATAATTACCATTCCGTTTATCAACAAAAGCTTCAACTCTATAAAAGTAAAATTGAATAATATGATTGTTTGAAATAAACAAAAGAAAGCTATTCTAAAAATTGATTCATTACCAAAAGTAATAGAACTTTAATGGATAAGTTTGTAAAGAAATGGTGCAAACGAATGGTCTTTCATTATTAAAGAGTATTGATTTACGTGTGTCATTAGCAGACACTGTTTTAAACATGCTTAAGCCCGATTTACACATCGACAAGTACAGTCACGAGCAATAATATGTACACATTTTCAAATTTTCTAAACTGTCTGCACGTTTATCTAGACATTACAATATCAAAATGAATTCGTAACTTAGAAGAGGTTCCGTACAGTTTTGAATTAATCTTCGAATTTTCAATTTTGGATTGGCAGAACTTTAGATAACTGGTTTACAAAATGCGAAAATGTGTACATATTATTGCTCGTGACTGTACAGTAGCGAGTTAAGTAGTAAGTTGTTGATTAAATTGATTTAAAAAGATCTCCATTTTTTGGCGAGTTAAGTTGGCGAGACGCGAGAGAGGGGGCTACTTTGTACTTAACGGCGCTTGTACACGCTAAGAAAATTTGCCGTATCTACGCCAGACAAGACAAATCTTCGTGTAGACGTCAAGAATTTTGTCTTTTTCGTACACGAAAACTTTTCTTGTCTTCCGCAAACAAGACAATTTGGAACGTGTACACGCCAGGATTTTTTTCGTACAGTCGTCAGACGGGAGTAGGGCGCGCAAGTAATAACAAGTGTGATAATCAGTGTGAGTTTCCTTTAGTAAAAATGTTAACTAGAAAGCAAACAAGTATGATACCCTACTACACCGCTCCCCGCCCCTCCGCAACAACGTTCGCCGTGTCTTGTCTTGCGCAGACAAGAAAATTTTCTTATGCATCGCCGGCGCTGTGTACACAGGTCGTGCTTAGAAACGACACGAATTCTGGCGTAGGCCCGGCGATTTTTCTTACCGTGTACAAGCGCCGTAACTCGCCAAAAAATAAGATGGAGATCTATATAAGTCAACTTAACTCGCTACTGTACTTGTCAATGTGTAAATCAGGCTTTAGGGTGAGACTGCATTATTGTATTTGGATCTAGTAAATAAGAGTAGTAGACTTTTAAGTGCTCAAAAGGGACTTGCTTTAAGCGCACGAAGTCCTTAAATGTGAAGAATAAAAAAACAATGCTTACAATTTGTATTGTTTTTATTAATAGATTTTAAACTATCGCGATTTGTATACATAATACTATTATAAACGGGTCTTACTCGCGGTATAATATACTATAGCCTTGTTTTTCATTGTTGTTTGTATAAGGCATCCACAGCAGTTACACCACGTCAAATGTTATTTAAAAGCAACGGTAAAGTATTAAAGGCAAAAATTTAAAGCAAAATACGAAATAAAACTCATTGTCTAAAATTCGGTCGGCGTTGTTTCGAAGTACATATTATTTTCTTCTACTCGTACTTTGCTTATGCAGGGACATCTTCTTCTTCTTCATCTTTGCGAGTCCCAATTACGTCCCAGTTACGTCCACAGCTCGAGAGCCATGGAGCCTGGGGTCTGCTTTCCCGCTTCTTTTTCTCCACTTCACACGGTCTTCGACATCCTGAATTGCAAGACCATTGGCACGCATGACATCCCTCGCGACGTCAAGCTAGCACATCATATATTATTATATAGGGGCACGTACCTAGTAGAGAATTATCAGGCTACAATTTTAACTAGTAAAAATCTTGAAATTATTCTGTAATATATTTTAGTCAGTTTTCACAAAGTTCAAGTAAAATGTAGACGACAAGTTAGTTCCATCAGAAATAACTTTTCAAAACGTAATACTTTTATCCGGTGCTTCGGGAATTCTTTCTTCAGAAAGTAAAACGCAACTAAAGAGGTTCTGATTGACATTTTGTACTCGTATTCCCAACGCTCATTTGCACCGTGTTTAGTTCTTTTTAAGTTTTTTTGTATTAAATACTTTAGTTTACACATAATAATATGTTTTTTCAAACTATATATCACAAATCAAATATATCGTAACATAATTCAACAAACTTGTTTTGTCCCAAAGTTTACTGAACTACGCCTAATACAAATAATAATATGTTTATCGTATTAGCAATTACAAGTTGGTCACTTAATCAATAGTATAAAGAAACCATACTCTAATATTTATTTACAAAACCCGTTCGCTTTACTCGTAGCACATGAAATTGGTAAATATTTGATTGTTACATTATTTTAATCAAAGCCACGTAAACATTAACGTCTGCTTTCTCGAAAACTATCGATTATCCTCGAAGGTCATATGAAAGAACATAATGAAACCTCAATTGTTTGTGTTTGTGTATAACACTTAAAACGTTTTGATTAAAATTACGCTGAAGTTAACATAAAATGTTTCCATAACCTACATAAAGAATAAGGATTCTTCAAATCTTCAGTAAGCTTTTCTTTTAGCGTTTGGATTATGAGTGGTATTTTGCTGTATTTGTAAGGATGAAGGAGGAAATAAAACTGATACTTTAGTAAATATTTAACTAAATAAATCGGCAGCATGGGATTGGCTAACTAAATAACTTTTAAGTTTTTTTTCATTTCAAAACCAGGTTACTGAAGGAACCACATACGAATTAATATCAAATACAAAAGATAATAATTCAATGCCAAAGGGATAAAAGAAAGATAAAATAACTCTTTATCATAACTTCTTTTACACAAAATACATATTATATTGGAGACAAAACATACAGTACCTATATTATAACGAGTTCACATTTTATAAATGAATTGATCCTGATTCCTCGTAGGAAAGTTAGGAATTCATTGATAAAGTTAAAAACTCGTTGCGCTGAGCTTTATAGAACGTATTATTAAACTGTAGGTATACTCGTAGTTACTTGTTTCACTGTTAACAATACATTTAATCAAAATCACTTCTGTATTTCAAAGGCAAATCCTATCGACCAAATTTGTTCTAAAATAGAAGTCTTTATCGCGTTGGATCCAACAATAACATACAATCAACGCTCGTAATTAGATCACGAAACATTATTTTGTGGAAGCACGAAATAAAAAAGACAAAGAAAAGAAATAAAGACGAAATAGAACGCTCATTTTTGGGCTCTTACAACATAATGTATCAAAGGAATTTAACGCGGCGTTCAGTGATAACATGTACCATACAATAAAATCCATTTAACAGAATCTCAGTTTCTGTAATATATAAGAGGAAGCAAACATTACTGTATCGATCGGAAAGGCAAAATGTACTTTAGAAACAAGGGGACTGAAAATACGAAATGACTTCACTCTTCTTCGCCATAGCCTTACCATGTTCGCAATTCGTTATCTTGCAATGACGTTGGAACCAGACAGAGATACACATACACAGAAAGACCAGACGCCAAATAACAACATTACAACCAATGTTTACACAACCTGCAAGTCCGTAGCGGCGGCATTGATCCCTTTTAGATTGGCTTCTAGAGAAGTAGTTTAGTGAGGAATACTTAGTCATTCTTGTGTACGAAACGTAAAATTAACAGATCAGAGTAAGGGTATGAAAGTAGATTAAAATAGCAGAATGGCATAAGCTCATTTCGAGAGACCTATGTCCAGCAGTAAACCGACCGTGACTTAGATTAACTGAATAGATCAACAAATAAATAAAGTACTTTTTAAAATAAACACAACCAATAATAAACAACAGTTAATTTTGAGGTTCTTACACTTTTTACTTGGCAAACCTTTTAAGAACCATTCATCCGTCAAAAGTCTAAGTGAAAAGGTGTGCCTGGAATTTTAAGACAGGGTATAGAAATTTAGCGCAAAAAATATTTAAATTGCTCCCAATATTAACATCAATAAGTTGGAACTTTAGTGATATAAGAATTCTAAGTATAAAACTAAACTAATCTGACAATTTCCATGTTCTTCGAATCCAATAAATCAAATAATATTGCTTACAGAGATTGCGTGGTTACACGTATTACTAGGGCTAATTTGCATTAAACGGATTTGCAACGATCGCGTTTTCTATAGGCGTTTGAAACATTGGGTGGGTATGGTTGGGCTTGCATAATATAGGATATTTACTGACCATTTTTATAAGTTGTTCTCAGGGATAGTTCCTGTTTAGATAGAGGAAGTTGTTATGGGACACTTTACTATCAATAACTTAACTCATAATATTTAAATTATCTTTTTCCAAAGGCCTTTTCAGGAGCACTTTGTTCCTTGTTGATTCTTTAGTTTAACGTACACTGTTTCTCGCTCCAGAGGTATTCTTACAGTTCTTATAAATCGTAAACCTGTACCCAAAGGCACAATTTCGAATCGCTTGGGTCTACACACGTATTTAATTCTATGTCTAAGTAGGTAAGCCAATTAAATATAGCAACTTATAATAATATTGTATCTTAAGCTGTGTAAGAGCCTTTACATTGGCTACTCAATCAAAAATAAAATATAGTTTGTTCTTCTACATACTTTAAGTTCTAGGACTTTGACCCTGTACATTCCGAACGTATAATACCTTTCAGATGCCTTAAATATTTATTAAATAGAGGTAATACGAATTGTTTAGAAAGTTCATAATATTTTCCTTGTTCGTTGTTATGTGAAAGTATTATTATTGTTTGGTTGACAGCCTATATTTCATGGGAATATCATCTGCATTAAAGTAGTTTTATCATAACTTATGAACCATATTTCCATGACAGGTGCGTTTTATGTCACACATGATAAGTTGGCGAAATTATAATAGTAAGTAGTTGATACTCACTATTGTTTGCGTGACAATATTTTATCAATGTTTTGCTACAAGGCTGTTCAAATAGTTTCGTAAAATGTAAATAATGTGACTATAATTCCTGATTGTTGAATTTGATATAATTATAACATAAATTGGATATCATTGCATGACATAATGTCAACAACAACGTTACTCGCTGTGGGCTTAGTTATTTAATATGAGTTGTTGTTTATACAAACTCACTTTGGTGAATTAGATTCAATTAATTTTTATTATAACTATCCTTATAAGGACCTCCTTACCTCGTAAGGACGGCGGGAAACCGATGGATGAGGGAGGCGCAGGGCCGTGCAAGGTGGCAATATTTGGAGGAAGCCTATGTCCAGCAGTGGACGTCAATTGGCTGAGATGATGATGATAACTATCCCTATATTATTTAGCTTCCAAACCTTGATCAAAGTGTACTAATAATGGCTAACGCAGACTTGCTATGCTTTAAAATGATGCCGCGGCATTGAAAGGGATTTTTCAATGCCGCGGCATCATTTTAAAGCATAGCAATTTATGTCGTATTTCTGTAACAGTACGGTTGAATTTCCATTAGTAAAAATTAAAATACTTTGCCATGCCGTCCAGGTCTGCGTTAGCCATAAATCGTCTTAAAAAAACCTTTTTCACACTTGTGGTCAAGCACAGTGTCATGAGGACTTTTCAGTCAATTATGACTTGAGTCTGGATTTACCCAGGCTTCAATATTTTCCCATCTGAAAAGTCAAAAATGTTTTTAAGACGATTTATTAGTACACTTTGATCAAGGTGTTTGCTTCCCAAACACTTTTGTGAAATTTGGACTAACAAAAACTTTGCCATGATATGGACGGTACTGACGGAGAGTAGTTTGACATATTAAACTGTGCTGACCAGACGTTTAAGTAAAGGGTTTATATTTTAAAGTAACTTTCGTTACTTTCTTAGAGGAAAGCTTTATTTTTATTTTTTTTTTAATCTCATTTATTTAAAAATAGCCATACATCATATCATAACAGCCCATTAATGTCCCACTGCAAGGACGGGCCTCCTCCCGTGACGGAGGGATACTTGGCCTACTAATACCACGCTGGCCAGACGGATTGGTATAGGGTTTAATTTCAAGTTTTCCTTCTCTTTATTTCCTAAAGATAATATTCACGGATAGTCCCTTAGTCGGTTTTTACGACACCCATGGGATGAGATGGGGTGGTGACATATTGTATTTTTACTCCGTCACCACACGGAGAACATACATCATATAGATTTATTTATTTATTTCGAGTCGATTATTTTTATTATTAAAGCCATATTAAAAACAAAAAAAAAGCAAGTCACCAACTAAGTACTTTGCAAACTCAATAGTACCGGCAACTTCAAAAGAAACGTGACTGGATGTTCATTCTCGTTAATGTTTCCGTAATTTTAAATTAACACATAAATATATTTCAGGAAAATGTGCCACTGCAGGGACGGACCTCCTCCCGTGACGGAGGGATACTTGGCCTACTAATACCACGCTGGCCAGACGGATTGGTATAGGGTTTAATTTCAAGTTTTCCTTCTATTTATGTCGTAAAGATAATATTAACGGATAGTCCTTTAGCCGGTTTTTACGACACTCGTTGAATGAGATGGGGTAGTGACTTATTGTATTCTTACTTCGTCACCACACGGAGTTGTTTCCGTCACCACAAATTGAACAATAAATAGCACAAAACTACCAATACTGATTAACTTTATAGACTGTTGTGACAAGGAAGATTGTGTGTAAGCGATAAGTGACCCTTTGTAGCTCACTTTTAAGGCACGAAGTCGTAAAACCATCAAGCTTATGACCGGAAGACTTAATAAAAACAAATTATCTTTACATAGTGTCAACTTGAAGTGGCGGGCAATTGGTTATACAGATTTTTTGTTACATTTGCATTAAAATGGTATGAGTAGGTCGGTTTTTAGGGTTATAGACTAGAAGAATATTTTTAATTGAAATAACTAAATAAATACAGCCATATCAAATATATAGTATAATTAACAAGGTAGACGAATAAAAATTAGGGTATTTGATTGTTTTTAATTTTAACTCGGCAATTGTTTTGTACTTGGTGTAATTCACGAATAAAGACAGCGGACAGTAGTTATGAATTCGCCTTATTCAGTGTGAGTGAGCAAGACTTTTGCAAGCCATTCGGTTGAGCATTTTGGCATTTTTCTTGAGTTTACCAGGCGGCCATTTGACCTATCTACAAACCTCATTTGCATTTAACATCGCTTTTTGTTAAGGCATAAAGTGGACTGTTGGTGGTTCGGTATTTGCCCTGCTCACTTGAAACAAATCCTGAGCGTATATCGCATTTATAAACGAACAGTTTTAGAGCAATAAATCCAGGTAGCAAGACCATACCAATTAGTGTTTTCTAGTAGTTGCTCGGAAAACGAAACTTACGGAACGGAGATACATAGGATATTTATGTTATTTATGACGACATCTATGGCGTAGTGGTTATATAAGATGACTGCTACGTAGAGGTCTCGGGTTCGATTCCCGCACAATGCAAATCTTTGTGTTCTTAAACATGATTGTTTGCATTGGTCTGGGTGTTTTCTATGTATTTTATATGTATTCTTTTTTGTAAATATGTATGTATTTAAAAACAAAAAAATAAAGTATTTAAGTATGTTTATCCGTTGTTTAGTATCCATAGTACAAGCTCTGCTTAGTTTGGGACTAGATGGCGTTGTGTGAATGTGTGAGAAATATTTATATTTTTACAATAAAAGTGTCAGGTCTATGAGATTAATCCGACTTCATTGTGAGTATTCTGGTGGTTATAATAATATGCAGGTAGAGGTCACCATTGTTTAACAGATCTGCAGGCGTTTTGGTTATAGTCACTATACTTTTCCAAATAGGGTTTAATCCCGAAAAGAGGCATCTTTATTGTTGCTGCTAACTGTATCAGCAGTACAGTAAATGACTCATCATCCTCATAACAGCTCATTAATGTCCCACTGCAGGGACGGGCCTCCTCCCGGGGCGGAGGGATACTTGGCCTACTAATACCACGCTGGCCAGACGGATTGATATAGGGTTTAATTTCAAGTTTTCCTTCTTTTCATACATTCACGGATAGTCCCTTAGTCAAGCAGAGTGTTTAGTCCACAGAGGGTTACCACTATAGTTTTAGTCCTGTGTCGCGGGGACTCTTACAGACATGACATTAACAAACCCAAAGAAGATCCAGATTCAAGTCAGTAATTTATCATCATCATCATAACAGCCCATTAATATCCCACTGCAGGGACGGGCCTGCTCCCGTCGGAGCAGGAGGATACTTGGACTACTAACACCACGCTGGCCAGACGGATTGGTATAGGGTTTAATTTCAAGTTTTCCTTCTTATTAATTCGTAATGATAATATTAGCGGATAGTTCCTTAGTCGGGTTTTACAGTTTTTGGTGTCTTACTTATTATACAGCTTACCCAATACAATAGTAACTGATTCTCAAGGTCGCGGACTGGTCAATGTCGTGTGAAGGCGCGCTGATGTCGAGTCGGCGACGTCGCGAGTGCCGCACTCAAATGTCATACATATTACTGATAGACCGACGTTTGGTAAAGCAGGGGTACTCAACATTTTATAGAAGGAAAACGCAATAATATTTTCTGTAAGGTTTATAAAAGTATACATGGCATGCCATGGGGACTGATTCATGACAACGAGTGGAGCTAAAACTCGGCGTCAAATTAATAGCTCGCAAGAGTGATACATGTTAATCATCATCATCATCTCAGCCAATTGACGTCCACTGCTGGACATACACGTTAATGACAATTATTACTTAATTATTTATAAGGTAAAACATTGGCTTAAATCATAAAATCAGCTGCAAAATTCTAACTAATTATTAAGTATAAATAATTAAATTTTAAATTAACTTAATTTTTAATAACGAAATCGGTCTTCTTCACGAGCAATTAATAAGCATTCCTTTTATTGTAACTAATTAAAACAGCCACTTTAGTGACTTTCTTCGCACCAGCTTAGTTGGAACAAAAAGTAATAAAACTATTTAAGTTACTAACTTTAAAGAACTGACATCCGAATCTAAGTATTTCAATGCTTTAAAAATAAATTCTCTTTTTTATACTTAGTTCAGATTTGAACACTAGAGATATTTTAATTGCATTTTAGATTTTAACAGAAACAGCGGGCCCTTATATAATATCGTTATCTTAATTTTCATGTGCTAATAGGATCAATTAGAAAAAAAAAATAGAAACAAGATTGTTTACTAATAACCCCTAGTTAATGAAGATTTAAGATTTCTAGTAATTTAGATTTCCAATCATTTCCAGTAAATGTTCATTAACATCATTTTAGGATTTTAAAACACTTTGGCCGTCACACTATAATTTTATTTTATTTATATTTAATTATTTGGAAAATTTTAGGGACAAATATAGAGATTAACTTAATTGATAATAGGATAATGACTTATTTATCTGTGACAAAAGTATGCATCTAAACTGCGTTTGTTTTACAATCAAAATCCACGTGCACAAAGCATAAAAAGCAGGTGTTAACAAAACACCTACACACTCACTAGAACATTGACAACCAGCAAAAAATGATTCAGAGCAGCAAAATAAATCGCCTATTTTTATACCAAAACCTTAAGTTACCATGGAAACGGCACGTCAACAATCAAATATCGTACAAAAAGGTAAGTGAAATCACATCACTTCCTAAAACAACTACGTCATCAATGACGTCACACGAATAAACAGATTTAACTTTTAATAAAAATGTTGTGAGCCACTGCCTTGCTGTGGGTTGTTAGCGGCCTAACACGCGAACGGCTTTGCACCAACTTTTCAGTACTAAACGACATTGGGGTTCGAAGCGACCGCTTCAGTGTAAATAAAGTGGTACGGAAAGTTGTTTGTGTGGTATGTGCAGTGTTAAGGATTGTTAAGCAATGGTATTTTTATGGTGGTAAGTCAATTTAGAACTTTCTCTAGCGTTGCGTATTGATTAGAATCATTACTCATAAATATTATTGTTTTCTTTGCATTCTTGTCGATGTATGGCCACTCATTAGTATTTATAAAATCGACCCCATCGATCGAATATTTATTTATTGAAACTTCTTGGCCTATAAAGTAGGTCAAAGAATTGATTTTTAAATCAAAATTCTAGATTATGTTGTTAAGTACACGTTAATTTAACAAATATGCTAAACAATTGGAACCAAATGCTAACACAACATTCTTTTAATTCTTAAATAAACCTAAATATCCAGCTACTGCATTAATATTATTAGGTTACCTATCATCCGAAAGTTGTAGAGAAAACAATTTACTTCTATAAGTTTTACAGTGTCAAACAGTAACATTTTTAACGGGAACCAACAAAATACATTAACTGATTTTGTTCCAAATTTTACAAAGTTACTAAGCTAACCAACACAAAGTTCGAAGACAATAAACATCTGCATACTCCTAAGCACTCAGTCTCACTCTCTCAAAACCCTAAAGATATACAGTTTACTTATCCTCAGATATCTATATATCCCTACCTCGGATATTTTGCTTTACCAATATAATTACAATCTCCGTGTGTGGACGGAGTAAGAATACAATGTCACCACCCCATCTCAACCCATGGGTGTCGTAAAAACCGACTAAGAAACTATTCGTGAATATTATCTTAACGAAATAAAAAGAAGAAAAACTTGAAATTAAACCCTTTACCAATCCGTCTGGCCAGCGTGGTATTAGTAGACCAAGTATCCCTCGGTCACGGGAGGAGCCCCGTAACTGCAGTGGGATATTAATGGGCTGTTATGATGAATATACAAAAAAGTACAGGTACTTAGCGCATTACTTCTCAAGTTAAAGTTGATAAGTAACATCCCAACAAGCAAAGTAATCCTATAACGATTGATTATAAGTCTACCTCTACTAATAACGTTCTTATAAAGAGCTGGTTGCAGACTATTTTACTTAAAATAGCATTTTACAAGTGATAATATACTCAAGAGCATCCGTTTTTATATATCTGTCTTATAGTTCGCTACAAGACTAACGCTTATGGCCTTTACAAGACTACTTTTACTAGTAATAGCATTTCACAAGCGTAAGTATTCGTAAGAGCTTTTGTTTTTATATGGTAGTCTTATAGTTAGCTGCAAGAGTATCTTATAGGACACTTTAAAGCATAAGTCTCTTATAATTGTTTGTAGTAAGACTAAATAATCTTGAATAATATTTTGATCCAGTAGTAGCATATTGTAAGTAGAACAGATATTGTAACGTACTTTTCTGAGATTACTATAAGATTGCACCGTTATAGTTCTTGCTCGAGACTTTTATAACTCTTCTTATACTCACATAAGAGCGCTATAAGATCAAAGAAGCTTACGAGCTACTAGATCAAAATCTTTATTAGTAAACATCAGAAAGGAGACGGTTTTTTTTCGCACCACCCTAAACAGTAATGTTTATTATTCATATTACTCACAAAAATAGTTATCATCTTAATATAGTTAACCGAGCACAAATTATACTTAAACGAAGAGGGAATAATGAAAAAATGGTAAAAAAGGATTACACCTAAAATGTTTTGAAACTTCAGGTTCTGTATCTGAATTATTGCTCATTAAATCAATTTCATGTGATGCACCTTGAAACGTTTTTATATTTTGCTTTTTCACCGCACAATTAAATTGATGCCAACTTTATGCTGTTGTTGTTTTCTGGGCCAATACAAAACTCCATTACGCTCCCATTGATGTGGAACACAAAACAATACAATGTTGCCCTTTTCAATTGTCCGTATAATTTTGAAAGGCATTTTTATCTTACAGATTAAACTATATTTATAAAAATAACCTGTAAACAAATAGTGTTTCGATTAAACAAAAATAATAATTACAAATAGTAGCAACAAATAAACATAGTTTAGAACAAATAAAATTTCTATTTGTAATATTAAGGTACATGTACAATCTCATCAAATCAAGAATTTTATTAAATAAATCCTAAAAAAGTAAATTCAAAGATTAGTGTACATTTTCAGGGAACCCTATTTTGTATTAAAATGGAGGCGAAAGTTATCAGTACTAAAACTGCTACAAATACTATTTTACCTATAATGGTTCTATAAAGCGCTTCATGCAGAGCAATTTTAGAACATGGCGCATGTTCTTATAAATTGATGAAATAAAATTATTACAACATTATTACTAAGTGCTAATTTTCGAGGGGCGTTGTAAATCTAACCAAATTATGGTAGATATTTACAGTAAAAATGAGTTCCCCCAACTCCCGTTCACGTACATCATTACAAATACTAGGTACAATATATTACTACTTTAATAAGAAAAAGTGTACTTACGGTATTCGTTTTATTTAATCCAATCACAAAAGAAGTCGGAGCAATTAACTGCCGAAATGACAAAAGATACCTACCTCCTTCGGGTTGTAAAACTTTACTTATAACTAAAAACTAAGTATATTACTAGTGCATTATAAACAAGATTGTTTTAGTAAGATACTTGTTTTTGTTGTTAATAAGAGCATTTGTGCTTGTAATTGTGTTACATCAGATTGTTATAGGAGCAATTGCGCTTCCTCAAGTATATTATAAGTTGGTTATAAGATAATAATCGCTCCTATAACTGCGCCCAAATCCAGCTTTGTAGTATGCTACAAGTATCTTATAAGAGAGTCTTCAAGATAGCTATAAGAACTGATTTTGCTAGTTGGGATTGGATTACTTAATATTATGAAGACGAAAAACTCAGAGTAATAAGCTAGCTGAAAGGACAGTTACTCCAATACTTTCTTTAAAAAAAAACTTCACTTACGAATACTTATTGGTTATGGTGCTGCTTTTTTTACCTGCCGTGATAATCAGACTTAATATTATAAAAATACAGTTATGTACTATTATGTATATTTCTCTTTTCCGTAATACTCGGGTCTATTGGAGACCCGGTTGTTTAGAAGGCAGAAATCGGGCCAAAACCAAGACGTAGAGGCCCTTTAAAAGATATTTAATCTGGTAATGAATACACAGGGCAGATACCATCTCTGAACGCAAATAGTACATCATTTTATTATGTATATTATTATCGGGCAAGAGGTTATGCAACTGATGAAGTTTGTTTTCTGGTTTACTCCTTTTTGTCTAATATTAATATTTAAAACAAACTGTATCAATCTAATACTTAATGCTGTCACAATTTCTTCTGGAAGTTTTGATTTCATGGTAGAGGAATTACCCGTTATCATTGTTAACCACTCTCGGAACGTTAACAGTATGGGAGTGTTAATAATTAAAGTTATTTAGTAGTGTCATTAGGGCATACAGCAATGATATTTTACTGTAAGTAACATAATGTATTGCTACTCTAGAGGTCTAAAATGCTTTGTTAATTTAGACGTCTATGTACACCATCTGCGCTTTATGTCATTGATATGAACCACTCTCGGTATTAATTCAATGTAAATTAAATCATTTATACTACAGAATATCATGATAGTTATTTGAATGGATATTATATCAAAATAGAGGTATTTCATTGCAGATATTGAAGCTCGTCCAGATCATGGGGCACGTTTGTTATTTTACCATTCACCCCCTTACTCATAAACGCCTCTTAAATGTTAGTCAATTGATTAGTTTTAAATCCTTACGGTTTTGTTTGGTATAAGGTTGGTTTTTCTAATAAAAAACTCGCTAAACAGTGATTAAATTTAAGAGGCGTTTATAAGTAAGGGGGATGGTAGCTATTATTATTATTTATTTATTTATTCAACTAACTTATCACTATCCTTACAGGGTACACCCTAATACAATAGTGTTGCCTACATACTATTATATTACTATTATGTATCAGTGCATTAGTTGCTATGACTGTTTCGTTATTTTTAAACGTATGTTACGTTTGAAAGTAACGATACAGCCTGCTTGAGTTTCAAATATGGTTTTTTTTTTATAAATAATAGCAAACCTAAACTTTAAAATATCATTCGTTATTTAATAACATTCGTTATTAGTATAGTTTTTTTACTACATACAATTTTTTTTTTAAATGGAGTTGATATATCATAGTTTTAAATACTTTATTATTTTGTGAATCTAATTCGAGTTCTGTGGCGCGTGTTAAGAAAGGTCTATGTCCACAGTGGACTGCAATAGGCTAGTTGATTGATTGATAATTCGACACCCTGATTTTAAGAAAAAAAGTCGTTTAATATAAATAATATTAAATACAGAAAGAGCTGCAGAGCAGATAAAGCAAAAAAAAGGATTAAATAAATTGAATGATAAAGTTCATAAATTTGGATATTCAAAATCATGTCAAAAATGTCAATTGAGTTAAATACAACTGAATATTTTAAATTGAAATCTTTTTCCAGAGTAAAATAAAAATATTAAATCGGTAAACGTAGTTAATTGACAGTTATGACGAGAGTGCATAAAATATTTTGCAATAAATTAAAAGTTTTGGAAATTGAATTAAATACTGTGCGAAGCTCTTGTTTAATTCAACCAGTCAAAATAAAATAGGCTTTTTTGAAATATTAAAAGACGAAAAATATATTTCTTTCGTCGAAATTGATTTGATAATATAGTTGTGTTTTTTTATTTGTATAAACTGATGAATAGCAGAGGCACAGGATCATAGAAGGTTACTCTTTCAAATTTAATTTTTAATTTATTGTGATTTTTGTTGATTACTGTTTGTATGTTTTCCGGAGCGTTACGTCTTGGGGAGCTTCAAGAAACGAGCGTACTCCCTTTTTAAAGGTCGCCAACGCATCTGTGATTCCTATGGTGTTGCGTGGTCGGCGGTGATCACTTACCATTTGGTAACCAACTGGCTCGTTTGCCTTGCATTAAATTTAAAAAAAAAATTATGACTAAACGACGCTACTATACCTACCTTTTTTTGCGTGGTAAACACACGGTGTTACTCTATCACCCAAAAATGCCGAGATAGAGGAACATCTATACCTACCTGCCATAATTCCCACTGAATTTAATGTGTGTGTTCATCAATACTTCTGCGAAAAAAGCGATGGAATTGGTCAAAGTATAATCTGTGGTACAAGCCTTACGTAAGAAATTACGCTAAACGATACAAACTGCGATGGCCTTCTGTACGAGTTATAGCATTGTTTATACAAACAAGATTTTTAACGATTGGAAATAGTTTGTTTTTATATTGGAAAACTGCACAATGCACGCTAATAATATCAAATCAAATCATATCAAATACTTTATTTTCTCTACAATATACGAGTACATATTACAGACAGTTTTTTTTTACAATTTTACTTGACTAAATCCTTAAATATATTGTAGGAGACTGGTGCCTAAGCTAGGCTTTAGGCCTGTGTTTCAGGACACCAGGTTCCCACCCCTTGCTTCTACATTTTTCAAGTAAAGTAGTAACAAACAATTTAATATACTTAGTATTTATTATATTAAAACTAAATTGAATCAACAAACTTTTATAGAAAAATTATTTAAAAACTAAACAAAAACCACAGTGATTAATTTAATCAAATTAGTAAATAGGGTTCGCAAAGCTCGTATCTTCCCGATGACAATCCTTATAAAAGGGAATCAGAAGGGAGTGTCTGACGATATCCATGAGTGTAGTTATAAAGTACCTAAACACAATATAATTATTATATTATACACAATATATTATAATTGCATTGAGTTATGTAGCACCTATCCGTCTGGTGACCGAGTAAGAATACACTGTGTGACCACCCCATCTCATCACATGGGTGTCGTAAAAACCGACTAAGGGACTATTCGTGAATATTATCATTAGGTAATAAAAAAAAACTTGAAATTAAACCCAAATTTGAAATTACACCAATCCGTTTTGCCAGCGTGGTATTAGTAGGCAAAGTATCCCTCCGTCACTGGAGGAGGCCCGTCCCTGCAGTAGGACATTAATGGGCTATTAAGATGTAGCCTCTGCTTACCACGATAACATAATTTACCCAAATGTGATATTTTATTTATTTTTTCATAAAGAATAATTACATTTTATTTTATTTATGCGCCTTTATAATACAACTATACAACACAAAAAAATCTTTATATACAAAATACATTGACGAAATTACTTATAGCAAAATATATTGAAGTAAACATATTTATTACTCTTAAACCTACATCTGGGTCGTAAGTTCTAGACGCTGTTATGGAAGTGTTCCGTCCTCTATCACGCAATGGACCCGGCACCTGCACGGAGAATCCAAGGAATGTTAAGATAAGGTCTTATATCCTTATAATAAGAATAAAAAGATAATTGTTAACACGTGTGTCTACGTAAGTACCTATTCCTGATATTACCGGGAATAGTAATTTCTCATATTCCTGGTATATTGATACTAAATCCAAAGACCAATCCATCTATAACTTAATGATAAAATAATATTTCGACACCAACAATTTATACTAAGCTAACTCATAAAAGTGAACTTTACAGTAGACGCGTTTAAAGGGAAAAACGTGATAACTTTTATATATTAATAGTAATATTTATTTGAAATTTTGTATGATTATTATTTGTTTTATTTATAGTTATTTCATATTTATATTTTTCCTTAATTGTGTATATTTTTTAATTTAGTGCAAGTTAACCGTATATATCCCTAATTCCACAATATTATTTTACGCACTACACACGGCTAACTAGTAGTCAGCGTAGTGTATTACGGGCGGTCACAGTACTAAACAAGTGTGATTTTTATTGCTTTACATTGCTTACTCTAAAATACATTATGCATTCATTTAAACTTAAGCCTACATTTAAAAATGTCAAATATGCTGTCTATAAAGTATTTAACATAGTTTTATACGAGAAATAATGTAAGACATACAGTCGCTAACTAGTGCATGGCCAATCAAAGAACGAAATTCGATCGGGCTACATTACGCTAAGTAACAGTTAGCGTAATCTTACACGAACTTTAAGCAAAGTGGCTAAAACTTACAAAATAATATAGTAAATTCTATAAACCATATTTTATATACTTTAACATACAATATAATATTTAATAGCACATTAAACTTACCTCTTTTAGCAGTATAAAGCGGAATCTCATCCGAATATTTTACCTTTTTGCTAAATTTTACTAAATATTTAGCTCGTTTTCGTGTCATGTTTGTAAAAATACACTAACACTAATAATATTTAGACTAACTTGTAACAATAGCTCTATTAATTAGCATTATACTAATAAAGTGTTTCAAACCGCGCACTTCCATTTTATAATATGAAGATAGCGTAAACTAAATGAAGCGATTCTAAAAATTACCTGTACTAATTAGCGTTGTATAAAATTCGTAACTTCGTTATTTTTGTATATTACTTCATGATTTTTTATTACAAAAAAAATTGCACATTTTAAGCACTTTAGCGTAAAAAACGAGTTAGCGTAGTATAAATTGTTGGTGTCGATTTATGGTAACTTCGTAAATCAGCCTATATCAGTTTCGTTATCTAATTTTCCAACTTTCTTTTTACGCACTCCAAACATACAGAATGTTTCAACATTCGTCTCAATAACCCTTACAGCTCTGAGGGTATCCTGAAGATATTCCCGTAGGAGATAATTATCGTATCCCTACTAAATCTGAGTTTGCTTTTGAAGACGTACACTGCAAACTTAACACGTGATAAATTGCTTTCTGCGGTAATTAAACAATCTTGACTGTATCAGAAACGTGTTTGTTTTCTACAAGTTTAAATTTTAGTTAATTTATTTGACTTGTATGAGGTAAATGACTTTTACCTAAATTACATACAAATATCAACACATCAAGCTATACAGGCACCTTAACCCCTTGTAATAAAATTCAATTTTAAATGAATACGTTTTACATGAAGTTGGTTGAGTATACAAAGTAGGTACTAAATTTGTTCCATCATAACAGCCCATTAATGTCCCACTGCAGGAACGGGCCTCCTCCCAGGACGGAGGGATACTTGGCCTACTAATACCACGCTGGCCAGACGGATTGGTATAGGGTTTAATTTCAAGTTTACCTTCTTTTTATTTCGTAAAGATAATATTCACGGATTTAATTAATTAATTAAAATTTATTAATAAAATTAATTTAAATTTATTAATTAAATTATTAATACTTAATTATAATTAATTTATTAATTAATATTTAATTATTTAATTTATTTTTATTTTTTATATATATATTTTTTTTTCGGTTTTTACGACACCCATGGGATAAGATGGGGTGGTGACATTGTATTCTTACTCTGTCACCACACGGAGAAAAAAAATGTTTAATGCTTTAGTTTAAGATAGGAACTATTTAAAGATCGACCAATGAACCAGCCACAGCAAAACAAAGTTGTTAAAATCATTGTCAAATTAATTTTACTAACTAAAAGCCCCGGTGCTTGTGAATCAGCCAGCTGCGAAGAGTTATATTAATTTTGACATCATAGAACATCTAACCAATATCTCTTGAAGACAAATATAGGAAGATAGGATAGATAAACAAGGTTAACATTGTCGACGTAGATAAATACATATCTAGTGAGCTTGTTACGAGTTACTAAAACTTGATTTAAAACTGATCTAACCCATTTAATAATGTTATTCATATCTTGTCTTAAAAAATACGTTTTATTGGTACTAAAAACTAAAAAAACCGCCACTTTAACCGGGAAATCCTGAGTGCTATGTCGGTCACTTTGGTTCTCCTGCGGATCTCCTCGTTTCTGATACGATCACGCAGGGAAATTCCCAACATAGCATAGTTAGGTATGCTTAAGGCAATTAAAAAATAATAATAATAAAAAATAAAAATAACATTTATTTTCTCCACAAAGGTACTTATAAACTAAATATTTCTTAAATTAGAACAGTGTACAACCTTTGCGAGAGACTTGGTGTCTGTGCTAGGGCTAACCCTGTGTTACAGATCACCAGGCTCCCCTCATCTCGTTACATATCTTATTGACGTGAGAGAAACAAATGCAAAACAAAAACAAATAAAAAATCAGTAAACATTATACGAGTATACAAACAAAACATAAAGTAAATAATAGACTGTACAAGATTAAAAATGAAAGTTTACAAGAGTTATATATAATCCAAGTTCTTAACAATTACTTATACGGGAATTTTAAATATTTTTTCCGTACTCTCATAATCGAGATCTTGTAGCCACTCAGAAATTATTATTTTACAATTTCTTTTGTTAAGCGAAAGTATATTTAGTAGCCGGTTTGCCTTATTGTATAGATATCTAGAGAGAAATGGATAGTGTTTTTGCGCAAATCTAGTTCTAGTTCGCAGGACGTTACAGATGGAATTTTGTCTTCTTCTATTTTGTATTAAGGTTAAACTAAAGTCTAGGCGAGAATGTTGCCTCAAAATACAATCTCTTATGAAGAGTTGGCGTACAGTTAGGACTTTACACATCTTATAAACTTCCTTTGTAGGATGAAGGAATGGAAGGTAACGACTAACTTTTAGTATGGCACGTTGGGCGCGTTCAACTCTTATCATAAATGTTTTTGCAGCACCACCCCATATCGTTATACCATATGTTATAATAGATTGACAGATAGCGAAGTACACCATCCTTATTATTTTATATTCTGCAATGTGCCTAAGGTTTTTGAAGACAAATATTAACTTTCTTAGTCTTGATGCTAGTGATTCTATTTGGGACTGGAAATTCAGATTGTTATCAATCACAATGCCAAGATATTTAATAGACGAAGTCTTACTTATAGTAGGACAAGAACATGGAGAAGAAGAATGCAAGGATAGACAGCCATGAGCAGTAAGAGCCGGCAGATTATTGGGTACTAGTGATGATCGAATGGAGAAAGTCATATATTTCGTTTTCTGTGTATTGAGGGAGAGTTTATTTTGGTTGAGCCAATGTAGAACCTTATCTAACCCTATTTGTGCGAGCTTAGTAACCTCAGTCCATGTTTCAGCTTCAAACAGCAAGGCTGTGTCGTCGGCAAAAGCAACAATTTTGCCACTCTTAAGTTTTAGTTCACAGAGGTCGTTAATATAGCATAGAAAAAGGGTCGGGCCGAGAACACTACCCTGTGGCACGCCATGTGTTATTTGTAGGTCGTTACTTATAGACTCACCAACTCTTACTCTTTGCCAACGATTTGTAAGATAGTCTGTGAACAAATTTAACTGATTGCCTCTTACACCAAGGTTTTCTAATTTCTTTAGTAGTAATTGAACAGAAACTGTATCGAAAGCCTTGGTTAAATCCATGAATATGGCAAGTACCTTCCTTTTTTTATCTACATTACTAACAATAAAATTTGTCAAATCATGGACTGCGTCTGTAGTAGACAAGCCTTTTCGAAATCAATACTGTGATGATGATAGAAGTGCGTTATCTTCAAGAAATTTAATTAGTCGGGTGTTAATGATTTTTTCAAAAATTTTTGATAATGTCGGTAAAATGGATAAAGGCCTATAATTTGTAATAGATTGTTTATCTCCATTTTTGTAGATTGCGTGAACCTCTGCTAACTTAAGTTCATTAGGAAATATTCCTTGTTCTATTGATAGATTAAAAATATATTTAAGTAAAGGAGTAAATAAGGTAATAAACCGTTTTAGAATTAAAGGAGATATATTGTCACGCCCAATTGTAGAGTCGGATTTTAAGTTATTTATAATGTTTTTAATTTCATCTTCGTCTGTTGGTAGCAGTACAAGTGAGTGTGGATAGGATGAGCATGTAAAAGCAGAATCGTTGTAAAAATATTAGTTTGACAATTGTCTGATAGATTTTTCCCTACATTTATAAAGTACGTATTTATTTCATTTAAACTTAAATTTTTAATAAGATCAAGAGGTACCTTGTCATGTGGTTTTTTAAAATTTGTTACATTTTTAATACTGTTCCACATTTTTAAATATAATCTAGTAATCTTTACCTACTTGATTTATTATCTGAGTCTTTGAAGATATTATCAATGGCTAGTTAATGTGATTAATTCTGCGACATTTATCAATTTATTCAAATTGAGTAGCCATTATACATAATGGCTAGTTATATATAATATCAATATTTATTACTTTGGCTGTAACATATACACAAGAATTAGCCCAAGAGAGCACTATTATCATTTTGCCGCCCATGTTAGCTTAATCTTATAGCTTAATACCAGTACAGTGTACTAAGCAAGCTATTGCGTCTTAAAAGCTTCACACTTATCAACTAGGTTCAACCCTTCAGTGTTCGTAAGATGACAGAAGGAGGAAATAATAAATACTAAGATTCCGAGGTGGGAAACAGCTAACTTAGTTAATAAATATCAGTTTCATTAGCACAAAAATAGTCTCCGTGTGGTGACGGAGTAAGAAAACAGTGTGTCGCCACCCCATCTCATCCCATGGGTGTCGTAAAAACCGATTATGGCACTATCCGTGAATATTATCTTTACGTAATAAAAAGAAGGAAAACTTGAAATTAAGCCCTATACCAATACGTCTGGTATTAGTAGGCCAAGTATCCCTCTGCCACGGGAGGAGGCCCGTCCTTGCTGTGGGACATTAATGGGCTATTATGATGAGGAAACAAAATACTGGGGTCATTAAAAAGAAAGAAAGAAAGAAAGAAAAGTTATTTATTGACCAATAGTATACACAGACAATAAATATAAAAGAAAACAAAAGTTACAATAAAAAAAAAGGAAGAGAAAAAAGAAGAAATTACAAAAAACATATTGGCCAAAAGGACCTTGACTCAGCATAATGCTACTGCGACATATTAGTCGTAATAGCGCTGGTATTCTGGCATTAAACGTAGAAGTATAAATACTATTAATAACTTTACGACTAATTTTTAGGCTATTTTTAACGTTTTTACGACACCCATGTGATGAGATGGGTGGTGACATATTGTATTCTTACTCCGTCACCACACGGATTTTGTTTCCTAACCTATCGTATCGTACTTTATCATGATAGTCCCATTAACGGTATCCCAATTATGTCTAGTTAGATAAAAGAAGCGTATTACCTACTTACCTAATATCCTCTTCAAATTATTGGGGCGCCAGTAACTTGACGTGAGATGTCCAACCACTGACCTAAATGCTTCATTATAGTTACGTTATAACGAGAAAGAAAAACAAACAAAGTTACTGTTAACATGCTATGTCTATACTGATGATATCATAATATACTTCACTCATTCATCATGCTATGTTCCGTTCTAAATTAAGCAGAGGGTTTAGCCCAAGTTTATATTGATGATATTATTATAATGTTATATCTTCACTCATTCATCACGCCCGCCATGTTCAGTTCTAAAATAAGCAGAGAGTACACAGAGGTTTACCATTATGGTTTTAGACCTAAGTCACGGGGACTTTTACAGACATGACATTAACAAACACAAAGAAGATCCAGACTCAAGTCAGTAATTTCTGGATTACACAAATAATAAAAATTGTTAATCTATTGTTTGCCCGAAAATTATATGCCATAATATTCTTATGCCCGAATTTCATTTCCATTTCTTTTCATTTGCATTTCTTTTACCATAATTTTATTAGTATGAATTATGAATTGATACATTCTTTTTTTTTATAAATTTTATTTTGTCGAGTCACATTTAATATAACATTTACAATGAAAGAAATAATTTTCCTCTAAGAAGAAGCGTCTAAAGGTCCCAGGTGTACCTTTGTAGAAGTCTGTGATTTGTTTACTTTCCCCTTTGTGTTAGTTCTTAGAATCAACAGCTTCGTGGCAGATTGAAATGTGTCGTTGTTTGATAAGATGTTTTCATTTCCATTTTTATTTTATATGTACACAAGACATTCTTATAGAAATTTTATTGTATCACTAGTCACTACATAGTTTAAAACAAAGTAGCTTTTTCTGTTCCTATGTCCCTTTGTATGCTTAAATCTTTAAAACTACGCAACAGATATCGATGCGGCTTTTTATAATAGATAGAGTGATTCAAGAGGAAGGTTTATATGTATAAAACATGCTTAATATAGAAACATATATAAATAAAGAGATTTTTAATGTAATAGTCTAATGAAAATGTACTTACTTAAACGTTGTTAAGGACATTCTGTAGTAAGTACCCGTGCGAAGCCGGAGTGCGTCGCTAGTTTTCTTATAAAATAGAAGTTTAGGTAACAGCTCAATAATTATTCCTGTATTTTTTGTGTAGTTAATAAGTACAATAGGATTTTGTTTTTTATAGTAATGATTAATAAACCAACTTGCTTCTTACATTGTAGGAGGTAAAGTTTATCTAAGTACTAATATCATTTTGTCAAGAAGAATTGTTATAGTGTTTTTTATGTCCTAAAATAAATATATGCAACGATTCCTGCTTATGCTTTTCTAGAGGTAATATTATCAGGTCCTTTCACACAGACCGGCTCGGAGAGGAGAGCAGATCTCTCTCTCCGAGCGTATCCGACCCGGTCAGTGTGAAAAGATAAATGCACGCCGATGCTCTTCAAGTCGGTCCGCGAGAAAGGACCTTTCTTAGTTCGCTTTGACGACACTGCTTGTGATATAAATATGAAGGCAAGAAGTACAGTGTGCCAAATAATTTGTTTCTCTTGCATTACAATGAATAATGAATACACAACACGCTAACCAACGAACATCTTCACATACACTTACAAACAATCACCTTCACAACACACACAAACACACACACATCACACACACATACACTTCACATACGCACACACTGCCACAGATGCTATTTAATTTGTTATTAACTATGTAATTTAATTTAAGGGAAATGAGCGGGTCATTCCCAACACGAGTATCATGTGATTACTCACTGGGAAGACTCAGCATTGTTTAGTTATAAGATTACTGAAATAAAGAGACACAACATTTGTACTAAAAACCCTTTCTAATCAGTTCGCCATTTATTTATCTAGACAGCTGGTCAATTACAGTTAACTATAGTTGACCGTGTCCGGGAAGGATAAGCAGGCGGCCTAATACACGTTCAAGGGGACTTATGATTTATGTCACTATTAATTTTGTTCCGGCATCATGCGTTTAGTACGTGGGTACTAGATTTGTAAGCGTTTTAGTACAAATGTTGTGATTTAAACAAAAAAAGAACGTTAAGGTGTATTAATAAGGTTTATTTTTGCATTTAGGTTTGTCTTAACTTACCACAGGCCTGGGAGCTAATTGTTATCTACAAAATATTTTACAAAATTAACTAAAACCATCGGCCAGGTCTCTTTGCCTATGACACTTATAGTTCCATTATGGGACCGTTGATACTGGGACCCATTATGGAAAGACAGTCAGATCGCATTTAAAAATATCGGGATCTAGCCATGTCGTTGCGTGGAGACTTACAAACGTTAAATCAATGGACACAAAGGACATCCAGGCTCAATACAATCATTACAAAAATAATTGTCATGCACGAGAATTTTAAATTTGCGACTTTTACGTTACCAAGGCAATCGAATGATTTAAATTTGCGACTTTTACGTTACCAAGGCAATCGAATGATTTAAATTTTCGACTTTTACGTTACCAAGGCAACCGAATGATTTAAATTTGCGACTTTTACGTTACCAAGGCAATCGAATGATTTAAATTTGCGACTTTTGAGTTACCAAGGCAATCGAATGATTTGACTTCAATGAAACTGATAGATAGACTGCAAAAACAACGCCACTAAACGTAAAAAACCTGAAGGTTATTATCTCATTACTTGTATTTAAACCTGCTTAGTAAATAAACAACAGCTTAAACCTAAAAGCAAAATCTTATTAGAATAATTAAAGTACCTACTATGGAATGTTTTTCTATAAAACTGTGCTGCAGCAAAAACATTTCATTCCTTTTTTATTCTTAAACATAAATAAAATTATTACTTTCTTCTCTCTAATATTTATTTATCTCTCTTGACTTTTACAGTTAAGAGTATTTTCAAATAAGAAGCTTTAATAATTAAAGAAATGTATAGAATGCAGATTATTAATTTAAAATCGAGATATGTAATTTCATTTCGCGATAATAAGATGTAATTATTTGTAGCCGTGCGTGAATTTAATTTGCTATTAATTAACGACTTATTTTTGTATGTTTTGCATCTACTTATACTTTGTATTAGACTTGTATTTTATTATAAGCAAACGTGTATGAAATTGTATTCATAGGTTCAATTATTTATGCAAGTATGACTTGGCGAGACAATGGCTTCATATGATTTTAAATATTTAACGTGAACTTTAAAAACAAAAGTCGAAAACTGAAACTGAAGCTTGAGGAAAAACTGACAGTTATTTTGCCTAGTCTCAAAATGACTGTCAGTCTATCCTCAAGCTTCAGTTTCCGACCACGCCAACTTCAAACCAACTGTAACCGTTGCCGAAACGTAAACAAAACAAGGGTTTAATTAAAGCATACTGCGTTAATTTCCCGTTTACGTTTAATAGAATAAAATGTGGTATAAGTAATGGCGCACATTTAAGCTAACTATTGTGTTTAAAACAAAGAAAAAAAGTATCAGGAAAGAATTTACAATTAAAAAAATGGGAAAATCCGCTGTTTTAAATTGGACCCATGTTCACAGGCTAATTAATAAAACAAACAAAAATTATTTTTATTTATTATCTTTTGTTAGATGTTGGTAATATCCTATATTTCCTAATTAATAAAAAATATTTTAACAATATACGTTTTCAAAAAATATAGAGCACAAAAACTGCGCAGAAATAAAAAGGCAATTTCATAGGTAACCTATTATTTAATTATGCAACGCGACATTTTAAAACTTATGCTTTGATAGTAAGAAATTTTTTTTTTCATTAGCAGCCGATTTGTTGATTCCTTTTAAGATAATGTTTAAATAATTGTTTTGGTCTACAAACCAACCGCATAATTATGTATAAAAACCAAATGGAATTAATATTTATTGATTTTCAAAGTAAGTTTATTAGTTAAAAACCTTGAGTTTTGTACGACTTCTTTTGTGTCTTACAAGACACAAAAGAAGTCGTACAAAACTCAAATTATGCTTTTGGTTTGTAGACCAAAACAATTATTTAAACATTATCTTAAAAGGAATCAACAAATCGGCTGCTAATGAAAAAAAAACTTCTTACTATCAAAGCATATTCTTACCATCAATCATTCTATCAAATATCCATTAGAATGTTGCTTTGGTTTTGAGTTTGTTGACTTGTGGATAAAATATATTATTATAATTTTCTTGTATCTTTTTCTAAGGACACAAGATTACTTAAGTATAATAATTTGGGCTGTAATTATTTGTTATAAATTGGTAATATATAAGAGTAGAGGATATTGATTGGCACCATAGAGTCATTTCAGTAGGCTAAGTCAAAAATAAAAAACTTGAGTGCGTTATCTAAAAGATTAATTGTTAAATTTATCATAAACAATTTACTGTGTTTTTTTTGTAACATTAATGGTGGTTTCACCAATCAAAGCTATAGTCAAAAACCTTAAAGGGTTTATTGTATACCTCAATGGATAAAAAAAAACTAAAAAATAAATACTTCGTGGAACAATTGACCTTTCGTTAGAATGATAACTTAGCCAACTTTGCTCTGAGCTTAGTTAAGTTATTAAATCCTTTGTAAAACATTTTATTTTGAACTGTTAATTTTGATGAAGCCTTTATATCTCAAAAAGGTCTCTGGGTCAGACTGGATGCGGAAGGCGCAGGAACGTGTTCTCTGGCGCGTGTTGGGAGATGCCTATGTCCGTGGACTGCAGTAGGCTAGTTGATAGATAATCTCTGAAGGATATTTTATTCGGCTAGCAAATATTTCTGAGAATGAATGTATAAGTATACTAATACTCTATTAATCGTTTTACTAGTAAACTATAATAACATCGGAATTACTATTATGTCAGAAATATAAACCTAGGTATAGGTGTACTTATTCCGTCAGCTCGAGGAACTAATAAATATTTCATTGCTATTGACCACTCGACAAGTCTTGTTGCAAACTGTTTTATAATGGATTACATAATTATGTGGTTGCTATTATCTAATAGAAATAAATTTTATATACCTAGTAGTACTAGCCAGTGCTTGAACTTCTTCTGTATTTTATTAAGATAGCAATCAAAATGTTAAAACATATAATATGCACAATGATCGTTTAGCAATAAGTACATATTTACTTTTTTTTCACAAGTAGATAACTCCCGCGCTAAAGATTGAACCCTGTATCGCGGGCCCTTTACAGACATTAAGTTAACGGACACTAATTCGCATTTCGTCACGAATTAAAAATAGTCCCATTCGCATTCAGTCCCATTCGCATATAGTCCCATTCGTATCTACGTTCAAGACAGAAAAAATTGTCTAGCGTGGGATTCTAAACCTAAAATTTGTAGAAGTATCGCACATAGTACTTAGCTTCCCAAAATTTTCTTACATGCTTTAATAAAAAAATACAATACTTACACAAAAGAATTTTAGTTAAAAAACTTTAACAATTGATTTACGACAATTAAATTTCAAACTACAACTTTTTTCAACTTAATTTTATCAAATCATCAAAGCTGACATCGTTCCTTTCAAAACGACTACGAAAAATACATCGGTTTTTAAATTTAGATCGCGTGTTTCAACCGGATTGTGGCCTTTCCTTACAATAAACCTGTATTCATCAGTTCTTTTCACGAAACCCGGTTGACATGAATTTATGATACGCTTTCACGGAGTGTATTTCGTTAATTACTTTTAACTTTTGTTATTTAATTACCCATCCATTAATTTCTGAATATGAACTATTGCTTTTATGTTTTTAATTATAATTTTGTGGATAAAAACTAATAATACTTACTAATAGTATCGAATCATGTTCTAAAGCCCTAAGTAACAACTTTAGAATACAACTTGTCTCAATACTCAATATCTTTATTGCACTCCACATGTTAGAAAAAGGTGTTACTTATAATATCACAGATACAATATGGACCCTGTTGGGTATGGCAGTTTAGAAGAGAGGAGGATGCTAGATTTTAAAAATATATATTTATATGGAAAAGCATCAAATTAGTAAACTTAGTTTTAAATATTTAATTATTACTATTCTCTCCTTTTCTGAACCCGTGGCATAAAGAGCCACTGTCTAGAGAGAGGATACAGAGACATTCATATTTTAAGTTTGATGACAGGTCACCTCATAGATGCATCTATGTTGTAGTTTGGAACCCCATCTTTAATTTTAAACTTAACGTTACGTAACTGTCTTGCATTATGGCAGCCGCATTCGATTATTCAACATACCTTATATTTTTATTGAATCGCTACCCAAAAACTGCAGTTTAACATTTTAAGTGGCTTCTCTGCAAATAAGTCATCTTACTGTTCAGAGTCAAATGAATAGATGTATTCAGTGAATCAATCATATCAGCGTATGGATGTCCACTGTTGAACATAGGCCTCCTCCAAATGCTTCCACCCTGCGCTGTCTTGTGCCTCCCTCATCCATTCAGTGAATCATCATCATCATCATCATATCAGCCAATCAAAGTCCACTGCTAGACATAGGCCTCCCTACAAGAATTGCCCCCTCGTGCGGTCCCGTGCCTCCCTCATCCATCGGCTTCCCGATTCATTCATTTCTTCCATTCGGTGAATGCGTTGCATTAAATATTTTACTGATGTATTAGCTTGAATTCTTATTTTACTTTACCTTTATTTTATTATCTTTCTTTTAGAGAAGAGAAGAGAATTGGAATGATTATTTGAAATGGTGCTAGCATTGTATTTACTTTGAGGTTAGTATGGTTCTCAGAAAATCATTTCTCCGGGGAAATCTATCAAGGGATTCCCTATTAAAGATTGGAATTTAGGACGTGTTTGCAAGTTACACGCGTGTCGATCACACGTTGCGTATAAGACAAACGTTGGGCTTTCTATTTTTGAAACACTATAATTCAATACTGAGTTGTAGCTGTATATAGTTTTAACTTTATCATCAATTCTATAATATTATAAAGAGGTAAAGTTTGTGTGTTTGTGACGTTCATTGTAAGGGGTAATCTCTGGATCTACTGAACGTACTGAAAGTGTCATAGGCTATATATTATCACGCTATGGCTAATAGGAGTAGAACAGTAATGAAATATGTTTAAAAAAGGGACGCGATTGGTATAGGGTTTAATTTCAAGTTTTCCTTCTTTTTATTTTGTAAAGATAATATTCACGGATAGTCCCTTAGTCGGGTTTTACGACACCCATTAGGATGTGATGGAGTGGTGACATATTGTATTCTTACTCCGTCACCACACGGAGAATTGTTTACATTATTAAAAGAGATCCATCTTGCAATGGTAAACCAGCAGCTACTTAAATAAAAAATATAATAATGTTCTCCTTTTGGAACTTATTGAATAAAAATAGAAACTGCTTCCTATTTATAGCTAAAAATTCGTCTGAAATTCAACGTCGACTTTCAATAAAGTATGTGACCTTATCGGTATTGGAAGTTCATTGAAGCATCTACTTCGAGTCGAGTGGAATATATTGCAGACAAACGTAAAATTATATTTCCTTAAGATTTATAAGAAATACTATCATTACGCGTAAGTTTTTATTAAATTACATATAATCTTTTTATTTAAAAAGCTTAGGAATAACTAGAAAAATCGAGTCCCCCCTCGAGCACCAATATTTTTCATTGTCTTTCTTCTTTTAAGTTTTTATTTTTCGTTTGGACACTTCCTAAGAGCTTATTTTAATACTTAAGTCAATTAATATTTATAATTATAATGGGATCAGATCATCTCGTCTCAAACTCTACGCAAAACATTTTTACGAGCGTTTTACTAATTAGCTGGGGAGCCTATTTATACTACAATCAAAAAAAAAAAATTAAGGTACTTTAAAATACGTTCTCGTTTATAACGTACAGTCAGCCCCTAAAATCGCTTGTACATTGAAATATACATATTAGTCTGAACATTAAACATGCCTTAAGTCAGTGATGCAACAAAATTTCAAAATAAACTCATCATCACATATTTCTATAATCCAGTAACAGACATTTTTCAATTGTCACTTAACATCTCAATGTGTCATAAGTCGCTGATAGTTCTTTAATACAAAATTAGATTAACAAATCATATTTGGAAAGTATTGACTGTATTTCTGTCGTGTGAATCTTCTTTAGGCGATTGGAATGTTACATGATTTTGTATTTTATTGTTTGTGACACGAGGTATTGCGATATCTGTCTGTCTGCGTCACCATGGACGAAATGCCCAGACCTGCGTTGATGGCGCTCGGATCGTGGTAAAGGACCAGGTGAAGTATCTGAGCCTTGTCCTGGACAGCAGATGGCGCTGCTTCAGCCCATATTTTAGTGAGCTGTCGACGCGTCTGCTGAGGATCATGGGCGCCCTCTCGTGGTTAATGCCTAACCTGGAGGGGGGGGGGGGCAGCACACGTTGTCTGCTATTATACGCCGGCATACTGCGTAGCATGCCCCTTTCGGTGCGCCTATCTGGACTCGAAAGGAGGGAGAATTTATCCCTCCTTCGGGCGCCCCAAAGGGCCATTGCTCAGCGGGTAGTGCGGGCCTACCGCACAGTGGGTGTTGCGGCGGCGTGCGCTCTGGCGGGCTCCCCTCCTTGGGAGCTCGAGTCATGGGTGCTCACCAGAGTGCACGGGTGCTTCGGCTCCCATACCTGCACTGGATCGGTCTGCGCGACCGCGGATACGACGCAGCACACCCTGGAAGTGTGCCCGTTGTGGTCGGAGCCGCGCATCAACAAGACCCTCTCGCGCCGCCACATCGGAGGAGGCGAGAGGGCAGGAGAAGGCGGACGTACCGCACCCTCCTGCATCCCGGTGGTGAGCAGGGTTTACAGGTGCGGGGGCACCTTTCATCCTATTGCACGACTCACCACCACCATCATGTGTGAACGGTCGGAGCACTCACGGCCGTTCTCAAGAAGAGTAGGGCTCGCCTGTCTGCTATGAAGATGGGTGGATGTGGAAGGAGGCTGCTGAGCGAGAGAGAACCGATCCCTCTCGAAAAAGGCGACGCCGTGGCAACAGCTCCGGCACCTCAATCAACCATGTTTCGCTAGCGGCTTCAGTAGAGGACTGCACTGCTAGTGGTACGATTATTATAAGTCGTGGGAGTATGTGGGCGGCAAATAAGGCACTGTTTGACGAGCCTTTTGCTTTTGCGAGGTGAGATAGGTTTCGGATGATGCAATCGCGTTCCCGAAACCTCTTTGGAACACCAGAGAAAGGCCATCGTGGAGGTTTTAGTCGTTAGACCAGTCTGGGAGTCCGACATCACTTGCTCGTCCTACCCCGAGGTGACAGGTATACGCAAAGTATTTCCTCCACGGAAAAAAAAAGGCTCGCCTGTAACAGCGGGGATCGCCGGAGGGGGACAGGACGCAAAGGCTCTGCCGGTTCCCCAGGCCCCCTCCAAGTAGGCGATGAAGGAGTGCCGCTGGTGACTTTTAGTGGGTGCACTGGAGGGGTTGCCTAACCCCTGGGAGCCCCACATATCCCTGCCGTCCCCCAACGGAAGGGGATGCGTAGGCATTTTACCCCAGCGAAAACAAAAAAAAAAGATTCACACGGAAGAACATTGCAAATAATAACTTGTTAATCTACTTTTGTAACCAACGACTATCAACGACGTATGGTATGACTTATAGTGGTTAAAATACAAAAATCGATTAACATTATGAACGCTTAAAGTAGATTCACATCCGAAACATTGAAAATATGATTTGTTAATATAATTTTGTAAAGTATGACTATCAGCGAGTTTTGATATTTAAGATGTATATGGACAAATGAAAGACGTCCTATCATCGTTTTATTACCATTTGAGATGTTTAGTTTATTTTGATATCTTGTAACGTCACTGACTTATGGTACTTTGAATGTTAAGAAGTTTTGTAAATTTAAACACGTTAAGCGATTATTGGAGCTGACTGTACAAATTAACTTATAAAGTTCTGTAAAAAGTTTAATAATTGATTACTGATTTTTCTAAAAGCTAAACTAAATATTCCTCACACATTTACACAACGCCATTTAGTCCCGAACTAAGCAGAGTTTGTACTATGGGTACTAGGCAACTGGTAAACTAGAGATACTGACAGCGTTTTTGTCAAGAGGACCGATATTAACCCTTTATAGGACGGTCCATACAAAGTGGCCAGTAAACTGGACAGTCACTTTATGGTCGATAGGTCAAAGACTTTTATAACAATGGCAACACTTATGATTATTAACGATAGTCAATAAGCCACATTGGCATGTTTACAAGCTAGCGTTCAAGTACGTCGCGTACGTTCAAAAACTCGCGTCATTTTTTCCGGTGGCCTGTCAACTGGCCACTGCGCACCCCCCTTCAAGTACAACTAAGTGTTGTGCAAAGAAAAAACATTGTCTTCAAGTAAAAGGTGAGTAAAATGATTGAGTTATAGTATATTCTTTATTATTAAATACAAATATAATCGACTACCGTAAAATAAATATGTTATTTTTGCAATTACACACAGACCGGTGCATTAACAAAACCTAGCTTAGAAATTGCACATGTGAGTTTAACGTAGTCTTAGAATCATATATTTAGATTATTACATATAAACTGTATCATTTCACACGACGTATATAGTAAATTTTTAAGATATAAAAACTTAATAAGCATACATATTCGGGTTCGGTAGTTATAACTTGATTTCGTAATTATTTAGGTATTTTTTAGATCAAAATGTAGGTACGTACAATTATTAGCAATTAATTGTTTCTGAGTATTGTTTTTTTTTGTTATTTTAGAAAGGAATTTATTTATGTGAATCTGGAGATGGGCTGAAATGATGGCCATCACTGATGACCAGGTCTTCGACTCGGACATTGGTGGCGTTTTCGAGGGTGATGTCGGTTTTGACGATGTTGTCTCCCATATCTGCACCATTAGTACCCGTAGCAATCTCGCATCGTGTTCCTCAGAACCTGTACATGTATCTCCCCAACTACTTCTACCAGCACCTCCACATCAGCTTTCTCCAACACCCCCAATAGCACCATCGCATGCACTGCCCTCAGTGTCCCCACCTATAGTTACGAATCAGACTCCCGAAGGTACCCCCGAAAATCTAAATAAATGGAGCTAGAATGAAATTGGAAATCCCCAGTACATAAAAAATTTAAATTTAGTAATTACATAGGTATAAATGAGGAAGTTGACCTAAAGTCATCAATGAACATTATTTTCTCTTTGTTAGAAGTGATGAGTTATTTATGTTATGTTTTTGAGGCCAATTAAAGACTGATTACGAAATACACAATGATTTTATTTTACTATGTTATTTATACCGAAAATAACCTGATTTTATAAGTGTCCAGTTTATTGGCCACTGATCATACAAAGATAGTTACTGATGTAGAACGGTCAGTGGACAGTATAGTGGTAACGACGATTTCAAACAATTTGTAATAAATTTTATGAAATAAAGTATTTTGAATTTGAATTTGAATTTGAGTGGCCACTATATTTTCTGATTTATCTCGGAAAATAAAAAGTTACGAAAAAAAAAATTTAAACATGTTGTTTTAAAAAACCCACTACAACATATATTTGTTACAAAATATAGCAAATTAAAAAAAAGTGAAGGTGTGCGTTAAAGGGTTAATAATGCGTTACTTTGTGTTGTATCTAACTTAATGCAAACTATTGCTTATTAATAATGACAAAACATTTTGAATAAATTTATTCTAGAAAATATATTATAAACATCAAAGTCTCAGTAATAATGATGCTTAAATTTTAAACGTTATTCATCACATTGTTCAACTTTATTATTGTAGGCTTACATAACACTTCTAATGTGATTTAAAGCTTTATGATTAAGTTTTTCTGTACGAATTAAACTTAAGTAGAAAACTCAAAACAAATCTGGTATGTAAGCACTACATAATTAAAATATCTCTTTCTGCTTTATTATGCTCCTGAGTTTATTGTTTACTTTGTAAATAGAAAATGAATTTCTAATACTCTTGAATATTATCGCAAGAGATCAGATATCTAAGTCCATCATTAAAATTATAGAATTTTATTGACAATTTAAAAATACAACGAAGGCCTACCTTTTCTTCTTGATCGGGAAGAAAAAGACCCATCTTACAAAAGACCAAAGAGTAAAATAAAGATGGAAGAAGATGATAAAAGAAGAAGGAAGGTGAGGAAAGACGATATAAGGTTATTGCCTGTTATGATAATGATGAGTTTAACTTCAATTTCATTTTTTACGGTTGTTATGCATGCGTCAAAAGCATGGTCTACTACCTACACAGAAATAAAAAGTGGATCCAAAAAATACACTGTATTGATTTAACTCAATGACATAATCAATGCTAATATGACATATACCTTCAAAACCCCATAATCTGTAGTTGACATTAATTTACCGGCCTTCATTACAAGTAACAACTTAAACAATTCAAAGTTTGACGAAATATTTACATTGGTAATAAACATAGTGACCATATCGTAGCCTAATTTGTGTCATCAGCATCATAACAGCCCATTAATGTCCCACTGCAAGGACGGGCCTCCTCCCGTGACGGAGGAATACTTGGACTACTAACACCACGCTGTCCAGACGGATTGGTATAAGGTTTAATTTCAAGTTTTCCTTCTTTTTATTTAGTAAAGATAATATTCATGGATAGTCCCTTAGTCGGTTTTTACGACACCCATGGGATAAGATGGGTGGTGACATATTGTATTCTTACTCCGTCACCACACTAATTTGTGTAGGGTAATGATAATTATAATCATTGAAATAGATGATTCTTATATCATGTTACCCGAAATTCGTTCACTGTTGGTCTTTTCCAAAAGTTTCCACTGCTCGCGATTATATCCTTTATTATCTACGAGAATTGTCGATAATCGTGGCACATTCCGTGAAGATTGTCAGTAATCGGAGATAATCTTGTAACAGCGGGAAGCCAATCTCAACACAAAAGTTTATACTGCAGAAAACCTTAATTTCTTTTCTTTCCTCAAACAAGACGTTGTTCCTCACTCGAACTATTTAAGTAAAAATATGTTCATAACAAAAAAGGGCATTTTGTGTTAAAATTAGGTTTGTTAAAGACGATTTTATCTTCAAACGGATCTGCGTGTCTGATTTTCACAAAGTGCTTCATCAAATTTAAGTGCCAATATTTTTTAAAAGTTTTTGTTGTCCTTTTCAGCCCTTGTAGCTATTTCTCCTTGGCTTATCTTTATCACATTTTTATACTTGTAAGCATAAGCGTTATCTTCATTATTAATAATATTGTTTGCTTCAGTAACACCGCAAATAAGTACCACTTCAGGATTTTGAATTGGCACTTCGTATAATTAACATTTTGTGGAATGTCTTTATTTTCGCGTTTTACTTCCATGAGGTTCAAGAATCGAATTTCGTAAGATCTTTCATTTTTATACCATTTCACCCATGGGAATATAGGTATAGATGACCTGTATCCACAAAATTATATGCAACATAACAGTTACACAACCCTCAAATAATAATAATTATAGACATTTAAATTCCAACAGTCTTGCAAATTAAATTTATGATCACTTGAAAAAGGTTCACGCGAGGAACATTACTTTTGAATCGGTCTAGTCTTCGATACAGGCTTTTATCTTCTTTGAACATGCGATCTTGGTTTTCGAAGTTAATACGAAATTAATACTGTACGGGTATGTTCTTGAAAAAGTACAAATAATATAGTACAGGCAGTATTTGCTTAATGAAAGTAATCATTCGTTTAAAAAAAATTGTCCACTCCCTTTTTTATCGTGATATCATCTGATAATATGATAAAAAACTGTTTTTATTAGTCGTACTCGTAGGACATGTGTGGCTCGTTAATCTGTACAAATAATCAGTCCACTCGGGATTTTTGAAAAATTAGGGACTATGCAAAGACGTAGTTCAACGTATTAATAATTTTACGGTGCTTGTACACGCTAAGAAAAATCGCCGGGCCTACGCAAGAATTCGTGTCGTTTCTAAGCACGACCTGTGTACACAGCGTTGGCGATGAATAAGAAAATATTCTTGTCTGCGCAAGACAAGACACGGCGAACGTTGTTGCGGAGGGGCGGGGAGCGGTGTAGTAGGGTATCATACTTTGTTGCTTTCTAGTCAACATTTTTACTAAAGGAAACTCACACTGATTATCACACTTGTTTTTACTTGCGCGCCCTACGCCCGTCTGACGACTGCACGAAAAAAATCCTATCGTGTATACATTTCGATTGGTCTTGTCTGCGGATGACACGAAAAGTTTTCGTGTGCGAAAAAGACAAAATTCTTGACGTCTACACGAAGATTTGTCTTGTCTGGCGTAGACACGGCAAATTTTCTTAGCGTGTACAAGCGCCCTTATTCTATAATCAATAATCTCAAATATTAATATTTCTATCATCATCATTATAATATCAACCAATTGACATCCACTGTTATTAATTATTATTATCGACTTTCCCGACGACCTAGTTAGGAAAGCTGAAAACAGATGGATGAGGGAGGCACAGAACTGCGAAAGGTAATATCTACTTATGTCCAGCAGTGAACATCAATACTTATATAGATCACTAGCTGACCCGTGCCCACTTCGTTAGGCCGCGAAAAAAAGCGTCACTTTTTTAAACATATTTCATTACTGCTCCACTCCTATTAGTCATAGCGTGATACTATATAGCCTATGACACTCCCCGATAAATGGCCTATTTAACACAAAAATAATTTTAAAAATCGGTTTAGTAGATCCAGAGATTACCCCCTACAACGTCACAAACACACGAACTTTACCTCTTTATAATATTAGTATAGAGTATTATCCATGTACGGTGGATTAAAAATACCTGGTACATATTAATCAATAAATCATGCCTCTCCCAACAAACGCCACAGAACAGGGTCCTCCGCCCTCCGAATTTAGTCCGACCAAGCGATCTTTTTGAGGTAGAATTAATTTATAGTACAGGTATTTAAAGAATACAATTGTAAGAATACAATATGTCACCACCTCATCTCATCTCATGGGTGTCGTAAAAACCGACTACGGGACTATCCGTGAATATTACCTTTACGAAATATAAAGAAGGAAAACTTGAAATAAAACCCTATACCAATCCGTCTGGCCAGCGTGGTATTAGTAGGCCAATTATCCCTCCGTCATCGGAGGAGGCCCGTCCCTGCAGTGGGACATTAATGTGCTGTTATGGTGACAGGTATTTAAAATTAAAATAAAAATCTTACTCCAACCAAAATGTTGATACTAAGAAAATTCATCTATACCTACTAACATCGCGTTAGACAGATATTTTACGTTATTCGCGCATTATTTTAAAACTGAGATATCTTTTAAACTAATAATCGGATCTCATTGCTGTAAAGGTCAATTTTGTTTAAAATTAAATAAATATAATGATTAACGTATTTATTTTGATAAGGGTCAATACCATATACACAAAATACCTTTACAAACAATGCATTTCTTTAAATCAAATTTGATTATTATAAAAAAGGTCGTAGTGAGTCAACCTTAGAAGATAGATAAATGCTGTCGTTGATTTAATTGTAAAACTTTTTTAAAGGTACAATTCTCTAATACATCATTTCAGTATATCTCCAGACGTTTAAGCAGCAGAAGCAAAATAAACGTTTATAAGCGTCTCTTTTATAAACATATTTCATTACTGCTCTACTCCTATTAAGCATAGCGTGATAGAACTTTTATGCGTCGTCATCATATTTTCTTTTATTTTTTTTATAAAAACACGACATTATACCGTTATCGAAACTGATGGAAAGCGTACATACAAAAGCGTAAATACAGTCTTGAAATGAAGGCAACGGATCATCATAACAGCTCAATAATTTCCCACTGTAGGGACGAGCCTCCTCCCGTGACGGAGGGATACTTGGCCTACTAATACCACGCTGGCCAGACGGATTGGTATAGGGTTTAATTTCAAGTTTACCTTCTTTCTATGTAAAAGTAATATTAACAGATAGTCCCTTAGTCGGTTTTCACAACGCCTATGGGATGAGATGGGGTGGTGACATATTGTATTCTTACTCCGTCACCACACGGATAAACACGGATAAATGCTTGCTTCTGAAGAAGCATTTGCCCCGATTTGATAATATGTTCCTAAAATCAAAAAACATTTTATTTTCTACCAAGCCTCGCATTACTTATTGAAATTTAAATAAGTACATGTAGCGCTCTTCGTGCCGGGGATCGATGTTCTTCAATAAAATACGTTAAACACATTTATTTGTATTTATTTTTAGCTTTTTTGGCTCGTACATCATAACCGCGTGGTTGCCTCTAATCATTCCCTTCATTCTCTCTCTCTCATTCGATTACTCACTCACGTCTTATTCTATCACGTTACATTCCACTCAACATTCAATCCAACATACATGTCGTTGAAAGTTTCAATACACAGAATTTGAACCCGAGTGAGAACAATGTATTTATTATGAAAATTAGAAAACGCTTTCAAAGTATTTTACCTCAAGCTTGTGAACATTTAATTTAACTACAACTTATAAGCAAATTATTTTCATTATTAAGACTTTTGTATGTAATATTTTCCTTTTGTAAATCCTAACAATACTGTAAGTAATATGGCACATACTAAGAGTATGTCGCTTGAAGCTTACTACAGAAAAATCTTTTCAGTCCAATGCCTCTTTACGTAGCGGACTTTTAATGTTTCCATTGCACATTCTTTTGAGTCTAAACACCTTTAAAATTCATAAACAAAGACGTGCTTCTTTCCGAGGGTTTTGCAAATCATTAGTTTTAGAAATTTCACATATATGATTTTCACGAACACAGTAAAATAAAAGACCAATACCAATCAGCCAATTTGTACATAAAACCACACATGTAGATCAATATAACTTATACCTGTCTTCTAACTATGACGGAAGATATCTTGAAGAGGGGAACACCAAACGGGAAACACATGCCAACGATATCCCCGCAATAGATCTAGACGACCCAAACAAGGTCATTACAAGTCGAACACTAGTATCGAGTTATAAAGAATAATACTCTTGGTCTAAAAAATTTAAAAAAAACTATGACATTGTATTTTTGTTTAATATTGATCAAAAGTATACAAATTAAAATATATAGCAGTCCCCTATTATTAAAAGAAATAGTCAAAAAGGAAAAACTATTTGCACCAGTCAATAATTTTCCAACATGGCATCAACACATCAACGTAGTGTAGGACGCCCCCCAGCTAGATGGACCGACGACCTCAATAGTCAATAGTCAATAGTCAATAACATTTATTCATGTAGGTTACAAAATAACACTTATGAATGTCAAAAACATGTTTACAAATAAAAATAAAAAAATTAAAATAGGTAATAACAATAAATAATTAATAAATTATAAATAATCAATAAATCAGTTAACAAATTGTAAATAATTAATAAATTAATTAACAAATCATAAATAATTAATAAATTAAAACAAAAAGCAGAAATAATACAAAGATTACATTAGTATGTCAAGTTCTGTATTGAGCCAAAAGTTTTTATCATTTAAAAAATCGTCAATCTTATAATAACCCTTCTGCATTAAGTGATTTTTTACAACAATTTTAAATTTGTTTAGGGGTAGGCTCATTATTTCTTTGGGCAACATGTTATAGAAGCGCACACCGAGTCCCACAAAAGTGTTGTGAACTTTGTGCAGACGATGGTGTAATCCTACCAGCTTGTGTTTATTTCTTGTATTTAAATTGTGAATGTCGCTATACCTAATAAATAAATGGATGTTATATCATAAAGGTCTCTGGGTCGGACTGGATGTGGAAGGCGCAGGACCGAGTTCTGTGGCGCGTGTTGGGAGAGGCCTATGTCCAGCAGTGGACTGCAATAGGCTAGTTGATTGATGGCATCGACACTTTCAGCCCCATGAACAATTTATAACTAGAACTATAGCCTCAAATCCCGATACCATTTAATCTACCTTTTATGATTTGACAGTCCCTTGGTTTCCTTTATAACTGGGGAATGTCTTGGAGTAAGTACGTTGATTCAGACATTAAAACAAGCTCTTCATTCCTTACGATTCACTTAGTTTTCCATAAAAACATTGAAGTTGAAGCATAGATTACAATTTTATAGCGCAACTAAATTCGATATCTTGATACTTGATTCCCCAGCGTCATAATATGATCGTACATGACGCATGGCGATACCGTACCTAAGTAAGAATATTTTCTTGATCACATTTCTTAGAAAAGAGATTCTTGGTATGGTAGAGTTTTCTTCGCTAATTAAGATTCGATTTCATAATACGATATGTGTCTTTGAAACTATTAATGGAAAATAACATTAACACGCGTTTCCTTATTCTTTGGAGATTGGTCACGATTAAAAGAATCTTGATTCTAGAAGTGCTTTAAATAATATTATTTCTCATCTCAATCTCAAGTAAAAAAAGCATAAACCTTTCATCATCATCATAACAGCCCATTAATGTCCCACTGCAAGGACAAGCCTCCTCCCGTGATGGAGGGATACTTGGCCTACTAATACCACGCTGGCCAGACGGATTGGTATAGGGTTTAATTTCAAGTTTTCCTTCTCTTTATGTCCTAAAGATAATATTCACGGGTAGTCCCTTAGTCGGTTTTTACGACACCCATGGGATGAGATGGGGTGGTGACATATTGTATTCTTACTCCGTCACCACACGGAGATAAACCGATAAACCTTTAATACACACAAAAGTAAAGTTTCCGTCATTGCCCCTACCAGCAGTTTGTTATGATGAAAAGATAAGTCATCAGTGAGATTTCCATATCCTTATCATCTAAACAGCCCAATAATGTCCCACTGCAGGGACGGGCCTCCTCCCGTGGCGGAAAGATACTTGGCCTACTAATACCACACTGGGCAGACGGATTAGGATTTACCTACAATATTCGTTCTTACGGTTGTTATTATCAATTTTTACTTAATTAGCTTACCTGGTATAACTAGAAAAATTGGTTTTTATTATATCAAACTTTTACCACTCTGTTTTTCATCACAACGGTTATAGTGTTTTACCTATCATCATAACAACCCATTAATGTCCCACTACAGGGACCTCTTCCCATGACGGAAGGATACTTGGCCTACTAATACCACGCTGGCCAGACGGCTCGGTACAGGGTTTATTTTCAAGTTTCCCTTCTTTTAATTTCGTAAAGATAATATTCACGGATAGTCCCTTAGTCGGTTTTTACGACACCCATGGGATGAGATGGGGTGGTGACATATTGTATTCTTACTCCGTCACCACACGGAGACCCTTTCTTTTTAACGGAGAATTTTACCTATACTTCATATCAATGAATGTTAGTAGGTATATTTTTATTCCAAGAATTTTCTATAGGTACGTGAAAATAGTTTCTTGGTAAACAACACCGGTCAGTAGGTCGTTACTAAATCGATTTATGGCGAAATCGATTTCTTATTATTAAATTACTAGCTCTCGTCGCCAAGGCTTTGTTTCTCAGGCAATATAAGTGATTTAGTATTATACGGTTCATTTGTGTGACAAGTGTAGGTACACAAAATATCTAGCTATTTTACCTCTTTTCTTAGAAATAACACTTATCAACATTTAACAGGAAAAAAATAACTATAACTTTTTTCTAAGAAAAAGAGTAATACTTTTATGTGGTATTTTATTGAATTAAGGGTGAATAGGTTTTTTCTTTCGAGCTATTAGTTGCTGGAAATGAGTCATAAAGAAATTTTCAAGAAATTGAAACAACGGGTAATAATTATGAAGGTCACCAGCTCAATATAAATCTAGGATACTTATAACCGCCTTCGCATTCAGTTTCAGCTTCTTTATTTTTTAACATAATGTTACAAAATAACAGCTTATTGACGTCGGTTTAAAACTACTTTACCTTACATATTAAAAGTTTTTAAACTTTACCACCGCTTCCAAGGCGCTAGTAAAGAAGAAGCGGCGTTACAAACTCTAAAGCATCATTATTTAGACGTCTAGCTCTATCATTTTATGACATTCATGAAAGTTTTATTGAATTACTTACAGATACAATGGAATCAACATAAAAACATAGGTTTTCTGTAAATTGGTAGTTGTTAGGTACATTTGTCAGTCCTGGGTTTACAGCTGCTTTTTGAGTAAAGTTTGATTATGTGTGAACCGTAACTAAGCGTCGACACCGATTTACAAAATTTCGTGACATTTAAGGATTTTTATACAAGTAAAAATTACTATTTTATATGAGAACATTCCTTTTGAAGCTACTAAATATTTTTATTTATTGCATTGAATAGATTTTTTACAAGGCTAGTGTGAAAGGGCTAGTCGGTGCGGGTAGGCCCCGGAAAACATAAAAATTATGTTGACCAGATAGGTTGGATATTGGAGAAGGGCCAAATAAAGAGCACTCGTAACCGACGCGCATGTATGACTCGCTTAATGAATGTGGACTAAGCCCAATTTGTTTGCCAGGATCGTGGCAAGTGGCGTTCTGCCTACCCTGGACGGGATAAGGCGTGAGTTTATGTATGTATAAATAAATTTTTCTAAATAAAATGGTCAGGCAATGACCGAGTTCTTAGGCAACAAGATTAACAAAACGATTGAATCCAGATCCACATTCTCTATTTAAAATCGAAGCAAGAAGCAATGTAAGAACTTTAAAGCTTGAAGCTAGATTTGTGAAACCTGAGCAAGTTCTAGGAAGTTTTGTAAACGTGCTTTGAAATCTAAATCTTTGAATAAGAAAGATCTGGATTTCAAGAAAAGCGTGTTATCACGTCGCAAACTCTTTAAATATTCTCTTTATTTAAAATAATATAGAAACTAAAATGTAAATAATAATGTAAAGAATAACACTTCTTTTTATCAAAATTGCTAGTCTTCATCCTTCAGTTGAATTTCAGAATGACGTGGTAAGCTCCTTTTGTTGGGTGCCGTACTGGATATCGAAATTCAACTGATCGATTAACTACTGGTCGAAAAAACTATGTTTCTTTGAATAATTGGGCGAATAAACGATATATCCCTTAACGATTGGTCGAAAAAAGAATTTGGTTTAGGTTATGTTAGAACAGTGGTCATAAAGAGCGAAGGTGAGCGAGCGAAGCCCAGGTCGGCCGCTGCAGAGAGAGCTTGTTTAGATATGGTTTCCTGGGTGTTGAAAATGTCGGTTGCAAATATTCCCGTCACTACTGATCTATTGTCCTGTCTCTTGTGCCCTGATAATTGCACCATGGAGGATATAAAAGATGCTACGAATCGAGTCATACGAGTGGCTAAATTCTGAGGTGGTACCTTGTAAGATATTGATTTGAAAGAAGAAGAAACAGAACTTGTACTAAGGCACTAGAGAAAATACTTAGGTATATTCTTAACCTCTTCGGAATAATTATAATATTTTTTTCTCATAAATACATCCTTATTTATCATAATAGCCCATTAATGCCCCTATGCAGGGACGGGCCTCCTCCCATGGCGGAGGGATCCTTGGCCTACTATTACCACGCTGGCCAGATGGATTGGTATAGGGTTTAATTTTAAGTTCTCCTTCTTTTTATTTCTTAAAGATAATATTGACGAATAGTCCCTTAGTCGGTTTTTACGACACCCACGGGATGAGATGGGGTGGTGACATATTGTATTCTTACACCGTCACCACACGGAAAGTCCATCCTTATTATTAACTTCTAAATTATAATATTTTTCTATTCAAATATCTAAGGTAGGAACCTTATATAGAAAACCTTACGGTAATGGAAACACTTTCTATAAGAAAGGTTTCGCAATTCATTACAATGCGAATTCGGTTCAATTACTCTTTTATTTACTTGCTTTTTAATATTTCGTATCCACTGTTAAAATATCTATTTTACTTAAAATGTTCCTTTTACGTAAATCTAATGGTTCTCAGATTTGTTGTATTTATTTTTGATAGAACGTGTATTTTTATCGACTTTAAATAGAAGAAACGAGGTCGTTTTTGCACCAATTTAATATTAATATATTTTTTGGTTTGTTTTTTATGTAAAAAATAGGTATATTTTTAGATTGTAAATAAAACCGACCCCTGTTTTTGATTAGGAAATTAGATTTAAAACGTTTTCGCTTGCCGCGAGCAAGCGTTATGTTACCGTTTAATGAAAATATGTACGTGCATTTAAAAATAATATTACATGTATTTGAGGAGACATTTAATATACATCCAACTGAAGGAAGGTAATGTTTTTCCCATTTAATATGTATGTATGTTGCCTCCTAAACTGTTTGACTGATATTGAAGTATGCTATGTCATATAAGATTCATAGTTCCTTATTCTTCTGGAGCGCCATAAACAACGTAACGTCAGTGTTATGCATACCGTAATTGTCATAATTATATATCAGATAAAATACTTTGTATTTTTTTTCTATAAATGTTTTTAATATGAGATGTGGTAGTCAATCAATCAAATCAATCAACTAGCCTATTGCAGTCCACTGCTGGACAAGGCCCAAGACATGCGGCACAGAACTCGATCCTGCGCCTTCCGCATCCAATCCGACCCAGAGATCTTGATGTGGTAGTGCTTTGAAATAAATAAATAAACGTCAGAAACCAATTTGAAATTGTTCTTTATTTCAAAATTATTTGATAACAGTAGGCTAAAATGTACTTGTCAGGTATTTTAGGATATTCTTAACATCAGCAATATACTTACGATGCCGTGTTGAAGGCCTTTAGTTATTTCACGAAACACTAACCAATAATTCACAATAAATATAATCGTGTAAATATATTATTATGAGTCCTTTAAAAATAAAAGTTATAATAATATGCAAAATATAAAGACGTGAAAAACTTTCAAGGAACTCAGTATCCAATTAGATTTTATCTGTTATTAGCGAAGTAATTTTCTGACTCATAAATTATCTGAAAGTTGTTCTATTTCGAACTTTACTTTTTCTTGTATATATTTTTGATTTGAATTGTAGTATTTTTAGGTATGTTTGCATTTTTTAGTAAACGACGTATTAATAAATAATAAATAATCCTCACACATTTACACATCGCCACCTAGTCCCAAACTAAGCAAAGCTTGTACTATGGGTACTATAGACAACGTATAAACATACTTAAATACTTTTTTTGTAAATACATACATAATACATAGAAAACACTAAGACCATGATGACCAGTGATTTATTTATGTCCATCGGTTCCGAGTGCTACGTTCTTTCCCATTCAGAAGGACGTCACTAATTATGTTTCTTTTAGAGACTTATGGATGTTAATTTATATTTATAACAGTTTATTTACGGACATCAATCTGTACACAGCGCCAACTGTTCCCAAAGTAAGCTAAGATTAAACTGCTTGTGTTATGGGTAACAAAACAACGGATAAACATACTTAAATACTTTTTTTTTTGTAAATTACATATTATACATAGAAAACACTCAAACCAATGCAAACAATCATGTTCATGCACATAAATATTTGCTTTGAGCGGGAATCGAACCAGAGACTTCTGCGTAGCAGCAATGCTACAAACCTACTACGCAACAGAGGCCATAAATGTATTATGTCTCTTTAAGAGACTTATTGATGTTAATTTATATTTATAACAGTTTATTACTGTCCCACTGTAAGTTGAGGCACACTCCAGTTATTGAGGGTAACTTGTCCTTAACTAAGATAAGATAAAGTTAAGTTCTTGTATAAGGTTTCCTTTTCTTTCTCTGCGATAAAACCTGCTAATTTCCTTTAGTAATTTTTTAGGAGTCGGTTGAAAAGATCGTATACCTTTTCCATTAGTAATTCATTAAGATTTCCAAGGAAAAAGGGTTTCTTAGGATAATGTTTAAGGCGCTTGATTTTGTGAATAGAGATTCAGATTACTTCGAAGAAAAAAAATGGTGTATTTTATACTTTAAAATAAGAGTCGAGGATTAATTCAAATGTTTCAAAGAATAATATATTTCGAATAGTTATGAAATAAATACTAAACCGTCGTCAGACCAGTATGATATTAGTGGGTAAAATGTTCTTCTTTTACTTCGAAGTAGGGTACATGTCCTAGTGATATAGATACGTTAAATTCTTTTGCTCCTTACAGTGTTTTAAATGAAGATATATAGCGACCTGCCGCTGCTCCGCACGGGCACTTACTACAGAATGTACTTAAACAAAGTTAAAATGCAGCTTCATGAGAAATCTCTAAATTTAAATAGATTTCTATATTATATATTATGCATGACTGTTAAACATATAAACCTTCCTCTTGAATCTATTAAAAAAACCCCATCAGTTGTGTAGTTCTAAAGATTTAAGCATACAAAGGGACATAGGGATAGAAAAAGCGACTTCATTTTATACTATGTATAGATATATAGTTCGAAAAGCGAGATTTAAAGTATTAAGCTCTACAGTAAAATTATATGGTAATCTAAATATTTCCACTTAACGTGGTGATGTGCATCCCATAGTTAGCTAATTGAGAAAAAAATTATAAAAATATAAACAAAAAGAAGGAAAACTTGAAATTAAACCCTATACCAATCCGTCTGACCAGCGTGGTATTAGTAGGCCAAGTATCCCTCCGTCACGGGAGGAGGCCCGTCCTTGCAATGGGACATTGATGGACTGTTACGATCAAGCTAATAAATAAAATAATTTGTTTCAGATAAACTGTGGAAGTTGGAATGACCTCCAACGTGAGACCGGCTTGTGAAGATGATACCCTGTACATGGCCGACAACACTATTCTTTTTGATATGGTGAGTTTATATTTGATACAAAATAAAAGGAACATATAGGGATACCTATGAAATTGCCGTTTTATTTCTCCGCAGTCTTTAGACTCTATATTCTTTTAAAATATATATTATTGTTATATATTTTTTGTTATTTAGGATATATAGGATATTACCAACACCTAACAAAAGATAATAAATAAAAATAATTATTATTTGTTTTATTAATAAGCCTGTGAACATGGGTCCAATTTAAAACAGCGGATTTCTCCCTTTGTTTAAATTGTAACTTCTTCAGTGATACTTTTTTTTTTTTGCTTTTAACACAATAGTTTGCTTAAATGTGCGCCATTACTTATACCAAATTTTATTCTATTATGTTTAGTAATTATTGAAAAATCTAAGAAAACGTTAATATGAAAAATCTAACTTCTTCACACAAAACGGCAATTTCATAGGTAAATAACTAGTATAATGTTTGACGTAATTATAAGTAGGTCCTGAATAAGTTAACATTTATTTAATGTCAAAACCTTAACAAATACCTATTATCATTAAGCTATTCTTTTAAGTAAAAAAGTTTTTTAGAGCTCCGTTGTAATTTCAAAACCTAATAATTAGGTGATTTTAAAATTATTTTTCCAAAAATAATAATTACACTTAAACCGATAAGTGATATCCTATTAACTCTATTTTTAAGTATTTTGTAAAATTTTTAGATTAATGTACCTATTATGACATTAATAACAACAACAGTAAATAATATAAATTAAAATAATAAATGACATTAAAATGTATAGGCTCTTAAAAATCAACTTAGAGACCCATGTATCGAGGGATTTATTAATATTTTTGTACCTAATACTATCCAGACTTAAAAAACTTAGGAATTGTGAAAACTGTGCTAAATGGGATTTGTACTCACAACTTCAAACATGACAGGTACCCACGACTATTTTTTTATTTTGCTTTGGCATAATATCCTAATTTTAACTTGAACTTTACAAAATCTTACAAATCAAACCTAGCAATATAGCTGCTAAAAAAATACGATACCTAGGATTTGTTATTTCTTTGTCTAAAGGGCAAAGATAATCACTGTTGATTAACCATCTACACTAGACCATGAAACTTAAACCTAACTATTAGTCTTGAAAGAAGGGTTATTCTCTATTTTTGAAACGAAATAGTTTACAAAATAGAAATATTTTAGTAAATTTACATACGATACAAAACTAATGCCTTTTTCCGTGAGGGGTAGACAGAGAGAGATCACTGACTGTCTAAATCCTTACAAAGCGACACCCAACATCCCGCTTTTTGCCATGTGGTGGAAACTTTGACCTGGTGTGTGGTAAACATCACCGTTTTACTAAATTTATTTATGAATTTTACATAAAATCTCAATCGCCATTACTTAGTTATAAAACGAATGAAAAGATTTATTTGAATTGCATGCACTACTGAAGCCTCTGGGTATATTTCGACTGAACAACTGAATACAGGCTTTGGCAATTAAGATACATAACCGTTTGCATCCATCGGTGTTCACTTATAGGTACGATATTCGTAAAAACTTGCAATGGGATGCAATTAGCGGTTAATTGAAAAACGAGAAACGCCAATTCGGTTATAATTGATAGGTATCTGGAATGTAAATCCAAAAACTGTTACGAGTTTTGTCTCCTTCAAATATGTTTTAAGTTTCAATACTATTAATTCGCTTGTGATTCATAACAGCCCATTAATGTCCCATTGCAGGGACGGGACTCCTTCCGTGACGGAGGGATACTTGGCCTTCTAATACCACGCTGGCCAAAAGGATTGTTATAGGGTTTAATTTCAAGTTCTCCTTCTTTTTATTTCGTAAAGGATAGTCATTAGTCGGTATTTACGACACCCATTGTAATGAGATGTGGTGGTGACATATGGTATTATTACTCCATCACCACTCCTACAAGTATTTTTTTTCTGATTACTGTCTCCCTCATTTGGTTGCCCACCAATTTTACAAAATAGTCTATCCACTTGGTGAGAAACCTGCCATGTCGTAGGTATGCGGTTTCAAGAACTTTTCCGCTCCGTAAAAAGTACAAAAGAAAACTGTTGAGAATAACCCACACGCTACAAAACTGTTCTTCGTTACGGTTTAAAGTTATAGCGTGTCAGGGGTGCTACTGTACCGCCCTCTGCCTTATCATTTGAAGGTCGGTGTCGTTTAGATAAGAATAGTAAGTGCCTCACCTCAAGACAATCTAGATTATTTTATTCTAGTACTAAATATAAAACTTTTGTTTAACAAGAAAGTAGTCTCCCCAAATGTTTAGTAGCGAAAAACACGTAAACGCTTTATTTATGGTGATTTTTTTAGCTTGGTTTCTAGTAAAAGTATTTTAACCTTTTCTAGCTTAATTTTAAACCAAAAAAGAAAATAAAGATTAGTAGTTTAAAAGTCTCTCATCAACATTATAACAGCCCATTAATATCCCACTGCAGGGACGGGCCTCCTCCCATGACGAAGGGATGCTTGGCCTCGTACCTAATACCACGCTGGCCAGACGGATTGGTATAGAGTTTAATTTCAAGTTTTCCTTCTTTTTATTTCGTAAAGATAATACTTACGGATAGTCCCTTGGTCGGTTTTAACGACACCCTTGGGATAAGATGGGGTGGTGGCATAATCTATTCTTACTCCGTCACCACACGGTTCAAAGTGTATACTAGGCCATTATTAAACCTTTTTAAATTAGTGATGTACCTAGAGCGACTGTTGGCATAAAACTGTGCATAAATATATTTTTATCATATTTTCCATAGTATGTAATTAAAAGCTTTGGGGACTGCAGGTTTTAGGTATAACATTAAAATATTTTTTTTAAAACCTGTATAATAATATTTTTAAAGGAGGGTAAATACGGCAAAGCCCTAATTATTACGCATGTTCTTTCGCTTTAATAATATGCGTATTATTAAGTTTAATTTTAAGAGAAATATTTATTCGCTAATGAACATAATCCATTCTTAGAATTAGTACGTAGGTACACTTTATAAACTGAAAATACCCGAGAAAATCTTTTATTATTTTGATTATAATATAATACTAGAATTTTAAGCCCCATGTACAGCTAAAGGTATTATGTTATAGTGTAGGTATGTTAGTCAGTAACATAATTTATTACGTAAATATGTTACGTTTATAATGGATGCCAAGACAATAGCTTTAATTGTTAGTAAATTAAAGATTTAAAGTAGGTACCTAAACTTAAAAAAGATCGTGACTTATATACAATCCGCTTGATTAAAAGGGAAACAGGAGGTATACAGGTTCGGGATATTATAAAGAAAATAAAACAGGACGATTGTTTTATAAGTGATCCTATTAAAATCGCGAATGCCTTTAATGATACTTTATTAAACTCTCACTCAAACCGAGATAATATTCAAAATTTTCACCCAAAAGACGGCATACCAAATGTGTGCGGTAGTATTTATTTAAAACCGTGTGACCACACTGAAATTTTTAGTATTGTTATGTCTCTAAATAATACAAACTCAGTAGGCTACGATGAAATCAGCACAAACGTAATTAAGCACTGTGCGTTTGAACTAACTCCGGTCTTAACTCATTTAGTAAATCTCTCCTTCATTGAAGGATTATTCCCTATTCAACTTACAAAGTGTATAGTGAAACCGTTGTATAAGAAAGGTGAAAAATCATTACTGAGTAATTACAGACCAATAACACTAATTCCTGTATTATCTAAAGTATTCGAGACTGCCATGCATAAGCGCTTATATGATTTTGTTACGAAAAACAGTTTGTTAAGAAATGAACAATACGGGTTTCAAAAGGGCAAATCTACGTCTCTAGCTTGCTTTAATCTGACTACTAGAATCATAGAGGGTATTGATAACAAAGAAAATGTCACTGGCGTATTCTTTGATATGAAGAGCGCATTTGACCTTGTCTCGCATAAAATATTGCTAAATAAGTTAGAGAGGTACGGAATCCGCGGTACTGCTCACCAGTGGCTTGAAAGTTACTTAAAATAATATAATAATAATAATAAAAACGTTTATTCATCTCCACAAATTACATGTACATACACAGTTGACAGAAAGGTTACAAGTTTATAAGTAATTTGTGGGAGATCTGGAGTCTAAACTAAGCCTAGGCCTGTACTATAGATCTCCAGGCCCCCCGTTTTAAACATAGGATAGATTGTCAACAATGAGATGATGTATTGAGCGTTGTGGTTGTGACTAAAATATAATTGCGTGTGCGCGTGTGTGTATGTGAGCGCGTGTGTGTGTGTGTGTGTGAGTGCGTGTGTGTATGTGAGTGCGTGTGTGTATGTTTGTGAGTATGTGCATGTATATACAATACAAAAATTTTAAATAATTATTATGTCTTTCTATGTATTATGTTTATTACATTATATTATATTTTAACTATTAGAATTTTTTCTGTTTCATCATAATCTAGTTTCTGTAACCATTTGTAAATTACATTTTTGCTTTCAGCTTTACAATAGTTTGAGAATGGAGCTATTTTATTTATTTTATTAAACAGCATACTTCCTCGAAATGGAAAGAATCTTTGTGCAAACGACGTGTTTACTGCAACGGATTCACAAATCGCATAATTTCTTCTTCTTTGAGCTATGTGACTTCTTCTGTCCTCTGAAACGTCATTGAGTTTATGTAATATGGATAACATTATGTAAATCTGACGGACAGTAAGGACTTGTGCTTCTTCATACAGTTGGGTTGTGGGAAAAAGACGTGGTTTTGATAATCCTACTTTTAATATTAATCTTTGAGCTCTTTCAAGGGTTATCATCTTCGTTTTACATGCTCCTCCCCAGGAGGTGATGCAGTAGGATATAATTGACTGCCCTAGGGCCTCGTAAACTAACCTTATTGTCTGTCTGTCTGCCACATCACGGAGAGTTTTAAATATATATGTAAGTTTTCGCAACCTAGTAGATACAGCATTGATATGGTTTTCAAAGTTTAGATTTGCGTCAATTTCTATTCCAAGGTACTTAATACATTTAGTGGGTGTAATTTTGGGACATGTGCAGTTATAAATAGAGGGAAAGTTACATTTATGAGCAATTATATTATTGGGGAGATTAGCTAGCTCTTTTCTATTTTGGATACTGAACACAATGTAATTGGTTTTATCGTCATTTAAAGTGAGGGAGTGTGATATCAGCCAGTGACACACCGTATCGAAACCCTTCTGAGCAAAATCAAAAAGCTCACTCCATGAGTCCGCAAAGAATGTCAAAGCTGTATCATCGGCATACGCAGAGATTCGATAATTGTCAAGATAAAATATAGGGAACAATGTGTAGAGATTGTGGACGTAAATTATAAGAAGGAATTAAAGACATACAGATCCCCATACTTAGTTGGGAATTCGGGTGTGCCTCAAGGTAGTACCCTTGGGCCACTACTTTTTCTGATTTACATTAATGATCTGCCCAGTGTAATTCCTTATTCTTGTACTTTATTCGCTGTTGATATTTCAATAGTAGTGACATCCAAAAATTTCAATATTAATTATAACAATGACATAAATAATGCAATTAATTCAATCGTTCAATGGTTACATGAAAATAATTTACAGGTTAACCTATCTAAAACTCAATTCATGCAATTTAGTACCTATGGTAAAAGACAACAATCATTAGACATTAAATATTCAAATGAAAATATTACAGAGGTAAATGAAATTAAATTCTTAGGTATAATTATTGACAAAAATATAAACTGGAAGGCACATGTAGAGAAGGTTTGTGACAAAATAAATAAATTTATATATGTGTTAGCCAAACTTAGAAAAACTTCAAATCCTGAAACAGTTCTAATGACATATCATGGCTACATTGCATCAGTTCTAAGCTACGGTCTAATATTATGGGGAAATTCAACAGACGTAAACAAGGCATTTGTTGCTCAAAAAAAATCTATAAGAGCAATGTGTGGAGCTGCACCATGGCATTCATGTAAGCCTCTTTTTATAAAGCTTAAACTTCTAACACTGCCTTGCATGTATATTTATGAGGTTGCAAAATTTGTGAGACAAAACCCTACTTTTTTTGCTAGAGCAAGAGAGATGTTTCCGAGAAACACGAGGAATCCAGAGAGAATCGTCCTTTCTCGTGTACCAAAAACTATGTTGTATCAAAAGAATTGCTTGGCAATGTGTGGTAAAATTTACAACGCCATTCCTGATAACATAAGGAACCTCATAACAAAGCAATTTAAAGTAAAACTGAAGGATTGGTTAATACAGAGATGTTTTTACTCTATAGATGAGTTTTTAAAAAATAAAAATAATAATTGATCATTTAATTTAAAATTGTTATTTAATTTATTTAATAATTTATTACTTGTTTGTTTAATGTTTATTGTGTTATTAATTAATCGAATGAAAAAATAATTGCTGTTATATTTTAATTTATGATTAATGTATTTTTTTTATTTTTTTTTATTATTAATTTATTGTGTTTAATGTAAAAATATTTGTACGCTAATAACTTGGCTAAATATGTAGATCTATAATTATTGTAAGACCTATATGTATGCACCATATTTAATGCAAATAAATATCTTTATCTTTGTATGTGAACATGCACCCGAAGACAAATAGTATCTTAAGAATCCAGCTTAAATTAAAATAAATAGAATATTAATGCCAATAAAACCTACGACAAAACTTATTAATAAGTGAAAAATTTAAATTTTCACTAGGGATCATGCCCTGTGTCGCGGGGACTTTTACAAACATCAATTAATGGACACATAGAACACCCAGACTCAGGACAATAATTTGTGGATCTCACAAATTATTGTCCTGCGTGGGGATCGAACCCACAACCTCATGCGCGGCAGCCGCTGGCTCTACCGGCGCGCCACCGAGGTCGTCGTTTTTTTATTTTTTTTTAATTACTTTGTTATTTTTCTAAATAAAGATACAAGTAACAAAAAATACATCCTATTATGAAAGAATAGTTAGTGTTGTTATAGTCCATGTTTTACAAAACAATGAATTCCATTTGAATGCAATATTGTATTCAACTCTGATTCAAACCCAAACAACGCGCCTACACATGTTCGTCCTATTTCCTGTAGTTTGATTTTTCTGCTGATGTTTTTCTTCCTTTCGGTTTCGATTGATGTTGCATTATTATACTAGCTTTGCTCAATGATTTGATAAAAAGTAAAGAGCAAAAACACTATTCGCTTTCGTTATAACAAAAATTACAAATAGAGGATCATTGTTAGAAATCTTAGAACTAGTAATACTTTTTGTTTTGTTTTGAGAAATGAATCGTTGTTCAACTTTTATGAAGCCTCTTACAGGTGCCGTATCGCATTGCATAATGTTCACCTATAAATTGTTCCACCCCATAGCGAATATCTTGTCTATGAATAGTTGGAGTTCAATTACATGTAGTGCATGTCCTGCCTAGCATATTGCATTTCAGCTTCAATGAAATTAATCTTGTATTGTCAACGGCCGCTGGCGCTGGTATAACTTTATCATGATATGATGCATATTCTATAAACAACCTTTTAATAACACTACACTGAAAATACATACTAGTGATAATAAATGATTGAAGACTTCCGCTTTATAATGCACTAGCTGACCCGTGCCCAATTCTTTAGGCAGCGAAAAAAACGCGTCACTTCTTTAAACAAATTTCATAACTGCTCCACTCCTATTAGACTCCCTACTATGACACTCCCCGATAAATGGACTATTCAACACGGAAATATTTCTTTAGATCGGTTCAGTAGATCCAGAGATTACCCATACAACGTCACATACACACAAACATTACCTCTTTTTAATATTAGTATATAGATTTCTTTCGCATTGTGCATATTAGTTGATCGTCCTCGTACGATTTACATTGACGTGAATCATACTTTTCAATGTTCCGTGTGGTGACGGAGTAAGAATACAATATGTCACCACCCCATCTCATTCCATGGGTGTCGTAAAAAGAAGGAACACTTGAAATTAAACCCTATACCAATCCGTCTGGCCAGCGTGGTACTAGTAGGCAAAGTATCCCTCTGTTAAGGGGAGGAGGTCCGTTCCTGCAATGGGACATTAATGGGCTGTATGATGATACTTTTCAATAAGAACAACAAGCTTTTTACGAAAAGAATTCTAGTAAAATTTGAGTTCCACTCAAAAAATTTTAGCAGATTTTTCTCTTATAAACGAAATAGTTATGATGGCGGAGTTAGGCTGGCTAAGTTAGCCAGGATTCTGTACGTACAATGGATCAAAAGAGAATTCAAGAGCGGAAACTAGAGTCCACCATCCAATCCAATCCAATAGGATATAAAAAATCATAATTTTTTATACATTGTAATCTTTGCCGCGAAGTAGTGGAATATGGATTTCAAATAGGAAATAGTTGCCTGTGATGCGAGTTTTCATACGAATGAGCTTAAAAACATTCCGTTTACTTCTTTGTATATCTCTTAAGTATATATGAAGATAATCCTCGTTGCAAACTTACAGATATTATATTCAATTGTTCTGTAAGCTGCAGTTCTGGAAAATATAAGTTCAAAAGTAAATATTTGTGTAAGCATTTATAAGCATTTCCAAGATTTTGTTTAAGTTACATTATACTCGTATATCTGTCATAAAGAATATTATTCAGTAGTTTATTCCGAATTACCTATTAATGCAAGGTTTTTTATGAATCATTGAAAAAAATTTAAAATTGTTTATCCTTTTCTGCTTCCACAATCAATTCTTGATTTATTAAACGATTGTAAGTAACAATCATCATAACAACCCATTAATATCCCATTGCAGGGACGGGTCTCCTCCAGTGACGGATGGATACTTGGCCTACTAATACCACGCTGACCAGACGGATTGGTATATAGGGTTTATTTCAAGTTTTCCTTCTTCTTATTTCGTAAAGATAATATTCACGGATAGTCCCTTATTCGGTTTTTACGAAACCCATGGGATGAGATGGGGCGGTGTCATATTGTAGGTATTCTTACTCCGTCACCACACGGAGAACTCGTTAGTGAAGAAGTAACAATCGTTTGGTTATAAATACTCGCTGTCTTCTTAGTACTTCTCTGCAATGTCTAAGTCTAGAACTACGAATAACATACTTACTTGTTTTCTAACTCCGTCAAAGTAGACACGTTTTGGTCTTGAGTGTTGTGAAAGTAGCATCGAGCTTTTATTTAATAAAATGATCTCATTAGTGATGTAGGTGGCTAAGTTTTACCACACAAAGTTCATATTTTTGCGATATTCTTTGCCCTAGTTTATTATCCTTCTTATTTCTTATCCATCACCTGCTATTTATGAAGTTGAGTATTAGTAAATCAATAGAATCCAGACATGGAGAGAATAATAATACAATTCATTCTTGTACTTGTATTGTACCGCACAATACATTCTTCTCCGTGTGGGGACGAAATAAGAATACAATATGTCACCACCCCATCGCATCCCATGGGTGTCGTAAAAACCGACTAAGGGACTATCCGTGAATATTATCTTTACGAAATAAAAAGAAGGAAAACTTTAAAATAAACCCTATACCAATCGTCTGGCCAGCGTGGTATTAGTAGGCCAAGTATCTCTCCGTCATGGAAGGAGACCCGTCCCTGCAGTGGGACATTAATGAGATCTTATGAAAAAAAAATGAACTACAGGAAGAGATAGAAATACGCCTTTATCTACATAAAAAACATAATAATATCCGTACCGTAAGATTTATACATTCAACTAACTACTTTAATAAAAAGCTACTAAAGTTATAATTTGCCTATAACAGCCCTTTCATGTCCCACTGCAGGGACGGGCCTCCTCCCGTGACGGAGGGATACTTGGCCTACTAATACCACGCTGGCCAGACAGATTGGTATAGGGTTTAATTTCAAGTTTTCCTTCTTTAGGATAATATTTACGGTTCCTTAGTCGGTTTTTACGACACCCATGGGATGAGATCGGGTGGTGACATATTATTGTATTCTTATTCCGTCACCACACGGGCAGAGTATTACATTAAAAAGGTATATTTGTTATTATTACTGAGTCGAATTAATTATTATGAAGTAAAACAAAAAGTAGGCCACTTCGTAAGCTCAATACGCTTCTACGTGAAACTACGAGAAAACGTCAGTTTCAGATGGAAACTTTGAATTGAAGTATTTCTATAAAGTAGGTATAATAAATTTTGTTTAATTTTTTTCCGTACACTGGTTTGAGCACAGATTTTAATTTAAAGTAAATGCTTGAAAATGATTTTGGGGTAGCGAAAATAATGTACGGTAAATAGATTTGCTGGTAAGTGAAATACTTATAAGTATTTCCATATTTTTGAATAAAATACAGTCTTACAAATTTGTAACTACGAGTAGATAGGTATACCTAGGTATTACTCGAGAAAATAATTCAGTCGAGCATTGAATTATAAAAGTAAACAATAAGTTTTAGTATTTAAAATGTCTTTTCAAGAAATTTCAAATTCATATAATGTAGATTGTAGACAATATGAAAAGCTTTAGCTAAATATGTCGTGAGGAATAAACAAGCATGTTTTCGAAAACAATTGTGAGATTGTATACAGAAAATGGATTCCCTGAAGCAGGATTGGTGTCAAGTATATCTAAGGCTTCTTAATGCTATCTAAATTATTTGTATGTGACGTTTAATAATTTACAATGTGTTTTCAAATTCTAGACTTTATTTGAATTCGCACACATCAGCAAATACATCCAAACTAAGCAGACATTGAACTACGGATTATTCAGAATGAAACAATATGTAGGAACATGATTATATTGTCAAGGCAATACTAATTAACATTTAAAAGCATATGAGAAAAATACATTTTATCTTTTTTCTATTAGCTTAGGTCCTAACACTTGTTAAGAACAGAAATAATAATATAATATCATAATAATATAATCCTCACACATTCACACAATGCCATCTAGTCCCAAACTAAGCAGAGCTTGTACTATGGGCACTAGACAACGGTTAAACATACTTAAATACTTTTTTTTTTGTAAGTACATTACATATTATACAAAGAAAACACTCAGGCCTACGAAAACGATCATGTTCATTCACACAAAGATTTGCATTGAGCGGGAATCGACCATGAGACCTCTGCGTCGCAGTCATGTTAAATAACCACTACGCCACAGAGGTCGTCGCAATATCTTAACCATGGACATAAGTCATTTCAGGGGTAGGCCATTTACCGTTGCCCTAATTCTCGATTGCAATAACACTTTGTATCAGTTTTTGTGTTCTTTTATATAAATGACAATAGAACAATTATTGTCAAATAAAGAAAGTACATTTGATTGAAACAAAGATAAGTATAATTGTCATCAGTATACTTATGACCTTGTTCGTACATTTACCCTAATCAAACATCAATCAATGGTAATACTGTGTTGTAGTTAGAAATAATTACAGTTACGTGTTCACCCTAGTCTTTTAGGGCTCGCGCACACGGGCCACAACCACAAAACGGCGCCACTGGCATATTTTCTGTAGCTTTCGTACATTTTCTATGGACTAGCAGCATACAGTTGACGGCGGTGGCATGCTACAAACGTCGCTGCTCACTTCATAAAATTTATCACAAATTGTTTGAAATCGTCTTTTAAAATTTACTTAAAATTGAAGCTATAGTTAAAATTATAGATTGACACAGACAAACGCCACAGCACTAAAAAAACCGCGTTGTATTGTCCAATGTAAATTAGAGGAGAAAATAAAACCAATCTACTACTCAAATCTACTTGTCTGTCTGTGTTGATCCATAAATTCCAGTTTCCAAATGGTAGGGCCAATGAGAAGAAACCTGGTAAAGAAACTCATGGCAACTCTTTTAAAATTCGGTTGTTTACAATATTATAAATCATATACAATTCTTGTGGCGGCGTTTGTGGCTGTGGCGTGTGGCCAGTGTGCGGCAAGCCTTATAATTCGATAACACACAGCGGTATGCTAAACTCTACCTTACAAAGTTCAAGGGCGTCAAACAATCGATCTTATTCTTATCTTTCACTCACGCTTAGTATAATCTAAAGGTAATTTATACTTTTTTTTCACGCTTCCCGAATGATGAAGGCAAATTGAGTTTCCTGTCTGCGGCACTCAGGAGATACGGTAAAATATATTACTTACTTGAAAAGTATTCGTATTTAAAACCTTTTTTTAATAATTTTTAGAAGTAAAAATAGCTTAGAATTTGCGTGTTTATATAGCTTTTATGGAAATGAATAGCGTTACAGTGACTAGATAGCCGAATATCTTTCTAGTTCGAAAACTGGTAGTTAAAGTTAGAACTATAGGGGCTGATTTATTCCTGTGCTGTAAAATATTAGCCTTCTTTAGACATTATCTAACTTAACATTCTATTTTATGAACAAAATGTAATTTGAATAAAATAAGATAGAACCAGGAAGATCATTAATGCGTCGAGTGGAGTTTTTCGTAAATCTACATCTGGGTCGTAGGTTTTAGACACAGTCCCGGTCGCAAATGTTCTTCCTTAAACATACGATGGACTCAGCTTTATACTATCAATCAATCAACTAGCTTATTGCAGTCCACTGCTGGACAATGTCCAATGTTAATTTTCATTAAAGTTAACAGAGAATTATCACAATAAAGTTGTGTGTTATGCCTGAATTAATAATTTACAATGAAATTGCTATTATGTAAGAATATTTTTTACTGTATTTAACATAAAAATAAAGACTTGTCTCTAAGTATATGTGAATGTAGTAGGAACTTAAAAATACGAGTTTTTCAAAACTTAAAGCTTAGGTAGAGGGCTAAAAATCACTTCCTAGATTTTTTTACTTATTTTTTTTATTCAAATTAAAGACTAATGCAACCTTTTAGAGGTATTCAAAGTAGAAAAACAGAAATAAAAAATGACGATCCACCCTACTGGACATAGGCCTCTCCCAATATACGCCACAGAACTCGGTCCTGCGCCTTCCGCATCCAGTCCGACCCAGAGACCTTTATGAGGTCGTCGGTTCACCTAGCTGGGGGGCGTTCTACACTACGTTTACCGTTTGCTTTATACTAAGTTTCACACAATTAATACCTTTCAGCAAACTGCCCCAGGATTTAAGTGAAAAACCTTTCTTAATTTAATTGGGATTTAAAGTGCAATAAATATAAAATTTTATAGATAGATAAGAAATAAAGTCTAGTTAAAACTTTGTTAAAATATATAAACACGAAACACAAAATTAAATGAAATAGACTAGTCGTCGCCTGAATGCTTATTTGCTCAACCGACCATTTTGACGAATTTCACTTTTTAATGCAATTTTATTAAGGATCAAATTGCGGTTCGATTGGTATATAATACTTGCTGTTTGGACTTAAAATACATTATTTATAAGGAATTTAAGTTTTTGAAAACTAACACAAGAGAATTTAAGCTTAATGCTTAATTGCTCAAAGTCCGTAGAGAAACACCAAACGTGCATCCGAACATCGATTAAGTGCTTAAGTATTCAATCTCCTCACAGGTAACCAATCACGACATCGCATTTTGATGACGCAATACGCGGCCAATAATAATTTATTTTGTGACGAAGCTGGTGCTCGCACGCATTTGAGTTAAAACTAACGCGAAATATAGAAAAAACGTATTAATTTTAATAGAAAACAGTACCCGAAAGGTCCGTGACGAAATATAAATCGGAAAATATAGTCACAACTATAGAAAAGAATCGGTAACTTGTATTTTTGTTAATATTTCTTTGCAGATTATCACTGCGTATCGTTAACTTATAGTACAGGTTGTTTAATTTTTATTCTTATAATTTCAGATTTAATTAAATCTTTAAATGAAATTGGGACGTATCTATAAATGAACAGATTGTTTCGAACATTTCGTAAGGTTGTAAAATATAACTAATATAATAATAAAAAATATTGCTTTTGTGGGGTGACTGTCAAAATATACCTGCTACTTGCATGATTGCTAATTGTTAAATGGGTAAATTTATTAGCATTAAATGGGTAGTTTTGTGTTTACGTATACCTACGCTTTGTGTTCGCAATGATGTTAGATGGTAGATAAGAAGATTAATACTATTTTTTACTCGCCACAGATCCATTGCTCACATTGTACATCTATTTTTATTATGTCCGTTGCTTTGCATTATATTCCCTATTTTGGATGAGAAATTCAGAAGTAATTACGCCGTTGAGGGATGAATAGCCCATAAACTAAAGAATTCCTTATGATAACATAAAGAATCGTCAAAAAAGGGTTAATTTTCTTTAAAAAAATCCATTCAAAATTGTTTAAATAGTGTCAGTATATTAATTATTTTTTATACGTATAGGTATGATCTTATCACTGTTTTATTTTCAATTAATGTCGTTTTTATTGTACATATTTAAATGAAGAAGTAGAGTCACGGTAATACCATAGTTCCATTTTATGTTGACATTACGTACGATGAATCAAGAATCCTACGAAAGAAGAATACGACGAATAAGGACTAATTCAAATCAGACCCACACACAAATATATGAAAGCTGACGACAAAGCCTTTATGGAATCTCTAAGGTTTTGACAGGATCAGACAACATAAACAATACCAGGCAAAGTAAACTATCTTGTATCGGTACAAAAACAAAAAAAAATTGTATTTTTTATTTATACTCGTATTGTATTATGTATAGGTACCTAGTGTTAATTTATGAAAAAAAAAATCTGCTGGACAAAAAACGTTGGGTTTTTATTTATTTTATCACTTTTACCATTAAGTGTTGTGAATTATTAATTATTACTACTAAAAGTAATAAATTTCGATCGATTAATCACATTTACCAAAACATGTAATTATTATTAATAATAACCGGTAATTAATAATAATTTTCAATTAATCACATTTACCGTAACATAATTATATATCAGTGTTTTTTTTTAATTCTGTGTTTTTTTAATAATAAATAGCCAGTTAACTAGTTATTTTTTCTTACCACGATACCCAAACACACTGTATTTGGTTATAGGGCACTTAAGTACTAAATATATTCAAATGCAAAATGCTCAACCTCCACTCCAGTAGTGGTCTATCTCCAATTGCATAATTTGTTTTGTGTTTATTTGCTCAACCTCCATAAAAAATTGTGAAAATAAACATAACTGTTTGACTTTTTAATGATTATTATTAATATATCATTTCATAAACACGTTAAATATTTTTTTAATATAAAACTTTTATAAAATCATATTATTTGCTTAAACTAATCAATAAAACGTCTCTGGTGTAAAATGTTGCAAATGGAGGTTGGACACTTAAGTATTCGTGCGACGTAGTATTAAAACAAGAAAAGGATCTAAAATACAGCCCTGCGTAACATCAACCCTTGGTAACTACAGGAAGTGGACGGAGCTTAAGTTAACTGAAGGACCGCCAAATTAAACTAGCTTGACGACAACTGGTTTCCCTCGAGAAGATGGACCCCTTCTCCGTGTGGTAACGGAGTAAGAATACAATATGTCACCACCCCATCTCATCCCATGGGTGTCGTAAAAACCTAAGGGACTATCCGTGAATATTATCTTAACGAAATAAAAAGAAGGAAAACTTGAAATTAAACCCTATACCAATCCGTCTGGCTAGCGTGGTATTAGTAGGCCAATTATCCCTCCATCATGGGAGGAGGCCCGTCACTGTAGTGGGACATTAATAGGCTGTTATGAAAAAAAATGAACTACAGGAAGAGATAGAAATACGCCTCTATCTACATAAAAACGTAATAATATCCGTACCGTAAGATTCATACACTCAACCAACAACACCAATAAAAAGCTACTAAAGTTATAATTAGCCTAATCTATCACCTACTTCTATTATTAAACCCTTTATTAAACCGCCTACAAAGTTGTTGGCACAGGAAATGATAAACGGAAACTACCCATATAACCCTGTTACTATCGCCTCGACTTGATTTATGGTCACAGTGACCTTCACCTTGAGATCACATGAAGTATAACACTGCATCGTGAGGGTTAAATTAATACACGTCACATCTGACCTCTGCAGAAACGACTCATGGCTGCAAAAAGTCTGTCTGTAAGCTTTATTGTAAGGAATGAATAATTAATCGTATGCAGTTGTTGCATTATTCATGGAGGTTTTATAATAGACTAGTACCTTTCTACCATCCTTTCCCTTTAAAAACTGTTGACACCCTTTACATACAAATAAATAAAAATAAATACTATTCGTAACTTATGTCTAGCAGTGGACTGCAATAGGCTAGCTGATTGATTGATTGATTGCTGGAAATACACTTCGCTAAAATACTTTAACCGCATCATACTATCTTTGAAATTGTTTGACCCGAGTACAAGACACTTTCGGCTATCATTAGAATGGTTCACACATAAACTTCAAACCTGCACGCTGCAATGAATCATAAAAACATTCTATGACTCTACGAAACGTGCTCTTTTCTAACAGTGCACGGTGGTTCCGCGCTCTAAGAAAAGCGGTCATAGGGATAACGCGTCCGTAATTACTACTGATATATAGATACATTGGTGTAATTGGGTCAATCTCCAAATCGGGCGTATTCGTGTGATCGCTCTGGTGCTTTTCAGATCTTGATATTTTTTGGTAATTATGTAGCTCATTGAAAATAATGATATTAAAATACTACATTTTTACTATTGGCCTTCATTTTTGACAAACAGTTATGGAAATATTTAAGTTCAAACATTTTCGCGTCCAGAGCAATCATGATAGGCGCTAGAGCGATCATAAATGGTGAAACAAAAATAATAAAATTGGTAATATATTATTTATTTAGTCATTTTTAGTCTTGCATGTTACAAGATTTTATGATTTTATGTTTAGGGGATATATCTAGAGCTTTTTGAGAGCTCATCAGTTGGAAACTTGTTCATGTTTAGGGCAGCGTACCGATTTTGAAACAACGGAACCCTTATAGGATCACTTCGTTGTCCGTCTGTCTGTCTGTCTGTCTGTCAAGACCATTTATCTCAGAAACGCGTGGAGGTATCAATTTTCAACAAATATTATTAATGATGAGACGTGACGTCATAGAATTTTTGACAGATAAGTAAGTCGTGACGTCACATAATTTTGGCAGGAAAATTTTGTTTGACAGATGAGTCGTGACGTCATTGAATTTTTGACAGAATCTGTCAAAAACTCTCACATTCACATCTGATGTGTCGTGAAATCACAGAATTTTTGACAGATGAGTCGTGACGTCATACAATTTTGGCGGGAAAAATAATATTTAGACAGCTGAGTCCTGACGTCATCACAATTTGGCGAGAAAGTAAATAGGTTTGTACGGAACCCTCGGTGCGCGAGTGAGATTCGCTTTTGACCGGTTTTATAAGGGTTCCGTACCGATTTTGGAAAAACGGAACCCTTTGTTGTCCGTTTCTCTATCAAGACTATTTATCTCAGGAACGCGTAGAGGTATCAAGCTGAAATTTTACCAAATACTAAGGTCTATTGCCTTTTAGTGCTGTAAAAAAATCAAACTTCTAACTTAACGAAATCAAGACATATAGCCGTTTATGTCGCAAATTTTTGATGAGCAAAGGCAAAAAGCTACAGGGTACTTCCAGTCTACATACAAACTTGAAATTTGGCATGAAGCAAGGTCTCTATAGTGCATGTAAAGGAAAACTTCCGAAAACTTTAAATTTTGGCTTCCATCATATTATATTTTGATAATTTCGTCATAGTCATAATAATTTTGACAGCTGAGTCACGTGACTAGTGACGCCATAGAATTTTGGTCACGTGACACGTGACGTCATAGAATTTTGACAGATGAGTCGTGACGTCATAGAATATTGGCGGGAAAATATTTTGCAGGGGAGTCGTGACGTTATTTATAGAATTTTTGACAGATGAGTCGTGACGTCACAGAATTTTTGACAGCTGAGTCGTGACATTTGTCGTTGTAACAATCTGGTATTATTACTTAAAGTAGTTTTATAACGTACAATTATTGCAAAATATCATCGCTCTGGTCTTTTGGACAGAGCAATCATAGCCATAGCGATCAAATAAAGTCATAAAAGCATTAATATAGCCCAAAATAAAAACAGTAGAAAGTTGTGTTTACGCCTCATAAAGAACATCATTACTATCACTTAATTCACTTAATAAGCACATTTACAACCTTACTATTTAATTTTTAAAACATGCCATATCAATCATCGAATTCGAGAACCAAACCCAGATAAATCATAAACTTACCCTCATAATGTTGTAGTGGGGGACCGTGGCACAAATGTATCTTCCTCGGCGGTTAGACCACTACAGCCACTACCTCGGGGGAGGGGAATAGAGTTTCTATTTTGTAAAAGGAGGGATGAGCGCGATGTTTTACTCCAGCGCAGAGCGATGAGATAAAATGCCAGGTCATGACGATAAATTTAAATTGTGCCAAAAATATTGTTAATATAATATTAAAAAAAATATTACAATGAAGATTAACTATTTGTTATGTAATATAAAATAACATCGGACATATGAACCTTCTCAATAAAAAGTTACACAATGTTTTCTCATTCAATCGGGAGTTAGGTCAACCCAGAGCAATCAGGATTTTAGGGTTTATGATTTTTTTTTAAATATTTCTAATGAACTAATTCATAATTTCAGCCCTGCACCACATAGATTAGACACCAAAGTATACATAAAAAAAATTAATGAAAACGTTTATCGATTTCAAAATGGGTTTCTCCAGTCCGACACGATAAAAAATGCCTCTGGAGATCTACCCAATATACTATATGAATATCAATTAGGGTAAACAATATTAAGATATTACATTTTAACATTGTTTTTAAGAGAAATAATTACCAAATATTAAGGAAAAATAAAACGTTTAATTGTCTGATTAAGTTTATGCAAAAGATATTATTAGCTGCAACATAAAAACTTTATTTACTTTAATAAATGTAAAATAATAATAATATTTAGCAAATTTACCCTTAATTAACTAATTAAGGCCGAAAGTAAACATACAGTATATTATAAGGACACATAATATAAAACACATTTATTATCAAAAAAAAACATTGTATTTACATCTTAATATTAACAATTACATTTAAAATCATAAAGATAATAAATTTAACACCTCTTCTGCTAAGATACTCTTCTTCTTTTGTGGTAATTTTCTTAAACTAGAGGTAAATGGGTCAGAGTTGAGAAGAAGCCTATAGGTATATAAGTTTCAGTTTCAGTTTCTTTATTTTTCAACATAATGTTACAAAATAACAGCTTATTGACGTCAGTTTAAAACTACTTAGTCTAAGTTTACATATTAAAAGTTTTCCAAACTTTACCACCGCTTCCAAGGCGCTAGTAGAGAAGAAGTGGCGTAACAAACTCTAAAGCAGCATTTTTTAGACGTCTCTATAATTTTACAACAATTTTGTAACCGTAACAAAGCGCTGCAACCATTGTATACCATATAAAAACTAAGGATTGCACTAAAGGATCAATATAAATTTTTAAATATCTTAAACTAGAAGATTCGTCCTGTAGGTAGTACACAAAAGTGGGAGCACCAAATCACACTTATACCCCTTCCACTATATTTAACAACATTTGACAGATTGACGTTAGTGACGTTCAGCAGTATCTCGAATGTAATCCCATTCGATTGTAAGCGATTTCGCGATTTTTCAAATTACTTTATTTTACACATTTGGATCCTTACATCAACTTACATTATCATTTTATTATTGTTTCTTTCTTCTATGTTAAGAGAATTAGCCTATAGCTTAAAATGATAAAATTATAGTTAGCTTAGGTATTATTTAAAATACATAATTTATCGTGACACATTCGCGGGTTATAGCTAATCTAAAATATCATAATATTACATTTTATAAACGTATTATGAAGAGTTCAGGTTTATTCATAGCATTTATTTCTACCGATTATTTGTAATTTGTTTCATAATGGTGGTAATCGTTATGAGTGTCCATCACTAAGTAACCATGGTAACTGAAAAAAACATGGGTACGTCCATGAAATACAATATCATTTGTTCGAAAAATAAGCGGAAGTATTACGAAACTTAATGGACGTGAACTGTCAAAAAGCTAAACTTACGCTGGAAGGGGTATACAAAGTTTTCTAGTAATAAAAACGTCGCTCAACTAAATTATCCCCTAGATAAATAAGTGGTGTACCAAAATGAAAAATACTTAATGTCAGGGTCGACCAGTCACCCCAAGTAGCACCCGTTCACGAGTATAACGCAAAGGCCAGCCATCAACCCCCTCGCCATATCGTAGGGAAGGGATTGACCCGGCCTCCACGCCACCACAAACAATGACATTATAGTGAGCATGACAAGTCCTGACAATAGTAATAGAAGAAAAATAAATACAATTTGGGGAAACACAAGCAGAGGGACGCCCTTACCTAACATCGACCAAAGTAAATTTCTGCGAGTCCTAACTCTTAAATCAAATGTGGACGAGTGTACATTTGTTTGTGTAAAATTAAAATAAGTATATAAACAAAACATTAAGTTAAGATATCATACGAAAAAAAAACGTATTGTAATGTACCTAATACAACTTATACCATTATTATTAATAGCACATTATGGGAGACCTGCACCAAGCCAAACACTCTTATCCTTAAGGTAATCGTCTGTCCTGTAGTATGCCTTTTTACATAAAGTGGTCTTAACATAGGTTTTAAATTTATTGTCAGGCATACCAAGGACCGACTCAGGCAGCTTATTATAAAAGCGTATACAGTCGCCTTTAAAAGAATCACTAACCTTACTAAGTCGATAGCTCGGAAGGAGCAGTTTATTTTTATTACGCAAATTTCTGTCTGTAATATCACTTACTTTTGTGAATTTATTTATATTCTTCCTGACATACAGTATGTTTTCTAATATATATTGAGAGGCTACAGTTAAAATATTTATGTCTTTAAAACGTTCCCTGAGAGAGTCTTTCCTGCCTAAACAATAAATAGCACGTATTGCCCTTTTCTGTAATATAAAAATTGTTTCTAAATCTGCTGCATTACCCCAAACTAGGAAACCATAGGACATCAAACTATGGAAGTAACTAAAGTATACCAACCTTGCTGTTCCTACATCTGTCAACTGCCTAATCCGTCTAACAGCAAAAGCAGCAGAGCTAAGCTTATTGGCTAAACCAGTGATATGATCACCCCATTGCAATTTACAATCTATTGTAATTCCTAGAAAATTAGTACTTTGTACAAATTCCAACCTATGCCCCTCCAGCATGACATCAACATGTGCTTGCCTTACATTAGGAAGTGTAAACCTTATACATTTGGTCTTTCCAGCATTCAACAATAGATTGTTTGCAGAAAACCAATTTGAGATGGCATTCAGAATATTGTTAACTTTATCTACATTTGCAGTACGCCTAGCCACTTTGAAAATTATCGATGTATCATCGGCAAACAAAACTATGCCAGCTTGTGCTTCTATCATATAAGGCAAGTCATTGACATAAACTAAGAAGAGAAAAGGCCCTAGAATTGATCCTTGCGGTACGCCTATTTTTACCTTTGATCCATTTGATTTAATGCCTTTTACATCTACCGTTTGAAGCCTATCTGTTAAGTATGATTTTAACAATTCTATTGATTTTTGGTCAAAACCATAATGACGTAGCTTGAGCAAAAGTGTTTGATGGTCAACACAATCAAATGCCTTAGAAAGATCACAGAATACTCCAATAGCATCCTGCGAACCCTCCCAAGCGTCGTAAACCAGGCTAACTAGAGCCACTCCCGCATCGGTGGTAGATTTCCCGCCAGTAAAGCCATATTGTTGGCTATGGAAAAGATTATTGGTCTTAAAGTGCAGTAGCATTTGATTGAGCATCACTCTTTCAAACACCTTACTCAAAGCTGGCAAAATAGAGATGGGGCGGTAATTTCCAAGTTCTGCCTTAGATCCCTTCTTAAATAATGGTATAAGTCTACTATGTTTCATTAAGTCAGGAAAAGTACCATTGTCTATACATTCGTTAAATATAAGTGCCAAATCAGGTGCAATGATATCAATAACATGACTAAGTAAGCTAACTGACATGCCCCAGTAATCCTCAGACTTCTACATTTTAAGATGTTTATATGCTCCTAGGATGTCACCAAAATCTATATGTTTAAAGTTAAATTTAGAAGCAGAACTAATATTATTCTCGAGAAGGGCTACAGCACTGTGAGCGCAAGAATTGATTGAAGAAGTCAGTTTAAAAGGAATACTGGCAAAATAAGATTGGTGTTTGTGACAACTCTAGACATTTTTCTATTATTATCACGTCTTATCACCTGCTTAATTAACTGATTTAGTGACTTCTTCAGATATACGAGTATTACCTGAAACTAAAGAATTATCAATTACTTCCGATCCATGAATCCTTATAAACAGACGAAGGCAAATGGTACCAAGGTACTTCGCAACAAGGATCTTAGCGGTTTGTAAAGCATAATCTGCAGTAAATGATGACATCATCGATTACTATTTTGTCTAAGCCAGTCATTTCCGCTTATATAGCTAAATTAGAAAAAAAGATCTGCTGTCAGTGCTCACCGGCAGTTAACAAGTTGCGCACCTCTTACGTTCAGCCAATCGTTATATTTTGACAGCATTTGTGGAACGGTACGTCTGACCAGCTTCCAATAAGTTACTAATCCTTTACAAATATAAGTAATCTTATATAATAAGGTGTCAGTATAAATATTTTTGACATCTGGCAGTAACTCCACTATTACTTGAAAAACTCGACAAGATCTGTTAGAATTACTTTTGATGTCCGTAACAGAAAGCCAGATATCTAGAACAAGCATTCTTGTAAAGGAACACTGAATATTTGTACCTGAAACAAAAAATAATTTGTTTAAAACTAATTACAAAATACTAAACTTTTCGCAGTATGTGCTACGCGACAAGAACGAAGACGTAGAGCTTCAATACGACTTACAAGTGCACTTAGGCGCAGCTAAATCTTATACAATATAATTACAGACATACTATTGTACATTTTAATACATATATCATTTAAGGAAGTATGTGGCAACATAGTTGAAAGCTTATACAAGTAGAAATGAAAATAAAAATAAAAACGTTTTCTAGGCTTGGCGTAGTACCTTTATTATTAAAAACAGGCAAAAAAAATCAAGAAAATATACACACCTCAACAAAGTCTAGGGATATTTTGTATAACGTTGTGAAACTCAAAAAATTTGGTTTGTAATTTTGTTTTTTTTAATTCTTTTGATGAAAACTTACTTTGTTAACCTTTTTCAACCATTCTAAATTTGAATTTAAAAAATAAAATTGAAAATAAAAGATTTACGCGGCTTCAACGTAGTCAAGTTCGATAATTTCATTTAATAACAGTAAGTTTTGACTGCTTTTATGTATTAAATTTAAGTTTTATGACAATTTAAACGTTTATTTCGAATGAATGATATTGTGTACATCAAGCAGCGGCGCCATTTAATCATAGAGGAAATGTTAAGGGTAGTAGGCATGCTCCCAGCTGCGGGTACTAAGCGGAGTATTGCTGAAGAGATTGGAACAATACAAAATATGAATAGAAATATGAACAGAGCGCGTTTTGATCAGAAACACCATGAGGGCTGAAAAATAACTCAACGAGGTGCTAGTACTAATAATCTACCCCCGTAGACTACAATTGGGCCAAATGTTCAAGTTCATGGACAATAACACCCGTTCGCATAAAGCGAGAGTGATGACAAGCTGGTTGCAGGAGCACTTAGTATCGATTTTATGCTGAACCACTCAATCGCCTAACCTTAAAACCATAAAATACGCGTAGGACATGTTCAAAAGAAGGGTTTTGATGATTTTTCCTGCATAAAATTGCGATGGAAAGGCAACTTTTTTTGCATCCTAGTCGGACCTGGAACAATATACCGCACCAAGACCTGGATAACATAATAAAAGCATGAAAAACGATTGCAGGACCGTTATTTATGGTTTTTTTTAATGTGCTGACTACTGATTACTCACTTAACAGTTAAAAACTAATTAATTTTCGCTTATTTTCACTTTTGCTTAAGAAACACATTCATTGTTAGTTTAACAAATTTTCCAAGTTTTTTATTTATTTGAATAAAAAAATATTTATTCAAAAATAATACTTTTATTTAATTCTGGATTGTAGTCTGATAATTTGTCTTTATAAAAATATAAACATGTTGTATGCTATCTTCAATAATTTTGAAGTTAATTGAGTAAATACCAAATATTCCTAGACTTTGTTGAGGTGTGTATATATATGTAGAATACTTAATACATACCTTCTATATCCATTGTAACACAACAACTTAAAAACACTTAATTTTAGAAAAAAAACACGTTTTGCGTTTAGGGAAATTAACACATCGTAAGTTCACTTATAATGGATTATTCGATCCCTTTACTTCTGATGCGCTTAAATCAATGTTGCTCTTATTCTATTAAAATTTTATTTATACCATCATAAAGTGTGCCTAATTAGCTACTAAATAGATTAGTAAATTAACATAAATCGAGGGTAGTTATTCGATGCCTATGTCCTTCCACGGAACCACCGTGGCAGTGGCTTCTATTTAGCTGTACTGTCTATGTAGTTGTATCGCACAAGCGTGTTTCTCTTTGACGTTGTTGCTTCTATATTTAAACAGTTTTGTCCTTCGAAAACATAGGAAAATTAGAGCACCAGGATTGTCTGTAGTGAGTCCAAGCTCTGACCTGCTTGTCACCAGTAATTGCCCGCTGGAGAGGGCAACACGTGCCTGTTTTCACGCGCCTCGCCTTGCTTGTTGCATTATTTTAAATGAAATAGTTTTGGCGACAATTAACTATTGTCAACTAAGTTTTAATAGATTTTAAACTATGCGATTTGTATACATCATACTACTTTTATACGGGTCTTATTCGCGGTACATAGTATTTAACCCAGATACTAATAGGATAAATACCAAACACTGTATTTTATCTAACACCAAAAAACAAAGAGAACGAAATTTGAGCTCTAGTCGCGTTTATACCTACGTCAAATTTAGACAGCAAGATAAGGTTCGACCTAGAAGTCAAGCCATCTGAGGCGAATACTAAGAGTGCAGGAAGACCCTGCTACAATTACCAAATATTGTCCATTGTTTTTTTTTTTTTTTTGATAAATTATTATTTACGAGCAAACCAAAAAAGTCAACGTTGACCTGAAAGTCTAAGAGGTAATTTAAGACTTAGAGGTAATTTCATTCATAATTTATTTTTTTACAGTCTCTTTTTTCCGGAATATAAAATAACATTCTAGTGAAAACTAGGTAATCTAATACTTAATCTATAGAAGTAAAAACATATGAAGTGCTAATTTATTAGCAGTAATATTATTTAAGTTCCTACTAATATAATAACATATTATATTATTATTCTGTTTGAAAGTGTAATCATATCAGCCCATTAATGTCCCACTGCAGGGACGAGGCTCCTTCCTTGATGGAGGGATACTTGGCCTACTAATACCACGCTGGTCAGACGAATGGGTATAGGGTTTAATTTGAAGTTTTCCTTATTTTTTTTATAAAGATAATATTGACGGATAGTCCCTCGGTTTTTACGACATCCATGGGATGAGATGGGGTGGTGACATATTGTATTCTTACTCCGTCACCACACGGAGAAAAGAAAGTGTAATGTAGAATACTAAACATATTGAGCGTATCAGAATTTCCGACTTGAAATTGATACTTTTCGTGCTAGCAAGACAAGTAAAATTTTACCGTTTTAATTTTTAACCGCGCTGCTAAAAAATTTGTTCCTTTAAATAACAGCTTTTATTAATACCATAATTAAATCTGACGGTTTAATTATAACCTTTTGACCTAAATACCCTACCCTAATACCTTTTGACATAAAAGGGCTATCAACATTGCAGCATCATGCTGAGACTGGTCCTAATTTTACACCTCATGTGACTTTTTATTGTGTTTAGTTCTAATTTTAATATTAATTATTGTATTGTGCAGTGAGGTGCAAAATAAATATTTTTTCTTTCTTTCTTTCCTTCTTTCAGAATATTAATAATTATTAATAGGTGTGGTAGATAAAACTGTATAACAATGAACTTGTATAGTCGATGGTTTGAAGCTTACTTACATACATTACATAAACTCACGCCTTATCCCGTCCGGAGTAGGTAGAGACGACAGAACACCACTGCACTGTCACGACTCACGATCCTGGCATACAGATTGGGCCTCGTACACATTCATTAAGCCTTAACAAAACACTTCCTAAGTACACGTGAACTTACACTGTAAAAAACATTTCTTAGAACAAAAAAATACGTACCTAACAGAAAACATTAATAACAAAATCTAGAAAGCCTAGCTTCAAAAGCAAAAGTAATGGTTATCAAAGGTGAACTTGGTTTACTTAGACAGTGAGTAAGCAGTATGTTTAAGTGATTTATAATGCCCTTGACCGCGACCTCGACTGCAGTACTGATTAGACTGAAGAATGGTTACAGGCACAACCTTATAGGCGACCAAAGTTAAGGCTTGTATAGTTGTTAATTAGTTGGACTTGGCCGTGGATGAAATTAGTTTTAGTGTTTGACTTTTTTTAATATTCAAGGGATTTTTAGGCTGTTTTTATCATTGAAATTAACCCTTTCACAGTGCCGCCAGCAAACACAATAGTAAAACAATGCACGTGTACCATATATGGTACACTGCACTGGAAACGTGTTAAAATAAAACCCATGAAGTTTAAAAGATTCATTTTGAGACATGAAAATTATATTAAATGCTAAGAATATTATGCTGATAATTGGGAAGGTTAACTCATTTTTCTGTCAGAATCAGGATAAAATACAAAAATCTTTTTAGATTTTTGTATTCTAGATAAACACGTCAATAATTTTATTTCTACTGTATTTTTTCGTGATTATTTTTTTTCCAAGTTTTATAAGAAATAATATTAATTACATGAGAGAGCGTTAAAGTATTTATTGCAAATCTATAGATAATATCTATACATAGATCTATCCGTGTGGTGACGTAGTAAGAATACAAAATGTCACCACCCCATTTCATCTCATGGGTGTCGTAGAAACCGACTAAGGCGCTGACTCCACGAGCGATAGAATCGCGACGAGTCTGAACAAAAATCGCCGCGATAACATCGCCGTGTGGAGAGACCTTCATACAGAGTATATAGAAATACATGGCACGACGATTATATCGCCGCGATTTTATCGCTCGTGGAGTCAGCGCCGAAGGGACTATCTGTAAATTAATATTATCTTTAATGAGAATAAAGGAAAACTTGAAATTAAACCCTATACAAATCCGTCTGGCCAGCGTAGTATTAGTAGGCCAAGTATCCCTCCGTCACGAGAGGAGGCCTGTCCCTGCAGTGGGGCATTAATGAGCTGTTATGATATAGATCATTTACCTACATACATTATCTCACGCCTTGTCTCTGGAAGGGGTAGGGAAGGTATAACTTTTTGTTTCGTAATCTCTACGGAGTAAGGTATCTAGGTGTAGCACACCTTTATTTTGATACTAGCTTTTGCCCGTGATTTGCTCGTGTCTTTTCCAATTTTAGGAAGTGGGGGGTTAGAAAGGGGCAAACAGTAGTCTCTCCATCCCTTCAACTATCTCCATTTAAAAAATCCGTTCAATTCGTCGCTCCGTTTTGCCGTGAAAGAGAGACCAGACAGACACACTTTCCCATTTATAATATTAGTATGGATCACCGTCTTGGTATCTGTAAATACATATAAATACAATGTTGACAATCAGGTTAGGTAGTCTCTTAATGATCTAAATAAATACTAATTGTAAATAACGTCATAATGTAACTATTCTAATTAACCTAACTGACTCTTTTCTTTGTTTGTAGTTTGCTTCAAAATGATATTAGTTGGCAGACCATGCAAAATGCCAGGTAAGGCTCTGTTTCGTTATCGTTTTTAATTTATACATCTAATTGTTCATAAACATAAATAATTATGTAGCAAAAAAGAAGTGGCCACTTCCAACACGCGCCACAGAACTCGGTCCTGCGCTTTCCGCATCCAGTTCGACCTAGAGACCTTTTTGACTTCAACGTAATAAAAATTGTTAAAAAGATAGATTAGCCTTTTACTTACTTATGTCATTTTAGTTATTAAAATAGTTCCATAACTTTAATATTTACAGACATTCTGATGACAGTTTCACTTACCCCGCTATAGGGGTAAGTGAAACAAAAACACTGTTTTCTTTTATTTGGTAATTACGTAGTTGGTTGCATGACTAGAGGGCCTGATGATATGTAACAATAATGCTGATTAAATCAAGAGTACGAAGCACCTATCCCTATCCGAAATGAGAACCATCCTAATGAGCTATGGGTCAATATGTATAAAAAAAATAAAGTATGTTTCACTTACCCCACCTGACCTTAAATATAATTCAAACTGAAAGCTTTGTTTATGTATCTTACTGTACGTGCAATTTTATTATACCCTTTCCACTATATTTAACGACATTTGACAGATTGACGTTAGTGACGTTCAGCAGTATCTCGAATGTAATCCCATTCGATTGTAAGCGATTTCGCGATTTTTCAAATTACTTTATTTTACACATTTGGATCCTTACATCAACTTACATTATCATTTTATTAGTGTTTCTTTCTTCTATGTTAAGAGAATTAGCCTATAGCTTAAAATAATAAAATTATAGTTAGCTTAGGTATTATTTAAAATACATAATTTATCGTGACACATTCGCGGGATAGCTAATCTAAAATATCATATTACATTTTATAAACGTATTATGAAGAGTTCAGGTTTATTCATAGCATTTATTTTTTCCGATTATTTGTAATTTGTTTCATAATGGTGGTAATCGTTATGAGTGTCCATCACTAAGTAACCATGGTAACTGAAAAAAACATGGGTACGTCCATGAAATACAATATAATTTGTTCGAAAAATACTCAGAAGTATTACGAAACTTCATGGACGTGAACTGTCAAAAAGCTAAACTTACGCTGGAAGGGGTATAGCTTTGCATAACAATCAATCAATCCATCAACTAACCTATTGCGGTCCACTGCTGGGCATAGGTCTCTCCCAATACGCGCCAAAGAACTCGGTCCTGCGCCTTCCGCATCTAGTCCGACCCAGAGACCTTTATGAGGTCGTCGGTCCACCTAGCTAAGGAGCGTCCTACACTACGTTACGTTTTTTTTGCTTTGAGTAACAAAAAAATAAATTATTAATTGTTTCCAGAATGTAATCAAAGTTGTCTTTTGTGTTCATCTCCTAATCTTCGTCTAAACTTGATAAACGAGAACACGCTATAAATAACATTGCCTGACATTCTCCGGGTGGTGACGGGGTAAGAATACAATATGTCACCACCTCATCGCATCCCATGGGTGTCGTAAACCGACTGAGGGTCTATCCGTGAATATTATCTTTACGAAATAAAAAGAAGGAAAACTAGAAATTAAACCCTATACCAATCCGTTTGGCCAGCGTGGTATTAGTAGGCCAAGTATCGTTCTGTCCCGGGAGGAGGCCCGTCCCTATTGAATTCTTACTCCGTCACCACACGGAAGTACTCCGTCACCTTCACCTCCGAAAACTTCATGTACCCATTTTTATTTCAATAATTCTCATGTAGTGAAATTAAACACGAATGAGTTTAAAAAAGTGCTTAGTACTTACCTTTTTTTTGTCTGTTTTTCTAAAGATTTTTGAAATATCAAACTTGGTATCAACATAATGGTTTGAGTCAGTTTTTAACTTATACGCTTTACTTTAGCTTCGATACAGTCATTTTACCGTACCTTGAATTAAACAAAAAGAGCTATGATATCTATATGACGACCTCTGTGGCGTAGTGGATATATAACGTGACTGCTACACACAGGTCTCGGGTTTGATTCCAGCTCATTTCAAATATTTGTGTGCATAAACATAATTGTTTGCATTGATCTGGGTGTTTTCTATGTATAATATGTATGTATTTACAAAAAACGTATTATAGTATGTTTATACGTTGTCTAGTACCCATAGCACAAGCTCTGCTTAGTTTGGGACTAGATGGCGTTGTGTAAAAGTGTGATGAATATTTATTATTTATTTATTGTCTTATCAAAACGTGACACAACTGGTTCACCTCAAATCATTGACCAGAAACTCTTTGTTATAGAGCAAATAACTCTTAAAATTATGAAAGCTGCTCACAAACATTATTATTCATAACTTTTATTGTGTTGTTCGCAATATCATCATAACAGCCTATTAATATCCCACTGCAGGGACGGGCCTCCTCCCGGGACAGAGGGATACTTGGCCTACTAATACCACGCTGGCCAAACGGATTGGTATAGGGTTTAATTTCAAGTTTTCCTTCTTTTTATTACGTAAAGATAATATTCACAGATAATCCCTTAGTCGTTTTATACGACACCCATGAGATAAGATGGGGTGGTGACATATTGTATTCTTACTCCGTCACCACGAACTCTTTGTTTACGAGCAAATAACTCTTAAAATTATGAAAGCTTCTCACGAACATAATTATTCATAACTTTTATTGTGTTGTTCGCAATATACTCCTTTGTAAATTTTTACACGCGATTGCCTCAGGTTATCCATATTATTGATTAATAAACTTTGTTAAGAAGAAAAACGTATTTAACAAAGAATAAAGTGAAATGAATCAACCACTGATATGAATCTGTACTTAACACCTTTTATGGATTGAACCTTTGTGAACTTTACTTTATAAAGTTATTTTATACTATAATAATCGAAAGCATTTCTTTATGTTTTCATTCCTTTGTTCTTGTGGTGAAGGACTAAGAAAAGAGGGATTCATCACCTCCTCTTATGCTGACTGTAACGCAAAAGACGACTAAATTACTCTAAGGCTATATTAGTCAACATCTCAAGCAAACAAGGTAAACTTGATGCAACATCCAATAACAATTCATCTGGCCAGCATTAAGTATAGCTAATTTCTCTCTCCACGTGACGTTCCTTAACCTAAGATGATAATAGTGGCTGAACTTCTTAATTGTGTATTTTGTTTAGAATCATTAAGTACAAATATAGTGACTGCAAAGACCTTCGTATATTTTCGTGCTTGGAAGTTACGTTCTGATATACCTATATCAGAACGTAACTTCCAACCACAGTCTCAATCACATACATAATTAATTCTGCTCTAGTCAACGTACATGTCCTATCTCCACTACATCCAGTGTCCTAACCGAAACATGTATGACCACTACAGACTAGTTAACGAGCATATTCGAACATCGCAACCACATTTCCGTTTTATTGGAGTCCGTGTCTTACATAATATACAGACAAAATTCAATGCCAGTTTTGATTCGTCGCGTCGTCGTTGCCTTTAAATCGAAAGTTTGTACCAAAATGGAAGGATATTTGTTACTCTTTTACGTTAAAACTACTGGTTGGATTTTAATGAAACTTTACTAAAATAGTATACATCAGAATAACACTTAGGTTACGATATATAACGATATTGAATTCGAAGTCCTGGGCACGAGCTAGTTGAATATCATCAAAACAGGTCGTTGCAGGGGCGGGCCTTCTCCCATGGCGGAGGAATACTTGGCCTACTAATACCACGCTAGCCAAACGGATTGGTATAGGTTTTAATTTTTCAGTTTTCCTTCTTTTTATTTCGTAAAGATAATATTCACGGATAGTCCCTTAGTCGGTTTTTACGACAGCCATGGGATGAGATGGGGTGGTGTCAAATTGTATTCCTACTCCGTCACCACACGGATGTGATATTAGTTAAATATATTTTTTACAAATCTCTTCTCTTTATTAATTGTACTTTAACATTTCTTACTTCTCTTCCTTTTATTATATAGTTTACAAAATATAAATTCACCAGTTGCTTTCATTATAACCAAGCTTTTACTAAAGTAAACAATACAGGCACTGAAGCAATGTAGTTTCCGACATATCGGCATCGTTACCGAGTAAGGGGTACGTAAATTATGGCAATCAGCATTATCAGCTAACAAACTCCTAACGAGGAAATGCGGGTTGTTGTAATATAATGAAACTTATACTACAAGATAGTGTAATGATCTTATATGTTTACTTGTAGTGTAAAGTGCAGTTTTTAGTATAAAATAACTTTTTTCTTCGTGTAGTGACGGAGTAAGAATACAATATGTCACCACCTCATCTTATCCCATGGGTGTCGTAAAAACCGACTAAGGGACTATCCGTGATTATTATCTTTACGAAATAAAAAGAAGAAAAACTTGAAATTAAACCCTATACCAAATCGTCTGGCCAGCGCCAGCGTGGTATTAGTAGGCTAAGTATCCCTCCGTCACGGTAGGAGGCCCGTCCCTGCAGTGAGACATTAATAGGCTGTTATGTTGATGTTTACTTGTAGTGTAAAGTGCAGAGCTTTTAGTCTAAAATAACTTTTCATTTTATAACTTGGAGGTTTTAGTATAAAATAACTTATCATTTTTATAACATTAGCATCCAGTTCCGCGTGAATACGGAGCAAGTATAAACATACGAAACATACAACGTAACAAAAATAAAATAAAAACTTGGCATAAAATTCTGTATCCACGAACCTTTTTGGTGTTCAGTGTGGTTTTTGTAGGCCACGTGTATCTCTCTATAAGGCGCGGGCCCACCGCGGTGCATGGAGAATCTACTCGCGTTTATTAAGAAGAAAATGTATGTGGTTGTGTCCACTGCAACGCACGGAGAGGCTACGCATAAATTGACGTCATTGATACATGCGTGGCTTGCTCAAATAGGCTATTATATAGCTCAACACTGTCGACGTGGGTCTACGTTTCCACTGGAGTACAATAATATGACCGTCGACTATGTACAGCTCACTTATCGCAGCGCAGTTTGCAATGGCACGTGCGTAGCCTCTTCGTGCGCCGTGCTATGCTATACATAGTCGTGGGTCATATTATTCGTGTACTTCAGTGGAAACGTATACCCACTCTTGATGCAAAAAAGTATACCTGCAGTAAAAATATTGTCTCATTACGTTTTCCGTTTTTTTATTACGATGATGGTGGCAAGCGATATCGATGGGATTTTTACAGACATAGATTTAAAGGATACAAAATAGAATTATCTTAATCTAATTTAAATAGAAAACGTAGCGACTAACTAAATTAAAGAAAGAAAGTAACTTTATTTATTTTATTAATTAAACATTTTCTCGCTGAATGTTGTCACGATCTGCTACTGCAATGAATTTTGAAATTTAAAATAAACATTACTAAGCTTATAAGAAAAGTTATTGCAAGATTTCAAAAAGTTTATCCCTGAGGCAATGGTTTTGGAATATATTCCTCACACTTTTATACAACGCCATCTAGTCCCAAACTAAGAAAAGTTTGTACTTTTGGTACTAGACAACGGATAAACATACTTACATCCTTTTTTTTGTAAATACATACATGATTATACATAGAAAACACTCAGACCAATGCAAACAATCATGTTCATGCACACAAATATTTGCAAGAATGCAACTCACTTTCCATACCCGGTGAGGGACGATACTATAAGGTTATAAATATCTTTTTTGTTCTTTTTTATTTCTTCGTTCATTCTGACTACAGGTAACGCAATCGGCTTCCTGTACTTGTAGTCAGACCAAGCAGAGTGAAGTCATATTATCATCATGACAGCGCATTAATGTCCCACTGAAGAGCCGGGCCTACTCCCGTGACGGAGGTATACTAATTTTTACGGTTAGTCCCTAAGTCGGTTTTTACGACACCCATGGGATGAGATAGGGTAGTGACATATTGTATTCTTACTCCGTCACCACACAGAGATAGCCATATTCATGACTATGAGCTATTGCCTATATTTTACTCTCAGATTTTCGGCTGCATAGTCATCAGAATCTATCGCTAACTCGACAGTACTTACATGAGCAAATTAAACCTCTAGAAAAGTTACCTTATATTCTGAATAAACCCTCGTAGCTAAATCTAAAAAGTTTTTTGATTTACTCTGTATGTAAAAAATGTTAGTTTAGTCCATCGTCACACTGATAAAATATTTAGTTTGAAAATGTTGATTTATTGCATCGATACCCCTGAAGTTAAACATTCGTGTGCATGATAAAGGCGGTTTCATTCAATGAATAAATTTTATATTTTTAATCTGTACTAGTACTCATAGTTCATACAAGCCTTTTAAAAAGTTTGGTACATCCACGCTGTAAGGGTTGGTACAAGAACGAACGACGGCCTAATATCATATTATAGAAAAATAAAAATTGTCTTAAAAAAATATTTGACCTCCAAATTATTGTCTAGAGCGTGGATATTCTTCGTATCTGTTAATTTTACTTCAGTAAAAAAAAAAATATATATATATATATATATATATATATATATATATATACAGTGTAAAAGTAACAGCACAAGGTTTGATTCCTAGTGCGGGAAATTAATATTTTAACATTAGAAAATAGAAAGAAAAGTTAACAACAATCTTTTCTAGCAAAACCTCAAAAAGTAAACACCCCCGCACTGCGTCCACTTAACTCCACTTACAATCAATAGCAATATAATACGCAGTGACTTTTTATTCTAAATATAAGTTAGCGTGCAAGTGCTTAACAATCGATGAAGCCTTGGCCTGTATAGCTACGTTCACCATTATTTGTGAATTTGCGTACATTTTCATGGGTACTGCTACTCGTAATCATATTGGGCAGGGTGCCAAAATATCTTTGACTTTTTGGGCTTTGTGGTATACCTGAATCAGCTTATGTCTTGTGTCTTGCTATGTTTGCAAAATGTCAAATAATCTGGATTGGATAATATTATGTATGAGTGGTTAAAAAGTTCTGAAAATGTTCATACAATAAATTAAAGTAAATTAGGTTGCCTTATCAGGATATTCTTTCGATAATTTTTTAAATGACTCACAACAAGATTCAAATTCCTACTATGATACAGATTATATTGGCCGATGAATGTCAACCATTCCAAACAAATTGACACGGGTTTGCTTACTCTTGCTATAATGCCTGTCAATCTCCAAGTAATGTTTTCTTGCCAACGGTCAAAAAGGGGCATTGATATTCTTTATAAGTATTTAAGTTGTGTATAAATACATTTTATATCTAGATAATTCTAACAAACGCCTGCAATATCAAGTTCCTGAAATTTAAAGTCGGTACTTTTGCGAAACTCAATGATATTAATAATGTCCTAAAAGATTTGGTTAGGTTTTGAAATTTGTATGGTTGTCATCTAAGAATAGTATAAAAATAAATTAATACTTAATATTTTAAAACTCGTATGCAATTATAGCCTAATTTTGTTATCGCCAATTAACTAAACTCACAAGTTTATTGAATAAAGCCTTGTTTAACAAATTAATTACTTACGATCCACAAATTCTTGTTGTGAGCCTCGATATTCTTTGTGTTAGCCCTAACAACACAACGTCCCCCAGTTCAAGTGTTGCCTTATTAAAAATAATACAAAGGGAAAAATTTACACGTATTTATTATTTTCACACATAAATAAAAGTGCAGAAAAGGCATAATATACTTATTTTCTACTCTTTATAATACCTTACGCAATTTCGTTTACATTATTGACTAAAAGTATTGAGCCTGTACTTATTGACATAAAAACCATACGGTACCAACTTATGAATATAATAATATTGTAGCTTGCAAACAACAAAACACCCTTTGAAATTTAAACTCGTTAAGAAATTAGTGAATTCCATGATAACAAAATTTAAAAAAAAACAATCGGTAGCATTGTTTTTTTTTTAATTTGAACTGAGAACGTCGTCAAATGCTAATTTCTACTAACTAACAAACATAACAACAAAACCGTTCTCTATTTTAGTGATTTATTATGACTTATATGTTTAACAGTCATTACGAATACTTTTATTACTTTAAGCATACTATTATTGTATTTGGCTTACAGGTTAATATTAATGTTTATTTAGGACTGCAATTCCGTGCAATTTATTTATTTCATAAGGTACAGTTACAGAGTACAGATTGAGGTCTTACATACTAAAAATCTTTACAAAATTGTACAAGTATAAATCTACACTCCAATTACTACTGTACACAACATTTAAACTAATATAGCTTAATATATTTAATTATAGACACTTACTTTAAAATTTTAGTTAGGACTTCTCAAAACCTGATTTTGTCGATGTGACTAGTTTTAGATGCTAATCTATAATTGCTGCCGTCTGGGCCGTATGATATTATTATTATTATGTCATAGTTCTTGTCTTTTATTCACCATACGCAATACTTACGCCAGCGGGATGAAAAGGGGTGGGGACATAAATTATCATTTTAAGTATTTCACACTGAAATAGGTTGTTGAATTTATTTCAAGTCTCAGTTTCATTAAACACATAATTAAACTTAAAATAGGTTAGTCGTACAACAATACCATGAACGAGGCTACTATATTTTAATGTACCACGCTAAGCTAGTACAATAACAATTTTCTTTGACGTCATTCCCTGCAGTACTATTTCCTTTTGCGATAAAATACTTATTATTCACGCCAAAAGGTCGAAAATCCTATCACTTTTAATGTTTTAGAATTTTTCATTAAAATTTTTCATTATTCTAAAATTACGTGATCCTTATTTCGAATAGATTAAAGTTGAAATTTGCTAACCAAATTCTTGAAATCTATTTTTTAGGTTCGCTCGTAAAACTGAAACGGAATTTACTAAGTACTGGCTTTGTAAACTAAAAATAGTGTCAGTATTTTAAAATACTTTTGTTTTTCTGTGTACTGTCTGCGTGTTAACAGCCTTTTACATGGAACTTACAAAAGTGAATGAATAAGGGAAAATGAACGTTAACAATTTGTTAAGTTTTTTACTCTTTGTTTAAATTTTGTTTGAAACTCGGCGTTAGAGTAAAATAATAATGTGGCGAGAAGAGTTCTTTAGAACTCAAAATTACTGAAATTACAAATAGCTAACTAATGCTTCGTTGGTACTAAACTGTAATTTAAATCGATTGCGACATCAAAATTAATGCTGATAATTAAACAGTGAATTATCTTTTCAAAACGACGACCTCTGTGGCCCAGTCGGTATATGACATGGCTGCTACGCAGTGGTCTCGGGTTCGATTCCCGCTCAATGCAAATCTTTGTGTGCATGAACATGATTGTTTGCATTGGTCCGAGTGTTTTCTATGTATAATAAGAATGTATTTACAAAAAAAGGTTTTTAAGTATGTTTATCCGTTGTCAAGTACCAACAGTTTGGGACTAGGTGGCGATGTGTGAATCTTTGCTTAGTTTGGGACTAGGTAGCGATGTGTAAATTTGTGAGGATTAATTATTACTATTAAAAAAATTTGAAAAACTCAAACGTTTGGAGGAGATCTATGTCCAGCGTGGACATCCATAGGCTGATATGGATTAAAAAACTACGAATAGCCTAGTTTCTTTGTTTAGCTTTGTAAAAGTTTACGCGACACAACCATGATCTTAAAAACCCTAAGATCGCACTATGTTATGTTTTTAATAAAAATCCTTTTATAAATTTTAAAGTATAATTTTGCCAAACAATGTACCTCATTAGAATATCTTGTGCATCTACAAAGCCAATTAGAACAACATAATAGTAAGTTATTAAAAGTCTTATCAATGTTTTATACATTTTACTTCGTTTAACTAATTGGTAATTCAAAGAAACTTTATTTAAAAGCAGATTTATTAATTAAATAAGTAATAGCTTTTAATGTTGACATTCAGTGACAGTTCAATCAATCTTAACGAAACTAAATAAAACTTATTAAAATACAAAAGTAATTGTACAAAAATATACAATAGATACGTTTGTTTATAAGCTTCTGGCTTTTACATGTCCGATGCATTCTGCTTGTCACCCTACTATACAAGCTTTATATAAAAATAAAACCGGTCAAGTGCGAGTCTGACTCGCGCACCGAGGGTTCCGTACAAACCTATTTATTTTCCCGCTAAATTGTGATAACGTCAGGATTCAGCTGTTTAAATACTATTTTTCCGCCAAAATTTAATGACGGCAAGACTCAGCTGTCAAAAAATATTTTTCCGCCAAAATACTATGACGTCACAAATGATATGTCAAAAATTATGTGACGTCACGACTCATCTGTCAAAAATTCTGTGACGTCACGACTCATCTGTCAAAAATTCTATGACGTCACGCCTATCTGTCAAAATTAACAGCTGTCAAAAGTGACAGCTGTCAAAGTGACAGAGATCTCAAATATTTTCCCGCCAAAATAATATGACATCACAAATCATCTGTCAAAAATTCTGTGACGTCACGACTCATCTGTCAAAAATTCGAAAACGTCACGGCTCAGCTGTCAAATAATATTTTCCTGTCAAAATTCTGTGACGTCACGACTCATCTGTCAAAATTCTATGACGTCACGGGTCACGTGACCAAAATTCTATGACGTCACAGGTTACGTGACTCAGCTTTCCCGCCAAAATTCTATGAAATCCAAATATAATATGATTATAGTAAAATTTTAGGTTTTCGGAATTTTCCCATTACATGTACAATAAGACCTTGCTTCATGCCAAATTTCAAGTTTGTAGGTAGACTGGAAGTACCCTGTAGGTTTTTGCCTTTACCCCTCTAAATTTGCAACAAAAACGGCTATATCTCTTGATTGCGTTGGATAAGCAGTTTGATTTTTTTACGGCACTAAGAGGCAACAAGCCTTTGGTGAAAATTTCAGCTTGTTACCTCCACGCGTTCCTGAGATAAATGGTCTTGACAGACAGACGGACGGACAGACGGACGGACAGACGGACGGACGGACAACAAAGTGATCCTATAAGGGTTCCGTTTTTTCAAAACTGGTACGGAACCCTAAAAAAGAAAAAAAAAATACAACCGAATTGAGAACCTCCTCCTTTTTGAAGTCGGTTGAAAAAGACAACTCTCGCACTAGAATCATGCCCTGTGTCGCGGTCAGGACAATAATTTGGGGAAGCCACAAATTATTGTCCTTCTTGGGAATCGAACTCGCGACCTAGTGTACAGCAGGCGCTTGCGCTACCTTCGCGCCACCAAGGCACCTATTTTAATTGATTTTTATTAGGGTTCCGTACCAGTTTTGAAAAAACGGAACCCTTATAGGATCACTTTGTTGTCCGTCTGTCCGTCCGTCTGTCCGTCCGACTGTCTGTCTGTCAAGACCATTTATCTCAGAAACGCGTGGAGGTATCAAGCTGAAATTTTCACCAAATACTAAGGCTTGTTGCCTTTTAGTGCCGTAAAAAAATCAAACTGCTAATCCAACGCAATCAAGAGATATAGCCGTTTTTGTCGCAAATTTAGAGGGGTAAAGGCAAAAACCTACAGGGTACTTCCAGTCTACAAACTTGAAATTTGGCATGAAGCAAGGTCTTATTGTACATGTAATGTTTTCTTTTCTGAGTACAGGACGAAAAAAGGAGAGGTCGTATTTAGCAAGGCTTAAGTATTAGAAAATTGATTCACTTTAAAATCGTAGATATACATTAGACGCCGTAATGCTTTTTAAAATCCTTCGCAACAAAATAGATTGTCTACAATTACTCAAACTTTTTCGCTTTACCGCGCCTGCACGACTACCTCGATACCGGATAACGCCACTGTCTTTGCCACTTAGGTCTACTGTGCTGGGTTCTAACTCGCCTGTACCTAGACTTAGTAGGACTTTAAATAGTCTCAGTGATCTCGTTGATATACACCATGATACACTGTTGTCTTTCCGCCAAAGTATACGTGACCATTTAAGAGGCCAGTTGTAGTTTTTAACAAGGCATAAATGATATAATGTTAAGCAATATTTTTGTATTAATTTGGTTTATGCATGTCACTTACTTGGTTTTGGTTTATATTAGGAGAAATGTAATTACTTAATTCACAGTTATCTTTGTTAATATTATTATAAGTATAGTTGTAAACACTTAATGCATGCGGTGTTCGCCTTTAAGTAGTTATTACACTTACAATGTTAAATGTAGCTAATTAAGGAAGAACTGTTTTAGTGTAAATAGCTGTTGGTGAACCTAATAATAAATAATAATAATAATAATAATGTAATGGGAAAATTCCGAAAACCTTAAATTTTTACTTCCATCATATTATATTTTGATTTCATAGAATTTTGGCGGGAAAGCTGAGTCACGTGACCTGTGACGTCATAGAATTTTGGTCACGTGACCCGTGACGTCATAGAATTTTGACAGATAAGTCGTGACGTCACAGAATTTTGGCGGGAAAATATTTTTTATCAGTTGAGTCGTGACGTCATTAAATTTTTGAACACTGAGTCTGACGTTACAGAATTAATAACAGATGATTCGTGACGTCACAGAATTTTGGCGGGAAAATATATTTTGACAGCTGAGCCGTGACGTTTTTTAATTTTTGACAGATGAGTCGTGACGTCACATAATTTTTGACAGACGATTTGTGACGTCATATTATTTAGGCGGGAAAATATTTTAAACTTCTGTCACTTTTGACAGCTGTCACTTTTGACAGCTGTCAATTTTGAAAGATAGGCGTGACGTCATAGAATTTTTGACAGATGAGTCGTGACGTCACAGAATTTTGGCGGAAAAATATATTTTGACAACTAAGTCGTGACGTCATTGAATTTTTGACAGATGAGTCGTTACGTCACATAATTTTTGACAGATCAGTTGTGACGTCATAGTATTTTGGCGGGAAAATATTTTTTGACAGCTGAGTCGTGCCGTCATTGAATTTTGGCGGGAAAAATAGTATTTAAACAGCTGACTCCTGACGTTATGACAATTTGGCGGGAAAATAAATAGGTTTAAACGGAACCCTCGGTGCGCGAGTCAGACTCGCTCTTGACCGGTTTTATTCTCATTATGTCTACTCTGTGATTTCACTAGAAGAATTCATCTAGTTAGCAAATGTCTTTTAAAATATTCTGGAGATAAAATAAATAAATAATCCTCACACATTCACACATTGCCACCTAGTCCCAAACTAAGCAGAGCTCGTACTATGGGTACTAGACAACTGATAAACATACTTAAATACTATAATATATTTTTTTAAATACATACATAATATTATATGTCGGAGAATGAAATAATTCAAAAGTAATTTAGTAATATTAAAAGGAAGTAGGTGGCAGCACTGTAGTGGCAGCACCGTAGTATTGTCGTTGACTTGACTATTGAGTTGTAATGTCAGTTGACATTGACGTTTAATATGACGATGACAGTTCTGAGGGTATATCAGTAGTGCGAAGTGACAGGCACGCTTTCTTGCTCCTGAAACGTCGCCAGCGCCGGTTGTGCGCACTGATTTATCAAAACTACAATATGGCGAAAGTCACTAACGTTCCTGCAGATTCAAATCTATCAGATTCCGCGACATCAGAAGTGGGATTGATACGCGCCAGCTCACGGCCTGCGTGGTTGACGAGCCTCCTGATATTTAATGCCAATTTGGTGAGACATTTCTAATTAGATAATTTTATTGAGATTTACTGCTGGTGATTTAAGCAGTAAAGGTTTTGTGTTGCTGGTATAAAGCAAATTCATTATTTCTAATGTAAAGTGTTATAGCTGCCTAGGGTGTGGCCCTGTGATAAACATTTTGTTTTAATTTTGTCTTACTGGTAATCGACGATTACCTTGTAACAATTATTATTGGATAAATATTATCTGTGAATCTCAGTTTATTACGTTTAAATATCGAACGTTAAAATACGCATTAGTGTGAATTTTGATCGTCGAATATGATACGTTACAGTAAAATAATAATATGATGCATAAAGGATTTAATCATGCCTGTGTACTGTAAACTGTTTACACTTCGTGTAAAAGTTACTTTTAATTATTGTGAAACTAGTTATTTATTATTCAACGCTGATATGAAAATGTGTAATTCTTATTTTATATTGAGAAGTAATAATAATCTTGTCGTAATCACAAAGGTTAGATACTGGCAGAATCGTCATCAATGGCTGTAGTCTAAAAGTAAAATCTAATGAGTTTAAATCACCGCGAGATTCAGATAGCTTTTCTCGGTGTACCGACAATTGAAAAGTGAAATTAATTATGTACAGTGTCCATGTATTGTCCTCCTAATACAGTGATATTTTATTCTATTTGCGGTAAATCAGTGTCTCCGGATATAGTATATAAGATGAATACAGTGAATATCATTAGTGTATCTGTGTGGAAGTTACTTTTGGAGTTGATGTGCAACGTTCTTATTTTGGTAAGAATAAACAATTGTTTTATTGGTGTTATTAACATTCATTGATGTAAAATAGTTTGGTTCATGCTATGTGAACAAATATTACGTCTGTTCTAGACATGATGAATTGAATAGATTTTCTAGGATTAATATTGCGTAAACCATTCGTGAACTATTAAGAGTAGTTTATTTTTCATTTTGATAATGACGAATTACAATTTGGAAATCTTTTGTTCATGTTGCAAGTGTTGTAATTGGTGGATTTGAATACTTACTTATAGGATATTCAAATGTTTTTAAAATTGGAATAATATAAATAGTTTTTAACATTTAAATATGCTTTGAGTTTGGAATATGAGAGTTCACGACATTTGGACATGTTTTAAAAATGGAACATGATGGTTTGTAGTATTTAAATTAGACGTTTTAAAAATCGAATACTATGGTTTGTAACATTGCAGTTTAAAGTATGTAATGGGTTGCATTATCATTTTAAAGTTTAAATGTTACTTTGGTATTTTATTACGAACGGATGAAACAGTTGTTTTATTCGATATTATTATTATGATAAATACTGTGTGAGATTAGATAATATTATTAATTAGCTATGATTAGTTAGCTTTCTTCGTATAAGATACGAATTAGAAATGAAGTTAGTATTTATGTAGATGAATACCTACCTAAAACAATTCTATCAAGTTTTGTGCGGTATTCTACAATAGGTAGGGTATATATAAAGGTATTCTACACAGAATAGTATCGCTATTACTTTGACTTATATGGTTACTATAAAGGTAGTGCCACGAGTGACTACGTCTTACGCCTATTGAAAACACTCAGACCAATGCAAACAATCATGTTCAACAAAGATTTGCATTGAGCGGAAATCGAACCCGATACCTCTGCATAGCAGGCATGTAATATACCGACTGCGCCAAAGAGGTCGTCAAATGAGATAGAATTTGTATTCTTATTATTCCACTACATGAATAAACTTACAACATAATTATATACACACTAAATATTATAAAAGAGGACAAGTTTTTTAATGCGCTTGTATTTTTTTAAAAATAATTGTTATGTCAAAGCTCAGAGAATTCTTGGCCAATTTAAATAAAAAAATTTATATTTTAATAATGTATTATGATACTTTTATTTCAAAGGCTATGCCTATTTCTTGCAGGGAATGAGTCTTAACAACAATTTGATGAAAATCATTTACGTAATTTGTTTTTCTTCAAAACAGTGTTTATTTTGATATTCAAAGAAAAATGATATTTTTTTAGATTAATGGTCCGATATTTATTTCATTTTAAAAAGAAAGGTATGCCGTTAGTCATGCAAAACAATTTTAGCCAAATAGCCACCACGACCACGCTTACAGGACCATATTCTTTTCATGATATTTCCTATAATCAAATTCAAACTGGCTGCCATGTAGTCGACCCTATACACTCGGGATTAAGGATCAAAATAACAAACCCAAATGAATCGTATTTTTATTGTTACAGGCTATGCAATGACGTCGTATCGAAGAGGAACCACACGCTCAAACCACGTGTGGTCCTACCTGAAAACTATGTTAAAGGTACGTACAACAGGTACCTTTTGGCTAAACAAAACTAATCTTCTCTTAAATGTCATTTACCTTGTCAAGGGATGTAAAAAGGTATTAAGTAGAGATGAATTGTTTGCTCTGTGGATGTCGTAAAAAAAACGAAAGATAAAACATTGCCAAATCTAGTGTGTACAAAGAAAACTTTACAAAATTTATTTGAAGTTTTTGCATTTGATGTTAAACACATTTCCATAATGTCATCTAATCACAATGTAAGCAGAGCTTGTACTATGTGTACTACAAAACGAATAAACATACGTACTATATTGTTCTATCCAAATACACACTTAAGTATTGAGAATCTCAGTAGGCATGTTCATCCACACTAAGTTTTGTATTGAGAGGGTATCGAACCCGAAACCTTTGGATAGCTGTCATGTACATACATACCTATAGACTAAACCTGCACTGAGTTCGTCACAATGGAAAGTTATGGTTCTTAACGCTGCACTCTTTGACTTAGGAAATACTTTTACCTATTTGCTACGACAAGAAGTAATTGTTAGATCTTACACAAAAAATGTAATTCTTATTTTCATTTCTAACATAATTATAATATACTAGCTGACCCGTGCGCCCTTTGTTAGGCGACGAAAGAAACGTGTTACTTTTTAAACATATTTCATTACTGCTCCACTCCTATTAGTCATAGCGTAGTACTATGACACTCCCCGATAAATGGACTAAGTATTCAACACAGAAAGAATTTTTAAAATCGGTTTATTATATCCAGAGATTACAACGTCCTACTGTCGTTACCTACAACGATACAAACACACAAACTTTACCACTTTATAATATTAGTATCACAGATATCTGAACAAAGGAGATGTGCCCTGATTGTCATTTTGTATGGAAACCTAATGTCGCCAGTTTTTTTAACACACACAGCAATAGAATATACGAATAGAGTACTGTTCTCAGTTACATCTAGATTATCAATGAACGCAATTACTCTGTCTCGTTTCTCCTTGAAATATCTCCCTTACACGGTGTCACAGCGAACCAATCAGCGCTACTATATTTAAACAAATAAAACAAACTAAAATAAATTTAGATAGAAGAACTACTACAATTTAAAACTACTACATGTAAAAAAATTACATTTATGCTAGGCGTTGACCTTATCGATAGATGATTAATAAAATATATCGATAGACAAGACTTACACTTATTTTATTAAAAAATAAATACTTACTAATAAATATAAATAATAATTACTTTTATATAAATATGTATAATGTAATAATATATAATTGTACAATACTTTTGTAAAATAATATTCACGACAGTGTGTATAAGACATTGAGGTAATATGTACTACGTACTAGAGATGACATCCCGAACAAAATTTTTGCTCCATTAACTGAGGTGCATGCACCTCAGTTGTCTCAGTCGACATTTGAACCTAGTAGCGAGAAGACATATTTACCATAGATCAACAAAATAAACATCCACAGACAGATCTTTTACTATTGTACCTAATCTGTATTGTACTTTCAGTATATTAAAAATATTTATTATAAACTCATTAAGCTATTATATTGTCAGAATACATTTTTCGTTCATCTTGAAAGTTAGTCAATATAATATAAAAGAACTATATAAGTTCCATAAGAAGTATTATTATTGTATTATAATACATATAGAATAATTTAAAGAAATTGAACAAAAATCACACTTAATTTACTTGGGTGAATTCCCACTTGTAATAAAAAAAAAAAACAAAAAACTATTAATTTATACGTATTGAATTAGGCACAAATCTATATGTGTCCGTTCTGTTAACAGCTATTTAGTTAGTCTATATTGTGCAAAATGATATGAAATGAATGCACGACGTTTAACCCTTAGCTGGTATCGTTAAAAAGTAAGTGCAACGTAAGTGGTATCGGGTCAAAAGTGACCCCGATGAGGTGAGTGACATATTATGTGTATATAAATATTAAAAAAACATGATGAGGTGAGTGACATATTATGTGTATATAAATATTAAAAAACATTTATATAGATTAAACTTTACTTTTATTTAGGAAAATAGCACTTATATTATAAACATAAGATAAATTTTTAACTAATTTTAACAAGAAATCACGTTTTTACTTATAAAATGGCTAACATCTATTTTTTTTCTTTGACCCTACTTTAGTTATTGATATTAATAATATAAAAACTAAAAATAACTTTCTGTTCTATATTAAAATCGTTTTCTTTAAATAATAAAATAAAAATAAGAAACTTCTTCTGAGATCACATGTAAATAAAAATTTGACAACTTAAATCATATCCTATGAATAAAAATTTAAAAATTTCATATAATCTGACATCCTTTTTCCCTTCACTGATTGTACTCGAAGAATTAGCTTCCTCGGCTATAACAGAACAGCTAAGTACTTCAGCTTTTTTACAATCACTGATAATTTCTTGGTCACACGCAGCTGTTGTGGCATCATTTACAATTTCGGAGTCCTATTCATTGTCTTCATCAGCTAGAAAGAGAGAGTTTTAATCATCACTTAAATAATCCGCCATTGCGATAATTGTGTCCTGTAAATGTAATAAAATATACCAAGACAACTCATAAAATAAAATACACACTTTTGGTATCGGGGTCAATTTTGACCCCAACATGATACGAACATACCTAGTAGGAAGTAAGTTACGAGCGTCCGTCACCCGCCGCACCCCGCGACCACATGGGACTACCTTGCTTGATGCGCGAGAGTGTAGGTACTTAAACTGCATAGTTATGAATAAAATCAAAAGCTCTTGGGGTCAATTTAGACCCCAATACCAGTTAAGGGTTAAAACGTCGTGCAAAACTTGTATTGTGCAATGTAGCTTGAAAATTGGAGCACACATTTTCTTCGGGGTGTCTTCTCTAGTACGTAGTACATATTACCTCAATGGTATAAGATCGTACATGTCGTGAAACAAATTAATCCGTGAACTGATGTCGTAATATCGCAGGTTGAAGGAACTCAAGCGTCATACTTCTTTTGCGTCCTTATTGTCGCAGCAGTTTGTAACATTTTGACTGTTGTCATACAAAATTAACGCACCTGTGAGGGAGAGCTAGCGATAATTTAGCCACAGTCGGTAAAGCCTAGCCGACTTTAAACCACGACTTTTGACGAAAAGCTGTGTGTGCTAATAAATGTATGAGCTTTTAAAAAAACTTTTAAAACCACTGTAATCAACATTTTAAACCTTTATGTTCTAGAGTACTTACGCCACCTTTGATTTAGGATATTATTTCAACATTGTAATACTTATATTGAAATTACATAATTTAACATTTAAAAAAAATATTTTTTTCATTTAACTTAATAAAACTTTTACAATTTAAAATTCCTTCAATACACGACTTTTTATCGAAAACGATAGATAGTCGTAGTCATGAACGGGTCGTCACTATCGTTTGGTTGTTAGAGCAATCACGGTTAGCAACCACTTGTCATACGTAATATCGTTGAGCGAATAGTTCATTGCTTCATATATTCATTGAATGACTAGTTTACACAACATTAGAGAAGCAATGTATAAGTTACAAAAATATTATAGTACTTAATTATCCGAATATGAAAATAACATAGTGAGGACATCGAAAATTATTTTTTCATGATTTTAGAGGTAAATACAATAAAATACATGTACTAAGATATGGTAAGTGATTCCATTATTAATAAAGTTTTTTTTATTGCTCTTATTTTTACAGGCAACCACTGAACAACTCGGCATTTTATATGTTATCTCGGTCGTTGTCAAAACACAGCTAAACCTAGGTGACAGCCATTTTTAGCTATATAATCGTTCTAATCATATTGCTTTGACAAGAAAACCCCGTCATACCATTTCTCCTTTTATTTAGATTTCTGTGATTAGTATAGATATGTGCGGATTTCCATCGCGTGTTCTTACATTGCCGTGTTATATAAAAAAAAGATTATTACTTGTCATATTCAGACGTGTTATTAGTAATAGCTAATTTTTGTACCAACAACCACAAATTACATTTGTAGGAACGCAATTCTAGGAAAGTTATTCTCATAAGCTTATTTGATATATTATTATATTTTCGACAATAATTCGATCATAATACTTGGCGCTCTCCACTATCCGTGCGGTGACGGAGTAAGAATACAATTTGTCACCACCCCATCTCATCCCATGGGTGTCGTAAAAACCGACTATTTATTTATTTGTTTAGTTTTTTACTAAAGAACTATGCGTGAATATTATCTTTACAAAGTAAAAAGAAGAAAAATTTGAAATGAAATCCAATACCAATCCGTCTGGCCAGCGCGTGGTATTAGTAGGCCAAGTATCTCTCCGTCACGGGAGGAGGCCCGTCCCTTCAGTGGGACATTAATGGGCTGTTATGATGACTTGGCGCTCTGTAGGTTGTGCCTATTTCTATGGCAATAAGGCGTTAGTTTATGTGTGTTAGTTAGTTAGTTTTTATCATCCCACTGATGGGCAAAGGCTCTTGGTTTGACTTTTACAAACTTAAGTCCATGACCAATGAATAATTTGACGCCTAATTTTACTGCGGTCCATGTCGTAGAAAGCACATGTCCATAAGTTTTCGCTTTAGTGGATTTTCGATACCAGGGCCCTATTTAATAAACGCGACAATGACAGGTGATAGGTGACAGGCGAAGATCCGACAATTGTCGATATTCCGTTTAAAAACTTGTTTTATTAAACACTAATTTGTCATTGGAAGCCAACATACGTGACAATTGTCACAGATTTTCGACAGGCATTTCATCCAATGTCAACGCTATTCTATAATGTTGTATCAATTATGTCGAAATTAGCGAGACAATTGTCATTGCCACAAATATTTTCTTAGAGACTCGACAGTTAAAAGCTGACAATTGTCGCTTTTATTAAATAGGGCCCTGGATGACTAACTAAACGATAAAAAATAATAGCAACCTTAATTTTTTTGTTACAAAAAATAATTCCATTAAGTCAAAGTATTATTTTTCCATTACAGTTAACGTTTCTATAATTGGGATAAAATAATTATCTTGAAATTGAATACTATTTAAGCATTCTAAGAGTCTGAATGTAAGAAATTAGAAACAACATTTTTAATAGAGCCTTAAGATTGTCACAAGTACCAAGTTTTCCTATAATTTTCTTGCGAAACATTTTTGATTTTTGTTTTGATTACTTTGATTTGATTTGTTACTACTGATCTTTCTAAAATGTTTGGCAATCTGTGTAGTTACATTATTTAAACGTTTTACCTGATTTTACGATTTTATTTAGACCTACTCGATTTACGTTTCTTTTTGTAAAGATTATATAAATATCATTATTATACTTAATCTCCGTGTAGTGACGGAGTAAGAATACAGTATGTCACCACCCCATCTCAACCCATGGGCGTTGTAAAAACCGACTAAGGGACTATCCGTGAATAATAACTTTACGAAATAAAAAGAAGGAAAACTTGAAATTAAACCCTATACCAATCCGTCTGGCCAGCGTGGTATTAGTAGGCCAAGTATCCCTCCGTCCCGGTAGGAGGCCCATCCCTGCAGTGGGACATTAATGGGCTGTTATAATGATTAAATTGCCATTTACACAGACCTCTTCCATACCGAACTCTTAGTAAAATGAAGAGAATATGAGAATCAATACGCTCTGGCCCTTAAAACAAATGTTTTTTTTTTGTATTTTTGCACTACCTATACAAAAAATGCCTTGAAATTTAACTAAGTATATTTTTCTTTCAGAAATGAGGCCACCTGCACGGAAGGGTCAACCCGTAATTGTCGAATTCAGCATATATGTAGTGGACGTCAATTCTATCAATGTTGAAGACATGGATTTCAGGTAACATTTTCTTTTTTCTATTTTCTTAGATATTTTCACAATATGGAAACATTTGGGTCCTTCATTGATCACGTGCGAATGTTATATTTTTTGAGAATTGTGTTTTATTTTTTAATAATGTTGGTGCCGCAGTACTCAATTACTTGTTAGACAATTTGAAAGATAGTTATTTGTATGTAAAGCTGTGGTTCCAGCCAGCATACCTACATGTTTTAATAATTGTATAATATTTGTAAATATTCATGGTACATTATAAAAACATGTTTTAATAATGTACCATGAATATTTAAACAGAATAGATTATGTCATTTGGTACATACTGAACGTACCAAAAAAATGAAATTATAATGCACGGCAGCTATACACACGACCACTATACAACTGAGGCAGGTTCGTTTAATTGATAATATTATAATCTAATGTAGTCAATAACTTAGCTACGAGTACCTAACATCTAACTAGAATTCTGAAACATCGAAAATTGTTGGCATAATAATGTAGCTTCTATTAACTTTGATATGAAATAACATAATATGAAATACACACATAACCTCACGCCTCGTTCCCTAAGGGGTAGGCAGGGACTAAACAAATAACAGTATTAGATAATAGATTAGAGATTTCAACGCTCTCGTAGTCAATGACTGGCTTTGTATTAAGTTATAATATTTGACTATTTTTGCTTTCCTTTTCTTTTCGAGATTAAGTTATTAAATAATATTATAAATTTATTCTTATAGATACCATGTTATTTCAAAAATTTAAATTAACGAAATAAACTGGAAAACAATGCTAACAAATTACAGCCTTGAGCAAAATTCGGAAGTTCTGTCTTTTCGACTTCGAAAAAGAAAGAAGAAAAAATCCTAACTAAAGACGATAATTTGTAAATCTACAACAGTTTTCCTAGGTCCACGCCTACGAGTTTGTGAATGACTCTACACCACCGAATCGAATAAAAAAATGCAAAAAATATTTCACACAATTTTAATTGAAACAAGTGGAAAAACAATACCTTTAAAAAAAATTTAAACTAATTTCATAGAAAAGTTTGTGTAAAATTTATTTAGTTCACCGTTTCATTGGCATATCAGTTTTAAAGTCAAGTGCTTTGAAATATTTTTTAACTATTTTGAGTTATATTTTTAAGCTATTTTAAACGAAAGTGTAATTAATGATCCGCTGTCTGCTAACATTTTAGTAGTTAAATTTATTTGACACATGGATAAATATCGTTGTCAAAGTTTAAATTAATTTAGGGTTAAGTCAAATAAAAGTTTAAATTATTTTATTAATTTTACTCTGTTAGCATTTTATGTTATAAGTTTTATATAGTTTTTAGTGTAAATGGAAAAAAAGGAGAAAAATGTAACTACTAAACAATTATTACTGAATGATTTGTAACCAACCAATGATATTTACTCTTACTGCATTAAAGACTAGATGGCGTTGTGTGAATGTGTGAGGCATAGGTTCTCAACTTAGTACATAGAGTAGTTGGCGGTTGCAGTCCTAGAGGTTCTTGCAAGGGGTGTCGTATGTTGTTTCAAACGCCGCTGTTGCGACACACAAGGTGGTACGTCGTTGATTCGTACGTTAAATTTTATGGTATTTAGCTCTATAGGACACTGTAAGTCACGGAAGAAAGAATCAAGGGAAGTGCTAAGTAGGCGTGGGAAGCGTGTCACTAATACGCGCTGGTACGCGTAACTTGTCTTCTTCCGTGCTGTAAGTGATAATAACATTTACATTTAGGGACTATGCTGAGGTCATCTTTCTTCCCCTTCAATAAAATACTTTGTAAAATTGTGTTAACGTCACTCAAAATTGCAGACATAAAAAGCGTTCAACTTCGTACTTCTTCCTAACATAAAATTTACTCATCCATAAAAATATGATTTTAGTTCAGACACTGAAGTTGTTAAAGATTGTATTAGATCGCTTTTATGTGATCACACCTGGTCCTAACTTCATGTTAAAGTTAGCCTTATTGAATAACGACCGAGTATTGGTTGATTCTCCGTGTGGTAACGGAGTAAGAATACAATAATATGTCACCACCCTGTCTTATCCCATGGGTAAGGGACTTTTCGTGAATATTATCTTTACGAAATAAAAAGAAGGAAAACTTGAAATTAAACCCTATACCAATCCGTCTGGCGAGCGTGGTATTAGTAAGCCAACTATCCCTCCGTCACAGGAGGAGGCCCATCCCTGCAGTGGGACATTAATGGGCTGTTATGATGATGATATGATTCGTTAATTTTCCCGCTCGCCGATCTAGCCCTTTATTGTGGTGCAAAAGAGACACTAGCTTTTTTGAAAAAACCCTTTAATTAAGGGATAACAGAAATAACATAATTAACAATTCTCTAATTAAAACTACAAATGGAGGCTTAATACCGATTATAATATTCACGGTATTTTGTTTACATAAATGGATTCACAGAAATTTCATGTTTTTTGAGATTATAATCAAATAACTTAATTAATTGTGGTGAAGTACAGAACGTACTTCCATACGTACTATAATTACTTAGACGTATACCCTTTCAAACAAAAAACCTACGTCATGTCGATGCCCTTTCAGTACGACCGAACACGATAATGCTACTAAGTTAATTCATAAAACTGCAAGGTAATTGTAAACTTTACTAATATTATAAAGAGGTAACGTTTGTGTGTTTGTTTGTTTGTCAGTTTGTGACGTTGTAGGTTAAAAAATATTTTTGTGTTGAATAGTCCATTAATCGAAAGTGTCATAGTGTCAAGTTCAAAGTGGGCACGGATCAGCTAGTAACGACTGCGATGGGCTAGTTAATTGAAGTATTTACATACTATTTTATTAATGGGTGTACCGACGATCTCAATAAGGTGTCTGGGTCGTACTGGATGCGGAAGGCGCCGGACCTTGTTCTGTGGCCCGTCTTGGGAGAGACCTATGTCTATCAGTGGACTGAAATTGACTAGTTGATTGATTTAATGTTAACTTATGAAACTTATATTTCAGAGTGGACATGTTTATAAGACAAACCTGGAGTGAGAGTCGTCTACAGCTTCCAGAAGATATATTCGAAGAAGGAGATGACCACGTCACATTGCCTCCTGAATTTTTTGACAACCTCTGGCATCCTGATCCTTACTTTTTGAATTCAAAAGTTACAGGTAAGCAAATTTCTGAACGAGACAATATAAATCAGCACCATTTTGTTTTTCCACAAATAGAAAATTCCTACTTTTAAACTATAGCGTTTCATTTATTAAATATCTATACTAATATTTTAAAGAGGTAAAGTTTGTGTGTTTGTGACATTATAGGGGGTAATCTCTGGATCTACTGAACCGATTTTAAAAATTCTTTCTGTATTGAATACTTCATTTATCGGAGAGTGTCATAGGCTATATAGTATCACGCTATGACTAATAGGAGTTGAGCAGTAATTAAATATGTTTAAAAAACGGACGTGTTTTTTTCGCCGCCCAACGAAGTTGGCACGGGTCTTCTAGTATCATATAAACGGGAGATTATTACAGGATGTCATTTACTTTTATTTTGCTTGACGTTTTGGCACAGGTTACACTGGTCGTGGTCGCAAGCTGAAACGTCAAGTAGAATAAAGATAAATAACATGCCGCGTTAATCTCCCGTTTATATATTACTAGCTGACCCGTGCCCACTTCGTAGGGCGGGGAAAATAACGCGTCCCCTTTTTTAAACATATTTCTTTACTACACTCCTATAGGACATAGCGAGATACTTTATAGCCTATGACACTCCCCGATAAATTGTCTATTCCAAACAGAAATAATTTTTAAAATCCGTTCAGTAGATCTAGACATTACCCCCTACAACGTCACAAATACATAAACTTTACCTCTTTATAATATTAGGTATAGTATTAGATAAACGGTAGATTAACGCGGATTTATAGAAAATTCAAATTCAACAGGTTTAGTAGGATATTTCTATCAAAAGATAAAAGGAAAACGGCTTGAACTTGATCTCTTAACAGTACTTAAGTTGTTTGTTTCACAAAAAGTTTCTCAAAGGATCTGCAGTAACTTAAACTGATCGGCGATCAATTACTTGTAAACGACTTAGTTAGCGTTGCGTTGCCGTGAAATTTGTTTATAGGTATTGAATCCTTAAAGTTATATAATCGATAAATCAAAGTACGTAGTACGTATTTTTTTTGACACAAAGTATTTGTAGAAGTATGTTTGAGAATTTGTTAAATATGTTCAAAAACGACGAACCACTAAATTTGAATTGTGCAGAGATTATAAATAAATGCTTTGTTATTTTTTTTGCGAACTATTACACAGGGTTAAAAACTTAATTAGAACGTTACACGTCACCTAAAAATTTTAAGAGTGTTCCCTTGTTTTCCCCGGAACCCCATAATTAAATTTGTATCAAATTATCGTGACATCTATAAACTTTTTAGGAATTGAGTTGTGCTGAGCTGTCTCTAAATCTTTAAATACATTATGGCCATTAAAGCCTAATAACTTTATTTTTCACACAATTTCACTGGCTCCTTAAATAGATCAAACTGCACTCAATTAATAAATTCCTCCGTTAGCAAAGAGGGAAATGGACCCCCAATACTTCAGTGAGCTTTTGGGCCATGTATTTGACTAGTATGCTAACACACTGTATGAGAATAAATAATTGGGACACATTGACAAGTGGAATAGTTACTCATTGAAACGTAAATATTACATTAAACAATTTACGCAACACTAAGTTTAATTAAATCGTGTTTTGAACAGCTTAAATTTCAATTATGATGAGTATTTCAATATAGATTATGTAATTTAGTAATTAATCAAAAACTATTCATTGCTGTTCGGACTTGGCTTTCAGTCAAATAGGCATTCCGATTAACAAATAGAAGGGGACTTAAAAAACAAAATCACGCTGGTTTTCTATTCGTTTTGAAAAGAAATTCCTTAATAGTAATAAAAAGCTACTGGACGGAAAATAGAAGGCAGACACTCATTTCTTATAATTTTTCAAAACACTCTCAGTGACGATTCCTGGGACTGCAGACTGTGAGAGTGCATTCTGAACGAAATATTTAAAAAAATAGCACCTCTGGCCTCATCTTTATATTTGAATATCGAGTCGAACTTTATTCTAAACAAAATGCAGAAAGTCTTTGCATTCTAGTGAGTTTCAATACCATGCAGAATAAATTATTTTTACTTGTGCTATTTGTATAAAATGAACCTCAGATATGCATACATTTAACTCGGGGTAGGCAGAGACGGCTGAGAGCCTACTGCATTCCAACGAACCTACTTTGCTTCGCTTACATTCATACATTTTTTTTTGTTATGAGTATGCCCATCAGTTCTTTAAGTCATTTCTTATTCTTTGACACCTCTTAAAACAACTAAAAATGAAACGTATTTGTAAGAAATATATTGACAAGTTTCTCCAACTCCGTAGTTAACAGATAAAACGAAAGTTTAATGAGGTGTAAAATTTAATCTGTGTTTCGATGTAATTATTTGAACAAAATGTACATAATATTATTTTCATTGTTTGATAAAAGTTTGTGCATGATTTAACAAACTCGACTAGGTTTTGTGCTTCAATAATTTCATCTCTTTTATAAAAGTATTGTTACTTTTCTCAAAGAAATGTTATATTAACAAGTACGAAGTTTGGTTATAAACTGATAAAACTAGTTTTATTAAAATTATAATATGTTTTTAGAAGTAGTGACGACCTCGGTGGCGCGCCGGTAGAGCCAGCGGCTGCCGCGCATGAGGTTGTGGGTTCGATCCCCACGCAGGACAATAATTTGTGAGATCCACAAATTATTGTCCTGAGTCTGGGTGTTATATGTGTCCGTTAATTGATGTTTGTAAAAGTCCCCGCGACACAGGGCATGATCCCTAGCGCGGGAGTTGTCTTTTTTAAATAAAAAAAATAAAAAAATAATAATAAAAAAAGTATGTTACATATAGTTGCTAGTTTTTACATTCGTTCTCATTTACAAATGTTATTATTAAAAAACTTTTGGACAAGTATAATAACTTTTCCTACATTTCGTTATCAAGAAATAGCACCATTATGTTTGCTGATCTTAGACTGAAACTTTGACAACTGTTTTTCTTATTTTTGTTTCCATTTTTTTGTAAAGTGTAAGCTAATGGTGAATAACAAACTCTGGCTTAGAACTTATTTTTATTCTTTACTTGCCTTTGCCATCCTTCTTTCAAACACATTACGGACATTAAACTTAAAATTATGTTAAAACTTTCCCCATAAATCGAAGCATAAATACATCGTCGTTGATAGTATTTAGGGAGTGTTTTTTTTTTAAATAGTATGTTATTTTAATCTATAAACAATATAAATGATGGTTGAAAACAGCAAATGACCTATCTATTTAACCAATTTTAAAGAAAGTAGCGAAATATTTATTGACAATTTTAACAAACAATATACATAAATAAAAGTAAAATAAAATTCTAATCATAATAAATGGTTTTTAATAAAACTGAGTCATATAAAATACAATAAATAAATTAAATCAAAATCTTGAAAGGATACGAATGAGAAGATAATATCAATTAACATAAATGGTTTAGTAAAAAGGATCACAGATTTAGGACTTTAGTTTGAGCTTTGTTCAAACTAAGGTCCTAAACCCGTAATCCCTATTTGCATATTTACCTGTAAATGATTAAATAAGTTCTAATGAATGTAAGTAAAACAAAATTTTGCTTTTTAGGAGGAGCTAATTTGCATTACCGTCCGAAATCGCCCGGTAATACCCAAAGCTCCTTTGTTCATTGTCACGTATGCCCGCTGTGCACAGTACTGTAAATCACATCCACTCTAAATCACTTAAATTTAAAAAATAAACTTATACAACTTATAGCGAATTGATAGCAAACGATAATGTATGATGTAAATTAAATTTATGTAACCCAAACCTCTGCCACACTGACTATTGACTATTATTAGTTCTTCCTGAAACAAAATATCTATTCAATAGCTAACTAAGGTGGTGGTAAGGTTAAGTAAGAGGCCGTAGGCTGGTACCACGCTGTTCCCGCTTAGTCCACCTCCAAGCATTAGTCAGTACAAGTTACTGAGTTTAGTAGTGTACTGTCCTACATATATATTTATATATATATATATATAAGGGCTATAAGACTAAACAGCTTCTGTTTAGAGTAGACAGTGGCTTGGCTATGCGGTTACTACTAAACATTAGGCAGTCCGCTTGCTCGTCTTTACCTTGCAAAGCAGCATGAAAAACTACGAATACACAGGTATCAATTAGTTTGCTACTTACAAATTCAATTAACAATATCTAAATATTGGACTAAAAAATGAGAAATAAATATTTTGATGCTACGTTATATTAATTTATTAAATTGATTATATCAATATATACGTATGATTAAATCCCTCAAGTGTACCTAATATACGTTTTACACATTATGAATTATTTAACTACTAACACAATCACTGGCGTACATCTTATTATCTAATCCAGAAAAGTTCACAACACACACGTTTAAATAATGATTATAATGTACATGTGTTATATACTAAAACTGTACATACTTGTAAAACACTCAATAAAAAAATAAAATTATTGTCGTACTAATAACAGCTCCACTATTCCTATTGTATTTCTAAATCCCAATTAAAATATTGTATAAATTTTGTTGCATAGAAAAATACAAATAATATTTTACCAAACTTCTAATTGAAAAAATAAAATGAAGTAAACGTAAGTAAACCCTTATAGAATCAAAGTTATTACAAGGCCTTTTGACAACACAAAGAAATAGCTCCAAAAATATAAAATGTAACTTTATTATGATTATTAATAAACGTAATTAGTTTTGAAACCAAAATATGACCAATTTGATCAAAGTACACCGAATGTTACATTAATCTTCAAAGTGATTAAGACTAAGAGACAGAATAAAGCCGATTTATTAAATGAACAATTATTAAATAATGATTTAGGAGCTCTCTGGTACAAACGTTCTATAGATAAATTTAACAATGGTAATTACTCTATGGCACTCAAAGAAAATAAAGTTCATCATAACAGCCGATTAATGTCCCACTGCAGGGACGGGCCTCCTCCCGTGACGGAGGGTTACTTGGCCTACTAATACCACGCTGCCTAGACGGATTGGTATAGGGTTTAATTTCAAGTTTTCCTTCTTTTTATTTCGTAAAGATAGTAGTTACGGTTATTCCGACACCCATGGGATGAGATGGGTCGGTGACATATTGTATTCTTACTCCGTCACCACACGGTCAAAGAAAATAAAGTTAATTGAGCAGAAATATTTTCTTCTTTCTAAAATCTGTCAACTATCTCAGGTCCGGGGTGTGGCTTCGGTTCTCTGATTGGTAAATACCACGTAAATAAAATAAGCATGCGTTTATTTCTGCCCAACAATAAGGCATGCATTTAGCGGCACTTTAGTATTATCAAATAACTACTTTAACAGAACTACTGCGTAAATAATTTTATAAAGTTTACAGTCGTACTCGAAATAAGATCTTCATAAGCAGGTGGTTTAACCCTTTAACGCACACCTTCACTTTTTTTTAATTTGCTATATTTTGTAACAAATATATGTTGTAGTGGGTTTTTTAAAACAACTTGTTTAAATTTTTTTTTTCGTAACTTTTTATTTTCCGAGATAAATCAGAAAATATAGTGGCCACTATACTGTCCACTGACCGTTCTACATCAGTAACTATCTTTGTATGATCAGTGGCCAATAAACTGGACACTTATAAAATCAGGTTATTTTCGGTATAAATAACATAGTAAAATAAAATCATTGTGTATTTCGTAATCAGTCTTTAATTGGCCTCAAAAACATAACATAAATAACTCATCACTTCTAACAAAGAGAAAATAATGTTCATTGATGACTTTAGGTCAACTTCCTCATTTATACCTATGTAATTACTAAATTTAAATTTTTTATGTACTGGGGATTTCCAATTTCATTCTAGCTCCATTTATTTAGATTTTCGGGGGTACCTTCGGGAGTCTGATTCGTAACTATAGGTGGGGACACTGAGGGCAGTGCATGCGATGGTGCTATTAGGGGTGTTGGAGAAAGCTGATGTGGAGGTGCTGGTAGAAGTAGTTGGGGAGATACATGTACAGGTTCTGAGGAACACGATGCGAGATTGCTACGGGTACTAATGGTGCAGATATGGGAGACAACATCGTCAAAACCGACATCACCCTCGAAAACGCCACCAATGTCCGAGTCGAAGACCTGGTCATCAGTGATGGCCATCATTTCAGCCCATCTCCAGATTCACATAAATAAATTCCTTTCTAAAATAACAAAAAAAAACAATACTCAGAAACAATTAATTGCTAATAATTGTACGTACCTACATTTTGATCTAAAAAATACCTAAATAATTACGAAATCAAGTTATAACTACCGAACCCGAATATGTATGCTTATTAAGTTTTTATATCTTAAAAATTTACTATATACGTCGTGTGAAATGATACAGTTTATATGTAATAATCTAAATAATGATTCTAAGACTACGTTAAACTCACATGTGCAATTTCTAAGCTAGGTTTTGTTAACGCACCGGTCTGTGTGTAATTGCAAAAATAACATATTTATTTTACGGTAGTCGATTATATTTGTATTTAATAATAAAGAATATACTATAACTCAATCATTTTACTCACCTTTTACTTGAAGACAATGTTTTTTCTTTGCACAACACTTAGTTGTACTTGAAGGGGGGTGCGCAGTGGCCAGTTGACAGGCCACCGGAAAAAATGACGCGAGTTTTTGAACGTACGCGACGTACTTGAACGCTAGCTTGTAAACATGCCAATGTGGCTTATTGACTATCGTTAATAATCATAAGTGTTGCCATTGTTATAAAAGTCTTTGACCTATCGACCATAAAGTGACTGTCCAGTTTACTGGCCACTTTGTATGGACCGTCCTATAAAGGGTTAAAAATACATAATTATCAATACTCAATCGTCGCACGAATGCTTAAGTGTCCAACCTCTATTTGCAACATTTTACACCAGAGACGTTTAATTGATTAGATCAAGCAAATAATATGATTTTATAAAGAAGTATTATATTAAAAATAGTTAATGTGTTGTCATTAACTATTTTTTTTGGTTTATATCGGTAAAATTAAGTTACGCATTTTCATTATGGTGGAGAAGGAATACTTAATATCAAGCTTAGTCTACCAAGATAGTTTCTTTCTTGATTACGTCATTAAAACTTTACAACAAATGAAAGATTATAGTTTATTACAAATTATAGGTCCTCTCAAATACACAGATAATAATGAAACCAATGTTCTTTTACTTAATGGCAAATACTCTGCATGATTCATCTACTTTTTATAACATGTTTTCACTACATACTACACTTTAGTTTTAACTACTTTCAGCAAGAAACATTAAATCATATAGAGTTCCACTATTTTACACAATTTCTTACAAACCATACTTGTATTTTCTAACAATATTTTAATGTTTTTTTTTCTATTTCTATTATTACCATGTTACATTTTATGTATTAAGTTTAAACAACAAAAAAATTCTTTGACATCAACGATCTGATAAAAATATAGACTTAAAATTAAAGAACAAAGACAAAAACATAAAATAAAAGTTATTCTGTACGTGACCATTCAAAGGAAATTTGTGAATCCAAAATCAGTCTGTATGCAAAATTATGAATCAGAGTACGTTCACCTTGTTTTGATTTTCAATCATAGAAAAGTGCATAGATGTATTTTATATTTTGAACTTACAACCCTACATGTTATTGACACCGAAACACTTTGCAAAGTAATGGAAAGAAAATACGATACAAACACGTTTTGTTATTTTTAATTCTTTTATTTTAAACTTTCTTAAATTGAACTTACGCTTAGCTGTAAGATTAATAAAATATTATACTAGAAGAAATAAGACTTTAGAATAATGTAAACATAAATTATGTATTTTCAAAATACTTTAAATTATTGTATGAATTTACAATGTATTTATTTTATTCCTATTTGAAAAGTCAATATATTATCATAATATTTGAAATTTATTTTATTTTCTTATTTGCTCTGAATAATTATGTAAAGGCTATTTTGTTAGGATCCAATATTTAAACGTTAGATCCAATTCAAGTAATACAACGTTAAAAGGAATAACCAAAATATTGACACGAGTTCATACCAACGTTAAAATAATTTACTTTAAAACCAATTTAATTTCATTAATTTGTTATAAATACAAGTAGTGATGAAATAATCTCTGAAAGGAAATATACTGCAAAAACATTATTGAACTCCTAAAAATAATAAATCTTTTAAATTCTGCATTGATTTCAAGTGGTTGTGGTTCATTGAACAAAGTTTGAACTGCGAATATGAGAAACCAGAACCTTAAAGCTACTCTTATAAGAGCTATATTTCATAATGTTATCGAGAATAATGAATAAGAACCTTTATATCCTAACCTCGCTGACAAGATTTAGCATTACTTTGGCCAATAGGTAAACTTAGTTATATCCAAAACTACTTTATCTATTGGAAGACAAAAGTCAAAATTCAAAACATTTACCCCCTTACTCATAACCGCCTCTTAAATTTAATCACTGTTTAGCGAGATTTTTATCAGTAAAATCAACCTTAAACTAAACAAAACGATAAGAATTTAAGCTAATCAATTGACTAAAATTTAAGAGGCCTTTATGAGAAAGGGGCTTAATTTTTCTCATTTTTTGACACGCGGTACTGCAGCTAGGCATGAATTCATGCAAATATAAGATTTGTAGTATTTCCTACTTTTTAATTATTAACTATGGGGTTTTTTTTGTTTTAATAAAATCTACTCTTCCGTTATCCCGTGAAGATAAGAATATTTCGATCGACTTCCTACAGGAACAGAATACGACTTAAGATCATTTTTTTACAAATATGTATTACCAATCGCGTTTTAGCATGACTCTTTTATTACTGTCAAAGATTCAAATAAAATTTGCTATTTAGGAAAATATAATATTCATTAATGTTTACTCGCAAGTTAAGTCTTCACAACCACAAAAGCACAGTAATCTGCGAGATATGCCGCAAACGCAACTACTGCACAATATGGAAGGAGTGATTACGTTGCACGAAAACAAGCTTGAGAAAAACTATCACATGAACGTGTCACTATAGAATTTAGCGTGAAGCAATAAAACACAAGTGCGAATCACGCTATTGGTTAAATCACAGTGCAAGCTAAAGATACATTTACATATATGATAATAAAGTTGTTTTTCGTTTGCAGAAATTGCTGAGCTAACTCACAAGTTTTCTTCAGTGACGTTGTATAGAAATCAAACAGTGAGGTATTCCGCAAGGATGCATGCTATCATCGCCTGTCAAATGGAGTTTCAGTTGTATCCAATGGACATACAATCTTGTCCTATTTATATTGAGAGCTGTAAGTATTTTTTTCTGCTTATTACATTTACTATTTTTGGGTACTATTGTCACACAGTCCATTTATAGGCTCGGCAATATTATTTAAAATTGAACTATGTAGGCTTTATGCATTTAACTTTCAGTACAATGTAGTACCTCTTTGATACTGTTTAAAATTATATGATTGAATAAATAATAAGTAATGAATAGTAATAAAACTTAATAGTAATGCTAAGTGGTCAATAAACAATTAAACAAAAATTATAAAAAAACTATTCATGTGCAATGCTTTAAAGAAATAAGGTAAAAAACAGTTTAATCGTTCTTATTCATTTGACCTTTTTCAATCCATTCAAAGCTCTATTGTTTTCAGCTAATATTTAATATTGGAGTAACATACTACAAAAGGTAGGATGCCCCCCAGCTAGGTGGACCGACGACCTCATAAAGGTCTCTGGGTAGGACTGAATGCGGAAGGCGCAGGACCGAGTTCTGTGGCGCGTGTTGGGAGAGGCCTATGTCCATTGTCCAGCAATGGACTGTAATAAAGGCTAGTTGATTGATTGATTGATACTACAAAAATGCAACATGCAATGTATAAGACAATTTATTTTTTAATTAACAATATTTTGTACTACAACAAAGATTCATAATTATATTGTGAACCAGTCATGGCTGAGATAGAATAACAATGAAACTGTTATGCTACTGTTACTTTGTGAACTCATTTTTAAGTTCAGTAAGCAAGCCTTTGTATTTATTTTATTTTCCATACTAATATTATAAATGGGAAAGTGGGTCTGTTTGTCTTTTTTCCACGGCAAAACGGAGCGATGAATTGACTTGAATTTTTAAGTGGAGATAGTAGAAGGGATGGAGAGTAACATAGGCTACTTTTTTTACAGTTCTGTGTCCAGGAAAGGGGAGCAGTGCTACCCCGAATTTAACGCGAGCGAAGCCGCGGTCAAAAGCTAATTTTTAGTATAGTTGTAATATTTTTCTGTGTATTTTTGAAAAACTGTAATTTTCTCAATTTCAGTTTCATATAGTAATCAAAAAGTACGTTTTCGTTGGAGTGAAGCTGGAGTTACAATCAATCCAGAGTTAAAATTATTGCAATATCACATTGGAGAGCCGTTACGCTTAGAAGAAACAAATGGATACATGATTGATAAGGACGGTAAGTTACTATACTACAGAAGTGAAAAAAAATATTATCTCCGTGTGGTGATGGAGTAAGAATACAATATGTCACCACCCCTTCTCATCCCATGGGTGTCGTAAAAACTGAATAAGGGACAATTCGTCAATATTATCTTTACGAAATAAAAAAGAAGGATAACTTAAAATAAAACCCTATACCAATCCTTCTGGCCAGCGTGGTATTAGTAGGCCAAGTATCGCTCCGTCACGAGAGGAGGGCCGTCCTTGCAGTGTGACATTAAAGGGACTATATGTGTGCTGTATGATGAGTTTTAAAACCAAAATAATGCCAATAATATCATAATTTGCTTGACTAAAGTTGATATCACATTTATTCTTTACTCAAAAGCTTACAGTTAATAAGGTTTTTAGAAATAAGAAGTATTTATTTGAAAGAGGAAACTTGACCATCGTTGTGTGATGATTCTTATCGAATTTAATAAACACTTTTAATGTGCTACAAACAAAGATAGTGAAACAGACAGAATAGTAAAAAACAATGCAAATATCAAACAACACTGAGAGAAGGTTAAGATCGTTAAACATAATTAAGATTTATGAGATACGTCTCAAATGCTATTAAACTTTGATCCAATTTGTAATTAATATTCTTACAATTAAACTGATTTAAACAAACGTAGCAACCAAATTAATTACTTTATAGAAGGCTTACAAATACAAAACTTAATGTAGGGTAGTAAAAAATTAGGAAAACTTTTAATTGGCTACTATATTTATTAGGAAACCTGCCTAATAACTTAGGGTATTTTAAAAATCTGTTTTGTTTTTACAAAGTTCGTAATTAACTTAAGGGCCTTTACGTGGCTCACTAGCGCCGCCAATAGAAAAAAAATCATAATTCGCAAATAAGATAAATCATGTTAAATGTTGATAACAAAGTCTTGAGAAAAGGTAATAAAGTATTTGTATACCACACTCTCAACACATTAAATGTTTTTTAATTAGTTAAATTTCGCATTCGAAAAAAAAACGGCCGTTTTTGTTTATAATGCAATATTTATTTACTTGAAAAACATTTAAAATGTTGAGAGTGTGTTATACAAATACTTTATTGCCTTTTCTCAAGACTTTGTTATGAACATTTAACATTATTTATCTTATTTGCGAATTATGATTTTTTTTCTATTGGCGGCGCTAGTGAGCCCTATAAACGCTCCCTATTTAAAAGAAATTTTTGTAAATGTCGACGAGCGACGCACGTTACAAACGAGTGCATTACCCCAGCAGAATCTTGTCGAAATTTGTAATTTTTTTTTATCAGATTTTTAGATTTCTAGCTCCTGTAAATGTCTGTGTAGTTTTTGGAATTAGTTCAGTCCTAATTTTAAAGATATTTGACAAAAACAGATTCTGCTGCGGTAACGTTAACGCAGCAGAATCTTTTTTGAAATAATGGGATTATTGAAAAAATCTTTAGGTACATTTTTAGATCGCTGGACGAAGTAAATGTTTCGATATAATTTGAATTTTTACGTTTCATGGTTTCGGAGATATTCAAGATGCTGCTGGCGTAACGTTTGCGTGTTTGCTGGATCTCCGAAACGGTACAGCGTAATTTCCTAATTTTTTATACAGAGCTTTGTCTTAATTAGTCTGAATTAGTTCACGAATAAAAAAGTAATAATAATGCACCGTTTGCAAGTTATTTAAAATTATATAAATACCCCTTTTTGGGCCCTTACTCCTAAGATATGTTCTCTGGAGACTTGTTTAAAACGTCATTTTATAGTTTATAGTTAGTTACAGGTCTGTGTGAAGTTTCATTAGTGTACAGTAAGTAATTAAAAAGTTATCACACAATTTAGTTCATTTTGGCCAGCGATGTGCAACGGGTTAATTTAACTGCCTATTAATTGAGTTTCGTATCGATTTACTTGCTGAATTCTGTATAAACAATTAGACTTTTGTGTCACCTTTATACCATGAAATTTTGAGCGTAATCCACTCAATAATTACAGAGATAAGCGAAAAAAAGTCATTACGTATGAATGACTGTGGTAACCTGACCATGTATAGATGGTCACAAAAAAACGTCAGTGTAGTACATAACTCTGACCTACTAACATGTAAAGGATAATAAAATTTATATTTGCTTTTTGGTACAGTTTTGTAAACAAGTGGTAAAATAAAACAGAAGTTTATTTGAAAACTTTTATGCACAGGATAAAAATATTAAAACGATCAAAATACCTTGTTGTAAAATCACAGTTTAATAACAATTGCTTAGCAATTACACTATTTAAATGGCAATTAATATTTAACATAAGTATTGATTGTCATTGAATAACTGTCTTTTAAAAATAAAGCTATTGTCTAAAAATCTTAAAATAAGAAAAATTAAGTAGGTATATAAAAATTTACTTTTTTAACTTAATTTATAAAATCACAGTAATTCTTCATTTATAACTAAAAAACCCATTACGCTAAAGATTATATTTATAATTTAAAATTCACAGTAATTATTCATTTATAACTAAATAACCATTACGCTAAAGATTGTTTAATTTAAAAATCACAGATAAATAAAACAAAACCTCAACATTTAATTACGATAACATTTAAATTTTTGTCATAATATAAAATTATTGACAATAGAATATAATTTTATCAGTCAACATTGTTTACAATTTTTTTTTTCAAAAAAAACAAATGAAAAATCAATTATCGCACAGAGTTATTTTATAATATTTACTGTCTTACACTTTGGCCTAAAAAAACACAGTAAATTCAATAAGCACATAAAATAGTTCTGTAAGTAAAATAAATGTTTTACACTGCGCGGCCAATTAAAAAACAAAAATAAATCACAAATAGGATCACTAATGGAAAATGTTCTTAACTAAATCTTTATAAATCAAATATAATCAAATTAAGGTAATACTTATTTAAAAAATAATTAAATAATAAATACTTATTTAAATTATGTATAAAACTAAAAAAAGTAATACTTATTTAGTACCACATGGACTAATTTATACATTTTTTAATGTATAAATTAGTGCATGTGGTACTAAATAAGTATTACTTTTTTGAATTTTACGATTCAGGTCATCGTAACATTGGTATTTTTCGTTTAGGGATCTAAAGCAATGAGCTTTATAATGCCCTATCCCTTCTGAGCTAAGGGGGGGTTGAAATTCTATGATAGCCAAGATATCATATTTTTTGTAAAGGATTTCTATGTTAAGAGAATTTTTTTATGAGTATGTATTTACTTTGTGTATAACATGCATTACGGCAATCGTTCAAAAGCGTTTACGCGGCACAATGGCGCTGCCAATTGAAAAAAAATCAACTCAGTATTTACACAAGATAATAAAGTAAGTACTTATTTGTGTAACGCACTGTCAGCACTTTGGATGCTTTTAAATTAGCTAGATATTGCATTTAAAACAAAAAAGGCAGTTTTAATTTTAAATGCAAATTTAATAACATTTAAAGTGTTGACAACAATAAAATATTTGTATAACACACTATCAACACTTATGATGCTTTTAAATTAGCGAAGTAATGCATTTAAAACAAAAACGGCTTTTTTATTTTAAACGAATTTAATTTAGTTTCAAGAGCGTTAACGCAGCTCACTAGCGCCATTAAAATTAATTGTGTACGCGTCTGTACCGACATTATTGCATGCATAACGTAATGACTCTTTTTCGCTTATCTCTGTAATTATTGAGTGGATTACGCTCAAAATTTCATGGTATAAAGTTGACACAAAAGTCTAATTGTTTATACAGAATTCAGCAAGTAAATCGATACGAAACTCAATTAATAGGCAGTTAAATTAACCCGTTGCACATCGCTGGCCAAAATGAACTAAATTGTGTGATAACTTTTTAATTACTTACTGTACACTAATGAAACTTCACACAGACCTGTAACTAACTATAAACTATAAAATGACGTTTTAAACAAGTCTCCAGAGAACATATCTTAGGAGTAAGGGCCCAAAAAGGGGTATTTATATAATTTTAAATAACTTGCAAACGGTGCATTATTATTACTTTTTTATTCGTGAACTAATTCAGACTAATTAAGACAAAGCTCTGTATAAAAAATTAGGAAATTACGCTGTACCGTTTCGGAGATCCAGCAAACACGCAAACGTTACGCCAGCAGCATCTTGAATATCTCCGAAACCATGAAACGTAAAAATTCAAATTATATCGAAACATTTACTTCGTCCAGCGATCTAAAAATGTACCTAAAGATTTTTTCAATAATCCCATTATTTCAAAAAAGATTCTGCTGCGGTAACGTTACCGCAGCAGAATCTGTTTTTGTCAAATATTTTTAAAATTAGGACTGAACTAATTCCAAAAACTACACAGACATTTACAGGAGCTAGAAATCTAAAAATCTGATAAAAAAAAATTACAAATTTCGACAAGATTCTGCTGGGGTAATGCACACGTTACAAACATTACTTTATTTTGTTTGAAGTCTGAAACTAAATTCAACAAGCTAAAGTGTAAATCAGATATGTTTGTATTCTCCCACATTAACACCACGCCATCTAGTGTTAAGCTAGGTAATGCTTACATTGGTAGGTACTTAATAGACAACTGATTAACCTACTAGTATTTTTTTTTAGGAATACGAAACATTCTGAGCGAAGCCAATACGTTCATAAATAAATTTGTATTAAGAAGGAATCGAACAGCGACTTTCACGTAGTAGTTTACAATAACAACTATACCACATAGATCGACAACATGTTATGATGTATGATTGTATCATCAACATCATACCAGCCCATTAATGTCCCACTGCAGGGACGAACCTCCTCCCGTGACGAAGGGATATTGCCTACCAATACCACGCTGGCCAGACGGACTGGTATAGGGTTTAATTTCAAGTTTACCTTCTTTTTATTTAGTAAAGATAATATTCACGGATAGTCCCTTATTCGGTTTTTAAGACACCCATGGGATGAGATGGGGTGGTGACATATTGTTTTCTTACTCTGTCATCACACGGAGATCAACAACATGTTATGATGTATGATTATATATGTAATGGTATTTCCGAGAAACAACTCACAACTATGTTACGTTGAAATTGCAGTGTCTGTTTCACTCAAATTCATACGTCTTACATGTGAATATAATATGCATATTTATAAGATGTCTTGAATATTTGATGGAATATATAGTTTGTTTAGTACAGGAAATAATGTAAAGGGAAACCAAACGTGGAATTTGCATGTTTGTTTAAAGCAATAATAATATTTACGGTAATATATAACCTTGTGTGTATCTTGTCAAATAATTCGCACACCTGATGGTTCAGGAATTCTTTCTTATGCCGAACAATTAATGACCTTTACGTGGCTTATTAGCGCCGCCAATAGAAAAAAATAAGAATTCGTATAAAAGTATTTGTATAACACACTCTATTAAATGTTTTTTAATTAGGTAAATATTGCATTATAAACAAAAACATTTTTCGAATGCGAATTTTAACTAATTGATAAACATTTAAAGTGTTGAGAGTGTGTTATTCAAATACTTTATTGCCTTTTCTCAAGACTTCGTTACCAACATTTTGCATTATTGGTCATTGCGAATTATGATGTTTTTTCTATTGGCGGCGCTAGTGAGCCCTATAAACGCTCTTCAAGCTGCCGACTCGTGTGTGTTTCCTCAATTGTATGATATCAGGTTCTCTTTAAGCACAGTGTGAAGAAGCATTTGAGCAGTAACAGGTTGTTTTTTTTGACGACAATTCGTTCCCTTCATTTCTGAATTTTTTTTCGCTTTCTATATGGTTTGATATTGGTCATATTTGCTGTGACTGAAAAGTATTTGAGGATGTTTATCCGTTGTCTAGTACCCATAGTACAAGCTCTGCTTAGTTTGGGACTAGATGGCGTTGTGTGAATGTGTGAAGAATATTTATATATTTATTTAATTATTTAGCCGTTGATTTAAATAAGGTTTTGTAATTTCCAGGTAACTACTCAAGACTAGTAGTCTACTTCAGATTCGAACGTCAGATTGGGCATCATTTGATCCAAACATTTGCGCCATCATCACTAGTGGTCATGCTGTCCTGGTTTAGCTTCTGGCTTGACTTGGACGCTATTCCCGGCAGAGTTACTTTGTTAGTGACCTGCATGTTGACTTTAGTGACCATGTTCACTGGTCTAAGAGCTGATATACCTCCAGTGGCTTATGTAAAGGTAAGTGAAATAACAAATTAATTTTTTTTTTGTCAACATAAACTGCTCACGTCTTTAAGTTATCCAGCGACATGAAAAAAATGTCTGTTATTGAAAAACTGCTCATGTCTTTTAGTTAGTGTCCAATATGTGTCTGTTAATGTGTAAACAAGGGAGTCAAACTATTAATTTATTTAGGAGAAATGATTATTTTATGTCGATTTTCTTTTAGTAACAGGTGATTAGGAAAAGGTGAGTACGAAAAGTACTAGAAGTTTTCTACTAATCACGTTAGTAAGATTAAAGTTAGCAAGTTTAACTTTAAAACTCATAAGTTTAAATTACCTTACTTACGAGTATGTTAAAAACATGATGGTGACTAACATCCCTAATTTTAATAATTTTGGTAGTGCTTTGAAATAAATAAAAACATAAAATAAAAATCCCTTAAAGCGATTTTATAAAAAGTTATTATGAGAAAACGACGTGTTCCTTATTTCTTCAATTTCCGTTCATCTTAGCGTGCGTGGAATAGTATTTCCTGAGACCGTTATAGAACCATAATTTGTAGGGAATTTGCTGTTCTATGAATATGTTTTTCTTTTCATATACTTGAGTCCTATTTGAGTAAGCTCCTGTTTTTTTCATCATCAGCCCATTAATGTCCCACTGCAGGGACGGGCCTCCTCCCGTGACGGAGGGATACTTGAATTACTAATAACACACTTTCCAAACGGATTGGTATAGGGTTCAATTTCAAGTTTTCCTTCTTTTTATTTCGTAAAAAGTTCTATTTATTTACGGATAGTCCCTCAGTCGGTATTTACGACACCCATGGGATGAGATGGGGTGGTAACATATTGTATTCTTACTCCTTCACCACACGGAACTTTTAATAGCGACGTAATAAAATATCAAGGTAGCGGCGTAATTTCGTTTCAGCGCAATAGGTACGCCTGTAATAATGTGGACGAGGAATTACGTGTAAATATATAATCTAAATTATTTAACCAATTATGTTATGTCTCGGATTTACTCATTGTATTACATTCGGCTTGTATCCCAATTAGACATAATTTTATAAAATCTAATTATAGTCAATGCCGCTCCTACGTGAACAATTTAAATCTCCCGCTAATATTTTGGATTCTACCACGCAATTCACAATAATAATATTTATTGAAAGTTTTTCTTGTAGATTCTCTCCCGAATATAATAATAATAAATATATTTTTTGTCACAAAATCATCTCGTTTTAATAAAATAAACTAAATTTGTACCATCAATACTAGACATAGACAACGAATAAACATTCTTGAATACTTTTTTGTAAATACATTCAGTGATCTGAGCCTCATTTTAAGTGGGGCACCAAATTCCATTTTCAAATAACTGTCAGCTGTTAATAACGTGCTTCGATCAACCAAATGCTACCTTTGCATAGTTTACACAGGGCACAATACAAATTAAGTTATTACTCGTTTGAAATAAAAATATGCATTACTCTGACATCACAGTCATGTCTTAAGCGCCGATTACACTACCCTACATTTAGGACACTACATCTTGTAGGGCACTACATGTTGTCTAGTGTAATCACAATGTAGGCTGTTAGGACACTACATATCGGAGATTGGCGTGTCCCGACCGCCCTACATCATGTAGTGCCCTACAAGATGTAGGGCCCTGTAGGGTAGTGTAATGGGCGCGTTAAAGTAACTTGTGACGTCACCACATTATGGTTGAGACTTATGGCCATTCTTATTTGAAACAAGTAGTACATACTTATTTATAACTTTTATGTTATTTTTTTTTCAGGCATTAGATCTATGGATGGCTGGTTGCATGATGTTTGTATTCGCTGCTCTAGCAGAGTTCGTCGTAGTAAAAGTTTTAGATAAACAATACCAAATAAACAAGAATAAGGCACAAGAATCCATGCCGAGAATTATACCGGTGGTAAATATCTTTTTATTGACATTATTACTACAAACTTACTTAGAAGGGGCAATTATTTAAATTTGAAATTGATACGATAGATTTAAATATTAAATTCGCGCAACTTAACAAAGTCCGGGTTTTCAAAAACCTTCAAGGCCTACGCAGACCGGGACGGCATGGCAAGGGATTTTAATTTTTACTAATGGACATTCAACCGTATTATTACAGAAATACGACATAGATTGATATGCTTTAAAATAAAAAATGCCGTGCGATAAAATCCCTTTCAATGCCACGGCATCATTTTAAAGCATAGCAATTTATGTCGTATTTCTGTAACAGTACGGTTGAATTTACATTAGTAAAAATTAAAATCCCTTGCCATGCCGTCCCGGTCTGCGTAGGCCTTAAGGACCGAGGCTTAAAACAAATATATGAATATTTGTTTTAAGCCTCGGTCCTTGAAAAATCGGTCTTGGAAAATATTTTTTTAAATTTTGAATTTGGAATCTAACTCAATCAAAACAACCAGCTCAAAATTGCACTAAGATTATTGAGACAAAGATGTTTCGTTATCTTTGGCAGCGACTGAATGGAGAGAAAGGATCCTGCGGGACTCTAGCTGCTTGGGAAGGTAGTGGCGTGAGGTGTCGTAAGGTTGACCTGACATCGCCTACGTCACCTCCGGCAGCGACTCCTGCAGTACATCCTGCACCTGCTGCCACTCATACTACTGCACATTTAGTCGGCGTTGAGAGAAGGCAAAGTATATTGCAGGTAATACATTCTTTTTATAATAAATAAACATTTTAATTTATTAAAGCAGGAAAAACATTCGTATAATCAGATATCAGGGTTATAGTCTGTTAATTTAATTATGACACCAATATCTCTGTGTAAATTTCGTGTCAATCGGTCAACAGAATAATAAGTTACTCACAAAATTCAAACCCCCATTACAGTCTATTAGGGGTGGAATGTTGAAATATCCTTTCTTAATGGTTGCCTAAACTTTACAAAGAATTCCCGCCTAAAAATTAATGTCTCTTGGTAGTGGTTAATATCTTGGCTATGCGTTAATATCTCAGTCAGGACTTTAAATTTTATGTAATTAAGTATAGAAAATTTACAACATAAAGGATTTACATCAAAGTATTTTTTTTTCCCAAAAAAATATCATGGTTATTTAAAAATGAAACTGAAAAAAATTTAAAGTACGGTTTCTAATTTTTTTTTTTCGATAGCACATCTAATTCTCTAATGAAGGTCATAGAGAACGCATCCTTGTTCCACGAAGGCCCCTTTTTAGAGGCCATACATAAAAGCTTACCCGATGCCGTCGAGTAATCAAGTAATCGGACCTTTTTCGGTGAGAGAGAAACACCATCTTTTTGGGACTCTAACACAATGCCCGTCTGGCATGGCTATGGAAGGTTTCCCAAAAAAAAAATTATAATAAGTATAATATAAAGGTGTAATTTTGAGAATTCCGGTATTTAATTTGTATTGACGACCTCTGTTGTGCAGTCGGTATATTACATGGCTGCTACGCAAAGGTCTCGGGTTCGATTCCTGCTCAATGCAAACCTTTGTGTGCATGAACATAATTGTTTGCATTGGTCTGAGTGTTTTCTATGTATAATATGTATGTATTTACAAAAAAAAGTATTTAAGTATGTTAATCCGTTGTCTAGTACCCATAGTACAAGCATTGATTAGTTTGGGGCTAGATGGCGATGTGTGAGGATTATTTATTAATATGTATTAACCAAATCGATGTTATTTCAGGTAGCCTGGTTAGACGCTGACACTGGACAAGAAAGAGTATTATGGAGAGAGATTGATAAGCTCTCCCGAGTGGTGTTTCCTGCTTTGTTCCTTCTATTTGTGACTATGTACTGGCCCGTCCTTCTTCTGAAGACTAAGACTTCTTCATAACGATTAGATTTAGGAACATTTTCTTTTGATTTGAACACAACTTCTGAAGTTGTGAGTTCAATGCTAAATTACGCCTTCCTTGGCTGAGTTTTCAAAGTTGTGGCTCAGTTTTCAAAGTTTTTTGCGTAAAGCGTTCCCTTTTTAGTTATAGGTTCATTGTGTGTAAGCTTTTGGAAAAATAAGATGGTAAAGTTTTAAAATAAAAGTTGAAAATATTTATACGCAATTATGAATTTGAGATTTTTGGGATTCAAAGAACCACTTACACATAATCCCCCTTACTCATAAACGCCTCTTAAATTTAATCACTGTTTAGCGAGGTTTTTATTACGAAAATCAACCTTGTACTAAACAACGTAAGAGTTTAAGCTAATTAATCAATTGACTAAAATTTGAGAAGCGTTTATGAGTAAGGGGGAATATCAATAAAATTAGTCTCATTCATCTTGAAGAGTTACAAAGAAATAGTAGATCATTGCGTAATAGTTGCAGATTTTAGATTAGTCGCTTGGAGTGATTTTTTATGAAAACTCAAAATTACAATTTGAAATGTACAAAATAAGCACAAAGTTAAGCTCGAATAAGAGCTTAAAATATTATTTTAATGCTGTTTAATATTTTTATTAATTATATTATTAGAACAGGTGATAAATATTTATTTATTTATTTATTTATTAAATAATATATTTGTGTTGTATAAATTTTGAAATGTGTAGTTATTTTTGAATAGATTTAAGGTGCTGATAGATTAATATTGATATAGTACATACATATTTATTATACACAAGTTGTTGTTTCTAATCATGCGCAATCAATTTAAGAACAATAATTTTCGATTTTGTAGATTTTTTAGATAATAAGAATGAGTAAGAAATATTTACACAAAACACAGTAATATTTTTACAATTTAAACCATTCATAAATAAAGCAAATTATAAACAGCCAGTAGCTCAAGAATAATTCAAGAGGCTGTATGAATAAATAATTTAATCGATTCCACAAAGCAGCAACATACAGTAGTCAACCACATTATGTGTAGGTACTATCAAACCAAATGAATGATAACCCACCATAAGCTTATTTTCGTGTGACATTCAAACCCAGTAAGATTTAAATTCGTTTAATTTTATTAAATCATTCGTATTAACTAATTACCTATCATTTTATATTAACGTAATGTTTTTGATATTTAAAACGCTGTGTAAAACGCTGTTAAAAACAAGGTGGGTCATAATTCAGTAGCTTCGATAGTAAAGTCACGAGCTGTTTTACATGATGTGAAAATGTATATATATTATTGCTCGTGACTGTACTTTACTTCGCATACTACGAGCGGTGATTTGACTAAAGCATAAACAACATTCGTGGTAGGACTAGTCGTATTCCGTTGCTTAATATGTTGTTGAATTGATTCGAGAAAATCGGGAATATAGACCCGATAAATTAATGTAATAATTAATATGACATTGAAAATATTGCTGTACTCGCGCTTTTTATAAGTCCGAGATATTTATTGCATAATTAGTGCCATTCGTCACTTTGTACATACTTAGACTGCTGGGTCTATCCCTGCCTTGTGTCGATATAAAACAATATCGCTTCGTAATCGTAATACGTTCAAAACCTTTAATAAAACTAAGGTGTAATGTTGCACAAACAAAAACATATATATTACTTGAATCGCAAACGTGTTCAATAATTGTGCCTATTATAAAAATTTGAAGCTATTTAAAAAATAAAAATCAGTAAAATCATTAAAATGTTTACCTTTTGACGGTTGGTTTTATATTAATTTATATAAAGTAAATTAATTTAAAGAATTAATCAAAACGGAAGTTAAATGGGATGAATAACAATTGACATGACGACGGGGTGAATGGCATATTAATATTTATCGTAAATTTTAGGATGTTACTCATACTCTTTTAAAACAGCGTTGCAATTTACAGATTATCAAATGTTTAGAAAAAATAATAATGACGTAACTGTTGCATATCTCATTGTAAAAATATTACAATTTAAGTATAACAATTTTTCCGTTCACCCCATAAATTGTTATTCACCTGACTGAAAATAATTTAAATAATGAAGTGATTTAAAATGTATTTGTTTAGATATTTAAGAATAGAATATATAAATTAACTTAATGTTAAGGTGCTTATGAGTCATTGACTTCATGTAAAAATATTGTCGCAATCATTATCAGCTTTAAATCATTGTGATAGATTAATTAGGATAATATAAAATTTTATAATTTCGTTATTTTGTTGATACTAGGTACAAGATAAGGCTTTTAAGTATACATAGGTCATAAAGTTATTTCTTAAATAATCAGAGACGAAAATATATAAGTAATTCTTTTTTTTTGTTTATATATTTTTGAACTTTCACAAGTAAGATGCCGTAATAGTAAGATTTTTAAATTTTAGACAGTTACTTTGAGAAAATACAAAACTTATTTATATAAATAATATAGAAATGATTGAATTGTTAATAAAAAACGAAAGGAGCACAAACTAACAACTGAGTGAAATCAGGAACGTTAAAAGTTGTACCTACTCAAAAGAGTCATGTCCCTTTTTTGTTACTGTGTCTACTGAGGGTATAGACAAACTGTTCATGTATTTTCTTACTTACCTGTGTTAATAAAACCTTTATACAAGACAGCAAATCTTACCTACCATTAAAAAGATGCTTTACATGTCAAACTGCAGGAATAGGCCTCCTTCCGTAACGAAGGGAAACTTAGCCTACTAATACCACGCTGGCCAAACGGATTGGTACAGGGCTTAATTTCAAGTTTTCCTTCTTTTTATTTCGTATAGTTAATATTGACGGATACTTTATTACTCCCAATATTTTTTCGTACCTGACAAGGTCCATAATGAACTGTATTTTTATAATTTTAGAACAACTCTGTAACACTATGGTGTGGAATAAACGTATTTATTGAGTTATATTAAATATTATATTTTTCCATAAAGTCCATAATATAAAGTATATAATTGTTTTGTAAATAATATAATATTGTATATAGTAATAACGCTTTAGTGCTAAGAACAAAAAGCTCATACGTCACAGATGCCTTAACTGTATGACGTAAACATGCGCAAATATTATAATAATTAGTAATATTTTTGTTTGAACACTGAACTGGCAAGTTGTAAAAGAAATAAAAACATTTTGGCATTACTAATATTTTACTTACGAACCCTTTGAACATTATTTTTATTTAGGTAGACTAAGAGGGACATAATTAGTGAAATCCTTCAGGAAAGGCAAGTGTGTGGCATTTGGAACCGACGCCGGGGTATATGAAGTAATAAAATAGGTATGTGTTGAATGAATTGTATAGAAATTGTAAACAGTACAGTAACAATTTCCCAGCTCACTTATTTTGAATACCATAAGAACAATTCTGGAAATTTTTCACTGCACACAGTGAATAAAGATGTGGTATTTAAAATAATCCAGGGTTTTAAATCCAATGCTTGCGGTTTTGATGGGATAACATTGCAAATGCTTGTTCTGACTTTACCACTATCTCTGAGTGCAATCACAGCTATTGTGAATAGATCAATAGTGGAATGCACCTTCCCGAGTAGCTGGAAAATGGCAGTGGTAAAGCCATCATCAAAAGTGAGCTGCCCAACATCCCTAAAAGACTTGAGGCCCATCAGCTTGCTACCATGCCTATCAAAGATATTGGAGCGCATAGTCTCAGATCAGCTCATTAAGTATCTCGAAGAGTACAACATACTTCCTCGATATCAGTCAGGGTTTCGTATGGTGTACGGAACTGCAACAGCTCTCTCTGAAGTGGTGGATGATCTTCTGACTGCCCAGGATCTGGGTAAGAGTAGTATAATGTTACTACTAGACTGTTCTCGCGCCTTTGATACAATTAACACTTCACTGTTACTATCTAAATTGTCCTACTATGGTGTTCATGAGAACACACTACGCTGGTTCAATAGCTATCTACAAGGCAGACAACAACTGGTAGAGCTAACTAACGGGGATGGTGTTGCGGTACGATCAGAACCCCAGCATGTGACATGTGGCGTGACTCAGGGTTCCATACTAGGACCGATACTGTTCACTTTGTATAGTGCTGACATGTCAAGATGCATTGTCAATTGCAAGCATCACCTATATGCTGACGACATCCAGCTTTACTATACTTTTTCCCCAAGCCATAAGCCTGGCCAAGCATAAAGATCTGGCAAACATAGCTAAATGGTGTAATGCTAATAGCCTAGCCTTAAATCCCAACAAATCGAAACTTATGCTTTTTGGTAGTAAAAAGAACTTAATTAAAACACAAGACATTATAAAGCAAATAAACATAAATGGCCAACCAATAAAATATGCAGAAAAGTCAAGAAATTTAGGACTAGTATTTGATGGTAAACTTAAATTTGAAAATCATATAACAGAATGTGTTAGTAACTGTTTCTATAGACTTAAGATATTATATAAGATTAGACCTTACATAGATGAGAGAACAAGAAAAACACTATGTGAATCTCTTGTCCTCTCCAAGTTCAACTATTGTGATACGGTGTACGGGCCATGCTTGTTGAACAGGACAGCAAGGCAGATACAAAGAGTTGAAAATGCATACGCTTGGTTTTGTTTTAAAGTGCCACCCAGGTCCCATGTCACCCCATTCTTAAACAACGCTAACATGATAAAAATGGAGGCCCGACGGAAAATACATTTTGCAACCTTACTTTTTGGTATTATTAAAAATAGGAAACCGAGATATTTGTATGAAAAACTAGTTTGAACACAGGACCATTATAAATATCAGAGGAGACAATGTACCCACGTTCTAACTCTTCCCAAGCATCGAACCACCACTTTCAGGGGATCCTTTAAATTTAGTGCAGCCAAAATCTGGAACGACATACCACCGCCGTTGCGTGCCCTGAAAAGTAAAGATACATTTAAATTAAAGTTAACAACTATTTTTTTAAGTAAGCAAAAACTAAACACATAATTTAATATTTACCTTAGGTATGCACGTTACGCATACGTGTGTGGCGGCATGGTGGGTAATTTTATGTCCCATGGATCTCCTACTATTCCTTTCCTTATGTCAATGTGCTATATATTTGTGACTGTGTGATATTTATCATATTTTGTAATCAATTAATTTGTTACGTGTTTTCAGAAACGTGGCATGGTTGGCTGACAGACAGTCACACGTGCGGACACGTAACAATTTGATGAGCTGTCAATGTCATTTGTTAGTGTCACTGTCATGTCAGCCCGAATCTAACGCAGGGATTTTGGCGGGCGCTTGGTTGAGAGACGTCATTGTTTTTTTGTTAAAATTTTTATTTCAAATATTGTTAATTCTGGTTTCTATTAAGGTTTATATTTTAATTTAATATAATATCTGAAGTGAATGAAGCTTGGTTAAGGTATTTCTAGATAGTTTATTAGATAATTTTGTAGATAGTAGCACTTGCTATTTTCAATAGTCATTTCCGTAATGGAAATGACTATTGATGTTCCCCCGGATGGGGGTGGAGGGAAACCTCCCGACAAAATTCCACTTTTGCGACCTAATAAACGGCCTGCCGAATCTAATTTAATAAAAGATGATTTAAAAAAAACTAGATCCCCGGCAGAATCGATTCAATCAGTCTTTTGTATGCCTGGTTTTGAATCAGATTCAACAATTGAATATTCTGATAAGGACAAGGGACCTTTTACAGTATTTGTTTCTAGAAAGGAACCTGAGTCTACGTCAGGATATTCGTTTAAAATTCTTAAATTTGCTCACTTTTTGCATACAAATAAAATATCTGGAATTAAAGAAGGCGGTATTAAAAATATCGGACGTAATAGAATTAGCGTGGAGTTCAAATCTGCAACGAGTGCAAATTCCTTCGTTAACTTAGATACATTAAATTCACATAAATTTGTTGCACATATTCCAAAATTTCAAACCGTACGAATGGGTGTTGTTAGAGATATCCCGACCGACTGGTCGTTACAAGAACTCGTAGAGGGAATCCACACTCCTAGTAATTGTGGACAAGTTATTAAAGCCAGACGGCTAAACATAAAAACTAAGAAGGACAATACTGTAGAGTGGATTCCTTCTAATTCAGTAGTTCTTACTTTTCTAGGCCAGACTCTGCCTGAAAAAATTTTTTGTTTCAATGCTTGTCTTCCAGTTTCTTTATATTTACTTCCAACAATACAGTGCCGAAATTGCTGTCGTTTTGGCCACGTTTCCCAACAATGTAGATCGCAGTCGCGTTGTTATAAGTGTGCTCAATCGCATTCAGGCGATTCCTGTAGCGTTTTGGAGAAAGACGCTTCTTGCCTTTTGTGCCGTGGCGACCATAAAGCCACAGATATAAAATGCCCGGAACACGACAGACAAAAACAAATAAAATTGGTAATGTCTCAAGAGAGCATTAGTTATATGGAGGCATCAGTTAGATTTCCTCGTGTTCGACGCCTTTATTCAGAGATAGCCTCAAAGTCCACCAAAGTAAGTTCTTCTCCTGGTAATATTTTAAATAGTAGCAATAATCCAACTTTCCTTCCATCAACTTCTTCTTCATATAAAAAAACCAATTATATAGCTCCTCGACCTAAGCCTGCCTTAGGCAAGTCATACGATGTGCATGCTCATAACGCTATTACAAATACTCCGTCTTCTTCACAGCCTAATGGGTGTGCACTTTTATCGTCTCTCGAGACAACTCCTTTATTAACTCCAAACGATAATCTCGTTGAATTGCTTCTTTGCTCTCTAATCAACATGCTTTCTAAATTTTCCGACTCTTTACCGAACAATGTCTCAGTTCTAGTTGAACAATTACTTTCTGTCTTTACCCGCAACAATGCTTCCAATGGATCTACAGATTCTTCAGTGGAACTGTAGAAGTATACGAAGCAAAAAACATGACATGATCTATTTGATTAACCGCTACAAACCTATGGTCTTTGCTGTGTCGGAGACATGGCTTAAACCTGAATCTTCCTTTAGGATTTCAGGTTTCTCTTGCCTCCGGGATGACAGAGGTGATGGTTGGGCTGGTTGTGCTTTGTTTATCAATAGAAATGTAACATTTTCTCAAATCTCTATTCCTCAACATAATTCTGATTTACACATAGTTGCTTTGAGAGCAAAGAACATATCCTTTGTTTCCGTTTACATTCCTCGTCCTAATTATGACATTATATCTAATCTTAACTCTATTTTATCATCTATTCCAGCTCCTATTATTATGTTAGGTGATTTTAACTGCCGCCACACTCTGTGGGGTTCTCCTATCAATGACTCCTATTCCTTTGCTCTTTTGGATCTTTTAGATCAAAGAAGTCTGTGTGTTCTAAACGATGGGTCCGCAACTCGCAGGGTTTCTCCTTTGCAAAATTCCAGTTCCCCAGATCTTACTCTTTCCTCTCCTTCTCTCGTTTCTCTTCTATCTTGGACGGTCTTGCCCAATTGCTTTGGAAGCGATCACTTTCCTATTTTAGTTTCTTCTCACCAGTCATCCAAATCGTCTTCTACCTCTACAGTACCACTTTTTAAGTACTGTACACCAAGGGCAGACTGGAACAAGTTTTGTTCTCAGTTGGATTTAGAAATTAATAATCTTTCTCTTGTTAACTCTTCTAATTTTCTTGTAGTATATGACGAATTTGTGTCATTCCTTATTAAAGCTGCTGATCTGTCTATTCCAACAAAAAAACCTTCTTGTAAACTGGTTCCGTCACCTCCATGGTGGGATGCTGAATGTACTGATAGTGTACGGCAAAGGAAAGAGGCAGAAAATAAATTTGCCTCATCCTTGTTAATGTCAGATTTCCTTGTTTTTAAACAAACAGCAGCGAGAACTTGTCGTCTTCTAGCACAAAAAAAAATATCAAGGATGGCGTAGGTTTTGTGAGTCTCTATCGCCGCGTACCAACATATCACAAGTTTGGAAAAGCATTAAAGCTTATCGTGGAAGTCTTACAGACACTAATATCTCTTCTAACGATCCTAATTCATGGTTGTATGATTTTCATGCTAATTTAGCCCCTCCTTTTGTTCCGGAATTGGACTGCTTTTCATCTATGATCTCTTGTCATTCTCCTGGAGAAGATTGGATGAATGACCCTTTCTCCTATAGCGAACTTTCCAGTGCACTTGACCACCTACATGATTCTTCCCCTGGTGTAGATGGCATCCCCTACTCCTTCATTTGCAAATCTTCTAAATTATGTAAATCATTTTTTCTTACCATTCTCAATACTATTTTTTCTTCAGGAATCATCCCTAAATCTTGGAAAACACAGTTAGTTATTCCTATCCTCAAGCCAGGTAAAGACCCAAATGACCCTACTTCTTATCGACCTATTGCTTTATCCTCTGTTTTGGCTAAAATAATGGAGAACTTAATTAAAAACCGTTTAGAGTGGTTTATAGAAAGAAATAATTTGCTGGCAAAGAATCAATTCGGCTTCAGAAAGGGTAAGAGTGCGTTGGATAACCTTAGTATTTTTACGTCTGAGGTCAGGCTTGCTTTTACTAAAAATGAGCATGTTATTGGGGCATTCTTAGATATCTCGGCTGCATATGATAATGTCAAACTTTCTTTACTTAGGGAGAAAATGCTTCAACTAGGTGTTTCTGGAAGGTTGACTAATATTATCTTTAATATGTTAGTATGTCGCTTTGTATCTGTTCGTTATCATTCTATTCTTCTTCCTCCTCGGGCTGTGTGGAAGGGCCTTCCGCAAGGCTCGGTGCTTAGTCCTCTTCTTTACAATATTTATACTTCTGACTTAGATTTATGTGTTTCCCCTTTTTGTAAGATTTTACAATTTGCCGATGACGTAGCATTATTCACCGTTTCTCCTTCTTTTTCTGAAGCTTCATCTTGTATTAATTCGGCTTTGTTTTACCTAAATCAATGGCTATCTGATCATAATCTCTCTCTCTCTCTGTGCCTAAATGCAATGCTGTTATTTTCTCTCGCAAACGTAATGTGCCACCTTTAGAAATCCGTGTTGGTGAAGAGACTATTCCCTTAAAGGATTCTGTCAAATTCTTGGGACTTATTCTAGATTCCAAGTTAACAGGTATCCCTCACCTGACATATATTGAGCAGAAATGTGAAAAAGGAGTGAATGTCATGAGGGCTCTTTCTGGAGTCCGGTGGGGTTCTCATCCTTCTTGTCAAAAACTACTTTACGATTCTATTGTTCGTAGCCATTTTGATTACGGGGGGTTCCTACTTGAACCATGCAATAAAATTGCTATGGCCAGGTTAGATAGAATCCAGTCGAAATGTTTAAGAATTATTACAGGTGCTATGAATTGTTCTCCTATAAATGCTCTACAGGTTGAATGCTTGGAGTCTCCTCTCCATCTTCGACGTCAATACCTTGCCGATAGGTTCTTATATAAAGTAATTCAAATAAAGTCTCACCCTCTTATTCCTGTTCTTAATTCTCTTCTGAATATTCTACCAAATTCTCCATATTGGTCACATAAGGACCCTCCTCTGCTTATAATTTCATTTAAAAAACTCAAAGAACTTCCTTGTTCAGTTTACCAGTCCTCATCTCATCCCATATTTGAAAGTGATTACCTCTCTCTTTCATTTCGTCCATCCATTATTTTGTCCTTAGGCATAGACAAAAATGATATTGATGCTAACAAACGTTTTGAGAAAATTTTAGCCAATAATTGGCGCGACTGGCTTACAATTTACACTGATGCTTCTAAATCATTACATAATGACACTCCTGTCGGGTCAGCAGTCTGGATTCCTAAGTTTAGAATCATTCTTAATTTTAAATCTCCTTCTTTTAATTCAATCTTTACAGCAGAATCAATAGCTCTGTTAGAGGCTGTACTGTATGTGGAATCTCATAATCTGAATAGATCCATAATCTTTACTGACTCGTGGTCTTGTTTAAGAGATTTGCTAAGCTTTCCATTTAGATCGCGGGATCATTGTGTTATCACGCTGAAAATTAAAGAAGCTTTACACAGATGTCATGTATCTGGCGTAGATGTGGTTTTAGCCTGGATTCCAAGTCATGTTGGCATTCTTGGAAATGAAACTGCCGATTCCTGTGCCAAAATGGCCATTCACTGTGGCAGTAACAATTACAATTACTGTTTTGCTCGTGATCTACGTCCCCTAGCCAAAACTTCTTTATTATGTTCATGGAATGAAGAGTGGCAGTCCAGCAAGCTGGTAAAAGGTCGATTTTATGGATCTATTCAACCTCTTATTCCATTAAAACCGTGGTTTAGTGTGCGAAGAAATGTTAACAAATTTGCCACTTCAATAATAATTCGACTTCGTTTGGGGTTTGTTTGTACACCGGTCTTTTTAGCGAAGATGCACATTAGAGATCATTCTATCTGCGATTGTGGCTTGGACGACGGCCCTCTCGAGCACCTGTTTTTCTTCTGTCCTAACCTTTCTGTTCCTCTTTATGACTTATTGCCTAACTGTATACCCCGCGCAGTAAACATTCCTTTTCTTCTATCCCTAGCTCACACCCCACTTATTGACGTCTTATATAGATTCATATCCATTAATAAGATATTATTATAATGAATTTGCATGATTTAAAATATATTTTTATGTTTTTCACTTAGGTACAATATGTATATAGATGATTTATTTTACTTAGAATAATTTAGCTTTCTACTGATGACTTACCAAGCTTCATTTTAATTCAATTTATTTTTTTGTTTTAGTAATAGAAATCAGACTAACTTTTGTATTTTCAGTTTTTGTTAGGGACCGGGCATTTTTCTTTTTTATACTTTTATTCTCTCCACCTTGACGTTGGCAGAATCATCGGGGAACAATGGGGGCCATTGAATTAAAAAAACAGAAACAGAATCTAATGCACAGAACATTTATACTCAAAGGAGAAGAATGTCAACTTCATATAAAATTCGTGAGGAAACTTTTTCTAAGCGTGTTGCACCATCTATTTGCAGCCCCCTAAAACTACGGTTAATGTCAGCAGCGTGGGAAATTCAAATTGATGGTTATTTTAATTAATTATTATAAACAAAAAAATAAATCTTAACGCCCTACGTAGGGCATTAGATATATCTCTTTGTTTATTTTGTTGAAGGTTTAAATTAGGATGACTGTATTTGGAGTTGGATTTGATAATAAAAAACTTCATTTCTTTTACAATTTCTATAAATAATATTCATAATAAAAAATATTCACATTCTTCATTGAAACATTCTTCTCTACATTGAAATTCATTGTAACATAACAAAAACCCTATAGGAGTCACTTTCTCAGAACTGGAGTCAATATCGTTCAATTTCACAAAAACACTTCAACTAAGGAATAGGATGCTCGTGCAACGTTTTTAATGCAGGATAAACTTGTTATTTATCGAGATTTTTTATTTATTTACAAGATATTTAGGAATTTACAAAATAAACAGTCTCTTTTCTTGTAGTGTTGACTGTTGACAGCTCCCTATAAACAAGTACCTATACCGTATTTATCCTTACTTGATTTATTTAGTAAACAAACACCACATATTGCAAATTCACTAGTTTTTACATCAATCGCACACTTTGATATGGATGAAAATTTCTGGAAAGTAGCATTAAACGTTTATGCAATAGAAAACACGTAAATCACTTTGATTTATCCACTATCTTTCGTAAGTTTTAAATAAATGTATTTTTTTCCAACATAAAATTTCACAGATAAAATTATTTTTACGATTTGACATTTGTAGATTATAGAATTTTGTCCTTGATTCCTATACATTTTTCAAAGATTAAAGACTAAAGTCTTTAGTCTGTGGTTGACACGACGCCATATATGTTTACATTTTAGAGCAAGTCTGTTTAAATAGACAGTACTATGTGGTTGCTAGGAAATGACATGACATTTTCTATTTCATCTTTTCTCTCTGTCGTACATCACAGCCCTAATAGAAACATTGTGTAGAACAGAGTTGGCTCACCCCGTGGTTTTTTTCTCGTGGTAAACCATACTTTGCGGCCCATCCGCCGTCGCCTGGGAGGCCCGACGGCGGTGGAGTGTCGGAGTCCCGATAGATGTTAACACGGTATACCGACTAAAACCCACGTGCCCCTAACAGCCATGTGCGCCGGGTCGCGGTAGTCGATTTCTCATTACATCCGCGACCTCGGCTGGCTTTGGCCCCAGAGTGGCTCCGGGGCCCCTTCGCGCTTACGGCGAGGTAGTCTCCGCTGCGTGTGTATTGGACGTAGCGGAGACCACCCTGGCTCGTACTCAAGGAACGCACGATGGCAAGTCGTGCGCCGCATTCCTTTCTGGAGCGACGAACCGGCCTCATGGTTCGCCGCCCACCCCGTGGCTCACCCTGATCTAACGTTTCCATAATACTGTTGTTGCTCTTCGCTTTATTTCGCTTTATTTTTCTTTTATCTTATTTTTTTTTTGTGTGTGTGTGTTTTATGTGATGTAGGTATGTTGTTTAATTTAGATTTAAAATTTAGTACCTACAATATTGTGGTGTCCGACCAAAAGAAAGTGAGGGCGCTGCCAGAATACCAGCGCTGGTGCGACATAAAATATGTCGTACCAGCATTACAGCTGAGGCAGGGCCCTTTTGGTCATACTTAGTTTTATTGTTGTGTATTTTTTATTGTGTATTTATTTGAATTATGGTCAATAAATGTTTTTTCTTTCTTCTTCTTCTTTCAAATTCTGAAGAATATACAATCCCGAGGAAATTTACACATTTGCTAGGATAATATCTTAGCATTAGGTAAATAGTTTTTCAAAAAATATTTTAAAAATTTCCTAAATAGTAGGTAGGTATCACATCTCCTAGGGTTTGTATACAATTACTTAATTTCATACATTTCCGGTAACATATTATTAATATTATGTATATAGTCGATGCAAGCAGATTTGTGTTATTTGCAGATCGTTGTAGGTACATGTGGCTCAGTGTAATCTCTGCCTACAGCCATGGTAGCAAGTAAGGCTAGCGTTTATTTATATTCATATATATTATAGCTTAATGCCTAATGAATTCACGCAATTTTCATTTTTTAAACCCCTCGTTTAATATTTAATATATTACTTTAACTTTACCATCTTTTCACCGCAATACGCACAACAACAATGATTGCTATTTATATTGCAACAGGCGCTATCCAACAAAAACAGCTTCCTTTTTAACATAAAAGTAATTTATTCGGCCAAAAGTATTAAGTTACTTTGCTGTTTATGTTAATAAACCAAAATCTGTTTAAATATTATTATACAGATAAGTTGATAATAATATTTTAAAGATCGACAGAAATAAATGTGTTTACAAAACCGCTAGGTAATTTACCAGTTGTTATTCTTCTCAAATATAAATATAATTTAAACTGTATAATTCATCTTTCAAGGCTTATTAATTTATTACTTTTATGAGAATTGCCATGATCGAATAATAAGACGTCCTCCACCCGTGACGGAGGAATACTGGGCCAACTAACACCACATTGGCCAGACGGATTGGTATAGGGTTTAATTTCAAGTTTTTCTTCTTTTTATTTCGTAAAGATAATATTCAAGGATAGTCTCTTAGCTATTTTTATCAATTTAACGACTGTTAGTCTAAAATCAAACAACCGTTTAGGCTGCAGAGCGTGCTAGCAATACTTTTTCATACATACACATTTTCGCAAAACATAGCCCTCCTTCTGTCACACTCGGGTAAAAACCTCATACACATAATTTGATGACCAATTTAAACCATACTTCCTTCTGCTTCGTAATGTTTACATAAAAATTATGTCAGGGCCGTCACGGGTGTGGTTCATGACAATAAGTTTACACTTCACGTACTATGCATCGTGGTCTTAGGTACTTGACACGGGTCACAAACACGTTGGTGGTTACTCAAGTTAGTAAGTGTTAACTAGTGTTTTTTGTTTGTGTATGTTTTTTTCCAATACTTGGAGGAGGCCTAATATCCCGCAGAGGACGTCGATTGGCTGATAATTAAATGATGACGAGGAACTAATGTTTGATTCATAGAAAATGTGCATTAGCTTACTAGGTACTCACGTCGTAGGTGCCATTATGATAGCTCATAAATGGTTCAATTGTCGGATAGGCATTCTCCGGTACTGCGCTGGTCTCTGTGTGGTGACGGAGTAAGAATACTGTCACTACCCCATCTAATCCACATTTTTTACAATACTTCTTTACTTACACACAATTACAATACTTTCGTAAAGATTACAATACATTACATTTTACAAGATTATGAAAACTTGATAAGGGATTACTAAGCTAAAAGCACCTAACTTCTCAGGTGATCAGGTCCGAGTTCGACACTAAAGGAATTTCATCCCTGGAGTGGGTCATGAGGCTGTAACAAAGATTCTGTATCTGATTTTGACGTTGTCATAAAAACCTTGTCTTTGTTAATGTTTACTTTACCAGTCTGACATTAATGTCCCATTTTTTAAATTGAGTGTTACAGTACCCGGCCGTAAATCTATACTATTATATAAAGCTGAAGAGTTTGTTTGTTTGTTTGAACGCGCTAATCTCAAAAACTACTTCTTCGAATTGAATTTAGTTTAAAGTTTTGGATAGACCATTTATCGAGGAAGGCTATAGGCTATATAACATCACGCTTTGGCAAAATTTTTTTTTTTTTTCAAATTTAGAGTACCTATGTTCATGGTCACTCATAGGGTAATAGAGACCTATGTTGTAGCCTGACCTATGGGCCTATTCAGAAGGCTCATAGTCTCTCAGAGGGCAATGGAGAGAGCTATGTTGTAGCCTGATCTATGGACCTACTCAGAAGATTCATTGTCCTTAACTTTGTATGAATTGAACAATTTTATTTTATCATTTTATTTATTATCAAATTTAATCACAGCTGCTAATATTATTATAGACAGAGACGATGCTCTACGAAACCGAAAGTCGATGTGCAATATTTACGGCCGGGTACTGTACCTACATTTCTAACTCCACAAGAAGAAACTCTCAAATGAAATCTTATCCTACACGAAACTCTTACAGTACTATTCTAACTTTAACATAGCAGTGAAATGTGAAACGTTGCTCAACAATACTGAAGATAACTTTCTTTTTAGCGAGTTCAGGTGAACGTCTAAACTTACGTAATAATTCACGCTGCGTAAAGATTATTGTCGTGAATATGAAAGTGTTAAATCTGTTATAGGCGTAGTTCACACTGAACTGTCATTTAACTAGGGGAACTTGAAAAATGACATTTTTTGTCGTATACAAGAAGTAATGTCTTTTTCTCTCCGTGTGGTGACGGGGTAAGAATACAATGTGTCACCACCCCATCTCATCCCATGGATGTCGTAAAAACCGACTAAGGGACTATCCATAAATATTATCTTTACGAAATAGAAAGAAGGAAAACTTGTAATTAAACCCTATACCAATCCGTTTGGACAGCGTGGTATTAGTAAACCAAGTATCCCTCCGTCACGGGAGGAGGCCCGTCCCTGCAGTGGGACATTAATGGGCTGTTATGAATGAATGAATAAACTATATTTTATGTTTGTACACTATAAACTTAGTTTTACATGACTATCCCTTAACACTCGTGCAAAAATGATTAATGTGTGGTTAAGCAATGAGATTGCGGTTGGCCTACAGATAGCTTTCCAAAGTAGGTAATCTAAATAGCCATAGTAAACATAAACATTGAAATGGTTTTCAGTTTGTAGTCAATAAGAAAAATTTATTTTACCTGACTTATACAAAAAGTGAATATTTTTTTATTTATTTGTGTAAGTATGATACGTAAACATCTTTTTTAGACCTCTGTGGCGCAGTCGGTATATTAGATGGCTGTTACGCAGAGGTCTCGGGTTCGATTCCCGCTCAATGCAAATCTTTGTGTGCATGAACATGATTGTTTACATTGGCCTGAGTGTTTTCTACGTATAATATGTATGTATTTACAAAAAAAAGTATTTAAGTATGTTTATCCTCACACAGTGGACCGACGACCTCGTTAAGACGGCGGGAAGCCGATGGATGAGGGAGGTGCAGGACCGCACAAGGTGGCAATATTTGTAGGAGAGCTATGTCCAGCAGAGGACGTCAATTGGCTGAGATGATGATGATGAAACTTAGCAGTCCTTGTACTGTGGGTACTACACAACTAACAAACATACATAATTTTAGTTTTAATGATTGTAAAAACCTCAAGGGTGAAAGAAAACTAGTCTTTATAAGTTAAATTTTCAGTACTCGATATACTTAATACAATTTCTCTGAAGAATCTATTTTCAGTACTCAATATACTTCATACAATTTCTTCAATTTCTCTGAAGAATCTATCTCGAAGAGCACTGTTACTTAACAATTTTCTTTTCAAAGATTACTCTGGAGGAAACGAATACTCTTTCTAAATGGTTTTAGACAGTTAGTTAAAGAAAATTGCTCTGTACAGTATAGATACTGTCTAACGTAATATTAGTTTTAAAGAAAGCACTAAAACTACAATATTTAGCTAGTCTATAAAAGCGTTGTTATATTTACGCTAATTACATAAGGGTAAAGTATGACCTAATCTTAACATTCCATGGATTCTCCGTGCGAGTGCCGGGTCCATTACGTGATAGAGGACGGAACACTTGCACAACAGCCTCTAGGACTTACGACCCAGATGTAGGTTTAAGGAGGCCCCCTTACAACGCTTTAGCGGTCACCTTCACTGTCTGCTATGTTCCGTCCTCTTCCTATCTAAAGGTATGAACCTCTGAAGTCCTAGTTCTTTTATTAAGCCATAGTTGTATTATAGGTCTGTATACTATGCTTAAAAGTCTTCAAAAATTATGTAGAAATCTAAAAAAAACAGTCAGATAAAAATAATCCAGTGTCTGGTTTTTGTATTTAAACTATAAAATCTGTGATGCATTTAAGCTACTCGTTTTATGAAATCAATTTATTTACCACTATTTTCACAATTTTTATCAGATTACATCTTACATATTTATTTATTGATCGACGGTATGGCTTTAGCCAAGGAAATGCCAAAGGCGTTGATGTGTGAATATTAGCCATTATTGGCTATTATACGAATATTGAATATTTTCCGTTTTCAGCATTCCGAGAGCAGATTAACTTCTTACAAACCAATTTTTGAAATACGACACCTCATCTCAGTTTGACAACATTTTGCGAAGATTCTCTCACAACATTTCAAAATAAAAATATAAATATTCCTCACACTTTCACACGATGCCATCTAGACAAAGGATTAACATACTTAAATACTTTATTTTTTGTAAATACGTACATATTACACATAGAAAACACCCAGACCTATGCAAACAATCATGTTCATTTGATTGATTGATTGATATCAAGATTTGATTTGAGATTCATAACAGCCTAACTATTATTAAATATGTGGGGGCACTCCTTCAGTGAAGAAGGTCAAGTAGAAATGGAATTGTATAATCAGTTTTCTTTCCAATGTTTTCATAGACATTACATCATCATCAGTGACTTTTCCGTATTCATTCTTGTAAGACACCAACCATAATAACACCATAATTAAAGAAATTAAGTACTTCAATAATTTCGTGACAATTTCATTAATTTAAGTAAGTACCTCAGTTGCGCACCCGTCTTCGATCCGGGCGGCGGTCGATTGCGATAACTACGGTTGTACGAGTATTGTTTACTTATTAAAAGTATTTTTGAGATCGGTCCGCGTCGCGGCACGGGGCACGTTGCCCAGCGCTGTGAAGTATGGATTCTGTTGGACCTAGCGTGCAAAATTGTTCAACGAATGAGGATGACGAAAATATTATGGTAGTGGAACGAGGGGAGTGCAGCCAGACAACGAACATGATAGACGAAACACATAGGGCAGAAAAGAGGACCCGCGAAGACAATTCTTCGGACGATGGTTGGCATACGGTTTCAAAAGGGCGCAAAAGTCTAAGAAGGTTAAGTCAGAATGAGAGCGAAGACATTAAAATAACAGTAATGAGCAAGGATATGTTACCTAAACAATTTGGCCTTGCTCGATTATTTAAAGAAAATAATATTAAAAACATTTGCCGTATCAAGCAGGTTAACCCATACAAAATGTTTATAACGTTTGATGACTTAAACCAAGCCGAATTCTTTATGCAATGTGAAGCATTTAAGAAACTCGGATGGAGAACACAAAGGACTTCTGAAGTTGGAGTTTCTTATGGCATTGTTAGAAATGTAGAACTGGATGTTGAGGAGGCGGATATTATTAAAAATATTTCTTGTGACTGTGAAATTGTATCAGCCAACCGATTGCATAGAAGAAACAAAGACAGAGATCAGGTAGACCATTGGTTAAAGTCCGAATCTATACGGCTTGGGTTTAGAGGATCGAAGCTTCCTACCCATGTGTACATATTAGGATTAAAGGTAGAAATAGAAAAATATATATATCCAGTAACGCAATGTTCCCGATGCTGGCGATTTGGTCACAATTGGAAAAGGTGTCCAGCAAAAAAACCGGTTTGTCCTAAGTGTTCCAAAAATCATGAAAATTGTGAAAGTGTCACTTTGCGATGCGTGAATTGTACTGGGAATCATTTACCTTTACAATCAATATGTCCCGTATACAAGAAGGAAATAAGAATAAGAGAACTGATGTCAGAGTTTAACTGCACTTACAGTAAAGCACTGACCTTATATGTCCCACCATCACCAGTCACTGTAGACCGAGATGTATACTCGCCTGATTTTCTCGCAGAGTTTCCAGAACTTCCACATCAACAAAATGTATTTACATCAGTTGGGGTCACGGATACACAAAACCAACCCTTAATGTCAGAGATTGTCAAGATGCCCAAATCTAGTGTGACTGAAGACGAAGACAAAACATCAAAAAAAAAACAAAAGAAACCGCGGCGTATCCCCACCCCACTCCCTTTACACACAGAATCACATAGTGTACGAAACAGCCTAGGACAGCCAGATACCCCAGAGATTTTGGAGTCCACCGACAAGACAGACAGACACACAGAATTTACTTTCATACGTTTTATAATGAAATTAAAAAATATTGTTGTATCTAGGGAATCGTTAGAGAATAAAATTAGTCAGATAATAACTAGTGTTACGGAATATATAATATATAAGTTGGGAGGTAATTTTTCTGTTAGCTCATTAGTAAAGATGTTTTTAAATTTTTTTAACACAAAAGATTATGGATAAGAATGTTATTATTATTAATGTAAAACTTATACAATGGAACTGTCAAAGTGTTAGACCTAAATCTATTTCATTAGAACAATTGCTTACACAACAATCTATACATATTGCTGTATTAAGTGAGACGTGGCTCGAGCCTGAGAGCTATTTTAAAATACGTAATTATAATACCTACCGCCTCGATAGGCACGACGGCTACGGCGGTGTTGCGATTATGACTCACAAATCTGTGAATGCATGTGTTGTGTATTCAACGCGTAGTACTAATGCTGGTATCGAACTTTTGCACATTAAAATTACGAATTGTCAACATATTGAAAATATAATAGCTTTGTATTGCCCTTCTTCTGTCAATACAACACAAAACGATTGGGACTCAGTTTTCTCTTTAGCTTCTAGAAAATCGTTATTATTAGGAGACTTTAACGGTCACCACTCCAACTGGTCGGATAGAACAGAGCGAAGAGGGTCACAGATTTTGGATAGTATGCTAGAACATAACTACGTATCAATTAATAACGGAGCGCCTACTCGAATTAAATTAGTTAACGGTTTGTTACAACAGACGGCACCAGATATTTCTTTTGTTTCTTGCGACATTGCTACTTTATTTATGTGGAAAACTACAAACGAAAGTTTAGGTAGTGATCACTTAATAATTGAAATTTCGGCTACGTTAACTACAACACAAAATTTTAAAAAGAAACGTAATTTTAAAAAATGTAACTGGCAGGTTTACTCTTCTAAAACAAATGAATTATTTTTTAATTTTGTTAGCCCAAGTAATTCACAAGATTTATACGATAAATTCTTACAAATATTACATACTGCCGCGGATGCTACTATTCCTACGATTAAAATACCACAAAATTTTAATTCTAAATTTGTACCTAAACCATTTTGGAATGCTGATTTATCTAAAGCCGTAGCCGAACGGCGATTGGCTTTAAAAAATTTGAGAAGGTGTCCATCTGCAGAGAATCTAGAAAATTTGAAAAATAAAATACGCAATGCTCAAAAACTTATTAGGTTGGCTAAATGTAAGTCTTTTCAAGATTTCTGCTCTTCTGTAGATGAAACTGTGTCTACATCGGCTATGTGGCAAAAAATGAAATGGTTAAAAGGATATCGATCAAACTCAAGTATACACTGCTTTGATCAGGAGACGGTCACTAAAATGTTGGTAGATTTAACCCCAGCTTACGCCAATCCACCACAACCACAAATAAACTCAACTAATAATATTTTAGAAACTGAAGTCACTATACATGAACTTTTAAACTCAATAAAGAAAAATGATACGGCTCCTGGCAGTGACGAAATTTCATATTCCATGATAAAACATCTATCGAGTACAGGTAAATCAATATTATTAATAATTTATAATAGGATTTTATCAACCAGTTTTGTTCCTGCTCAATGGCGAGAGGTCAAAATAACACCAATTCCAAAGTCAAATAAAACCTTGCGCCCTATCTCATTAATATCTTGTATTTGTAAAATTTTTCACAATATTTTAAGTAAACGAATAGAGTGGTTTATTGAAAATCAATTGCTGTTCTCGGATAAGATGGTAGGATTTCGTAAAGCAAGATCATGCTATGACAGTCTCGCGCGGGTGGTTTCATACATTCAGGTTGGGTTTTCTAAGAATTTAATTACCGCTGCTTGTTTTGTTGATATCGACAGTGCATATAATAACATAAATGTAACATGTCTTATTAAAATACTAGACAGTCTAGGTGTAGGGTCAAAAATATGTTTATATTTATGGTCTTATTTGACTGAAAGACACTTATCGGTATCTACAGACGGTTATACTCTAACAAGAACTACTAGTCTTGGCTTGGCGCAGGGCGATCCTTTGTCACCGCTTCTTTTTAACATAGCTACTTTACATATTTGCAAAAATATTGTCAATACAGAAATTTCTCAATACGCAGACGATTTCGTAGTGTATACTTCTAAGTATTGCTTAGATTTTGCTGTGTTAGACTTACAAGTAGAATGCCAGAAGCTTCACTCTATGTTAGGATCTTTAGGTCTTGACATTTCAACAACTAAGAGTAAGTTATGTATTTTTAAAAGAGGTGGGTTTAGGAACACAATTGATTTTAAAATTGACAACCAAATTCTACCTGTAGTTAGTCACTACAAATATTTGGGGGTATGGTTGGATAGTTCCTTGAGATGGGGTAAACATATAAATGAAATAATACAAAAAACCTCAAAATACTTAAATATTTTAAAAGTTTTGTCAGGATCTAGTTGGGGCCTACACCAAAAGCACCTACGCCTTTTATATATTACATTAATACGCAGTAGAATCGATTATGGATGTTTTCTGTATGACAACAGCTGTAAGACCAACTTACTCAAATTAGATCGAGTTCAAAATCAAGCATTACGATTAATAGGTGGTTATATTCGTAGTACGCCTATTCACGTTATGGAAAGCGATTTATACCTTCCCCCACTCTCAATACGTAGAAGATATTTAGCAGGTAAGTTCTGGTTAAAATCAAAATCTTTTACTAATAACCCAACTAATGTCCTCATATCAGAGCTACAAAATAATTTACAATCGCCATATTGGAACAAGAAAAAACGTCCTTTATTAACTTCCTTGGCCACAGATTTAGATTCAATTCAAATATGTAATAGTCATCAACTCGAGTCTTTTCAATTGAAAACTTGGATTAGCAGTATTAACTTAAAAGATGTGCTATTTGATTCTATACCTTCCATTGATCGCGCAAAACGCACTTACAGCAGCCAAGCTCTTCAAACTATTTGCTCTAATTATATTGAACAACAATACATGCAATGCTATAAAATCTTTACCGATGGTTCAAAGGAAGGTTCGCAGGGTGGTGCGGCATTCCTTGACCCCTTAGAAGACTGTTACGTTAAACTTAAGATTGACTCTGACATATCTATTATGCATATTGAGTTGATCGCAATAGCAGAAGCTCTTGCGTATATTGAATCAATTCCTTTTGACAAGTGTGTCATCTTGACTGATTCCAAAAGTTCTTTGCAACATTTGGCTCGGTGTACCTCTCCTTCTATGCGAGGCGCACCGATTGCCTATTGTATATTAGAGTCGATCTTGCGTTTAAAGACATGTGGTAAAGATATATTTCTGCAATGGATTCCATCCCACATCCAATTACAAGAAAATGATACTGTAGATATGTTGGCAAGACAAGCGACGATAGATGGAACTTCATTTGGGGTCACTCCTTTATTTACTGACTTTATATCTTTACTTAAACATCAGTGCAGAGTCAAGTGGCAAGAATACTTTGATGAGCGATCAAAAGAAAAAGGTATTTGGTACCGCACTATTCAGCCTCAGATACCTAAGTTCCCATGGATTGACAATAACATATTGAACCGCAAAATGTTAGTGATAGCTCTCAGGCTCCGCTCTGCACACATCCCATCAAATAGTTTTGGTTTTATGATGAAAAAACTACCTTCTCCTAATTGCGTGGAATGTGGTGTGGTAGAGGACGTTCAACATATTTTGATGGAATGTGTGAGGAACGAAGGATACAGAAGATCTTGTTTTGGCCAAAGTCAATCATTTGATGTAGGTTGGTGTAATTCATTATTAGCCTTTCCAATATCACAAAGCGCATTTCCATTGTATAAGTTAGCAGATTTAGGTTTAAAGAAGTAGGTTTATGTATATTTGATAATTTGTGTTTTTTGTTTTGTTTCTTTTTTCTTACTGCATAAGTAATTGTTTTTTCTAATGGGGCAATATGGTCGCTCAGCGACAAAGCCCATAAATAATTAAAAAAAAAAAAAAAAAAAAGTAAGTACCTATGACTTGCACCTCGTTATAAGACGATTATAGGTCAGTTAATGTACTACTGTAGTACTGAATGACGCTTAGAGGGGAAAACCAAATGTATGCATTTTCCAATAAATTAATAGTTATTTCTGTGGTTTCCAAAGGAAAATTAATTACAGTTTATATTACATAATATTATGTTTATTTAATAAAATGTATTATTTTACTTATTACTAGAGAATTAGTTATGAATTTTCCGTAAACAAAAATTATTGTAACAATAAGAGTACCCACAATTTATCTGGTTATGCCTTGACCGTTTCGTAAAAACATAGTTAAAGACAACAAAGGAAGAAGATGCATTTTTAAAAGACCACTCCTAGACTAGACCTCGCCTTAATGTGGTGAATATGGAATTCGTATGAATATGTAAACAAAATTTTAACCTCAAGGCTGTGTTTAAACCTTAATTTTCATATTTTTTTTGGGTTACTAAATTAGTAAATATTAGGTCAATTTGTGAATGCTAAATTCGTGTTATTCGTAATAAATACACTTGTAAAATTTTAGTCTGAAAAGTAAGCATGTAGAATTGTAACTTGTACTTTTCGAGAAACAGGGCCCTGGTGCAAAAATTATTGTTTTAGTTTTTATCAATTTTGTTCCAAGTTGACCACGTAGAATTTTATTGAATTTAATTAAGTAATTTAGTATTTATTTTCTAAACCGTAAGTTTTCTTACAGATTATTATCAGAAACTTAGTATTATTGACGTTATCAATAGTTTAACCTGAAATTGGGTTTATTATAAATCATGTAACAACTGTTTAATTTTTTATACCTGTTCTCAGCAATTATAACCGACATACAGCCGTTTGTTTTTTTTAAGGATACCTCAGTAAGCATCACCGATTTCCATCAGCGCAACCAACCGTTCCCTCAGCACAGCCAAAAATTAACGTCCAATATACAATGACCTATCACCCTTCACAAAATTTGTACAGCACTTATAAGAGAACGGTGATTTGAAAGTTCAAGGTATATTAGTTGGCGGTTTGTCGTCGTTTGCGCAATTTGCAGTGTTTTGTGTGTTAGTTGTGCGATCGGCGTCGTGCAGGTTAAACGCGAGTGTGATTGTGTTGTTGTGACGTAAGTGATGCATTGGAAGGGTTAAGTGAAGGGATTATAGACGCGCGATATCAAGGTAAGATTTTTGCGTGGATTTTATGGGGATTTTTTTTGTTAGTGATAATTTTAAATGACAATTAATATTTTTAGTACATTAATGCTTATGTTTATTTATATTATTATAATCTCCTTGTGGTGGATTGTGTAAAGATACAATTTTTGGGTGGTCGAAACCCATGTGTGTCGTAAAAACTGACAAAGTTAGCAGATAATATTTGTATGAAAACAAAGAAAACTTGACATGAAACCATTGAATATTTTTGTTAGACCAAGTTAAAATATTGTTAAACCAAGTTTTCTTAAACCAAGAAGCACGTCTCTGCAGTGGGACATAAGTAACTTGTTATGAAAAATAATAATTATGTCATTTAATGCAAAGCGGATTCATTGAGTAGGTAATCACGCGTAACTAATGGTAAACAAATCGAAACGCGTAATATTTGTTTATTTTGTTTTGTATTATGACTGCATTTTATTTTATTATAACGTCGGTAATTTTGAAAAAAAAATCTTTTTTACTCTCTCTTAAAAGATGTTCGATTATATTATTTTTAAATTTTTTTGTTAGCTTATAGATATAGTCATAAATATCATGCATTGCCAATGTAGGTACATGATTATCATAAAAATCTTAGGTAATTTTTACTCTGTGGGAATAATCCAAGTTCACTAAATTTTAAAGTAATCTGAATCAAAGCTCTGAATTTAAAGACGTTTTTTAGTAGTGTAAATATTTTTTTTTTTGGTTTTCATTGTGTTGTTTGGGTTTCATTTGGTTTTCATTTCATGTTTTATTCATTCTTATACCTCCTGTTCTTTTTTAAAGAAAATTGGACTTTATGATACTTAGACTATACTTTGCTTATTCCTTTAATAATAAAATCAAACTATTGTTGTTTTTATCAAAACTTATAAACAAACTACAAACTATAACTTATAAATTAAACAAATCTTAACATAAATGTGGGATATTTTTTATGTTTTTTAGCTCTCAGTGATTTCTTGGCCATTTTTTCTTTCCTAATAGTTGATATCGCTTACAAAGACTTGTAATAGATATCAACTCTCAGATTTAGAACTCGGTTATTAAATTAGAAAATTAGCTCGGTGTGCTTTAGCAAAATAATCATAATTATAACAGCCCATTACTTAATGTCTCACTGCAGGGACGGGCCTCCGCCTATGAGGGACTACTTGGCCTACTAATACCACGCTGGCCAGACGAATTGGTAAAGGGTTTAGTAAAATAAATGATTACTTAATTATCAAAAATAATATGCGTGAATGCCTCCTAAAAGCTACTTAGTATAACAAACTGTAAGTAAACTTTACAACAGCCCGTCAGAGCCTCAACCGACACGATAGCCGCTAAACTATTCCTACAAAAAGTGTGTGAGTAGCATTAGTACTAACAAAAAACATGTCTGTAGGGGTTAAGTATTTACGTACCGCCATCAATCAAAGTGCAAGTCATATGATAAATAAGATACAGAAGTCAAATCTCATGTTTGTACGAAAAAACTATTTCGGTTGAACACACAGCAACTAATCAAGCTAGACACTCATGTACCTTAATACCTTGAAATAAGACACAATTTCAAATGAAAATGTTTAACTTGATGTGTTGCTGTGTGAACAGAGTAGTGTTCGTGGTATGCAACACATGAGTTTGAAATTTGGAATCCCAAGCAAGAGTTTGAAATATACATATATGCGATCTTCAAATGATCAGACCTTGTACTTATAAAAAAAATAGAATACAGTAGTCAAATCTCATGTGGGTACTTAGTCAATTGTTTCAATTAATTAATCATACAAATCGTCATGATACATACACTTACGTCCACTCCAGTGTCAACGTTTGCGTTGCTTGTATGCACTTAGACTACTGGGCCTTTCTGTCATGTGGTTCAGTAACATAATATAGTTCGTTGAAAAACCACACAATGAGTCCAACCAGATTGAAAAAACACATAATCAAGTTAATGTGTTGCCAAAACTGGTTTTCGGACGCATTAACAAAAAAGAATGAAATTATTTTACTTGTGTTTATAATGTCAGATTCATTTCATGTACAGGTTGATGTTGTATTTTAATCCTGCTATAGTACAGGGTTTTCATTGTGTATTAGAAAAAGGCTTAAGATAACTGATGGCCACGATGTCTACAATCACAATTTCTCTTCATCTTCATAAAATCCCGTCCTTATAGAGGCAATTTAGCATTATCATTTCAGCCAATGGGACGTAAATTGGCTCTGCTATACATATTATGCTTCCTTCAAATATCTCGCACTTGCGCAGTCTGGTGCCTAAAGCCCGATTTACACATCGACAAGTACGAAGTAAAAATAGGATGGAGGTCTATTTAAATCAACTTAATCAACAACTTACTACTTAACTCGCTACTGTACTTGTCGATGTGTAAATCGGGCTTAAGTCGTCGGAATAAACAGCTGTGAAAAGCAACGAAGTAGGTACTCGTAAATAGACACAGAAATGATTACAAACTTTGCAGAAAATAATCCCATAGGAATCATTTTATGCCTTCAAAAGCTTCGATGACTAGCTGCGTGGCGTCTTTTATTTTAGCCGGCTCTATTGACAGTGAGATGGTGCTCATTTCTGGTGTATTATTTTTTTTTTCGTTTAATGTGTGTTAGCTCAGCCATTTCCAGATTAATTCCAAAAAATGTTTTTGTTTGACACGAAATACTTTTAAGTTGGTCACATATTTAAAAATATACAGACTTTCTATTAATTACAGCCGACCCGTGCCCACTTCGTAGGGCGGCGAAAAAAACAAGTCCCTTTTTTAAACATATTTCATTACTGCTTCACTCCTATTAGTCATAGCGTGATACTATAATATACTACTATGACTGACACTACCCGATAAATGAACTATTCAACACAGACAGCATTTTTAAAATCGGTTCAGTAGATCCAGAGATTACCCTCTACAACGTCACAAACACACAAACTTTACCTCTTTATAATATTATTAGTATAAGTATAAATAACTAAATTGCGTATTAAAAACAGTCCTGTGTGTTAATTACAAAACTATTTGAACCTGCTTACCTCGTTTTCAGAGGTATTCAGATATGGGCTCAATATCTTGACCTGGTATTTTACAAAGACGTAATTTTTCATTCAACTGTTTATATTATTACAAATGCATACGGTATGTAATTCTTGAGATATCTTAATTAGTTTTATTGTTCAAATGAATAATTAAATTGTGCGCTTTCTTACTTTCTCATAGTAAACATTTTATTTTTTGTATAAATGTGTAAGTAATTTTGTTTTGCAATATGGTCAAAAAATCTTTTCTCTCCTCTGTGATGCCAGTGATAGTGAGACTTCTAGTGCTATTGATATCCTACTGTGCAGTGGAACATTAATTTACAATTAGGTAACCATACTAATATTATAAATGGAAAAGTGTGTCTGTTTGTTTTTCTTTCACGGCAAAGCGGAGCGACGAATTGATGTGATTTTTTAAGTGGAGATAGTTGAAGGGATGGAGAGTAACATAGGCTACTTTTTTTGTGTCCAGGAAAGGGGAACTCTGCTACCCCGAATTTACCGCGAGCGAAGTCGCGGGCAAAAGTTAATATTTATTAAGGATCCTTCAGTGTTTGATGGCAAGTCGACCTATTTATACCATGCTGGCCTGACTAATTATTGGTTTAGACTACCCCTTGCTGATAGCGGATCTCCTCTTTTGTCAAGGCAAAGAAAAAGTGGTAAATTTGTTCATGACCCTCAGGACAAATTGTTTGTTTAAAACCTTTTAAGGGTTCCGTGCCGATTTTGAAAAAACAAAACCCTTATAGGGTCACTTCGTTGTCCGTCTGTCCGTATGTCTGTCTGTCAAGACCATTTATCTCAAGAACGCGTGGAGGTATTAAGCTGAATTTTTTACCAAATACTAAGGCTTGTTGCCTCTTTGTGCTGTAAAAAAATCAAACTGCTAATCCAACGCAATCAAGAGATATAGCCGTTTTTGTCGCAAATTTTTGACGAGTAAGGGCAAAAACCTATAGCGTACTTCCCGTCTACCTACAAACTTGACCGGTTTTATTTTATACTAGCTGCTGTGCCCGCGACTTCGTTCGCGTGGCGGATTTTACTTACTTCGCAATTCGATTTAATACTAAAAATTGTTTTTTAAACCTTATAACAAACAGATATACCTACACACGAATTGTAAAATTAACGAACGAACCAAAACCTTTTCAAAAACAGATCTTTACAAAGACAGATCTATGAAGACTGTGTCTAAACTTATACTGAAAGACATGAGGGAACGTCATTCTTTCAAGTAAAATCTTAATACCGCGATACTGAAAATGACGTCACAGGCACAATGCCATCTGTTGTCAAATTTGTAAGTTAAAATAAATGACATCGCTTTTTCATCATAACAGCCCATTAATGTCCCACTGCAAGGACGCGCCTCCTCCCGTGACGGAGGGATACTTGGCCTACTAATACCACGTTGGCCAGTCGGATTGGTATAGGGTTTAATTTCAAGTTTTCCTTCATTTTTATTTCGTAAAGATAATATTCACCGATAGTCCCTTAGTCGGTTTTACGCCACCCATGGGATGAGATTGGGAGGTGACATATTGTATTCTTGCTCCGTCACCACACGGATAATCGCTAATTAATTATGAATGAATACATTTGCACGCCACGTTATGGTGCGGCAGCCTCGGTGGCGCGGCGGTCGCATTACATGGCTGGCGTGCATGAGGTCGCGGGTTCGATTCCCATGGAGGACAATTGTGATACACAAACTATTGTCCTTAGTCTGGATGTTCTTTGTGTCCGTTAAATTGATATTTTTAAAGGCTAGTGTGAAGACTTATAATTTGATATTACACATACGATTCATGGTTAATTTTATTAACATTTAAAAGGAATAACTTATTAATAGCACTTTATAATAGAATAGTTATATATTATTTAAAAACTCATTTATTTTATGATTACTACTGGTAACGCCATCTCGTGAACAAAAGAAACTAAATTTAAATTCATTCAACATTGAACCAAATCCATTTTTCATGACCCCTGATTTGTATCGGACTGTTCTAATAAAGAGATCTAGCGATATCTCGAGTATTACTTATCCGATTCCGATTGTTTTATTATAGTATAGATAGATACCTACTTTAAACTTAATACCTATAAACTACGTATCTATGTATTTTAATATCTAAATCGCGCTTATTCCGAGAAGAGTCAATAAGAACCACGTCCGTTCGCATTAAGAGTCAATGTGAATGAAATTATATAGATGCACCGGTTGGCCGTTTCGGACGTTAAACAAAAATCAACCGTACAGCCGTACTCATACTGGCGCGGCGACATTTGAAAATTTTCTTTCATCTAAATCTTGTGTGTTTATAAACCGATTTCTATAATTCTTTTTTATGAATAAGGTATTAAAGTGTACTTTTGAAATATGGGAGTTTGAAAAAGATATGTCTTTGCAAATTACAATATATTTATGTATTTAATACACTTTGAAGAAAACCCTAACGATTAAACAGGTTATTGTGGCTAATATATAAAAGATAGATATATACTATTCAGGACTTCTTTGTACATCTTTTGAAGACCATTATTTTTGTAATACATATTTTTGGCGTATGATCAACATATGCGATGATAAGAGCTCGAACGCGCGTTTTTTCAACCGACTTGCTTCAAATTTTTCGTCACTGCTCAGCTCCTATGTGTCTTAGCGTTATGTTATACAGCCTATAACCTGCCCAGGAGTATGGACTACAATCGTATTAAGTTTGGTTAAAATGCCTTCAGTAGTTTTTGACCCATGCGTGCACATACAGACAGACGGACAGACAGACAGACAGACAGACAGACAGACAGACAAAAAATTTCTTGATTGCATTTTTGGCATTAGTATCGATCACCATTCATCCTCCAATATTAATTTTTAACATATATTCAATGTACAGAATTGATCTCTCTACAGTTTTATTATAAGTATAGATTAAAACAACTTTAAAATTAAAATTACAATGTAACTTAGTTGTGTTTGCAGTTTAATTAGATTGTAATTAATTTGTCTTTAATTATTTTACTCATAAATGCGGTAATATTAGAAAAATCACTGTAGTATTATTCACAAATAAATTCCTAGATCATTTTCCTTCCTTATTTGGTTCTACGACAAATCAAATACCACTGGTTTAAGTCTAGTAGACAAAAATACAATAACAATAATCCATACTAATATTATAAATGCGAAAGTAACTCTGTCTGTCTGTCTGTCTGTCTGTTACTCTTTCACGCCTAAACGGCTGAACGGATTTTGATGAAATTTGGCACAAACAATCTTTAGACCCTGAGAAAGAACATAGGCTACTTTTTATTAACAAAAAAACCGTATGTTCTAGAATTTTAAAATTTTTACCAGTGTGGGGGGTAAAATATGGGTTGAATTGAAGATAAGACAGTAAATCTTGGTACGTAGGCTTTTTCTACAAACGGAATTCCCGAAATTAGAACTGTACGGATTCGGAACGGGAACTACAAAGCCAAACTCACATTCACTTCTCTCTCACTCACAACAAATTCTGATTCTGATTGAAAAAAACTAATTTCACGCGGGCGAAGCCGCGGGCGGAAGCTAGTAAATAATAATTTTAACATTCCTCATGACGAGAATCTTGTTAAAGCAGAAAAAGACAAACAAACGAAATATTTGGACTTGGCTCACGAGGTTGTCGACATGTGGTACGTTGATTCGGCGATCATTGCTCTGATAGTACTTTCGGTGAATGGACTTATTCCAAAGAGTCTCTATCAACATCTTCGGAGACTCTCGCTTGTCAGTTGGATCATAGGTCTGATGCAGAAGGCAGTACTGCTTGACACGGCACGCATTGTGAGGAGGTTCCTATCTCTGGAGCCCTAACCACCAGTAGCTTGGTCCCTGTACCCGATGCTGGTGTGTCTACCGTTTTTTTATATTTTTAAATGTCTTAATTTTTATTTATATTTAAAAATGTAAATTAATGTGAAAAATGTAAATAAAGAAAATAACAATATTTTTTATTGACATACCTACGAGTTGTACAAGTTATGAGAGAATTCCCTGGTACCTACGAAAGTATACAATTAACCAGTGTCTTCCCCTTTACATAATTGACAATTTTATCAAAATAAACATATATAAATAAATAAATATTCACGGACATCTCTACACAGCGCCATCTGTTCTTAAAGTAAGCTAGGCTTAACCTGCTTGTGTTATGGGTAACAGAACAACGGATATTAATACTTATATACTTTTTTTTTTGTAAATACATACATATTATAGATAGAAACACTCAGACCAATGCAAATAATCATGTTCATGTACACAAATATTTGTATTGAGCGGGAATCGAACCTGAGACCTCTGCGTCTCCGCGAAAAATATAGCGAAGACCTTTGTCCAGTGGTTTTCTAAAAACAAAATGGTAACTGATGACTAAAATGATGATAATTGTAGTTCATACATTAAAATAAATTAGAGATAATTTACGTACTTTGTACGTAATAATTTCTCTGAAATATTCATATACTTATTTCTCTAGTGTTGTTTGTTACTTTAAAGAAAATTACATCATATTTCTAAACAAAAATATTCAGTAAATTAGTTCAGTAAGTATACCTAATTAGTTTTAATACTTAGACAAAAAAATGTACAAGCAAAAACTAAGATACTAACAAAGCCACTGTGTACCTTAATGTATTGTAATAAAACACATTTTTGAAATAAAATAAGTACATCTTAAAACGCCTTAAACGTTTGTTTTCAGTTGGTGTACATAGTCTTATTAAACCTTAAAAAATATTACAAGTTTTTTAAATCTTTAGGGAAATATTGCAAAGATATTTGTAAAAAAATATAAACACTCTATTTAATGTACAGTTATGAAGCAGCTGAGTCCATTTTTGAGTTGCAGACTGATGTCAATGACCTCTGAGTAGTGCCAGTTTTTTGGCGTTGAACGATTACTTTGTTAATGTCACTTGTCCGAATTGAGCGGAGATGTCCATGGGTATTTTTGGTTGTCTGGCTTTTTAAAAAGAATTATATAACATAACATGCAAAATCTGGTGACGGAGTAAGAATACAGTGTGTCACCACCACATCTTATCCCATGGGTGTCCTAAAACCGACTAAAGGACTATTCGTGAATATTATCTTTACGAAGTAAAAAGTAGGAAATCTTGAAATTAACCCTATAGGTACCAATCCGTCTGGCCAGCATGGTATTGGTAGGCAAAGTAACCCTCCGTCGCGGGAGGAGCCCCGTCCCTGCAGTGGGACATTAATGGGCTGTTATGATATGTCCAGAAGTGGACGTCCATTGGCTAATATGATGATACCTATTCACATCATGTTACCTAGTCCCAAACTAAACAGAGATTGTTGTATGGGTACTAGACAACAACTACAAATAGTAATATTTCTTCAAAAACAGCCAGACTTTGCAAATAACAGGAACCGAGATCTCCGTAAGAAAAATAAAGGCACTGAAGTTAACTAGCAACATCACACCAATTGTTTTCTTTTACTGTGAGAATAATGTAATTATTGTTACTTCGTAATAGATTGAACCGGACATATATTTTTATTGTCTGACGACATTTACACATTACTGTTTGGAGTTGGATTAAGTAAAATAAAAATGAATTATTACCACATAGGTGCTACCGACTAGAGCTGCCTCCAAAGGTACCAGAGAAAGACCAGGTAAAGGTGGTTCTGTTGTCCGTGTGACGGCACCACAAGGACAACAGAACTATTTATTTATTTTTATTTTATTTTATAATTTATGCACACAATAAAATTGATGTACAAGGGTAAGCTTAATGCCTTAAGGCATTTTCTTCCGAAGTACTATTATTCTGATGAAATGAAATATTGTTACATGTCAAAACCACAAACATACGTCATAATAGAACAATCTAATACTACAAACAATTGAAATAATTTTGTAAGATATAAAATTCCAGCATGACAATGAAACTGAGGTTAGATAATATCTCGTCATTAACTTTACTTGTTGCTGTGGTATTGTTTACAACGTTACTTTTATTGTCATTACATGTTTATTAACATACACACAAGTATCATAGATACGTCGTGTTTCTATGAGTTTAGACTGAGTTAAGTTATAAATATTCACGGACATCTATTCAGAGCGCCACCTGTTCCCAAAGTAAGCTAGACTTAACCTGCTTGTGTTTTAGTTAACAGAACAACGAATAAACATACTTAAATACTTTTTTATTTGTAAATACATACATACTATACACAGAAAAACTCAGACCAATGCAAACAATCATGTTCATGCACACAAAGATTTGCATTGAGCGGGAATCGAATCCGAGACCTCTGCTTAGCAGTCAGGTTATGTAACCACTACGTCACAGAGGTCGTCGGTGCCGCGACACGGGTATTAATCCCTAGTGAGATCATTGTATTTGTATAACTATACATCAAAGTCAATATTCAACAACAACACTAAATAATACAAACAACAGCTACATAAAGTACCAACATCAAACAACTCTGTCGTCACTTAACTATTACCTAACAGCGAAGCCTCACGATTTCACTTTTAACCTCGCTAAGGTTACAAAGATGGCGTCATTGGGTTACAAACGGTTCAAGGTTACGTGAATCACACAAATTAGTTTGTAATTGTTTAGTTTATTGTCAACGGTTATTGAAAAGAGGTCGTGGGTTTGATTCCCATGGAAACATTAATAGACTTGTATACGTTAGTAGTTAAGTAATTGAGTGGTATGAGATTTTAGCTTCCATTTTGTTCTCAATGGATATTGTTTGTACCATGGCCGGAATATAGAGAATACTTTGCTTACCAGACAGAATGCTATGCTGACCAAACAAAATGGCAAAGGGCTAAAGTCAAGTACAAGTATATAATAAACAAGACGCCCAAACTGAACTTCGACAAACTTTTTTACGACAGCATTTTACTTCGTCATAATGAAACTTCGATACATCTTAATCTCGACATTATTTTAAAACGATTACACATTGTTAAATACAAACATTGGGTTCATGCCATGGACACAAATATTCAAAATTTTAAGGGAACACATTTTAAATCCAAAACTACGCACAAAAACCTTCGCAACATAGTTTATCAAGTAGTATTAGCTGACCCGTGCCCACTTCGTTGGGCGGCGAAAAAAACGCGTCCCTTTTTTAAACAGATTTCATTACTGCTCCAGTTCTATTAGTCATAGCGTGATACTATATAGCATATGACACACCCCGATAAATGGACTATTCAACACAGAAATAATTTTTAAGATCGGTTCAGTAGATCCAGAGATACCCCCTACGACGTCACAAGCATACAAACTTTACCTCTTTATAATATTAGTATAGATATAGATAAAGTAATATATAGTATAGATAACAGTAACTATTATGCGGTAAAAGAAAGAATATTATTATATAATAATCCTGAGAAGGTAAGTAAATTAAAACAAATCTGAATGAAAATATAATAATTATAATTAATAACAGTAATGCCATTGAATTTACTGTTCAAACGATTAATAATAAAATGATATAATAATGTACTCCATCAGAGTATTATTGTTTTATTGTATCATAATAATATTATCTAATCCTATCGTCTACCTGTTTAATCCACCTCCAACCAGTATTGTGAAAATGGTACAGTCACCATCAGATTTTTATTCATAACAGCCCATTAATGTTCCACTGCAGGGACGGGCCTCCTCCTGTGACGGAGAGATACTTGGCCTACTAATACTACGCTGACCAGACGGATTGGTATAGGGTTTCATTTCAAGTTTTCCTTCTTTTTATTTCGTGCAGATAATATTCACAGATAGTCCCTTAGTCTGTTTTTACGACACCCATGGGATGAGATGGGGTGGTGACATATTGTATTTTTACTCCGTCACCACACGGAGACACACACTATCAGATATTTCATAGCAAACAAGGTGACCAAATACTTCTGAACAATTTAAAATGTATTATTTAACTGAACATTAAACAAAAATGCAACACTAAAAAACCAATATACAAAAAATATCCAAAACTAGTTACCCTAATACGTTCTATGAACTCGAAAATTATATAATTAAGACTACAATGAACGAGGTCGGTTTATTTTAACTAGATGAGTCATCTCAAAGAAGGTGAGTGATTCATTATTTCTGTTTTTTATCTAGTAAAAGGTTAGATTGACGTCATTTAATACATTGAGAATGAGCTGAAGAAACTAAGAATGGTGGAATGATGTATCGACAAAATATATTCCCTTCTTCCTCGGCGACCTCTGTGGCGCAGTCGGTATATTACATGGCTGCTACGCAGAGGTCTCGGGTTCGATTCCCGCTCAATGCAAATCTTTTTGTGCATGAACATGATTGTTTGCATTAGTCTGAGTGTTTTCTATGTATAATAAGTATGTATTTACAAAAAAAAAGTGTTTAAGTATGTTTATCCGTTGTCTAGTATCCATAGTACAAGCTTTGCTTAGTTTGAGACTAGGTGGCGATGTGTGAATGTGTGAGGATTATTATTCCTCTAATATCGCGTGTTTCAACAAAGTGAAAAAACATTAGGTAACAGTCAGTCAAGACAGACATTTCAACATCGTTCCGTTGCAATAACAATTTTAGGGAAAATATCTATAAAGACAGACAAAGTCAATCACAATTTTTAGGCATTCACATTGTTTATTTTATTTGACAATAAAACATTTATGTTTAATTTATTTTAAAATCTGATGAGCATTAACAATACAGTAAATCACAATGATCTACTAGGTATTTTTACAGTTAACGTCCGCCGTATAAATTCACTGATGACTTAACATACAAATTGCAATTACATACAATTTGACGACCTGGGTGGCGCGACGGTAGCGCAAGCGGCTGCCGTGCAAGAGGTTCTGGTTCGATCCCCACGCAGGACAATAATTTGTGAGATCCACAAATTATTTTCCTGGTCTGGGTGTTCTTTGTGTCCGTTAATTGATGTTTGTAAAAGGTCCCCGCGACACAGGGCATGATCCCTAGTGCGGGAGTTCGCTTTTTTAACAAGAAAAAAAATCTAATGAAACTGAATTCATAATGGAACGACCAACCCACATATACAGTACAGTATGGTCCATACTACTGATTCAGTCAGGTATAAATAAACAATAGTGTTTATTTTTGTTGACAAATAGAACTGGAATAAAACAATATCCTTCAAATATAAATCATTATTGTTGTATAAATAACACCACCTCAGCTAAGTGACGTCATGCAATTAAATCAGCCTCTTACCTCCAATCGACTTTTAATCACCATAACCGGTTATTTAAAGAGCCTGTTCCGTTCAAATGTAGAGCGCTTACTAATTCGCTTATTATTATATTGTGTTATTAGCTTTGCATAAAAAACAGATATATGTAGATGAAAATAATCTGTTGTACAGAAATATTATTGACATTTTTTAAATAGAAACAACTATCTCCAGGGATCGTTATTCTGTTTTGCGGGGATTTTTATACATAGGCAGCATCATAGCGCTTCAGATTTTCTGACGATTCAGGAAAAGAGGTTAAAAGCTTATACAATGCAAAAGCGAACCAACTGATAACATCGAGGACTTCTTTAATAGAGTAGTTATTGTCCATAACAGCGATGCAGTGGTCTCGGGTTTGATTTCGGCTAAATGCAAATCTTTGTTGTTGGATTGTTTGCATTAGAATGTTTACTATGCGTAATACATCACATAAAAAAGAAATATATATCCGTTATCTAGAATCCAAAGTACAAGCTCTGCTTAGTTTGGGACAAGATAAGAATATCATTCGATTCATTTAATTATTAATTATAAGTATAAATGTAAATTGTTATAGTTAATATTAAGAGAATCAACAAGCTCATAGTTAAACTGCGCAAGCAGTTTTGTGAGGCAATGTATATAATATGTGAATCTTTTAAATACAATAAATAAATGATCCATCCATTATCCACATTCGGTCAATATGTGCAAAATATTAACGTAATATTTAAAGACGTCCTGTTAATACTCATTTATTGTACATTAATTGTGGTACATCTTTAATGATTCACGATAATTGATTGCCTACCTAATACGTCTGTCTAATTGGCTTAGCAATTTGATGTATTTGATAGCACAACCACGTTTTGTTAGTTAAGAATATTGGGCTATTGAACTAACACTGGATTTTATTTCATTACTTTTCACTGACGCTACTTTTAGGAAAGACTGACTACTAAAATTGAGCGTTACTTGTAAAACATTCAGAAAAAGATATTTTTTTTATCTTTATTTACTTATTTATACAACTTACTTAACAGTATCATTACAGGGTATGCCCTAATACAAAAGTGTTTCCCACATACTCTAATACAACTAACAAAATCTAAAAATTTCTTATTACACTAACAATAACAAACAAATAATGAATCTATTTGAGTTCATTCAGAAAAAATCTTTGAGCTGTTTTTCTTTATTGAGATAGTTTATTTTTATAGCTATCCTGTTTTGTACATCAAGGATATCAAGTAAGAGAATACTTTGTAAGCCAAGAGGATATTAGCTTAATTTTGCTTAAAGTATAGTGGCCGTAGCCGTAGGTTCTTATTTCGCACGCGAGGCTGACCTAAGATGTTTTAGTCGTCATGCGATGTTGGGATACAAGAGGAATTTAAGTCAAGCTTTAATTGAACAGAGTACAACCAGTAGTCTATCTCGGCCGAATATTTATTATAAATGCCTACGGCTGCGCGGTACGTAAACATGCGATAGGGCTGCCCACCTCCAGCTTTTAAATTACATTTACCTACTTTCCCGCTCGTTACTGCGGCACAGTCGCGACTGTTCACTCCGCAAAGCCACCGCTATCGTGAGCGTGTAGGTCGTGAACTGGCGTTTCGTCCATTTCTATGATGTCAGAATACTGTATATATTTGTACTATGCCTAAGATGTTTTGGTCGCCACGCGATGTTGGGATACAAGAGGAATTCAAGTAAAGCTTTAATTGAACAGTATTGTGTTTTTTGAATAAATAATAAATTTTTTATATCACTATAATCAATGAATACTTCAGCATGTAATAAACGATGTATTATGTCTAACTTAACATGAATATAAATGAGTTGGAACTACGAACATATTATTTATTTATAAATATGTTTACATATTACAGTACTGGAAAACTTATTGCCTTAACCAATCTCTAATGCCCGATTTACACATCGACAAGTACAGTAGCGAGTTAAGTAGTATTTTAAGATTAAGTTGATTTAAATAGAGTTCCATCCTATTTTTTGGCAAGTTAAGTTGCTACTTCGTACTTAACTCGCCAAAAAATAGGATGGAACTCTATTTAAATCAACTTAATCTTAAAATACTACTTAACTCGCTACTGTACTTGTCGATGTGTAAATCGGGCATAACTGATAACCACTGGTTGGAGCGAAGAAAGAAAAATGTCATGGGTTAATGCGCGTATACTGAACTATACGCGTCCCGCGCTATGACCATTAAATTATTATGTAATTTAATAGTTTTTAATTTTTGGTAATAGTAATAAATAAGAATGTACCCATATACAACAGCAGCATGGATTAAAATTAAGTTTTCGAGATGCTTATTATATTTTTAGGGAATACCCTATACCAACCCGATTGACCAGCATAGTATAAGTAAGCAAGTGACTGGAGAATGTCCGTCGCTGCATTAGAACACTAACGGGTTGTTAAGATGGTTTATCAAAATTATAAACTTGACATTATTTAAATAATAATTATTTTCACTTGGTCTCGGGTTCGATTCCCGCTCAATGCAAATCTTTGTGGGCATGAACATGACTTTTTGCTTTAGTCTGAGTGTTTTCTATGTATAATTTATGTTTGTATTTACAAAAAAAAAAAGTATTTAAGTATGTTTGTCCGTTGTGTAGTTCCCATAGTACAAGCTTTGCTTAGTTTGGGACTAGGCGGCGATGTGTGAATGTGTCAGGATTATTTTTTATTTTTTATGTTATATAGAAAGCACCTACTTCTTGATTAACTGTTAGAGAACGCCATAGGCATTAAGCCCATCTATGTACAATCCTTGTATGCTGAAGTTAAATAAATAAAATAACATGAATAACATAGAAACAAAATGTACGATATTGTAAGTGCTTTTGTATTTATGTTAACTTTACTAAGTTAGGTAAGTAGGTACCTAATTGTAACGTGCTATTGTGTGGTGCAAATAAACAATTTTATTTTATTTATGAATTTAACAGATTAACAACTAATGGAAGAGTATCACGTACAAAATATTTGTTTCCACAATGTCAACTCTACTATCAGTCAGTTTCAGTACAAACAAACACTTGAATTTATCGTTTTCCTTTCAAATCGATTTGTCCTCATTACGCAACAGTAACTCAATTATATTTTTACATTTAATTTATAATAACTAGTTTAATTTGATCTCTCAAATGTATTCATTATATTGTACGATACAGCTCTACTTGTTTTAATTAGGAAATGTTGAAATAAATTAAGTAAGTGGCACATTAAAATTGTATTTACAAAACAATGGCATTACAGTTTATTAATGTCCCACTTCTGGGGTACGCCTGCTTGCATCGATAGTCATACAGATGGTACTAATGTGGACCCATCGTCATAGTGATTTCATACGGAACCTGTGAGATCAAACATGTTTTTTTTTGTTTTTTTTTTATACAAAAAAGTGAAGCTGTAATTATGTATGTACTCGTATGTGTATTTAAGAGGCCTGGTTTTAGAAAAACTAATTTTTGTAAACTATCATTATACCTAAACTTGTTTGCTTTACTATTTTGCGAACCGTTGCATAAAAAGGTTCTGTATAAATATAGGCACTTTCTTAATCTGAACTCTTTGTACAAGAATCATTGCATCAAATTATTCGTGTCCATTAAATACAAACAAAAACAAATATTATGTTCCTCACACATTCACACAACGCCATCTAGCCCCAAACTAACCAGAGCTTGTACTGTACTATTGTATGGATACTAGACAACGGATAAACATACTTAAATACTTTTTTTGTGTAAATACAAACACCCAGACCAATGCAAACAATCATGATCATGCACACAAAGATTTGCATTGAGCGGGAATCGAACCCGAGACCTCTGTGTAGCAGTCATGTTATATAACCACTACGCCATAGATGTCGTCAAATGTTTGTTTAGTCTCCACAATATAGGGAATGATCCCTTGTGCGGGAATTGTCTTTTATATGATGATCCCTGGTGTGTGATTTTTCAGATCAGTGAGATAGCTATTTTATTAAACAAACTCAATTACCTGGACACAATATCATGTTTACACGAAACATTGTTATTTTATATCCCATCAACAAAATCGAGGTCAAAGATATTTCAATTATGTTGTTTTTTAATGGATTTTCAGGTTAATATTGTTTTTTGTTTTGTCATTTATGGCGGGTAAGGTCATTTTACCAACCAGTAATGGAAGAAAAGTTAACAGTTTAGTTGTTAAGGGCCTTGACGTGGCTCACTAGCACCGCCAAATATTTCATTATAAAAAAAACGGCTTTTTTTTTTCGAATCCGAAATTTAACTACTTAATTTAAAAACATTTGAAATCTCATTCCATGGGCGTCGTAAAAACCAACTAAGGGACTAATCGTTAATATTATCATTACGAAGTAAAAAGAAGGAAAACTTGGAATTAAACCCTATACCAAACCGTCTGGCCAGCGTGGTATTAGTAGGTCAAGTATCCCTCCGTCACGGGAGGAGGCCTGTCCCTGCAGTGGGACATTAATGGGCTGTTATGATGATGACTAAATAAACTATGAGCATAGACGACTGGCTGTCCTAAACAGTTGGCTTGTAGCTTCTTTGGATCACTAGCTTCGAGTGTATTGGTCCAGCACTAACGTTTCTTGAAGTGGTTTTGCAATTCCAATTGCAATTTCTCGAGAATTTGGACTAGCGCCGATAGAAACTCATCGGGCTTTAATCCCTTTGAATAGCGAAGTTTTAAATGTATTTATACATACATCAGTCTGGTCTCTCCGTGTGGTGACGGAGTAAGAATACAGTCTGTCACCACCCCACCTCATTCCATGGGTGTCGTAAAAACCGACTAAGGGACTATCCGTGAATATTATCTTTACGTAATAAAAAGAAAGCAAACTTGAAATTAAACCCTATACCAATACGTCTGGCCAGCGTGGTATTAGTAGGCTTAATATCCCTCCGCCACGAGAGGAGGCTATGATGATACATACATCAGTCATACAAATGGTTCAATCTTTTTTAAAAGACTACTTCTGCAATAGGAATCTTACCGTGGTCCGTGACCGTCGCCCCATCAAGACAGTTGCTATACCATATTCATCTGGGCTTGAGAAATTTGGTAAACAAACAAAAAAATGGGTCTTTTTACTGTCACGATTACTCATTTATAGATAATTATAATCTATGGCCACGATGAAGACTCGAAAATTATTAAAAAATATGAATATTTTAACGTCTTTACAATAAAATAGAAATTTCATTACATAATATGTTTAAATAATTTAAATATTATAATAAGATCACCAAGTAATCAATTATTATTTTTTTCCTTTTTTAACATTACATACGAACGGAACGACAATGATGAAGAGCCTACAATTGTCAATGTCTTAAATGTCATGTATCGCATTAATATGTCATAACAGAAGAAGAATAATATTACAAATTAATGGGATTATTGAAGAATTTGATAATTAATTTATAATACAAGCTGGGAACAGTTTTTCTGAATCTAAATTAGAAGTTTCCGATTAATAGAAATTGAAAAAAGTGTTTTTAAAAAGCAATTTATTAATTCGTAAGTTTCATTTATATATTCTGCTTCTCAATAAACTTTTATTGCCTTAATTCAAGCATTGTTTACTAAATTCACATTTTCTTATCCAGGTAGAATACACTTATTTATATTTACACAGAGTTATTTATTGTTTAGTTATGTTTTTAGTGAAATTTTTTTGAAAACTGCGGCATTTTGGCAGTTTGACAGATTTGACATGTTTATACTTTTTCTCATGCTATCTTGAATAGGATATAGTGCTTTATCATTATAATAGCCCATTAATGTCCTACTGCAGGGACGTGCCAGTTCCCGCGAGTGAGGGATACTTGGCCTACTAATACTTACCATGCTGGCCAAACGGATTGATATAGGGTTTAATTTCAAGTTTTTCTTTTATTTACTTCGTAAAGGTAGTATTTACGGTTAGTTCCTTAATCGGTTTTTACGCCACCCATGGGATGAGATGGGGTGGTGACATATTGTATTTATACACCGTTACCACGCAGACATGCTAGTGCTTAGCTCGTCTAAAATAAATAACGTTATGTCCACTCCCGATATCGCAAATCTGCGTTGGCAATTTTGAGGTCTTCATATTGTTTGTTATAGCTTTCCTCATTACTTCAATATCTACTATTTAGATCACAACGTCCACGATGCATTGTATAACAAATAACCGGAACAGTTGATAATTTAATAGAGGCAAAGCACGTGTCAACCCGGACATGAATCGCCGTAGCGATGATATTATCTTTATTGTTATTCAACTTTGTGTACTAGGTAACGGGAATTATTAATAATTTTTTTTTATATTACTTACTAATAAATAAAAGTAACGTCATTCAAAAATATATTAATAGTGTACTTTTGCTAATCTTTATATATTTTTGAATATTATTTTGAAACACGCCGATTTTAACATCGCTTTGATACAAAATCAATAGCTAATTTGGCTGTAGCTTGCAGACAAATTTTTCGAATTTCATACTGTGTATGGCAAATTAATAAACGGATTAAAAAAACTGCCATAGCTTATACTAGTTATCTATACTTACTAATATTATAAAGAGGTAAAGTTTATGTGTTTGTGACGTTGTAGCGGGTAATTTATGGATCTACTGAAACGATTTTAAAATTATTATTCTTTCTGTGTTGAATAGTTCATTTACTGGGGAGTGTCATAGGCTATATAATATCACGCTAATGCCCGATTTACACATCGACAAGTACAGTGGCGAGTTAAGTAGTATTTTAAAATTAAGTTGATTTAAATAGATCTCCATTCTATATTTTGGCAAGTTAAGTACGAATTAGCTCCCTCTCTCGCGTCTCGCCAACTTAACTTGCTACTGTACTTGTCGATGTGTAAATCGGGCATAAGAGGAGTGGAGCAGTAATAAAATATGTTTAAAAAAGGGACGCGTTTTTTTCGCTACCCAACGAAGTGGGCATGGGTCACCTAATAGTAAATAAAAATAGACTGATAAACATACTTACATAATTTTTGCAAATAGATAAATATTTTACAGTAGATCAAAGCGCATATATTGCTTTTAAAATCGGTCCCAAGACTTCTGTGTAACAGCCATACACATAGTGTCGTATTAACACCGGGCTTGGTCTTCATTTACGACAGCCACAGAATAAGATGGGTGGTGACACTATATATATATTCCCTACACATTCACACAACGCCCTCTAGTCCCAAACTATGGGTACTAGACAACGGAAAAACATACTTTTCTTTTTGTAAATACATACATATTTTACTATCTTTTATAACTTTGTCGTCGACATACTGTATTAGATAATAATTTTTCGTTGATATCATTTAGTAATATCTAGTTGTAGACACACGCCATAAGTTTACCCTTATCAGCAGAGTCCATCTAAAATAAAACAAAAGAGGGAAGTTAGGTAATCAAGATAAAGTATGGCAAAGTTTCCTTTTTCCATTATAACCGCTATCAGTCTTCAAGACAAAAACGTACACTATTATTTTCCGTTCTAAACGTTATAGGTATAATATAGTATGTACTACATGTATTAGGAAACTGTCATTAAAATATCATCATAACAGCCCATTAATGTCCCACTGCAGGGACGGGCCTCCTCCAATGACGGAGGGATACTTGGCCTAATAAAACCACGCTAGACAGACGGATTGGTATAGGGTTTAATTTCAAGTTTTCCTTCTTTTTACTTCGTAAAGATAATATTTACGGTTAGTCCCTTAGACGGTTTTTACGACACCCATGGGATGAGATGGGGTGGTGACATATTGTATTCTTACTCCGTCAGCACACGGACAATAAAAATATACAGAAATAAAAATATATAATTAAAATTGATTACTTTTAAAAATTAAGTTAAGTAAGTATTAAATTCAAGATTTGAATCTGCTTCTATACGTAAATGCGAACGCCTTTAAGCACTATATTATTCAATAATTTCGTTATTTCAATATTTTACTTGATGAATTAAAAACCTTGGGTTTTAAAATAATAATATTATTATGTAGTGTCACTTATTCTAAGATGACCCGGACACCTAGAGTTATGGATAATACTCGTAATAGGATATTAACAAAGTTAAACTTCATCATCATACAGCCCATTAATGTCCCACTGCAGGGACGGGCCTGGCCAGACGAATTGGTATAGGGTTTGATTTCAAGATTTCCTTCTTTTTATGTAAAGGTATTATTCACAGATAGTTCCTTAGTCGGTTTCTACGACACCCATGGGATAAGATGGGGTGGTGATATATTGTATTCTTACTCCGTCACCACACGGATTAGTTGAACTTGTTTGAGACAAATAGTTAAAGCGAAAGTTTGTAAATGTGTGTATAGTATTAGTATATTACTTTAACATTTTATCAGTTATAAAACACGCTCGTAAGTTTATAAGCCTTTTCCAAAGTTCTTAGCTGTATTTAACTTTGTGCCTTTCTTATCCAACGGTTTTCCGTCGAGTTTATCAGGTCCCTGTTTCACGCGCGGTGTATTTGGTTAAGTGGTCACTTTGCCCTACTGATTGCTACTACAAGCCATTCTAAGCTTCTTGGTAATTATGTAGGGTTCAATTTTGACTACACTATCATAATCTAAATAATTTATGTATAAAAAAACTAAGTGGAAAATAAATAACTTTGTGCCTTTCTTATCCAACGGTTTTCCGTCGAGTTTATCAGGTCCCTGTTTCACGCGCGGTGTATTTGGTTAAGTGGTCACTTTGCCCTACTGATTGCTACTACAAGCCATTCTAAGCTTCTTGGTAATTATGTAGGGTTCAATTTTGATAACACTATCATAATCTAAATAATTTATGTATAAAAAAACTAAGTGGGAAATAAATTATTAAAATAGACAATCATAAATAGGGATACTATCAAACGAAAAAAGGCATTGGAATGTATCCAAATATTGTTTATAGGTAAAAACTTGGGTGGCAAGGATTACTTTAAAGGCTTTGCGTATCAAATAAAGGAATACACGACCGTAAAGGCAAATAAAATTAACAATTCTTAATTATATCAAACTAGCTGCGAAAAAAAACGCGTTAAATATATTTTATTACAGCTCCACTCCTATTACTCATAGCGTGATATTATATAGCCTATGACACTACCCAGTAAATAGTGCATTCAACACAAAATGAATTTTTAAAGTCGGTTCAGTAGATCTATAGATTACCCCCTACAACGTCACAAACACACAAACTTTACCTCTTTATAATATTAGTATAGAATAAACATACATCTATTTAAATGATTAATTTAACTAAGATTCAAAAGATAATTCATTCACAATAGACAACGAATATCCAAACGCAGTGGATAAGCCTAAGAAAATGAATGGTTGGCTTATAAGCTCACTAAATAATTAATAATATTATTTGTTATCTGTTACAGCAAATACTAAGACCAAAAAGTTTTTTATCAGAAACACGTTCGGTTCAAAATGTTACGTGTCTTTAAACTTAGTTTAATTTTCAAATATTGTTATCATTGCCATAAAAGCCTCTAAGTAAACGTCCTTCTGCATGTACAGGGATATTTGGACAATAGGCTCAGATTGAGTTTTGTCTTAAGTTTTATTCATTGCGTGGTATTAGTCCTGTAACCGATGGATGAGGGAGGCACAGGACCACAAAGTGGCTTGGTGGCATTACTTGAAGGAGTCCTATGTCTAGCAGTGGACATCGATTGGCTGATATGATGATGATAATTAGTCCTGTATTGTCTATTAAGTAAAAACACTCAGTCCCATTTTACGACACCTTTGGAATAAAATGAGACTTTGTCATTCTATACTCATTGTCCGTCAACACATATACACATAATTGATTATCATATTTTAAATCTAATTACAAGCATAAAAACATATTAAACAGAAGAACGTAGACTGTCGGCATTGAGTACAAGCACTAAAGTAGAGCTTTAAGGGTTCGAATTTCAAAAATTAAAATTTAATAGATGCGATTCACAAAATTATATTCTTGAGTCCTAAGGCCAGATTCAGAGACCGCACTTTGACTTTACTTTAGCAAAGTCTAGTTTTTATCTCTGAATTTGAACAACATTAAAGTAATCTTTTCGCATGAAAAGTTTACTTTGTAGTAATAAATAATGAAAGTAAACTTTTTCATGCGAAAAATTACTTTAATGTTGTTCAAATTCAGAGATAATAACTAGACTTTGCTAAAGTAAAGACAAAGTGCGGTCTCTGAATCTGGCCCCTAATGTATAATAGCTTGCTCGACTTCATACCTGTAAAAACCATTCGACACAGGGCACGCTCCTTCCTGCAGAGATACCTTTATTAAACTTTAAATAAAACTTAAATTCGTGCGGTTTCCAACAATACTGCTTTGGTAATCTAATCGTAATCTTTTGGATCTTAGTTAAATTATTCATTTAAATAGATTTATGTTACGTATGTTTAATTTGATATAATTTAGAATTGTTAATTTTATTTGCATTTACGGTCATGTATTCCTTTATTTGATACATATTTAAGCAAAGCCTTTAAAGTAAGCTTTGTGCATCCGGCTCTCAATTCAACTGTCTAACGCAAGCCTTTTTCCCCGAAGCAATTGTGTTAATTAAAGTTGAATGCATCTTTGAATAGGAAAGACTGTTCTTAAAGTGTCTGCATTTTACATCAATTATTTCAATCCAATTGTCCGTGTCGTGACGGAGTAAGAATACAATATGTCACCACCCCATCTCATCCCATGGGTGTCGTATAAAGCGGCTAAAGGACTAACCGTATTTTTACGAAGTAAAACTTGAAGTTTCACCTTAAAGTTAGAAATAAAGATTTTATTTATTATTTATTTATTTATTTATACCAATCTGTCTGTCCAGCGTGGTATTAGTACTATGCGTTTCAAATAAGAATAGGATCGCACTTGCTGCCAACTTCATGTGGCAACTGTCATTTTAGTACGACCAACAAAAAAATTCGTAAAATAATTTAAATAAAAATATTTAGTTTTTAAAATTCAGATAGAAACAGATTGTTTTATTTAACGAAAAAATTTTTTCTTCGTTTTTTACCGTTTTATTTGTTTGTTACATTGAAACAATAACATAAAAAACCTTACGAAAAAAACCGGTTTTATTGAAAATTTTGCAGTTTGTTTCACATAGAATCTGATTCGGATGAAGAACGTAGCTATCATGCCATAAGTGGTGTGGGAGAATTGAATTCCAATTAAAATTTAATTTATTTAAAAATTTATATAACATATTGAAGTAAAAATAAATAAAATTTTGTGTTTATTTTTTTCCTACCGTACATGACATTCATGAAGTTCGTTAGAAATGCGAAACAAGATGGCGCTCTGACAGTCCTATTCTTATTTGAAACGCATAGTAGGCCAAGTACCTATCCCTCCGTCACGGGAGGAGGCCCGTCCCTGCAGTGGTACATTAATGGGCTGTTACGATGATTTAAATCCTTACGTAAGAGATCAATTAAGTAGTGTGTTATATAACACTCTGAGTGCACATAAGACTATTCTCTAAATTGAAATATTTAATCTTAATGGATTTGATTTCTTTTTTGTACATTCTAAATGTCATGCCTCCAATTACAGATAAGCTAAAGACTAAATATAGATGTTGAAACCAGCTTTTTCCTTTTTTATTTTTGAAATGAATAATTTTATTGCAAAATTATAGTCTTGAATTATTTATTCATTTTTTTAAATTTATCATTTGTTTTTAAAATGGCAAATTGATAAGCTGCAAAAAAACTTGAAATCAATTCTAGATTGTATTAATAAGACAAGCATAACTAAGTGATTTGTCTCTACAGTAGAGCCTTAAAAATGCTAGTAAAAAAGAATAGTTTGTTTAATACTTTAATTTAAATATTATTTTGTTTTTACTAGATCTATGATAACGAATTTTAACTTACATATCGATAAAACAGCACTAGTTGACAATGACAAGTAACGATACAAGGTGTTGTATTAGTGGCGGTGTGACTAACAAGAAAATAATTCCTGATAGTCACGCTGGTGTGACAACCTGGTGTGACCACGAGTCCGACCCCATTTTGAAGAAAATTACAAAATTGTAGGTATAATAATAATAAAATAGTTTAATATTCCTAACCCATTCAGCCAACTGTACTTAATCCTAAAGTAACCTTCAGAAAACGGATAGAAATACGGACAATATTTTTTTGGAAATATGTACAAGATTATTTTACTTGAAAGTAACGTTAAAAGAAAAACTAAACAATGCTTATCGCGAAGCTCTTTTTTTACCAGATTTACTATAATACTCATTGAACTAGAGAATCGAAATTTATTTAACAATAGAACTTATAGCCTATTTACCTAGACCGCAAAACTTATTGGAGCGAGACAAATTGGTGTGACTATAAATTTTCTCTCTGCTTATTTTTTTATATGTTTGTATCATCCGAAATTCGTGCAAAAACTCGCGTAATACTAAAATGGTTTTAACAAACGGTTTATCGAGCAGTGCAGTGATGTTTTGCCAGTGCACCGTCAGTCAATAATATGTTTAAATCAATAATCTCCGTGTAGTGACGGAGTAAGAATACAATGTGTCACCACCCCATCTCATTCCATGGGTGTCGTAAAAACCGACTAAGGGACTATCCGTGAATATTACCTTTACGTAATAAAAAGAAGGAAAACTTGAAATTAAACCCTATACCAATCCGTTTAGCCAGCGTGGTATTAGTAGGCCAAGTATCCCTCCGTCAGTGGAGGAGGCCCGTCCCTGCAGTGGGACATTAATGGGCTGTTATGACAATAATATTTTTATGTTCATCAGTCTATAATATGTTTAAAATACTCAAGTGTTTGTTAAACAGCGGGTGGCCTCTAGATTACGGTGTTCCAGTTTCAACTATCGTATAATCGTATGCCGTGTGGTCGTCATTTACCTGTCAAGCTTTTCTCTATGACATTGAATAGAGCAGTTTACCACGCTGTTTAGTAAGATCTGTAAAGGATTTTATGGTAAATTTTCTTACTTTTTTATCGAAATAATGTCTGCATAATTTTTTTAGGTTAGATTTTGGGACACCCGGGATTATATTTAAAACCTTATAGTTTTCGTCATCACACAAAACAATATTTTAAACTAGCCAATCTACTATTTTTTTAATCAGTGATTACACGATCAAATCGGAAGGAAAGTTGTCACGGAAGTTCACATCCGTAGCAATAGTGTCTCGGTGACATACAGCCATTAATTTCCTTAGTTTGTACAATTAGAACTCGTTCGTCCATGCATGAATACTAGTACCTTAAGCCGTTACGTAACCTCACAGTAACATACGTGACTTTTAGAGCAGTGACTGTAGAGGTCATTGGTTAGTGTTTCTGGAAGAAAATATCTTTTATTTTATTTATCACTACACAAACTTTTATACATCGCTAAGCTTTTACAATCCTCTAAGTTTAAACAATGAGTCCGTTTTTTTGTGTGGCGGTGGAGTAATTCAAGAAGTCACTACCTCATCTTATCCCAAAAGTGTTTACAAAGGTGATTGCTCCAAGACTTCTTAGGAAATGACAACAAAATAACATCGTAATAGGATATTAACAAAGTTAAACTTCATTATCCTACAGCCCATTAATGTCCCACTGCAGGGACGGGCCTTCTCCCGTGACGGAGGGATACTTGGCCTACTAATACCACGATGACCAGACGGATTGGTATAGGGTTTAGTTTCAAGTTTTCCTTCTTTTTATTTCAGTATAGTTCAGAACAACAGTAAAATAATATGAAAATAATTATAATATTATGTTGATCCGCTATCAACTCTGGGGTAGTTGATAGCGGATAATAGCCTTAAAACTAAAACCCTAGCCCTAAAACTAAGTTGAACTTGTATATACAAGTTCAACTTAGTTTTAGGGCTAAATGGCTTTGTGTAAATATGTATGTGTGTGTGTGTATGTGTGTATATGTGCGTGTTTGTCTTTGCAGTAAGATATAACTGAGTTGTTATATTAAGTCTACGTGCTTGGAAATTATTTGTGTCACGTCTAGACTATCACGAAAATGCCTGAGGCATAATGCCTGCCTGAAAACATAATATCTAGTAAATTTTAAAAGTAAATTCATAAATAAAAATGTACATTGTATATTCATCTACTCCGTAAAAGTATACAATATACTTATTCAGTTATGAATTTACTTTTAAACAATAATTTTTTTCGAAAATCGTGGTACTCTGTATGGGTATGAAAATTAAATTCGGAGGCGGTGGTGATATTCGCCACACACCACGTCAAAGGATGCCACAAGGCAAAAGCGATTTGAAGAGTGCCTGTTTGTAAGGATCTAGGCGCTCAATGGTCTCTGCTTATCCCTTATGGGAAAAAGGAATTAAGGACGACCTCTATGGCGTAGTGGTTATATTACATGGCTGCTACGCAGATGTCTCGGGTTCGATTCCCGCTCAATGCAAATATTTGTGTGCATGAATATGATTGTTTGCATTGGTCTGGGTGTTTCTTATGTAAAATGTATGTATTTACAAAATTTTTTTTTTTTTTTTTTATTTATTTTATAGGCTTTGTCGCTTAGCGATCACATCGCCTAATTGAAGAAATCACAATAATTAAAATTTAAATTTACGTACAGATTATCTTAATTATTAAGTACTATAATGAACTAGCTTATAAAGGTCCTTAGCTATTTTAGAAGTTGGTTGTGCTAGAATAAAATTACAAACCCCTACATCTAAGACATTACACAATCCAACAAGATAATTTCTTAACCCTGAGTTCGAGCCACACTCCAATATCCGTTGTTCTGTTACCCATAACACAAGCAGGTTATGCATATCTTACTTTGGGAACAGATGGCGCTGTCTAGAGATGTCTGTGAATATTTATACATATAAACGTGATAACTGTGTAAACGTGATAAAAAGTTTACTCTCAGGTTAATATTTCAATGTGAAACAGCAGTAACTAAAACAAAGTGTTAAATTTTAGTGTGAACTTATGCGCCGATTACACTAGACTACATGTAGGAAACTACAAAATCTTGTAGGAGACTTCATCTTGTAGGACACTACATCTTGTAGGACACTACATCTTGTAGGATACTACGTTTTGTAGGACACTACATGTAGACTTTCCATTGCCATGTAATTGTTTTGGAAATGGAAAGACTACATGTAGTGTCCTACACATGTAGTCTAGTGTAATCGGCGCTATAATACTGTAATTAGTATGCTTGTTATACGGCATATTTAAGTGGAAAATAAAATGTTTTTAGCAATGAAGCTGATTGTATTTTTTATATTTATATTTAGGTTAAGTATTTCAGAACAAAAGTAGGTAAATAGTGAGAGTAATATTCTCTCTTTTTACATAATTATTGTTTTTCACTATAAAAAGACATTTCCTAAATATACTTTTTTTTTGTTTCAGGTGAGATTAATAAAGATAAAAAAGAAAATATGTCACACGTGACAAGTTCGGTACGTATATTAAGCGTTCGCAAGTACTATGCGTTTCAAATAAGAATGGACGCGTCAATGACCTCTATCTGCCAAAGTTCGATTAAAAAGTAAAGCCTTACGAATTTCTTTGGAGGACGTAACAATATGGCGCAGTGTCATGCACATTCTTGTTTTAAACGAGTAGTAAGTTGCTTATCATGAGAGGTATTTGAGTAAGCAGTTCCTACTGCACCGGGCGGTGCGTATAGTATAGAGTAACTTTTAAACCTATTCTAAGTATTTGTTTTACTTTAGTGCTTGATCTTAAGTGCTAGTTTTCCACGATACAGTGCTCAATCATATTTTTTTTATGATTAAAAATAAAATAATAAATTGAGTTGCAACGACGAGGTGCAGCTATTTATTATAATAAAAAGCTCTTTTCTTTTAAATTTTACAAGAAATTGTTATTAATTTTATAAAGCAGGTACTTAATAATAAAAATATGTATGAAAATATTAGGTACACACAGCAACTAATCAAGCTAGGCACTTGTACCTTAAACACCATGAAATAAGACACAATTTCAAATGAAAATATTTAACTTGATGTGTTGTTGTGTGTACATATTTTAATAATTTTCTTCTTCGCAAACTCGGTTTATGACCTCATATTACCTGCATGGATAATGTACAGAGCTTAAGCATCCATTAACGAACAATTCTCTCGGGGAAAAACTATGAGGAGAATAATAAAATTTTGTGATTATAGTTATTGGTCGTAATGACGATAAATTCTATTAATATTATTTTAAAGGAAATAATATAAATAAAGGAAATAATATAAAAGGAATAAATATTTAATTAATTTACATTATTTCACAATTTTTAATATTTTTAATCTCTTTTTTTTTGGTATTACTTATATAATTTTTATTTTGTAAGTTAGTATTATAAAATAAAAAAGGGTAGACTCAATTATTTTATCATTATTATATTTATTTTAAAAATTCAGCTCCTACTATCTATTTAAATATAAAAAGACTTGTCCTGACTGACTGATTCATAAGACTATCCCGGCTCAGGAGTTACATTTAACAGAAAATATATAAGAACTAGTTGTATATAAGTATTAGTTGACTACCTCCGTGTGGTGACGGAGTAAGAATACAATATGTCACCACCCCATCACATCCCATAGGTGTCGTAAATACCGACTAAGGGACTATCATCTTAACGAAATAAAAAAGAATAACTTGAAATTAAACCCTGTACCGTCTGGCCAGCATGTTATTAGTAGGCCAAATATCCCTCCGTCATGGAAGAAGGCCCTTCCCTGCAGTGGGACATTGATGGGCTGTTATGATCATGATGTTATATAAGTACCCAGCTAGTAATAGAGACTAAGACAGACTAATGTATATCTATTATGACTACGTCAATACAAGGTCAGTTAGTCTTGTTAACAGCTTAACCCAAATACCTTTGGTCTTTCCGACTAATTGTAGACAGCGAGCATTATTTTAAATAACAAAAATACACTGAACACTATTTAAATATCTCCGTGGCCCATTGCCTTACTTAAGCCATTGGTACACACAGCAACACATCAAGTTAAACATTTTTATTTGAAATTGTGTCTTATTTCAAGGTATTAAGGTACATGAGTGTCTAGCTTGATTAGTTGCTGTGTGTACAAGGATGTCGAAAACACTGGCATATAATAAAAAGAAAATACTGAGTCGTATGTATACGAGTGTAAGAGTGGATCTCGGTGAGAAACTTGCCAGACTATAGATTTTGAATTTGTTTTTTTTGTGTTTAAAAAGTGCTTTTGGTGTGTGTAAATGGTTGTTAAGTGAAATATAAAGTTTAAACAGTCTGAACGGGAGAAATTGATTGCAATATTAAGTGAATGTGAGTAATATTTACCTACGTCTTTAATGTAATTAAATTAAATATTCCTCACACTTTCACACAACGCTATCTAGTCCCAAACTAAGCAGAGATTGTACTATAGGTACTAGACAACAGATAAACATACTCAACTATTTTATTTATATTTATTTTGCTTAATAAAAAAAATCTTAATCTCCAAATGGAGGTCGGGGTGAAATATAGATGACTTTAAAAATTATTGGCATACAAAAACCCTAGATTGAATAAAATGGAAGTCCGAAAGAAAGGCTTTTGACGTTCAGTGAAGGTTTTGAATAATTAAATAAATAAATTCACGGACATCTCTACACAGTCTCATCTGTTCACAAAGTAAGATAGGCATAACCTGCTTATGTTAGGGGTAACAGAACAACGGATATTAATACTTATATACTTTTTTATAAATACATACATATTATACATAGAAACACCCAGTCCAATGCAAACAATCAAGTTCATGAACACAAATATTTGCATTGAGCGGGAATCGAACCCGAGACCTCTGTGTAGCAGTCATGGTGTATAACCACTACGCCAAACAGAGGCCGTCAAATATTATTATTATAATGTGTACTGTGGCTCGAACTCAGGGTTAAGAAATTATCTTGTTGGATTATATAATGTCTTGGATGTAGGGGTTTGTAATTGTATTCTAGCACAACCAACATCTAAAATAGCTAAGGACCTTTATAAATTAGTACAATATAGTTCTTAATAATTAAGGTAATCTGTACCTACGTAATTTTAAATTGTAATTATTGTGATTTCTTCAATTAGGCGATGTGGTCGCTAAGCGACAAAGCCTTTAAAATTAAATTAAAAAAAAATAAAAAATAATGTGTACAATTATAATGACATAATGCCTGGCCTCTTCATTAATTGTTTTCTCTATCTTGTTTTTATTCAATTTTTCTTTATTATCATCCTAAGGTAGGCTATTAGATAATACCTCCTTTGTGATTAAGTCCCCCTTTGTGCTATTGTAAAATAAGAAAAAATAATACTGGTTAATCATTTACGTAAATTAAATAAAAAAATATCCGTGTGGTGACGGAGTAAGAAACAATATGTCACCACCCCATCTCATCCCATGGGTAAAAACCGACAAAGGGACTATCTAATACTACTACTACTAAATAATAAAAAGAAGAAAAACTTCAAATTAAACCCTATACCAATCCATCTGGCCAGCGTGGTATTAGTAGGCCAAGTATCCCTCCGTCACGGGAGGAGGCCCGTCCCTGCAGTGGGACATTAATGGGCTGGATGAAATAAAAAATATTATAGGTAAGTAATATTTGCATTGTAGGTTTATTTTAACTTTGTATGCTAAAATGTTTTTGTCACATTAAGGTATTATGCAAATTTATTTTTGCTTCGACATAAACACAGTTAAAACGGATTTGCCTGATAACTTACTAACTGACTGAGCAGATGTCATATTTGGAACAAAATGGCGGGGAGCATAGGGAGCTGTTTTTTCTTTGTCCATGTAATTGCGCAAACGTTTCTGAAAACTTGAGAACTCTTCTACCCAGAAAAACCGCCGTAAATCACATTTTACATGTCTGCAATCTTCTCAACGCTGCGCTTACAATGGTGGCAGAGAGGGTGTTAGGTCAAAGTAAGCTCTACCTTTAAATCTCTTTAGTAGTAGTTATTAAAAGACGAATTAGTTAAACATTTTTAATATTTTTTTAAAACCCTATAACAGTTTCCCTGCACGAGATACGAAGTTATGTCTATACAATAAAACATAGCACTCGCTGAGATCTTTCAAATGATATAGGTCACAAAGTGTTACAACATATGGGACGAAACCGCCCATTCTCCTTTAGTCATCTATACTAATATTATAAAGAGGTAAAGTTTGTGTGTTTGGTGATTGTGTGTTTGTGACGTTGTAGGGGGTAATCTCTGGATCTACTAAACCGATTTTAAAAATTATTTTTGTGTTGCATAGTCCATTTATCGGGGAGTGTCATAGGCTATATAGTATGACGCTATGAGTAATAGGAATGGAGCAGTAATGAAATATGTTTATAAAACAGGCGCGTTTTTTTCGCCACCCAACGAAGTGGGCACGGGTCAGACTAGTCTCAAATAAATATAATTATTCTGACTGTTTCATGTTCCACTGCTCGCGTATATTATTATATCAATCTTGCTACTATTAAGCTTACCCGTAGTTCTGAAACACAGGAGTATAATTCTGAGAAAGCAACCAAACTCTATCACAATTTGGAGTTGCGAGTTGTCTAAACTCGGATACGATTACGTGAATCCCTAGAAAGTATAAAGTTCTTGGGATCTGAAAAGCAGTAGGATATTCTGCGCTTTGTTAATAATTCTATGTTTTAATGTATTTCATTTAAATATTTACTATACAAATAATTAAAATTCGACTAAATAATATAAATATTAGTATAGATAGTATAGATTTAATAAATCAATAATGGAATCAAATACTTATCTATTATGATAATGATAATATTTGTAAGTCACGGGTCAGTTTATTATAATTTTTTATTGTTCTAATATATAAAAAAACAATCTTTGCTGAGGCATAAGACGTAGTTATATCAAAATAATATTATACTAAGTTTATAAATTTCATATCTATTCTTTGTTCAGTATTATATAATATTTATTACACCTAACAGATGATAGTCCTGTAAGCGAAGTTGGTTACTATCCACACGCGCTGCCCAAGTTGGTTACTATCCACACGCGCTGGCCAAGTTGGTTACTATCCACACGCGCTGCCCAAGTTGGTTACTATCCACACGCGCTGGCCAAGTTGGTTACTATCCTGACGCGCTGGCCAAGTTGGTTACTATCCACACGCGCTGGCCAAGTTGGTTACTATCCTGACGTGCTGGCCAAGTTGGTTACTATCCACACGCGCTGGCCAAGTTGGTTACTATCCACACGCGCTGCCCAACTTGGTTACTATGCACACGCGCTGGCCAAGTTGGTTACTATCCAGACGCGCTGGCCAAGTTGGTTACTTATATATTTTAATCATTCGATAGATAGTGGTGTGTTTCCTGATTTAATGAAATCCAGCAAAATTGTTCCTTTGTTTAAATCTGGCAGACCCAACTAATTTTAGACCGATTTCAGTACTGCCAACTTTCAGTAAAATTTTTGAAAAACTTATTGCAGACCAACTGCAAACATATTTAAGTAGATACAAAATTTTACATAATAAACAATTTTGTTTTACAAGGGGTCGCTCCACAACCGATGCTGGTGTGGAGCTTGTAAAACATATATATGACGCCTGGGAGAAGTCTTACGATGCTTTAGGTATTTTCTGTGACTTGTCCATACTTATTCTGATACTTAGCGGAGATAGTACAGATTGAGAGGTTACAGCCAGAGGAGAAACTAGGTTATCAGCTGGATTATATGAAGATGAATTAGGTGACTGCAGACAGTTTTCAGTAGGATGTTGCCAAAGCAATGATGGATACTAAGATAGAATCAACGGGGATGCAGCAGAAGTTGATGGTGATAGATGGGAGCATCTTAAAGATTACCTGTGTTTGTAATGGTAGTTTTCCTCAGTATCACTATCACACAACAGGTGGAGATTTTCAAAGGAAGATGGTAAAACGGTGGTGTTGAAGTGCTATCAGACCGATTGCGTGGCACATGATTGTGTAGCTCATCTTTTGAAGATGAGCTACAAAATCAAACAAACAGGCAAGAGAGCCAGCAGGTCACCTAAAGGTGACCTGACTAGTATATTTTAGTTATTTTCACTGCATAATGTCATACGGTATATTACTATGGGGACATGCTGCCGATATTCATTCTATTTTTGTGCTGCAGAAGAGAGCTATTCGTGCAATTTACAATTTAGGTAGGAGACAATCACTTCAAGAAAAATTTAAAGAAATCAATATTATATTAAGGTAAATGCACCAGTGGATGACTCTATAAGGAAGAATTTTACACATTTTTGCACATATCTCCTTAATTATCAATTTTATCGACTTCTAACAAACGCGAATGCATGAACTGGTTCTTCATCCATGATATACGAATAAAACATTGTATAATAATATTTCTATTATTGAGCTATTTCAGTTTTTCACAACCTCTGATATTGTACTAGTGGATGACAGACAAAATCTCGAATGCCCCAATGTATGACTATGAAAAAACAAAATCGGTGACCCAGTATATGACAGGATGTTTTAGGGATTTCCATAGGTATCTAACCAGTTATAGAGCAATGAATAGGCCAACTATTGGAGATCGTCGTGGGTGGCAACCTACAGTCATGTGGGTGAGAAGTATGAGGAATTTTGATCCATCATCAAGTAGCTTGTAGGTCTCATGCGCCGTTCAATTGGGTGTTTGCCTTTTACTTTGTACAACAAAGTAATATGCGGGATATCATACTTCTTTGCTACCGCAGCCACAGACATGCCCTTCGATACCTCGACTAATGCCCCTAACACGTCGTCCTGAGTATATGTATACGTCCTTGGAGGCATATTTGTAAAGCAAAATATCTGAAACCAATGTATGACACTGTAGTCTTGACCCAATGAATGACACCTGTCATACATTGGTACTCCATAGAAAACCAGTCGATGACACCCCCTGTCAGGCACTACTCAATCATCAAATAAAAGTTTTTTGTTTACAGGGCAATTAAAATATAATGTTCTACTTCATTATAATTCAATAATAATGATGTTTTAAAAAATATTAATTTGTACTAGAGAATGACATAGGTGTCATCCACTACTAAACACATATAAGATTACCCAGTGAATGACACCCCTCTAAAATACTAAATTATTGAATAAAATCAATTTAAAACCGTTTATATTTGTCATTTGTTTAATTATGTAACAATTTCAATAATCACTTACCTATATAACATACAATCCTGGCTATAACATGCACTTTCACTAAACAGTTCCTTAACAAATCAGATAAGTATCGCGATGCACGTCTTACTTAAAGCACTCGCACTCTAAAACTAATTCATAATTACAAAAATAATGATCCCATCGATGCCAAATTTTGCAAAAATATCTTAGATAGTACTGGTAGTCTATTTAACTATTTTTTTTAGTAATATTATTATTTGTTGCCTTATTATTTTATGTTAACTGCAAAAAAGTCATTCATTGGGTACCTGTCAGCCACTGGTGCTTTTACCTTAACTGTAGCAAGTCAATACATTTATGAAAACATAATTTATGTTCATAAAAATAAAGACCAATTTGTCAAAAGAAGTGATGTCCATAGTATAAATACTAGAAATAAAGATAGACTTATTCATCCGTATTCTAGGCTCCAAAAAATACATAGTTCATTTCAGGGTCGATGTGTGCGATTTTATAATAAAATTCCGAAAGACATTCAAGATCTAAGTTTTAATAAATTTAAGAAAGTAGTCAAACAAAAACTTATCGTAAAGGGATATTATACTATCCTAGACTACACGAAAGACAAAAAGGCTTGGGATTAAATGCTTCTGTTCCCAGGCTGTTTCAAATGATGCAAGTTTATGCACTTTTTTTGTTTATGTGTGCTACTGTATTGTTTTAGCTCTAAGTTCTAATTGTGTTATTGTATCCTTTCTATCTTTTTTTTTTCTTTTTTCTGTCTTCCTTGTTCTCATGCTTGTCTTCTATTTTTCTTTTATTTGATTATTATTTTTATTATGTATAAACGGTGTATTATCCTGTCTGGTACTGTCAAATATTTTGATTGGGTATATGATTAATGTAAAAAAGTTACGTAGTAGTTAGAAATTTACTATCCTGACGCGCTGACCTAGATGGTTACTATCCAGACGCGCTGGCCAAGTTGGTTACTATACACACGCGCTGGCCAAGTTGGTTGCTATCCACACGCGCTGGCCAAGTTGGTTACTATCCAGACGCGCTGGCCAAGTTGGTTACTATCCTGACGCGCTGACCTAGTTGGTTACTATCCAGACGCGCTGGCCAAGTTGGTTACTATACACACGCGCTGGCCAAGCTAGTTACTATCCACACGCGCTGGCCAAGTTGGTTACTATCCTGAAGCGCTGGCCAAGTTGGTTACTATCCAGACGCGCTGGCCAAGTTGTTTACTATACACACGCGCTGGCCAAGTTGGTTACTATCCAGACGCGCTGGCCAAGTTGGTTACTATCCACACGCGCTGGCCAAGTTGGTTACTATCAACTAGCCTATCGCAGTCATAATTTTATTTTCAATATCTTAGATAAGAACGCGTCCTAGAGTGGAGACCACAACTCGGCAAACATAGCGTATGATTGGGTTCTGTGGCGCGTGATGGGAGCGACCTATATCTGATGGATAGGTATAGTTCCGAGTTCCGAGTGGTGTTCTCCACTCTAGGACGCGTTCTTGTCTAAGATACTTATTGAAAATAAAATTATTAGTAGCTTAGACACTTTTAAGCTTAGAATAAGAAGAAAACGTGATTTTTAATACGACGATAAAGATATTATAATTGATTACTTATTTAATTAATAAATTGCATCAGTAGCATTATTTAGATAACATACGACAAATTTATCCTTGCGTTCGTGCAGTGGTACAATTATGGACTGCTATAAAATTTTACTATAAAATTTTATTATCTTTTTGTTTAGAAATACATCGCCCATTTGCACCAAGAGCAAAGTATTTTCAATAACACCTATAGCAACAGATTGATAAAGAAGTCATGTTACTTTTCTGAATTCTAGGATATTTTCTATATTATTTTTAAAACACAATAAAAAGTAAAAAATAAACAATTCTTGAAAATGTCACTTGAAGTCATAAAAAAGCAGTGAGTTTGAAGGGTCCTTAAATCGCCATGTTAAGAAATGAAGTAACTTGAAAGCCTTACTTCAACAAGTTCTGTTCTGAATTTAAATTATTTTCCATTTGACAAATGACATTCTTTTTACTTTACAAAAATAAATAAGGTCGAATACATACTTTTTAGGCGTCTCTAAAGAGTTCTCAACAGATCTAAATAAACTGATCTTGCTTTATTTTATTAATTCAATATCATCGAGATTCTCCATCGCCTTAAATTTTTCTTTTCATGGTGACGATTTAGTTGAGCATTAGGAGCTACAATTCTATTTATTCTCCCATTGAGTAAGATACGTAGAACTTTAGGCTCAACTTTTATTTTATTTTTATCGAGTAAGACATTTAAGAGCAACAAAACATTTGAGCTTTTTGATATAATATCGTAAATATATTCAAGCTTAAAATCATCTGTATACCTAAATCTTTGGTACTTGAGCGTTTGATTGGGGATACGCAAATTATAATGAAACTGGAATATTGATTAAATAGGATAAGAGTGATACGTACATTACTGTATTCCTTTTATTGAACACTAGCTGACCCGTGTCCACTTCGGTGTGTGGCGAAAAAAACGGGTCCCTTTTTTAAACATATTTCATTACTACTCTACTTCTATTAGTAATAGCGTGATACTATATAGCCTATGACACTCCCCGATAAATAAACTATTCAACAAACAAAGATTTTTTTAAATCGGTTCAGTAAATCCAGAGATTACCCCCTACAACGTCACAAACTCACATACACAAACAAACAAACACAAACTTTACCTCTTTATAATATTAGTATAGATATAGGTTTATTTAGACAATGGAGTCTTCAGGTTTTTTACATAATTCATCATCATTACAACATTTAATCACAAATTACCTATACCTAAATTGTGTATTAATAAAACCGATATGAATAAAGAATGAGTTGAAACACAAATCAGTCAATATTCTAAAAGAAATTACTACAAAATGTATTGTAGTAGTAGTAATTTAATAAATACCATAGTAATCTTTATAAAATCATTAAAGAAAATTAAATATTCTTTTTTAAACTTTATTAGATTAAGAAGACATTATTTCTTTCCTATTCATAAATATCAACCTACGCCAAATATCTAAAAATACTACTTCACAAGTCTCACGTAAAACTAGGTTTACTATAAAGGCAAGCTAGTGCTAGCCTAGGTTTAAGTATAGCCTAGGCCCTAACTATAAAAACACTAAGCCGCAAGACGAATCAAATATTTTGATCAAAATTCATACCCCGTAATATATTCTTACGATAAGGGACGTAAGACTAAAGCTTGTACGTGACCGAGATATTGTCAATCATTATGGACTCTACTCTGTGGCGTTTGTATATGAATGTCATTTTTTACGTCATGTAGCTTGTGGAATTTGGATTTAATAGTTTATGTTTTAAATGCGTGACATTTCAATTGTTAGAATCAAAGTTCAATTCTCTTAAGAAATTTTAGGAAGTAAATACAAATAATTATAATAACAACTCCGTGTGGTGACGGAGTAAGAATACAATATGTCACCACACCACCCCAACTTATCCCAAGGGTGTCCTAAAAACCGACTAAGGGACTATCCGTGAATATTATCTTTACGAAATAAAAAGAAGGAAAACTTGATATTAAACCCTATACCAATCCGTCTGGCCAGCGTGGTATTAGTAGGCTAAGTATCCCTCCGTCACGGGAGAAGGCCCGTCCCTGCTGTGGGACATAATGGGCTGTTATGATAATGATTAGAAAACGCTAACTCTGACTTATTCTGTGGTGCTGATCTAATAATTATAATAGGTTTCCAAAAAAAGGCAAGTTTCTCAATTTTGCTCTATTTTCAACCGACTTCAAAAAACGGAGGAGGTTCTCAATTCATTGTATTTTTTTTTTTTTTGTGTTTGTTACCTGATTTCTCAAAAACGGCTAGACCGATTTGAAAAATTTTTTTTTTGTTCGTATGGGTATGCTTCCCATTTGGTCCCATTGTCATCAGATCTGGATCTGGATGGCGGGATCCCAGAGAAATCGAGGGCATCTCTTGAAAATTGTAGTGACGCATTGTGTAAAATCTTGTCATACATGTGCATCTCTGACGTCACTATTAAAAAGTCAAGAGTTAGAACTGGTCAGATCCTGGAGACCACAGAGAGTTGAGGGAACACCTCAACGGCATATAGCAGCTACCTTGTGTTTGGACTTATTTTAATTGTATTGATGAAAACTTTACAAAACTTTACACAAACATGATCTGATGATGAAGAAGATTGAGGGTCGAGGCAACTCCTCAACGGTATATAGCAGCTACCTAGTGTTTGGGCTTATTTTATTCGTATTGATGAAAACTGTACACAACTTTACACAAACATGATCTCATGATGAAGAAGACTGAGGGTCGAGGGAACTCCTCAACGGTATATAGCAGCTACCTTGTGTTTGGGCTTATTTTAATTGTATTGATGAAAACTTTACACAAACATGATCTGATGATAAGGAATATTGAGGGTCGAGGGAACTCCTCAACGGTATATAGCAGCTACCTTGTGTTTGGGCTTATTATATTCGTATTGATGAAAACTTTACACAAACGTGATTTGATGACGGAGATGACAGAGAGTAGAGAGAACTCCTCAACGGTATATAGCAGCTTCCTTGTATTATTCGCTTATTTTATTAAATTGATAAAAACTTAACACTAACATTATGAATGTAATCGCAGGTATGGTTTAAGACTTGAATGAAGTTCTTATTTAAAATTAAAATAGAAATTAATAACGGATTATAAATAGACAAACAAATTGTTGAATTGCATTTTTAATTTTAAACTTATCCTTTAGATATAACAAATTGATAATAATAATTATTATATTTATTTGATTTATTTTTATTTTTATTTACTTAATTATTATTACCAATTAACCACGCCTAGACGGTGGCTACGCTTTTCGATGTTCTCCCTATTTAAAATTTTTTGCATGTAGGTCCTTTTTTGGGAAACTTGATTTATACGTTGTTCACTAGTCTCTTTTGAAATGACATTGGAGGTAGATTTCCTACATTAAAAGGCGTTTCTCCCTTTCTTTGTTTGTTTCATTCAATCGGCGCTGCCTCATATAAGCAGCGCGCTTCGTAGGTCTACCCATATTCAGACAAAGTAATGTCCCACTGCAGGGACGTGCCTCCTCCTGTGACGGAGAGATACTTGGCCTACTAATACCACGCTGGCCAGGCGGATTGGTATAGGGTTTAATTTCAAGTTTTCCTTCTTTTTATTTCTCAAAGATAATATTCACGGATAGTCCCTTAGTCGGTTTTTACGACACCCATGGGATGAGATGAGGTGGTGACATATTGTGTTCTCACTCCGTCACCACACGGATTTATAGAATTGGTATTCACTAAAAATTTAGAAATAAAATTAATTTTCACAAAAAAAAAGAACCGACTTCAAAGACAAAAATTGCACTAAAAAGTAATAAATAATTACTTGTATTTTGATTTTACAACATTAAATCAGTCATTCTTTCTACTTAATTTTAATCTAAGAATAGGTTCTTTTCATTATTGTAAAAGTATTGTTAAGGATATTTCTTGAAGAGTCTGTAATTATATTTATTTGTAGATTCTTTAAAAGATAATCAAATTATTACAAATAATGTAATATTATTGTTATTTTTGGAGTCGGTGTCAGCCAACGAAATAAGTACGATAATACCTAAGCAAACGGAATGACGGCCATGAATTACCTACAGATTATAATATGACTTCGACATTATAGTTGTTGATTGTTTATGGATTAGTTTAAAAATTAAACAAATATTAAACAACTATTCTTATCATATTTAAATAAATATATTTTAAAATACCCGTATCACATTTAAACGTTTTAATATTATATTTAATAACTTATTAAAGCTTTCCAGAACTTAAAATAGATTAGATTTAAAGAAATAATTCGCAAATAGGATCAATAATGCAAAATGTTGTCTACAACGTCGTTAGACACACTCTCATCACTTTCAATGGTTTCTAATTAGATAAATATTGCATTTAAAACAAAAACGGCCGTTTCATTTTCGAATGTGAATTTTAAGTAATTGTTAGGTCTGTGTATAACACGACGCCATAATATTTGTTTAAGTTTTCAGTCAGAAATAAAAAATGATATAATAATAACTATCGTGGCTGACACCGACTCCAAAAATAACAATAATATTACATTATTTGTAATAATTTGATTATCTTTTAAAGAATCTACAAATAAATATAATTACAGACTCTTCAAGAAATATCCTTAACAATACTTTTACAATAATGAAAAGTACCTATTCTTAGATTAAAATTAAGTAGAAAGAATGACTGATTTAATGTTGTAAAATCAAAATACAAGTAATTATTTATTACTTTTTAGTGCAATTTTTGTCTTTGAAGTCGGTTCTTTTTTTTTGTGAAAATTAATTTTATTTTAATATAATAATAATGTGACTTCCTAACTCCGTCATTACAAAATTATGTTATACAGTACTGGGATTTTTCCACGTTTTGTTTACTTTTACGAACGTGTTGCGATAAAATTTACCAACGCACCAATAACTGGTTTCTTGCTAAGTAGCTTTACGTGGTTATAAAAACATGAAGAAATTTACATTAAAACAGTAAGGATAAAAATCATTTAAGTACTTAGGTACTTGCTTCTTTGCGCAAAAAAAATAATTTAACATGTTTTTTTTTTGTAACACCTATCAGTTTTTTTACATGGCCGTTGCAGCAATTACTAAAGAAAACAATAGCCCCTCTTGAAATACGCTGGATTTTAAGAAGAAGCATAAAGGTACATGTATGCTTTTTCTCACTTTAGTATCGCATCGCACACCAAATTTCATCATCATAACAGCCCATTCATGTCCCATTGCAGGGAAGGGCCACCTCCCGTGACGGATTGATAGTTAGCCGACTAATAACACGCAGGCCACACGGATTGGTATAAGGATGAGATGGGGTGGTGACATAATTGTATTCTTACCTCGTCACCATACGGAGAACTACTAACTAAATTTACTACGTAACCATACATTAGCAAACTATGTACGTGCATAAGTTTGAGGAAAGCTTTACCTTTTCTATCAAATTAAACAATTTCCAAACACAAACACAGCGTATTGGTCGGAAGTATTACTAATTACGTTACATAGTATATTTATAGTACAAACAACATGAGACGCAGTAAACAACCTTGTGCTCAATATAAACAAATATCAGAATCGTCGGTTGTGTTTGTCAATAGTATGCACAATGTTTACGAGGCACGTGTCTTCCGTTTTAATAGCAGTTTAACGGAAGATGAGTTATCTAATAACTCTAAGACTGTACCTTAAATAAATACTAAGTACTGTTATTTTGTCATCATCATCATTAATTAGCCAATTGACCTCCACCGCTTGATATATGCCTGCTGCAAATAATTTTACTTTACGCGGTCCTGTGACATACCCTGTTGTCGTAATAAAATCATCATTCCCCTGCCCTTTTCCCAATTTTATTTGGGGTCGGCGCTGCATGTCTACTTCTTCCATACTTTCCTATCGGGCGTCATATCACAAGTAACACTCTTCGCAGCCATATCGTCTTTGCCACAATCCATCCATCGTTTTTTTGGTCGTCCTCTTCCCCTATATCCATCCACATACATGTTCAACACCTTCCTCACCACATGGTTCTCATTCCTCCGCATAACATGCCCATACCATGACAGCCGGTTGTCAAGTAGTTTTTTTGCCACCGCCGGTGCCACTTTCAAACTTCCTCTTACATACTCATTTCTTACTCTCTCGTAAAACTAACACCACACATTCCCCTTAACATTCTCATCTCTTCTACATGCAATTGTCTTTTATTCGTCCTTTTTGTGACCCAACTCTCTGATCCATACAGGACGTCGGAAGGACATAGGATTTCCCGAAACGATTCAACTTTGTGCGATCTAACGTCCCTCTCATTCTCCACTTTTCTCCGACTCGAGATGAACTGGTGCAATTTCGTAAATGCGTAAACCTGTCCCGCATTTTCAATCGTCTTTTCAGAACAGCGCCGTGCTAATTGCCCCTTTAATAGAGCATTTCTAAAAGCTTTCACTATAGTTTTCCTGCAGAACTGATTTGATCGGTACATAGCTTTTAACATTGCTTTTTGTGTTATAGAATAGAGTAGAATATAGAATAGAACATACTTTATTTCCCTGAAATATGGTATTTCACAGTTTTTACATTTGGTAATAATATAGCTCAATTTTCGCCTAGTTCAGCATGCAATTATTGTTGTATTAAGTCTTCTTAGAAGGTCTATAACAACTGCACCGTAAGCCTAAATGTCTATTATTCTATTTCATTTTAATAAAAAGCTGTTTTACGATCCGTTTGCAAATACAGTTACAATGTACCAACAATAAGTTTAATTTATGTTCACCATATCAATTCAAAGTTGAAATAGTTTCCAGCTAAACAAATATTTGTTTCTATTTCAATTCTAGTTTGAATTTTTGTATTTTATTGACGATAGTTATTAGTTTGGTAAAATAAGTCGACACTTATTAGGAACTAGCTTACCCGTGCCCCCTTCGGTGAGCGGCGAAAAAAACGCGTCCCTTTTTTAAACATATTTCATTACTGCTCTACTCCTATTAGTCATAGCGTGATACTATATAGCCTATGACACTCCCCGATAAATGGACTATTCAACACAGAAAGAGTTTTTAAAATCTGTTCAGTAGATCTAGAGATTACCTCCTACAACGTCACAAACACACAAACTTTACCTCTTTATAATATTAGTATAGATAAGTTAATAAGAGCTGTACCCTTACTTATACTCCATGTATAAGTGAAGAGAAAACTTGAATATAAAAGTTTAGCAATCACTAACTAGTCGGGGGATGTGGTGTAATTAAAAGCTTGTAGTATTTTATTACCAACTCGTAAATGCACACTGTTATGAAATATACCTAAGTGCTAAAAAGTTTCTAAAAACTAAATTATTTTACATGGGCACTACGTTCATCGAGTTACTCAATTAAAATAAGACCAAAAAAAACATTTCGTACTTAAAAAATATAATATATGTAAGATAAATTATGTGTTCGCTAACGAAACACTAGCAAAAGTTTTACGCTTATCTTCCATTTAAACCAGAAAGAAAAAAAAATCTTCAGTGTATTTATAATTAATTCCTTCTCAGAATAAGTTGCTACAATATTTCCATAGTATAGCTAAGTTATTTCAATTCCGTATCATTATGAAGCCTTGAATAATGTATTTCTCACGATAATGAGGAAGTAAACTTAATAAAAGGCGCATTACAAATAACTTAATATTATATCATGATGCTGCTTCTCATCACGAGATTTGCAGTTTCAAAATAATGTTTAGTCTTCAGGATAACAATATAAATACCGAGAGAATAATGTCCGTGTGGTGACGGAGTAAGAATACAATATGGGGTGGTGACACCCCATCTCATCCCATGGGTGTCGTAAAAACCGACTAAGGGACTATCCGTAAATATTATCTTTACGAAATAAAAAGAAGGATGACTTGAAATTAAACCCTATACCAATCCGTCTGGCCAGCGTGGTATTAGTAGGCCAATTATCCCTTCGTCACGGGAGGAGGCCCGTCCCTGCAGTGGGACATTAATGGGCTGTTATGATAATGACCGAGAGAATAATAAAAGTCATTAACACGGTAGACAGACTGTATAGGGTATTGTGTCAACATTTTGTTCTCATGCAACGTTATTATTTATGCTAGGTACGTAGTAAATAATATAGTGATTTTGAAGTTGACTTATAAACTTAACTCAAATCAAGACAGTTTAGTATTAATTCTACATGCTACTTTTGTTTTGTTTTACACGAGGTAATCTGCACAAATTTAAATACATTAAAAAAAATCATTTCTAAAGGACTGTATGTTCCACTAAGAGTCGGGCCTCCATCGGTGACGGAGGAAACTGGTCTCCTAATATTAAGCTGGCCACACGAATTGTTATAGTGTTTAATGTCAACCTTCCTTTTAAATGCTTTGGTAGAGACATCTCCGAACATTTAATTGGCTTTTTGTCAAGTACAAATGGAATAGGGTGGTGTCACTATATATTCTTCCTAGCACACTTCAGGTAGAGAACTATCCGAAAAAAAGAAAGACAATGGAAAAAAATCGTCTCTTTCTGGTCGGTTGGCCTAGTGGTCATGGCGCTGGACGCGAGTCCAAAGACGCGGGTTCGAGTCCCGCATCGAGTACCAATTTTTTCTATTGTCTTTCTTCTTTTCGGATTTTCTAGTTATACCTAACCTTTATACGTAAAAATTATATGTAATGTAGAGAACTAAATAACTCTTCTATCTATTCTTAAATATATACCATGCGAGTTCTAAATTATTGCCTCTCAACAAAGTTTTCCATTTAATTATATAATTTTAGTTTTACAATACCTGAACTTCTAATTGAATTCTGCACTCACGTGAAGTTAATAAAAATAAAACCAAATTACAAATGAAATAAAAATAAATACTGTTTTAAAAATAGATTTTAAAACAGTTAATATGCGCTAATCATACCAAAGAAGAGTTTATTCCCATCTTATCTGGCAAAATTGTTTTGTTTTGCAAATTAGTCAAGGTGAGTTACTTGGTTCCTCATTTCTTTAAATAGAATGACAACTTCAAAAGCAAACTATTTTTATTTAAATTAGCCTATTCACCGTTTTGTTAATACCCAACAATGCTTGCAAAAACAATTTGGTAACCATTTTCTCTAGGATTGCTTTCTTAGCCAAAATGTATTCCTATATCTTTACTTCTATACTTAATATTATAAAGAGGTAAAGTTTGTGTGTATGGAACGTTGTAGGATCTACTTAACCGATTTTAAGAAATATTTTTGTGGCTATATAGTATCACAATATGACTAATAGGAGTATAGCAGTAATGAAATATGTTTAAAAAAGGGTCGCGTTTTTTCGCCGCCCAACGACACGTGGTCACGGGTCTGTTAGTACATAATAAAGTATAATTTTAAACAAACTCTATATATATAATATTATTGTATTGTAAATACGTTTATATTATACATAGAATACACCATAACTAGCAGCGCTAACATTTATGTTAAAACACACAATGGTATAACGACAGAGGTCACTTCACCAAATTAAGATAATACATAGAGACACTCTGACTAATGCAAACAATCATGTTTATGCACACAAATATTTGCATTGAGCGGCAATCGAACCCGAGACCTCATAGTAGGAGTGATGTTGTATAACCACTACGCCACAGAGGCCGTCATCTATCTATACTATAATAAAACTGTAGAGGTCGAAATGTCTGTTCTTTTCGAAAATTCAGATAAAAATTATCTATAAAATCTAGAAAAATGTCAAAAAGCACGAAACCACAATTTTTAGAATTAATGTCTGTCTGTCTGTCTGTTTGTTACCGCACATCTTTAAAACGAATTAATATAATCTAAAGACCAATACATTGTATTGTAGCCTTTTTTATTGGGCTTAAACTGAGGTATGTTTCATCAATATCGGATAAGTATTACTCGAGATATCGCTTGATCTCTTTATTAGAACAGTCCAATACAAATCAGGGGTCATGAAAAATGGTTTTATTTCGATGTTGAATGAATTTAAATTTTGTTTCTTTTGTTCACGAGATGGGGTTACCAGTAGTAATCATACTCAATTGAGTTTGTAAATAATTAATAATAATTATAATCTAATTACGTGCTATTAATTATAAGTTATTCATTTTAAATTTTAAAAAAAATTAACCATGAATCGTAGGTGTTATATCTATCTATCTATCTATAATATAATAAAACTGTAGAGGTCGAAATATCTGTTCTTTTCGAAAATTCAGATAAAAATGATCTATAAAATCTAGAAAAAAGTCAAAAAGCACGAAACCACAATTTTTAGAATTAATGTCTGTCTGTCTGTTTGTTACCGCACATCTTTAAAACGTATTAATATAATCTAAAGACCAATACATTGTATTGTAGCCTTTTTTATTGGGCTTAAACTGAGGTATGTTTCATCAAAATCGGATAAGTGTTAGTCGAGATAACGCTTGATCTCTTTATTAGAACAGTCCAATACAAATCAGGGGTCATGAAAAATGGTTTTAGTTCGATGTTGAATGAATTTAAATTTCGTTCCCCTATTTGAAAGTCGTACATAGACAAACGGTTACAGTAGGAGCTGGGTAATGAGGTTCCAATCCCATGCCGACGAATCTTTTTGTATGTATGAGATCTTTTCAAGAAGTTGTTAGCACAGAAGGTGGTAACAATATGGATTACATGAGCCAGTGTAGTTGTGTCATTCCAATCCAGCCTAGACTCAACTGGGAATATATTGAAGAAACAGGATATAGTGCAGCTGAACTATCCTCAATCCATAATAATAATATTTCTAGGCTAACTACAGAACAGAAATGTGTTTATGATACCGTAACAAGAGCAGTAATGAACGAAGAGGGCATAGTATATTTTCTCGATGCTCCTGGTGGAACAGGGAAAACAAATCTTACCCAAAGGGATTCTAGCGGAAATTAGAAGAATGGGAAAAATTTCCTTAGCGGTGCCATCTTCAGGTATTGTAGCAACATTACTTCCTGGTGGCAAAACAGCGCACACTGCATTTAAAATTTCTTTGGATTTAAACTGCATTGAAACTCCCGTGTGTGGTGTGTCACCCAATAGCGACAAAGCTAAAGTGCTGCAAGATACCTGTTTAATTGTATGGGATGAGTGCACTATGGCTCATAAGAAAGCTATAGAGGCAGTTGATAGGATACTAAGAAATTTGCGCAGAAGTAAACGAGTTATGGGTGGGGTAACTTTTGTGTTTTGTGGAGAGTTTCGCCAGTCTTGCCAGTTGTTAGTAGGGGCATAAGAGCTGACGAAGTGAACGCTTCTTTGAAGAGGTCTTTTGTTTTTGGCGACATATCGTTAGGTTAGAATTAACTTTAAATATGAGGGCGCATATGAGTGATAATCTTCAAGCTCAACAATTTTCTACTATCTTACTTGATGTAGGAAACGGAAAAGTTCCCGAAAATCAGACTAAAATTATTTTGCCACCCAGCCTTTGCTCTCTGGTCACCAGTGAGGAAGACTTAATACAGTGTTTATGGAAAAACGTCCCATATAACACAAAAAGAAAATTCCTGGTTATGTGAGCGGGCAATTTTAACACCTAGGAATGATCACGCCAATATTACTAATGCAAAAATTATTTCTGAAATTGTTGGTAACTTATTTAGCAATCGACTCAATGGTTGATCAGGACGAAAGCCACTAATTTTCCAGTGGAATTTTTAAATTCGTTGAGTGCTTCTGGTTTTCCAGCATACAGCATTTCGCTAAAGGTTGGTGTACCAATCATTCTCTAGCGTAATTTAAGTCCTCCAAAATTATACAATGGTGCACGTGTTAAGGTCATTAACCTTCAGCAAAATGTCATTGAGGCTGAAATATTATCTGAGTGTGGAAGAAGTGAAAGAGTTTTTATTTCACGCATTCCCTTATTACCCAATAGTTTCCCCTTCCAATTTAAAAGAACTCAATTTCCCGTAAGCCTTTGCTTCGCAATGACCATCAATAAAACTAAACATACTAATATGTATTTAAAATTACTGCGTAAAGTCACTTTTCCACGCGGACGAAGTCGCGGGCACAGCTAGTATACTATAATATAGTGACTTTATTTCATACTTTGTAGTGATGATAGTATTATGCACAAAGTAAAGTAAGCTTAATGTACACGTGCTTAATGGTAATGTTAAGCTACCTAACGGCTTTAGCGATAATGGCGCCATTAAGTCATCTATAAACCTTTCATTTATACAAACATTATACTCTAGCACATAATGCAATGATGTTATATTTTGTTGCATCAGTCTTCACGAGCGGTTATGACTCGGATTATGTAATAGAACATTAGAGAATATTTTTTATTATATTTGTAATGAAATTGACATACTTTCATTATGAAAGCTAAGGCATACCATTACTAATGTCTCGAAACAGAAAGCATCTTCTTAAGCCGCCATAGTGGATACATTCATGCCTTTATAAATATTGTAGCTGGGATGGTGCTCGCCATTCTTGGACTCTATTTAATGAAAGAAAAGAAAGAAAAAACATTTAACCCGGCAGCGGTCGCTACCGGGTAAAAAATACCACAGACATATGAAATTCCGTCATAATTTTTTACTCACGTACTTACAGACACTGTCTTTCTTAGTAGCTTCCTAGAGGTACATGCAGAACGCGCTCCCCGCGTATCCTTCAGTTAGCGCCGCGCGCTTGGATCATACGGACGTGTAAAGTGAGTATGGGCATTTTTTACCCAGTAGCGACTGTTTATGCACTAAATAGTTTTTAATAACTTTTTTTTTTTCAGGTGATTATAATGGGTAGTAACTATTTAAGAGACCTCACAGTTGAAGAAATTCTTCAGAATGAGGACAGCGAAGAAGAAGAGGTTTCAGAAACAGAGCATGACGAGCATTATAGTGAACACGAAAGTGACTCTGAACAAGATGGAGAAAACGTGTTGGTGCCTTTAGCCAGAGATGTCCAGCATGTGCCAGGATTTGATAGAGAAGATATAGATGACGTAACACTAGCCAACTTGAGACATGGAAGGTACATTGGTCGAGATAATCTGACTGAATGGCAAGTCGCAGAGCCTTCACAACGACCACGCACCAGAGCACATAATATAATCACGCACTTACCAGGACCAGTTCGTGAAGGTAAAATTAAAAAAAGAGCTACTATTACTAATTTACCATCTTTTATAAAGGCTAAAATACAATTTATACTTGGAGGTGACCATGAAGAGCAAATTGATCAACCACGTCCATCTGGATCAAGGGCCAACATAAGTTCTTCTCGTTGTTCGGTATGTCCGTGGAAAAAAGACAGAAAAACCAAGACAGAGTGCCAGTTATGTTTTAAAAAGATATGTCGTGAGCATACTGTACCTATATGTGATACATGTTACCAAAAAAATAAGTCTATGTAAAACATATGATTTATAAAAGTATATTGATTACAAAGTTCCTAATAAATAGGTGCCTTATAATATGTTTAGTTCAATGAGTCTTTTATGTAAGAAGATAATAAGAAATGTTGATTGTTTTTATGTTTTTATGATGAATATACTATATTCTTTTGTAATTGATCTCAATTTACTAATAATTAAGAGAACAAAACTACTTTTGTTATAAATTTATTTGATATAAGAAAAAAATTACTGTTTTTCTATCTGAAGTTAATTTGCATGTTTTAGAGTCTAAATAAACATAAACTAAAATATTTATCATGTTTTTATTTCTTTAATATTACCTACATTCCCTATTTCTTATCATTTTTTCAATTATACATACCTAGACTATAATAATTACATATATATACTGTGGTATTTTTTACCCGGTAGCGACAGTTTGTGTTCTAAATAATGGCGCGCCTCCGGCCGGGTTAATAATGCTTAACATCAGGCACCATAGAGTAATTCAGGAGGCCAATTAAATCCGTTACGGGCCTTTAAGAAGTCCTGTGCCCATCATTCATTCAGTATGGGGTTTGATACATGGTCGCAATTCAAGAGCTTTAGAGAGGTCTACGTTCCCCAACAACTTTCGATTCTCCGAGCCTTAGCACTACGCACTGCCACTAAAATCGGACAATTCTAAATTATTAAACACATGCCGAAGACTTTATTCTTTAGACGATACCTTATTACGCTAAGTGTAATATAATGTTTCGCTGACAGTTGAGTAATATAACGACACATTGGAGAGACAGTTATACTCTACTAGCGACCTGCCCCGGCTCCGCACGGGCACCTACTACAGAATGTCATTAAACAATACAGCTTCATTAGTAATCTCTAAATATATAAAGGTTTCTATACTTTAGAATGCATGTGTTATACATATAAACCTTCCTCTTTAACCTTTAATTAGGCGCGCGGGGTCTTGGCGACCCCAAGTGATCTTCATTTGGAATTATTTTTTTAGCTATTTACGCTAGCGAGCCAAACTTTCTGCTAGCTTCATAACTCATTCACCCCTCCTTCCTCAGTAGCGCTTGCGCTGCAGAAATGGTTAGTTGCGCCGTACGGAGGTGCCTGGGGTCACTGCGACCCCGCGCGACTAATAGTGTAGTTCAATTTTACGTAAGCATATATTTTTACACTTATTTATTTCATTTTGAAATTTTAGACACTATAATGTTATTATGTAGTTCTAATACTAGTTTATTGATAAAGATACACAGTTGTACTTATGTAAATGTACTCACTGTTATAAGTTTATGCTTTTTTTCATTTGATGAGCGGAAGTTATATTACATTGTTGTTTTACGGTTACTGTAAGGTAGTTATAATGTTTATTTATTCTATTTGTGTTGTACTATGACATTTGTCTAATCTAGTATTATTTTTCGTAGAAACCGTTCAACATGGCTAGAAATAGGCTCAGTATTTCCATTCAACAACTAAGCGAAATACTGCAAGAAGAATCTTATCTGAACAAGAGGTTCCAGGCCCTTCATCATCTAGCAATGATGTTGTTTTTTCGTCACTCTTTCGAGGACAAATGTAGAAACTTCCTTTTTTTGTTGATAAAATTTATGTTACTAAAAAAATAAAAATTTCATTGTTTTCAGTATTACAGTTACGTTTTTCTTGAGTTTTCTAATTTTGTTATAGTTTATAAGTAAAAAAGAATAATAAAAGTTGATGTTTATATATAAATACTTTTTATTTAATGTCATTCACTTTGGGGTAACTGCAGACCCCGCGCGACTAACGACGTAAGTATTTTGGCGCGCCTAATTAAAGGTTAATCACTCTATCTATTTAAAAAAACCGCATCACAATCCGTTGCGTAGTTTTAAAGATTTAAGCGTACACAGACAGAAAAAGCGATTTCATTTTATACTATGTCTAGATGTATAGAGGGATATATTGTGCCTATCAAAGCTACACCAGATGAATTGGTTCTATAGGGATTTGTATTAAGCTATTTATTTTGGTGGATTGTCAGTGAACAAGATGTATCGTTACCTTTTACGACATCTTCGTGATGAGATGGGGTGGTTCCTACTTTTATTATTTTAAAAATCACTCTTAACCCCTCACAACAAGTTGAACCATTTTTGACCAAAGCTTCCGCTATTTAATAGTAATAGCTGCCTTAAGCTTATAACCAGGCATGCCATTAAGAAACAATTACGAGAACTATTACAATCCGAGACCAATGAACAATGCAACATAAAATTTAATCAAAATGGTAGGAAATGTAGAAATGAATGATTGTTAATACAAACTACATAGTCCAGTAAATGCTATAAATTATAGTTTTGCTTTAAGTAAAATAAAAATTGTTACCTATTGGAAATTCAGGTTATTATCCGTGTGGTGACGAAGTAAGAATAGAGAATCATCACCCCATCTCATCCCATGGGTGTCGTAAAAATCGACTAAGGGACCAGCCGTGAATATTATCTTTACGAAATAAAAAGAAGGAAAACTTGAAATTAAACCCTATACCAATCCGTCTGGCCAGCGTGGTATTAGTAGGACAAGTATCCTTCCGTCACGGGAGGAGTGGGACATTAATGGGCTGTTATCGGTTATTGATATTTTTAATGCCAAATTCAGACTCATACTTCTTGTTTGATGTATTGAGCTGTTATGGTTTATTCATACGAAATAAAAGTTTTTTTAATGAAACATATTTTCCAACCGTTGATACCGATTACTATAATTCTTACGTTACATTTTCTATACTTATAATAAAACTGTAGAGAGATCAACTCTGTACATTGAATATATGTTAAAAATTAATATTGGAGGATGAATGGTGATCGATACTAATGCCAAAAATGCAATCAAGAAATTTTTTGTCTGTCTGTCTGTCTGTCTGTCTGTCTGTCTGTCCGTCTGTCTGTATGTGCACGCATGGGTCAAAAACTACTGAAGGCATTTTAACCAAACTTAATACGATTGTAGTCCATACTCCTGGGCAGGTTATAGGCTATATAACATAACGCTAAGACACATAGGAGCTGAGCAGTGACGAAAAATTTGAAGCAAGTCGGTTGAAAAAACGCGCGTTCGAGCTCTTATCATCGCATATGTTGATCATACGCCAAAAATATGTATTACAAAAATAATGGTCTTCAAAAGATGTACAAAGAAGTCCTGAATAGTATATATCTATCTTTTATATATTAGCCACAATAACCTGTTTAATCGTTAGGGTTTTCTTCAAAGTGTATTAAATACATAAATATATTGTAATTTGCAAAGACATATCTTTTTCAAACTCCCATATTTCAAAAGTACACTTTAATACCTTATTCATAAAAAAGAATTATAGAAATCGGTTTATAAACACACAAGATTTAGATGAAAGAAAATTTTCAAATGTCGCCGCGCCAGTATGAGTACGGCTGTACGGTTGATTTTTGTTTAACGTCCGAAACGGCCAACCGGTGCATCTATATAATTTCATTCACATTGACTCTTAATGCGAACGGACGTGGTTCTTATTGACTCTTCTCGGAATAAGCGCGATTTAGATATTAAAATACATAGATACGTAGTTTATAGGTATTAAGTTTAAAGTAGGTATCTATCTATACTATAATAAAACAATCGGAATCGGATAAGTAATACTCGAGATATCGCTAGATCTCTTTATTAGAACAGTCCGATACAAATCAGGGGTCATGAAAAATGGATTTGGTTCAATGTTGAATGAATTTAAATTTAGTTTCTTTTGTTCACGAGATGGCGTTACCAGTAGTAATCATAAAATAAATGAGTTTTTAAATAATATATAACTATTTTATTATTAAGTGCTATTAATAAGTTATTCCTTTTAAATGTTAATAAAATTAACCATGAATCGTATGTGTAATATCAATTATAAGTCTTCACACTAGCCTTTAAAAATATCAATTTAACGGACACAAAGAACATCCAGACTAAGGACAATAGTTTGTGTATCACAATTGTCCTCCATGGGAATCGAACCCGCGACCTCATGCACGCCAGCCATGTAATGCGACCGCCGCGCCACCGAGGCTGCCGCACCATAACGTGGCGTGCAAATGTATTCATTCATAATTAATTAGCGATTATCCGTGTGGTGACGGAGCAAGAATACAATATGTCACCTCCCAATCTCATCCCATGGGTGGCGTAAAACCGACTAAGGGACTATCGGTGAATATTATCTTTACGAAATAAAAATGAAGGAAAACTTGAAATTAAACCCTATACCAATCCGACTGGCCAACGTGGTATTAGTAGGCCAAGTATCCCTCCGTCACGGGAGGAGGCGCGTCCTTGCAGTGGGACATTAATGGACTGTTATGATGAAAAAGCGATGTCATTTATTTTAACTTACAAATTTGACAACAGATGGCATTGTGCCTGTGACGTCATTTTCAGTATCGCGGTATTAAGATTTTACTTGAAAGAATGACGTTCCCTCATGTCTTTCAGTATAAGTTTAGACACAGTCTTCATAGATCTGTCTTTGTAAAGATCTGTTTTTGAAAAGGTTTTGGTTCGTTCGTTAATTTTACAATTCGTGTGTAGGTATATCTGTTTGTTATAAGGTTTAAAAAACAATTTTTAGTATTAAATCGAATTGCGAAGTAAGTAAAATCCGCCACGCGAACGAAGTCGCGGGCACAGCAGCTAGTTTTAAATAAAAAAACAAACGACTTAACTAATTTTGATAATTTCTTTATGGCATCAACTTTGAACTTTGTTGACCATGACAAACACAAAAACTTTAATCAAAAAACATTCATAAAATACCGAAAAGCGAACTTCCTCCTCTTTTTGAAGTTAGTTAATAAAGAAAAGTAATTTGTTTTACAATGTAGTTTTTTCTTAAGAGTAGGTGCAAATAACGTCAATTTAATCAAAACTAAACAAACCTTTGTAATGTCAATTTAATCAAAACTAAACAAACCTTTGTGTAACTTTAGTGGCATCAAAGCGTCATGACCACTGACTCAATTTACGTTTTTCTTGCACAGAAACCATTAGTTGACGGTGAAACCCACTTTCGCACTTTGATACGCACGTACATAAAGAAATGATCGTAAAAACATTTACAATATGACGACCTCTGTGGCGTAGTGGATATATAACATGACTGCTACGCAGAGGTCTCGGGTTCGATTCCCGCTCAATGAAAATATTTGTGTGCATAAACATGATTATTTGCATTTACAAAAAAAAAGTTTATAAGTACTTACTAATATCCGTTGTTCTGTTACCCATAACATAAGCAGCTTAAGCCTGGCTTCCTTTAAGAAAAGATGGCGCGGTGTAGAGTTGTCCGTGAATATTTATTTATATAAAATCATCTTTCAGTGTAGCACGATCTTAATAAAACAATAGCTATCAAACTGTATCCTTAAACAACTATCATCAAAGAATATAACCTATCCGTCACGTTTTGAGGGTAGTAAAAAATTTGCTTTGTAAGGATACAATTGTTTAACTTGTGTAATCAGTACGCGCAGTTATACCAAGTCATTGTACTATTGTTTACGACTGTACGATATCCACTGAACAGTCCGCGTCGAAGAACATTTCACGTTGACCAAAGAAAATTGAGCCTTGTGGTACAGTTTTTAAATTTCATTTTTGTATGGAGCAAAAAAGAAGCGCGTATTCCGCGGCAGGCGGTTGGCTGCGTTCGGCTGCCATGCTAAAATTAATTTTAAAGACTGTGAACAAGGCTTAATTTACTTTTGTAAACGTGAAATGCTCCCTACCGCGCTCTGCTCGGTGGGAATAGTACATTATTGACGACTAGTGTCATTCTTAAAATTGTCTCACGATCTGACCAAATAGCTTCGGTCGTAACAACGACCCACATAAATACTTTTGCAGATTACCGTCTAAGTTTTGTAGAGTAATAAGATGAATTGTTTGTTCTCTTGCGTTTTGATTGCCAAGTATAAGTTTATTAAGAATGTTTTATTACTGTAAAAACTTTCCTTTAAAACATAAACTAAGTTTTTATACAAATAAGTCGATAAAGGATTCAAACCCATCTTGAGTCTTGAGTAAACGGCTCAGACGTTTTTAGGATTTTTACCTGCATCATTTTGGGTTGCAGCCTTGACTACTAAACCACCCAAGCTTTTGCTTTGATATACTAATTTGACCTAAGCTTTAGAAAACTTCACGATACGATCATCTTTAATTTCACTAGACATCGCTATCAAAGATGCCTAGCGTTCAATTTCTATCCATCAGAAAATAAATCTCAAAATCCGCTTTTTGTTTTTAGGCTACTACTATATAATTAAACTATATAAATAAACTAACTGATGCCCGCGGCTTCACCCCCGTGGTGTAGGTAGGTTAAATGTTACACTACACCCTAAGCTAGCTATATTCCAAAATTTCATCAAAATCCGTCTAGTAGTTTTTGTGTGAAAGAGTAACAAACATCTATCCATCCATCCTCACAAACTTTCGCATTTATAATATTAGTAGGATTAAATTCTAAGAATTTCACAAATTACTCAAAACGAGAAACAAAACATTTTTATCTAAAAACTTTTTTAATACCTACTTAAAAATGTCAACAAAACATCATTTTGACATTGACCTTTTGAACATTAAAATTACTAAAAACATGACATCACAAATGTCATGATACAGGTTTTGCGTTATATACTCAGACCATGGCCTCAACATTATGATAAGCAGAATAGAATACTAATATTTTAATGTAGGTTAGGGGAGACCGGGTCAAAGCCGTATAGCTAAGGGTCTCAGGCTCTGGATGATACAAATGAAAACACTTTTGTTTCCAATCAACAATTTTAATTAGTCAGTCTCTTAAGGTATACTATCAGGTAAACATATTTCAAAAAATAACAATATAAGCAGGAAAAAAACAAAAAAAATAGAACCTCTGCTTTTTCCGGTTTTGCCCCGACCCATGGACAAAACCGTATACTGTATACGATATTGCCCCGATATCTAACTTGCAGCGACACACCCCACGCACAAGAAGTCATCCAAGTCTTCTGAGTTATGACTCAGACTCATACCCTGTACAGCCTTCATGGACCCAGCCTTTGCAACCTGTACATTAAACCTAGTCTCCATTCATGCCACGTTTACCGTATTCTTCAAGACAGTACGAGCAATTGTCATAATTAATGTTTTTAGCATGTTGGGTGTTGGTTTTAGGTGGCTGGCTTAATTTTAATTCCGTCCTTTTATAACTACGTGGCATCTTTGTAATATCTGTAATAAAAAAAATAACTTTTTAATAAAGTCAAATAACCGAGTCAAAATCGTATATATACAGTTTTACCCCGTACGGTTTTGACCCAAAGTACACATGTGTAAACATTTTACTCACAACTACATAAACAAAGTTAATCTCGTAGAATTAAATATCGTATTATTCATGCAAATACATAACTTTAGACAAAATAAATATTAAGTCTAATATTTATTTTGTCCTACATTAGATGCAAACTTCACTATATTAGATGCAAACTTCACTGTTACACATTAAATCTTTATAAAAAATAGATAATTGTCACTATAAAACAATAAAATAAAATATTTTGAAAACGCGCGTGCTTGCGGCGAATCGTTTTGGTTGACAACTAGTTCTGATTGGTCAACGACCGCTGAGCATACCAAACGCGGTAAATATCAATTATTTCAAAAAATAGATGGGGTGTACTGTTTTACCCCGGTATACGGTTTTGTTCAGGTTTCCCCTACTAGTATATCCACTGGTAGATTGAGTACTGAATAATAATGAATGATAGAGGTATGAGCCGAGGTCAAGGGGAAAATAAAACGATGTAACTGATATTTTCCTTTTAGTCATGAGCTGAGAATATCAAATGTCACCTAACCATATTATCCTGAGGGTCATTCTGAAAGTAAGAAAATTATATGTCGAATAAAACGAAAAGACAATGGGAATAGTTTGAGTCTAGATGGCGTTGTGTTAAATGAGTAGAATTTTGAGAGTTAACGGCATTTTATAAGCAAACTATCCGTAAATATTATCTTTACGAAACAAAAAAAAGGAAAACTTGAAATTACTAACTATACCAATTCGTCTGGCCAGTATTAGTAGGTCAAGTATGCCTTCATCACGGGAGGAGGCCCGTCCCTGCAGTGGGGCATTAATGGGCTGTTATGACAGATAATTAGTTACATAAATTGCAAACAAGCCGAAAGGTAACAGTACAAAAAACTATCTCAGTTAAAATCAAACTGTGTAGCATAAGCGGTTAATGATCGCAACGTTGATTTTTATTTGAACCCTGGCGGTTATACACGCGTGAGAGCATTGTAATTCTTGTGAGAAAAATACATACTTAACAGCGTACGTAAAAATACATATTATACGGTAGGTATACGGTAGTTAATCTTGAACAAAAATTTTGGTAACAACCTCCTATGCAAAATAATTCAAGCTACAGATACCATAAATACGTGGCATCAGGCAAAACAAAAAACTCCATTAACTCGGTAAATACACAAACAATTATTTTAATAAAATTACATATATTAAAAGTATTTATATTAGAAAAGAACAATAAAGCAGGCAAAATGACAACTAAATATAACTAGGCCATAAAACTGCACTACGTACTATACTACACTAATACCTACTACTATTTTAAAAGTCACATAAGAGGTAATTTTTAACAAGAGACGCCGCAAAAATCATTTCACTTTTACAACACCCACGGAATGAGCCTAAGTGGTGACCTAAAGTTATTCTTACTCCATAACCACACAGAGTACACTTTATACATTAGCAATTAATTGTGTACACGTATTTTGTAGGTATGAGGTAAAATACATTTATTATGTACACCTCATACGCGTAGAAGGCTGCTGACACAATTACATTACATAGCAGTACTAAGTACACTTGTACGTAATTATGATAAAACCGAGAGAACCTTAGATATTATTAGACGGTATAAAGTTACAAGCGAATAATGCAAATTTACTAGACCTGCTAGTGTTGGATAGGTGCAGATAACTTATTATGGAAATAGAGACGTAATTTTAAAATGCAAAATGACAGACAAAAATATATTATTTTTTATTTATTTATTCAAGTAACTAATATTATAAATAACTAACTATATAAAATGACAGACGAACTAAGTAATGCTGTCTTGTAAAATTGGAAATACTCCTTAAAAATATTATATTTTTAACTAATGTTTTGCGTGAAATATGACTTTTAAAACTTATTTTGAAAATAGAAGACGAACTTACATTGATTTTATCAATTTTAAACGATGCGATGCTTAAAAGTGACCCTGAAAGAAATAACTTCCAACGTAAGTAAGGACTTCAAAAAGAAGTAGATTGTCAATAAGCGTGCTTTTTCACGTTGGTTACTTTCATCGAAGTAAATAAATTTACATGTTTATTCTGATTTATCTTGAATAATGCGTTTTTTTGTTTATGTTTACATTGGGAATGTCATGACGCGTACCTACTTAACCTTTTCATAAGGAATTATAACAGCCCATTAATGTTTCACTGCAGGGACGAGCCTCCTGTGACGGAGGGGCACTTGGCCTACTAACACAATGCTGGCCAGACGGATTGGTATAGCGTTTAATTTCAAGTTTTTATTACTTTCTTTTTATTTCGTAAAGATAGTATTCACGGTAGTCCCTTAGTCGATTTTTACGACACCCATGGGATGAGATGGAGTGGTGACACACTTCATTCATTCATTCATTTATTCAAAGTAGTACAATAATATTGTATCTTTTTGACGTCATTTAACACTACTTAATCTAAATTTAAAACATTTCAAAGTTTAGAAAACTTTACCACCGCCTCCAAAGCGCTAGTAGAGAAGAAGCGGCGCAACAAACTCTACTGCTGCATTTTCTTGACGTCATAATTTTTACATAGGAGATAACTGTAATTAGGCGCTGCAACCATTGTATACCATACATAACCATAACCAAGGATTATTCAATGATAAAGGTAGCGTCGTGATGTAGGTAGTACATAAAAGTGGGAGCACCAAATCACATTCATAAATAACTATCCAGTAGTAAAGACGTCGCTCAGCCAAATGACCCCTTGAATAAAAACTCAGAAGTGTATTAAAATGTAAATTTATTAATGTCAGGGTCGACCAGTCACCCCAAGTAGCACCCGTTCACGAGTATAACGCAAAGGTCAGCCATCAACCCCCTCGCCATATTGTAGGGAAGGGATTGACCTGGCCACTGTATTCTTACTCCGTCACCACACGGAGAACCTTTACCATACCTTTGACTTCTTCTTCTCAGCCGTTTCGCTCTTGACAGAGCGGTCGTGGTCACGATGAGGCGTCCGCGTTGATGTTAGTGGCGGACCTAGCTTGTTTTACGATCTCCCGCCATCTCTCTCTGTTCGCAGACTGTCTGGCGCAGTCTGACACGTCGCTCCCCACTGCGGATTTAATCTGATCAGTCCATCGCATAGGTGTTCTGCCGCGTGATCTGATTCCCTCCACCCTTCCTTGCACAACTAGCCGTTCTATAGAGCCGTTATTACGTCTAGAGATATGGCCAAAGTACTGTAGTATGCGTATTTGTACTATGCTTGATAGACGCTCGGTGATACCAAGTTCCTGGAGTATTGACGCGTTGGTGCGGAATTCTGTCCAAGATATACCGAGCATCTTCCTCCAGCACCACATCTCTAGGGCATCTATTTTTCCCTTTTCCAACTTACGCACTGTCCACGTCTCTGCCGCGTAAAGGAAGATTGGGAATATCAATGTTTTCATGAGCCTGACTTTGGTGCCTTTGGTGATGCTTCGATTTCTCCACACCTTCTTTAATTTCTCGACTGCGGTCCTTGTAATAGCCATACGACGCTTCACTTCATCCACGCAGCCACCATTGTTTGAGATCAATGCCCCAAGATATACGTAGGTTTGTACCACGTCACAGTTCGCAATCTGTGTAACCTCTGGCGAGTTGTCATTGACGCGGTCCACAATCATTATCTTGGTCTTCGATCGGTTAATCTTCAATCCAAAGGCCAGACTCACGCGCTCCATTTTGTGAAGTAATTCCTGCATGAGGTCAGGATTACTTGCAAATAAGGTGGTGTCATCTGCGTATCGCAGGTTTGAAATTTTGTATCCACCTATTACAACACCATCGGTCCAGTCTTCGAGAGTGATTCGCATTATAAGCTCGGTGTAGATGTTGAACAGTAAAGGTGAAATTATGCATCCCTGCCGCACACCCGCACTTGGGTGAAAATTCTCTGAGAATAGATCATCTGTTCGTACTGATGCTGTTCCCTCCTCATAGAGTCCCCTGAGTAGATGTACGAGGTGTTGTGGTGTACCCATGTCCAGTAGTGTTTTCCACAGCGTTGGCCATTTCACAGAGTCGAACGCTTTGGAGAAATCAACAAAGCATATGCATGTTGGCTTGTTGAATTCTCGAGCCTTTTCTATAATTTGGCGAACGATGAGAATTTGCTCACGGGTTCCTTTACCCTTTACGAAACCGGCTTGTTCCGGTGAAATCTCTCTAGACAAGTATGCTTTCAGTCGCTCGTTTATAATATGCAGCATTATTTTACTTGCGTGTGTTATAACCTTTGACTTACATACCATTTTATATGAAGAATGCCTACAGTACCTATTTCTGTAAAAATAAAGTGAAATAAGGTACGTGTAAGTGAAATAGGTATAAAATCCAAGTCAAGGCTGTCTGGCGAAGTAGCCTGGGGCGATAACACAACAATAATACACTCTCCGCATATTTACTTTTATATTTATTTCCTTGGTTTGTATTTACAGAGGGGACAATCTTTTTTTGGGAAAACCGGATTATATTTAAGTAATTTTCTCGTGAATTTTAATATTTTTGTTCAAACTTTACTCTCTGAGAGGTGCTTAACCGATTACGGTCTTTAACAACCTCGCTTTAGAGGCTCTGTGGTCTGTGGTTTGCAGGCTACGTAAAAAAATCAGTCCTAGCTGTAGTCGTAGGGTTACCCAGTCGTTAAGGCAGGTCACAGGCCTATATATCTCCGTGTGCTGACGGAGTAAGAATGCAATATGTCACCACCCCATCTCATGCCATGGGGGTCGTAAAAACCGACTAAGGGACTATTCATGAATATTAACTTTACAAAATAAAAAAAAGGAAAACTTGAAATAAAACTCTACACCAATCCGTCTGGCCAGCGTGGTTTTAGTAGGCCAAGTATCTCTCCGTCACGGGAGGAAGCCTGTCCCTGCTGGGCTGTTATGATGATGATGACAGGCCTATAGACGGCTTGAATTACTCTCTACACCAAATTAGCCAATAACCAGTAGATTAGTAAAAAATACCAGATAAATACATTCTATACCGATCCGTGTAAACAGTGAGGATTACGAAAATAAATAGCATCTCTTAGCTACAAGTTTCGGTTTTCGCCCCAACTCAAAGAGACAACATGTAGAGCCTACGAATAAGGTTGTAGTTAATTGTACGTTTACGATTTCTTCCGTGAAACAGGTTTTGCTACAAAACCTTTTTTTACAAAATAAAAGATGATAGAGGCTAAGTACTTTGTTATGGGTATGGTCGGCACAAAAATAAACGGATCAGGTACTTATTTATCTTTTAGGATCTATGCCCGCTAATAGGCATTGCTAAAATTAAACAAATTCCGTTAGTCTACATTTAACGTGACCTATACACCATACCATCACACTCCATTATGCTGCTTGTATAAGTAAGCCATATTTAAAATGAAAAGTTTTTATTTCTGTTAATAGATTTTCAACGTATCGTAATCCGATTACATAAAATAAACTCAGCAATTAAAATAAATTTGAGTATTAAAAAAAAAGATTATTGGCTGAATTTTTCTACGGAAATATAAACTCAGATAACATAAAGAGTACTTCGTTTGGTGACGGGGTGAGAATACATTATGTCACCAATCTCATCCCATGGATGTCGTAAAAACCGACTTAGGGACTATCCATGAATATTATCTTTACGAAATAAAAAGAAGAAAAACTTGAAATTAAGCCCTATACCAATACGTCTGGCCAGCGTGGTATTAGTAAGCTAAGTATCCCTCAGTCACTGGAGGAGGCCCGTCCCTGCAGTGGGACGTTGATGGGCTGTTCTGAAAACAAAAATAATAACTTTTCACCAATATCAAAAAACACCCTTAACCCTAGATTCATAACCATTCGTCTCACGGAACGCGCAAAACACCAATTAGTCTTTTCTGTTTCCAGTAAGAGAGATAGAAAGCTGTGGTCCTAAGTACCTTTCTAAAACGTTGGACCGCTAGTGTTGGGAATGCGATTGCCTCGTAGTTACGTCCAACTAGCGTGTTATAGACCTTTGGTCGTCATATTTATGAATAGTGTAACTATTGACTATATTGATTGTTATTTTTGAAAATCATTTTTTGACGAGTTCTGGTTTTATACATTAAAAGTAATTATGTGATATTATTATACACTAGTTATTACGTATTATATAATTTTTCAAAGTATATAATAACGTGAATAGTTATTCATTTCGTCTAATTTTATTTTAGAATGAAGGATTGACTATCTGAATTGTTGATCTGGTTCTGATGATGATGATTTTACCAGCGAGTAAAGAAACGTTGACTTGAGTGATGCCATGTGGAATAACAGGAGACTATCCCGACAGTTTTGTAAAGAATATTCCAGAAAAGTTGACTGAACCGTGGTTACGTAAAAGGCGCAACATGCCAACTTTGAAGAGATGCCTAAAAAGGAAAATCGATGAAGTTTTAGGTAAAACGCCTACCATTGCTAAACCTGGTTTAAGTAGTCCCTAAAATACTATTTGTGGTCATTGTGAATATAAAAAATATCGTATGACAAGTTTCCAATAGTAGTCATGTAAAAAGTTTATGTGCTGGGACAATTGCGGTCTCGTATGTGTGAAATGTTATGATAAACCTTAATTATTATTAATTCATTACTTTTTTTATAACCCTAAAAAACATATCTAACAGTGCCATGATTAATTTCTTTTGTTTTATTTAAAAATACGGATAAACCTCTCATTTAAATATAGTCGTCTGAGAGACGAATGCTTATGAATAATGTTCGTCTTAGATATGGTTATGAATCTAGGGTTAAAACTGAATTTTTCTTTTTTTTAACACAGAAATACAACAAGTTAGCGAATTTAATCTCCTTGGACTAGCAATAGACACGAATATAAATTGTAAATAAATGTCATATTAAAAAAATATGATCAAAACTATCAAAATTCTCATATGCCTTACGCGAAATTCGAGTCCCTGCAGTGGGACATTAAAGGGCTGTTATGATGAACATAAAGAGTACGCTTGTCCTTTTATACCAAAATCTTTAAACAAGGTTCCTTACTACAAGATACTAAAAGTTAAGTAAATGTTAGAAAAGGAGACACTCAGAGTAATTTATTGTGTACTTACTTTTGGTTTCAGACACTTATTATGATAAGTGTCTGTAGTTGCTTTGACATAGACTTCTATATAATTCTGTGTAGTGACTAAATGATTCTTCTACAATAACCTACAACGTTTACTAAAAAATATCTGACTTCAAATAGGTACATGAATATTATTCTGTCAAAATTTCATTTCGTCATTACCTTTCGTATAAAAGTTACCAAGAAATTACAGTCTTTCTTCAAAGTAAAAGTTAAGAGAAACAAATAAAACTTAAGCAAAACACCGAACAATGTACCAGCAAAAAAAATGGCACTCAATAACGCAAGTTTAATTTTCATCTCACGAAATTCCGATTTCCAATTACCGGCCGTCCAGTTTAAGCTAAAACAGAAAGAAAACTCGTTTCCAAATGCGAATATCAGTAAAAAAGTTGAGCCCATTTATCATACCGCCGCTATTATACCTGGATGTATGATGACTAGATGTGACTTGTTACAAATTGATTTTTATGTGACAAAGTAAAAAGATGAACAGGTCGGCCTGAAATTTTCAAATATACCATCATAATTGTTATGTTCTTTTTGCGACGGATTAAGAATACACAAGAATAGTTATTATATATAGTTTATTATGTATTAGTAACATTTCAACTTCAAATTTCTATGATAGTTACAATTTCAATCGTTTATAAATTACTATTATGTATTTGGTAGGTGTAACAAAAAAAAATGTCTACTATCGGCCTAATTTTGGCAGTTATGGAACAGACTGACAGCAGTTTAATTACTTCAAATAAGTTTTTAATAATTATTGTATCATTAAACATAATTAATAGATTAATAAAATAGTACTACAAAAGATGTCGTAAGAAACTTGTTTACAATATGTAATTTAAAATTTTAATGTCCAAACAATCAATTTCCAATAGACAAGAAGTTAACAGTAAAAAGTATGAAAATAATTGAGTTATAATTTGACCACAAATTGTAAGTAAATCTAATTAGTGATTGTAGTAACTAACATAATTACTATCTTATGATAACATTTGTTTAACTATAAGAATATAACTTGAGGTGGCAATAATTGAAGGAGGACTATGTTTAGCAGTGGACTTCAATAATCTTCACACATTCACACAACGCCCTCTAGTCCCAACCTATGCAAAGCTTGTACTATGGGTACTAGACAACGAATAAATACTTTTTTTTGTAAATACATACATATTAAACATAGAAAACACCCAGACTAATGCAAACAATCATGTTCATGCACACAAAGATTTGCATCCCAAGACCTCTGCGTAGTAGTCATGTTATATAACCCCAATGCCACAGAGGTCGTCAATTGACTGATATGATGATAAATAAAACTTTTGTTTGTTCCTTACAAAATTTAATATAACTTAACACTTCTTGTGTATAAATATCTTTGTACGGTACACGTCGACCTAGATAAGGTCCAGCTTATAAGATGATTACACACGGACGTTGTACACACTGTGTGAAATTACCAACTATTAATGTCTCCGCTTAACCACTCGTCTGGCAAGGCGCCTGAAATCGGCGCCTAAAAAAAACGTCCATCTGGCCAAACGCCGGAAATCGGCGTTTTGACAAGGTCAAAACATCGTATTACTTTCTTGCCATTTAGAAAATATTTCTTATTTGTTCTAGTCCTTACGCATTACAAATCGTCTATGCATGATATTTCTAGTCCTCTCATATAAAAATCATTTAATCTATGGAACAAAAGCTATGACAGATTTATTTTTGAATCTGTCAGTCATTTGTTTACGTTAAGCGAGTCGTGTTACGCGTTATATAAACATTGAAGTTTAAATTGTATTTGAGTGTTTGGCAAAAGCAAACTTAGCTACGTATCAAAGTAACTATGTATGCCCGAATGCGAGAACCTTATGCAAGATAAATATAATTTAATAAGTATAATATTTTTCTTCTACCTGTTTATTTTCACAAGTTCTCAGTTACGTCCACAGCTCGAGAGCCATAGAGCTTGGGGTCTATAATATAATAATATTGTATAATATAATCCATACTATATAATATCAGGTTTTTGTATCACGGTACATGTTTTAAGTTAAGTGTAAATTGTATTGTTTTGTTTTAAATAAAATAAAATAAATAAATACTAAAATTATAAATGGGAAAGTATGTCTGTCTGTTTGTCTTTCTTTCACGGTAAAACGGAGCGACGAAATGACGTGATTTTTTAAGTGGAGATAGTTGAAGGGGTGGAGAGTAACATAGGCACTTTTTTTCTTCTTCTGTGTCCAGAAAAGGGGAACAGTGCACCCCGAATTTACCAAATGCGACCATCACGGATTAATGTCGATTTTTTATAATCAAGCGTCAGATAACTTTCAAAATAAACATATTAATGTTTATTAAATTCAATTTTTTAATTAATTCACGAACGTTTTGAGTAAAAATGGGTTCATTGTATACCAACAGAAACATAAAAAAAGTTGATTGAAAATTAATAAAACATTTTCGTTGGAATTTTTTCGCTGTCTGGTATCTACGCTAAAACTAATTATCTTTGCCCTAAAATGCCTGAGGCTTTATCAATAAAATGGAGCCTCCGTCAAACGCACATTTTTACTGTATATTACTTGAAATACTATTTTTTTAAAAAGGAATTGTATTTTTCTGGCGATTTCTGTAATGACCAGAATTATATTCGTATATCAAGTTTTCTTCCATTGTCAGAAGGAGCCTATTTCTGCAACTGGACCTATAAGAACTGTTTTGATGTCTAATAGCCCCGTTCGTGTAATGGTAAACATACATATTATACACAGAAAACACCCAGACCAATGCAATGCACACAATGATTTGCATTCTTTAAAATGAAAGTTTAATAAGTATTCTGAAATGTAATTCATAAAGTCCATTAACCTAGTTGTTACTAAAACTATTTTTATAGGAGCGAGCGTTCAGAACATTTTGCATTTCTGTTAGTGTATTTAATATTTTATTTTGTTCACAGAAAATTGACGACAATGGGCAACGACGACAAAAAAGGGAGCATAGTGCTCGAAAATTTTAACTCGACGTAAGTTACTTAAATTTATTTTACCTAGCTTGATACAGCACAGCCTTGAACACAGTTGGGCATATTACAATCAATATTTTGACGACCTCGGTGACATACGGTAGCGTATGCGACTACCGTGCATGAGGTCGTGGGTTCGGTCCACACGCAGTACAATTATTTGTGAGATCCATAAATTATTATTCTGAGTCTGGGTGTTCTTTGTGTTCGTTAAATTGATGTTTGTAAAAGTCCCCGCGACACATGACATGAACCATAGACCGAGAGTTGTCTTTTAAAAAAAAAAAAAATGAACGTTGAATGAAGTTATTCCTTTAGATGAGAGAGGCACAGGACAGGACCGCACAAGGAGGCAATATTTGGAGGAGGCCTATGTCCAGCAATGGACGTCGATTGGCTGATATGATGATGATGAGGTTATCCTTTCGGGGGCTTACCTTGAATATCCAGTATATTATTATAACTTCTGGAAACAACCGCGTGGTTTAAGTTCCGTGTGATTAATTATAAGAACCGTTGGTGCCAATTTACATTGCCACAGTAAGACAGTTGCCATCTATTTACAAACAAATAAATAGTTTTCCCGCCCCTTTCGTTTTGCATTCTGTACAAATTAAAATCAATCAACTAGCCTATTGCAGTCCACTGCTGGACATAGGCCTCTCCCAACACGCGCCACAGAACTCGGTCCTGCGCTTTCCGCATCCAGTCCGACCCAGAGACCTTTATGAGGTCGTCGGTCCACCTAGCTGGGGGGCGTCCTACACTACGTTTGCCGAGTCGCGGTCTCCACTCTAGGACACGTTTGCTCCAACGGCCATCGGTCCTTCGACAGATATGACCAGCCCATTGCCACTTCAGCCTGCTAATACTACGAGCTATGTCGGTAACTTTAGTTCTTTGTCGGATAACCTCGTTCCGAATTTTATCCTTCAAGGAGACGCCGAGCATAGCCCGTTCCATAGCTCGCTGCGCGACTTTAAGTTTGTGGACTAGCCCTACTGTGAGTGTCCACGTCTCGGCACCGTATGTCATTACTGGTAGGACGCATTGGTTGAAAACTTTAGTCTTTAGGCATTGCGGTAAAGGCGAAGAGAAGACCCGACGTAGCTTGCTGAATGCTGCCCAACCCAACTGGATCCTGCGATCGATTTCTTTCTCGAAGTTGTTTCTACCGAGCTGGACAACCTGTCCGAGGTAAATATATTCTTGAACAACTTCGAGCATCAATCCGTCGACATAGATCGGCCTCGGCGTTATATGTTTGTTAAACATGATCTTCGTTTTGTTGAGGTTCATGCCGTTCGATGCCTCCGACCTGTCGAGAGGCTCCATTTAGGCCCTGCAGCATCCCGTCAAGCTGTTCCAGTGACTCTGCCACGATGACGATGTCATCAGCAAACCGAAGGTGTGACATATACTCGCCGTTGATGTTGATGCCCCGTCCAGTCCAGTCTAACGTCTTAAAAACGTCTTCGAGCGCGTTGGTAAAGAGTTTAGGGGAAATTACATCCCCTTGCCTCACCCCTCTACGCAACTCAATAGGTGGGGTCTTTTTGTCCTGGAGCTGGACGGTCATGGTGGCAGTTTCATATAAAGATCTCAACACCTCGATGTACCGCCAATCAATGCGACATCGCTGCAGAGCATCCAGAACCGCCCAGGTTTCGATTGTGTCGAAGGCTTTTTCGTAGTCCACGAAAGCCATGCACAGCGGCTGATTGTACTCTTCAGTCTTCTGTACAATCTGCCGAACAACATGGATGTGGTCCACGGTGCTGTAGCCTTTTCGAAACCCGGCTTGTTCCGGTGGTTGGAAGTCGTCGAGTCTTCTGGCGAGGCGGTTTGTGAGTACTCTCGAGAACAACTTGTAGATGTGGCTCAGGAGTGATATGGGCCTATAGTTCTTCAGTAAGGATTTATCACCTTTTTTGAAGAACAGGACCACCGCACTCCCGCTCCACGCCTGAGGTGTTAGGCCCTGGTGAATGACGGAGTTAAAAAGCGTTGTGAGCTCTTTTAGGACAGGTGTTCCGCCAGCTTTTAGTAGCTCTGTAGTGATTCCGTCATCACCTGGACACTTGTTGTTCTTAAGTTGCTCGAGAGCAGCTCTGACCTCGCCCCGGTTGACATCGGGGATGTCCTCCGTATAATGGCGCATGAGTGGGGCTCTGTGGTCATCTTTGCTAGGTCCCAAGGGTTTACTCATCCGTGAAGCGTACAGGTCCTTGTAGAAGCTCTCTATTTCCTCGAGTATCTCGAACTTGGAGGTCACGGTTCTGCCGTCCGCAGTGTGTAGTTTCGTTAGATGGGATCTACCAAGCTGGCGCGCAAATACTTTGGTGCCTCTATTCTGTTCGATCGCAGCCACAACGGCGCGGGTGTTGGAACATCGGAGGTCACGTCGCACCAGCTTCCGGATCTTCCGGTTAAGGTTTCTCCCATCCGACGAAGAGGACCGCGCGGGTGACATCTCGCGTCTTTGCCTCATAAGTTCGAGAGTCTCGGGGGAGAGCTTAGGCTGCCTGACTTTGCCTTTTCCGGGGAAAACCCTTCGAGACACATCCTGTAGCGTTTTGACCACTGCGTCGGTTTTCTGGTCAACGTTGCCATCGGTTTCCAACAGGTCGAAACGATTTTGAAGCTCTAGTTGGAACTTGTCGAATCCCAGAGCTATTTGGGGCGCGGTAGGTCTGAGAGTAGACTTCACCCTGCGACGCCTCTCGGCTCTGAAATTCATATTTAGAGTGCCTCGAACAAGTCGGTGATCACTTCCAGTATTGAACCTGTTAATCACAGAGACATCTCTAAATATGTATTTCCTATCGGTCATGATGAAGTCTATCTCGTTCCTCGTCACAGTATCGGGGCTTTGCCATGTCCACTTCCTATGTGGCTTTTTCTTGAAGAAGGAGTTCATCAAGAAGAGCCCCTGCGACTCCAGGAAGTTAACCAGCATCTGCCCCCTGTGGTTTCGGCGCCCCACACCGTAGGATCCGATTTTCGTTTCGCCGTATCTTTGTACTCCCACTTTGGCATTGAAGTCCCCCATAACAACATTGTAGTGAGCCTTGGTGGTGCCATGTAGTGCCTTAGCAATGTCTTCGTACATGGCTTCGGCTATGTCATCGCTGTATGTCGAGGTCGGTGCGTACACTTGTACCACCTTCAGGGAATACCTGTTGGTGACTTTAATTATGAGATACGCTACCCGTGTCGACACACTGCTGACTTCCACAACGTTGCCGGTCAGGACTTTGTTGACCAGGAAACCAACACCGCCTTGAGAGGGCCGATCTCCTTCCCGAAAGTAGAATAGGTGACCTGACTCGAGGGTTATCGTGTCCTCCCCCTGTCTTCGGACTTCAGATAACCCCAAAATGTGCCAGTTTATACGTCCTAGTTCTACCTCGAGTTCGGTGAGATGTTGGTCCAGCCGTAGAGAGCGTCCGTTATAGGTTGCCAGGGTCATTTTGTTATGGTAGCCGTTTGCCGTAGCCCGGAGATTCTTCGCACCCCCCGTCCCACTGTTACCGCGAGCGCTACCGTAGCAGCGGACAGCAGGACTGCCGGGAACTGGGGGCCGTTTATTTGGGCGTGCTATCATATAGGAGGGGTTTGCCTTACTGGACCACGCTGGCAAGACGGGTTGGTACAGGGTTTGCTTTCGAGTTTTCCTTCTCTGGCAGTGGTGTTGTCTGCTTATAAATTATCTCCATTTGTCGACTTTTACGACACCCATAGGACGTAGGGGGTAGCGACACATTGTATTCTCCAGCCGTCGCTACACGGCACAAATTAAAATGTGGAGTAAAATAGCGACGCACGTGTTTCTTCTTTATAACACGGAATCTTTCAAAGGAAATAGGTAAACAAGCGCATTGTAAAACAATGCTGAAAAACAATTTCCTGTTATAAATAATATTAGATCCAGTGCATTCATTTTTCCGCTTCGCTATTCTCGTACAATTCTACCTATTTTAATACAGTGCTTTCTAACTGGAAACTTTTAAATTGATACTCTCGCGCAAATAACTATTGATTACTTATTTTTATTGATTAGAGAGAAAAAAAGAAAACCTTTTATTCTGGCATAGCCACACCTTAGTACAATCAACATTGACCAAGTTAAAATTAGCAAAAAATAATAAACATGTAGGTACTCATGTGTAGGTTTGTCAGGAAGGGTCACCAGCTCAGCATAAGCTGCGCGTATGACGTCCAGCGCTGGTTTTCAGCTGGCAACCAAAAACAGCCACGCACGGGCGACAATTCAGGAAATATAAAACAAAAAAATAATACAATAATTTACACATCATACTCAACGAAAATAAATAATAGGTGTTATTTATTACCAATATTTTATTCATACTATTTTATTTTTCAGAGCAAACCTCGCAACGAATCCTGGCTTTCAATCAACACTAAGCTTGGGATCAAAAGACGTAATTAATGAGAAAGCCTACAACCCATTTGAACATAGAAAAGTTGAACATCCGAACTCGTAAGTTACTTTAATTGTAACGCAATTCATGAAACGTAAATACGCATTACAGGATTTGTTACAGTGCATGCGGTTTGCTGTCAGAATGCTTAATTAAGCTCACATCACGTTTGAACAATCGCCCTTACTCATAAACGCCTCATAAATTTTAGTCAATTGATTAGCTTAAATCCTTATGGTTTTGTTTGGCATAAGGTTGGTTTTGCTAATAAAAATCTCGCTAAACAGTGACTAAATTTATGAGGCGTTTATGAGTAAGAGAGAATATTGCTATCAAGGCAATCGGTTAATAATATACCCCCTTACTCATGAACGCTTCTTAAATTTCAGTCAATTGATTAGCTTAAATTCTTACGTTTTTGTTTGGTATAAGGCTAACAAAAATCTCGCTAAACAATGATTAAATTTAAGAGGCGTTTATGAGTAAGAGCGATACAGTACTACGCCCTGTACGGATGGCGTTCTTTGCTCGTTTTGCACTGTATTTAGGATTTATACATAATATACATAGACCGACACTATTAAGCGTCATGCATCACACAGGTTTTGAATGTGCGGGAACTGAGACCGCTTCGTAGTAGTGACGTACAAAGTCAAAGTCAAAATTCTTAAATCACTACAACATTGGTATAGCGTATTGACGTCAACTAGTAAAAGATAACGTCAGAGGAGTAGTCTCTATATTTATATTCTAAACTATAAAAGTACATCAATGATTCTACTGAAACAACAGGCCTCCTTCTATAATGGTGGGAAATTTGATCTACTGATACCTTACTATGCAGATAAATTGGTTTACGGTTTACGTCAAGATTTGTTTTCACAGGCGTAATCTCATCTATTATTTTCCCCGTTATTCATATTTTACAATCCTCTCGAGATAAGACGAGGTTAATGATACCGTGTATTTCTTTTTCAAATAGGTTTTTGACCTACAAATAGAGGCAATGACTTAACGCCAAACATTTTATGTCCCTAGCTTTCCTACCACTAACGTACAAAATAGAGATAAAATAAATAAATAATTATTCACGGACATCTCTACACAGCGCCATCTGTTCCCAAAGTAAGCTAGGCTTAACCTGCTTGTGTTATGGGTAACATGACAACGGATATTAATACTTTTATACTTTAAAAAAGATAAATAAAATACAACCCTTTCTTCCAGGACTATAGGTTCCTTAGTTCACCTACTGAAGTCTTCACTTGGATCTGGTATCCTGGCTATGCCAGCTGCTTTTAAAAATGCTGGTCTAGCTGCTGGTGGAATTGGAACTATAGTTGTCGGATTTATTTGTACTCACTGCGTTTATGTATTGGTAAGACTTTATTTTCTTTTTTAATTTAGTTTGTCATTATTTTAGTTTGTTTTTTTTAGGGTTTTTCTTCAACTCGACACGAGAGACTGATCACACGTGTGTCCAGTTGGTGAAACTTTAAATTAGTACTAATTATTTTGTCGTCATTTCGACATGCCAAGGTTTTTATGTATGTCCACATAGTGAAATTTAAAATAAATTACTTTTATGTTTTTGTCAACTGTGGACATACATAGAAACTTTGGCATGTCGAAATGACGAAAAAATAATAAGTATTAATTTAAAGTTTCACCAATTGAAAAAACGTGTGATCAGTCTCTCGTGTCGAGTTGATGAAAAACCCGTTTTTTATATTCTCATGCTGTAGTTTCCTACGAGTATAATAGAAGGAATACTCGCCATGTTACTGTAATTTTATAAATTAATTTCTAATGTATTGCCTTTGTTGGAGACCCATAATAAATAAAAAAAAATGTCTTTTATATTTTGACGTATATTTAATTTTTGTTTTTGTTTTTACTCGTTTGATTCAGAATAAGACTTAAGTTTTCGCCAATATTCTGATCTACATATACTCGTATTATGTTCCATTGTGACCTGACATTGCTAAAATGGCGTGACTTGAAGTTTTGGTATTCTATAACAAGTCACGCTAAATGTTACTCACATTTAAAATCTGCAACATCAATAGGGCAAATATAAACGGTCCAAAACTATCTTTCGCTAAACGTACAGACAAGCCTAAATAGCTTGACCAATTCTGAAGTAATTTCGAGCTTTACAATTTTATTTTTATGAATTATTTATAGATTGCCAATTGTTTTCTTAGAATCAATTATCCAGCCTGTCGCTCTTAAGGAATTACGGTTTATGTATGTATTTGTAAAATAATGCCATTATTTATTCAGGTAAAAACATCGCAAGAAGTATGTGTGGACGCCAAGAAGCCATCGATGGGTTTTGCAGAGACGTGTGGAGCAGCATTTGAGTTCGGACCTAAGAAATTAAGACCATGGGCAAATTTTGCAAGGTAAAATATTAAGCACAATACACAACTTGTAGCTAGGTATTCTGTGTATTTGAAGACCTATGATTATCGATTGGTCGGGTTTGATTCCCGCTCAATGCAAATCTTTGTGTGCATGAACATGATTGTTTCCATTGGTCTGAGTGTTTCTATGTATAAAATCTATGTATTTACAAATTCGGCAGCAAAATTTTGGTTTAGTAGACGTAAATTTTAAATAACTCTAATAATTAACTCTTTTTTTATGGTTGGTTACAGAACATTTGTGGACTACGCTATGACATGTACTTACCTGGCTGCGCTGTGTGTATACATTGTATTTATCGCTGAGAACTTCAAAGAGGTGAGTTTGTATTTACATTCATACTATCGCTCAAAAGTTCTATCTCCTACAATGACACAGGAAAACTTCCCTCCATCTAAGACAATGAAAGAATCAGCCTTGTTCTAAGAAGGTTAGTTTCATAATCATCATAACAGCCTATTAATGTCCCACTACAGGGACGGATCTCCTCCAGTGACAGAGGGATACTTGGCCGGTATGTAGGCCAGACGGATTGGTATAGGGTTTAATTTCATGTTTTCCTTCTTTTTATTTCGTTAAGATAATATTCACGGATAGTCCCTTAGTTGGTTTTTACTACACCCATGGGATGGAAACTTGACATTAGACAACATTTTTTCAAATGTGGTACTAGAAGGCTAAAATTCTTTTTACTTATCTCCTCCCTGGAGTGGAACATTAATAAGCTATTAAAATGAAAACATCTCTGATACATTTTTAAACGTCGAGAATTTTTTAAATTCCTTTGCTACTTAATGATTTTATTTGTTTCTACTTGTTAGACTAACCCCCGGTTTCCGAATGTCTAATCAAGTAAAAATCAACTAATCAAGTGTCAAAACTGTTGTCAACTATCAGTTTCAGGAACTAAAATTTGACACTTGACACTTGATTAGTTGATTTTTACTTGATCAGACATTCGGAAACCGGGGGTTAATATACCATTTGTATTTAAGTTGACTTTCTATTCAGAACAACAGGTTAGGCAAGTGACCTTATAACAAACATTACTATTTTAATATAAATTTTATTTTATTTGTTTTCCAATTTTATTTTTAAGTGTTTTAATGGATTTTGGGTAGATAAAAACAAAATTACCAATTCATATATTTTTTATAAGACCAACTTAAAAGTTTCAAGCTTTTTTTCTATTAATTTAACAAGAATTTTGTGCATTTTGAGGCAATAAAGATAAAAAATTTATACATTCGTATTGATAACCTATTGCTCTTCTTGCTGTAAGTGTGTAAAGTAATGTATTTAAAATAATAAAAAAATAGTTACGTAAATGTTATGTTGACTGACTAACCCCCGGTTTCTGAATGTCTGATCAAGTAAAAATCATCTAATAAAGTGTCAAAACTCTTGTCAACTATCATTTTCAAGAACTAAAATTTGACACTTGATTAGTTGATATTTACTTGATCAGATATTCAGAAACCGGGGGTAAGAATACCAAAATGACTTCTCGCTCCACCGTTTCCAATAAAGTAGAGTAAGGGGATGTTGTTCATTTTTATGTACCTACACAAAGATTTAAGTGAGCGGAAACTAGCCATAGTTGGTAATGACGAGAGGGAATCAAAGCCCAAATTGTTGCATAGCAGCTTCAAACTACAACCCCTAGGCTTCAAAATGTTTTCAAAAACAAATCATCATCATCATCATAACAGCTCTTAAATGTCCCACTGCAGCAACGTACTTGGCCTACTAATACTACGCTGGCCAAACGGATTGGTATAGGGTTTAATTTCAAGTTTTCCTTATTTTTATTACGTAAAGAGGATAGTCCCTTAGTCGGTTTTTACGACACCCATGGGATGAGATGGGGTGGTGACACACTGTATTCTTACTCCGTCACCACACGGAGACAAACACATATTATCTAAAACTTTTAAATTTTTCTTTACAGGTCCTTGATGAGTACTTTCCTGACTACAAGCTATCTGTCGAAGCCTATTGTGCTTTGACATTAGTACCGCTAGTGTTAATATGTCAGATAAGAAACCTTAAGTGGCTGGTTCCATTCTCAGCTATAGCCAATGTGTTCCTAGTTATATGCTTCGCTATAACTATGTATTATATCTTCACTGACTTGCCGAAACCTGAGGGAAGGGAGATAGTTGCTAAAGTTACGCAGTGGCCTTTATTCATCAGGTAAGCTGATTTTTTTTTCCTTTTTTTTCACATAAAGGTTTTACATTATGCTTGAATTCTCTTATCCTTATGGTAGGCAGAACCTGTGTTACCGGGATCAGTGTCTTCTCTTATTAGTATAAATTATATTTGTTTGATTAAAAATGATTAAATCTTATGTATTTTAAGTCAGGTTAAATAATTTGTATACGAGTTCATACATTTTGTTCTTCGTATAAACTCAATAATTAACCACTAGCTAAACTTCAACTTTGTAGGTTTTTTTAATCGTTGTCAAAACATAAATTATGTACTATAAATTATTATTCTTAATTTCTATGACATTATTATTTCTGAGAAATTTCATATTATATTAGCTGAAAATCAATTATCTTTATGCAATTTGTATTTTACCAACTTGGTTCATATATATTTTCTAAATAAAATTGGATCTTCAAAAAAATAAAGCAAAATTCCTACTTCGAACCTAACTTTCTCTTGTCGTCAAACAATTACAGACAGGAAATTAGCTCGCCATTTTGGTCTCCATCAATAATCAATTTGTCTTTTTTATTATTTTAGTACAGTAATATTCGCTATGGAAGGCATTGGCGTTGTGATGCCTGTAGAGAACGAGATGGCGAAACCTCAACAGTTCCTCGGCTGTCCTGGAGTGTTGAACGTGGCTATGACAATAGTTATCTCCTTGTATGGAATCGTCGGCTTCTTTGGATATATGAAGTATGGAGATGATGTTAGAGGCAGCGTTACGTTGAACTTACCTCAGGAAGAAATGTAAGTTAGAAGTTTGTGTAAAGGAATAACCTTATCTTTATTACCGGGTAGTTAGATACTAATGCCATTGGTCATTCATCAATGGAATTAGTATCTAACTACTCACCACTCAACCAAAAGTATTAGGAGTCATCATAACAGCCCATTAATGTCCCACTGCAGGGACGGGCCTCCTCCAGTGACGGAGGGATACTTGGCCTACTAATACCACGCTGGCCAGACGGATTGGTATAGGGTTTCATTTCAAGTTTTCCTTCTTTTTATTTCGTAAAGATAGTAGTTACGGTTATTCCCTTAGTTGGTTTTTACGACACCCATGGGATGAGAGAACTTTGTGTAAAGGAGTAATCTTTATTAGTGGGTAGTTAGATACTGATGCCATTGATGAATGACCTTGAACTATTGATGAATGACTTGAATATTCGGGGTATTCCATCTTAAACTCGAGATTAACTTAGATCGTTACTGAATAACAGAAAAGAAAGTTGTAAGTGTTTCGCTTTTCACGCTCAATTTCTTTTAGCATAACAATTTCACTGTCCCGCCATTAGACACAATAGTAAAACAATGCACATCCCAAGTAACACAGAAAGCATTTTAACAAGCAACAAGTGAACTTATATAGAGCTTACGACCCGTACAAACTCTCATATAAGTTCACCGAGCGTCTTGAAGCTGAACAATGGCATTTGAAAATCATTGTAATGCTTTACGCTGTATAACAGTTGGATAATGGCATATCAGAATGCTTTTGTAAAGCCTTTAGCTATTTTTAGTGCTTTTGGTTCTACAAAGACATTTTAGAGTAGTTAATAAGTGCTTGAAGCTGTTTTACAGCACAAACGTGAACCACTATAATGCCATGTAAATCCGATATCCAGCTTTAAGCTGTTTTTTGTGCCTTTTGCTGTGTAAAAGCACTTGTAAGGGGTAAGTAAAAGCTTAATGCTGCTGAACAGCATAAATGTGAATCAATATAATGCTTGCATTTTAAAAGAAGAACTGAGTGCTGTTGTGTAGCTAATAGCTCTTTAAACAATCACACGTGAGTAGTTGTAATACTGGTGGCATTAATTGGGCTCACCGGGCTGCTTAAGGCTGACCACCATTTTGTAAATATTTTATAACCAAAAAATATTTTTTTTCGGACCTATTTACAAAAGGAATTGTCATTTAAAATATTTATATAACTTAATTTAATACAGTACAAGCAAAACTATGATTATATTTATTCAAAACTTATTCTGTACTAGAAATACACATTTGTTTTGGTTTTACACACATCATTTTTATAAAACATTTTGTATGAAAACCACAAAATATCGAAGGCGCGTGAAAATTTTCAATGAAACTTATATAAACAAGTACAGTAAACTACACTGCGCAGTAATATTTGAAGGCAAGAAATAACAAACGAGTCAAAAACTTATCCGATGAATTTGTTTTGATGCAAACTATAATATGGCGTCACTTTTTTATATTGTAATAATGTACACGCAATAATATAAAGTTTCCTAAGTGTAAACACTTAAATTGCTCCAATAATTCTTTTAGCACATTTAAACGCTAGTCTTATGCTTTTGTAATGCCGTTGGCATCTTCACTATCAATAATTTTGCTATTATAATGCTTCTGTAATGCAATAGGCTATCTCATTGACCATTTTAATGCTTTCTTTAAGCGATTGGCAATATTATTGACCAAAATGATGCTTCTTTAATCCGATTGACATCTTTCTTGACCACAGTAATGCTAATTTAATGCGCCAGTAATGCTATTAACCAGCTACTGTGAACCTATATAGGGCATAAAGCTGTATAATTTGTGCCCAAATAAGCATTACAGTAGTCATATAAACGTTTATAATGCGACTATAAAACTAACTCAAAATGCTAAAAGGATACAAGAATACTCTTATTCGGCCCTTATAATGCTTTGATGTGTTACTTGGGATGTTCATATATGACTCATGGGACAGAAGAGTTGTTAAGATAGACTTATAGTAATTTCGAGCAGTGTTTGAAGAGAGGACATTGCCTTCATTTCATTTTCTATAATTATTTTATTATTTGTTTGATCAGTAGATTTTATGTAAGTGATTGTTTTTTAGAGACCTAAAATTCTCAGACTATTGCTGAAATACGAGGGTATGAAACCTTAAAAAAAATTTAAAAGATACTCTTTAAGCAAAAGTTTTAAATAAAAAAAAAGAAACCTTTTAGCCTAAAACTTTTGAACCTAAATGAAAATTGATTGCGCAACAGTCTATAAAATATTACCTACAAGAAAACCTAATGAAGTACGAGTATATTACAGAACAGTATACCCTTATCAAACACCTGTCAGTTTTACTATATTTTTACAACATATCAAAAGAATGTATGAATGTATGATCCATCTCTGCCATACTTACAATCTACTGAATACGGCTTCCATATTCTCACTTATGAAAACCTTACCTCTAGGGACGTTATTTACATACGTTTGCTTATTGGAATTTGCTATACGATGTTTTACTTAGCTAGGGAATATCATATTTATCTGTTATTCAGTATCTTACTTATGAAAGCGTTTCTTTGTAAGTGCGAAATAATAAGTCTTAGCATCATAACAGCCCATTAATCTCCTACAGCAGGGACAAGCCTCCTCCAGTGACAGAGGGATACATGGCCTACTAATACCACGCTGGCCAGACGGACTGGTATAGGGTTTAATTTCAAATTAGGCCTCCTCCAAGTATTGCCACCTTGTGCGGTCCTGTGCCTCCCTCATCCATCGGCTTCCCACCGTCCTAACTATCTCATCGGTCCACCGTGCGAGGGGTCTCCGCACCCTGCGCTAACCATGAATCACAAAAACTGTATTTAACATTGCAACAACCTTAATGCATTTTTTATTTACGAAATTTTATTTATTTTTTGTAATCATTTGTAGGTATAAGCCATTTATCTACCTTATTCGAAAATGAGTCTTACTCGCAGTAAAAGCCATTTTAATATTTCCTTTTTGACTCGTTAATGTATTAATAGTCTGGCCGTAAAAAACTGTCAAATAAATGCTCAGGAAAAATCCGTTCTATTTAAGCATCTTTAGTATACTATCTTTTCATCATAACAGTACATTAATGTTCCACTACAGGGACGGGCCTCTTCCCGTGACGTTCCGTACTAATACCACGCTGGCCAGACGGATTGGTTTAATTTCAAGTTTTCCTTCTTTTTACTTCGTAAAGATTAAATTCACGGATAGTCCCTTAGTCAGTTTTTACGACACCCATGGGATGAGATAGCGACTCATCCGTAGAACAAAGTTCAATCTGCAGATAGCTAGTTTTCATTACACGCTAGAGAAGTTGTTTCTTGTGTTATTCTAGAACTATGAGACCTAACATTTTGATTTTTTGGTATGTTGTTATGACATACCATGTAAAAAAATTAAATTTTAGGTCTCATAGTTCTAGAATTTAGCTTTTAATGAAAACTAGCTATCTGCAGATCGAACTTTGTTCAACGGATGAGTCGAGTGGTGACATATTGTATTCTTACCCCGTCACCACACGGAGAATTAAAATAAATGTTATTCCCAAATAGTACATTAATACTCTTGTTCTTTTTTTTCAGCCTTGCTCAAAGTGCCAAAATTCTCATGGCGTTGGCGATCCTGTTCACCTACAGCCTTCAGTTCTACGTGCCAATGGAGATGATCTGGAGACAGCTTCACAATAAGATCTCTGTCAAGTACCACAATGTTACACAGATAGCGATCAGAACTACTGCTGTTGTTGGATCAGGTATGATGATCTTAAATGCAGATATTTATTGTAAGAATACATGAATTCTAATCAAGCTTCGGTTTTAAAAGTTGCAGATATTTAATTTGCTCTTTAAAGTCATTAATAACTCTTTACTAGTCTCTTCCATAATCTGAAAGCCATATACATTGTCTAGAAATATAACCACTAGCTAGGATTAGTATCGAGCTTACTGTCATTTTCTTGTGAAGTAGCTGTCCCTTAGTTGCCTTTTCTGATACCCCCAGAATGAGATGGAAGAGCAGTAACACTAGCATTCTAGAAAGATTTCGTTTAAAACCCTACCCGTTTAGTCAGTCTACAGTGAGTAAGTGAGTTTCTTACCGTCTTTAAATGAATCCTGACTCTACTAATGGACATAAAAGATAATAGTAACTAATTTTAACTAACACACGTTTCTTTTGTTTCTACAGTTGCTCTCGCTGCCGCATTCCCAGACCTGGAACTCTTTATAAACCTGTGTGGCGCCATTTTCCTCTCAAGCCTTGGCCTTTTAACACCAGCCATCGTCGACACCGTCCACAGATGGGACAGAGACCTCGGCCGCTTCTACTGGGTGTTTTGGAAGAACCTCTTCATCACAATTATCTCTCTAATCGCTCTCTTTGCTGGATCTTATGTTTCTATAAAAAGCATGGTTGAAAAATACAGTAGCACGCCTGATGTGCATATGGCGGCTAATATTACTAATCTTAATTGGAATAGTACTACAACTGTATGAGAATAAAACGACAGCTTATGTTTCTTTTTACAAGATGGTTGCTTAATCTTTCGTGTTCAATCTTTTACAAAAGTCATCACATTTAATTTGAAAGAACTTAACAAAACTAAAAGCTTCCCTGAATAGTTGTGTAAGTTCTGTAGAATAGATTAATCTTTAAAGTGCAAAGCAAAGACGTTTTGCATAGTATTGTTGAGAGACAGAAAATCACTACACAAAGCTCATGCAAACTTCAGCATACTAATTTACTACGAGTAAATTGAAGTAAATCTCTCAGATTGCTTAACGAATTTTGATTTAGTTTGTATTTACCAAAAGATGGTGAATATTAAACATAATTTAAGTGAATAATATAATTACATCCATACTTACACTCCCCCCAGCTAGGGGGACCGACGACCTTAAAAAGGTCTCTGGGTCGGGCTGGATGCGAAAGGCGCAGGACCGTGTTCTGTGGCGTGTGTTGGGAGAGGCCTATGTCTGGCCTGCGATAGGCTAGTTGATTGATTGATTGATACACTCATGCCCTGTTTCCATACGGGTTGATAGAGACTACTAAGCGCTATTTTCCACGATCCTATTTCGTTTGTTTTTGTGTTTATCCAGCCATAACTTCCAAAATGCTTTCAATGCCTAAATGCTCTAAATTAAAATCAATCAATTATAACAGTCAGTGACCTTCTAGTAAAAGGAGACAAAGCTTTATTTCTAAGGTGTATTGTGTCATAAATTGAACAAATAATTTAAATTAATGTTAAGTTACGTTTAAGTTAAGTTTCTTTGTGAATTCCGTCCGACTGAATTCAATCATTCCATTATTAGTTAAGATATATTTTAAAAGTCTAATGGACAGTAAACTCACTAATTAGGTTGTGATTTTAATTACAAATTGCCTTTTTAATTGTAGAGAGTATGACAATACAAGATTTATATATAGTTTATTACGTAGGTTAAAACGCACGAATGTTTTTCTATGATTTGTTCGATTTTACATACATACATAAACTCACGCCTTATCCCGTCCGGGGTAGGTAGAGACGACAGTTCGATTTTATGTATCAAAAAATTAAATATTACACACATTTTCAGTGTGATGTCATGTCATTTTTGTTTTTTAATTGCGTTTGTTTTTGGGATTGTATATTAGTAACATTAGCAAAACGATTTTTTTAAATATCCTCTTGAACTTGACAAATGGGTTATCAAAATCTTATTTTTTTTATTTGAATACATTGTTAGGAAGATTGTTTTTATATTGAATTGGAAACAGAATATGTATCTAAATGAATTTGTGGATTGTTATTTAATTCTAATTAACAAACTTTGACTAAAGGTACTGTGTAACAAAGTAGAAAAATCCGCCATTACTTTTTAGTACTACCCGGTCACATTATCTCGAGACCTAACGTCGATGACGTCACGTCGAGTCCGCCGTACCGTACTGAAGCGCCGCTGTGGCGAGCGCGGGGAGGTGAAAACAACGGGGGCGGGAAATTCTCAAGATAATGTGACCGTGTAATACTTGTATTTTACTAACACATTTTTTTACAATGACAGAACAAAAACTTACGTTAAAAGTAAGCCAAGAATATAAATAGTAAAAAAATAGTTATTATGAGTGGCTTTCAGTTAAAAAATAACAAAAAAAAAAATTACACAGTATACAAAGAAAAAACCGTTAGTTGCTTTAGTTATTAAGGTACATTTGTTAACTTCTTCGAAAAATTATACCCAAAATCAATAAAATGTTTTTGTTTTATAAAAAAAAAATTATTACAGTTGATAACTAAGAAAAAAAAAGGTTATTTTAATACATTAAATATATTGCTTTTAAAATAACAACAATAATTATCAAAAGATTTTAACATAATTACTCAATTCCGTAAAATTGTAATTTAATTTTAACATTATAAATAATTAAATGTGATATTCGGTTGCTAGAGAATATTCCATATTACATTTAACTTTACACTATTTTTATGTATATTTTGATACTTGACTTTTACTTAAGTAATACATAAGTCCATCCATTATACTTTGTGGTTACCATTATATTACAATAGTTATTAAATAAGTAAAGGTTTTTCACCTAAAATCCTACCAATATTATAAATGCGAAAGTTAGTGAGATCCATCCATGTTAGTGAGATCCATCCATCCATCCATATGGATGGATGTTTGTTACTCTTTCACGCAAAAACTACTGAATGGATTTTATTGAAATTTGAAATAGTTAAAGGTGTAGAATATAATTTAAGCTACTTATACAACGCTAGTGGTAGCGCGGGCATCAGCTAAGTAGTATTAAATAAAACACAATTTTAAACCTGTTGAAAACACCTCTGTGGCGCGGCGGTAGCGCAAGCGGCTGCCGTGCACGAGGTTGTGGGTTCGATCCCCACGCAGGACAATAATTTGTGAGATCCACAAATTATTGTCCTGAGTCTGGGTGTTCTTTGTGTCCGTTAATTGATGTTTGTAAAAAGTCCCCGCGACACAGGGTGTGATCCCTAGTCTTGATGTCTTTTAAAAAAAAAAAAAAAAACCAAAAAAAAAAACACAATTTTGCTTGATTCTATCAAAAAATCAAGTTCATCTAGTGCCTGCACTTGCGGAGTGTATTTCACTTCCATTAATAACCGTTTATCTCGTAAATCATCTGGAAAGAAAGATAATAAACAGATAAATTAATTTAGTATGTAGGTACTTTCATGCCATCGTAACAGCCCATTAATGTCCCACTGCAGGGACGGGCCTCCTCGCGTGACGAAGGGATACTTGGCTTACTAATACCACGCTGGCCAGACGGATTGGTATAGGGTTTAATTTCAAGTTTTCCTTCTTTCTTATTTCGTAAAGATAAAATTCACGGATAGTGCCTTAGTCGGTTTTTAGGACACCCATGGGATGAGATGGCGTGGTGACATATTTTATTCTTACTCCGTCACCACACGGAACCAATGCTCAAAATAAATGACTTTAAAAGTATGATTCAAGATGCAAATTGTTTACAGTGCATCTATAACACCAAGGTTAATATTATTGCAATAACATTGACATCTCATTTATTGCTAAACCCTTCGGACTTTGTCAAACGTTCAACAAAGTTGTGACAAACATAAATTAAAAAGATAATAATATTTACATTTGTCTCCAAAATTATTTAGATTCGAGTACAATGAATTTACTAATATAATTTAAGTTAAATTAGATTTAAGCTGTGAAAATCAAATGTGATATCATTAAATTTAACATTAAATTAAGTAATACTAAAATAAAGTTTTATATACTTATCAACGTTTTTCATTACTTAATCTCTTTTATTACTTAGGTTACAAGCAAAGAACAACAGTTGTAAGTATAACAATATACCCCAAAACAACAGTATTTATACGGGCTCTGTGGCGTAGAGGTTATATAACATGACAGCTGCGCAGAGGTCTCGGGTTCGATTCCCGTTCAATGAAAATCTTTGTGTGCATGAACATGATTATTTGCATGTGAGTGTTTTCTATGTATAATATTATGTATGTACCTATTTACAAAAAAAAAAGTATTTATGTATGTTTATCCGTTGTCTAGTAACCATACTACAAGCTTTGCTTAGTTTGGGATTAGATGGCGTTGTTTGAATGTGTGAGGAATACATAAAATAGAAGGACTACTTTTACAAACTAAAGTCCTGGCACTCTCACTATCACGATGCTCGTCTCAATATCTGTCGCGACGCAACGTCCGTTCTACCCGCGACGCAAGTCCAGTTACTCGTCATGAACCTAGTTCCGACACACACACGTTCCAACGCTCTTGGCTTTTAGCGACGCCTATCCCGACGCCTATCCTGACGCAGAACGGGATTTACTGACATTTAATGTTAGTTTCAAAATATGGTTTTATTGCTATGGAGTTATTGAAATTTATTTATTTATTTTTTCGGAATTTTAGCGTTATTTAATTTTTAATAGTACTAATAAGTACAACTTTTAGAATAAAAATATTAAAGCACACAAATCATTGACCACAATACATGAGCAACAACCATATTCAAGTGAGCTCATTGAACAAACAACAACAATTAAGTACAGTAAAATAAAAAACACCAATAGCCAAACACTGTCAACAAAAGAAAAACCGTAACTTTCATAAAGCAAAATAATTCTATACCATGATTACCAAAGTATTTAATTACAAATACAGAAATGGCGGTTTAGGTTTGTCAACACAACAATTACAAAAAAAAATTCAAGTTCATGGCTCACTGACTCGTAAAACCACAATAGTAGAAACGAAATAATTGATGAAATTTAATAAAAAAACTGTATTAGTTAAACCAATCTAAGGTAAGTACCTATATAAGAAGATATGAATAGAACTAGGGTCTGTAGATTTCGTTGTGAAAGACCAGAACAGTTGCAATAGTTAGTTATATAAAGTACAAGAGACAAATTTATTGACTTAAGTTGATAGCAAACTTGTCAGAAAGAACTGTTGGACTTTAGTGGAGGTAAGTCGTTATATTACTGTTATATTACTTGGCGTGGCTAGGTCGATAAAGATGTGAGAAATACCGTGAAGTCAAATCACTGCATTGCTTAACGTATTGCTTAATTGATTTAAGATGTCTTGTCCATTCCCAGTTTAGTTTTTATTCATTATACTGGATTTTGCGTTGTCGTCTAAATAGAACATACTTCTCTTTTAGGTTCTATTTTAGGTTTTCTTAGTCTATTTGATGAGACATCATCAGTATCTTTAAAAATATAAATCTAAAATCACCATACATTCTTGTCTTTCATTATTAGTCTCTACAGAAGTCTCTAATCTTACGCGGTGTCCTACGTGGACGATGAACGCGACGCAAACGCGGCGCGACCAACGCGGCATACGCGATCAAAACAACGGCGTACCCTACTTCTGTCCTATGTGGCAGTCTGCCACGCGACGTAATCATTTATAACACTTGTCGCGTGTAGCATCGCGTCACATCACATTCGTCGCCCATGTAGGACACCGCATTACTCTGTTCGTTCATATAAATATTAAATTTGTCTTACTTTAAATAAAAAACTAATATTTTCAGAATAACACAATGGAGTTAAAACTTTTAACATTGGTGCTGGGCACCCTACATCTAGCTGCTGCTTTGCCCTCACGTACGCAAAATTCAGAGAGTATCAACATGTTAGATCTCATGGAAGAAACAGGAGATCTGTCAGCAGTTGGTTCATACATCAGAGAGACCAGAGCTGCGGTAAAAAAAAATTATGGACCTATTAGGCGTTACTTTTAACGTCATTGAATATTACAGCTAGCAATGCACCGTGCTAACCGTTTTTGGATCGGACTGGATGCGGAAGGCGCAGAACCGAGTTCTGTGGCGCGTGTTGGAAGAGGCATATTATATTATGTCCAGTAGTGGACTTCAATAGGCTAGTTTATTGTATGATTAAATGCACCGTGCAGTTTATAACAGAGTACTAGTTCTGATAAACAGAGCTGTCGTAACCCCAGACAGGAGTATTATTTTCATGATTTCTTATTTTCTTTCTTTTTTAAAAAAAAGACAACTCCCGCACTAGGGATCATGCCCTGTGTCGCGGGGACTTTTACAAACATCAATTAACGGACACATATAACACCCAGACTCAGGACAATAATTTGTGGATCTCACAAATTATTGTCCTGCGTGGGGATCGAACCCACAACCTCATGCGCGGCAGCCGCTGGCTTTACCGGCGCGCCACCGAGGTCGTCAAATGATTCACTTGTACTGTGAAAAAATCTTGTCTGTTTTTATAAAATGCGTGTGTGCTCAAATGCCTTACACAGAGTTTGAGTTCTAGCATACAAGTTGATAGATAGATTATTGTTTAAGTAGTCTCTAATTTGTTGATTGTAGATGATAATTGGAGACGGTTCGTTTTTAAATCATCATAACAGCTCATTATTGTCCCACTACCGGGACAGGCCTCCTCCCGTGACGAAGGGGTACTTGGCCTACTAATACCACACTGGCCAGACGGATTGGTATAGGGTACAAGTTCCAGTTTTCCTTTTTTATCTATTTATCTATTTTATATTTTATCTTTCGTAAGGATAGTATTCACGCATAGTCCCTTAGTCGTTTTTTACGACACCCATGGAATGAGATAGGGTGGTGACATATTGTATTCTTACTCCGTCACCACACGGAGTTTTTAAATGTTTTAGTAGTATCAAGAAAATTTATTTTATTATTTTATATAATTCAACAGCCGGATGACGGACCTTATTACAAAGCAGACGAGGCCGAAGGAACTGGTGAGATTGGATACTCCAGGAAAAAGTCAGGAGGTGGCAAGAAAGGTTACCAGCATTTTGACTCCTACCATAAGAAGGCAGGTGATAACTACGAGTTTGAGAAGCAAGATTCATTTGGACAAGACGACGGTGGACAAGATGGCGCCTACAGCCATCGCCACGAGCGCAGAGGTGAACCAGCCAAGATTATTCGTAGGCCTATAAAGTTTATAAAGAAACTTCTTAGATGGTTCTAACATAAAATAATAGTAATATTTAAAATTACATTATCATTGTGCATAAATTGTCTATTGTATTATTATCCGAAATTGCGAAATTACGCTCTGACGACCTTAATAATTTTGCTTTTATCTGTCTTAGTAGTATTATTTAAGGTTTAGTTCAGTGTATAGAAAACGACTTTACTCTTAGTGAATAGTAGAACAATACATATAATATAACAATAAAATTCAACTATTTGAAACTATCCACCTTTTATTTAACTAACCCCTTTCTTAACTGCAGTTTTATTAATATTATTTCAGCAGAAAGAGATAATGAACGAGAACACCTTAGAGAAGAACCAGCAGATTATGGATATGAGCATATAGAAAACAGAGATTCGCATCGAAAGAAACCAAAACAGCACAAAGAAATTCAACATGCTGAGTTAAGGTAGATACTATTTTATTTGACATTATCATCATAACAGCCCAGTAATGTCCCACTGCAGGGACGGGCCTCCTCCCATGACGGAGGGATACTTGGCCTACTGTGGTATTAGTAGGCTAGTCAGACGGATTGGTATAGTGTTTATTTTCAACTTACATTTGAGATTTACCAAGCCTCATCTTAAAATTGCTTCGAAAATATCGATAAATTAAAAAAAAAATCCACTGCAATGCGATCTCTAGCTGACATAAATGAATATGTTAAACAAACGTTGGTTCAATGGGACTAAGTATTTTTTTTTAATTTGTATTGTGTCAAGAGAAATAAGTTGCTCGCCTACTTGTAGCTCTTCTTCATTCCGTATGGAGATGTACTTGGTTACTTACAAATATAAAGCTACGGAAGTCTCTTGCATAGCGCTTGAGCTCACACGGCTCGCGAAGCCACATTAACACGTCCGTGGTTCCGTCCTCGCCGTCCGTCGAGGCCGGAATACGCGCCGCGTTCGCTCCAAGAGGGCGTGCCTTCCGCACGTCCTGTTAGTCAGTGACGGTGCAGGCCGAGGTTTGTACCCCACAGGGGGTGCCCCTGAGGCACGTCACTTAAATGTCTTTGGTTGAGGGCCATCCGCCCCACCACAGCCCTCGTCAAGTAGTAACTGTCGTCCGAGACAAACTACTCGTCCTCAACAAAAAAAAATGCATAGCTCTTGCCTCGTTGAGGCACTCGCTGTTAAGTCCTATTGCTCTGTAATTTTAGAAGCTACCTTTCCTTCCAATTAAAATTTCTTATACTTTCAGAGAAGGAGCAGCAGATGGTAATGGTGGTGTAGAAGCTTATGGACATGATCCCAAAGACTATATTTTACCTGAGAGATACTCTTATGGAGAAGACTCAGAGTAGACTTTAAAATAAATAGACTGTTAGCTTGTAACATTACTTTATAAGTTTGAAAAGAAGAAAGACAATGGAAAAAATTGGTACTCGTGGTGGGACTCGAAGACGCTTCTCTATGCTTTACGCGCGCCAGCGCCATGTCCACTAGGCCACCCAAGCATCCGTCTCGACTACCAAATTTAACCATTTCTTTATACGGCGCCGCGCCGGGCCGCAACTTAGAACTCAAATGTACAACGCCATCTAGGCGCAACAGCCGTAAACTTTCAATGTTGCAATTGAAGAGACTACGTAGTGGATTTAAGTTTTGTATTAAATTACATTCAATTTTTTCACCTACAAAGTCTTGGTATTACCTAAGTTTTAGGTAAAAAGCTTTATAGGTAAAAAAAATATAGGTAACTTTATAAGTTTTACAAAAATAATTTTGTATTTTTAAATATAATATTTTTTTTTCTACCAATCGATGTTTTATTTATTTACATAATAAGAAGACAATAATATGCATTCTTGTACTGTATCCATTGTCTCTACAGGGACATACAACTATCACATAAAAAACCTTTTTGGTTATACAATGTAGCTAAATATATAAATTATATTTGATTCTTAATTTTACTTGTTGTTAACCTGCAGCAATAAGAACACCATATTATTTTAAATAGTCAGAGAATTATAAAATCAAATAAGTTAAATAAATAAACGAATTCTGCTTGTTCTGCTTTGTCTTGTAGGATATTTTGTCGTCATTTAAAATATTTTTTTTTTACTTAAAATTAAAATTATTAAATCATGTAATAATTATCTTATTCACTTACAATAAACTTTAATTATAATTGCCAATTATTTTAAGAGTTGCTGTAGGCAATGACTCACGTTTGTTAGCAAGGTTACTGACTATTGCAATTTACTCTCTATTCTTTAGCAAACATAACCTCGATTCTTTAAGTTTAATAAATTTGTTTGTTGTCACTATCGAGTAGTACTCAATACTAGTCAATGCCTTGTTGTATACTAAGTGAATAAGTTTATGCGTGTGGTGACGGAGTAAGAATACAATATGTCACCACCCCATCTTATCCCATGGGTGTCGTAGAAACCGACTAAGGGACTATCCGTAAATATTATCTTTACAAAATAAAAATACTTGAAATTATCCGTCTGGCCAGCGTGGTATTAGTAGGCCAAGTATCCCTCCGTCACGGGAGGAGGCCCGTCCCTGGAGTGGTACATTAATGGGCTGTAATGATGATGAAGTGTGCGTGATGAACTAGAGTTTACTTACATACATAAATTAACCCCATAGTCCCACGGGTGTAGGTAGGGAGAACTGAGTGTACTACGATATTGCCGTAGACCTGATATATTAGTAGATTTAATTCGTGTTTCAAATCAATCAGTCATTAGCCTATCGCAGTCCACTGCCGGACATAAACACCTCAACAAAGTCTAGGGATATTTTGTATAAAGTTGTGAAACTCAAAAAAAAATGTTTTTTTTTAATTCTTTTGATGAAAACTTACTTTGTTAACCTTTTTCAACCATTCTAAATTTGAATTTGAAAAATGAAATTAAAAATAAAAGATTTACGCGGCTTAAACGTAGTCAAGTTCGAAATTTTCATTTACCAACAGTAAGTTTTGACTGCTTTTTTGTGCAATATTCAAGTTTTATAACAATTTAAACATTTATTTTGAATAAATTATATTGTGTGCATCAAGCAGCGGCCCCATTTCATCATAGAGGAAATGTTAATAGCCCAGTCAAAATAGACTAAATTATGATTAAAGTTTGCATTAATTCCCAACAAGCTGGATTTTTGTGCAGGCCTTGAATACATCATTACAAATGATATGTCAAAAGTCCCCATCGATCCCGCTTGTGCGTTGTTTCTTATTCGAGGTCAAAGGTCACAAATTTGCGTTTTTTGCGTATATCTCTGAAACAACGAGAGATATCTTTTTTTGAAATTAATCTCTATCTATCTATCTATCTCTATTTTGACTGGACTATAAGAACAGTAGGCATGCTCCCAGCTGCGGGTACTAAACGGAGTGTTGCTAAAGAGATTGGAACAATACAAGATATGAAATCAAGGTTATGGTCACGTTATCGTGCTACTGGTGAAGTGGCTGAAAGATACCACAGCAAAAAGTCTATCACCACTCAACTAAATGATAGATTTTTGCAAGTTTCCGCAAAAAGACAGCCTAATGTTACTACCATGCAGCTGGTTTAGAGGCTCCAGCTCTTGGTGGAGCCTCTTGCGGGTGACGAAACTGTCAGAAGAAGTCGGCATAAACCCCACCTTTATGCTCGCATACCGCTTTGTAATCCAGCACTACGCCGAGCGAATCGCGCACGACGACTAGAGTGGGCTCGTGAACATTTGCTCTGCAAAGATAACCTGTGATCTGTAGTAGTGTTAACACATGAGTCCCGGTTCGGTTTCCACTCAGATTCACGTAGAGAACGTGCTTGGCGAGTTCCTGCTTGTGATAGCCGTCCACAACATCCTCAGGAAATCCATTCATACCACGATGGAACAATTATGGTTTGGACGGGAATTCGTGTCGGTCGAAGAACAGAGCGCGTTTTGATCAGAAACACCATGACGGCTGAAAAATAACTTAACAAGTTGCTAGTACTAATAATCTACCCCCGTAGACTACAATTGGGCCAAATGTTTAAGCTCATGGACGATAACACCCGTCCGCATAAAGCGAGAGTGATGACGAGTTGGTTGCAGTAACACGACGTATCGATTTTATGCTGAATCACTCAATCGCCTAATCTCAACATCATAAAATACGCGTAGGACATGTTCAAAAGAAGGGTTCAACTTTTTTTGTATCCTAGTCGGACCTGGAACAATATACTGCACCAAGACCTAAATAACTTAATCCAAGCATGAAAAACCATTTCAGGACCGTTATTTACGGTTTTTTTAATGTACTGACTACTGATTACTCACATAACAGTTAAAATCAGATTATTTTTATCTTATTTTCACTTTTGCTTAAGAAACACATTCAGTGTAAGTTTTACTTATTTTCCAAGTTTTTTATTTATTTGAATAAAAAATTATTTACGCAAAAATAATACTTTCATTTAATTCTGGATTGTAGCCTAATTAATTGCCTTTTTAAAAATATAAACATGTTATATGTTATCTTCAATAATTTTGGAGTTATACCAAATATAATTGAGTAAATACTAAATATCCCTAGACTTTGTTGAGGTGTGTAGGTCTCTCCCAACACGCGCCACAGAACACGGTCTTGCACCTTCCGCATCCAGTCCGACCCAGGACTAATAACATGGTTATCTTATTTCGAATATTCTAAACAATGAATTCGAAACGTTTTTCTAACAAAGAAAAGTTCCTTGTTAATACAATATAAACATTATAAAAAGGTTGTTTCATAAGTATTTTCTAATCTGTATTTTTTTTTTCAATTTCGAAATTAAAGTTTTCCAAATACTTTTTCCATATCTTGCATTCCATATCTTTTTAACTTATAGTATAGTAGTATAAAAAGTCGACTTACAAACTGTAAATAAATAGAAATAATAATGTCAAGACTCCTGGCGAACACAGCCTGCTGGCAAGACACAGCTAGAAAGCAATGAGTGGTCAATATTGGATATAATGTAGTAGTTCACAGTTCTCAGGTAGTGAAGTTCCCGGCTGTATTAGTTATTGCCAGGACGTTGCGTACAAGACAAAAGGGACAATAACAATAAATAACTTGTAAAAAGATCATATCTTTTATAGACCATAATGTCATTTTGTTTCCGTTTTGTCTTACAGTAAGTAGAACATTACGACATTAATGCATGTTTTGTTAAATAAAATTATAAATATAAACTGTGTATACAAGTTCTAGAGATGCCACTTATACGTGGTTAATTTCCTCTTCAAAGTACGTAGGCAATTCGGTCTAAATTGTTATTTATGTTGGTGTTTTCTTCAGTGGTTTATTGACCAATTTAGATACAAGGTGTTTTGTTCGAAAATGTGTACTTTGAAATTAATGAGTAACCTAGTTAGGAAGCCGGCGGGAAGGTGATGGATGAGGGAGGCACAGGACTGCACAAGGTGGCAATACTTGGAGGAGGCCTATGTCTAGCAGTGGACGTCGATTGGCTGATAATGAAGATGATGGTAGTAATTTCATCAAAACTGTTTATAATATTTAATTAATATAATTTAATTTTTAACATGTTGTTAGTAGTAACTTGTAATGCAGTCAATTTAGCCTCTATTCATTTTGTGTTTAACTGTACTAAATTACACATAAGTTAAAATGTACAATTTCGTTTAGAATTTAGAAGTAATAATTTGATTAGGTAACCCTATGCAACCGACATCGTCTTGTGGTTTCGAAAGCATATTTCCTAACGTATTACTTGTTAAATAAATAAATAAAAATCATTTATTTCTTACACAGTGAACAATGATATAAAAAACAAAACAAAAAAAAAATATATTTTAATAAATAGGTGATTTATGAAATTATTTTCTGTATAAACAAAAAAAAATAAGATTTTTTAGTGTACTAGATATAATAGAGTAAAATAAATACCCATGTGACACAGTGGTGTAGCTATCGCAATATACGATTGGATAAAGCGAGGTTACAGGTTTGAGCCCCAATTTTGAAAACTATTTTTTACAATCTTGTAAAATACAAAACAATATTAAAGACAGTTCTCTAATGTGTGTATTCATATTCAAATTCAAATTTTTAATATAATAATATAGTATATAATATAACAAATGTCTCCATCTATAAGCATACTTTAAATAAATGTACTTACCTGTTAATCCTCAATATCTGTAGTAAGTATATACCTAACCAATGTAATGTTATAATAAAAATGTTTAAATATTGTATAAAGTAATGTATGCCGTGGCAGCTTGTAAATGAAACAGCAATATTGCCAGAGCCACTAAAATCTGTTTTGATGCTTTCCTAAGTGTATGTTTTGTAAGTTGTCCTCAAAAATAAATAAATAAATAAATAAATAAAATTTGTGCTATCTACTAACTGTAGTTTAATGCTCTTGTTGTAGTCTATCTGAGTGAGCCTGCTTAGGTCAATATTTTTATATTTTACACATGGTAAACTTGTACAATGTCAGGCTTAATGCCTTTAGGCATTTTCTTCCAGGCAACCTTTGGGTGGTGCAGAGAGGATGCAATGGTAGGTGCAAGATATTGTGTTTCTCAGGAACTCCTAATGGAACTACTTAGAACAATTTGTGATCACAAGAAGTAATTACTTTCGCGTTCCTTTAATTCTACATACGTACCTATAAATATGTAAGTATCCTTTACATATTTTCAAACATTGAAAACTACAAAGGACACAAAGGCTTTCTGAATACCCGAATATTCTCACGAGCACTCCGTTTACGGTTACTGCATTTCACTTCACAAAGTAAGTCAAGCATAGTACAGTGGATGGAAGGCTAACTTTCAAGGGTATTCGATGGCCCTGTAATAATTGTCAAACGTTGAAAGGGAATTTAATCTTGTTTGTTATGTGAATATTATTGAAATTTGTTAATAAAAATTTGTTTATAATCTTCATGACAGCCCTTTAATGTCGCACTGCAGGTACAGGCTTCCTACTGTGACGGAGGGGTACTTGGCCTACTAATACCACGCTGGCCAGACGGATTAGTATAGGGTTTAATTTCAAGTTTTCCTTCTTTGCGATGGGGTGGTGACATATTGTATTCTTACTCCGTCATCACATGGAGAATATAATCCTAATAAACTTAATAAAATAAATACGGGTCGTATAAAATATAATCTTAATAAACCATTAATATTTCAGTGCAGTGACAGACCTCTTTCAGCTACGGACGGAAACTTGGCTTTCTTATACTACGAGTATATAGTTGTCCAGGCGATTTGGTATGCAGCTTAACATTAATTGTTTCGTCTTTTGTTTAATATCTATAAATTTCGTCCTAATCAGATTTTAACATAAGCGCCGATTACACTAGACAACATGTAGTCAACTACATCATGTAGAAGACTACATGTAGTCTAGTGTAGTAATCACATGTAGGACTGTGTAAACAGAACGTCCTAACACTAAAAAGTTAGGACGTCCTTATGTCGGCGCTATAGTCATCCCGGGGTGTCTTCCTTGTATTCTTTCTGTCACCACAAGTTTTTTTTATCACACGTATATCGTTTCAAGTATAACACCGACAACGAAACATATAACAGTAATAGATTAAAACGTACAAGATATTTTTAATTACACAATAATAAATGAGTTTTGAAATAACTTTTAAAAAAATATAACTATATCGGGGACCTAGTCTGCAAATTAATGTAGGTATAGAAGAATTTCCTGATTAGTAGAAATTACATACCCAATAGGTATAGAAGAATTTCCTGATTAGTAGAAATTACATACCCAAAATTTTCTACTAACGCTACTTATCCTGGATCCCACAATTGGCATAAAGGTCTACAAAAACAAGGGAACACAAACACTTAATATGCGTAATTCCAGGAAAACTCGCAAAACAAAAAGGCACCTTAAAGTTTCGACTATTGTTAATTCCATTCACGTCAATTACTTATCACATAATATGTTGTTTATTATTCTTACCTACTACAGTTATGTTAGGTTTATTGTAATTATTTAGTCAATGTAATAATAGGGTAATAATATAATTAATCTACAAGTAATTTATACCAATAATATAAAGTAAAAGAAGCTGCTTATACAATGCTTATGCTATTACCCATAGAGCTAATCACGAAATATGCAGGACATGCATGCAGAAATGCTGAACAAATACGACGTTTGACACGCTAATCTGATTAGCTTAATTAGCTAAAAAAAGATTTACCTAACTAAAATATGAGCTATTCCAAATCATAATACTTTCATTTAAACATAAAACGGACCCCACCCTATGGAGCACGGGTCCGGACCCAATACCTCTCCGTGTGGTGACGGAGTAAGAATACAATATGTCACCATCCCATGGGTGTCGTAAAACCGACTAAGGGGCTATCCGTGAATATTAGCTTTGCGAAATAAAAAGAAGGAAAACTTGAAATTAAACCCTATACCAATCCGTCTGGCCAGCGTGGTATTAGTAGGCCAAGTATCCCTCCGTCACGGGAGGAAGCCCGTCCCTGCAGTGAGACATCAATGGGCTGTTATGATGAATATAAGTAGTAATGTAGTAGTTTAGGTTAGGCCTCAACCCTCCCTGGAAATATGCTACTAAGTGACATGTACCTACTTGACAAAATTAAAACTTGACAGCCTTCTGAAACTCATTCAGATGAAAGTATTCCTCAAAATCTATACCATACAAGTTTGTAAAATCTAACATCCTACCTAAATACTTCATCCTGAGCGGTTCTTTGCTATCCTCATCCATAGGTCTTCCACCGTCCTAAGTAGTCTATGTCGTTGTGCAGTTGAGTTCTAAGTTGCGGCCCGGCGCTGTATAAAGCAATGATTAAATTTGGTAGCCGAGACGGGTACTCGGGTGGCCTAGTGGTCATGGCGCTGGACGCGTATAGTCCAGAAAAGCGGGTTCGATTCCCGCCTCCAGTATCAATTTTTTCCATTGTCTTTCATCTTTTCGGCATCCTAAGTAGGTCGTCATTCCATTATGGGAGTGAACTCCCCATGCTGCGTATACCGGTACGTCACATTACCATGGTTATTATTCTTCAAATTTATAAGGAAATTATAAGTAGTTATTTACAATAACAATGATTACTAAAGTTACTGCTATAACAATTTGATTAGAATTAGAATAACTAGAATTTAAATTTTCTTCCTGGTTTTTGCGGTTTATTAAGTATTTAAAATATTAGTTAATTTCCCGAAATATTGCGTTTTGTTTAAGGAAGATTCGCGTAAATAAATATTATATTTATTGCAATGAATCAATGGCACGTGACTATGTAAATACGTTGTAATTTTAAGGCAAATTTCATCATGCACCATCATAACTACAAAAGTGCTGTTCATTAAATGTTGTGTTAACAAGGGGTTCTTGTATTAAATAATAATTAAAAGTTATATAATATAATTATTTCCGAAATAATTTTAATATTTACGATCCACCAGGTCCGGCAATGGACATAGGTTAGCTGATATGATGATGATAACAAATTCAATATTACAAGGTCACTTTTCGTGTTCAGCGCTTCAGGGAAAATTATTGGTTTTCAATGTTTATGGGACATAACTTATTATCATCATAACAGCCCATGAATGTCCCACTGCAGGGTCGGGCCTCCTCCTGAGACTAAGAGATACTTCGTCTACATAAACCACGCTGGCCAGATGGATTGGTATAGGGTTTAATTTCACGTTTTCCTTCTTTTTATTTCGTAAAGAATTCACGAATAGTTCTTTAGTAGGTTTTTACTACACCCACGGGATGAGATAAGGTGGTGAGATATTGTATTATTATTCCGTCACCACACGGATAACATTACTTATTTTATTTTACAATTTTAGGAAAACTTACAGCTACTACATATAATATACAGGATGGAACATGAAAAATGAAGGCCAATTAAAAGTTTCCACAGATAACAGGTAAGACTATTTTTTCCTCTTCTCGCCACAACACTTACTTATGGAAGCTTCAAGCCTTGAACTATTTTGTATCGTCTCTATATTTTTTCTATCTATCATGTTATACCGCCTAATGTTAAGCAGTCAGAAAACAGGGATTGTTAGGCCCGTCTACTCTATCATGTAAAAAAGCCGACCAACAGAAAAGCTTTTTCACGTCTCGCTTAAGAATCTCAAGATCAAATAGAAGAAATAATAGGTGCCTATCTTCAAATTTCACCTTATCATCTGAATTATAAAAGATAAAGTTGTTTTTTTTTAAATCATCAACATTATTTTGATTGACGCAATCGGTATTCCCGCTCAATGAAAATCTTTGTGTGCATGAACATGATTGTTTGCATTGGTCTGAGTGTTTTCTATGTATAATATGTATATATATTTACAAAAAAAAAGTATTTAAGTTAGACAACGGATTAACAATCCGCTGTCTAACGGCGCTTGTACACGATAAGAAAAATCGCCGGGCCTACGCAAGAATTCGTGACGTTTCTAAGCACGACCTGTGTACAAAGCGCCGGCGATGCATAAGAAAATTTTCTTGTCTGCGCAAGACAAGACACGGCGAACGTTGTTGCGGAGGGGCGGGGAGCGGTGTAGTAGGGTATCATACTTGTTTGCTTTCTAGTTAACATTTTTACTAAAGGAAACTCACACTGATTATCACACTTGTTATTACTTGCGCGCCCTACGCCCGTCTGACGACTGTACGAAAAAAATCCTGGCGTGTACACGTTCCGAATTGTCTTGTCTGCGGAAGACAAGAAAAGTTTTCGTGTACGAAAAAGACAAAATTCTTGACGTCTACACGAAGATTTGTCTTGTCTGGCGTAGACACGGCGATTTTTCTTACCGTGTACAAGCGCCGTGACTTAAATACTTTTTTTAGTACCCATAGTACAAGCTTTGCTTAGTTTGTGACTAGGTGGCGATGTGTGAATGTGTGAGGATTTCTCACAAACTAGTGTACACATAGTAAACTCAAGTGTAAAGTTAACCCAGAGTAATAATTGGCTTCTCAATTCTAGTAATAATCTCGCCCGAACTATCATAGATATTTCGATATTCTGCGTATCCATATTGCCTAAAGTGGATATCCTAGTCCAATCATGAAGACTATTAGGTATGTATCTAGTAGTCAATATAGACACACAATTCTAAGAAACCTGATTTTAGGCAAGAAAGATCTGTTATAATAAACTAATACCTTGTTGTATTTATAATTAATATTTTAGAAAAGACATTTCCTGCATTGCCTGGCATCATGCAGCCCTTATTTAAAGTTCGATTAACAACCAACAAACCTAAACTATCTTAGTCGGATTGCTCTAACTCTGGGTTTTAACATTTTTTTTATTATTGCTAATAAAATATTATGACTGAGGACGATTATGACAAATAATATTAGTACAAATGAAATTATGGAAAACGAGATTATGCCAACAAAACCAATTAGGGCAAACTATTATTATGACAAAGACAATTATGCCTTATTATGATAATTTAAATTAGAACCAAAACCATTATGAGAAAAAAAGGGATCCCGTCGAATGTTGATTCGGCAATTATTGTTCCGTATTTCGGTAAATGGACTTATTCCAAAGAGTTTCCTTAACGTGAAGATCTAAGCCAACATCTAAGTAGATTCGCGATTGGCAGTTGGATCATAGATCTGATGCAGAAGGCAGTACTGGTCGACACGGCACGTATTGTGAGGAGGTTCCTATCTCTGGCGCCCTAAGCACCAGTAGCTTGGTACTTGTACCCGATCCTAGAGGGTTTACCTTTACTTTATATTTTTAAATGTTTATAATAGGTCTTTACCTATGAAATTGCCATTTTTTTTCGCTTCAGTCTTTAGCCTCTATTTTCTTTTAAAATATAGATTGCTTGTATTATTTTTGTAATTTGATAAATACAGGGCATTACCAACAACTAACAAAAGACAATTAAAAATAAAACCGGTCAAGTGCGAGTCTGACTCGCGCACCGAGGGTTCCGTACAAACCTATTTGCCAAATTGTGATAACGTCAGGACTCAGCTGTTTAAATACTATTTTTCTGCCAAAATTCAATGACGTCACAACTCATCTGTCAAAAATTATGTGACGTCACGACTCATCTGTCAAAAATTCAATGACGTCACGACTCAGCTGTCATAATATATTTTTAATTTCAAGTTTGTAGGTAGACTGGAAGTACCCTGTAGGTTTTTCTCTTACCCCTCTAAATTTTGCGACTAAAACGGCTATATCTCTTGATTGCGTTGGATTAGCACTTTGAATTTTTTACAGCACTAATAGGCAACAAGCTTTAGTATTATGTAAAAATTTCAGCTTGATACCTCCACGCGTTCCTGAGATAAATGGTCAGACGGACAACAAAGTGATCCTATAAGGGTTCCGTTTTTTCAAAACTGGTACGGAACCCTAAAAATTATTATTATTTGTATATATGGGTCCAATTTAAACAAGCGGATTTTACCATTTTAAACAAATGTAACTTCTTCCCTTATATTTTTTTTCTTATAATTAAAATGCAATAAGTTAGCTAAGATGTGCGCTGTTACTTATTACCAAATTTCAATCTATTAAGTTTAATAATTATTGAAAAAACTAAGAAAACGTTGGTATGAAAAATCAAACTTCGCATAAAATCTCCATACAAATCTATAAAACTTCTCAAAATGTATAAAATTTTATCGTATATTATTTTGCAACGCCTCACCACAATTCAGGATAAATCATTTATATCGTTAATCTGTGAGTATGAAAGCCGCGCCAACACAGCAGATTCATTATTATTTTAAATTTTGCTACATCCACTTTAAGTTTAACAGGAACACAATGTCATTAAATTTCGTAGTAATTTTATTATTTGACCTTAATAAGCTGATCGTAAAGCGAAAAAAAAACCACGGCTTTAACGTCTCTCTTTCTGTAGATCCATATCAAAGATAGAGATTGCAGTAATTTTATAAAGATTCAAAAAAGAAACACAAGTGTAACCTACTTCCTATATTAACCTAAACCTTCGCATTCATAATATTAGTAGGAAGTAGGTTCCTACTAATATTATGAATGCGAAGGTTTGTGAGGATGTGTGGATGGATGCATGGATGTTTGTTACTCTTTCACGCAAAAACTACTGAATGGATTTTGATGGAATTTCGAATATAGGTAGTTTAGGGTAATACAGTGCGGATGAAGCCGCTGGCATCAGTTAGTATTTAGACATAGAACCCGATACCAAACAGTGTACAACGTAGTATTAGTAGACTAACTTTCCATTTGACAGCAGAGCCCATACCTGCAGGGGAATTGAAAAATCTGACAAGGGCTGGTCTTTGCCTTAAAACGATATCTTCTTTAAAACTATTATGGTTAGAAAACAGACAGTTTTCCGTCAAAGGTTATACCGAGCATCTGCAAACATGTTTGTGGGTCGCTCAAATAAATAAATAATCCTCACACATCGCCACCTAGTCGCAAACTAAGCAAAGCTTGTAGTATGAGTACTAGACAACGGATAAACATACTTAATTATTTTTTGTAAATACATATATTATACATAGATAACACTCAGGTTCATGTTCATGCACACAAAGATTTGCATTGACCGGGAATCGAACTCAAGACCTCTGCGTAGCAGCAATATAATATTTACCGACTGCACCACAGAGGTCGTCTATATAATTGAATAATTGTAAATAGTGAATTGTCCTGCATTTAGAACCCACAATAAATTTTCGAACGTCTTCGTGCATGGCAGTCTCATACAGCGTGCATCACGCCACAGATGCAATGGTATTGTCTTGTTGACAGATCATCTTTTATCATTAAGCCACGAGTGTATTTGATTTTTTAATTTGTTTAAAACATACATCTATGTATTATAACCGACTCAAAAATAAGGAAGAACTTTTTTATTTTGTAGTTTTAAAAAAATATGTTTGTTACGTCAGAACATAGGCTTTACTTGGACAATGAAAAAATATATAATATATCATTATTTATTTATTCATTGTACGTATATGTATAATATTTACCTGTACCTAATTACATATATTTAATAATGCTCGATCAATAATAATTACGATTTAAATAGCATAAGGACAAACATCAGTGGTTTATTTGTGCTTTTCATAACTACATTGTTATTGATTCTTTTTTATTTGATTTTAAAATAAAATAAAAAACTTAATAATCCAAATAAGCAAAATAGCATATTAAAATCGGTATCACTGGTTTTAGAGTCGGTTTCTTAAAACTTTGTCATATAAAGTCACATTTCATACGGGTCAATTAACATGTTGCATAAGAACTAACTACTTTTAAAATAGAAAAATAAATTGCTTAGAATACGCAATGCCATTGAATTACATCATCGTGTCATTGACATGTACTTGTTGACGTTTTTTTGGGACATTGCCACGCTTCTTTGTACCGTTTAATGTACCATTACAAATCTACGTCAACATACTTTTTGTTGTTGTGTTGTTGTTGTGGCAAGCGATCGGTGTGAATGAGGCGTTGCACGATGATGACACTTGTACTAGGAATAGAGCGCAATGTCACGCGGACTAAATAAATAAATATTCCTCACACATTCACGCAACGCCATCTAGTCCCAAACTAAGCAAAGCTTGTACTATGGGTACTATAACAACGTGCTATTCGACATCTGTCTGCCAAGTGTATTAGCAGGCTATGTTTTTTTACTGAAAGAGGGAGATTAATAGGCTGCAGAAAATTAGTTAACCCTATAAATACCCATGCCCTGTAAAATAACTGGTTTAGTTCGATTCTCCTACCTCTCAAGAAGAAATAAAGGTATCGCAAAAGAAATTGATAGAGGTAACGTAGTATGATGAATTACAACCAATCTGAATTTATTATTATTATACTTATTTGCCGCATGTTTGTAGAATGATGGGCGAGGATACCCACAGAGGGGACTCCAAGCCACAGGAAACGGCAAAGAGGACGATCCAAGCGGCAAAGAAGAGATGGCGGTATGAACTTGATGCCTTCAAAAATATTTGGCAGACAGAAGTCACGGATCGATCAAGATGGAAGCCTGAAGGAGAGGCTTTTGCCCTGCAGGGGGTGCGTAGTGGATCCTAGAGTCTTTAAATCTATACATATAATAAAACTGTAGAAAAGTCGTTTTTGTACATTGAAAAAAAAAAAAAAAAAAAATAGCCAGGGTATTAAAAGACAACCAATAGAACCCATTTCCACCATTTTTGGAATTTTTGTCTGTTTGTCTGTTTATCTGTATATCTGTATGTCTGTTTATCTGTAACCTAAAATTTGTTCGGGCATCACGTAAAAAGTAACAAAGCAATTTAGATGATTTTTATGCACAACGATTGAGCGTAACTTGAAGTTTTATTTAGTTTTTGTTTCATTGCAATCGATTCCGTCTATTAAAAGATATTTGAATTTAACTAATTAATATTAAACAGCGCCATCTTTCAAACTTAGACTGAACTACATCAAGAGTTAAACTGCGTGCAGTATTTTTAAATGTAACGTAAAATGGAGATGCCTTTAATACACAACGATTGAGCGTAACTTGAAGATCCATTTAATTTTTGTTTCATTACAATCGGTTCAGTCTATCAAAAGATATTTGAATTTAAAGTGCTCAAGAATAAGTAGTTTTAGTTTTATACGTAGTTTATGTTTACAAAATGAAATATTAAACAGCGCTATCTTAGGAATGTAGACTGGAATATATTAAGAGTTAAGCTGCGTGCAGTATTTTTGAATAATTAAAATAACATTTTTTTATCCGGCTAGAAGGACCATGACGAATCCTAAAAAGTACTCGATGGAATATTATGTAATAAAACTCCAATGGCGAGTGAAAAATCTTTGTATATATCTACAAAACATACTTAAGCTATAAGATGAACATAAAAATATCTTAACTATATATCAAATAACGCCATCTGTTGGTGGCTTAATTAAACTTATTATGTTAAACAAATAGAACATTAAACAATAATTTAATGTTTTGTGATTTTTATTTTATTGTCAGTTATGTATTTTTCAATGTTAATAATCTATATCTATATACTATAATAAAACTGTAGAGGTCGAAATGTCTGTTCTTTTCGAAAATTCAGATAAAAATTATCTATAAAATCTAGAAAAAAGTCAAAAACAAAACAGTCCAATACAAATCAGGGGCCATAAAAAATGGAATGGTTCAATGTTGAATGAATTTAAATTTCGTTTCTTTTGTTCACGAGATGGCGTTACCAGAAGTAATCATACTCAAAATCAATGAGTTTGTAAATAATCCATAACTATTTTATTATGAAGTGCTATTATTTATAAGTTATTCCTTTTAAATTTTAATAAAATTAACCATGAATCGTATGTGTTATATCAATTATAAGTTATATTAAATCTATACTAATATTATAAAGAGGTAAAGTTTGTGTTTGTGTCGTTGTAGGGGGTAATCTCTGGATCTACAGAACCGATTTAAAAAATTCTTTGTGTTTCATAGTCCATTTCGACGGGCCCCAAGAACAAAACCGTATCTGCAATATTATCGATTTCGAGTATGAGCGTTTGAAATTCTGTGTACGCATGATCATTTTTTACTAACGCAAATATAAACTTATTGCAAAAAATCTTGGCAAAAGCTATTGAAGTGGTTAATATCTTTATTATCATGTTTTTTTTAAAGAGTTTATTTATTATTTCGAATAAAATGAATTCTTATAATACAATAAGATTTTGTTCTCTGCAACGATCTAGCACATATATTAATATACGACTTTGTTTTTCGGAATGATATAGTATATGTCTTAACATAGACGACTTTGTTTTAGGAAATTGATGTCTTGTTTTGGTGTCTTAAAATACATTATCTGTAATGATTTGATTCATAAAAAAATAATTTACTATAAAATAATTTTGTAGATATACAAAACATTTTTATCGAAGGTTGTTTGTTTATAAAGTAACATAACGGATTTTTTATTTTTTATTTTAAAAAAGACAACTCCCGCACTAGGGATCATGCCCTGTGTCGCGGGGACTTTTACAAACATCAATTAACGGACACATAGAATACCCAGACTCAGGACAATAATTTGTGGATCTCACAAATTATTGTCCTGCGTGGGGATCGAACCCACAACCTCATGCGCGGCAGCCGCTGGCTCTACCGGCGCGCCACCGAGGTCGTCACGGATGCCGTTATGTCCATCGTTATAGGACGGAACCCTTGGATAATAGCGTCTAGGGCTTACCACCTAGATGTAGGCTTAAGAAGGCCCCCTTACAACGTGTGTTCGGTCCTCTGCCTATTCAGTTTTGGTAGGAGTCTAAAAATGTCGTTTTGGACATTTGTGATAGTAGAGAGCTTACTGGAGTTCTCGGCTGTCCTAATCCTTTTAACAAGTTGTAGAGAGACTTAGCGGGAGTACCCCTTGCAGCTATATCAACGGTATATAAAGGAACTATGTAGCCATTTCTGGTTATCTCATTTGTCAAGTCAAAATATTTTTTGTCTTAATTGCGTGATCTTTAAGGATGTTTGTTGCTCACGGTACCGTGAGCTTATTAGGCACTACACGCTTTATGAAATTTGAGTAGAGGAATATGTCTGGTCTCAACGGCGACACGCAAATATTCTCCGGGATGTTGTGTGTCCACCAGTATTGTCCAATCGTCTGCCGAACTCAGGACAAATTAAATATTTTGCCTTTCAGCTCTAGCAATCGATAGACTGACTGCCTCACGTATAATTCATAGAGCTCTGTCAAGACGTTGCAGTAATGACTCCTAACCAAAATCACTTTGCAGCCTACCAATATTTGTCTAGTCGTGCCAATTTCTTTGCCACATTCCGTGCATTTTTTCCGTCGCTTTTTCAATCTTACAAGATTACTTTGATCGTTCAGAGTCAATTGAAAGGCGTTGAGGTAGAATTTAAGTAATGCTGCTAAACTGTCATAAATTAAAGTGCGCAACTTCAAAGCTAAAAGTATACAGCAGTCACCTAGAGTAGCCCATTCATTTTGCATTTCTAGGTTCATTGCGTGCACTCTGTAGCTATCATTCTCATCTTAGTTTATGAAAGATTTTGTGATTTCTTTGTCTGATTATCTGTCCGTGTTTCTAAAACCTGCTCTAATAGTTTGAGCGCCTATCATGAACCTTTTGTGAAATTGTAACCGTAACTCGAGTGCAGATGTATTTTTATCAGTTGGGATGGATTTTAGTGGTCGTATATCTAGTAAATCTAGACTTTTTACGTTATTTATCGGTTGTTGATCTATCTTTTCAATGTCATTTATGAAACTATTGAATATATCTTCTAGTACTAGAGAGCGATCTTTATCGTTTATCTTTCTACCAAGCAATTTAAAAGGCACGGTTTCTGATATTATTTAAACGTCTTCTCCGCTTATAATAAGCTCGGGGCCATATGAACCATATTATGTCGTATCCACTTTCATTCCATCAGTCTACATACAGAATTTATCATCCTTTCGAAGTAGTTCTTGGCACTGCTTTGGATTTCAAGTAAGTATCGCTAGGTCGCGTCGTCTGCGAATGCTAGAATGGATTCTGTATATTTATATTAGATATCCCCACCTTTTTTCATCTATTGTTAAGCTATCTATTAGTGGATAAAGCCCCTCCAAACATAAAACAACATCAATATTTTCAGCTACAGGTGGTAGCGGAGAAACGTTACTGTAATTTTGACAGCCAGTTTCTAACAGAAAGCAAAAAGAAAGGTAATGTCAAAGTGGAATTTATAGCTAAACGCTCATTGAAAAACAAGAAAATCATGCTAATTTACTAAAAAATACATTAAATCGAACACTTTTGTATTGAACAAACACGGATGATAAAATACTTTACAGAGAACGAAATCGCATCTTTACCTACGACATATTTTTTCCTTAAAAATTTCGTAAAACAAAATCGTATCAGCGCAACCGTTAAGTGACTTAGAATTCAGTTTTGTCGAACATAGACTTAAGGTGAATAAAAAATGAAAATAATTGATTAAAAATCAATATCTTTTTCTAAATAAAGTCTTATTGTATATTAAACTAATTATAAAACTAAAATTATTATGTTTCATGTAAATTAATTATAAATTTAAATATCTTGTCTTTAGATTTTTGTAGAACAATATAGTATATGCACAAACGATAATAAATAACGCACCTGATTTTGACGAGTACAAACACGTAAATGACGTTAAGTCGCTAAACACGCGGCCTGGGTTCCAAGGAACATGCTCCTACATGTATATACATGTTTGTTTGTGGAAGTATAATTTTTGATACGACAATGTTCGATTGGTTATTTCAATATGCAAGGGAATATAAAAAAAATAAAAACGGTGTCGTATAGTTTTTAGTGTGTAGAATACGATTATACAATAAAATACATTTCGTCTTATTTTTCCATAAGATTTTGTTCTTGGGGCCCGTCGATTTATCGGGGAGTGTTATAGGCTATATAGTATCACACTATGTCTAATAGGAGTAGAACAGTAATGAAATATGTATATAAAAGGGACGCTTAAAAACGTTTATTTTGCTTCTGCTGCTTAAACGTCTGGAGATATACTGAAATGATGTATTAGAGAATTGTACCTTTAAAAAAGTTTTACAATTAAGTCAAAAATAGCATATATCTATCTTCTACGGTTGACTCACTACGACCTTTTTTATAATAATCAAATTTGACATAAAGAAATGCATTGTTTGTAAAGGTATTTTATGTATATGGTATCGACCCTTATCAAAATAAATTACGTTAATCATTATATTTACTTAATTTTAAACAAAATTGACCTTTACAGCGATGAGATCCGATTATTAGTTTGAAAGATATCTCAGTTTTAAAATAATGCGCGAATAACGTAAAATATCTGTCTAACGCGATGTTAGTATAGATGAATTTTCTTAGTATCAACATTTTGGTTGGAGTAAGATTTTAATTTTAAATACCTGTACTATAAATTAATTCTACCTCAAAAAGATCGCTTCAACATAACAGCCCATTAATGTCTCACTGTAGGGACGGGCCTCCTCCCGTGACGGAGGGTTACTTGGCCTACTAATACCACGCTGACCAGACGGATTGGTATAGGGTTTAATTTCAAGTTTTCATCTTTTTATTTCGTAAGGATAGTAGTTACGGTTATTCCCTTAGTCGGTTTTTACGACACCTATGGTTTTTTTTTGTTTAGAACGAGTAGTTGGTCTCTGACGACCGCTACTACTTTACACGGGCTGTGGTGGGGCGGATGGTCCTCAACCAAAAACATCCATGGGATGTGATGGGGTGATGACATATTGTATTCTTACTCCGTCACCACACGGATAGAAAGATCAAGAAGATCTCTTGGTCGGACTAAATTCGTAGGGCGGAGAACACTGTTCTGTGGCGTTTGTTGGGAGAGGCATTTTGTCCAGAAGTGGACTGCGATAGGCTAATTGGTTTATTGATTAATACCATGTATTCTTAATCCATCGTTACATGGATAATACTCTATACCTACTAATATTATAAAGAGGTAAAGTTTGTGTGTTTGTAAGTTTGTGAAGTTGTAGGGGGTAATCTCTGGATCTTCAGAACCGATTTTTTAAATTCTTTTTGTGTTAAATAGACCATTTATCGGGGAGTGCCATAGGCTATATTAATAGTATCACGCTATGACTAATAAGAGAGAAGCAGTAATGAAATATTTTTAAAAAAGGGAAGCGTTTTTTTCGCCGCCCAACGAAGTGGGCACGGGTCAGCTAGTAATAAATAATATACTTATTAAGCTAGTTCTATATACATTTTAATTGTGTTGCTTGACTTCAATCTTGCTTGATTCAAATTAACATAAGTATACGGCCATGACAGAGGACGAATGGCAATGTAGAGAGGAAACTAGTATTGTAATTATGCGGCAAATTCCATTTTAGACTAGGTGACTTGTGACTTCGTCATGTCATTCTAAGACTAAAGTAATAGTAATAGTTTATTTATTATCTCTTAAAGTAAGTGTACTTACAATAAATTAATAAAATGCAAAAGATGTGTTTATTAAGAGATTACGTTGTCAACTGTACTTGTATGAACTGTGGCAAAAGTGGTATAAGTTACGAGCTACGAGCTATTACGTCAGAAACTACCCGTGACAATTAATTCTATCAAAATCGGTCCACCTGTTTCTTAGTTATCCAGGACAAACACTTAGACAAACAGAGTAACTAGTTTTTTTTTGCGAATTAGCGTCGTACATTCCTTTAATCATTTTAGATATTAAAAAACTGCTTATTTGATATTACAAACAGAGACTAATATATATTTTTAATATTTAGTTATGTAACCTTAACCTTTTCAAGTAGTTTTAATATTAAAATTTAATTAATTAACTACGCTGTTGCTAGCGGCTTCATTCGTCTAGTAGTCGTCACGACAAAAAAAAAGGTTTTCGAGGTGAACTCCCCCCTACTACGTCGGGAGAGGCGCGTGATTGTTGAACAGAACATTATGCTTACATGACTTGCAATGATTTACATATTTTAAGGTTATCCTTTTTTTGTTATACTTACCTGGAAATCGAGACATCAAAAAGCATAATCCATAGCAACCCTAAGTTGGTTACTAATATAAGCTATTGTTTAAAATAAATTGATTTTGAAATTTAAAAAAATCACTCAAAAAGTACTGCACGGGTTTTGAAGTGGAATATACGTAGGTACCTGGTGTAGAATAACAATTTAGCTACCTATACCACGCGGGTGAAGCTGCGAGCATCAGCTTGTATTTTCAAAAACCTATTTTTATAACACGTAAAAAAAACAACTACAGTTCAACAAATCTAAAAGATACAGTATGACGTTTCATATTTTTCAAACTGAAACAACTTTGTTCATGCGTACATTATTCAGTTTCGAAAACCTTTTTCGTAAAACCATGAATTTAGAAAGATTTTATTATTGTATCTAAAAATGTACAATTCTTAATATATAAATTAAATTGAAAACTTTCAAACAAAGCAAAATAACACATATTTACATAGTAAATAATATCTTAAAGTTCTATTCTTGACCTCATTGCAAAGTCACGTAGTTAGGTTACTGCTCGTAGTGTTGCGACTCTTCGGATACACTTGTATGCAAAAAAATCGTTTACATATACGAAAAATCGTTATTATCGTTAGACACGTAACTAACTATTACTTAAAACTATTACTCGACGTGGTCGAAGGTGACGGGGGGCAACTTATTAAGGTCTTAGTAGTGAATAAAAAAATCCTAAACATTACTTTTATTTAATTAATTATAATTAAAATAAAAGTAATGTTTGGAATTTTTTTTTATTCGCAGATTAGAGAATTTGCAATATGTGGTGTTTTTTTACAAAAGGTTCTATCCTTTACTAATAATGAAATTAATTATAAAAGTGTCTTAAAAATCGGATATTATCGTAATCGATCTCTTAAATTTCGGATATTATAGTAATCGATTTTTTTATTCCAACCTTATTATTCAATTTGTCAGAACTGTCATACCGTACCTATTAGATTTGTTGGACTTTAAGTAAAAATCAAATGAAATTGCATACTTATTGTGTGTAAAGTCGGTTTTGGAAATGGTTATTTAGCTAAAAACATATTCTATTTAATCTTCCTACTTTCACAGAGACATTTTTTGTAGACGTTTTATTTTAATAAATTTCTCACGCTAGGAATCATGTCCTGGATCGTGGAGATTTTATTGAATCTAACGTCCAGACTAAGGTAATACATAAGTAACCACACAACAAATTAATTGTTCTACTTAAGTAAACCAAAATCGTGACTTTGTGCACGTGTGCAATATAAATAAACATTTAATGACGTCTTTGTTTTACTTTATCAAATTCACAATAACTACAAAATAGTTTTAAAATGCTTTATAATATTACAATCTAAAACGTCATACTAGTCTATTCTATGTCAAGTACAGACAATTAACTTCAAGTACAACACTGGCCACTAGTATTATCTTAATAACACTACAGCTATTACAAAATTGCAGCATGCCAATCATACTATATTATATCTATGTATATTTGTATGCACAATTCGATGTTATGGCGAAATTTGTATCTAACTGCGCCGGAGTAGAACGGTGTTGCCTAACAAAACAACAGTGCCATGTACACTGAGATAAATATAATACTTAGCTTACGACACGATGATAGACGCAATCGTTAGATAATAATGAACCGTATAGTTTAACATTTTTCTTAAATAAAACACTTTGGACGTCCCAAATGAAGGAATGAGAAGGATGCCTTAAAAAATAATTGGCAGACAGAAGAAAGTGAAAGTTTGAAGCCTTTGCCCTGCAGTGGGACAGTACAGCCTTTAAGTAAATAAATAAAAATAAATGTAATACTTTGTGGATTTGAAATCATAACAGGCAATTATGGGGCTCCTCCCATGACAGAGGGATACTTGGCCTACTAATACCACGCCGGCCAGACGGATTGGTATAGGGTTTAATTACAAGTTCTTTCTTTTTATTTCGTAAACCACACTGATTTGAAATACATAGTAAGTATTATTTCTACAAACTCGGTAAACTAGGCACAAACTAAATAGTTCAACACGTCTGGTTTTAGTAAGCTAAGTAGCCGCATATCACTGGAAGAAGGCCCATCTTTGTCCAGAACTTGGATGCCATTGTGCATTTGCTCGTGAGTAATGATGTAGGTATTATTCACGGACAATATAACTTCAGTAACATGTTTGTTTATTATTATTGCAGATTAATTGATACAACTGAAGTGGCGAGAGATTAATTTACTATACAATTATCACATACTTGTGCTAAATCAACATTGTTCATAACAAAAGATACACGCGCTTTACGGTTTAGGTACTTGAGATGAGTAATCTTACAATTTAGTTATTCAATCAAAAATGAACATTGCATTCAAAATAATATTTAACGAAATATAGTAACATTTAAAAAGCCATTAAAAAACTAGATAGTAATTATTAAGAATATTTTATTAACATTAATAAACCATTCCGCAAATCACCTCTAATCAAGTTTTTCTACTTCATCATCATAACAGCCCATTAATGTCCCACTGCAGGGACGGGCCTCCTCAGATGACGGTGGGATAATTTCTAATTCAAATTTATATTTTTTACAGATAATAATATCAACTCGTAAAGTCATGTACAGGAAGAAATTTAGCCCATATACAGTATTAACCCGTCATTGGTGACGTCAATTTGACTTCCATCTTTGGTGGCTCTCTCACAGACCAGTATTATAAGATCGTAATCGAATCTGTTGTGTCGTGACGTATGCTATTCATGCTTTTGCCTCAGCTGTTAGTTGATATAACATTTTAATGTTTAATTTATGTACGTTGCGATTGCACGTATAGCGGGAGCGTAAATACGCGTTTAAAAAAAATACGTGACTTTTATGTTTTGTGACTGTGGAAATTAATAGTTTATTTGTGTCCAGGACAAGTGGTTTAATAATAATATGTAAGTTAAATATTATATTGTTAATTAAATTTAAGACCACGATAAACAAATATTATTATAAGATTTTTTTGTACTAACGCGAAAGTTAATTTTGGAAATTAAATATTTTTAACGCATACTGCGAACCTTTTTGCACTTAACTTGACGTTTCGAACACTTTACAGCTACTATGGTTAGAGGTAAAGCACTACCTGTAAAGGGTGATTCTCAGAGCCCAACATTTTCGATGTCTGGAGGTGTTTCTTTGTAACTAACAGACCAACCAAACTGCAATTATTTTTTTAACATAGTTTAGACTATTACCTATCTTGCACACGTCATTGTTTTTTAATAATAGTTTTTTATATATTTAAAAAAAAATATTAAAAAGCGTTCTTCTGATTAATATGGTGTGTCCGTACCCCAGTTTCTTGAACGTTAGTAACAGTAACATTTTTTCTTATTAACGAATCGATGTGCGTTATAAATATTACGATAGAATATTAGTTGTTTCTTTACACAAAAAAAATGGTACAGATATTTGCGATAGTTTTGTAATAAAAAAATAAATTGTGAGTGTCCGGCACAAAAGTCTGATTCATATTCGCGCGCTTTACTCGAACGTACCTAGCTAAGTACGAAACATCTGGAGATCTCTTCTAGTGCTGGTGGTAGCCAGGGACTCTGCTGACGTGGTCACGACGTTACATGTGGCTGGTTCGTGATGTTGCGGAGATATAAATGTAAATATCTGATTCATATTACTTTGGTTCACCTGTGGTTCTGATTACTATGTTGGCTGTTATAATTAATTTAAATGGTTTTCAAACTTGAATCTGTTGGAAATATAATTCAATTGGGGACTAAAAACCTATGTATAAATAGCAATCCTTAATTGTATACGTGTAGTGATTTACCGATGTCAAAAGGCAAAATTTTGATTTATATGTGTCTGATTCATACGGTAAAAATACTATATTAATCAGAATTTCACACATATTGTTAATATGGCGGCACGGATAATGATTGATATTGTCAATGCTTCTAATAACTAGATTTAGGTGTGGTGATAATCATTGTGATTGTCAACTGTGATTTTGATAAATAAATGACTGATTTTTATAACTAGAATTTCATTTTTGTTCCTAATTCTGATTTATATGACCTCAAAAATTTTTAAGTTAATTATCTCGAAAACCATTTCATAAAAAAAGTGTGCCTTTTTCAGACATTGTATATTAGGTTATCATCTTTGACAAAATTATGTTTTATAATCCAAAATGTGAAAAAAAAATTAGTCCATATGAATCAGACAAAGAATCGAATTTTGGAGAAACACCCTAAACATGTCTAGCTTAAATAATGGGAATATAAAATGATTCGAGCTGTCTGAATAAATCATATAATTATTTATAATATCATAAAACCAATTATCAATTATTCTTACTCGATAGTATACGTTAAATTGACAATCATTCAAACACATTATTTCAAAGTTCGCGCCTAAAGTTGTGGAGAAACTTACAAACATTTACAGCACAACCAGGCTTAAGACATATTTTTGTCATACATTATAATATTAATTTAAAAAAACTCTACATTAAACGTAATTCTTATTTTAAATATTGTTTTAATTAGAAGTTATTGTTCAAAAAAAAATACTATAAATCATTTGAGATCTTCAATTTAATTACTTCAAAATCAACACAATTGTTTGGTGTCTTAAATAAAGAAAAATAAATTAAATAAAGTTCCCGAGACTGAATGGGCTTGAATATATTTACCATTTTTTTTTTAATTTAGTTACTTATTGCGTTTACTTTCCGTGCTTCATTTTACATGCCTGCGAATCTTGGGCTCGAATCCCTTAATACAATTATATGTGCAACCCACATACAGCAGTTTTAAAATTTGCTGGATTTTCTTTTCGTTAATTTTATATTGGTATGAGTCCCCGCAACACAGAGCTTAATTAATAATATATAGCTATCTTATATTAAACTAGCTGACACTTTGTTGGGCGGCGAAAAAAACGCGTCCCTTTTTTAAACATAATATCATTACTGCTCCACTCCTATTAGTCATAGCGTGATATTATTTAGCCTATGACACTCCCCGATAAATGGACTATAAAACACAGAAAGAGTTTTTAAAATCGGTTCAGTAGATTCAAAGATCCAAACACACAAACTTTACCTTTTTATAATATTAGTATAGATAAGTGTATTTTTGATCGAAAAAAATATAAACATAATAAGGATGTCCTTCGTATGTCGTCACTAAGTCCTTAACTCAAGACAATATTTTAACAAATTTTCCGTAATACAGGTAATCCCTAGTACGGAAGTTGAGTTTAAGGCTGAGTAATGTAAGGTTAAGGTTGTTAAAAAATTAAAGTCATCTTATTTAAGGTCAACGCAATCAGTTTAAACATGGTGCCTTCTCGTTGTTTATATATACCTACATATTTATGTTGCTTATACAGTTAACTATCTAGGACTGTAAAGGAGGCTATACGTTCCCTAAAGTTGTAGTTAGCTGGGTTTTATTAAATCATTTATTTCTCTCAAAAGGTTACAATGGTAAATGTTACAGTACATTAAATATATTACAATTATTTATGCTTCAAGATTATAAGCATCTTAGATGTCGTTATTGAAACCTTATGATAGCTGGAGTCCGTAGTAGGCTCGAAACCTGTGTGACGGATCTCCAGAAATAGCAATAGCAAGACTATTATTTGTGCTCTTTACCAATGATACTCTTAGCCTTTTTTGGTGTTAATTGGTAATAGCTGATCATGAACGTCAGCAAAAAATTGAACTAGTAACGTCATACACGGTAAATGCATACTGACTCCGTCATGTCAAGGAGTATGTTAAGGTCACTTTTACATTATATAAAATAGGCTTACTAACTACTTATTTACCTGTTAGGGTTTTACCGATCTGCTACAAGTTTACCTTACGCAGATGCAGAACATCATCTACCTATACTTCTCTACACCTTAATCCCTTATAATAAGACACATTATCAAATGTATCTATTCGGCCAGACTTATGCGCTGCTGTGCATACCAAGAGATTGTGACGTCATTGTTATACTACATAATTCAACACAACTTTCTGAATGGTCAAGGTATTTCCTTGCGGTTTCCCCTTCAAGTAAAAAAATCAGTTATCCTTCCTTAAGGAATGTGTGAATCGGTACGGCACGCATTCGCACTAACGTGATTCCCGGTTTAATACTTTCGGGCACCCGTTCATCGCTATTTTAACCTCCTGGAGCCTGGCGTCATATATATAATACATACCAGAAAATATAAAATACAGTGCCATTTAATGAAATTCGTGTAAACTTTTAATATTTAAACACTAACGTTTAGTAATTTAAATAATAATTTTTTTTTTTTTATTGAATAAATAATAATTTTACAAAAATATTTTTCAAAATTAAAAATAAATGTTCTGGGCCCCAGGAGGTTAAACTTAGAAATTCATGTTACATAGTCTTTACCTGCAGCTGGACATCATCAGCTGCTATGATGATAAACTCACGTCTTATCCCGTCCGCGGTAGGCAGAGACGACGGAACGCCACTTGTCGATCCTGGCCAACAGATTGGGCCTCGTCTACATTAGCGAGTCTTACATGCGCGTCGGTTATGAGTGCTCTTTATTTAGCCCTTCTCCAATATGCAACCTATCTGGTCAACATAATGTTTATAAAAAGAATATAGTATTCAAAACAAACCTATTCAAACCACAAGCATAGCAACAGTAGGCTTAATTTTCTTCCGACATTTAACTCTTTTAAAAAAAGCTATGATAATGCCCAATGCGTATAACACGTGCTGATTCTCAATGAAGTGTGTTATGTCGAAGTGGCATTGTTAGAACAACTTTTTATCCAAAAAAACATGCTAGCCAATACAATACATAATCTTCTCTTCTGGTTCCTAATCTTTGTTCAACGAAACACAAAGTATAAGATGACTTGTGGGATGAATGGTTTCCTAACAGAGATTACAAAGTTATTCTTCCGTTCATTTTTTTAAACGTTTTTTAAACTGTCCTTGCGAAGAAATTTATACAACCTTATTGTTTCCATAATATACGATGATATAATCTATTTTATACAATAGATATTACCCAACTAGTTAAGAAAACGTTTAAAAGAGAGGGTTAAACTGATTTCATAAGTGACATTTTTCTAAGTTAATTTACAGGAATAATAAATATAAATATGAAGAATTTGTTTATACAATGCTTATGCCCATAAAATTATATATGAAACTAGCTGCTGTGCCCGCGACTTCGTTCGCGTGGCGGATGTTACTTACTTCGCAATTCGATTTAATACAGAAAAATCGTTTTTTAAACCTTATAACAAACAGATATACCTACAAACGAATTGTTAAATTAACGAACGAACTAAAACCTTTTCAAAAACAGACCTTTACAAAGACAGATCTATGAAGACTGCGTCTAAACTTATGCTGAAAGACATGAGCGAACGTCATTCTTTCAAGGAAAATCTTAACACCGCGATACTGAAAATGACGTCACAGGCACAATGCCATCTGATGTCAAATTTGTAAGTTAAAATAAATGACAGCCCATTAATGTCCCACGCAAGGACGCGCCTCCTCCCGTGACGGAGGGATACTTGGCCTACTAATACCACGCTGACCAGTCGGATTGGTATATGGTTTAATTTCAAGTTTTCCTTCATTTTTCTTTCGTAAAGATAATATTCACCGATTGTCCCTTAGTCGGTTTTACGCCACCCATGGGATGAGATGCGGAGGTGACATATTGTATTCTTACTCCGTCACCACACGGATAATCGCTAATTAATTAATGAATGAATACATTTGCACGCCACGTTATGGTGCGGCAGAATTACCTGCCTCGGTGGCGCGGCGCGGCGGTCGCATTACATGGCTGGCGTGCATGAGTTCGCGGGTTCGATTCCCATGGAGGACAATTGTGATACACAAACTATTGTCCTTAGTCTGGATATTCTTTGTGTCCGTTAAATTGATATTTTTAAAGGCTAGTGTAGGATTTGTCCTTTGTAAAAAAAAATGCTGAAATAAATTATTGTACCTAACACCTTTTTACTATCTAGCAAAAAATATTTGACTAACTTAGACTCGACTATATTATCCGATTTTGATGAAACATACCTCAGTTTAAGCCTAATAAGAAAGGCTACAATACAATGTATTGGTCTTAAGATTATATTTTAATTCGTTTTAAAGATGTGCGGTAACAAACAGACAGACAGACAGTCTATCTGATAGACATTAATTCTAAAAATTGTAAGTGTGTAGTGTTATTGCTTTTTGACTTTTTTCTAGATTTTATAGATAATTTTTATCTGAATTTTCGAAAAGAACAGACATTTCGACCTCTACAGTTTTATTATAGTATAGAAGATAGATAGATTACCTGCTTTAAAACTAATACCTAAAAACTCCGTATCTATGTATTTTAATATCTAAAGTGCGCTTATTCCGAAAAGAGTCAATAAGAACCACGTCCGTTCGCATTAAGAGTCAATGTGAATGAAATTATATAGATGTACCGGTTGGCCGTTTCGGACGTTAAACAAAAATCAACCGTACAGCCGTACTCATACTGGCGCAGCGACATTTGGAAATTTTCTTTCATCTATATCTTGTGTGTTTAAAAACCGATTTCTATATTTTTTTTTTATGAATAAGATATTAAAGTGTACTTTTGAAATATGGGAGTTTGAAAAAGATATGTCTATGCAAATTACAATATATTTATGTATTTAATACACTTTGAAGAAAACCCTAACGATTAAACACGTTATTGTGGCTAATATATAAAAGATAGATATATACTATTAAGGACTTTTTTGTACATCTTTTGAAGACCATTATTTTTGTAATACATATTTTTGGCGTATGATCAACGTATGCGATGATAAGAGCTCGAACGCGCGTTTTTTCAACCGACTTGCTTCAAATATTTCGTCACTGCTCATCTCCTATGTGTCTTAGCGTTATGTTATACAGCCTATAACCTGCCCGGGAGTATGGACTACAATCGTACCAAGTTTGGTTAAAATGCCTTCAGTAGTTTTTGACCCATGCGTGCACATACAGACAGACAGACAGACAGACAGACAGACAGACAGACAAAAAATTTATTGATTGCATTTTTGGCATTAGTATCGATCACCATTCATCCTCCAATATTAATTTTTAACATATATTCAATGTACAGAATTGATCTCTCTACAGTTTTATTATATAGTATAGATATGCTGAACAAATAAGACATTTGACATTCGGCTCTGATGTCAAAAACAAACTAAAAAAGATCAAACTAAAATATAAGTTACACACATCAAAAAAGTCTAAGCAACATGCATGATATTACAAATTTACCATTTATATTAATTAATTTCTAAGTATTTACTCACTCAAAGTGTATAGGTAAGTAAACTTTTTTGTTATTGATGACATACTGGCTGGTTGTAAAAAAAAAATTTCGATGATGTTTTGTTTTTTTTCATAAAATTCAAATGACTGCGAATTTGTTTGAATTTGAGTGCATGTTAATTGCTACGTTTTAGTCTTGATTTTATAATTTTACCAACCATTTAAATACAGTTGGCGACAAAATTGAATTGTTAGATATTCTTTACGTCATGGAGCGACGTCATTTGACGGCAGATGAAATGCAAAGAGCTGTAGGGATGTTGCAAGCGGGAAGTAATCAATCTCAGGTATCTCGACATTTTGGTATTCATAGAAGTGTTATTTGTCGTCTTTGGCAGCGCTACAATAATACAGGGGAACCCGCTGAACAGCATCCAGGCCGTAAAAGGAGTACAACCACTCGGCAAGACCGGTACATACAACTGACTGCAAGACGCCAGCCGATGTTAACCGCTCGAGAGATAAGTTTGAGGCTACAAAATTCAAGTGGTGTTGATGTAAGTCCCCAAACTGTGCGAAATCGACTGCATGAGTACGGCCTACGAGCTCGACGCCCTATCAGGTGCCCACCGATACGTCACGGGAATCGCGCTCGTCGAAATGAATGGTGTAGAGAACGCATAACATGGACCCAGGAACAATGGGATAAAATTATGTTTTCCGATGAGTCGCGATTCGGGTTTAGGCCTGATACAAGAAGGGTGCGAGTGTACCGTCGACCCGGAAATACTGAAAGACTCAGGTGCGTTCAGGAAGTTCATCCATACAGCGGCTCAACAGTTATGGTATGGGCGGGTATTATGAAGAACAGGCGAACTGAGCTCGTTTTTGTAAATGGAAACATGAACGCTGAAAATTACGTTGAGGATATTCTCAGACCTTATGTCCATCCATTTGCACAAACCTTTGGCTCCGATTTTACGTTAATGCATGACAATGCGCGTTCACATACAGCTCGGCGAACCAGTGAATACTTGGCAACGGAGAACATCCAGGTATTGCCCTGGCCTGCACAATCGCCAGACCTCAACCCCATCGAGCACGCATGGGACATGCTCCAGAGACGTGTTTTGAAGGACTTGGACGGAGTGACAACAACCCAACAGCTGAAGGATTTGCTACAATTCCATTGGGAGCGAATACCGCAAGATGACATAAACAGTTTCATTAATTCAATGAATAATCGTTGCCAAAAAGTTCTGAATAGCAGAGGAGGCCATACTTTGTATTAAATTGTCCTATTCTTTCACAATAAATTCATTTTCTTAAGAAATTTCAATGTGTAAAAAAAAAGTTTAGTTTCTTATGTACCTGTATATTCTAATATTGTTAATTTCTGTTATTAAAAGAACTTATAAAGAAAACAGCTGTTATTTTTACATCATAGAACCCTAAAAATATTATTTTAAAAATAAAATACAACGTTATAATTAAAATAAATGGTAAAATAAATTAATATAAATGGTAAATTTGTAATATCATGCATGTTGCTTAGACTTTTTTGATGTGTGTATTTCAAACAATAAACAAAATACTTCAGAGCACTATATATACTATATACTTCAGATGGTTTTCACACTTTAATTCAATATTTTTATAGATGAAAATCAAATTACATATCCAATTTTGATGTAATTTTTACGTGACCAACTTGGGAGCAAACCTCTCCTAACAAACTTATTGAGCAAGAAAACGCTTTCTTAAATTGGCCATAAAATAGCCAATAAGTACATGTGTTCAGCGACTTTTGGGGCTGACTGTACCTAAGGTTATCGTAACAAATATAAAAAACCTAATTTTAAAAATAGCATAAATATGTTTTTCTTACAAAAGTAGTGGCAATAATTATTTTTACTAATACACAAAACAACTTCAAAATGACACACACCTTGACTTAAAAACACAAATAATTAAAATACAAAGATTATCACTTTTCATTATTTTAACAAAACACTAAAGTAATTGAAGTAAAATGCTAATTTAAATAATCTTTCTTAAACAAGAAAATTAGTACCTACCTACTAATTACGATATAATGTCCTTCTTTAAAAGAGGTACCATAGTACAAGCAGTAGTCTATCTGGGCCGAATATTTATTATAAATGCCTACGGCTGCGCGGTACGTAAACATGCGATAGGGCTGCCCACCTCCAGCTTTTTAATTACATTTACCTACTTTCCCGGTCGTTACTGCGGCACAGTCGCGACTGTTCACTCCGCAAAGCCACCTCTATCGTGAGCCTGTAGGTATAACTCGCGTTTCATCCGTTTCTGTGAAGTCGAAATACTGTATATATTTGTACTATGTTTATACTGAGAATTATTTTCGTAGTAGGTAGTTACTTGTTCTTGATTTATCTACTTAAGTAGTAGCCGACGCAAGATTTAATTTACCAGAAAATACAATACCTACGTGCCGTCTAAGTTGACTGGTTAAAAAATATAAATAAATATTCACGGATATCGCTACACAGGGCCATCTGTTCCCAAAGTAAGCTAGGCATAACCTGCTTGTGTTATGGGTAACAGAACAATGGATATTAATAATTATAATATACTTTTATTTTAAAAATACATACATATCACTCATAGAAATACCCGGACCAATACAAACAATCATGTTTATGCACACAAAGATTTGCATTGAGCGGGAATCGAACCCGAGACCTCTGCGTAGCAGTCATGTTGTATAAATATAATTATAGTATAAATTGAATATAGACACTTATGATTTCTGCGCAACATGGAATCAGTGGTACAGGGTTTTGTACTAAAAGACGCCTGTCCTTGCTGTAAGCAAAAATAATGATAACACTCCATATCTAAGTACAATATCGTACTTAACCACACGTCACTGCATAGTAATTATAACAATCATTATAAGTAATTAAAACGCTGCTTGTAAAACCCACATACATCAATCATAGAATTATTTTACTATAGAAAACACGTTATCATCTATGTACTCCAAAAAGAGATAGAAGATATTATACAAGAAAAGAAGAGCCGTAAGTGCAAGCGAGATAGATATTTAGATATTATTATTTATTTTGAAAACAACTTACAAAACATACACTTAGGAAAGTATCAAAACATATTTTAGTGGCAACAGTGCTGTTTCATTTACAAGCTGCCACGGCATGCATTACTGTTTACAATATTATACATTTTTATTGAAACATACAATAAAAATGTTTAAATATTGTAGAAATAGGGAAATGGTTTTAAGACTCAGATGTTATTGCTAATATAAATCTAATAATATCTATAATAAAGGAGACTACTATCAGTGCATTTATCTTAGTGTTATTGCAAATAAATATTGATTTGATTTGATTAGACTGGACGATTTCAATCTAGAGGGAACTAACAGACTCAGTCAGTTAAATTATCTATACTTACTAATATTATAAAGAGGAAAGGTGTGATTTTTTTGTTTGTTTGTTTGAATTGAATAGGCTTCGAAACTACTGAACAGATTTGTATAATTCTTTCACTGTTGGAAAGCTACATTTTTCTTGAGTGCATAGACTATACCGTTGGCCTAATTCGTTAAACTGCTAAGTCCATTTTCGGCAAAATTTATTTTTTATGCTAGTCATAAAGTTCAGCCGATTATGTACCGTTACGTTTAAGTATTATAAGCGATATCAGCCTAAAAAGGTAAAAAAAATAATGCCCGAAAAACTGTTTTCCAACCACAGTTAATCGCCACACCTTAAACCTGCAAAATCCTATTGAGGCCTCAGTTTTGCACTGAAACATTTCCCAAACCCACTTTCCGTTTGCTACGCGTGTAATTGTATTCCTGTTTTAACCAAATTGTTATGAGTATTTACAACTACTTATAAACTAGGTAAGTTAATTGTTTTATCTATAAGTGTGTTTTCATTTAGTGTCTAATTAAAATGATTTTTAAATAATATACTACTCAAAACAAAATAAGGGCAACTTGTTTATTTTTAAGTTAGGTATGTGTTTAGGTTCGCCATTTTTTTTAAATAGAAATATTATTTCATTGAAAAAGGGGGAACCTTAGTTAAACTACGATAAAGTTTAGTGTAAAAAATATCAAAAAAACGTCCTAATTATTATTATTGTGAATGTGTTAAAATTAACAAATTTAAATGTCCGTGCGAAGCCAGGACCGGCCGCTAGTAGTAATTAAAAAGACGAGTTATGTAGAAAGGGCATAAGACAATAATCTATGTTATGATAAAAACGTGGTAAAATTAGTAATTTTCTGACACCTAATCAGAAAATCGTTTCCTAATGAAAAAGGTTTTTTGCATTAGGGAACAGCTTTGTAAACTCTGTCCCTACAATGGGCCCTGTCATCAGAACACATCTTGATTGATCTATTGCAATCAGAGAAACATATAGTTATTTGGAACGATTGATTGGACTGTTATTAAACATAATTCGATATATTCACGATACCAACCGATTTGGCCTTGCGTTCACACGTTCGTATAGCCATTTAACCCAGAACTTAACCTCGATAACTTTTTTAATTTAATAAATAAACTTCCTTCTTCCCTTTCATTAATAATATAAAATAATATTTTGCTCGCAGCTTCATTTTATCTCATTTTCTCTCATCTTCTCTAAGACTAAAACCATTTAGATAAACCAAAAAGAAATTGATCTGACTAAATCATAATCATGGAGACCGAGGTGTGTATGTGTTTCCTTAAGTGTGTATTTGTGTCATAGTTAATTTTCTTCTAAATTCGTTTGTCATGATCATTAAAAAGCTAAGAAAGAAAGATCGAAAAGACCTATAAAATTAGCACCAACATAATATAATAACTTTATTGACTCCCAAAAACAAAAACAGTTTACAAAGTTTAGGTACATAGCGTATATAATTAAGTAGTGAGAGCCTGGTTTCCAAGCTAGGTTTAGACCTGTATTATGGATAACCAGGTATTCTTCTCATAATAATATAATAATATTCTTCTCATATCCACTAAACGTATTTTCAACAAATATAAAATACCTAAGTAAATACAGTCATAGTCATTGGATTAAAGTCATGTTGTATAACTACTAAGTATGTAACAAAAGTAAAACTTATCACATATATTTCATAAGTTGCTTGCTGCCAATCAATCAATTCATTCTATCATACAAAACAGTTTTAATCAAAATTGTGAAATGATGCCACTAAATCTTAGCATACAGCATAAAGCAATTTCCATGAATAACGTAGATTGTGTCGTCACGTAAGACTGACGACCGCAAGATTGATAAGGTGAATCTGTGTTGAAGTTGATTTTTGTTAAGCCTCGTCTACATTGAGCGTTTAGTGAACCTTGTTTTGGCGTTATAAAAATGGATTGGATAGGATTTTTAAGAAAAGAGTGACTAAGTGAGTGATGGGAGAGCATCATCATAACAGCCCATTAATGTCCCACTGCAAGGACGGGCCTCCTCCCGTGACCTCAAATCCTACACAGCTTTTTCTTAACTTTTGGAAGAAACTACTCAATAATTTTACAATCTGCTCTTTAGTTTCAAATCAAAATAGTAGCCCGTAGCCATTAAAGTATTGAACTACGGGTTGACCCCTTAGTCGGGTTTTAGAATAACCTTGGAAAATACTAGGACGCACATTACTATGTCTTCTTGTTTGCATTTCACACCACATGTACGAATTCTGTTTATTTGTCAACAAACATGTTTATTATACAAAGGTTTATGTTATTGAATAATACGACTACAAACATCTAAACATGTTTTGCAAAACATAGCTCATAAATGTTTTAGACAACCAGTTAAAGGTACATGCAAATAACATGCAATTGTTCTTAGTATTATGAATGGTTAATAGAAATGTTGTTTACATATTGTTAACTATTCGAATACAAATATAACTATTGTTTGATACTTATTTAACGTGTTTATGTCAGGCTTTCACGGAGCGCTAAAAGCTTATATATCATGCATGGCTTCACAAAGCTTGGGTAATGACCAATAGCTAATTGCTCATTAGTAATCAGTAATAACCAGGGTTGAAAGCTTTGGAGTATAATCGAACGTTTGAAATGTATTTGTTTGACAGATTTCGATTTCATCCTTGTAGTCAAACTAGTAATGGAAAGCTATTTTTGTTTATGTAACCAGCATGTCAATTCTCGTACCTTAAAATCGTTAAAAATTTGGTTAAGTTAACTTTAGTTGTCAAATAGTCTTACCTATTGTATGACAAATTGACAAATTGTATGACAAATTGACAACTTTAGTTGTCAATTTGTCATACAATAGGTAAGACAATTTGACAACTAAAGTTAACTTAACCGAATTTTAACGACTTTAGGGACGAGTATTGACATGCAAATAAAAAAGATAAGATATTCTTCTCTGTAGTAACTATCGTGACGAGAAATAAAGAAGTTATTCATATTTAGCAAAATATAGTTACTGTCTAATTACATATTTTGTTTTAAACTTCTTTCCGAAGCTATAATTTTGGCCTCCTTAACCCATAAACAATAGTCAAGCGACCATTTGTGGTCCTTGAATCCCCGACGTGAGGGCTGCACTCACCTTATATCTTAAGGGTACCTATTTCAGAAAATTTTAACTTCTAAGCGATATCACCAAAAATTAAAAAAATCATAATGTGGACAAGGCTTTAACTTCAATTTTCTGAGTAAAACGAAAACCAATATTGATAGCCTTGACTTAAGCACACGCAGATTATAAATAGGCAGGTATTACTTTACTATGAATTTAAGAATGTTTGTTTTTAATCGTAATGTTAATTTATTGGGTCTATATTAATATTAACTTAATAATTAGACTGATGTGATTCTAGTTATTAATGTTAGGTAGTTGGAAGTTGCGAAATCAGCGCCCGCTTAATACGGTTATTGGTTAAGGTGTAACTTGTTCGAATCGTACACATAACAATTTATTTTAAACTTTTTGAAAAAAAACCTACTTTTAGCACAAACTTATAATCTACTCTATCATAACAGCCCATGAATGTCTCACTGCAGGGACGGGCCTTCTCCTGAGATGAAGAGATACTTGGCTTACTAATACCACGCTGGCCAAACTGATTGGTATAGGGTTTGATTTCAAGTTTTCCTTCGTTTTATTACGTAAAGATACTATTCACGGTCGTATGTGTAAAAATGTCGTAAAAATCGACTAAGGGACTATCCCTTAGTCGATTTTTACGACACCCATGGGATGAGATGGGGTGCTGACGCAGTGTAAATACGTCACTTTATATTTTATCTCAAAATATAGTAACACGTGCCCATTAAAATATACAGTTTAATTCATTCATCCAACCATTTTTTAATCGATATCCATTGAATGGCTTACTGTTCAATACAATAGTGTTATTGTTTTGTTATGTTTGTTTAATTCAGTCTTTTAGATAAACGAATTTGCACTATAATCAGTATCAACACTCTGATTTCGGAGACGAGATTAATTATTCATCATAACAGCCCATGAATGTCCCACTGCAGGGACGGGCCTCCTTCCGTGACGGAGGGATACTTGGCCTACTAACACCACGCTGGCCAGGCGGACTGCTATAGGGTTTAATTTCAAGTTTTCCTTCTTTGTATTTCGTAAAGATAATATGAACGAATAGTCCCTTAGTCGGTTTTTACGACACCTATGGGATGAGTACATACACATATTGTATTCTTACCCCGTCACCACACGGAGACATTATTATCTAATTATTACCATTGGAACAAATTTAGTATTTAACATAGCAAAAATGTTAAAAATGTTGGCACCCAAACTAGATATTATATAAAAGAGTAGATCGACCTAGCATCGAAATTCAAGGTTATCAAATTAAAATTAGATAATTAGTTAATGCAAAAAATATTCATAATATTATGTTAATTATTTTTGACAGTGTAGATAGGTTCAAAGTAAGAAACTATGAATATGTTTATAACTTCCTGACTGCAAATTATTCTTTTTAAAGACATGTCCGTAATGAATATGACGGAAAGCGTCTAACGTTATTTGGTGATATTTGGTTTGGCCTGAAAAGCGCTTTTAAGTAATATTGTGAACTTTACCATCTACTAGAACTATCTTACTCAGTTGAGTTGTTAGATGTTATTATTTTGAATAATCAAAATAATGACATCTAAAAATGTAATGGCCCAAAAATGCAAGAAGAGGAAGTATCCTTTTGCCAAATTGGGGGAGGGTCGTCCCTGCATGGGTTATCAGCGGGCTAAATATATTACAAATTATTAACTAAAGTTATCTTGCTAAGTTCATTGTCGCATAGATCACACATAATCACTTCGAGATATCGTGCGTATGAGCTGCTCCTCCTTTGGGCTTCAGCACATTTTCTTACTAAATATTCTTTACTTGATGATTATGACCTCAGCTGCCAAAACAAGGTTTTACATTCCCAGTGCAGTGTACCATATATGGTACACGTGCATTGTTTTACTATTGTGTCTGCTGGCGGTACTGTGAAAGGGGTAAAACAACACAAGTAACAGTGAAACCACCACACATTAACTTGTTTATGTTCAAGGAAAATGGGGAAGACAAACAGTGTATAGAATGACCCTCGCTATGCCAAATCAGATAACACGTAATAAGGCTATTTTAATTCCAAGCACATCTCTATGAAACAAGTTAAACGGTAAAGTAAGTTTACTTGTTTATTGTTAGTAAATATCATTCAAGGCTGTTGTGCTTTTCAAGGGGAAATTACTGCATAAGAAGTGGCTTAAATACTACGAAGGTTTTTGATCGTTGATTCATCATAACAGCCCATTAATGTCCCACTGCAGCCTCCTCCCGTGACGGAGGGCTACTTGGCCTACTAATACCACGCTGGCCAGACGGATTGGTATAGGGTTTAATTTCAAGTTTTCCTTCTTTCTATTTCGTAAAGATAGTAGGTAGTTACGGTTATTCCCTTAGTCGGTTTTTACGACACCCATGAGATGAGATGGGGTGATGACATATTGTATTCTTACTCCGTCACTACACGGAGTCAGAAGAAAATACAGTTCTTAAATTTCATTTTTGATATACTGAAGGAGCACGCTGAATTTTTGCATCTCTCTATGTCGTATTGAGCAGCTATATTCAAATAACAAAAAAACATAAAAGTCATTAAAATCATGACTAACATAAGCTGACCTAAAATTATCATAGTTAATATCTATTAATTAACACGTAACGTAATTATCAATTAGTGTTAAGCCTGTATACAAGCAAACGTGGTGGCCACTAACAAATCAATATCTACTTATTCTAATGATAAGTTAACCACCTAATTAGTATGAAAACAATGTCCGCTAAAAACATATTTAAAAAAAAACTGATGACAAAGAAAATTGTCAACTTTTGTCTGTAGTTTGTAAGATTTAAATGAGACGTTTTTCTATTGTATTCAGTCCAATAGCGTATCGGTGGTTATGACAAAATCAATGAGTGCACGTCAATATTCATTTTTTTTTGTTTCATTTTTTTTAAAGACAACTCACGCACTTGAAGTCATGCCCTGTGTCGCGAGGACTTTTTACAAACATCAATTAACGGACACAATGAACATCCAGACTCAGGACAATCATTTGTGGATCACATATAACAGTGCTGCGTGCATTTCGAACCCGCTACTTCGTACAACGCGCCGCCCGCGCCTGTGGCAGTTTTCTTTATTTACAAAACCCTATTCTAACAAGCAAGTAGGTATAAATTTATAGCTGCTGTAGTTTTCCTCTCTGGCGTTATTTAATTATTATAAATAAATGTTTTTATTCCAGTGTTTATCCGGTCTGTTAACATTATGCATATATTTGTTTTTTTATTCATTTTATTCAACAATATTTGCATTTCCAGCAAAATGACCTTAACTGATAAACGGGTTTTGAACTTGTTTCCTGATATAAATTGCCATGGAATAAGGCATTGTTTTTTTTTGTTTCTTAAATGACAACTCCCGCACTAGGAACCCAGAATCGTGGACACTTTTACATACATACATTAAATGGATCGGAAAAACATCCAAACTCATGATAATTACTTGTGGTTCGTACAAACAATTTCCCCCTATGAGATTCCAAAGACATTGTGCACTTGTGCACAGCAATCGTTGCTATGACCGCCGAGCCACCGAGGCAGTCTATTATCTTTTTTTTATATAAGTAGTTTACGAAAAATGATTAAAGTGCCATAAATATAATTGACATAAACTCACGCCTCATTATCATGGCAGTAGGCAGAGACTTCGTAATACTATCCTTACAAACCTCCTTTGCTAGGTGGACCGACGACCTCAAAAAGGTCTCTGGATCGGACTGAATGCGGAAGGCAGGCGCGTGTTGGGAGAGGCTTATGTCCAGCAGTGGACTGCGATAGGCTACTTGATTGATTGATTTTTTTTTTTTTTTTTTTTTTTTTTTTTTTTTTTTTTTTTTTTTAGAAAGACAACTAAAATGTTAAATGTTAATGTAATGATTAAATGTATTCTCAGTATTACAAAAGCCAAATTCGTTAGAATGTACTTTCTTGGTCTTATAGTATCAGTTGCTAGGTTAACTACCTATATATTATATACCGCTTCAATATGAAATTGTAGATAATGGCTTCTAAAGAGAATTTAGCTTAATTGTATGTGGTTGTCTTTGTATTAACTTTCCCAATTCTGAGAACATACTTCGGCTTAGACTACTTCAAAGTGTTGGAGAGAAAACGGAGCCTTAATCATAACTGGCTGTTATAAAATAGTAATATTGAGTTTATATATCGCTTTATAGGGAAAGAGTCCTTATGTGTACTGATAGTAGGTATGAATTTGTTTGATACTTTGTAAAGACAGTAAAAAAATACTGAGTTACTAGTCTTGAATATCATTATCTTAATAATGACTGAATCAGACTTTGGAGTGATTCTACAAATCATAAAAAATTAAAAATTATTCCAAAATAAGGCTTTGAAGTCATAAAAGTGATTTTCGTAGACTTTGACCAATGTTCTAGAAAGCTTCCTACAATTCCTTTATTTTCTACTGTCCCCTACAGTAGGGTACACATCTTAAAGTTATGGAACGAAATAAGGCCATCTTTTGGTTTACGTTTCTTGTATACTTTCTTTGCAATAATTTTTTTATCTCGTAATTCACTTCTAGGGGACAAAATCGGGGGGTGACATTTTTATTTTTATCCTGTCAAAAATAAATCATAGTATACTTTATCCTAACAATAGGCTAAGTCAATAATGATGGACTTAAACGAAACTAATTTAACCTAAGGTCATAGCATCAGTTCGCAACAAAAAGCATTGTTATGCACAGTTACGATTCACTAATCTTCAGTATTGATACATGGTTCATTTGTTATGTAGAGGCCACCGTACAGCCTTCTATGAAATTAAACTACTGATTTATTCTTTAGGTTTACGTATGCTTTGATTGTTATGTATAATCACATATTATTATTTACATAAAAACATATTCGTTGTCTAGTAAACGTAGTAGGTAGCTCTACTTCATCATAACAGCCCATTAATGACCCACTGCAGGAACGGGCCTCCTCCCGTGACGGAGAGATACTTGGCCTACTACTACCACGCTAACCAGACGGATTGCTATAGGGTTTAATTTCAAGTTTTCCTTCTTTTTATTTCGTAAAGATAATATTCACGAAGAGTCCCTTAATCGGTTTTTACGACACCCATGGGATGTGATGGGGTGGTGACATATTGTATTCTTACTCTGTCACCGCACGGACAAGCTCTACTTAGTGCGCTCCAGTGCCTTCCTCATCCATAGGTTAGGATCGACTTTCCTGACTAAGTCGTTAGTTAATTAATAAGAATTTGCACTATTGTATAGAAACGTATAAGGTATCATGCTCAATTAGAAATCAAGATAATGACTGAATTAATCGATAGCTCATTATATGATAAACATCTGATTGACTGTGTCAAACGTACATTTGATGGAATATAATGAGCAATTAATCAAACGGTATAGTATTCCTAAGTATAGAACCTATTCTAATACATGTTGATACTTGAAATATAGTAAGTATTCGTTTAATATTCGACTGTCAACAATTCGGAATACAGATTGTCGGAGTTCGGAATAAAATCGGAGACTATACGGCAGATCGTAAGTAACCATAGAAATTGTTACTACCGTATTTTCACCAACTCGGATCAGATTGGGACATGGGTGATCAGACGCTTTTACTCTATACATACTATACAGTTTAAGTAATTGTAAGAGTGGGGTATTAGACATAACTTAGTTTTAAATTATTGTTTTTATTTTATTTAGTTATGATAAACATTCAGACAGAAACACAGATTTAAATTAATTTGTTACATGAACATACCTAATTGTATTTTTAACTTTAATTATAAATTCTCATAGCAAATACAAAAAACAAAAGAGTACAAGAAGACAATTATATAATTATGTTTTATTTATGATGTGTAATTAACCAGTTTTTAAGGTTAGTTAGTTGAAAAGCAGTACATAGTAAAATTGTATAAATCAATTGTTTAGTATTGACAATTTAAGCTCTGATTATTTTAGTATTTGAAGGCAAAGCTTGGACAAGATTACACCAAAACTTTTACAAGGCAGTATAATAATATACCCATTTGCACGCGGGTGCCAAAAAGTCAAATCAAATCAAATGCCAAAAGTGTTAAAATTCTATCGCTCCGCTTATCGCTATAATTTTTGTTATCCTAATTATCATCTCATTAACGTCCCTCAGTACAAACTATATTCTAGATCTTTTAGTCTAGATATTGAATGTTATATTTGGCGCCCTTCCTCATCTCTCCTACACTATGCTGTGCCCGACGGAGTCCACAATTTGAACTATTATTAACTATACCATATTTTATTAAACATTGTGGAACAAATAAAGTATTGAGTACTTTACATACTTTAGTACATCTTCAAGTTAACCTATTATCTCAAAAGACTCATCATCATCATAACAGCCCATTAATGTCCCCCTCCAGGGACAGGCCTCCTCCCATGACGGAGGGATACTTGGTCTACTAATACCACGCTGGCCAATCGGATTGGTATAGGGTATAATTTCAAGTTTTCCTTCTTTTTACGTTGTAAAGATAATATTTACGGTTAGTCCCTTAGTCCGTTTTTACGACACCCATGGGATGAGATGGGGTGGTGACATGTTGTATTCTTACTCCGTCACCACACGGACACGTCTCAAAAGACTAATCAACAAATACTACGAATAAGGTAAAAACCAAAGAATCACCATCAATAATATTGAAATCAATCATTGTTTTATCATGATTCATCATTATTACGTAAATAACCTTTTTCTTAAGAGGAAAAGGGAAATAAAATCAATTATTGCTAAATATTGATTAGGCTTATGAATGACTATTTGTGGTCACAACAAGGAACTTGTAGCTTTATATAGGCAGGTATTTCACAAGGATGTAAATTAGATCCCATGCAGGAAAAACATGATTTTACAAATACTACTACTTACTATTGATAGCTTTGTTCATTGTTTGTTAATCTATACTATTATTATAAAGAGGTAAAGTTTGTGAGTTTGTGACGTTGTAGGGGGTAATCTCTGGATCTAATGAACCGATTTTTAAAATTCTTTCTGTGTTGAATATTTCATGTGTCATAGGATTTATAGTATTACGCTATGACTTATAGGAGTGGAGCAGTAATGAAATATGATTAAAAAAGGGACGCGTTTTTTTCGCCGCCCAACGAAGTGGGCACTGGTCAGCTAGTGTAATATTAGGATATTAGGAAAAGGATATTTAATTGAAAATATTAGTTGATTTTTTTAGTAAAAATATATCTTTATGCTTAGGTTGTACGTAATAAACTTTAATGACGATGTAGTTAAGATCATAAGCTTAATTTCGTTTTGAAAATTCTTTAGATAATTAACATGGAAAAAAACCAAATTCTCTATTGCTACGTGATTTCAGTCATTAAAATAGCTAACTCCCATGACTTAATCTAGGCTTATAGGATCATAATTAAGCTGTAGATTATACTAAATAAAATTATGTTGTAAAAGTCAGCTTAGAAGTTCTATTTATCGGTGGATGCTGGACTACAAGTGGACGTTGCTTACTTAGACTTCCGAAAGGCGTTCGACACAGTCGATAATGACATCTTGTTATTAAAACTGGCTGGTGTGGGATGCACTCCGCGCACCCTTACATTTTTTGCGTGTTATTTGCAGAACAGATTTCAATATGTCGACTGTGGCGGTCATCTTTCGGACCCTTACCCCACAAGATCTGGTGTAAGTCAAGGCAGTAATTTAGGACCTTTACTGTTTATTCTGATGGTCAATGATTTGCCTAAAGTGGTGAGTAGGTCAACGCCTCTACTATTTGCTGATGATCTGAAGCTGGTTTCGGAGGTGAAGCACAGTGTCGACCACAGCCTGCTTCAACAGGATCTGGATAGTGTTATAAGGTGGAGTTTAGAAAATAAACTGCACTTTAATGTGGCTAAGTGCTCCGTATTATCCTTCAGCCGTGCGCGCGCCCCGAGTCATTACCAGTATCTTATGGACGGGACTCCGCTACAGCGCTTCAAAGAAGTTAAGGATTTAGGTGTGCATTTTACTTCTGACCTTCAGTTCCGGCAGCATATTACTAATGTGTGTAAGAAAGCTTACCGGAACCTGGGACTTTTACTGCGCCAAGCCAACAGCTTTACAAATATAGGAGCTTTGAAAGCACTATACGAGGCACTAGTGAAGAGCCACCTGGAGTGCAATGCTGTGATATGGTCACCACACGAGGAGAAGTACGTGCTAATGCTAGAACGTATCCAGAATAAATTTGTTAGGTTCGTGTATATGAAGCAATATGGGGTTTACCCAGGTTATCCGCTGTTGTATCCTACTCTATTTGTTCTGGGTATGGTAGGTTATTACACACTAACAGTAAGAAGGGAGGTCGCGCTCGCCGTCTACCTATTTAAAACGATGCGCGGAAGGCTTAATAATCCCCGCGTATTGGAAGTAATGCAGCTGAGCGTCCCGGACGAGTACGTAGGGCGGCGCCGGCAGCCGGAACTGCTGGTCGTGCCGCGCGCGCGTACCTGCCTGCTGCAGCGCACACCACTCGCGCGCGCGCTCCGAGCGCTCAATACGTTGGCCCATGAGATAGATCTCTTCTCATGTACATTGAACGAATTCACACGGGTAGCTTATTGTGTTATATGTTTGCACAAAGAGTAATTATTATTTAAGTTGTAATTTATTGATATTTTTAGTAATTGTTTTTGTTTTTGTACATAGGCTATTGAATTAGGTTATAAGTACCTGTGATAATAGTTGTATGTGTGATAATAATAAATAAATAAATAAATAAATAAATTTATATCACACACAAAATATAGTGAACACGATATTATCTGCTATCTTAATTCTTTTATACCAACACCTTTTAATTTTAATAGAAAATAAACATTACTTTCATAGAGTCGTCGTTATTATTGTTATTTTAAATGACAAAAAAAGCCCCAAATCTCAACTTAAGATTTATGCTCTAAAATCTGGAATACTTAAAGTATTGTAAATCAAAGACCAATGTTTGAAGTCTGATTAAAGGCTGATCTTCTGAATAAGCGCTTACCCTAGACCTTACCGGTAAAACTACCCAAGTGCTTGCCTCTTTAACATAAACATCTCCACCGCCTCACTGAACCTTGTGTTATAACTCTGTCTTGCACTTCAATCGCATTTCAATTAAACATTTACCGCTACTAGATTTTTTATAAAGAGGACATATTATAAAAGTTGCAAAATAATGAGTTTTGGCAACATGCTCGTGCTCCTAAGCCTGCCATCATAACAGCCCATTAATGTCCAACTGCAGGGACGGGCATCCTCCCGTGACGGAGGGATACTTGGCCTACTAAGTAATACCGCGCTGGCCAAATGCATTGGTCTATAATATACCAATCCGTTTACTTGAAATTAAACCCTATGGTTTTTCAAGTTTTCCTTTATTTTATTTCGTAAAGATAATATTTACTGATAGTCCCCAAGTAGGTTTTTACGACACCCATGGGATGAGATGGGGTGGTGACATATTGTATTCTTACTCCATCACCACACGGAGAACCTAAGCCTATACTCGTATATTTGCACAATACTACAGTCTGATAGGTAGGCTTTTTAATTAATTGGCCGATCTATGTAATTGCTCACATCTGCATATCAAGCCTATGTGTAGATCGAAACTCCAAAGTATTTTTGAATCACTTTATTTTTGTCAGTTACAGTAGAATACTTTCAACAGATTTTGATCCCAACAATAAAACAAAATTAAAGTCTATCTATTATTTTACGTAGTTTACTTTATTCTACGACCGGCAGTTGCTAGGCTCAATTGCCTGCTCTAATAGACATTAAAAAATATTTTTTGTTGAAATTTGACTGTGTTCTGTCTCAATTGACTTGCGTAATTGGTTTTAGCAAAAAAAAAATATAGCTCACTAAGTTTTTATTCATTGTTGAAAATTAAATAGAATATTCTTTTGTTACCTTTTCAACAACAAACGCTATTACCTATAATATATATAAAAATGAAACCCGTTTTCTGTTCTCACGAAATAGCATGAAAACGGCTTGACCGATTTGGCTGATTTTTGTTTTGTAGTTTTCTAATACCCTGTACAAAGTTCTTACGGAAAAAAATATTAAGAAAATCTCTCAGAAAGATTGAAAAATACACGTTTAATTTTGCATATTTTAAAAAAAGCGCGTTACGAATTGCCATTCGATTTATAACAAAAAACTCTGTGGTGATCTTGACACCACAGACATCTATTATCGCAGATATATTATGTCAGCTATACAAAATAAAGTAGTGCATTAAATTTACGCCAAGGCGGTACGTAGTTCGCCTGGTCAGCTAGTTTCATTATAAAATACGTTTTCGCACTGTTTCCAATACATAGTATGCCCAAGCTATCTCTATGAGCGCGTTTGACGACCCCACTTTAACATAATTGTATAATTGCCTGCTCTACTATCTGTTTAGTGACCGTGCTGTATTTTGTTTAACGAAATATCTTCTTTTTCATACATACAAGTATTTTCCTAATCCTTAGAAAAGTAGCCTCTATGAGTCATGATATCATAGAAGAAATTTTGCATATTTAGTTTAGTTTTGGTAATTAGCAGTAGTTCAAATTCGAAAAATCAGCGTTATATTGCGAGCAACGTTAAGAAAACCGAAAGACTACATGAAAAAGTAGGTATATTATTGAATATTGGTTGTACGGAAAAACATTTGTATGAATGACAATTCAGTAACAAATTTCAGAGAACTGATAATAAACATTACGTCGTATTCGTTCTCATCTAAAATATATAACTGGAGTTGTTCATTAGTTTCCTTAGTATTGTAAATACATTTGTATACAACGGTCGATGTAGTTTTAAATTTATATTTTATTAAACGTAATTTTGTTCTGAATATTACACAAGTGAAATTGTATATAACTATTTTTATATTATATACTATCGTGTTTGTGTTTTTTTTTTAATTATTTGGATGCTTAGTTTTTAAATTTAAATATATTATGCTTTCAAGTTTAAGTTCAAATATTAGAGGATCTAGTGCAACTTTATTCGGATTTAAGAAATCGAACTTCAAGTTTATCACAGTGTAAGTATTTAAAAAAAAATTAAAATAATATTTCTAATTTACCAGCTTTGCAGACATATGATTCAGAGCAATCATTTGTATCCCAAAAGCCTACTTTATTTCATTGTTTTTGGAATGCCAACAGCTTATATTAACATACAATAATAACTAAGTTAAAATATCTAAACACCTAATAACAGGCATTTGCAAATTAATTCTAATTTGTATACAAAATGATTCGATGACAAAACTTAATTTTATTCTAATTCTACTAAATTGTTGCGAATAAGTTCGCAGATATTATCTTTACAAAAATTAATACTCTTATTTCATAAAACTCTATACTAACCCGCCTGGCTAGCACGCTATTAAAAGTAAGTTTCCCCTGTCTCGTAATTACCTACTCCGTCTTTACAGTGGGACACCAATGTTCTGATAGTACATAACATAGGATGATAGATATGTATCTAAGATACATCTTAGTACCTAACATTGTCATACACTGCTTCACTGCATAAATACAATGCTACAATTATTCTCATTTTCTATTATTGCAGTTTGAATGTGTATATTATGTTTTCTTATAATTTGATGCAACTACTGCGTTTATTGTTTTTAAAATCTAATATTATACAACCAGTTTGTAGGTCTCTTAGAGTCGTAGCACATACGAGTATAACGTAACATAAACGGAACGGCATCGCCTCGCTTTTTTCCTCGGTTTCAAACGCCAAAAATCCGATTACGTTACGATTCCGATTAAAAAGCGTTGCAGTAAGGAGTTTCATACAAATAATACTAAACGGCTCGAGTTGATCCGGTGCCGATCTGTTTACGTTACGTTATATGTGCTACGACCCTTAATCCACATCCAAGCAGTAGTGTACAAATATTGTTGTGTTTAGATCGAAGGTTACAGTAGCTAGTGAAGTTACAAGGCTAAGGGACATAACGGCTTCTGTCCCAAGGTATGCAGGGTCTTAGCTGTATTTAAAGGAAAACTCCCGCACTAGGAGTGTCTTGTGTCGCGGGGACTTAAGAGACATCAATCTAACGGGCACAAACAATTTGTGCCCGTTAGATTGATGTTTGTCTACCAGATGATTTGTGGGTCGCACAAAGAATTGTCCAGCGTGTACGTGCTCAGTATAGTATACAGGACGATTCTCTATTATATTAAAGTACATCAGCCGTAGTTACTATTTCTCATCAGTTAGACAGCTGGCTCGCCCAACACCTTATACAAAATAAACCACTTGCTTTTCTTTAAATATTAAGATATGAAACATATAAAAAAGATTGTTATTTCTCAAATACAGTGATGTACACACGTGATAGTAATACATTCCATCTCTTGAGATAACGCCGTGTAAATAATAAATACTTAGCAATTAAAGGTGACAAATACTTACGATAATATATCTCCTTTTCGTATCTCGACTGTCGAAGTGATGACATGAAAGTACGCTGTGTGTTTTGTGTTTTATATTTTTAAAAAGATTTTAAGGTAAGCAATACCTCTTTTGTATTCAACTGTTCTTAAAAAAAGTATATTTCAAAAATCTTATACTCGCGTTGTTGCTTACTCGTCCTAAGCCTGATTTACACATCAACAAGTGCAGTAGCGAGTTAAGTAGGTAGTAAGTTGTTGATTAAATTGATTTGAATAGATCTCCATCCAATTTTTTGGCGAGTTAAGTATGAAGTAGCTCCCTCTCTCGCATCTCGCCAACTTAACTCGCCAAAAAATAAGATGGAGATCTGATCAAATCAATTTAATCAACAACTCGATCGATGTGTAAATCGGGCTTTAGGTATCGATTTAGTGTCCTTAAAGCGAACTGGTAACGAGTTCGTATAAGCGGCTGCTTGGTCAAAGTCGTGGTTCCCGAACCTTAGGCAATAAAGATAAAGACTACTTAAGACATGGTCTTATAAGATGTCACAGCTAAACTTTTTGGGAATGAACATCATGGAAATATTATGTATACGAACATGAAAATTAATCTTTAAATAAAATTAGTGCATAAAGATTTAATTTAAAATCAAAACATTCTTGAAATATAATTTTATAAAATGTAGGTAACTATTTTTGTGTGATCCGCAAAGATTGTTATTAAAGCGCCGAATACACTAGACTACATGTTGTCAACTACATCTTGTAGGAGACTACATCTGGTAGGACACTACATCTTGTAGGACACTAAATCTTGTAGGAGACTACATCTTGTAGGAGACTACATCTTGTAGGACACTACATCTTGTAGGAGACTATATATTGTAGGAACCTACATGTAGTCTTTCCATTTCCATGTAATTGTTTTGGAAATGGAAAGACTACATGTAGTCTCCTACAAGATGTAGTTGACTACATACATGTAGTCTAGTGTAATCGGCGCTTAAGTCTGAATATTGCTCTTTGTACTCCTTACTTACCTTTTATAATATGTCATGTTTGTGAAAATCTTTTCGGTAGAATACTTAGTGAAGCAGTTGTTTTAAAAAAAAAATTATTTTTTTGTAAATTACTCAAAGTACTTTGTGAATTTTCCAACGTTGGATTCAAAACCACGACTTCGCGAATTATAGCCTCTGCAGCAGTATACACAACCGCTGCTATTAAAATTCAGTAAACGTTATTTGCAAAAACCACAGCCTTGAAAAAAAATGTAACACGTACCCCCTTACTCATAAACGCCACTTAAATTTTAGTCAATTGATTAGCTTAAATTCTTACGGTTTTGTTTGGCATAAGGTTGGTTTTGCTACTAAAAATCTCGCTAAACAGTGATTAAATTTTAGAGACTTTAATGAGTAAGGGGGTAAATCTTTATTTATTTAAACTAATTGCCTATGGGGTTTACGATATAAGATTATAACTATAAACAAAATTATATTTATTTATGAATCTGTGGCTAAATTTAGCACAGTACTAAATAGTTACAAAGACCATATTCCTTTTATTTGCGTATAGATAATTATGTCCCGGCTTGTCCTTAGTCGGCCGTTGCTATGAGAAAGGGTGGACCCAAAAATTAGTAAATCTATTAAAATAATTAAAAAATAGCCGACTCAATCTACGAGTATACGATGTATGGCTTTAAATAAATGATATTTAAAAAAAATATAAAAACAAAAGACCACATTTGAAGCTTGAATTTAGGATCTAACCTGCATTCTCGGAGTTTGACGCATTAAACATTAGCCTAGTGATCTAGATTTGTACATTCATCATCATAACAGCCCATTAATGTCCCGCTGCAGGGATGGACCTCCCCTCGTGACAGAGGGATACTTGGCCTGCTAATACCATGCTGGTCAGACGGATTGGTATAGAGTTTTATTTCAAGTTTTACTTCTTTTAATTTCGTAAAGATAATATTCATGGATAGTCCTTTAGTCGGTTTTTACGACACCCATAGGATGAGATGGGATGGTGACATATTGTATACTTACTCCGTGACCACGCGGAGATTAGTACATTGCTTTGCGTAAATCCATAAGTCGTTAACCCTTAAAATTTGACTAAACAACACCATCTATGATGACAAGCAGTAAAGTATCAATGTAGAAATTAAAAGTAGAGCATTCCTCGTCCACTCCATTCATCAACATTTATATTAATAACTCACCTTCTACACAACATTCTAGGTAAAATAATCTCTACTGCTTTGCATAGAATATAAGACCATTATATTTCAATATATTCATTAATTTCCTAGGAACTTCCTAGGATACTTGTCCATTGTTTTGCGTAGACTTTGAAATCCACAACATTTAAATAATTCTTACTATGTCACCTCAACGGAACTATAAATAAAACATATTATAAATAATCTCGCAAGTAACAAGACTCGTAAGTAATTAATCTCTCCCACGTTCGTTACAATCATTTATCCACTTTACTACATTGATAAGAAAAAGAACCTGAGATAAATACCTTTTGTTGTAAACAATTAATTCTAATCTTTATTATCTAACGCGCTCTTCAATGTCCCACTTTTTCTTTAAAAAGACAGCTCCCGCACTAGGGACCATGCTGTGTCGTGGGGACTTTACAAACAAGAATTTAACGAACATCTAATCGTCCCATTTAGACTTAGGTTTACAATTTTGGGTTTTGTAGTCATAACCGAAAGACATTTTTGCGAAAATAGCTTTCGCAAAAATGTCTTTCGATGATGACTACGAAACCCATGGGTGGGTTTCGGCTAAAACGACGGCCGGGAAAGACATTTAAGTGCCCTGCAAAACACGAAAAAACTGCTAGAGGATAAAAGTGGTGCAGTAGTTTTACAAGTATTAATTTACAAATATTTGTCGATTTATACATCGTAAAACATTGTTCGGGTAAAACATTGTTCGGGTTTAGTGTTAGTTTTACAGACTACAAAGGGGGGAAGGCTTTTTATTCGGTTGTATTTTTCGAACGTTTTCTATAAAAGTGTTTTTCCGTTAAAACAATACAAACACTCTTCATACAACAAACCCATTTATAGTTTATTCTCTAATTTATCTCATAGAAGTTTTTATCAAAATTGCCGTGTTACCAATAAATCAATATCACCGCTCTAGTTTTAGTGTCAGTTTTTTTTTTCAATTTCAGATAATTACAAACCTTCTTCCACGCATGTCAACTATATATATATATATATATATAGTTAAATAAAAATAAAAATAAAATATATATATATATATATATATTTTTTATTTTTTATTTTTATTTAATTATATATTTCGAACATCTTAGAACTGAGCGTTTTAGTAGGATTCAAGTACCAACCCAGTCCCCAGTTATAGTTTTTTCTAGATGTGTTCAAGGTAGGCCCTTTCTGAAGCGATGGTAATATTATGTATTTTAAATCCGTCACTATACGAAGATTTTGTATACACAGTCAGGCACACTTCAAACGATGGAATTTATTTGTTTATTTGATAAGGCTTATCAGACTATAAAATGACAATGTTAACCTTATAACAAAATATTTTTAGAAGGCAGTTGTTGTCTTTTGCAGAAAGAGGAGGTTCAGTTCCCGTGCAATGCAAATATTTGTGTGTTTAAACATGTTGAAATGTTAGCGTTGATATGGATACCTATGTATTTACTAATAAATAATAGGATGTTTATTCGATGTAATAGTAACTACAAGCCAAACTGAAAATGAAAATAGATGGCGATGCGTTAAAGTGTTAGAAAAATACTATTCATCATAACAGCCCATTAATGTCCCACTGCAGGGACGGATCTCCTCCTGTGACGGAGGGATATTTGGCCTACTAATACAACGCTGGCAAGATGGATTGGTATAGGGTTTAATTTCAAGTTTTCCTTCTTTTTATTTCGTTAAGATGATCGTCCCTTAGTCGGTTTTTACGACACCCATGGGATGAGATGGGGTGGTGACATATTGTATAAATAATATTTTTATTATAATAAGCTATTTATTAACTGACTTTTCTTGTCTTTACAGATAAACCGTGATAATGGATGAATGAGAAACACTTACTGAAGTTAGAACAATAAACGACATTCGTACTTACTACACTTAGAATAAAGTTCAATTTAGCAACACAATGGAAAAGAAATCTCCCGCTCCGCCTTTACAGATAGTATCTGAAAACTACAGTTCAAAGTAAGTACTTACATAGTAATCTATTTATCTCTTATAATATGTTATCAGTAGTTTTTATCTAAATATTAAGAAGAGCTAAATCTTGATGGGAAAGTAAAGTAAAACATAGTTATTAATTTTAAAAAGGTGTGACAGTACTTATTCTGCTTAATGGAAGGTAGCTCTTGAATGAGAGGCCGGCTAACGTAGTGTCCTACGTGCGCGACGAACGCGTTCAAATCACCGGCGTACCCTACTTCTGTCCTATGTGGCCATATGCTACGAGACGCGACGTATTCATGTAGAACACTTCATCACAGCATCACGTCACGTCGCGTCGCATTCGTCGCCCACGTAGGACACCGGGTAGGTAGATACCATCGCAGTGGCAGCTTAATCCACCTTCAAACTGTAGTGTAAAAATGTAATCGTGTTTAGGTTGAAGGAGTAGTACAAAAGCTAGTGTAATTACAGGGATAAGACACTTAAAACAACTTGGGTCTAGGGTGGCCTCTAGGTTGTGCGTTGCCGCTTGTTCAGTGATATTATGTCAATATCCTAATCAGTAACGGTTTTTACGCTTTTGACTGTATTATTGTACAGTCAAAGAATAATGGCAACGTTCAATACTTAGTCAAAGTAGCCGCTAACACTTTGCGCGAATGTACAAAACCTGGAAGATTGTTTCAAAATTAACGGTTCGTCATAGGAATTAATTTTGAACTTTTAATGCGTGACTATTTTAAACAGACAGTCCGACTATGAAACCACAAAAATATGTTTATAACTGGCATGGGAACAGAATACGCTAAGACAGGACACAAAGCATACACAGTAGGTACGTATGTACCTATATATGTATAATAACTACAAAACACATAGCGAATCCATCAAGACACTATAATTGATAATCAATTTAACTGATGTTTCCATTCATTTAACAACAACATTTTCAATAAACAATACATTTCAATCAATGAATGATATGCGGTTTGTTATGTTGACAATAAAACTCTTAACTGGATAATACATATATTATCTACAGTTTGCTTTAAAAAGAAGGCTAACAAAACCACGAAATTGTTTTATAGATATTGTTATTTTAAAACCACAGAGTAATTTAAATAATGTAATGTTAGCTGTTTTCTTTATAGTATGTGTATTCGCAAAGTATAAGAATATTATTTACTAGCCGACCCGTGCCCACTTCGTAATTCCGATGTAAAAATCGTAATTCCGATGCATTTGGATCCTAATTCCGAGTACAAAAATAGAAAGGGAACTACCTATGTTGGGAGAATCATACATGATGTTTAAAAATACAAGGTGTTTATTTTTTATGTTAAATCAGATCTTTTTTTTAAATCTTATTCCTTTAATCTTAAAAATCAATATAAAAATAAAGACCTAAAACATCAAAGAAAATTACATAAACACACACGCTGTAAATGTATATTTATGTAGTCTTCAAACAGGCAGACTGACAGACAAAAATTCGTTTAATTGCTGTAGTTTCATAATTGGGTAAAAAAATATTAATTGACACGCACACTCTAATTTTATGTATTTGTACTATAGATAGATAGACATAGATAGAACGCGTACGCGTTTAGTAACTAAAAGAATACTAATACATAAAAAAAGGAACACTCTGTATTTAAACAGGGTCAATACTCTATATGACCGGGTCAACACATCGGAATTAGGTGCATAATATAACCCTATTCCGACGTAAATACATCGGAATAGCGTTTTAGGATGCTAAATCAAAGTTTCTAATTCCGAGTAATAAAAAGTAAAAGATTTTTTAATATTATGTAAATTAAATAGTGGATAGTTGCAATATGAAAGGGAAAAAAATATAAAACACATACATACAATACAAGAACAGATTAAAAACCGTATTTTCTCACTAATTTCTTCCGTACAACGTATTAAGAAAGTACCTATACAAGTTATTTTTGACCTGCTATAATTAGTGAATCTGACGCCACGGTGTACCTCACGGTGTTATTCATTAAGTCAGAACTGACACATTAAACTTTGTAACCATAAAACACACACCGAAAATTAAAAAAAAGTAAATGTCGTTAAATTTGTTTTTCCGTGGTATACATCGCTTTTAGGAACACACTAAAATATTTGGAATCTAATGCCGTGGTATTTTAAACACTTATTTTCTTGCTAATTTGCAAATAAAATACTCAAATTTTAAGTGTTTTCGATAAAAAATACTGTCCTTTCAATAATTCAACCTTAACAAAAACTCGCATTGTATAAAATTATCACGTGAAACACTATTTGGCAAATCGTAATACTCACGTGCATTAAGGTCCCAAATGTATGACGTGTGCTTTCGAGACCGCTTCCCGCGACAAAATGACCTATTATTCTACAGTGTGAACACACTAAACTCTCTTTTGTTGATATAAATATGAACAGATAAATTATTAATTGATTATTTTATCATGCAGACCAAAATAACTAGAAAATTACAAAAAAAAAACGTTTTTCTAAATACCTCGGAATTTGCTGCCATTTTTAGAACCCCTCGTAGTTAGGTGCCTTTACCTTATTATACCATTTTCGAATCCTTACTAAATGCGGCAACTTTTGGCATAACTTGCCAAACTCACGTAGTACATTTTTTTTTCACTACAGTTAGTTAAAACTGGGCATTTTTTCATTTTAAATTTTATTCTAAGAAATAAGTCCTATTGATATGAAAACTAGACCAGTTGGTTTTAAAATATTTATTAGAGTTTAAAGAGGCATTATTCAGGGTATCACAGCAAAAAAAAAAGTTGGAAAAAGTTAAGATTTGTGACAACAGGAGTGAAAAGACTGTCACAGGGTGTGAATTCATGCGTTTTTTTTTCAAATGCCTATAACTTTACAACCATACAACTTAGAACTTTTTTTATATTTTTCTGATAAACAGCGTGACTTGCCTTATCACCTGGTTTCGAGTTAACGTCGAGTTTTGGGACACCCTGTATAAAATCCCTATATAGTCAGTAAAGGTTTCTAGTCAGTTTCAATGCTGTAACGTCAAGCAGAAATTGCATGTCTTGCGGTAATTCCTGTTTTAATTAGTTAACTTTGTTTTCCCGCTTGTAGAAATAAATTTAGTACATTTTAATTACATTTCAGGTCTGAAAGTGACACTTTTTGTTTTTAATTTGACACCTAACGGATAATTTAATAACTGTATATATATATAATTGTTATAAAATCTTTTGAAAAATTAATTGGAAAGTGACAATGTTTTGAGGAGACCTGGTGTCACGTGTGTGTCACAGTATATTAAGAATCTTCTTTAATACTATACTGCGCCAGTGTCCAGCAGTACAGGTCCATATTAGAGGTTTCATTTACTTAATGGAATACCTTTAGCGTTATTAATATTTATTTTTTACCTCTGTGGCGTAGTGGTTATTTAACATGACTGCTACGCAGAGGGCTCGGGTTCGATTCCCGCTCAATGCAAATCTTTGTGTGCATGAACATGATTGTTTGCATTAGTCTGGGTGTTTTATATGTACATATAATATGTATGTATTTACAAAAAAAAAGTATTTAAGTATGTTTATCCATTGTCTAGTACCCATAGTACAAGCTTTGCTTAGTTTCGAACTAGATAGCGTTGTGTGAAAGTGTCAGGAATATTTATTTTTGCATTATAATTTAATATAAATTTAATACAAAAAAACATATTTATCATTTGTTTTGCTCGAACCAATAAGCATATTGTCTAACAATAAGAATATAATTTTAATGTAATACAACATATACATTATATATAAAATTACAATACTGATTTCGAAACGTGTCACTCGTAATTTAGCAAAACAGATTATAATATGAAAACGTTCTGTAATGAGTACTGATAACAGACAATTACTATCATTAAATATGATGAGACCTTTAAAGATAAGTACTTCTATATTAGGCTTGTTAAATCTGTTTATCCCTAGTTTATTACGTGTAGCCTTGAACAGATTCGTACTAAATATTTTATGTGTTCTTCAAACAACTTGTCTTAAAATTTAGTTTGGATTAGTGTGTGTAACTAGTGGTGATGTGTAGATGTGGCGTAGTGGTTATATTCTAACATGACTTATTCGCAGAGGTCTCGGGTTTGGTTCCCGCTCAGTGCAAATCTTTGTGTGCATGATCTTTATTGTTTACATTGGTCTGAGTTTTTTTCTATGTATAATATATTATGTATTTATTTACAAAAAAAAAGTATTTAAGTATGTTTATCCGTTGTTCTGTTACCCATAACACAAGCAGGTTAAGTCTAGCTTACTTTGGGAACAGATGGCGCTGTGTACAGATGTCTGTGAATATTTATTTATTTATTTATAAGCCTCCTCCAAACGTTTCCACCCCTACTTAAGACCTGTCAATTGTGTTTGTTAATTTCTTGTCATCCATTCTCTGAACGTGACCACACCAACTCATTAAAGTCATTAAAGTAGGTACAAGGCCGATTATCCTTGGCAATCAATCTCTCTCTTACAAACTTCTCTGTTTCGCACATAATCTACAAACATTACACCGCGCATACTACGTAAAAAGCCCCTTTCTACAGCATTTCGCAATAATACCTGTAAGATATTTTATTTTAATTACTCGAGGTCAATAACTGATAATACCTAAGATCCTAATTATAAGCATTATGAGCTCACTTTCCAGTTAGCCGTTGATTTAATAAGTACTAAGCTATTAACCTAAAATAATTATATTAAAATGACTACGGCACGGAATTCTATAAGCCTTAAAGCCTAATTTAGTCATTTGCAGTTAAAAATAATGAAGGTTAGCTACCGATAATTAAGAAAATGTATTAAGTGAAAACAAGCCTGTAATTAATGTTCGTTTTTGTGTCATGCATGTTACAATAGTTACCTATAATAAAATAATATACTCTGTGTGGTGATGAAGTAAGAATACAATATGTCACCACCCCATCTCATTTCATGGGTGTCGTAAAAATCGCCTAAGGGAGACCTAGGACCTGATGCCCTATAGAGCTTCTTGCGTAAAACTGGCGAGTATAGGATTTATATGGGTCACCCCCCTAACGCAGAATTTGTAATAGCTGATTATAAATTATTATTTTGATCGAATCAACGAATGACATAAACTTCATTTAGAAAATAATTTGTGTAGCATACATTCAAACGCATACTCATCAATTCCAATAATAAAATTTAAGAACGATAACTTCAATCTTTAAAACATTTACCTAGAAAGTATCCTGAAGGCAAGGTACAAACTAGGAGTAGGAAAAATATTCTTTATTTTCAATTACCAGAGAACGTGCCTCTGCTTTAAGGACGAGACTTCGATTCAATTTTGTTAAATCAACGACTAGTGGCTCTTTTATTTAATAGTAAGTTATTGGTTCAAGGTTTTTAAACGGGTTTTTTTTATTTAGTATCTGTTTTAAGTATATAAAATATTGTTTTGTCCACTAATGTTCCCGCTTAAGTCACCTCCAAGCAGTAGTGTGCAAACATTATTGTGTTGTGTTTTGTTATCCACCAACTGGATAGTTACATTAACCAGTTAAATTACAGGGCTACGAGACAAAACAGCTTGTTAGGTATAGCGGCTTAGCTGAGCTTTAAATTTCTGAAGTCGTTAAGCAGCGACTACAACATACCATCATGCAATTGAAAAACATGCAATTTTACCAAGAAAGGAGATAAAATAATATTTTTGTTTGTGAACGTGCTGCAAATGAAATAAGTAAAGCTAACTATAAAATTCATAACCAAATGACGAAAACTAAAAGTAGTATTTCACTCACAAGATAATAAATATTATGTACAAATCAAACTATACACGTACGTAGAAAGAAAACAATAATCATTATCTTAGTCGTTTCTCAAACAACGTGTTTAATTAAAAATCTTGTTTCTATGACGACGTTTATACAGTAGGTAATATAAATGGTAAAGGTTTAGGTATTTCTTTAAAATAAAAAGTTTATTCTCCTCCTCCGTGTGGTGACGGAGTAAGAATACAATATGTCACCACCCCATCTCATCCCATGGGTGTCGTAAAAACCGACTAAGGGACTATCCGTCGATATTTTTTTTACGAAATAAAAATAAGGAAAACTTGAAATTAAACCCTATACCAATCCGTCTGGCCAGCATGGTATTAGTAGGCTAAGTATCCCTTCGTCACGGGAGGACGCCGTCCCTGCAGTGGGACATTAATGGGCTGCTATGATGTTAAAAAAGTTTATTCTTTATGCTCTATTATCGACGATAAGAAGCCTGTCCAGCCGTCGTCGTTTCCTTCTGGTTCTGAGAACGTAAAATCGACGCATCGAGAAAGCCTCAGATCAATTCAGTAGGGCACTGTTTTGCTAAATTTACCCTGAGATGACACCGTGACGTTTTCTTTTGTGAAATCCTCCCTGTGAGCCTTGCTGGAACTATAAAAAGGTTTTGGTCTCAAAAGTTTTATTTAGTTCACGCACATGATGAAATTAATAAGCATGTTGAAATCGCTCAGAAGTTTATGAACTGACTGTTGGATCTTGGAAAGTTAAGCCTGAGATATTTAACAAATCTGCACCCTATGACTCCTTATCTCATTATCCAAATTTGTGATTGCTTGGTGCAGATCCAACAGCCATTTCAAGCAACAAATTACCACAAAGATGTACCTATGTCTTTAAGAAGCTTTTGCTTTGAATTGAAACAATACCACAATCTGATTCTGTAGTAAATAGACACTCTGAATATGTATTACTCAGTACATGTAATACAATCAAGAAAGGATAATTAAATTCTGTTATGTTTACCTAGACAGAGAGGCCTAAATCACTACTTCCAATAAGCCCGTTTCAATTAAGCTGTTATCTTTGTAGTAAGGGCTAACAAGAATATTTGTTGTATGAAGAACTAACTTTTGGGGCAAATGTATTGTTCATTGTATTAACTAGATAATGCAAAGTCTGAAACTAATCACGATAGTTCAATAAGACAGATTTTCTAACTTAAACAGTGAATACAAAGAATTGATTACAATAGGTATTTTGTTTTATTTGGAATGGATGACACAGTAATTCCACTTTTTTTTTAAGATTATTTATTTAGATAGATTAGCTAGTATTTATTTTGTAAATTATATTTTCTTGTTAGAAAGTTTCTAGCAAGAAAATATAATTTCAATCATTGATATCAATGATTTCAATATAAATGTTTGAAAGTTTTACAATACGTTACTTAACGTACTTTGCAAGATCGTAAGTAGGAGAGGAAATATGACTTACGATTGCTCGATTGCTTATCGTAAGTCAAATCCCATCTCACAGAAAACTTTGTTGTATACGTCCGACCGATGTCGGTCTTTTAAACGTACCTAGTATGAAGAAGCATTTGACCAGAGTGACATTGTGATATTTATGACGAAAGTGATTGGCATTACTTCAACGTCCATATAAAAAATATAGAGCTGAAGATAAAGGTAAAATATTTATCAAACATCGAAAGGTCGTAAGTATGAATAGATATTTGTTAGTTTTTCATGTGAAACTAGTGAATAAATTTAAATTAAAACTTGCAAAAATATAGCTTATCCATCATATTACTATTTTACACGGGTCTTACTCGCGGTATATACTTGCAAGTCGGCCGAAACGTCGGAGAAAAACCTAGGTATTTATCCTATAAGTATCTAGACTAAGAAGTATATACCGCGAGAAAGACCCGTGTAAAATAGTAATATGTATATGTCGCAGGGAAATGAGGAAACCAGGGATTTCACGAAATCACTAGGGATATGATGAAATTTTCTACTAGAAAAGAAATGCTTTTATTTTTGTTAGTAGATTAAAAAACACAAGGATTCCAACTTCTATAGGTTAGGTCAGGTTAGAACTGTGACCATAATGCACGAGGCGAGCGAGCGAAGCGAGCGTGCCGCGGCAGCGGCCGCCGAAGTGCAAGGCGTTTTCGACATTTACCGGGATTTCGTGAAATCCCTGGTTTCCTCATTTCCCTGCGACATATAAAAATCGCGATAGTTTAAAATCTATTATCCATCATAATCCACAGGTTACAAGATATAAATAAAAAAAAAATTAAAAAAAAAAATTCATTTATTTCAGACCAAGTCCATATTTGTTAGTTACAATAAACTTAAAACTAATGTTAGTATTTTAAAACTATATACAAATTTCAGTGTGAAGTCTCATCCACCTTTGTAGCAAGGGGGACTCCCACCTATCTGTAAACACACCCAGTATAGTGTTGGTGCTACCACGGACTCGTGTCAGAAGATAGGCGCATCTTTTTCGCATGATTGCCGCAAAGCCATCAACCTGTAATGAAGATATTTTATTTATAATAATAAGCTATCCGAAATATTTATCCTGCGTAAACGAAATCACGGGCATCAACAAGTATTCTATAAAAACCACTACTTGTACGCAGTTATGTCAAAATTGACACAACTCAATTTTTGACATTACCGAAAACTCATGACATCATTGAAACGTAATTTGATGCTTCGCTAGTTCCAATCTCGTGACGACGAACGTAGTTACACGAATTTGTCTTATTGACCTATCGAAAAAACGATTTCTTACTAAAATTGGTCTTTTACGCGTTCTGTGTGTGAAAAATGAGTTAGTAATCATAATATATGACGATTTAGTTTTTCAGATCATACAGTATTAAAGAAACTTATTTTTACTACTGTTTGCTATATTTTTACTACTACTAAAGAACATTTTTTTTACTCAGTTCATTTTTTTTTAATTATTCCTACTCCTGTAACCTAACAGTAATATTGTCCTACATATTCGTTTAATAATTTAGGATACATGAAATCGAAATTATTCGATTTGTATCCTGACTACAACAATACATCGTTGCTACCACAATACAGACTTACACGAAATTGTTGATCGACTAATTAGAAAAACTTAAAAAAATATAAAATTTGCTAGATAGTAATCACTTTGAATGTCTTAGGGAAGCTAGACTACTAGTAGTTACCTATAGTCCATGACTGGTACGCTAAGGTCTCGGGTTCGATTTTCGCTTCGCTCATTGGTCTAGGTGTTTTCAATGTAGGTATGTATTAAAAAAAATTATAAGTATGGTTATCCATCCATGGTCTAATAGTCCAGCTTTCCTTAATTTGGGATTAAATAACGTTGTGTGAATATATGAGAAATATTATAATAAATTTTGGAATTTCGTGTTTAGTTCTAATATGCAATTTAGTCTAGGTGTTCTCTAGTGGCAGGCGTAATTGGGTCAGCTTTCGCAATAGATAGGTAGCTCGAGAATGGTAGTTATCGAGAAGATAAGACTTAACTTGAGTGTTGATGGAGTAATCTAAATAACGTAAAATAAGGAGTATATTTAATATTACCCCAATAAATTAAGTAATTAAGTGTATGTAATTATGGTTGGTATTTTTTTAAATAAATAAATTGATTATAATTCAACTATAAGATTAAAAAAAAAACTTCTGCATTTGATAATTTAGTAGAATAAATACACCTCGATTAGCTACATTTATTTGTCTTCCCTATTTGCCATACAATTTACTTTTCAACAAACGAACAATTTTCTTATTCATGACTTTTGAAGATTTTTTCGAGTAAACTATATTTATTATTATGCATAAAATCTCTATACAAAACGGCAATTTCAGAGGTAAAGGCCTAATATATTTTATTTAGAATAATAAAATTATAGTGCATAACCTTATAAAATAATTTAATATAATATAAATATACGTCATGGTAATATAAAATGAATGATTTTGTCACAATAGAACTCCTTTTTGTTTTCAATAACTTGTTACTGTAAAGGCATGCGCAGATATTGAACTTATGTTGGGAGGACAATAAAAATTGTTTAATGCTAATAACTGAAAACTTTCTATAGAGTCAACGCAGGGTGTGTAATAATTCGTTAATAGTTTACTGAAGGACGCTATTAAAGTAAATATTCTTTACATTACTTTGTCAAATCGTGTTGATGGATGTCCTTGAATGATAAAAGAATTTAAATGTATTTTTATTTCCCTTATTACGTTTTTCAATAAAGTTAAGGATCTAATTTAAAAAAATGTAATACGGTTAAATTATGTCATATAAACAAATATTTTTTTTAAACTGCTCTTATTTATGTGCCACAAATTCAAACTAAATCTTTTACTTTTTAACGTCAAAAAAGACCGCTGGTAACAATCCGTCGTATGCGTAGACCTTAACACAAAGTAACGTTATGATACCACTTGCACTTGCTAACACTCTTCAATTAAATATCTTCTTAGCGTATGATGCAATAGTAAATAAATATTACAATACATCGACGTTTATATTGAGGTTAAATAATTTATAATTCTCATCAATTATTTATTACAAAGTAATATAAATGTATTATTTGACATGCTTAGTATTACAGTATGGAGGATAGAGTGAGAGGAAGCAAGGAGGCTAGGTCGCCAAGTACGACGATAATGTATGGATATTTTATTATTATTAATTATGTTGTTGATGTGTTATTATTGTGTATTATGTTATGAGACGGAATTCCATCGCATGTTATGCGTTAAAGTCGCGTAAGGAAATGTTCGAATATATAAACGAAAACAAACCCTACGAAAACAAAAAAAAATAGGAAAAAGTGCGAAACCTATAGGTTAAAAATGTCCTTCATTGGAGAAAGTTCGTTCCTGCTGTAGAAAATTAATTTGCCTAACAACCCACGTGGTCAATTGACTTATACGGGTTTATCGTGCATGGTCTAGGTTTCAAATCGTTTTTATTCTACAGTGCTCTACAAAAATTAGAATAGAGTTGAACTGAATTTAGATAAAAAAATTACAAAATTATGTTATGAGAATGTGGTATGAAGGTTTTGTCGAATGGAACAGTAAATATTGTCCTGTTAGAAGTCTATAGTTGATACAGTATGTCCAATTCTTTTTTTAATTAACAATGCAATTTTAAAATGTAGGTAAATTTAATCAATAGCATTAACAAATTTCCAACCAGGGGTATGTTTAAGTGGTGACAGTCATTTTCAGAAATAAAATAAAAAAACCATTGTTTAGCTATTCTATATTGACATTGATTTAGATAGAGAGAAGTTTTATTCTAGTCTCTAAAACAGCTTATTTTATACAAATAATTGTACCTATTCTATCTCTCGCAAAGACTACATTTATATGTACTAATAATAATATAAAATTTCTAAAGCTCTAACGTAAGCAGGCCCCATACTATGGGTGCAATACATCCTTTTATAGCTTTTTTTAAAACATACATAATATTATACTTACCAATACAAACTTTTAGATCCACTCATTCAACTAAATACGCATAGATCTGGTATCGAATCGGAGTGATTAAGATTTTACAGGGTACTGCGACACGTGACCTATACGTTCACGACTACTTGCAATGTTAATAATTTAAATTGTTCGACTTGGAATCACAAACCAATATTCCAACTCCAAGCCTTAATCTGCTTGTTATAAAAAATAACTAAATTATAATTTTCTTTGATTACAGAGTCGAACTAACATACAATGGATCAAGAGAAGATATGGACCCTTACATACCAGCAGAACACAGACCTCAGGAATCAAATACATCGTAAGTGTCGGAACCAAGAACATAAAATTTCATAACTACCTCTTGTGTAAGCAAAGCCGGTGGCAAATTTAAAATTTAAATATTCCTCACACATCGCCATCTAGTCCCAAACTAAACAGTGCTTGTACTATGGGTACTAGACAACGGATAAACATACTTAAATACTTTTTTTTTAAATAGGTTTAATATGCGTTTGTCGTCCACAAGGATGCTAGTTCAAATACCTTGGATAATTTGATGATGAAGTAGTTTAGTTTCTTACACGAAAAATTGATAATTGCCGTTCAGAAAGGTTCTAGAATAGCGACCGCGTACCGGAAAACACAGGATGGGGAAACCCACGGGAGACCCCTCATACGGTGAACCGTTGACCTGGTTAGGTTGGCGGGATACCGATGGTTGAGGGAAGCTCAGGACCGCACAAGGTGGCAAAATTTTAAGAAGGCCTATGTCCAGCAGTAGACGTCGATTTGCTGACATGGTTTTGATACAATCGGTGTAAACATGCTTTGAATTATTTTTTTTAAAATTAGAACCTTATTTCTTTTGCAGGAGTTTTGGTGCCCTCGCCCATCTGCTTAAAGCATCACTTGGCTCAGGAGTGCTGGCTATGCCCTTGGCCTTCAAAAATGCTGGATTGGTAGTTGGCAGTATAGGAACATTGGTGATTGGATTTATTTGCTGTCACGTCATACATGTTTTGGTAAGTATTTTTTTTTTATATTATTATACTAATAATTAGCACAAAATATTCGTTTTCTTTTAAGTAGAAATCAATCAATAAACTAACCTATCGCAGCCCACTGCAGGACAGCCTCTACTAATACGCGCCACAGAACACGGTCCAATAATAGGCTTATAGAAATAACATTAATATCTGCTGCGATATTACACAGGAAACTTAGAAATGCAACACATAACTGGCCAGACGAATTGGTGTTCAATTGATTTTGGATGTGTGTTGTATTACTATTACTGCCATAATGGCGTGGCGATCGCAGTAGGCCGGTGCCGTGTACGGAGTTGCAGCTGTTGGGTAGGGTGTTGAAAAAGTTGAAAATTATAGCAGCAGTACTACCTATGGGACATAAGAGCACTTAATCTAACTTCAATATACACACAGATTCATCGAAAATTTAACTTGCGGTAAATAAGGGCCACCTTAATCTAAACCTAAATAATTTCTACAAATAAAGGAATGTAATAAAATATTTAATATCATGGTAATGTTTATTTCAATATCTGCATCAGAAAGTACTATTACAAGTATTTTCATCTCAATTAGGCATAGTAATCATGATTTTAAAAAAACCCTCTCTTTGGCCCTTAATAAACGTCTGTAGTTTTATAAGGGCCAAATTTTAATTCAAATATTAAAAGAGTAATCAATTGAAAAAATATTGTTTTCGGTTTTATTTGACTTTAGTTATCATTTGGCATTAAATCACGCTTTTAACATTACATAATCAAAGGAAAAACTAGCAATGGCCCTTAATAAACTAACATAGCAAAAACATGTCATAAAAACCTTTATCTATAACATATCGTCAAAATAATCACAGACGTAAACAATGTGTTTGTAACTTTTTAAATATTATCTATGGAAATGACAAAACTAAAATATTTTTTTTTTATAAATAAGTAGTACGGTATAAGACAGGCCATGTACGTGCCCCGTCTTATCCTTACTATAAAACTTATTGTTATCGAGAGCAACAGCTTGGACACTTTTAAGTTAATTAAAGATATTAGGGATGATTTATGATACATAAATAATAACAAATACATGCTTAATAATAATAACTATGGTATGTATTAAAATAACGAAATCTATTGAAATTTGTTAAAATTAATTTACATTCTATATGTATAATAAGGGCCGGCCTATGTACCCGCCTCGAGCGTGGCCCGTATTAGCCCCTGATAATAGCATAATTGAAAGCGGTAAAAAGTATTGTATTTATTAACAAAAATGTATAACTTATCTCAACTAGCCCACACTATTTGTATAACATTCACAATTAATTAACAAGATTTGAACAATCGGCTGTATTTTAGGTAAAAAAAAATAGTTTTGGCAAGATAAAATTATAGTGGAGCTGCGTTGTCTATCACTCTCAACTGACTCGTGGCTACTGGTAAGATTGATGATCGTGCGACGACGCGAGCTCGGATCTTAGCTTTCCTATTGGTCATTTTTAAGCATGTGTAAATGTAGGGTGCTGTGATCATTAAAAGTGTCATTTTCAAGCAACGGCTCTTGATACCCACCGGCTCTTGTTACCCGCAGGTACCTTAGAAATTCAACAAAACTATCTTTTTAACATCAAGCTAGAAATTACCATTTCAATAACATTCCTAGAATCCCTGCACATGCAAGCTTTGGGTGCAATTCTCAATGTTTACTTATACACAATGTGTATAATACTAAGCTCTGCGTTTGACATTTTACTTATTGTTGAGTATCGTATCACACTTTGTTAGCAATCCGTTTGAATCTGTTCTTGACATATCTGACTCCACGGAGCATTGAGAGTAACAAAAAATTACTAGCAAAATTGAAATTTATTTTTGTTGTACTTATTTTATTCTTAAATGCCATAGAGTAATAAAAACTACTAAAAGCCGAGTAAGCACTAGTACGCAGGTTTTACCTACGAAAGAATTTAAAATTTGGCCCTCCGCTTAAACTTCATCTGCCCAGCGTGGTATTAGTCACGTAAGTTTCTATCAATCACCGAAGAAGCTCTGCAGTGCTACTATAATATCCGTGATGGTAATATTTTATCTCCTGTTTCCATGCCATTCCTTACAACCATATCGACTTTTGATTGCGCAATGACGTGTTACCCAATTTATCTCTTTGAATCAATGCCTCCATAACTCGTGCGTGAATTTCATGATTTAATCAGAATAAGGAAACTACAGGATATAGGATAAGGAGAGCGTTAAAAAGAGTTTGGTAGCAATATTGAATTTCTCCACGAAATTTTCTACTTATACCTAAGGTTTATATGTAATTTATCGAGCATCTCAAAAAACAACAATGTTTAACAAAGTTTTTAAAATAATCAAATTTAAGACCTCGGTGGCGCGACGGTAGCGCAAGCAGCTGCCGTGAACCGTGTTCTATGTGTCCGTTAATTGATGTTTCTAAAAAGTCCCCGCGACACAGAGCATGATCCCCCTAGTGCGGGAGTTGTCTTTTTTTAAGAAAAAAAATCACGGTTCGCTCATAAAACTACTTATACAGTTGCAAATAGTAAATAGATAACAAAGGAATATAGCTTATGGCAGCCTTCACAAAAGATTCTTTAGTACAAACGATTTAAAATAAATCAAGTTACATACAATGTAATGGACACTATTTATTTCATGACTTTTGTTAGTCATACATAACTGAGATCTCGTATTTAACTGTAGTACGCGCGTTACTATTTGAGTCATAAAAGTCAAAAAAGATAGGAGGTATATAAAAGTATAGAAGACTCGTAAGTGCAAGCGAGATAGATATAGATTTAGGCCCCAAGACTCAGATGATAACGCGACGCAGCGTGATATGAGGTTTCTTTGAGGCCAAATTCATTCATCTTTCTGGAGACCATAGGTAAAGGCCGATTTTGATGTTTCTTGCATCTCTCCTTTTGTCTTCAAACAAATGTCTGAATCATTTACACAATCACATTGTTTTACTATTTTTACTATTGTGTTACTATAAGACCATCCGTACTTAGGTAGATAGATAGTAAAGTTATATAACCTTAAGTTGTTATATTACATACTATAGTCATTATGACGTTAGAGTTAATTGTCATCAAAACTTTCTCGCGCTACGGCTCGGCTACCATAACAAATATTATATCACAGCGACCACAAACAGTTATCTGTAATACTCTCCTATGAAGTAATTTAATAAAACCGTGAGAAATTTTAATGGAGATTATGATCTTTATAATTTGTTATAATTAATACTTAAGAGTTGTTTCTCATGCGGCTGTCATGCTCGAGATCGTGGGGTCGAATGTCATTAATTTGTATAACGTGAGTTAAACAAATTATTGTGATACGTGACAGTTAAGTATGTGAATACTTAACGCCATCTAGCCCCATACTAAGCAGAGCTTCTACTATAGGTATAAGATAATGAATAAATACAATTATGTAAAATTATTGTACATATATGGCTAACGCAGACCTGGACGGCATGGCAAAGTATTTTAATTTTTACTAATAGAAATTCAACCGTACTGTTACAGAAATACGACATAAATTGCTATGCTTTAAAATGATGCCGCGGCATTGAAAGGGATTTTATTTGACTTTAGTTATCATTTGGCATTAAATCACGCTTTTAACATTACATAATCAAAGGAAAAACTAGCAATGGCCCTTAATAAACTAACATAGCAAAAACATGTCATAAAAACCTTTATCTATAACATATCGTCAAAATAATCACAGACGTAAACAATGTGTTTGTAACTTTTTAAATATTATCTATGGAAATGACAAAACTAAAATATTTTTTTTTTATAAATAAGTAGTACGGTATAAGACAGGCCATGTACGTGCCCCGTCTTATCCTTACTATAAAACTTATTGTTATCGAGAGCAACAGCTTGGACACTTTTAAGTTAATTAAAGATATTAGGGATGATTTATGATACATAAATAATAACAAATACATGCTTAATAATAATAACTATGGTATGTATTAAAATAACGAAATCTATTGAAATTTGTTAAAATTAATTTACATTCTATATGTATAATAAGGGCCGGCCTATGTACCCGCCTCGAGCGTGGCCCGTATTAGCCCCTGATAATAGCATAATTGAAAGCGGTAAAAAGTATTGTATTTATTAACAAAAATGTATAACTTATCTCAACTAGCCCACACTATTTGTATAACATTCACAATTAATTAACAAGATTTGAACAATCGGCTGTATTTTAGGTAAAAAAAAATAGTTTTGGCAAGATAAAATTATAGTGGAGCTGCGTTGTCTATCACTCTCAACTGACTCGTGGCTACTGGTAAGATTGATGATCGTGCGACGACGCGAGCTCGGATCTTAGCTTTCCTATTGGTCATTTTTAAGCATGTGTAAATGTAGGGTGCTGTGATCATTAAAAGTGTCATTTTCAAGCAACGGCTCTTGATACCCACCGGCTCTTGTTACCCGCAGGTACTTTAGAAATTCAACAAAACTATCTTTTTAACATCAAGCTAGAAATTACCATTTCAATAACATTCCTAGAATCCCTGCACATGCAAGCTTTGGGTGCAATTCTCAATGTTTACTTATACACAATGTGTATAATACTAAGCTCTGCGTTTGACATTTTACTTATTGTTGAGTATCGTATCACACTTTGTTAGCAATCCGTTTGAATCTGTTCTTGACATATCTGACTCCACGGAGCATTGAGAGTAACAAAAAATTACTAGCAAAATTGAAATTTATTTTTGTTGTACTTATTTTATTCTTAAATGCCATAGAGTAATAAAAACTACTAAAAGCCGAGTAAGCACGAGTACGCAGGTTTTACCTACGAAAGAATTTAAAATTTGGCCCTCCGCTTAAACTTCATCTGCCCAGCGTGGTATTAGTCACGTAAGTTTCTATCAATCACCGAAGAAACTCTGCAGTGCTACTATAATATCCGTGATGGTAATATTTTATCTCCTGTTTCCATGCCATTCCTTACAACCATATCGACTTTTGATTGCGCAATGACGTGTTACCCAATTTATCTCTTTGAATCAATGCCTCCATAACTCGTGCGTGAATTTCATGATTTAATCAGAATAAGGAAACTACAGGATATAGGATAAGGAGAGCGTTAAAAAGAGTTTGGTAGCAATATTGAATTTCTCCACGAAATTTTCTACTTATACCTAAGGTTTATATGTAATTTATCGAGCATCTCAAAAAACAACAATGTTTAACAAAGTTTTTAAAATAATCAAATTTAAGACCTCGGTGGCGCGACGGTAGCGCAAGCAGCTGCCGTGAACCGTGTTCTATGTGTCCGTTAATTGATGTTTCTAAAAAGTCCCCGCGACACAGAGCATGATCCCCCTAGTGCGGGAGTTGTCTTTTTTTAAGAAAAAAAATCACGGTTCGCTCATAAAACTACTTATACAGTTGCAAATAGTAAATAGATAACAAAGGAATATAGCTTATGGCAGCCTTCACAAAAGATTCTTTAGTACAAACGATTTAAAATAAATCAAGTTACATACAATGTAATGGACACTATTTATTTCATGACTTTTGTTAGTCATACATAACTGAGATCTCGTATTTAACTGTAGTACGCGCGTTACTATTTGAGTCATAAAAGTCAAAAAAGATAGGAGGTATATAAAAGTATAGAAGACTCGTAAGTGCAAGCGAGATAGATATAGATTTAGGCCCCAAGACTCAGATGATAACGCGACGCAGCGTGATATGAGGTTTCTTTGAGGCCAAATTCATTCATCTTTCTGGAGACCATAGGTAAAGGCCGATTTTGATGTTTCTTGCATCTCTCCTTTTGTCTTCAAACAAATGTCTGAATCATTTACACAATCACATTGTTTTACTATTTTTACTATTGTGTTACTATAAGACCATCCGTACTTAGGTAGATAGATAGTAAAGTTATATAACCTTAAGTTGTTATATTACATACTATAGTCATTATGACGTTAGAGTTAATTGTCATCAAAACTTTCTCGCGCTACGGCTCGGCTACCATAACAAATATTATATCACAGCGACCACAAACAGTTATCTGTAATACTCTCCTATGAAGTAATTTAATAAAACCGTGAGAAATTTTAATGGAGATTATGATCTTTATAATTTGTTATAATTAATACTTAAGAGTTGTTTCTCATGCGGCTGTCATGCTCGAGATCGTGGGGTCGAATGTCATTAATTTGTATAACGTGAGTTAAACAAATTATTGTGATACGTGACAGTTAAGTATGTGAATACTTAACGCCATCTAGCCCCATACTAAGCAGAGCTTCTACTATAGGTATAAGATAATGAATAAATACAATTATGTAAAATTATTGTACATATATGGCTAACGCAGACCTGGACGGCATGGCAAAGTATTTTAATTTTTACTAATAGAAATTCAACCGTACTGTTACAGAAATACGACATAAATTGCTATGCTTTAAAATGATGCCGCGGCATTGAAAGGGATTTTATTTGACTTTAGTTATCATTTGGCATTAAATCACGCTTTTAACATTACATAATCAAAGGAAAAACTAGCAATGGCCCTTAATAAACTAACATAGCAAAAACATGTCATAAAAACCTTTATCTATAACATATCGTCAAAATAATCACAGACGTAAACAATGTGTTTGTAACTTTTTAAATATTATCTATGGAAATGACAAAACTAAAATATTTTTTTTTTATAAATAAGTAGTACGGTATAAGACAGGCCATGTACGTGCCCCGTCTTATCCTTACTATAAAACTTATTGTTATCGAGAGCAACAGCTTGGACACTTTTAAGTTAATTAAAGATATTAGGGATGATTTATGATACATAAATAATAACAAATACATGCTTAATAATAATAACTATGGTATGTATTAAAATAACGAAATCTATTGAAATTTGTTAAAATTAATTTACATTCTTAATAACCTAGTAGGAAGGCCTGGGAAAGAAACTCTTATGGATTGGGTCTCCAAGCGACAAGATAAAAAGAAGCGCGAAGAAGAGGAATCTGATGATGAGCCAGAACTAAGACGTCCTAAGACTCCTCGGTCCACCAACTGTGACCTAGGTGACATGCTCAAAGCGGTTCGCGAAGAGATACAGGGTATATATGGATATCTAAAAACAATGAAGAAGGAGCAGGATACCCGCTTTGATAAAATGCAAGAAAAAATTCAAGAAAGTTTAGAAGTTATGAAGAATGAAATCGTAGAAATAAAGAAGAACGAGAATGAAAACAAAGAAGCTATAGCAGTATTAAAAAAAGATATAGGAGAGTTGGAGAAATCACAAAAGAACCAGAAAGAAGAAAATGGAAAGTTTGAAAATAAAATGAAAGACATGTATCAAAGGAATATTTATCTGGAAAAATGCAATAAAGCTCTGGAAACAAGAGTTATGCAACTCGAGCAAAATAACTTGAAAAATTGTATCGAACTGGCTAACCTAGAAAAAATAGATGGCGAAAATATAAACGATACCATACAAAGCCTTGCATTAAAACTGCATTTAAATGCGGAGGATATCGAAAAAACATGGCGAGTGAAGAGTGGTAATCAAGAAAGTAAGGGCCCAAGACCTGTAATCGTTAAGTTGAAATCAACAGAGGCCCGATCTGAATGGATGAAATGTAAAAACAAATTACCCACCAACAACTTATTATTCATGAATAATAATATGACGCCTATTTATATAAACGAACACTTATCCTACCCTATGAGGAATCTGTTCTGGACAGCCAAAAACAAGCTGAGGGATACGTTCAAATATATCTGGATCAAAGATGCAAAAATATTAATTAAGAAAAATGAAGAAGAAAAAAAAAGTGTACCAAATTCGCTCCGAGTGTGATATTACATACTATTTAAACAACAAAACATTGAAAGAGTAGTCGTTATGCGTAGATAACTATTGTAACTGTAAGTAAATAAATAAAATATAATGTCACATAGCCTTGATTTTTACCCTTTAAATAGTGATATAGATTTTTGTACGTTTACAAACATAAATACATGGCAAAATTACATAAATACACGAAACAATTCATTAAACATTATACACAAAAACATATGTTCGCTAAGAAAACATTTTAATGAGTTATTGGTAATATTAAAAACATGTTTACAGCAAATTGACATCATTTGCCTAACTGAAATTAATATTAAAGAACATGAAATGTACAACTACAGGATAGATGGATACAATACATATGTTTTAACAAGAGAAAACAAAAGAGGTGGCGGTATATTATTATACGTTCTAGATAGCATACAGTTCGATCTCATAAAAAGTAGCATAACACCAACCTGCGAGTTGATTCATGGACGAGTAAATATAAACACCTATAATACAGATCTATTAGCTATATATAGACCACCGCATACAAACAAATTAAACTTTATACACGATATTGAACAAATAATCCGCGAGAATGACAACCCCCATGACTTTATTTTACTAGGAGACTGCAATATTAATATTTTACAAGGGGAAATGGACAGCATTTCTGGTAAATACTTAGATATGTTCTCCGAGCTAGGATTTCAATGTGGCATACGTGAAATAACACGTGAGGTTATTACGGACGGAAAACTTGTGACGAGCTGTCTCGACCACGTCTTTCTACGCACTAGTTGCGGCCGCGCAACTGAACTATGTACATACACAACTATAACTAACATCTCAGACCATTACCTAACGGGTTTGTCAGCTGTGATAAACAAACAAAAGGAGCCCCGAGCCGCTTCGTATGCATATAACAATAAATTAATAGCGCAACGCCTTAAAGATTTTAATTGGTCAAAATTACTCAATATAACAAATCCAATAAGTTTATACAGTGAAATAAATAATATTTTTAACAGCGTTTATAACAACTGTTACGTTGAAATTACGTCAAATAAACGAGATACACAGCCATGGATTAATCAACCTTTACAAAAAATTATAGAACATAGAGATAATTTATTTAAACAATGGAAAGCTGACCCGACTAATTATAACTTAAGACTAACCTATACAAAATATAGAAACAGGACTAATAAACTCATAAACGTGGCCAAAGAAAAATATAGACGAGACGCTATTACAAGTTGCAAAACAGATATACGCAAAATATGGCAACAAATAAATATGTGGATAGGGAATCAGAAGATGTCAGTGGACTCTGTGGTTCAAAAGTATTTAGGTAAGACTGAGACCTCCCAATCCATATGTAACAACTTTTGTCACACTTTTACTAATGAAATAGATAATATAAAACACAAATGTCAATCAACGTTTCTCAATCGGGATTCGTATGTACACAAGAGCGATGTTAGTTTTAGGTTCAGTAGGGTTACTTCCAAGGACGTGATGGATACTATTAACAGTTTAGACAGTAGAAAAGCTCCCGGTTCGGATAGAATAAGAATAATAGACCTAAAGTATGTCAGTAAACAAATTAGCCCTGTAATCGCGCAGTTTATAAACTTATCTGTCATTAATAATATGTACCCAGAAGAACTTAAAGTGTCTGTGATTAGACCGATATTTAAACATGGCTCCCACGCAGACTACTGCAATTATAGACCAATTGCAATCTTAAATACCATAAATAAAATTTGTGAAAAACTTTTAGTAAAACAGATTTCATCTTACTTAGAAAAAAATAATATATTATCAGACATACAACACGGTTTTCGACCAAACAGAAGTACAGCAACAGCGTTACATAACTTTTCAGATGACATTAACAATAGCTTAAATGAACAACAAATAGTAGTAGTTATATACATAGACTTCAAAAAAGCGTTTGATACTCTGGACCATGACTGCCTATTACTGGCCATGGATGAGTGTGGTATCAGAGGTCCGGTAAATCAATGGTTTCGTACATATTTACATAAAAGAAAATTAAAGGTATCTGTATGTGGAGAGGAAAGTGAGCTAGGAGAAGTTAAGTATGGTGTGCCGACTGGTTCTGTATTTGCCCCTATGGGCTATATTATGCATGTGAACAGTATGCGTAATGTCATTAACTACTGTAGAGCATATGCATATGCTGATGATTCATGCCTAATTTATAGTGATAGGAATCTGTCATTGATAGAGAAAAAAATGCAAGAAGATTTTGATAATGTTATTATGTGGGCACATGACAATGGAATCATTATAAATCTGGACAAAACCAAGTGCATGCCCATATGCTCACCATACTGTCACGTTAAAAACATAAATTTAAATATTATAGGTCACTCTTATGAGTGTTTACATAATGATAAAAATAATTGTATATGTAACAAACTAGAACAGGTAAAATCATATAAATACTTGGGACTAACTATAGATAAACATTTCACCTTTAATCTTCACATTGATAATGTATGCAATAAATTAAGATTAGTTTTAAGCAAATTATGGACACTAAAACGTATTGTAAGTAAAAGAACTATGTACATATTGTATTACTCATTAGTGGACACTATTATAATGTATGGGTTGGGTACTTATGGACTCACATTTAAAACTCACTTAAATAAAATAAGAACATTACAAATCAGGATATTAAAGTTATTAGTAGACCAAAAAACTAAGAGCAATTTAAACCAAGATTATGATAAATTATTTAAAATATGTAATGTACTTCCTATAGAGATGAAAGTCAAAATAACCATCATGAATGAACAACATAACCAAAATACACATAAAACTAAAAGAATCCATAAATACCCAACACGGTTAGCTAATAAACATACCTATAATGTACCAAAAATTAAAAATTATTATGGCAAACGTTGTAGAAAATGGATCACTCCCACAATTGCAAATGAGCTTCCTAAAGAATTATTAAATATAAAATCAAGAAAACAATTAAAAATGAGACTATTGAAGCATTATCTGTCCCTATGTCCATAGGTAAATACCTAGGCTGGACATGGTGACGGCAAATGTATCTACGCGGAAATGGAAATGATCCATATTGGTATTTATTCATTTGATACCTACCTTGAAAATCATATCTGTATATCTATTCATAAGACTAGACTAACTCATAAGTATACACTGTAATCATAATATTGTAAGTAGAATAAGCACACTATTATAATAATACAAGAATGTAAAATAACAGCGAAATCTTATTGCCGACAAACTGTATTACAGTTTGGCAAATAAAAAAATTGTTAATTATTGTTAAGTTTTTTAAAGAAATAAACGTTTTCAAAAAAAAAAAAAATTCTATATGTATAATAAGGGCCGGCCTATGTACCCGCCTCGAGCGTGGCCCGTATTAGCCCCTGATAATAGCATAATTGAAAGCGGTAAAAAGTATTGTATTTATTAACAAAAATGTATAACTTATCTCAACTAGCCCACACTATTTGTATAACATTCACAATTAATTAACAAGATTTGAACAATCGGCTGTATTTTAGGTAAAAAAAAATAGTTTTGGCAAGATAAAATTATAGTGGAGCTGCGTTGTCTATCACTCTCAACTGACTCGTGGCTACTGGTAAGATTGATGATCGTGCGACGACGCGAGCTCGGATCTTAGCTTTCCTATTGGTCATTTTTAAGCATGTGTAAATGTAGGGTGCTGTGATCATTAAAAGTGTCATTTTCAAGCAACGGCTCTTGATACCCACCGGCTCTTGTTACCCGCAGGTACTTTAGAAATTCAACAAAACTATCTTTTTAACATCAAGCTAGAAATTACCATTTCAATAACATTCCTAGAATCCCTGCACATGCAAGCTTTGGGTGCAATTCTCAATGTTTACTTATACACAATGTGTATAATACTAAGCTCTGCGTTTGACATTTTACTTATTGTTGAGTATCGTATCACACTTTGTTAGCAATCCGTTTGAATCTGTTCTTGACATATCTGACTCCACGGAGCATTGAGAGTAACAAAAAATTACTAGCAAAATTGAAATTTATTTTTGTTGTACTTATTTTATTCTTAAATGCCATAGAGTAATAAAAACTACTAAAAGCCGAGTAAGCACGAGTACGCAGGTTTTACCTACGAAAGAATTTAAAATTTGGCCCTCCGCTTAAACTTCATCTGCCCAGCGTGGTATTAGTCACGTAAGTTTCTATCAATCACCGAAGAAGCTCTGCAGTGCTACTATAATATCCGTGATGGTAATATTTTATCTCCTGTTTCCATGCCATTCCTTACAACCATATCGACTTTTGATTGCGCAATGACGTGTTACCCAATTTATCTCTTTGAATCAATGCCTCCATAACTCGTGCGTGAATTTCATGATTTAATCAGAATAAGGAAACTACAGGATATAGGATAAGGAGAGCGTTAAAAAGAGTTTGGTAGCAATATTGAATTTCTCCACGAAATTTTCTACTTATACCTAAGGTTTATATGTAATTTATCGAGCATCTCAAAAAACAACAATGTTTAACAAAGTTTTTAAAATAATCAAATTTAAGACCTCGGTGGCGCGACGGTAGCGCAAGCAGCTGCCGTGAACCGTGTTCTATGTGTCCGTTAATTGATGTTTCTAAAAAGTCCCCGCGACACAGAGCATGATCCCCCTAGTGCGGGAGTTGTCTTTTTTTAAGAAAAAAAATCACGGTTCGCTCATAAAACTACTTATACAGTTGCAAATAGTAAATAGATAACAAAGGAATATAGCTTATGGCAGCCTTCACAAAAGATTCTTTAGTACAAACGATTTAAAATAAATCAAGTTACATACAATGTAATGGACACTATTTATTTCATGACTTTTGTTAGTCATACATAACTGAGATCTCGTATTTAACTGTAGTACGCGCGTTACTATTTGAGTCATAAAAGTCAAAAAAGATAGGAGGTATATAAAAGTATAGAAGACTCGTAAGTGCAAGCGAGATAGATATAGATTTAGGCCCCAAGACTCAGATGATAACGCGACGCAGCGTGATATGAGGTTTCTTTGAGGCCAAATTCATTCATCTTTCTGGAGACCATAGGTAAAGGCCGATTTTGATGTTTCTTGCATCTCTCCTTTTGTCTTCAAACAAATGTCTGAATCATTTACACAATCACATTGTTTTACTATTTTTACTATTGTGTTACTATAAGACCATCCGTACTTAGGTAGATAGATAGTAAAGTTATATAACCTTAAGTTGTTATATTACATACTATAGTCATTATGACGTTAGAGTTAATTGTCATCAAAACTTTCTCGCGCTACGGCTCGGCTACCATAACAAATATTATATCACAGCGACCACAAACAGTTATCTGTAATACTCTCCTATGAAGTAATTTAATAAAACCGTGAGAAATTTTAATGGAGATTATGATCTTTATAATTTGTTATAATTAATACTTAAGAGTTGTTTCTCATGCGGCTGTCATGCTCGAGATCGTGGGGTCGAATGTCATTAATTTGTATAACGTGAGTTAAACAAATTATTGTGATACGTGACAGTTAAGTATGTGAATACTTAACGCCATCTAGCCCCATACTAAGCAGAGCTTCTACTATAGGTATAAGATAATGAATAAATACAATTATGTAAAATTATTGTACATATATGGCTAACGCAGACCTGGACGGCATGGCAAAGTATTTTAATTTTTACTAATAGAAATTCAACCGTACTGTTACAGAAATACGACATAAATTGCTATGCTTTAAAATGATGCCGCGGCATTGAAAGGGATTTTATTTGACTTTAGTTATCATTTGGCATTAAATCACGCTTTTAACATTACATAATCAAAGGAAAAACTAGCAATGGCCCTTAATAAACTAACATAGCAAAAACATGTCATAAAAACCTTTATCTATAACATATCGTCAAAATAATCACAGACGTAAACAATGTGTTTGTAACTTTTTAAATATTATCTATGGAAATGACAAAACTAAAATATTTTTTTTTTATAAATAAGTAGTACGGTATAAGACAGGCCATGTACGTGCCCCGTCTTATCCTTACTATAAAACTTATTGTTATCGAGAGCAACAGCTTGGACACTTTTAAGTTAATTAAAGATATTAGGGATGATTTATGATACATAAATAATAACAAATACATGCTTAATAATAATAACTATGGTATGTATTAAAATAACGAAATCTATTGAAATTTGTTAAAATTAATTTACATTCTTAATAACCTAGTAGGAAGGCCTGGGAAAGAAACTCTTATGGATTGGGTCTCCAAGCGACAAGATAAAAAGAAGCGCGAAGAAGAGGAATCTGATGATGAGCCAGAACTAAGACGTCCTAAGACTCCTCGGTCCACCAACTGTGACCTAGGTGACATGCTCAAAGCGGTTCGCGAAGAGATACAGGGTATATATGGATATCTAAAAACAATGAAGAAGGAGCAGGATACCCGCTTTGATAAAATGCAAGAAAAAATTCAAGAAAGTTTAGAAGTTATGAAGAATGAAATCGTAGAAATAAAGAAGAACGAGAATGAAAACAAAGAAGCTATAGCAGTATTAAAAAAAGATATAGGAGAGTTGGAGAAATCACAAAAGAACCAGAAAGAAGAAAATGGAAAGTTTGAAAATAAAATGAAAGACATGTATCAAAGGAATATTTATCTGGAAAAATGCAATAAAGCTCTGGAAACAAGAGTTATGCAACTCGAGCAAAATAACTTGAAAAATTGTATCGAACTGGCTAACCTAGAAAAAATAGATGGCGAAAATATAAACGATACCATACAAAGCCTTGCATTAAAACTGCATTTAAATGCGGAGGATATCGAAAAAACATGGCGAGTGAAGAGTGGTAATCAAGAAAGTAAGGGCCCAAGACCTGTAATCGTTAAGTTGAAATCAACAGAGGCCCGATCTGAATGGATGAAATGTAAAAACAAATTACCCACCAACAACTTATTATTCATGAATAATAATATGACGCCTATTTATATAAACGAACACTTATCCTACCCTATGAGGAATCTGTTCTGGACAGCCAAAAACAAGCTGAGGGATACGTTCAAATATATCTGGATCAAAGATGCAAAAATATTAATTAAGAAAAATGAAGAAGAAAAAAAAAGTGTACCAAATTCGCTCCGAGTGTGATATTACATACTATTTAAACAACAAAACATTGAAAGAGTAGTCGTTATGCGTAGATAACTATTGTAACTGTAAGTAAATAAATAAAATATAATGTCACATAGCCTTGATTTTTACCCTTTAAATAGTGATATAGATTTTTGTACGTTTACAAACATAAATACATGGCAAAATTACATAAATACACGAAACAATTCATTAAACATTATACACAAAAACATATGTTCGCTAAGAAAACATTTTAATGAGTTATTGGTAATATTAAAAACATGTTTACAGCAAATTGACATCATTTGCCTAACTGAAATTAATATTAAAGAACATGAAATGTACAACTACAGGATAGATGGATACAATACATATGTTTTAACAAGAGAAAACAAAAGAGGTGGCGGTATATTATTATACGTTCTAGATAGCATACAGTTCGATCTCATAAAAAGTAGCATAACACCAACCTGCGAGTTGATTCATGGACGAGTAAATATAAACACCTATAATACAGATCTATTAGCTATATATAGACCACCGCATACAAACAAATTAAACTTTATACACGATATTGAACAAATAATCCGCGAGAATGACAACCCCCATGACTTTATTTTACTAGGAGACTGCAATATTAATATTTTACAAGGGGAAATGGACAGCATTTCTGGTAAATACTTAGATATGTTCTCCGAGCTAGGATTTCAATGTGGCATACGTGAAATAACACGTGAGGTTATTACGGACGGAAAACTTGTGACGAGCTGTCTCGACCACGTCTTTCTACGCACTAGTTGCGGCCGCGCAACTGAACTATGTACATACACAACTATAACTAACATCTCAGACCATTACCTAACGGGTTTGTCAGCTGTGATAAACAAACAAAAGGAGCCCCGAGCCGCTTCGTATGCATATAACAATAAATTAATAGCGCAACGCCTTAAAGATTTTAATTGGTCAAAATTACTCAATATAACAAATCCAATAAGTTTATACAGTGAAATAAATAATATTTTTAACAGCGTTTATAACAACTGTTACGTTGAAATTACGTCAAATAAACGAGATACACAGCCATGGATTAATCAACCTTTACAAAAAATTATAGAACATAGAGATAATTTATTTAAACAATGGAAAGCTGACCCGACTAATTATAACTTAAGACTAACCTATACAAAATATAGAAACAGGACTAATAAACTCATAAACGTGGCCAAAGAAAAATATAGACGAGACGCTATTACAAGTTGCAAAACAGATATACGCAAAATATGGCAACAAATAAATATGTGGATAGGGAATCAGAAGATGTCAGTGGACTCTGTGGTTCAAAAGTATTTAGGTAAGACTGAGACCTCCCAATCCATATGTAACAACTTTTGTCACACTTTTACTAATGAAATAGATAATATAAAACACAAATGTCAATCAACGTTTCTCAATCGGGATTCGTATGTACACAAGAGCGATGTTAGTTTTAGGTTCAGTAGGGTTACTTCCAAGGACGTGATGGATACTATTAACAGTTTAGACAGTAGAAAAGCTCCCGGTTCGGATAGAATAAGAATAATAGACCTAAAGTATGTCAGTAAACAAATTAGCCCTGTAATCGCGCAGTTTATAAACTTATCTGTCATTAATAATATGTACCCAGAAGAACTTAAAGTGTCTGTGATTAGACCGATATTTAAACATGGCTCCCACGCAGACTACTGCAATTATAGACCAATTGCAATCTTAAATACCATAAATAAAATTTGTGAAAAACTTTTAGTAAAACAGATTTCATCTTACTTAGAAAAAAATAATATATTATCAGACATACAACACGGTTTTCGACCAAACAGAAGTACAGCAACAGCGTTACATAACTTTTCAGATGACATTAACAATAGCTTAAATGAACAACAAATAGTAGTAGTTATATACATAGACTTCAAAAAAGCGTTTGATACTCTGGACCATGACTGCCTATTACTGGCCATGGATGAGTGTGGTATCAGAGGTCCGGTAAATCAATGGTTTCGTACATATTTACATAAAAGAAAATTAAAGGTATCTGTATGTGGAGAGGAAAGTGAGCTAGGAGAAGTTAAGTATGGTGTGCCGACTGGTTCTGTATTTGCCCCTATGGGCTATATTATGCATGTGAACAGTATGCGTAATGTCATTAACTACTGTAGAGCATATGCATATGCTGATGATTCATGCCTAATTTATAGTGATAGGAATCTGTCATTGATAGAGAAAAAAATGCAAGAAGATTTTGATAATGTTATTATGTGGGCACATGACAATGGAATCATTATAAATCTGGACAAAACCAAGTGCATGCCCATATGCTCACCATACTGTCACGTTAAAAACATAAATTTAAATATTATAGGTCACTCTTATGAGTGTTTACATAATGATAAAAATAATTGTATATGTAACAAACTAGAACAGGTAAAATCATATAAATACTTGGGACTAACTATAGATAAACATTTCACCTTTAATCTTCACATTGATAATGTATGCAATAAATTAAGATTAGTTTTAAGCAAATTATGGACACTAAAACGTATTGTAAGTAAAAGAACTATGTACATATTGTATTACTCATTAGTGGACACTATTATAATGTATGGGTTGGGTACTTATGGACTCACATTTAAAACTCACTTAAATAAAATAAGAACATTACAAATCAGGATATTAAAGTTATTAGTAGACCAAAAAACTAAGAGCAATTTAAACCAAGATTATGATAAATTATTTAAAATATGTAATGTACTTCCTATAGAGATGAAAGTCAAAATAACCATCATGAATGAACAACATAACCAAAATACACATAAAACTAAAAGAATCCATAAATACCCAACACGGTTAGCTAATAAACATACCTATAATGTACCAAAAATTAAAAATTATTATGGCAAACGTTGTAGAAAATGGATCACTCCCACAATTGCAAATGAGCTTCCTAAAGAATTATTAAATATAAAATCAAGAAAACAATTAAAAATGAGACTATTGAAGCATTATCTGTCCCTATGTCCATAGGTAAATACCTAGGCTGGACATGGTGACGGCAAATGTATCTACGCGGAAATGGAAATGATCCATATTGGTATTTATTCATTTGATACCTACCTTGAAAATCATATCTGTATATCTATTCATAAGACTAGACTAACTCATAAGTATACACTGTAATCATAATATTGTAAGTAGAATAAGCACACTATTATAATAATACAAGAATGTAAAATAACAGCGAAATCTTATTGCCGACAAACTGTATTACAGTTTGGCAAATAAAAAAATTGTTAATTATTGTTAAGTTTTTTAAAGAAATAAACGTTTTCAAAAAAAAAAAAAATTCTATATGTATAATAAGGGCCGGCCTATGTACCCGCCTCGAGCGTGGCCCGTATTAGCCCCTGATAATAGCATAATTGAAAGCGGTAAAAAGTATTGTATTTATTAACAAAAATGTATAACTTATCTCAACTAGCCCACACTATTTGTATAACATTCACAATTAATTAACAAGATTTGAACAATCGGCTGTATTTTAGGTAAAAAAAAATAGTTTTGGCAAGATAAAATTATAGTGGAGCTGCGTTGTCTATCACTCTCAACTGACTCGTGGCTACTGGTAAGATTGATGATCGTGCGACGACGCGAGCTCGGATCTTAGCTTTCCTATTGGTCATTTTTAAGCATGTGTAAATGTAGGGTGCTGTGATCATTAAAAGTGTCATTTTCAAGCAACGGCTCTTGATACCCACCGGCTCTTGTTACCCGCAGGTACTTTAGAAATTCAACAAAACTATCTTTTTAACATCAAGCTAGAAATTACCATTTCAATAACATTCCTAGAATCCCTGCACATGCAAGCTTTGGGTGCAATTCTCAATGTTTACTTATACACAATGTGTATAATACTAAGCTCTGCGTTTGACATTTTACTTATTGTTGAGTATCGTATCACACTTTGTTAGCAATCCGTTTGAATCTGTTCTTGACATATCTGACTCCACGGAGCATTGAGAGTAACAAAAAATTACTAGCAAAATTGAAATTTATTTTTGTTGTACTTATTTTATTCTTAAATGCCATAGAGTAATAAAAACTACTAAAAGCCGAGTAAGCACGAGTACGCAGGTTTTACCTACGAAAGAATTTAAAATTTGGCCCTCCGCTTAAACTTCATCTGCCCAGCGTGGTATTAGTCACGTAAGTTTCTATCAATCACCGAAGAAGCTCTGCAGTGCTACTATAATATCCGTGATGGTAATATTTTATCTCCTGTTTCCATGCCATTCCTTACAACCATATCGACTTTTGATTGCGCAATGACGTGTTACCCAATTTATCTCTTTGAATCAATGCCTCCATAACTCGTGCGTGAATTTCATGATTTAATCAGAATAAGGAAACTACAGGATATAGGATAAGGAGAGCGTTAAAAAGAGTTTGGTAGCAATATTGAATTTCTCCACGAAATTTTCTACTTATACCTAAGGTTTATATGTAATTTATCGAGCATCTCAAAAAACAACAATGTTTAACAAAGTTTTTAAAATAATCAAATTTAAGACCTCGGTGGCGCGACGGTAGCGCAAGCAGCTGCCGTGAACCGTGTTCTATGTGTCCGTTAATTGATGTTTCTAAAAAGTCCCCGCGACACAGAGCATGATCCCCCTAGTGCGGGAGTTGTCTTTTTTTAAGAAAAAAAATCACGGTTCGCTCATAAAACTACTTATACAGTTGCAAATAGTAAATAGATAACAAAGGAATATAGCTTATGGCAGCCTTCACAAAAGATTCTTTAGTACAAACGATTTAAAATAAATCAAGTTACATACAATGTAATGGACACTATTTATTTCATGACTTTTGTTAGTCATACATAACTGAGATCTCGTATTTAACTGTAGTACGCGCGTTACTATTTGAGTCATAAAAGTCAAAAAAGATAGGAGGTATATAAAAGTATAGAAGACTCGTAAGTGCAAGCGAGATAGATATAGATTTAGGCCCCAAGACTCAGATGATAACGCGACGCAGCGTGATATGAGGTTTCTTTGAGGCCAAATTCATTCATCTTTCTGGAGACCATAGGTAAAGGCCGATTTTGATGTTTCTTGCATCTCTCCTTTTGTCTTCAAACAAATGTCTGAATCATTTACACAATCACATTGTTTTACTATTTTTACTATTGTGTTACTATAAGACCATCCGTACTTAGGTAGATAGATAGTAAAGTTATATAACCTTAAGTTGTTATATTACATACTATAGTCATTATGACGTTAGAGTTAATTGTCATCAAAACTTTCTCGCGCTACGGCTCGGCTACCATAACAAATATTATATCACAGCGACCACAAACAGTTATCTGTAATACTCTCCTATGAAGTAATTTAATAAAACCGTGAGAAATTTTAATGGGGATTATGATCTTTATAATTTGTTATAATTAATACTTAAGAGTTGTTTCTCATGCGGCTGTCATGCTCGAGATCGTGGGGTCGAATGTCATTAATTTGTATAACGTGAGTTAAACAAATTATTGTGATACGTGACAGTTAAGTATGTGAATACTTAACGCCATCTAGCCCCATACTAAGCAGAGCTTCTACTATAGGTATAAGATAATGAATAAATACAATTATGTAAAATTATTGTACATATGGCTAACGCAGACCTGGACGGCATGGCAAAGTATTTTAATTTTTACTAATAGAAATTCAACCGTACTGTTACAGAAATACGACATAAATTGCTATGCTTTAAAATGATGCCGCGGCATTGAAAGGGATTTTTCGATGCCGCGGCATCATTTTAAAGCATAGCAATTTATGTCGTATTTCTGTGAAAGTACGGTTGAATTTCTATTAGTAAAAATTAAAATACTTTGCCATGCCGTCCAGGTCTGCGTTAGCCAATACTCGTAGTATAGTATACATGACAGACATTTGTTAAGAGATAACAAACATACTGTCCTACACCTATCTGAGTAGAGAAGCTGTCCTACACCTATCGGAGTAGCTTGTAAACTTTTATTAGATGTTAAACTTACAACAAAATAATCAAAAAACTCTTTGGTCCTTTTCAGGTGAAAACATCTCAGGAACTCTGCGTCGAGTTAAAAAGGCCAGCTCTAGGGTACGCCGACACATGCGACTTGGTGTTCCAACATGGACCGAAACCTGTGAGGAAGTTCGCTAAATTTGCCAGGTAACTAAACTAACTACAACTAACTTTTTATCTTTAGAGCTTGCTGGTAGTTTTCATTACTTTAATGACCGTCTAGTTAAAAAGTGTACCTATAGCTCCCAAAGAGTTGCATGCTAGGTGTTCAGCCGGTGCATAACTCCAGTCCTATTGGGAAAATAATGGCGACGATGTAACGTCATTTCATGACCGTTCATGATACTTCCCTTCATTTGCTTTCCATCAAGTTCGATATAGTCGTAATGCCGTGTATAACAAAAATTACCTATCTCAATGTTTTGATTGTCTCACCATACTTAAAATATTGGTAATAAATATCGCTACCTCCCACGTAAGTTATTATATCTGACAAAAATGACATTTTGCTTTTTTAGCTATAACGCCTTTTTATACCTATATTTACCTGCTAAAAATTTAAAAAGTTCAAAAATAGCCATATTTAAGGTACTTATCAGACGTATAAAGTTGTATCGTTATTATGACCACAGCGTGTAACATTGTATCTATCCTTTGCAATTGTTTACACGGGGCATCGTCGAGCGTTCGCGCATTGTATGTATAACATATAATAGTCTTGCCCGGGCGCTAGAATGGTTTTGTAATTCAAGTCTTCAAAATGTAACAAGTATCATTTTATTATCTGTAATTTTTATTTAAATTAGTTATTTTATTCAGACAAAGTCAGCCTAAACTGGTGTAAGGGTTACTTACAATAACATACGTCGATATGCATAACTAAAACAATGTTGTATGTTGTACATACAACAATTTACGTTGCGGAATTATAATAAAATGAAGTGTTATGTTATACATACAATATTTTACGTAGGGATTGATTACTAAATATTGTATTGTATCTTAACATGCCATATTTTACGTTGCTACAAATTTTATTTTTCATTGACATACAATAGAGTGTGCCTAAAATTTCTAGATTTTTGTCTACTGGTATCATAATTTATGCATTACCTATTTCCATAATTTTTTTCGGTTCCGGTTACTAAACAGTAAACACATACGTCAACGTCCTCTGCAAATAATATTCAATATTTGTGCTAAAAGTGTCCTCTGAGTGTACTTGGATTGTAAAAAACTTTAAACAAACGAACAGTGAAAATCACAATAAATCAAAACCAGTGAATAATATCGTTTCGCGAGTGAAAAGTTATCACATATATTGTAAACACAATCAAAAGTGCTTCTCATTCTGTGCATAGACTATAGACTTCGACATACCAACATCACAATAAAAATAGTGTTGCCAGTATAAGAATTTTTTTTACCCATAACTGTCAGGGTTGCCAGTTTAAAAATTAAATAAATAAAAAATAGGTAACTTCCCTAAAATTCAATTAACAATTAAAGTTGCCAGTCGAAAATATAAAATTTAAAAAATTTGATCACCTCAGAAATGGACTTAAACATGGAATTATTGTTAGCGAAATTGGACGAAAAATTAAACCAACAAACTTTACTCATAACAACAGCCGTAACTAATAACGTAATGGAAGCTTTGAATGAAAAACTTTCAAATATAGTGGAGGAAAATAACAACCTTAAAACGAAAGTAACGTATTTAGAACAAAAACTTCATTTCATAGAAAAAGAGAAACGCAAAAATAACCTCATCTTTTTTGGTGTACAAGAACTCGACAAAACAGAAACCGAACTCGTCGATTACATTAAAAAACTGCTAATAAATGCTGGTGTGCAACTGAATAGCCAAGAGATCAACGCTGTGCAGAGAATTGGTCGTTGGACAGGAAAGAAAAATCGTCCCGTATTAGTATCCTTTTCTTCTTTATGGAAAAAACACCTAATCATGAAGAGCAAAACTAACTTACCACAAGGCATCTACATTAAAGAAGACTTCCCCAAGGACGTTCTTGAAAAAAGGAGAAAACTACAGGTTCAAATAGAAGAAGAGAGGAAAAAGGGGAACATAGCATTCATTAAATATGATAAACTTATAATAAAAACTTCTTCCGAGTCAAGCCGAGATAAAAGGAAAAGAGAGGAGTCCCGATCACCAAATAAGTCCCAGCAGAAGAAAACGATAACACAGAATAACACCTCAGCACCTACACCGCCTGCAAATGCTAGCACCAAAACAATAATGAAACCTAGTATACTAAACTATCTTGAGCGCCCGAGATCAACATCACTATCTGGACCTTCAAAAAACTAGAAACAATCGTCACCCGGATCCGAAACATCAACAATAACAAAGCCGCTATAACTAAACCAACACAAACAAATTGCACCCCAAGCCGGCTAGTCACCGTGGGGTTAAGCGACTACAACCCTCCAGAGAACCAAGAAGAAAAAAATATATTGCCTAAGTCAATATTAAATACCCTATACATCTGCACATACAATATCAAAACACTAAGTACAGATGAAAAACTTCTAGAACTGAAAGAAAATATAAAAAAATTTAAATATGATATCATAGGCTTAGCTGAAGTACGACGATTAGGAACAAAAATTACAGAAGATAAAGATCATATCTTATGTTCTACGGGTCAAACACCAGGCCAATATGGCGTCGGGTTTCTAATAAAAAGAGAGTTAAAACACAACATAGAGAACTACACTGGATTATCAGAGAGAGTATGCTTACTTAAATTAAAATTTGATAATTATAATCTTAGTATTATTCAAGTATATGCACCAACAGAAAACGCTAGCGACGATGAGGTCGAAAAATTTTACCACGAAATCCAGTTAGCCCATGATTTAGCAGGAAAAAATGTGATCAGTATGGGAGATTACAACGCTAAAATAGGCCAATTAAAAAAAGAGGAATCGCTGATTACTGGGAAATACGGTTATGGCTCTAGGAACAAACGAGGAGAAAGACTACTTCAGTACGCGTACGAACATAAACTTACAATAACCAATACACTATTTAAGAAAAATATAAATAAAAAATGGACATGGATTTCCCCTGACAAAAAGACAAAAAACTAAATTGATTATATTTTAACAAACTTTCCCCGCTTGTTTACAAACTTCGAAACTATATCTACCGGCTTCCCAACAGACCACAAGATGCTAAGAGCTACAATCAGATTAAAAAACATAAAATTAAGCAGGAGAAATTTCGGCAAACCAAAAAACCAATTAAAAACAGCAGAAGACCAATCACAATATATCACAAATTTAAAAAATGCCGCGCATAACCTCTCTGAAAAAGAAAATGAATTTCTAGATGTTAATACATACTACAAAAAGATTGAAACCACAATTAAAACTTGTTTAAACAAACCAAAAGACAATAGTCTACGTCAAAAACCAAAAATACTTACCGATTATACCTTAAGCTTAATGAAAGAGAGAAGTCAACTTCTTCACAAACAACACTTAAATTACAATGAAAAAGCTAGACTTACCTTTTTATTCAAAGCAACTAACAAAGAGATTAAACGAAACTATAAAGATCATAAAGAATCTATATATAAGAGACATCTATTATCCTCCGGAAGCTTAAAAAAGGCTATAAAAGAGATAAATACTACTAAACAATGGATACCATCACTAAACGCAGACGCTTCCAACCATCAAACTCGAGCAGATGTCATAAATACGGCTACAGAATTCTATCGAAGACTATATAGCACCTCAAATGACTTGCACAATAAAAACTTAGAAACTATTACTGAACCAAATGAAAATATGGAGATAGTATACTTTAAAGAGATCGAAATACTTAACAAATTGGAAAAACTAAAAGATGATAAAAGTTCAGGCACCGACGAAATCTCAAATGAAGCCATAAAATTAGCTAAATCAGTGATTCTTAACCCACTTACATTTTTGTTTAACAAGATTTTAGAAGAAGAAAACGTTCCAAAGACATGGACAGAGTCTGAAATAATACTGCTGTACAAGAAAGGAGACCCTAAAGACGTAGGAAATTACAGACCCATAAGCTTAATGCCATGTGTGTACAAACTCTTTGCAAGCTGCCTTCTGGAAAGAATTAACCCCCACATTGAAATGCATCAACCGAGAGAGCAAGCAGGGTTTCGAAAATCGTTTAGCACCACAGATCACATACAAGTATTAGAACAAGTAGTTGAAAAATATTACGAATTTCGCAGACCCTTATATCTAGCTTTCGTGGACTATAAGAAGGCATTTGACTCTTTATCTCATCACAGCATCTGGAAAGCTCTTTACGAACAAAATGTAAACCCCAAATACATAAGAATCATCAAACACATTTACGAGAACAGTACTAGCAAAATTAAGTTGGACAGTTTAGGCCAAAAAATTGAAATCAATAGAGGCGTTAGACAAGGTGACCCACTGTCACCTAAATTATTCATATCGGTCCTACAAAATACAATGAAAAATCTTGATTGGAATAAAAAAGGTTTGCGGATTGACGAAGAGCACCTATCTCATCTACGCTTCGCAGACGATATTGTGCTGTTCTCGGAGAGCCCCGTTGAGCTCCAATCCATGATGACAGACCTCGATAACGCAAGCTCAAGCGTCGGCCTGGAAATAAACCTCTCCAAAACGAAGATCATGTCAAATCACCACAGAACACCAATTCAGTTGAATAGCAACGTGATAGATTACGTAAATGAATATATTTATCTCGGCAAGCAAGTATCCTTTCGCAAAAATAACAACATAGAAGAAATAGACAGGCGAATTTCAATTACATGGAAAAAGTTCTGGGGATACAAGGAAGTTATGAAATCTGACATGGACTTAAAACTAAAAAAGAAAGTAATGGACTCATGCCTCCTACCCTGCCTCACATATGGTTGTCAAACATGGATATTTAATTCAACAACTAATAGAAAGATAACATCTTGCCAAAGAGCTATGGAACGCAGCTTACTAAAGATAAAATTAAAGGACAGAGTTCGTCACAACAACATTAGAAAGCGAACTGGCGTGATAGATGCTTTACCCTTCGCACGAGGTCTCAAATGGAGGTGGGCGGGTCACGTTGCACGTCTCACAGATAACAGGTGGACAAATATCGTGACTAAGTGGAGTGGACCAAAGGGTCACAGATGCAGAGGTCGTCCAAAAGCAAGGTGGAGGGATGAAATAGAAACCGTCGCTTCAAGAAATTGGTTAACGCTGGCGAAAAATCGCGACGAGTGGAAATCTCTGGAGGAGGCCTTCACCCATAGAGGGGTCCAGGGCATATCGGACTAAAGTGACATAAACTTAACCTAACTGTTTTCTGTAAATTGCCACTGCACTAATAAAAGGCTTTTTGATTTTTTATTTTTATTTTTTTTATTTATTTCCATAATTAAGTTCATGGGGTTCCACCACTTCCACATCAATAGAAATTGATGAAATAACTCCTTAACAAAACGTGAAAAATGGGTAAACACTCCACCACCATTGACAATAGCAGATGGTGAAAGTAGGCTAGTGGTCCACCTAATGATTGTCAAGCTGTTCAGATTATCTCCACCTAGATGAAAGATCTTTCCTATTATGTATTAAACGGAATATTTACAACAACTACTTTACAAATATTTGTATATTTAATACCTTGTCGAACAAGTTAAACTATGTTGCCAGACAAGGCTAAAATCCTTGCGGATGGATCTGGGTTCTTGATGGAGACGGCAAGAAACAAATGGAAATGAATAGTAAGCAAACCCTCGGTACTCAAATATTATCTTTTCAACTTCTCATTTAAGAATCCGGTAATGAGACCGATCACAAAACAAGGCATCAAAAATCCTCATAGTATGACCGATCGAACGATGTTGATTTATAAATTCTTGTAGTAATCTTATATTAATTAAAATCAATCAAACTATCTTGCCAGAAGAGTAAGACCGCATAATGTCGGATTAAAAGCTAACAGTATACTAAATGCAAAAAAGCTGAATGTAAAATATATAGTCTAAACTAAATCAGAAGATTTACCAATACCTTGAGGAGGTGTTATAACTCAAGCTGCGTTGACTGATAGATTTGAAGAAAAATTAGTAATACGTACATGAATTAAGTCTACTGTTACAAAGACTCATTAAGACTAATAAAACTACATGTAAACGTCAATACGTATGTGTTACATAGGCTAAATATTATTTGGCAAAAACGGCTAACACTTACTGTAGTACTTTGGGACCCCCACACGCCCACGCGCTAATGGAAAAGTGTGTGTGTGAAAAAGTGTGGACAGCAGTAAGACTAGCGATGCTCTACGGTGCTAAATGCTACAGAGTAAAAGAAAACATGCTCAGAAGCTATACGTAGGCGAAATGAAGTCGCCTAGTCTAGTGGTCCGGAGGAGTTATTTCAGTAGACAAAATTCGAAACAAATATGTCCGAGGTAGTTTCAAAACCACTCCAGCCCTGAAAATGCTCATCAAAACACGCTGCAGACAGTACGGATACGTCTTGCTTTATCTCTGGGCATAATATGTCCGTGAAAGCATTAAGTTAAGAAGGCGTTGGCAATTTCAGAGCGCATAAAGGACAGCCATCCTTGACTTGGTGGACTAGCATAGCTAATTATGCAATGCAGTCCCGACTCCCCAAGTCAAATTGTTCTGGGCCGAAAAATAAGAATAGCTGACCTCACGTAACGTAACGAAAGAAATTACAAAAATTCATCAAGTCATCACATTTACCTTTAACATGTTGAGGAAGAGAGAAGAAATTTCTACCTTAATGTGTCTTTGAAACCTCCGAGAACTAATATAGAAAGCAATCGTCATGGCATTAGTGTCTGCTAAATCATAACGATAATCAATTTTAATGGATCTGGAGAATCAAGAACAAGTTTTTTTTTCCATGCATTGTACAAGTAGGACCATTAATATTTTTAATAGAGTTACGTACGTTCCATAGATCTTTAAAATCAATGAAATCCCTGTGCTTCATTTCTACGACATTATACCTGTTGTGTACCTGTGTTATTTTTTTAAGATGCATAACGCTGTATACTGTTGTATGAGCAATATCTCAAAAAGTATTAATATTTTTGTAAATTATCTTGCTTTATAATTAAAAGCACTCAAAATTATATACACATACCAAATTTTACAAAAAAATTACAAGAAATGACGATTATATTTCAAATCATAACTTCAAAACGCTCTCCTGTAAAATTTAGTTTTTGCAGATACAATAACTTACGTGGGAGGTATCGAATATAAATAAGTTAGGATCATTATTTTAATAATATTACTAGCCCAACTTTGAACATACAGTTTAAAAACTAAAATAAGAAAACTTAAAATAAGTAACATTTACAATGAGTAAATGTATAAAATATTACTTTAACTTTTGTTAAAACATTGTGACACTGAGAAATTTATTGTTTGAATGTCTGAATACGAAATAAGCTTTTTAAGTTTTTAGAAGTCAATTCCAAGATAGAATCGTTTTTCTTAGAATCACGTCTCTATAACAAACTGAATACATTACAAACTACAAAGAATGAAAAATATTAAAATTAATATAAATATTGTAAAATCAAGATTTCAAGAATAAGCTGTTTTAGTAACTAATAATACACGAGCTAGTGAAAATAGATGCAAAAACCGACTAAGGTAAAGGCAAATAACAAAAAAGGAAAACCAATACCAATCTGACGTACCACTATGGTATCTTCCTACATCAATAGAGGAGGCCCATACATCTACATACACACATACATCTACATACATCTGTTGTGTCCCAGAAAAAGTCCCAGAAATTTTTATTGTAAATTCTACATTACGAGACACAGAACCAATATCAACATTCTATACTTTAATGTACTTATCTTAAAAGCGATTTTCAATGTCTTTAATGAACCAATTTCATCTCGAACTTTTTATAAAAAAGAAAAAGTACCCTAAAGTTATAACTACAGGATAAACAACCCTACTAATTCGACGGGGTCCTGCCGTTTGGCAAAAAACGTTTCGTCAAATTTCACTTCCCAAAAAATGTATCGCAAACTTTCATTTCCCAAAAAAATATTTAGCAAATTTACGTTTCGCATTTTATTTACTTAGTCAAATATTCATTTGCCAAATTTTTACTTGCTCAAATTTTATTTAGTCAAATATACATTTAGCAAATGCTTTATTTTGTCAAAAATATATTCCTTAAGGAAGTTCGTTTAAATTTGATTTAAATTTAATATTCCGATTTAAGTTTAAATTTAATATAAAAATTAAATAAAATAAAATAAATTAAATATTAAATAAAAATTTAATATTTAAATTAAATTAAGTTATTTAAATTTAATATTTTATTTTGAAAATATTAAATTTAAATAACTTAGGTGAAAAATTTAGGTTAGATTAGAACTGCTAGAATAGTAGGTTAGGTTAGGTTTGAATTGTGACCCCAACAGAGCGCGAGCCGAGCGAGCGAAGCGAGCGTGCCGCGGCAGCGGCCGGCGAAGCGCCAGAATTAATTTTTATTGTCAGTGCAAATTAGACCAAGTTTTTAATGGAGTGAATTTAGACTCAGTAAATCATAATGATGTATAATATTTTGGAATAAATATATTTGCCAAATCATATTTGGTAAAATGAAACATTGCTATGTAATTATTTGCTAAACAAGAATTTGCTAAACATAGTTTTGCTATCTGTAAAATTGCGAAAAGATGGTTTTGCCAAATGTTTTTTTGCCAAATGAAAATTTGGGAAACAAACTTTGGTAAGTGTCACTTTGGGAAACGTTTTTTGCCAAACGTCAGTAATCCAATTTTGAGTAAGTAACTGCCTTTCAAGGGACTAAACAAAATATGTGGTTACTATGCTACTACATACTAAATTGTCAATCGAAAACACGTGCCGTTTGATTTACGATTCATCAACGAAATATAAACCTTATTCTTTAAAGATCACAGTTGATATTTAATTTTAAGAAAGTAAAGATACTGAACACTCTTTCAAGAGATTCTGAAAATAACCTTTGCACGTGTATTACGTTAAAAATGTTCTTAAGAGGTTATTTGGAGGGTTTAGTATGTGGTCGAATTAGGATTACTGACGTTTGGCAAAAAACGTTTCCCAAAGTGACACTTACCAAAGTTTGTTTCCCAAATTTTCATTTGGCAAAAAAACATTTGGCAAAACCATCTTTTCGCAATTTTACAGATAGCAAAACTATGTTTAGCATATTCTTGTTTTGTTTAGTCCCTTGAAAGGCAGTTACTTTCTCAAAATTTAATATGAACTGTAATCTTAAAAGAGTAAGGCTCATTTTGCGTTGATGAAAATCGTAAAATTTAGTTTTGTAACCACATATATTTTGTTTGATTACAGGGAATTGGCAGATTGGGCGTTAGCGCTCACTCACGCGGGGGCATGCTGTGTTTATGTTGTAGTAATCGCTGAATCTTATAGACAAGTAAGTATTTTAGTTGATAAACTTCATTTGAACCATAAGATGTTTTTTCGTTCAAAGGAAATTTGGTATCAATTTACATAATAATATATCCGTGTGGTGACGGAGTAAGAATACAATATGTCACCACTCCATTTAATCTCATGGGTGGCTTAAAAAGAAGGAAAACTTGAAATTAAACCCTATACCAATCCGTCTGGCCAGCGTGGTATTAGTAGGCCAAGTATCCCTCCGTCATGGGTCCGCTGGTCAGACGGATTGGTATAGGGTTTAATTTCAAGTTTTCCTTCTTTTTATTTCGTAAATATAATATTCACGAATAGTCCCGGTTTTTACGACACCCATGGGATGAGATGGGGTGGTGACACACTGTATTCTTACTTCGTCACCACACGGAGATCTAATAGCATCTAATAATGTTTAACTATGTTTTGTCTTTTTCAGGTATCCATATATTACGACGGCCCAGCCTGGTCAGTGACTGTATACTGCGCTTTGACACTAATAGTACTAGTGCCATTAACACAGATATCCAAGTTAAAGTACTTGGTACCGTTCTCAGCATTAGCCAATTTCGTTTGGCTTGGCTCCATATGTATTTCACTATACTACTGCCTACGAGATACGCCTAAGGTTTCAGATAGGAATTTGGCTACGTCTATCACTGGATTACCGACTTTCATTAGGTAAGACTTCACATACTATACTCTTAGAAATTATCAAAGATGCATTGTTACTTTGATTAATATAATGCGTTTTAATTATTTTTTAAACAATATTTAATTCTACCTTAAAAAAAACACTAGTCACCAGAAGTCTAAGCAGATAACTAAATAAATAAATAACCCTCACACATTCACACAACGTCATCTAGTCCCAAACTAAGCAGAGCTTGTACTATGGGTACTAGACAACGGATAAATATACTTAAATACTTTTTTTGTAAATACATACATTATACATAGAAAACACACAGACCAATGTAAACAATCATGTTCATGCACACAAAGATTAGCATTAAGCGGGAATCTAACACAAAACCTCTGCGTAGCAGTCATGTTATATAACCACTAAGCCACAGAGGTCATACAATCAAAACAACTAACGTATATTTTTCCTTTCCAGTACAAGTCTGTTTGCAATGGAAGGTATCGGCGTAGTGATGCCGGTAGAGAATGAGATGAAGAAACCTCATCATTTCCTCGGTTGCCCTGGAGTGTTGAACATCGCTATGGCAGCTGTTGCAGTTCTATACGGCTTTGTAGGATTCTGTGGTTATCTACAATTTGGTGAAGAAGTAAGAGGGAGTTTGACTCTGAATCTGCCTCAAGATGAAATGTAAGAACTTTTTTAGAATTTTTGGTCGTAGTAACGAACTAAGAATATCGCAAAGTCTTTTAATATTTCAGGATCATAAATGCATGCAGGGGTATAAATAAGGGATATCATAAAACAGAAAATTTGTACACAAACGCTGTTAAATAAGAAAAATATAACAAAATTAAACGAAATAACACTAAAAATACTTGCGACCAAATTAAATGAAAGGTAACCATGCTGATCATGGTGCTGATACGCCGAATATGATGGATGGTGTATGTGAGCAATGGATGAATGGTTTGTGAGCACTTTATGAACAACTACGAAATAAACGCGTCCGTTTTATAAACATATTTCGTTTCTGCTCCACTTCCTATTAGTCAAAGCGTGATGATACTACATAGCCTATGAGACTCCCCAATAAATGGACTATTCAACGCGGAAAGAAATTAAAAAATCGGTTCAGGAGATCCAGAGATTACCCCCTACAACGTCACAAACACACAAACTTTACCTCTTTATAATATTAGTATAGAAGTATAGATAAGCATGTTTCTTTTTCCTTTTTCAGTTTAGCGCAAGCAGCCAAGATTTTGGTAGCCTCAGTGATGTTACTCTCATTCGCACTGATATACTACGTGCCTGTCGACGTGGTGTGGAGGAAGTTACAAGATAGAGTCCCAGCGAGGAGTCAAGGTTGGGCTTTAGCTGCAGTCAGACTTGTTGGAACTTTGTTAATAGGTAAGTTTAAGATTTCCCTTCGCCTTAACAAATCTACCACATGTACCATAGTGAGTGCTACAACAAGTTTTTAGATTTTGTACCTCTCTCCCCTTTTCATTCGGGATCACTCGTGACGATCTAAGTTATTACATTACATTTTAAAAAATAACTCATTTAGGAAACTCCTATTTTTGGAGTCTGTAAAAAATAACTACATATTAGTATACTCTGAAATCCAAAGGAGACAAACCGTATTAGGCCTTAACTAAGTTAAATTAAATGCCTGTAATGTAAAGCGTAGTCTACAACGCAGTTTGTTGTAATAAATTAAAATGTTATTCAAATTGTAACAGCGCTGCGTATAATTTGACACTAAAACAGCAAGAACAACTGCATACAATGCACCAGTTGAACAGATTAATTAATAGGAATTCTGTTTACTTTATTAGATAACCCAGCCTTGTATGTACCAGTTAGTTACAACATATATTATATTCGACCAATAAACTTAGCTTTGCTATAAATTAATGCAAAAATCAAATTATGAATGAGTGATCTTACCGTTGTCTTAAATTTTATTTTTGAGCCGTTTACCTAAAGGACGTAGGTTCAAAACCTGTCTCAAGCTCCTAATTTTTTCTATTGGTTCTTATTTATTTCAACCACTTATTTCATACTAGCTGCTGTGCCCGCGACTTCGTTCGCGTGGCGGATGTTACTTACTTCGCAATTCGATTTAATACTGAAAAATCGTTTTTTAAACCTTATAACAAACAGATATACCTACACACGAATTGTAAAATTAACGAACGAACCAAAACCTTTTCAAAAACAGATCTTTACAAAGACAGATATATGAAGACTGTGTCTAAACTTATACTGAAAGACATGAGCGAACGTCATTCTTTCAAGTAAAATCTTAATACCGCGATACTGAAAATGACGTCACAGGCACAATGCCATCTGTTGTCAAATTTGTAAGTTAAAATAAATGACATCGCTTTTTTCATCATAACAGCCCATTAATGTCCCACTGCAAGGACGCGCCTCCTCCCGTGACGGAGGGATACTTGGCCTACTAATACCACGTTGGCCAGTCGGATTGGTATAGGGTTTAATTTCAAGTTTTCCTTCATTTTTATTTCGTAAAGATAATATTCACCGATAGTCCCTTAGTCGGTTTTACGGGTGGCCCCATGGGATGAGATGGGGAGGTGACATATTGTATTCTTGCTCCGTCACCACACGGATAATCGCTAATTAATTATGAATGAATACATTTGCACGCCACGTTATGGTGCGGCAGAATTACCTGCCTCGGTGGCGCGGCGGTCGCATTACATGGCTGGCGTGCATGAGGTCGCGGGTTCGATTCCCATGGAGGACAATTGTGATACACAAACTATTGTCCTTAGTCTGGATGTTCTTTGTGTCCGTTAAATTGATATTTTTAAAGGCTAGTGTGAAGACTTATAATTGATATTACACATACGATTCATGGTTAATTTTATTAACATTTAAAAGGAATAACTTATTAATAGCACTTAATAATAAAATAGTTATATATTATTTAAAAACTCATTTATTTTATGATTACTACTGGTAACGCCATCTCGTGAACAAAAGAAACGAAATTTAAATTCATTCAACATTGAACCAAATCCATTTTTCATGACCCCTGATTTGTATTGGACTGTTCTAATAAAGAGATCTAGCGATATCTCGAGTATTACTTATCCGATTCCGATTGTTTTATTATAGTACTAGCTGCTGTGCCCGCGACTTCGTTCGCGTGGCGGATGTTACTTACTTCGCAATTCGATTTAATACTGAAAAATCGTTTTTTAAACCTTATAACAAACAGATATACCTACACACGAATTGTAAAATTAACGAACGAACCAAAACCTTTTCAAAAACAGATCTTTACAAAGACAGATCTATGAAGACTGTGTCTAAACTTATACTGAAAGACATGAGCGAACGTCATTCTTTCAAGTAAAATCTTAATACCGCGATACTGAAAATGACGTCACAGGCACAATGCCATCTGTTGTCAAATTTGTAAGTTAAAATAAATGACATCGCTTTTTTCATCATAACAGCCCATTAATGTCCCACTGCAAGGACGCGCCTCCTCCCGTGACGGAGGGATACTTGGCCTACTAATACCACGTTGGCCAGTCGGATTGGTATAGGGTTTAATTTCAAGTTTTCCTTCATTTTTATTTCGTAAAGAGAATATTCACCGATAGTCCCTTAGTCGGTTTTACGCCACCCATGGGATGAGATGGGGAGGTGACATATTGTATTCTTGCTCCGTCACCACACGGATAATCGCTAATTAATTATGAATGAATACATTTGCACGCCACGTTATGGAGCGGCAGAATTACCTGCCTCGGTGGCGCGGCGGTCGCATTACATGGCTGGCGTGCATGAGGTCGCGGGTTCGATTCCCATGGAGGACAATTGTGATACACAAACTATTGTCCTTAGTCTGGATGTTCTTTGTGTCCGTTAAATTGATATTTTTAAAGGCTAGTGTGAAGACTTATAATAATTGATATTACACATACGATTCATGGTTAATTTTATTAACATTTAAAAGGAATAACTTATTAATAGCACTTAATAATAAAATAGTTATGTATTTAAAAACACATTTATTTTATGATTACTACTGGTAACGCCATCTCGTGAACAAAAGAAACGAAATTTAAATTCATTCAACATTGAACCAAATCCATTTTTCATGACCCCTGATTTGTATTGGACTGTTCTAATAAAGAGATCTAGCGATATCTCGAGTATTACTTATCCGATTCCGATTGTTTTATTATAGTATAGATAGATACCTACTTTAAACTTAATACCTAAAAACTACGTATCTATGTATTTTAATATCTAAAGCGCGCTTATTCCGAGAAGAGTCAATAAGAACCACGTCCGTTCGCATTAAGAGTCAATGTGAATGAAATTATATAGATGCACCGGTTGGCCGTTTCGGACGTTAAACAAAAATCAACCGTACTGCCGTACTCATACTGGCGCGGCGACATTTGGAAATTTTCTTTCATCTAAATCTTGTGTGTTTATAAACCGATTTCTATAATTTTTTTTTTATGAATAAGGTATTAAAGTGTACTTTTGAAATATGGGAGTTTGAAAAAGATATGTCTATGCAAATTACAATATATTTATGTATTTAATACACTTTGAAGAAAACCCTAACGATTAAACAGGTTATTGTGACTAATATATAAAAGATAGATATATACTATTCAGGACTTTTTTGTTCATCGTTTGAAGACCATTATTTTTGTAATACATATTTTTGGCGTATGATCAACGTATGCGATGATAAGAGCTCGAACGCGCTTTTTTTCAACCGACTTGCTTCAAATTTTTCGTCACTGCTCAGCTCCTATGTGTCTTAGCGTTATGTTATACAGCCTATAACCTGCCCGGGAGTATGGACTACAATTGTACCAAGTTTGGTTAAAATGCCTTCAGTAGTTTTTGACCCATGCGTGCACATACAGACAGACAGACAGACAGACAGACAGACAGACAGACAGACAGACAAAAAATTTATTGATTGCATTTTTGGCATTAGTATCGATCACCATTCATCCTCCAATTTTAATTTTTAACATATATTCAATGTACAGAATTGATCTCTCTACAGTTTTATTATAAGTATATAGATAGATAGATACCTACTTTAAACTTAATACCTAAAAACTACGTATCTATGTATTTTAATATCTAAAGCGCGCTTATTCCGAGAAGAGTCAATAAGATCCACGTCCGTTCGCATTAAGAGTCAATGTGAATGAAATTATATAGATGCACCGGTTGGCCGTTTCAGACGTTAAACAAAAATCAACCGTACAGCCGTACTCATACTGGCGCGGCGACATTTGGAAATTTTCTTTCATCTAAATCTTGTGTGTTTATAAACCGATTTCTATAATTTTTTTTTTTATGAATAAGGTATTAAAGTGTACTTTTGAAATATGGGAGTTTGAAAAAGATATGTCTATGCAAATTACAATATATTTATGTATTTAATACACTTTGAAGAAAACCCTAACGATTAAACAGGTTATTGTGGCTAATATATAAAAGATAGATATATACTATTCAGGACTTTTTTGTTCATCGTTTGAAGACCATTATTTTTGTAATACATCTTTTTGGCGTATGATCAACGTATGCGATGATAAGAGCTCGAACGCGCTTTTTTTCAACCGACTTGCTTCAAATTTTTCGTCATTGCTCAGCTCCTATGTGTCTTAGCGTTATGTTATACAGCCTATAACCTGCCCGGGAGTATGGACTACAATTGTACTAAGTTTGGTTAAAATGCCTTCAGTAGTTTTTGACCCATGCGTGCACATACAGACAGACAGACAGACAGACAGACAGACAAAAAATTTATTGATTGCATTTTTGGCATTAGTATCGATCACCATTCATCCTCCAATATTAATTTTTAACATATATTCAATGTACAGAATTGATCTCTCTACAGTTTTATTATAAGTATAGATTACCCGCGCTCTTGGTATTAAGCCCTTTCAGACAGGGACTTTACAAACACCTATTTTAAAAGTACAAAGAACAACCTCTAGGCAATCATTTATAGACCGCAGAAACAATTGCCCTACGTGGAATTCGAACCCACGCACAACCTAGTGCGAGGTGAGCGACAACAACTAATTGTAATATTGCAGTTTGTTTCACAATTACAAAGCTTGAGCAATTTCTAAGTAATTGGTGATATTTTCGTCTCGTAGTTGACATAAATGTTGACTTAAAGACAATCCACAGAACTTCCAGAGAGGAATGTAAGAGGTATTTAATCCGCCCATATCGGCTACTAACGTGACTCAGCGACTGCTATTACTAAAAGAACAAACTTAACCAGCTCTTGATAGCTCACGGCAGACTGAGTTCTGATAAATTACCATAGAACGGTCACCCATCTATAATACAACCTCACCGAAGTTGATGAACTAAAGTTTTAAAATGATTAACAAAACCAAAATTCCTTTAATCTTTACAATTAAACCTTATCTATATAATACAGTGTTTGTACACAAAGACAATACACTACAAAGCGGACACCCATCTACTTAATAACCTCACTGTCGTAACTTAACCTAACTTTTAACATGATGCTATATTTGTTACAGTCGGTATCGCCAGTGCAATTCCTCGACTAGAACTTTTCATGGAGCTCGTTGGTGCCGTATGTCTTTCCATCATGGGATTGCTTCTACCAGTGGTCGTTGAAACTGTATGGAGATGGAACAAAGACATTACACTGTACTCCTTTACAGTACTAAAGAATTTATTGATAGGTATATTCTCTATTGTAGCTTTGGTGTCAGGAGTAACGTATGCCATCATGGCTATTGTACAAGAACTGTGATTTTTTAACTGTAAATTTCGATGTAAATAATTGTAATAAAGTATTTAATATTATGTAATAACTTGTTTTTTTTTCTTTGTGTGGTGAATGAAGAAATTAAAATACACATAATCTCACCCATGTCGAATTAACTTAGGTACTGTCTTAGCGACTATTCTGTCGCAAAGAAATAACCGTAGCTAATCAATGTAAATGGTATTTGGATCACACAAATAATTAGCTAATCTGTGTGGTGACGGAGTAAGAATACAATATGTCACCACCTATCCGTGAATAATACTTTTACGAAATAAAAAGAAGGAAAACTTGAAATTTAATCCTATACCAATCCGTCGTCTCCTTTCAAACGACTTGTTCGTTTTGTCAACATGTCTATGAAAATACGTTTTTTGGTACTACGGAACCTTAACCATATTTATATCTATAAAAAAGTTGTTTATTGAAACAGAACTCTAACTGCATCACATTACAAGCATTTTTCTAATACCACAAGTCATTCTAATGATCAGGAAGTCAATAGGTATCTATCTCCAGCAATTTTTACAAGGTCTTTTGTAATAACAGATATAAATATTTCAAAGTTCACTGGACCATACAACTACATAATTGCTGTAATATACTTCAATTATACTTCTACTGATTGTAATGAATGTATGGTTAGGTTGCCTTGTTGAATATAATAAGGTTCTGGGTCCACTTGGAAAAATATGAAGTCATTCGTGTACGTAATTATCAAAATATGCATTCGTTCTTGCTTTACAGTAGAAGATTTATCTGCGGGAAACACAAACATTTCCTTTATAATTCGAAACGTTTTAACGTTTTAACAAAGTAAAATCAATTTGTTTGCCCTTAATTTAAACCAATTTCGTTTATACCAGAAGATTCGTATTTTTGAAAACAAAATAACTCAAATAGATGATTTTTTATGAGTGTAGGTTGTAATTATACAGCCTTTCCTTTCTTTGAGTTCTAGTATTAAAAACAGATACAACCTAATTGAGAACCTCCACCTAATTATGCACTCGATCCTAAATAAAACTAAGCCAAGAAATAATTACTAAATTCGACTCACGGATAGTTTACGCGGGAGTCGAACATGCAATTCCGCAGAAGCAATTAGTATAACATTCCTTGGAATGTTATACTAATTGCATGTAACTTGTTATATCCTAGTCCTGATAAAGCACAATAAAACTTAATCAATGTATCACTAATCACGTTAGCACCTATAATAATAATTACATCTAACAATTAAATGAAAACACAATCACGATGACGGGCATTTTTGATAAGTTCCCCCAAAACATCCTGTTGAACGTATCATTAGAAACATTACGATGACTTTAATTAACTTCTTTGCAAATCACTGTTTCCTTTTCACTGATTGTGGTATATTTTTATATCGGATGATTATAAACATTCAATGCTTAGCCTAGGCTCCTGGGTTGTTCTGGTTTCCATATGGGAAACAAAGAGTGATAACCGTCGTCGTACCTCATCGAAAATAAAGACATGAGAAAAAAAATTGTAGGTCGATTCGACAGGATTCAAATCTGTGATTTCTGAGTAATGCCTTAGTCGCACTAAATATTTTTCATTTGCTTAAGTGATAGACAGCTTAAATGGCGTAAATCTGTAAAAGACCCAGACTCCTTTTAAATCATCTAAGGCTTATAAAAGGTATAAACAGAAAATGAGAATTCAAGTACTACTTCGGGTTAGAATTTTTTATCGTAATTTAGTTTTTTTTTTAAACGTTTTGAGTTTGAAAACGATTTTTTTAATCCGAATTTATTTGATTTATATTATTAGGTTAATGAGGCAGACGAACAACCAGTCCACTTTATTGTAAATGGTAGCCATTGCTTATGGACGTCAGCATATCCAAAACCGAGTTAAGCCCAGAGTTATGTTCCATAACCCTGTTATACCCACTAGCTACAGTAAAATATACAGTCCATGCCTAAGAGGCACGTTTAGCTGCCAATTCCTTCGTCTATTTCTCGTCTGACATAGCTCATAAAAAATAACATAGCACCGTAATAACATAGCGTAAGCACATTGTCAATGATCTAGATTACATACATACATATTACCCGCATGAATATTGAATATATCTGTCATAACTTGTCATAACTATTGGAACGGCCTCGATAGATTGACGCATAGTTGATCAATGTCATGGTAGGCAGTGTACATGCCTTTGTCATTGTTACATTAGTTAAATACCGCTAGCATAAGAGCTCAAATACCGCTGAATGTAGATAATTGTCCGTGTGATGACGGAGTAAAAATACAATATGTCACCTCCCCATCTCATCCCATGGGTGTCGTAAAAACCGACTAAGGGACTATCCGTAAATATTATCTTTACGAAGTAAAAAGAAGGAAAACTTGAAATTAATTTCAAGTTTTCCTTCTTTTTACTCTATACTAATCCGTCTGGCCAGCGTGGTATTAGTAGACTAAGTATCCCTCCGTCACGGGAGGATGCCCGCCCCTGTAGTGGGACATTAAATGGGCTGTTATGAAGATGAAGTAGGTAAATATATATGAGGTTTACATTGTTAGCTTTTACAGGTTACCTGCTCTTTTCGGTAGACACATTAGTTAAACAATACAAAAGTATTCTGTATGATGTAGATGAGCACTGCAAACTGCCTATCTATTCTCTAGTGGGGCATTAATTGGTAGTTATAATAAGGACACCTTACAGACTGTAATTGGGCAAAATAACAAAACAGTCTTTTAAATTGATACATCTTAATTCAACAAATAATAAGTTACATACATCATTCATTCAAACAAAGAAAACATTAATTCAGTTTAAATTAAACCTTCAACACAATCATTTTAAACAGACCAAAACAGCCATTTTTGAAGTCAACTTCCTCTATTAAATTATTACGTTTGCAAAGATCTGAATACGCTGTTCGTTTTGATTATAAGCCTGTATGTTCAGTGATAAAGTCTCTGATAGTTGGAGCAGCAATATCAGCAAAGACACTTGGTGATAATGGGTAGCCACATCCACGACCGTACGACACTATTCCAACAGCCATACCGTCTTGAGTAGCTGCACCGCCGGAGTCTCCCTGAAAACAAAATATGACAAACCTTATAATTTTGAATTTGGAATATAATTGAACGATGATTGCCATCTTGAAAGATAGCCCTAATAAAGCCGAAGATGAAAACGAGTCATAGGCATGAAATGATTTTACACCATCGTGATCACTAAGACAGTATTACTTAATTCACACTATAAATATTACATAAGAGGTCCGTCATAGAAAAGAGGAAACATGTCCCGGTTGATTATACAGCAATTTAATTTTTCGGCATACAAAGGAATTCTCGAGCCTTTTGTTTGTGAGTGCGAGACGATATTGGACACTCCATCTGACTATGACATCTAGACCGGAATCTAACTAGAGTGATTTTGTTTTGGGAAAGGCGAAAGAGGATCAAATAGACAGTTTTTTACCTATTATATGAGTTGGCTTGTAATAATAATTATATATTTATATGACTTTGAACACTCATTAAGCATCCACGATTAGTTATCGACAAAATACTTTTCGACTTTCCTTTCAGGCTTCATTTCCCCGGGGTTTTAATAGAGCTGATACCGTTTGGTAATTGGGTAATTAGGCTTGCCCTAATTATCATTGCGCTTAAGTCAGAAATAATAATGATTATTTTTTCGATAATACGTTTTTGGAGGAAAAACTAAATATCAACAATTTACGGCGGGGCTTTTTGCGGAAAAAAGATTATACAAATGAACAGTTTTTTTTAAATATCTTTTTTGACAATCGCCAACGTGGTTTGAGAGCTTATTTAGTTAAAATTATGAAAATAATGGACAAAACAAAACAGCTCCCTTCTGTTGTCAATACCTAAAACTATAATACGAAAACATAATTAGACGTCACTCAAACGATAAAGAATATTATTGGAAGGAAATTCGATTACTGGCAAAGAGTTTTCGATTACATGAGTTCTATTATCTAGAGAGACTTTTGAAGGAAATTAAACGAGATTAAATTGGGTGTGCACATGATTTATCCTAATGTAGGTTAAAAAGTACATACAGTATGAGTTTGACTTTACGAATAGTATATTGAACTTGTCGCTATAGTGTTTAAGGCTAATGTAGAATTTTTTTTACAAATCTATGTCTTTTATTAGGTGAGGCTACCTACTGAGGTTTTTCTCCCACGGAAAAAAGGTACCTACTGGATGCGATGAAGGAGCAAGAATACAAGATGTGTAGTCACTTTTTCTTATCGAAAAAGATGTGCGAGTTTAAAACATTGTAAATTCCACGCAAAAGTGAAATTTAGCTATTGTATAAATGATTTTCACCAGTAACTAGTAACAAGTTACTAACAAGTTTATACTTATAAACTACTTTTGCAAATAATACACACCTGGCATGTTCCTTGTCCTCCGAAAACGAAGTTACCTCCACACCATTGGTTCTCAGTCAACACGTCAGAGTACACCAGCATACAAGTGTCTTGGTCAACCACGGGGATGTCGACGGCCATCAATTGTTCTGGTATAGTTGTTGCAGTGAACTGCAAAATAAAAGCAAATAACGTTGCTAATTAAAAGTATCACTGACAAGTATTGGAAGGAGCGACATAGTCATATTATGACAAAGCTCCGTAAATAAAGATTTAAATAAAAGTAATGGAAGAAGTGTGTTAAGTTTTTTTGGACACAATTGCCAGAATTGATGATGGAGATTAACACCATCACCGTCACTTTCGACTACGGTCCAACATTGATCTTGCTACCTGGTAAAAATGGGAGGAGGATTTGGCCTCACTAATTTGGACAGATCATCGTGTTGGCGTTTGGTCTCGTAACTTTCTGCCTTCGGTATTGCCAACAATGACTTGTTTTTCGAGATTGCCAACCCTCCTTCTTAATATAGTTACATGACTAAAATAAATATACCCTTGTTTTTCCCCAGCCACTGACTAAGGTCCTTGTGTCTCCTACCATTGGTCTTCCTTTTGGAGGCAAAGCAATAGGCTGGATGACGTCACTAAACTTTATGGGTTTCGTAGTCCTCATAACCGCTACATCTTTGTCAAACGGTGGGTCATCATAAGATGGGTGTGCTACCACATTGTAAATGGGTATTATGGTACCATTTTTTCGGTATGTGCTTCCAGCCCGCAGTACCACCGTTGATGGGTCTACACTGAAATTCAATGTCGATGAATTTATTGAGTTTAATTACTGCGATTGTATTAATCATGATGATAATGATTGTATTTTTTTATATTATAAAGAATTAATATCTAATATAAACTTACTCTTGTGCACAATGTGCTGCAGTAAGGATATATTCATCACTGACGATGAATCCTCCGCAGAAATATGACTGATTTACAATAAACGACACCTGATAAGGATGGTCTTCTATAGACGCGTTGTATCCTCCTACAATCCTATGGTCTAACGGTTGAGCTTCTTCGCTGTTAATTAAATTTGATTGGATTGGATTTAAAATACCACCAAGGCTGGAAATGCTACCAAGGTTGAATGATGCAACTGTAAAAAAAATGTATTTATATATACATAATATATGTATTTGGGGGATGCCTATGTCCAACAGTGGACGTCCATTGGCTGATGGTTGAATGAATGAATGAATGAAGGGAGAATAAGGAAAAAATATGGCAGAGAAAAAAATACTTAGTGAGACCACCGTAAAGGAAAAGTATGCAGATATTATTTTTAAGGACTTAGAATACAAATCTAGGTAAATATTGATAAACCTTGAAACTATAAGACGAAATTTAAATGACACTTAAAACTTTACAGTAATGTTTATGAGTAGTATAAATTTGGTTCAAACATTTTCAGTCTATAAAGTTTGACGTGAAAGATAGGTATATCTCGGTCTAATAGACCCTGACCAACACCAGAGTCCTATAATCCGTAAAATAAGTTATCTGAAATATTTCAGCGTAGGCATATTTACCAAAGCTTTTATTTTTAAAACACATACCTGCACCAAGCAACACAAACACAAATGAAGCACGATACATAATGTTGTCACTCATAACTGAGAATCTTCATCTGACATAGTATACTAATAATTATTTGTTATATAGTCACTTTATCTATGCAATATAAATCACCCACATAATAGTCTTAATTAAGTTTTTCTGTCTGCTGGCGATAGTGGTAACCTCTAACGTCAGTGTGTGCTTGGCCTAAACCAATGCCATAAAAGGCTGATAACAGACTTGCGACTAGAACTATCGCAAGATCTTTAAAAGCTATGAATAATAGTAAGTGGTAACAACTGCTCATGGAGGTTTCAGCAATTCTAGGTTACTGCTAAGTCACCCGAGACCCTTCCCATATCGCAACGTGCTATGATTAATAGCCCTCTAAGTAATTTCACCAAGTACTTAAGTTCTTAAGAAGGCACGTTCAGTAACTTCATTTAATTATAGTGTACTGCCGAATCACACCTGCTCTTCCAGCTTTGTATCACAAAAACTTTTACAAATATTAAATTAAACCATCTCATGTCATGGACGTCGGAAATACCGACTAGGACTTGACAAACAAGAACACACTTGGAAAATGCACAAAAAATAAACGATAGAGTGGTTAACATGAAACCCTATACTAATCCGTCTGGCTAACGTGGAACCAGTATGTCAGGCTTCCCTCCACCATTTAATGCACCCCATCTATTGAGTGCGGCATTAATAGGCTGTTATAATAAGGACACCATAAAGACCATCGTGTTGGCAGTAAGGCATAATAACAAAAAAGACTTTAAATTGATACATTTTAATTCAACACATGTTAGATACATAATTCATTCAAACATTAGAAAAATATCAGGGTACAACAAACGTAATCCATTTTGGACCAAAACATTTTAGCACAGGTCAAAACAACCAGTTTTAAAAACAATCGTCATGTGAACTCAAGTGGCTTAGCGCGTCAAGCGTCAAAGGCGTAATCTCCGATGACGCTGGTTCAAGCCCTGTCTCGAGTATCAATTGTATTTCATTTTCTTTCATTATTTTCTAAGTCTTCCTCCTGTGTTAAAATTATCACGTTTGTTAAGTCTTGAACAAAAACAAACTGCAATCGTTTTTATTATAAGCCTGTATGTTCAGTGATGAAGTCTCTGATAGTTGGAGCAGCAATATCAGCAAAGACACTTGGTGATAAAGGATAGCCACATCCACGACCATACGACACTATGCCAACAGCCATGCCGTCTTGAGTAGCTGCTCCGCCAGAATCTCCCTGAAATAAAAATATTGATGCTTCTTGACTATTTTTTTAAAGACATTTTTCGCCCACAGTACCAAGGGACTGAGGACGGTGTCGCAGGGACTTTTACAAACTTTACATTAACAGACACAAAGAGGTTTGCGCAGCCGCTACCTGGTGCAGGACGGCTTTCCATACAAGCAGTTTGTTATACTCTCATCATATCATAACAGCCCATTAATGTCCCACTTGCAGGGACGGGCCTCATCCCGTGACGGAGGGTTACTTGGCCTACTAATACCACGCTGGCCATACGGATTGGTATAGGGTTAATTTCAAGTTTTCCTTCTTTTTATTTCGTAAAGATGGTAGTTACAGTTATTCCCTTAGTCGGTTTTTACGACACCCATGGGATGAGATGGGGTGGTGACATATTGTATTCTTACTCCGCCACCACACGGATAATATACTGTTTCTACCTTGATAGAAAGTGAGAAATTGAAGATGAGGACAACCAGTGAGAGTCATTAAATGACTAATTATTGCCATAATTTCCACAGGTTGATCAAGTTCTGCGTCGGCGCGTGGTCTTTTTGGTGAAAACTACTAAAAATGATACATACCTGACAAGTGCCTTGTCCTCCAAACACGAAGTTGCCTCCGCACCATTCGTTTTCAGTCAGCACTGTTGAGTACACTACCGTACAACTGTTATGGTCGACCACTGGAATGTCAACAGCCATCAGTTGTTCAGGAATACTACTTGCTCCAAACTGCGAAAAACAAAGCGAACTTAATTGTATGTTAAATATAGATAAGATAACATTGAAAACTGAATTTTATTGTATAACTGAATTGATTATGCTAAGTTTGGGCACGTTGACAGAATAGTTGTTCAAAGAATAACAAAGAAATTTTACAGCGTAAACCTTATAGGTAACATCGATAGGAGACGCCCTAAAATAACTTGCAAAGACCTATTAGTGAAATTCTTCAGAAAAGATAAGTATAGATTCAGAAAAGAGAAGTCTGTCGCATTTGAAACCGAACCGTATAAGAAACAAAGGAGAAATACGTCTAGAAGAAAAATTTTCATGCATACAGTCACTTGCAAATGCCACCGTGTGTAAAAACACACATCTTAAAGATACCCAGGAATCTAGTGAGAGCAGTATCACTATATTCTTAGTGTTATCGGTTTACAAGTCTTAAATAAACATAATTACCCTTGTTTTTCCCCAGCCACTGACTAAGGTCCTCGTGCCTCCTACCATTGGTCTTCCTTTTGGAGGGAGAGGTATAGGCTTAATGACGTCACTAAACTCTATGGGGTCCGCAGTTTTCATAACCGCTACATCTTTGTCAAATGGTGGGTCGTCGTAAGATGGGTGTGCTACCACCTTGGCTATGGGTATTATGGTACCATTTTTTCTGTATGTACTTCCAGCTCGCAGGACTACTGTTGATGGGTCTACACTGAAATTTAAAATTGATGCATTTCAATAAATTTTGATTTTTCAAATTTTGATCCAACTCAATAGTTGGATTAATTTGGATTAACCTTGCCCATAGTACAAGCAAAAACAAAAAATATTTTTTAACTTACTTTTGTGCACAATGTGCCGCAGTAAGTATGTATTCTTTACTGACGATAAATCCACCGCAGAAATATGACTGATTCACAATAAACGACACTTGATATGGATGGTCTTCTATAGACGCGTTGTATCCGCCTACAATCCTGTGGTCTAATGGCTGAGCTTCTTCGCTTTTAAATGGTTTCAGAAGACCACCAAGGCTGGTAAAGCTACTTAGGTCGAATGGTGCAACTGTAAAAATATAAATATTATATTACTTTTAAATCTAAATAAAGGGGAAGGCAGAAAACTTCGTCTCATCCCATGTGTTGTCAAAGGAATGGTTTTTAGACATTTTCTCTTAGGTCTTAAAATACAAATTCAGGTAAGAAAAACTTAAAGCTTAAAAACAATAAGCCAAAATTTTATGTTTTTTCAAATCAGATCACGCAGAATAGCTCTAAACTTAGCCCTTTCTTTTCTTTTGAGCTTTTTTATATTTCCATAGTACGACCTGGTTTCTGATTTATCACATATGTGGTGATTGCAAAGATTGGATTGGTGATCCAGTTAGTGGTAGCTAGTAGTTTAAATAAACTACTTTAGTTAACTAAAAGTTTTTCCAAATTTTTATTTTTAATTTCACATACCTGCACCAAGCAACACAAACACAATTGAAACACGAAACATCATGATTGTAACACTCATAACAGGGAATCTTCATTTGACATAGTACACTAATAATTCTTTGTTATATAGTCACTTTATCTGTACATTAGTATTTAATATAAATCACCCACATGATAGTCTTAATTGAATTTTTCTGTCTGCTGGCGATAGTGTTTACCTCTAAAGTCAGTATGTGTTTGGCCTACGCCAATGCCATAAAAGGCTGAATACAGACTTGCGACTAGAACTATCGCAAGATATTTGAAAGCTGTGACCGACACGTTTGGGTGACATAATGGATCAATTCGGACCTCTTAAAAGGGAATATTGTATAGGATTGCCTTTCTTAAATAATAGTATGGTAAAGCACGTAGTCAGCAGAGCCAATGGCATCAGGTGCTTAAAATTTAGGAATGGTTAATGCAAACTGAGATCAACGATTATGTAAAAGTTGTAATATTTCAAACACGGAAGAAAGAATCAAAAGGAAGTGCTAAGTAGGCGTGGTACGCGTGTCACTAATACGCGCTGGTACGCATAATTTGTCACATCATAGGTAAATACGTAACGCAAATATCACCCTTATGAACAACAAGACAACTTAAGACAACTAAGAAGTCCAAATCACTACTAATAAACCTTTTAGCATTTAGGAAATGAAGAGTTTGATTGTGATGATAATTAAAGTGACGCTAAGACCTCATTCAATGACTATATCTTCCAGAATTAATCCACATTAGCCATCATCACAAAAAGTCGCTCCATAGAGTGAGACATGCTAAAACATCTGCTTCAAACAACTCGCGAATAAAAATCGCAATGTACGAAAACGACCACAGATAAGCTACCGTTACGCTTATAAATAATGGAAACATTGCTTTCCCATCGACACATCGCATGCTTTGAATAGTAAATTAATTGTAGGTATTACTTTTAACTTAAGTACTAAGTATACCTATTTGAATATATATACATCAAGTAGGTTGCATACATTGTTGCTTTGTTAGATTAGGTTTACATAAATGGTAGACTTGATAATAACAACATTTCTAAACTTTGTTGCATATAATGCAATTCAATTATAATATTGTAAACTTTTTTTGTAAGCAAACGTCACTCGAGCCAGGCATCAAATGACTTCCCTAAGGTATTACACCTATTTGGTGGACCTAAAATTTTTTTTTAAATGTTCAAGAGTAAAGGGAAAAGACACACAAATTGGTGCGCTAATCTGTGTTGTGATGAAATAGATAATGTCACCAACCTATCATGAGCTGTACTAACAGTTTACACTAGGAAACGGCATTACAACGATAGCAACACAAATGCTTCTGCAAAACGGGAACTATACCAATTCGAATAAACGTGAATGAAGTACTATTATTAATAGAACTATACTAACGGGATATGTACCATGTTTATAGTTGTTGAGTTTCCGATATTTCGACGCTGTTACAAGCGCCATGATCACGGATCACGTCGAAATATCGGAAACTCAACAACTCTAAACATGGTAAATATCCCGATAGTACGTTTAATAATAGTGAACGTGACCATCACAGTTTAAATAAGTAAATGAACTAATTCGAATAATACATCATTATGCCAAATACAATAATATACTATAATTACTGAAAGAAATCCAGCATCAAATCAAACTTTCAAATGATGCCATGAGCCAATTATGTTTACTTATAAAAAGCATCTAAACACTCAGGCAGCAGGTAAATCTTCAAAAAATATATTTTTATATAAAGGATGGGCAAAATAATTAAATGATATGAACGATTCAATTCGTGCTTTATACAAATCTATCATACTCCAGTAAAATAAGCATTCAACCTCGGAATGGAAGCGAATAAGCTGTAAATTTGCATAAACCTTTGTTTTGGTGTACTAATGACTGGTGGAAAAGTCTCATATGATCACGTGTCTGCGTCATAAGTTATTCAAGGTCAAAGGTCACGAAAATCAGTTTTTTTCCCATTATCTCGTTTTCTATGGGAAATACGCATTTAACGTCATTATAAATATTGTAGATCATAAAAATTGTCTACAATTTTATATCAAGCATTATTTTGTATCATGAACCGTTTTCGAGATATACTCAAAGAGTAGAGTGCACGCACCTGTACATTAGTGTACATAAAGAAGTCATGTGAAATGCGGTGCTAGTTTCTATAGTTGAGATAAGTTAACTATGAAAAATTGATATTAGGATAAAGATACAGTTATTATTATTAATTTATATTTTTTTTTTTTGTACGAATGTGCGCCCGCCACTCGTTGCGCTATATCTCGAAAATGGTAGGTGATACGGAAAAATGTTTTGAACAAAAATTGTAGACCATTTTGTGATCTACAATATTTATAAGGACGTAAATGGCGTATTTCCCATAGAAAACGAGATAATTGGAAAAAACTGATTTTCGTGACAAAGACCTTGAATAACTTATGACGCAGACACGTGATCATATGAGACTTTTCTACCAGTCATTAGTACACCAAAACAAAGGTTTATGCAAATTTACAGCTTATTCGCTTCCATTCCGAGGTTTGCCCCTATTTTAGCCTTATTTGACTGTACTATCAGTCCTGGTTCCGTAATACATTTGATCATTGTACATAGTAAAAAAACTGTTAATTATGTTATCAATACCTAAACTATTTTGTATAGTATCCGATAACTAAGGCATTTTATCCATAACAATTTAAAAATATATAAAAAAAATATACTTAATGGGCATTCCATTAATTCCAATTGTTAATATGTATAAAATAAAAAAAACTAATCAATATAACTACAAACGTGTAAACGAGACGTCACCATGATTTACAATCGGCTACTTTTTGTATTTATCGGTACAGGTAAGAATCCATTCCAATTATTAAGTCTTTACCCAAATGCATTTGCTTTTAAAAGGGTCATACCGCTTATAGTGTGGTAACTCATAAAAAGATTCTGCATCTGGCTTGATCTTTAGATTTTGACACTATTTAAGTAATGCTTTTAGTAAAATCATTAGCTAGATACATCTATTGTATTTTGGTTTGAACCGTGATCGAGTCTAGGATCTTGTAAGTTTTTTATACAATAAAAATATTTCAATTGCCATTTACAAATGGCCAAGCCCTTATTAGTTACGATAAAAAACTAACCGACTAAGAGACTAACCGTAACTACTATCTTTACGAAATAAAAAGAAGGAAAACTTGAAATTAAACCCTATACCAATCCGTTTGGCCAGCGTGGTATTAGTAGGCCAAGTAACCCTCCGTCACGGGAGGAGGCCCGTCCGTGCAGTGGGACATTAATGGGCTGTTAAGATGATGAATATACTAACTAGAAATATTATAACTGTCTAGTTTTTTTACCACGCCACGATATTATTCCCTAAAAACCTAAGAACATGGAAATCGTTACATTACTCGTGCCTTCTAGATGGATAGCGTTTTTCCTAGTTATGCCCCGATAGTGCTGACGCAGGATTCTACCTCGAAGTGAGGCCTACTTCGGTAATCTCACTTAACCCAATGAACTCTCTATACTGTTTTCTTTTTCAGTTGCGTCACTAGATTTAAGGAAAGGACCGGAGCTGAGTGAAATAATCAGTTCTGAGCCAACTGCAACTTATATTAAACGGCATCCGTACATGGTGGCCTTACATGTACGGTCAATGTATTTTGGGATGTTCACAGCAGATTTCTTTAAATGTGGAGGATTTATTATCAGCGAATATTACGCTCTCACCGCTGCACACTGTTTAATGAACATGTAATCTTATTTCTTTTAATAGTTATGGTCCAGGAATATAAAATCTGTTAAGTACGAGATGAAGTTCTGATCTTATCCGATAAATGGTCTTTAGGAACTTTCTAATAACTCTTTAATTTTTACTTATATAAATTCTTTACGTGTAAATGAGGAAAAACACGGCGACACTCTCTTGTGGACACTACCCAAGGCTACTCAATAGTGTATTCGTACTTAACTCACAAAGAAACGATACCTACCACATCAGCAAAAAATACTTACTATTTATATTTAACTTTTTCAGTTACGTCTCTGAAGAATTATTCCTTCGCGTTGGCTCCACTTATAGTCACAAAGGAGGCTCCATCATACCTGTATCAGAATATATACCACATCCTCGATACAACACCATAAGCCACGATAATGATGTCGGTGTTCTAAAGACAATAGAAAGTTTTATATTTAGTAATAAAGTACAACCAATTCAATTGATATCAAAGAGGGGTACTCTTGAGGAGGGTTCAAAAATTACTGCTAGTGGCTGGGGACAAACCAATGTGAGTGTTAAGGCAAAATTTTACTGGTCCTTATAGTAATGAACTTCTAGCACGCATTAATAACAACATTTTAAATATACAATGTAGAATTCATTTACTCATTTCTAAAATTCTCTATCAGGGTTTCAAAAAATCATAAAATTCTGCATCAGCATCGAACAAAAACACTGCAAAAAAACGACAAAAATGAATGGATAACCCATTTTTTTAGCCAACAAATATTTACATCATCAATATCAATCGATGTCCACTGCTGGAGATAGGCCTCCTACAAGGATTGCCTCCTTGTGTGGTCTTTTGGAAAAATAAAAGTTAAAAGTTTTGATAAAAGAGGGAAGCTTGAATTTTCCTAGCACTGTCTTGTATTTTCAGAATGACATGGCACCGGAACGTCTCCAAGCTGTCACTGTTCGTGTAGCGAATTACAATACGTGTTATTATAATTATGGACAAACGTTAACTAGGAATATGTTTTGTGCTGGTGATATGGCAAATGGCGGAGAGGATTCATGTAAGGTAATATAAAATTAAATTTGTTCCTCTTATATTTTCGCATTGTAGAGAATATCATCATAACAGCCCACTAATGTCCCACTGCAGGGACGGGCCTCCTCCCGTGACGGAGGGATACTTAGCCTACTAATACCACGCTGGTCAGACGGATTGGTATAAGGTTTAATTTCAAGTTTTCCTTCTTTTTACTTCGTAAAGATAATAATATTTACGGTTAGTCCCATAATCGGTTTTTACGACATCCATGGGATGAGATGGGGTGATGACATATTGTATTCTTACTCCGTCACCACATGGACAAGTGTAGAGAATATGTTTCGTAAAAATTCGAGGAACAAAATAAAATGTAGTACAAATTTTGTTTTATATTTGTTTACAGGGAGATTCTGGAGGACCAGCCGTACAAGATCAAGTGGCAGTTGGTATTATATCATTTGGAATTGGATGTGCACTGCCAAGTTACCCCGGCATATATACAAAAATTTCTGCGCCGTCTGTACGCAATTTTATTAAGAAATACACTGGAATATAAATGATGTTAAATCAGGAAAGGCTATACTTTCCTTAAAAATGAACTATGTTTTTACTTAGCTGCTAATCACTCTTCGTTTAATACTTAAGGGCGGCTTGCGTAACGTATCTTAATTTGATTTAAGTAGAACTAAACACATTTTTAAGGCCTAAATAAAATAACGCCTTGCACAACCAAACTTTCATTCTTAAATACGTTTAGCGAGCTGTCAAAGTTAAATAGCCAAGAACGGGTGTTTAGCGCCGCTAAACGCATTTAGGGACTGTCATTCATCTAAGATTTGAGGTTAGGTACTATATTGTTTACATTTATTTGTTATCTTACTTTAAAAGATTGTAATGGATTGCTTTGATTTATATTCTGATGATGATGAAGAAATTCTAGGTTATACAAATAGGCCAATAAATAGTTTTCCGCGACCAGATTTATTTAACAGCCTCTCTGACGACAAGTTTAGAAGACGATTTCGTTTAAGCAAATCAACCACCAGATGTGGACCTTAGTACCACTAATGGCTAAGCTAATAAAGGGATGTAACAAAACAATTGCGATAGGTGCGACCCAAAACACAAAAAACCTAACTGTAAACCAAAACGGATCTAAAACACAACTGCAAGACTTAAATGTATTTAAGATAAACATGTTTAAGGGGTTAAACATATTTAACTAATTTCATTTAGCGGCTGTTTAAATCGTATGTTACGCAAGCCGCCCTAAATGAATATAATCGTAACAAAATCATAAAATACATTTATTAAAGTTTTTGCACAGAATGAAATAATTTTATTTAAAAGGAACAAAACTTGCACATCAAACAATTCATTAAAAGGAATAAAACTTTCACATAGAACATTTAATTTTATTTCCTGCGACAAAATTAAATTGTATCCCACCCAACAGAGTTTTGGCAAATCTGGCTTTAACAGCAAAGAGTCTTTGCACTTGTCTGCGACAGAAAAAGAGGCAATGACGATGCAACGCTTCAGCGATTCTTTAAAATTATCAGCTTTTTACTTATCTTGTTGTGAGCATTATAAGTTAGATGATGTAGTAAGAATTCCTAAGTGTGATGTGTGTATGTACTGTACCTAGACTTAGTAGGACTTTAAATAGTCTCAGTGATCTCGTTGATATACACCATGATACACTGTTGTCTTTCCGCCAAAGTATACGTGACCATTTAAGAGGCCAGTTGTAGTTTTTAACAAGGCATAAATGATATAATGTTAAGCAATATTTTTGTATTAATTTGGTTTATGCATGTCACTTAAGTAATTCGTTTTGGTTTATATTAGGAGAAATGTAATTAATTCACAGTTATCTTTGTTAATATTATTATAAGTATAGTTGTAAACACTTAATGCATGCGGTGTTCGCCTATAAATACTAATTACACATCCAATGTTAAACGTAGCTAATTAAGGAAGAACTGTTTTAGTGTAAATAGCTGTTGGTGAAACTAATAATAAATAAATAAAATAAATAAATAAATGTAGTAAGAACCGTCGAAAAAGAGGTTCAGGTCTGATGGCTCCATTACAATGTTCCAACAGGATTTAAAAGGTACTCATATTATCTCCTTTTGGACTGTTGGTTGCAGAAATAGTTTCATTAGTTAGTCTATGATTTCCGATAGTTCCATTTTGATGGGAATCACGAATACCTATAAAAGAAATTCGTAGCTCAGTTACTGTTGGTACGTTCTCTTGTGCCATGACGAAAACTATCTAGAAACTAACGAAATCTTTGTTTTAATCATAATTTTAAAAAAAAACCGATTCATAGCATTATTCAGATGCATGGATAAAAATTTTGAATTACCCTTTTAATATCTCAATTTTGAATTTACATGAATACTGTTGCAAAATGTAAGAATAAACACATTTAAAGAAATAGCATTATTTACTGGAGCATTGTTTTAAAGGATTTTTCCTTTATTTACAAGCCCGCAAAGCTCAGCTGGTGTTAAATAACTAATTAAATTAGAATATGCATTACCCTCATAGAAAAATAAATGCATAATAATAATTTTATTATGCACATTATAAACACCTCGCATTTGACAGGTAGGTCATTCAATAAGGTAACCTTCTGATATAATAACTTTAAAGGTAACGGACGCTTCTATTTCATTTTGACACATTAGATCTTACGTAGTCATGTAACAACACGTCTTTTTGAAACGATTTTAAAAAGAGAAGGAGTTTCTTAATTCGGTAGTATTTTTTTATCTATCATTGCAGATTATTCAATAAAAATAGAGATTAAGACGGAATACCGTCTGTGATTTCAACATAATATATGAAATTGCGTATTATTATCAGGAGGTTTTAGAGCCAAAATAAATTTTAAAAAAAATTTTGATTCTTTTGTGACTTGTCTCCGTGACCACTATGACCCTGTGACGAGAAATTGTTAAACGATAAATTTAGTTTTTATTCTTCGGCAGTGATGTTATGATTAATCAAAATCCATTATTATTTGGCGACCTCTGTGGCGTAGTGGTTTTATAACATGACTGCTACGCAGGGGTCTCGGGTTCGATTCCCGCTCAATGCAAATCTTTGTGTGCATAAACATGATTGTTTGCATTGGTCTAGGTGTTTTATATGTATAATGTGTATGTATTTACAAAAAAAAGTATTTATGTATGTTTATTCTGTGTCTAGTATGGGGACATTGGGGTATATTGGGACTAGAGGGCGTTGTGTGAACGTTCACACATCTCCTCACACGTGTGAGGATTATTTATTTATTATTCGCTCAACAACCTGTCTCAAAGTTCTTCCTTTACTGAAGTACTATGTGTTTAAAATAAGAATGTGCATGACCTTGCGCCATATTGTGACGTCATCCAAAGAAATTCGTAAGGCGTCCTTACTTTTTAAACGAACTTTGACAAATAGAGGTCATTGACGCGTCCATTCTTATTTGTATACCTACTTTGGACTGTTTTGCGGCAAAAGATTAAGGTTATTGTAGATGAAGTTGTTATAAGTTTCGATGAATGTTTATTTTGCTAAAAACAAAAAAGAAATTCATTCTGTGTCTAATATTTTTTTTTATGTAAAAGGATGCAAACGAGCCAGCATGTCACCTGATGGTAAGTGATCACCGCCACCCATGGACACCCGTAACACCAGAGGAATCACAGATGCGTTGCCGACCTTTAAAAAGAGAGTACGCATGTTTTTTTAAGCTCCCAAAGTCGTAAAGGTGCGGTAAATCTATCATTTACTGTACCCACAGAAGCACTAGTACTCGTAGGTCGCGGGAAAAGTTGGTGTTGTGACATGTATTAAGTATTCTTAAGCGAGTACCAATATAATTGATTGTTGTCTCTCAAAAACAACTCTGCTTTAAAAATAAAACAAAACAGTCTTATCTACGATGCGTCACAAATCATATTATTTTCAGTGTATTCTATAGAGTCTGCGACAGGGAAATATTTTTAGTATAAAAATATCCTTCAACAAAACATCCTAGTTTCTCGTGCACTCGCAAAACGAGGCAGATGCATCGTTTCTTCCAACATTCTGTAAAATACTGGTAAAAGGAAAATTGCATACATTGTGTAGTGTATCCATACATATCTATCTATAGAATCTATACTAATATTGTAAAGAGGTAAAGTTTGTGTGTTTGTTTGTGAGTTTGTAGTGCCGTTGTAGAGGGTAATCCCTGGATCTACTGCACCGATTTTAAAAATTATTTCTGTGTTAAATAGGTCATGTATCGTTGAATAGTTCATATATAATATCACGCTATGACTTATGGGAGTGGAGCAGTAATGAAATATGTTTAAAAAAGGGACGGGTTTTTTTCGCCGCCCGATGAAATGGGCACGAGTCAGCTAGTATATCATAAAGTGCGTCGCTAGACTTGTAGTTGTTCCGGGGCAGCTTACAAATGCTAGTCAGACTTTGGTGAAAAGCTTTTTTATACAAAGAATGGTAAAAAAACGTTTGCTTAAGCAACGTACAGATTCAGGAATCCTTTACTATGCCGAAATATTAAAATGTGGAAATTTTAACTATGTACCATTTTTTTAGTCTTGGTTTTTAGCCTGTATTCTCGCTTTCCATCAAGTTTGAAACAGACATATCGCCGTGTTTTTTTACATGAAGAAAGGTATTTATAGTTTGTCCAGTTAACTGCTTGCTGTATGTGTGGACTGAGGGCCCATTCTTTTTTTGCGACTTTTTGCAGTTTGGTTGTGTTTGAACTGAGGGACGCAAGCGATATATCTTTTGAATAAAGTTTTTACAAACTCTAATAAGTATTCGTTTTAAAAATGTTTTAACAACTTTTACTTAGCGCTAATGTAGCGATTAAACTGCAAAAGTCGGAGAAAAAGAAATGGGACCTCAGTCCACACATACATGTTTTTGAAGGCAAGAACAATAGAGAGTATTTTTCCAATTTTTTTTTATACAAAAATAAAAACTATACAAATCAAAATTAAGCCTTTATTATTTTTCTTAAAGGTTTCTATAATCCTGTATGTTTAGTAATAAAATCTCGCACAGCTGGTGCTGCAATGTTTGTGTATACACAGGGATGCCCCCCCCAACCGCCTTTACCAAAGGATACAATACCAACGGCCAAACCATTTTGAATTGCTGGACTGCCAGAATCACCCTGTAAATAAATGTTCTTAGAATATGCTAGTAATAGAATATAAATAATAGAATGAGCGATTGGGGATAACTTTTCCTGCTACTAACACTAAGTCTTGCACTATATTGGGAGTTTCCTTCCATGATCGAATCAAAAATAAGGTGATCCGAAGGGCAACCAAAGGGACTAATATAGCACTCGGGATTGCCCCATTTAAGTGGCGGTGTGCAGGGCACATAGCACGAAAAACGGACAGCTGTTGGGGCAGAAAACTTCTCGGAACTGATGCCTTGGATAAGACGATGAGACACTAATGGATGAGGAAGGCTGATATGATGATCATGAACATTTGCAAATACTGGCCTATGTATGACATGATACCATGAGACTCTTAACCCTCTACTGCATGAATTATTAAGGAGATAAAAAAAAAAAATCCTTTGTGGATATTGCTTTTTTTTAATAATATTAAGACAAAAAAATCGAAAAAAAATAAAAAAGTAGTTTCATGTAGAAAAAAAACTAAGATTCCATAAATGGGCTCGTATGCACTTAGACAAAATCTCGGTCGGACATAATATATGGTATCGTATGCAGTCCATAACTAAGTAGAAAAGGAACATTACCTATATAATATCTAAGGAGGTTATAATATATTTTATTGTCAGTCGTGGAATGTAACGAGACAAGTTTCTTTTATCATTGTAGCATAGAAAAACTTAGCATTTTGTACATTTAGTGTATGTCTTCATAGAACATACTATGCAATGTTGACGTTTTTTCTGCCACATAGGCCAATGTTCTGACACAGCCTAAAGGAATGTCTTAGCATCGGTCTGGCATTTTTTGTCATCCTTTTAGAAGATACGGGTGTACCAGGTTTGGACAGCGAGCCACCACTAAAAGTAAAACTAAAAGTTCAGCTGGTGTATTCACCTCTGTAATGCATGAATGCAGCTCAATGTCGCCCATGAAGGTGAAGTTGCCAGGATTGTATGAATCCAGATGTTTGGAGTCCCATTTCGTCAGCAGCTGACGTTGTGCGAGGCTTCTTAGTCACTTTTTTGTCCTTGACAAGTCTTGCTTGAGGAATATTGTCTTCATCCGACCTTTTATCATCATTTTCAGATATAATAAGGGGTCTTCTGAATGAAACAGGTATTGAAGATACTTTGCTATCGGAATCCAACTCATGGTCGTCACTAAGATGACGGTCACCCGGAATAGGACTAGCATATTTGATTTTTCCATAAAAACAGGGCCTATTTTACCAACCAAAAGTAAAAAAAACAGGAGTGATGACAAGGCAATAGTAAAAGCTAAAAAAATATTAGCACTTGAATTTTTTATTTGTTATGAATATAAGTCAGAATGCATACGATACCATATATGTTCAAACGTATTTACGTCGTGCTGCATATGAGCCCATAAATGGTATTGACATAAAAGTGGATGAAAAGCATAGTAAATACGTAAAAAGTAAGAAAATCATTTTTTATAGGTAAAGAAGGAAGTATTGACTTTAGAAATATAATTATACGTTTTATGAATACTTACGTTTTGTTTTTGTTTTTGATACTCAAAAATTTATGTCAGGCAGTCGTGTTTGGTTTCACTGACAACCCGCGCAAAAGTAAAATTTTTCCTAAATGTCATCAAATCATGGACAGACTGAGTGCGTTTTCTTTTTGTTACTTAACCATTACATGGATTTAACAATGTGGAACGACTTAATTATTATTTGTTTGGAAATAAAACAACAATAAAATCGGCATACCATATATGGGCCCATATGAAGTAGAGGGTTAATAAGAATTAAATATGAAGAAGAATATTAGCAGCTTTTTACAAAATATTTTTGATAGTATTCTTACTTACGTGAGCTATAGCACCTTTTCCAATGTCAAAGAAACCACCGCATATCATGTTTTCAGTTATTACTGTAAATTCCTTGTATCTTGCTGCGCAGGAGTTATAATTGCCTGTAGAAACTTCGTTGACCATAAGATAAGTTAATCTAATTCCATCCTAGAACCACAAGAACAGATCATCATAACAGTCCTTTAATGTCACACTGCAGGGACGGGCCTCCTCTCGTGACGGAGGGATACTTGGCCTACTAATACCACGCTGGCCAGACGGATTGGTATAGGGTTTAATATCAAGTTTTCCTTCTTTTTATTTCGTAAAGATAATATTTACGGATAGCTTCCCTTAGTTGGTTTTTACGACACCCATGGGATGAGATGGGGTGGTGACATTATTGTATTCTTCAAGAACAGATATTAGACAATTAGATTATTGTTAAAACATATTTTGATAATTTTATTTAATAGTCAGTCAGCTTGCAACTTGTCTGACAAGCATATTAAGTACGTCGAGTTATAGAGGCACGTCTCAACAATTAATAGGCTACTAAAGTTTCGATGTTGATTCGAGTCATTCTGACTTTTCGACAAGTACTTCTGACCAAGTATTATGGAACAAAAACCAAAGCAAAGACCCTTATGACCAAACGATCACAAGGTCTAGGTTCACTCAGAATCACTAGAGTTTTAAATAAATAATGTTTTTTTTTCTTTTTTTAAAGACGACTCCCGCACTAGGGATCATGCCCTGTGTTGCGGGGACTTTTTACAAACATCAATTAATGCACACAAACAACACCTGGGTGTTCAGACTCAGGACAATAATTTGTAGATCTCACAAATTATTGTCCTGCGTGGGGATCGAACCCACAACCTCGTGTATAAGGTCGTCTTTATTTTTCATGTTCGGATTTATTTTTCAAAAATCTGGATAATCTAAATATCATAGTAAAAAGTTCCCACCTCTTGGTTATATCCCCAACCAGTAACATTCATTTTTGACTTTTCCTTAACAACTCTCCATTTCGGTGGCAAGTTGACAGGAGCTACTTTATCACTTAACTTCATAGGAGTCTTTGTCTTAATAATAGCTATATCTTTATCACCCCGAAAATACTCTGGATGATTTATAATCTTTTCCACAGGTACCATTGTTCCTCCTTTATCAGTAAAAGCTGTTCCGATTTGAACCCAAAATGATGTTTCTTTTATTCTGAAAAGTGCAACACTTTTTATTTTTTTTACTTTGGGATTGGATTACAAATTCGTCAAATAATTACTAAAATCAGTAGTAACAAAAGTTTGAAAAACATTTTGAAATAATAGATTATGAATGGATGATGTACAGGATCGCAGAAGGTATTATGATGATGTACAGGATCGCAGAAGGTATTGAATATTTGAAGGAGGCTATGTCCTGTAGCGATGATGAAACATTTAAAAAAATGTAATGATTCACCCTTGAGTACAATGTGCAGCTGTCAGCACATAATCTTCACTGATGATGAAACCTCCACACCATAATATCCAGTCGTTATTTGATTTAACCTGTAAGGAGACTTGATAAGGAGCCTCTTGTATCGTTGTATTTCGTCTTGTGTCATTGCTTAGATATCGGGAGTCGATCGATGCACCTGGAAAAGAGGCGCAGTATAAGGACTTCTTATCAGTCCAAGTTAAATACTTTTATTAGTTAGGATGGATGGCTTCGGAACACGCTCTCTATGAGAACATAGCCACAAGAAATTTATAATTAAGCCCTTGAAGTTTCCGATATAGAGACAGGCATGTTCCTGTAAATATAGGATGAGAACTTGGCCTTCTAACAGCACGCTGGCTATTAGGAGGTGAAGTATTAGTGATTAGAAAGTTGTTTTTAGTTTCAAAGGATCTATGTTTTTCGTAAGTATCACGGGCCGAGAAGAGGTGGTGACATTTTGTAATCTGATTCCATCAGTACAAGAACATATCGTCTGACCAACAAACTATTAGCAATAGAGTTACGACTGAGATCCATTGCTTTTCTTGATACTTACTCTTTCTATAACGTTCAATACACTCATACTTTAGTTAAATAAAATAGATACTTTGATGTACTTACCAGCACCGAAAGACACTAGAGCCAGTAGAAATAGTTTAAACAACATTATGCGTTAAATTGTAAATAATAGAAGCAGTAGGTATATATAACACTATAAGACGTAGATATGGTAAGCATTTATTTATCAACATTAGATAACGAAGTTATGTTCGAAACTGTTCTATATAACAAGTAAAAGAAATATTTCAACGATTAAAATGGGGAAATATTTTTATGGTGTGTTGTTCTAGAATATACTATGTCCATGTGCAAAGGTTACCATAAGGGTCCATTCACACAGACCGGCTCGGAGAGGAGAGCAGATTCTTATCACGTTGAAAACAGAGATTTTAGTATTTGTATTAAGGTTTATTTTTGCATCTGCACTGCTTATGTTATTAAGAACACTCGAACGCGTTTGGTGTGAATAAAAGGAGCCGACCGGCTCCAATCGCTTACTATTCTTGTTCGCGCAGCCGGTCGGCTCCGATCGCATGCTCTTTCTCGTCCGAAATAGCCGCAGCTGGTCTATGTGAAATAGTTGTCGGCTCCGCTCCAAGCGTCTACTACGGTCCGTTCTGTGTGAAAAGAAAAATGCGCGCCGATGCTCTCTGAGCCAGTCTGTGTGAAAGGACCCTAAGATGCGTGTTCTACAAACTATTGTCCTGAATTTGTATGTTTATTCTATCCGTAAATTGATGTTTATAAAATTCATGGATATTCTGTCCAGTGCTAAAATAAAAAATATAGTTAATTTTAAGTCCGTTGCACATTACACTGACTCGACAACAACTCCATTCCAACTCAAGTTACAAAATATGGCATCGAAACGTAAGCTTTATTTCATGACTAGCTGACCCGTGCCCACTTCGTTGGGCGGCGAAAATATTCGTCCGTTTTTTAAACATATTTCATTACTGCTCCACTCCTATTTGTCATAGCGTGATAGCCTATGACACTCCCCGATAAATGGACTATTCAGCACAGAAAGAATTTTAAAATTGGTTCATTAGATCCAGAGATTACCCCCTACAACGTCACAAACACGCAATCACACAAACACACAAACTTTACCTCTTTATAATATTGTATAGAAGTATACTTTGATAATTAGATAAACTGTTTCACTCCTTTTACAGAATTGTTTTAGATCCTTTTAATCATTAGGGAAAACAATTTACTGATTCACTGTACAATAACGTCATCAGTTGGAGCACGGGACTTAACATAGAAAGTCCCCGTGCTTCCTACGCAGACCGGGACGGCATGGCAAGGGGTTTTAATTTTTACTAATGGAAATTCAACCTTACTGTTACAGAAATACGACATAATTTGCTATGCTTTAAAATGATGCCGTGGCATTGAAAGGGATTTTATCGCACGGCATTTTTCATTTTAAAGCATAGCAATTTATGTCGTATTTCTGTAATAGTACGGTTGAATGTCCATTAGTAAAAATTAAAATCCCTTGCCATGCCGTCCCGGTCTGTGTAGGCCTTTATGGTAGAATTAGATTTTAAAAAATCTAAATTACTATTACTGACTAAATTTAAAAGGCGTTTATGAGTAATGGCTTACGCAGACCTGGACGGCATGGCAGGGGATTTTAATTTTTACTAATGGAAATTCAACCGTACTGTTACGTATACATACATATTGCTATGCTTTAAAATGATGCCGCGGCATTGAAAAATTCCTTTCAATGCCGCGGCATCATTTTAAAGCATAGCAATTTATGTCGTATTTCTGTAACAGTACGGTTGAATTTCCATTAGTAAAAATTAAAATCCCTTGCCATGCCGTCCGGGTCTGCGTAAGCCATAAGGTGGTTAATGTTTTATAAGAATACTAGCTGATGCCCGCGGTATTACCCGCTTAATTGTTATTTTACACCATAAACTACCTATATTCCACATCAAAATCCATTTAGTAGTTTTTGCATGAAAGGGTAACAAACATCCATCCATCCCCACAAACTTGCATTTATAATATTAGTAGGATAGGATAAGCAAAGGTGTGTCACTTTAGTGCGTAACAAATAAGGTGAATATTATCTTCACTAAATAAAAAGAAGGAAAACTTGAAATTAAACCCTATACCAATCCGTCTGCAAGCGTGGTATTAGTAGGCCAAGTATCCCTCCGTCAAGGAAGGAGGCCCGTCCCTGTAGTGGGACATTAATGGGCTGTTATGATGAAATAAGTTGACAATTACGAATTTAAGCTCTCTAGATAATATCAGACCCACAGCTAAAAAACCGGTCAAGTGCGAGTCTGACTCGCGCACCGAGGGTTCTGTACAAACCTATTTATTTTCCCGCCAAATTGTGATAACGTCAGAATTCAGCTGTTTAAATACTATTTTCCCGCCAAAATTCAATGACGTCACGACTTAGCTGTCAAAATATATTTTCCTGCCAAAATTCTGTGACGTCACGCCTATCTGTCAAAATTGACAGCTGTCAAAAGTGACAGAGGTATAAAATATTTTCCCGCCAAAATAATATGACGTCACAAATCATCTGTCAAAAATTCTGTGACGTCACGCCTCATCTGTCAAAAATTCAAAAACGCCACAGCTCAGCTGTCAAAATATATTTTCCTGCCAAAATTCTGTGACGTCACGACTCATCTGTCAAAAATTCTATGACGTCACGCCTATCTGTCAAAATTGACAGCTGTCAAAAGTGACAGAGGTATCAAATATTTTCCCGCCAAAATAATATGACGTCACAAATCATCTGTCAAAAATTCTGTGACGTCACGACTCATCTGCCAAAAATTCAATGACGTCACGACTCAACTGTCAAAAAATATTTTCCCGCCAAAATTCTGTGACGTCACGACTCATCTGTCAAAATTCTATGACGTCACGGGTCACGTGACCTATGACGTCACAGGTCACGTGACCTATGACGTCACAGGTCACGTGACACAGCTTTCCCGCCAAAATTCTATGAAATCAAAATATAATATGATTGCTAATAAAAAGTAGCCTATGTTCTTTCTCAGGGTCTAAAGATTGTCTGTACCAAATTTCATCGAAATCCGTTTAGCCGTTTAGGCGTGAAAGAGTAATGCCCGATTTACACATCGACAAGTACAGTAGCGAGTTAAGTAGTATTTTAAGATTAAGTTGATTTAAATAGAGTTCTATCCTATTTTTTGGCGAGTTAAGTACGAAGTAGCCCCCTCTCTCGCGTCTCGCCAACTTAACTTGCCAAAAAATAGGATGGAGATCTATTTAAATCAACTTAATCTTAAAATACTACTTAACTCGCTACTGTACTTGTCGATGTGTAAATCGGGCATAACAGACAGACAGACAGACAGACAGACAGACAGACAGACAGAGTTACTTTCGCATTTATAATATTAGTATGGATAGAGTCTAAAGACTGCGCAGAAATAAAACGGTAATTTCTTAGGTAAAGACCGATTACACACTGTTTCATAAATAAATAAATAAACAGCCTCGATGGCGCGGCGGTGGCATTAGCTGGCTGGCGTGCATGAGGTCACGGGTTTGGTTTACATGGAGGTCAATACTTTGTGTGATCCACAAATAATTGCTCTGAGTCTGAATGTTCTTTGTGTCCGTTAAATTGATGTTTGTAAAGTCCCCCGCGACACAGGGCTTGATACCTAGTGTGGGATTCGTCTTTTGTCTATAAAATCAATTAAGTAACAAATTATTGCTAAAACAAACAATTATCAACATTGCAAAAATACATAACTGACAATAAAATATAGAAATACAATCACAAAACATTAAATTATTGTTAAATGTGTTTGTGTTTATTTTATTTATTAAAAAATACTGCACGCAGCTTATCTCAAAATATATTGCAATCTAAGTTCGTAAGATGGCGCTGTTTAATATTTCACTTCGAAAACACTCATAAAACTAAAACTATTCTTGAGCACATAAAAATATCTTTTGATAGACTGAACCGATTGCAATTAAACAAAAACTAAATGGAACTTCAAGTTACCCTCAATCGTTGTGTATAAAAGTCATCTACATTGCTTACGTACATTTTACGTTACATTTAAAAATATTGCACGTAGTTTAACTCTTGACGTAGTACAGTCTAAGTTTGAAAGATGGCGCTGTTTAATATTAATTAATTAAATTCAAATATCTTTTATTAGACTGAAGCGATTGCAATGAAACAATGACTAAATGTAACTTCAACCTACACTTAACCGTTGTGTATAAAAGTCATCTACATTGCTTTCGAAGATTTTACGTGATGCCCGAAATAATTTTCAGAATACAGATAAACAGACAAACAGACAAAAATTCTAAAAATGCCGGAAATGGGCTCTGTTGGTTGTCCTTTAACACCCTGGCTATTTTTTTTTTATTTCTTTTTCATGTACAAAAACGACTTTTCTACAGTTTTATTATACCTACTCGTATGTATAGATCATGCAACTTTGGTCACAGTCGAGACTTTAATTATTCTTTTTATTTACGTAATTATTATTATCACATTAATTTACATATTAAATACATACTTCTATACTATTATATAAAGCTGAAGAGTTTGTTTGTTTGTTTGAACGCGCTAATCTCAGGAACTACTTCTTCGAATTGAATTTAGTTTTCAGTTTTGGATAGACCAATGATCGAGGAAGGCTATAGGCTATATAATATCAAGCTATAACAAAAAATTTTTTTTTAAATTTAGGGGGCCTAAGGGCCTACTCAGAAGGCTCATGGTGTCTCAGAGGGAAATGGAGAAAACTATGTTGTAGCTTGACCTATGGGTCTACTCAGAAGGCTCATGGTCACTCAGAGAGTAATTGAGAGAGATATGTTGGGAGTTTCCCTGCGTGATCGAATCAAAAATGAGGAGATTCGCAAGAGAACCAAAGTAACCGACATAACCGGTTAAAGTGGCGACAAGCAGGGCACATAGCGTGGAGAACCGACAGCTGCTTGGGCAGAAAGATTCTGGAATGGCGACCGCGTACCGAAAAGCGCAGGTATGGACGGCTGTAAGCCGATGGATGAGGGAGGCACAGGACCGCACAAGGTGACAATACTTGGAGAAGGCATATCTACAGCAGTTGACGTCGATTGGCTGATATGTTGATGATGAATAAACTTTGTATGAATTATACAAGTTTTTTTTTTCATTTCATTTCAAATTGAATCGCGGACAAAGACGCGTTTTACAGCGAGTTAAATATAAAAATAAAAACATTTAAAACTATACAATAAAGGAAGAACCACCAGCAAGTGCAAGGACCAAGCTACTGGTGGTTAGGATCTCCTCACAATACGTGCCGTGTCGAGAAGTACTGCCTTCTGCATCAGACCTATGATCCAACTACAAAGCGAGAGCCTCCGTAGATGTTAATAGAGACTCTTTTGAATAAGTCTATTATATAGTAAAAGTACTATCGGAACAATAATCGCTGAATCAATATTCCACATATCGACAACCTCGTGGGCCAAGTCCAAATAAGTATTTTGTTTGTTTGTAATTTTTGGCTTTCACAAGGTTTTCATGATGAGGAATGGTGCAAAGCATTTTTTATGAAACTCTCATTTTGTTACGTGTTGTAATTAATGTTTAGAAGTTATAATACTGGCTCTTGTAATGCATAATCATGTCAGCCTTCCATAGTCTTCACTCAGCTGTCATAATATCATCTCCTACTTTTCTTTCGTATTCTCTTTTACGCAGTTTGTCCTCTTTGTCTTCGATAGATGAAGAAGAAAGACTGATGGGTACAGTAATATTGCCATAAATTACTGTTTTAGTAACATACGTTGGTGTGAGCGCTCGCATACTTCCTTATGGGACAACAAGTTCGATAAACGTTAGTCAGACTTGTCGCCATTTTTACGTTGTTACCGTGCCGAAACTATTTGGTGATCCACATGATTATCATTATACTGAGCCTGGACGTTATATCGATTTTTGACAAGGTTTGTCTGTTATGACATTATCCTAAAGCGGCAGAGTATCTGTGTTTTTTACAGAGGAAAAATAAAAACCATACAAATGAAAACTAAGCCTTTATTATTTTTCGTCAAGGTTTCTATAATCCTGTATGCTTAGTAATGAAATCTCGCACCGCTGGTGCTGCGATGTTTGTGTACATCATCTGCTCATGTATGCCATTACCTAATGTAAAAGAATAAATGCCAACGGCCAAACCATTTTGAACTGCTGGACAGCCAGTATTATCCTGAAATAAAGTTATTGTAATACGAGTATCAATTCTAAGCCTAAAATAAGATTTGGAGGGAAACTTTCCCTGCTACTAAAACTTGCAAATTTCGACCCCTCCTTGTAATTGGAATTGAAGAGGCTTTTATGATGATGTGATTCTTAACACTGCGTCAATAACTTTGCAAGCATAAATAATTGAGTTTGCTTACTAAACCAAAAACATGTTTTTTATCGATTGATACCATCTTTTTGTCGTAGGCCTAACTTAACTTAGCTTAACACGCGCACCGGAAGGCGCAGGGTGGGGAGTCTCTTCACTAGGTGGACCAACGACTTAGTTAGGACGTCATAAGCCGATGGATAAGGAAGGCACAGAATGGAAATGTTTGGAAGAGACCTATGTTCAGCAGTGGCTGTCCATAGGCTGATATGATAATAAAGCTCATGTCAGCTACAGTACTACATAATTTCCTAATTAAAAACCGAGTCCAACTATTAACTAAAATTATGTAACGAATTCTGACAAAATTAGGACATGGGATCAACTTGGTAACAGAATATTATTTACATCAAACATGATTCAAAATATTAATAGCTCCATATAAAATACTTTTGATGATATTATTACTTACTGGATTCACATGTCTGTCAGGGAAAAGATCACCGCATATCATATTTTCAGTAACTTTAACAAGGAAATGCTCATGAAGGGCAGCGCAGGTTTTATAGTCCATTGCAGGTTTGTCAATGAGCACAAGTGACCAATGACCTGATATTTTTACTTTCTGTTAACAGAAGAACAGATACTAGATTATTATTCTGACATTTGATTGTGATACTTTTAACATTTTACTGATGATTGAGTATTAACCTTGATGTATATAGTACAATAACAAATAGCAAATATATGAGCTAAGAAAACAGAACTTAAAACTTCACGACAGTACGTCTACCATATTAGTGTGTTAAGTGTTTAGTGAGTCACTACTGAAGGTATGTCTCAGCAATGGGACACTAATGGGCTGCTATGATGATAGGATGTGGATTGAAGTTGTCGAAAAAGTTACAAATTGAATTTCAGACCAATTATTTCGGTTTACAAAATTTACCGAAGCAAGGCTCAGGTGGCTTAAAAGTTAAGGTGCCAGTTCAGATTTATGTTTACTCAGACAACAGAAGTACGAACACACGAACGCTGCTTCGATTTACAAATTGTGTTTTTTAAAATCTCGGTAATAAAAAAATCACACCTCTTCGGTATATGCCCAATCAGTAACAGTCATTATTGACTTATTTTCAACAACTCTGCCTTTTGGTGGCAACTTGATAGGAGCTACTTTATCGCTTAGCTTCATAGGAGTCTTTGTCTTAATAACACATATATCCTTATCAAAAGCAGAAAACTCTGGATGAATGATGATCTTTTCCACAGGTACTATCGATCCTCCTTTATTTCGAAAGGGTGATCCGATTCGAATCCAGGTTGAGTTTGGCATTAATCTGAAAATTATTGTAAATTTAACATTTATCGCGGAGTAACAGCACGTTCAAAAAGCACCTCTTTTACGCCATAGCCTCGGTATAAAGTTGTAGGTCCTGAGCTTTTTTCTTGCTCTTTGTATCTGATGAATAATTAATAATAAGTATTAGTAAATAATCGAACATCGTGTAAAACTTAAATAAACTCAGAGTAGATTGATAAATAAATCAGGTTTCCCGCTGAAAGATTCAACCCCTTAAAACAATGTTCTTTCTGTTTTGTTTGCGTAAGGTAATTTTTTTTTGGCACCCACAGAATGAGTTTACAACAAAAGAGCTTTTTGAATTTGTATTCAAAAGCTGCCCCTTTCTTAGAGTTACTTATAAAATGTAATAATATACCTTACTGTGACAAGCGCACTTGTCATAACGTAATATTCACTTATGATGACCGCTGGGCACCAACCTATAAATTTATTTTTATGTTTAACCTGCACAGAGGCAAAAAAGGGATTCTCTTCTATCGTTGTGTTTCGTACATAGTCAGGTTGATTTAGATATCTAAAGTCCATCGGTGTACCTGGAAGATAGAAGTACAACTCGTAGTAAGTATAATATATAGGACTTTTTATCAGTCCGCGAGAGAGACAGACATGTACCTGTAAATAAAGAGTGAAAACTTGAGCTACTCTAAAGTGCTCCAATGAACAGTGGGATATTAGCCTTGGCTTAGAATATTGCACCTCCCGATCTCTTTCTGTAAGTGTCGCTAAAGACGACTAAGGCAGCACCAGAAAAACGGGCAGCTGCGGTCTCCTGAGTATCAGAGCCCGACCAGTAATGGTCATGGGTAGCGAGCACCGATATGGCTCTCAAACGATATGTACTTGATAGTGCACCGACTGATCTCCAAACACGATTTGATAATCGTGTTTGGAGATCAGTCGGTGCAAATTCAGCTCGCATAACTTGATTCCTGTTTTGTAATCGCGCTTTTCATAAGGTTCAATACATAAAAAGAACAAATAAATCTCAGTAGTTGACATGTGCTTACCTGCAGCGAAAGGCACTAGAGCCAGTAGAAATAGTTTTAACAACATTATGCGTTAAATTGTATTTACAATAGAAGCAGTATGTATAACACTGTAAGACATAGACACGGTGAACATTTATATATCAACAGGTCGCACGAAGAAAATATTCTCTAACATTACTTTGTTATCTAAAGTAATAACAGAAACTATTTACTACATAACTTGAATAAATGAAAACATATTTTTACGATAAAATTGTATAAATATTTAAAGATGTGTTTTTCTGCATATCTATCTTTATGTGCATGAGCGACGCTCTTCACTTATCAGGTTAACTACAAACTAGGTTGTATTAACTACTAGGTCTTACCCGCGGTTTCGCCCACGAAATTTTCTGCAGTAAATCTCAGTAAACAATATTACGGGACTTTATGATTTACAGGTATTTTACGTATACAAAAAAAAATTTGACTCGAACAACCAACATATTAGGTTGGGGAAAAAGTCTTTTCGTATTTTTGTATGAAAAGTCAAGACATTTTTTTCAAAGTTTATTTACATTTATTTACAATATATATGTACTGTTTTGTTGAACAACTTTCTGCCATTTTGTGGGCAGAGACATTATCCCGTTACTGTAGAAACTTTGGGACTTCTGATCAAAAAAACGGGACAAATAGTTTTGGCAGTCCTCTCTTGAGGTCAACCTTACAGAACCTAAAGAATTCTGAAGAGACCGAAACAGGTAAAAATCTGAAGGCGCAAGGTCAGGGCTATAAGGTGGATGCACTAGGACCTCCCAGTCGAACTCTCTTAATTTTTGCTGAGTGGCTAAAGATGTGTGTGGTCTAGCGTTATCGTGATGAAAGACCACACCCTTCCTGTTGATCAATTCCGGCCGTTTTCTCTCGACTGCTTCCTTTAATCTCATCAGTTGCTGGCAGTAAAGATCAGAATCGATGGTTTTGCCGGGCGGTAAAAGCTCATAATGAACAATGCCCTTCCAATCCCACCATACACACAGCATCACCTTATTTCGTGTTAGGCCAGGTTTGGCCACAGTCTGTGAAGCCTGGCCAACTTTCGACCACGACCTTTTTCGCACGTTCTTGTCGTACGTGATCCACTTTTCATCGCCAGTTATCAATCTCTTCAAAAACGGCTCGGTTTCATTACGTCTCAATAATGAATCGCAAATGAGTACACGGTTCATTAAGTTTCTTTGAGTGAGCTCGTGTGGCACCCAAATATCGAGCTTTTTTGTATAACCAGCTTTCTTCAAATGGGTCAAAATGTGTTGTTTGGTGTTTTGTGGTCAATTCCCAGTTCTTCAGCTACATCGTAACTACTAATATGCCGATCTTGCTCCACTCTTTCAAAAATGGCGTCCATTTTATTCGTAACAGGGCGACCGGAGCGAGGTGCATCTTTAACATCAAAATTTCCGGACTGAAAACGTTTGAACCAAATTTGTGCTACTCTTACTGACACTGCATCAGGTCCATAAACATCACAATTTTTTTTCACTGCTTGAGTTGCATTTTTGCCTTTTTTATAATAAAATTTTAAAATGTATCGAATTTCTTCATTAGATTCACTCATTTTTACGGAGAGAAAAACAAATGAAAAATAGCGGGAAACAACTTTTTTTATTTTTTTCTTTTATTTATTTTTTTATTTTATTTAAAACTTAATGTACAATACCATGCACAAAGGCGGACTTAATGCCAAAGGCATTTTCTACCAGTCAACCTTAGGATGATGCAGAGACAGAGTAATGCAATGAAAAGTGGAACAACAAGCTTTAAAATTATTATTTATTTTTATTTATTTATTTCAGTAACAATGTCTTACAATTGTGTTTTAACATACAATTATTACACAGGAAATTAAATATAAAAATTACAATTAAAATTAATTAGTTAAAAATAAAAAAACAAAATACATGCATTTGAAATAATAAATCAATATTAACATTAAACATGCTTGGAATTAATTAAAATAAATTATTTAAAATGTCAACAATAAAATAATGGTAACATTACAAAATTAAATTAATAAAAATAATAATTAAATGTATTTAAGTTATATGTATAAGCAAATTTAGCCACCATTGAATTCGTCCACCGAGTAAAAAGATTTATCCAATAGGAAGGCTTTTACCTTTTTTTTGAACAAAAGTGTGTTATACACGTCTTTTTTTAATTCAATTGGCAATAAATTGAATAATCTAACACTCTGGTAAAGTGCACAATGTTTTGCTATATTTAATGTTGGAGTAAAATTATTATTTAAGTGTTTTTCATCTTCAGTCTCATAATCAGTTATGTGTTTTGACAATTGACTCAATACAGTTAGAATGTAAAGCCCAGGCACAGTTAAAATACGTAGACTCTTAAAATGTTCCCTACAAGATTCCCACTGTGGGATCCGAACAATAGTTCTGACTGCTCGTTTTTGTATTATAAAGGCTCTTTCACAATTGTATTTATAGCTGTAGCCCCAAAACTGAACACTGTACCTAATTCTTGACTCTACCAATGCGAAATACACTGTTTTCAATTGATTAACGCTAACTTCATCTCTTAAACTTCTAAGAGCATAACACGCGGAAGATACTGATTCCTCAATTGTAGTGATCTCCTTTTGCCAATTTAGCAGTGAATCAATGTAAACACCCAGAAATTTTACTGTATCTACGGGTACTATTTTATCTCCCATAAATTGTATATCTAATTTGTCAGAATTTCTCGATGTTGATTTGAATAGCAAAATGTTAGTTTTTTTTGTGTTAATTATCAACTTATTTGCACTAAACCATCTACTAAAATCATAGAGAGTAGTGTTAATTTTTTCGTTAAGCGTATCTATATCTTTTGCACTTATAATTGCATTACAATCATCTGCGAAAACTATTAGCTGAGGATCTGAACTTAAGCTACTCGAAAAATTTAGAAGGTCATTTATGAAGACCAGGAATAGAACAGTACCAAGGATAGATCCCTGTGGTACGCCCGTTGTGACAGAAAGCAACTTTGACCGATAAACAGTATGGCAATTCGTTTTATCAAGAGCCTTGATTTCTACGTACATTTTACGGTTATGTAAATATGATTTAAATAAATCTAAAACCCCACCTCTAACACCATAGTGTTCCAATTTCATTTTATTATTATTTTAATAATATAAACCTACACATATAGATATTAGAAGAAGGTATAAATATTTATATAAATATACAAATTAGAATAGAGTACATATTAATAAATAAAGAAAAAAAAATACATAAGGGTAACATTTTATTCTGCTGACTGATTGCCGAACAATTGCCTAACTTTGGCTTTAAAAGTAAGACAGCTAGTTGACATCCTGATTTCTAGGGGGAGCGCATTCCACAATAGAATAGACTTAACAAAGAAAGAAGAGTGTATGAGACTAGAGCTGTGAGTGGGGCATAAAAGGAGAAGATTATTAGAAGAGCGAAGATCTCTATTGTGGTTAGAGCAGAGAAGTTTAATGTTAGACGTTAAATAAGAAGGAGTGTTTGGAGAGTTAAGAAAATTGAACAGGAAAGTTAAAGTTCATCAAGTCAAGGACATCACGACGTTCTCGAATTTGTAACCACCCCAGCTCTTGTCGATAGGAAGATACATGGTCGTATTTGCGGAGATTAAAAACGAATCGAATGCAGTTATTCAGAAGACGGTCGAGCTTATTGAGAAGATCTGCATTCAGGTCGAGATAACACACATCACAGTAGTCGAGTATAGGGAAAATCAAGGTCTGCACAAGCATCGTTTTAGTTTTAGCTGGTAAAAAAGTTTTAAGACGGTATAGAGCCCGCAGAGTCTCTGTTATTTTCTGGCTTAACACTAGAGTGCACGCGCGGGGCACATATGTAACCCAGCGTATGACATTGCTGCATATAATCGTAACTAGGAGCGCTATAGATCTATCGTCTAGTGTATTCCTCAACTACTTACCTCCGCACCCCCCAGTGGAGCGCTGACTCTTGCGGTGCACGGGCGTTTGCAATAAACATATTTGAAGTTGATGGGCTACACCTGTGCCCCGCGCGAGTGTTCGAGGAATAAAATCGTACGGAGCTGTTTATGTGTAAAGTGGCAAAATTAAGGTAAATATAGCTAGATTTTATACTATTATACTATTTTCAAATGGTTTTAATAAAAATTAATAACAATTTGTAGGTATTTATTAATTTAATAGCATTTATTACAGATGGCGGGTATTTCTAACGAACAAATCCAACGATGGCTCGATGAGGATAGTGAAGGTGAAGAGATTTTGAGCGGAAGTGAAGAAGATGTCAAATATCCATATACCTTTAATTTTGAAATCTACGTTGGCTTCAAAGGGTCCTTCTGGTTGCAAACCAGAAGGACCCTTTCGAGTATCAAATAAAGTTACTGATATCACACATCGTATTTTAAGGCCATTATACGGTCTAGGATGTAATGTGACAATGGACAACTAGTACACTAGTGTGCCTACATGCAGACAACTATTATCTCATAAAATTACAACCGTAGGTACACTAAAGAAGAATAAATCGATTCGAATTGGATTCGATTTAGTAAGACCATGCATTGAACGCCGTATATGCCAGCAAAAAATACCCAGAGCCATAAAAGTGAAAGGCAGACTTCTTCTAGGGTTGACTAAACAACCCGTGCAGCATAACATGCCCATTCGAGCAGGAACTGGCCCATGTTCTTTTTGTTCAAGGGTTCGTGACCGCAGTACGCGCAAACATTGCTGCAAATGTTTCAGGCGCATTTATAGTGAACATCAAAAGTTAATATGCCTCGAATGTTACCCCACAGACTAAATAATTGTGGGTGATAAGGACAGGTGACTTAACTAGATTATAAAAAAACTAATTTTCTAGTCTTTGTTACTGTCCAAATAAAAAATATGATTATATGATCTCAAACCTGCCAAGTATAGTTGATTTTTAAGAACTTTATGTTATTGTTTCAAATTATAAATAAAAAGTAAAATTTTGTTAGTATTATGAATAATTATAATAAAAATAAATATGTTTATTAATATACACTGTGTTTAAATTATTATTTTGCGATATTAATATACAATTTCATTAATTGTAAATGGGCTACACTGGTGCCCCACGCGTGTATTCGTGGAATATTTAGGCGCGCGTGTACTGTAGTGTTAAGTTTTTTATTTGTGTCTGCCAACTAAAGGTCGAATCTATATGTAAGCCTAGGTTCTTAACAGACTTACAGAAGGGAATAGTACACCCATCATAGGTAATGGGAGGCAATGTGCTTAGGTCCATTCTGTCCACCATTCTAGAGCTACCTATCACAATGGCTTGGCATTTGCTAGCATTAACTGTCAGACTGAACATGCTCGACCATGCACAGACAGCCTCCAGATCCCGATTGAGTTTCATTACTCCTGCAGAAAGATCTTCCGCCCTCGCCTGCGTATAAAGCTGCAGGTCATCAGCGTACAGATGATACTCGCATTGAAGATTTTGTGTTAGATAATTAATAAATAATGAAAATAGAAGAGGAGAAAGTATACCGCCTTGAGGGACGCCTGAGTCGAGATTACCCCAACAAGAACTAGTTTCATCTACGCAAACCTACTGCTGGCGCCCTCGAAGATAAGAGGAAAACCAATCCAATACCCCAGACGACATCATAAGATGGGAGAGTACTGAAAGAAGAATGTCATGTTGAAAGGTGTTGAAGGCATTAGAAAAGTCAACTAATACCAGAACGGTTAACATTCCATCCTCCATCCCCACCCTGACGTCACCAGTGACCTTCAGGAGAGCAGTGACTGTACTGTGTCCAGGTCTGAACCCTGATTGAAGTGGTGAGAGAAAGTTATTGCAGTTAACAAACCTGAACAACTGACAGTGCACTGTGGCCTCCATCACTTTGGAAAGAAAGGGGAGGATAGAAATCGGCCGGAAGTCACAGAGCTGCGAAGGATTTGCTTTCTTTTGAAGAGGACGTACATAAGCTTTACGCCATAAGGATGGAAATTGGCCAGATCTCAAAGAAAAATTTACTAAGTGCTGGATAGTGGGAAGTAGCTCGTCCACTATGGTTAAAATCATACGACGACTAATGTTATCGCATCCTACGGCGTCAGACTTAATAGATAGAATAATCTTTTTGATGTCATCTAGTGATATTGGAGAAAAGAAGAAAGGTGTAACGTTGTCTCGTTTAGGTAGTGTAGTGATATAATTAGTACTTTGACTTAACGTCGAAGCACCAAGTGCTGTGGTTCCCAGAAAATGAATATTAAGGTCATCTAAATTTACACTCTTGGGAAGTTCTATATGACGAGTTCTGCCTATACCAAGGGTATTAAGAAACTTCCAAACATTAGCAGGTGAATTACTAGAAATATTGTCATGGATAAATATCGGCGTTTTGCGTTACGGATCATCTGATTACACCGATTCCTGTCAACTTTAAATTTAGCCCAATTGGTATCGTTTCGATCTCTACAAAATTTGCGGAAAGAACGGTCTCTTCGCCTCATGGCCATTCGGATACCCTCCGTCATCCATGGCGCCGGAGGACGTTTAAGTTTGATTTTTGTTATTGGGGCATGTCGATCATACAGGCTTGTTAGCATTTTATTAAAATAATCGATTTTTGTATCAATTGCACATGCTTCAACGAGAGGCTTCCAATCGATATTAGAAGCTTCTATACGGAGCTTATCGAGATTTACTCGCTTAAAACAACGCATGTGCTTGACCCTAGGTGAGACTTTGGGTGGTTTTAACCGATATGAAAGGAAAATAAGGTCATGATGGGAAAATCCAGGAGCAGGATGTTGGCCATAAAACAAAGCTAGGGATAGGTTAGAGGTCAGCATTAAGTCCAGCAAAGTATCCTGTCCATTAGTGTTATGGTGTGTGGCTTGTGTAGGAAGGATATGGAGACTAGCAGACTCAATGAGTTGGGTCAGCTTATGTGAACGTAATGAAGGACGGGATAAGTCGGTGTTGAAATCACCCATGATAATGTGATGTGCGTACTCCGAACCCAAAGATTCTAAAACCACCTCAAGGTCAGTGAAGTAATTTATAGATGGGGGACAATAGACAACACCTAAAACAACCTTAGCTCCCCCGACACAAACCTCCAAGAAAAGATATTCTGCAGTAGCCTGTCGAATTGTAGGAGAAGAAGTAATAATTTTATATTTAAGATTACTTACGAAGATAAATAGCTACTCCTCCCCCTCTTCTGTCTACTCGGTCATTTCGAATAAGGACAAAATCAGCAAGAGGGTAGAGAGTGGAAGAAAGGTGAGGTTTGAGCCAGCTCTCAGAAATTAGGATGGCATGAACATTAGTGTTGGTAAAGGCCTCCAGGAGGTCATTTTAATGACTAGGCACGCTTTGAGCATTTATATGGCAAACGTTAAACATTTTGTTACAACTATTATTAAAATCATCTCGCAACGCATCACCGAGCGTGTCGCCAACAGAAATAAAACTATCTTCATTTGAATGGTCAGAAGCAGAATAAAAAGAAGAATTATCAGACAATGACATATTAAGAAGAAAATATATTAGGTTGGGGAAAAAGTCTTTTCGTATTTTTGTATGAAAAGTCAAGACATTTTTTCAAAGTTTATTTACTTTTATTTACAACTAGCTGCTGTGCCCGCGACTTCGTTCGCGTGGCGGATGTTACTTACTTCGCAATTCGATTTAATACTGAAAAATCGTTTTTTAAACCTTATAACAAACAGATATACCTACAAACGAATTGTATTAACAAACAACCCAAAACCTTTTCAAAACAGACCTTTACAAAGACAGATCTATAAAAACCGCCTCTGCGTCAAAGACATGAGCGAACGTCATTCTTTCAAGGAAAATCTTAATACCGCGATACTGAAAATGACGTCACAGGCACAATGCCATCTGTTGTCCAATTTATAAGTTAACATAAATGACATCGCTTATTTCATCATAATAGTCCATTAATGTCCCACTGCAAGGACACGCCTCCTCCCGTGACGGAGGGATACTTGGCCTACTAATACCACGCTGGCCAGTCGGATTCGTATAAGGTTTAATTTCAAGTTTTCCTTCATTTTTATTTCGTAAAGATAATATTCACCGATAGTCCCTTAGTCGGTTTTACGCCACCCATGGGATGAGATGGGGAGGTGACATATTGTATTCTTACTCCGTCACCACACGGATAATCGCTAATTAATTATGAATGAATACATTTGCACGCCACGGTGCGGCAGAATTACCTGCCTCGGTGGCGCGGCGGTCGCATTACATGGCTGGCGTGCATGAGGTCGCGGGTTCGATTCCCATGGAGGACAATTGTGATACACAAACTATTGGATGTTCTTTGTGTCCGTTAAATTGATATTTTTAAAGGCTAGTGTGGGATTTGTCTTTTGTAAAAAAAATGCTGAAATAAATTATTGTACCTAACACCTTTCTACCATCTAGCAAAAAATATTTGACTAAACTTAGACTCGACTATATTATTATTATTATCTATAGATTAACTGCGTGCAGTATTTTTGAATTACTTAATAAAATAAACACAAACACTTTGAATAATAATTTAATGTTTTGTGATTGTATTTCTATATTTTATTGTCAGTTTTGTATTTTTTTAATGTTGACAAATAGCAATAATGTGTAAAATGATTTTATAAAGAAAACTGTTACTTATTATGTTGTCTGTTATATTATACCCATATATTATTAATTATTAAATAGTTATATAACTGTGTTATAATTGCAGTTATAATAAGATTGTGTGAAAAGGAATGTTCTTTTAATTCAATTTAATATTTATGATTAAGTATAGGTATAGTTTAACTTTAAAAAATGAAGTTTGTACGCAAATATTAGCAATACAGGGAAAGACTATTTCTTTTTGTCAGATGTTTTGTACCTGTGATTAACTAATAAAGGTTATATGTATTAAATTTGTATTTATTTACATTAATAATAAAAACAGGTGGAGTCTGTTGCATACTTTTACGTTGACCAGTAACTACTACTGTTTAAACTAAATTAATACCAAAAGAATAATTGATACTTTAGATTAATAGCTTACTAATACAATTTATATTTAATTAAATTGCGTTTCAATTACGAAAAACACTAAAATATAACAATCAAGTAAACTTATAATTGATTTAATTTAATAACACTTATAATTGATATTCCACATACGATTCATGGTTAATTTTATTAACATTTAAAGGAATACCTTATTAATAGCACTTAATAATAAAAAAGTTATAGATTATTTAAAAACTCATTTATTTTATGATTACTACTGGTAACGCCATCTCGTGAACAAAAGAAACGAAATTTAAATTCAGAGTCAATAAGAACCACGTCCGTTCGCATTAGGAGTCAATTTGAATGAAATTATATAGATGCACCAGTTGGCCGTTTCGGACGTTAAACAAAAATCAACCGTACAGCCGTACTCATACTGGCGGCGCGGCGACATTTGGAAATTTTCTTTCATCTATTATCTTGTGTGTTTATAAACCGATTTTTATATTTTTTTTTTTATGAATAAGATATTAAAGTGTACTTTTGAAATATGGAAGTTTGAAAAAGATATGTCTATGCAAATTACAATATATTTATGTATTTAATACACTTTAAAGAAAACCCTAACGATTAAACACGTTATTGTGGCTAATATATAAAAGATAGATATATACTATTCAGGACTTTTTTGTACATCTTTTGAAGACCATTATTTTTGTAATACATATTTTTGGCGTATGATCAACGTATGCGATGATAAAAGCTCAAACGCGCGTTTTTTCAACCGACTTGCCTCAAATTTTTCGTCGCTGCTCAGCTCCTATGTGTCTTAGCGTTATGTTATATAGCCTATAACCTGCCCAGGAGTATGGACTACAATCGTACCAAGTTTGGTTAAAATGCCTTCAGTAGTTTTTGACCCATGCGTGCACATACAGACAGACAGACAGACAGACAGACAGACAGACAGACAGACAGACAGACAAAAAATTTATTGATTGCATTTTTGGCATTAGTATCGATCACCATTCATCTTCCAATATTAATTTTTAACATATATTCAATGTACAGAATTGATTTGTCTACAGTTTTATTATAAGTATATAGATATATATGTACCGTTTTGTTACACAACTTTCTGCCATTTTGTGGGCAGAGACATTATCCCGTTACTGTAGAAACTTTGGGACTTCTGATCAAAAAAACGGGACAAATAGTTTTAGCAGTCCTCTCTTGAGGTCAACCTTACAGAACCTAAAGAATTCTGAAGAGACCGAAACAGGTGAAAATCTGAAGGCGCAAGGTCAGGGCTATATGGTGGATGCACTAGGACCTCCCAGTCGAACTCTCTTAATTTTTGCTGAGTGGCTAAAGATGTGTGTGGTCTAGCGTTATCGTGATGAAAGACCACACCCTTCTTGTTGATCAATTCCGGCCGTTTTCTCTCGAATGCTTCCTTTAATCTCATCAGTTGCTGGCAGTAAAGATCAGAATCGATGGTTTTGCCGGGCGGTAAAAGCTCATAATGAACAATGCCCTTCCAATCCCACCATACACACAGCATCACCTTATTTCGTGTTAGGCCAGGTTTGGCCACAGTCTGTGAAGCCTGGCCAACTTTCGACCACGACCTTTTTCGCACGTTCTTGTCGTACGTGATTCATTTTTCATCGCCAGTTATCAATCTCTTCAAAAACGGCTCGGTTTCATTACGTCTCAATAATGAATCGCAAATGAGTACACGGTTCATTAAGTTTCTTTGAGTGAGCTCGTGTGGCACCCAAATATCGAGCTTTTTTGTATGACCAGCTTTTTTCAAATGGGTCAAAACTGTTTTGTGGTCAATTCCCAGTTCTTCAGCTACATCGTAACTACTAATATGCCGATCTTGCTCCACTCTTTCAAAAATGGCGTTCATTTTATTCGTAACAGGGCGACCAGAGCGAGGTGCATCTTTAACATCAACATTTCCGGACTGAAAACGTTTGAACCAAATTTGTGCTACTCTTACTGACACTGCATCAGGTCCATAAACATCACAAATTTTTTTCACTGCTTGAGTTGCATTTTTGCCTTTTTTATAATAAAATTTTAAAATGTATCGAATTTCTTCATTAGATTCACTCATTTTTACGGAGAGAAAAACAAATGAAAAATAGCGGGAAACAACTTTTTTTTATTTTTTTTTTTTCTTTATAATGTAACCTTTTTAATGTTACCAAAACCAGCCAGACACAAGTAGTACAGTCAAAGAAATTTTATAATAAGTTTATACCTACGTTATGCGAAAAGATTTTTTCCCCGACCTATTATATAAAATACTATAAATTAATAAACTAAAAAATAAAATTTATGGCTCGCTTACTTGTTAAGATGACTCTGCACCACCCGCCAACTGACGTGTATTTACACCAAAAATTTTAATAAAAGCATCACACAACAAAAACAAAACGCAACAAGAGCAAATACATCACAAATTAACATCTTTTGGTATTACATAAAAACTCAACTAGATGCCTTGAACAAATTATACATACACAAAATACACATTTATTTTTAAGTTTCCGAACGCAACCTGAACGAATGTCACTTTTGACAGTGACATGACTTCTTGTTATGAAAATTTGTTGTCGTGTCGTTCAACTTAAAACTTTTAAAACTAACGTTAACCAACTAATAAATAAAGTGAAAGAACTTTAGTATATAAAATAAGTAATACAAAATGTGGGTAAACTAGATAGTACCTTTGAAAAATCTAAAAGTAGTAAAATAATATCCACAAAACAAGACATTGAGTACCTAATATAAAATAACGCAAAACTAAGGCTTGTTAGCAATTCCTGACATCAGTGTTTTTGGATATTTCTCCAGAAGTGGGTTGAGCTCATCAAACGACGTCACCTTATAACGAGTTCCACTTAAGCTACGAACAAAAATTACACCATCTCTTGTCCAACAAGCTCGCAGTCCAAAGTGCAATTTTGCTTTAGTGAAAATTGCCTGCCGGGTCTTAGTCAGGAACTCCTTAACAGCTATAGAAGACCCTCTTAGTTTGGTTTTAGCTCTCCAGACTGCGGCCTTGACATCAGTACATGTTAATCTGACCAGAAGTGGGCGTTGACGATCACCCTCACTGCGTCCAAGGCGATGACAGTACTTTACGGAACTTGGAGAGATGTCCTTAAGGGCCATTTTACTGTGCAGAACCGCAAGGATAACTCTAGCACTGTCCTCATGCTCCTCCTCTGGAACACCTGAGAAGATGAGCGTTTTCCTTCTTTGCCGGGTCTCAATAGCATCAATGGCCCGACTGCACTCAGAGATTTGATTTCTCAAGAGACTAAGTATGCTACAAGTTAACGCACGGATTTTACTTGTTGTCACTTCTACCCTCCAGTTTTCAATTCTTTATAATGTAACCTTTTTAATGTTACCAAAACCAGCCAGACACAAGTAGTACAGTCAAAGAAATTTTATAATAAGTTTATACCTACGTTATGCGAAAAGACTTTTTCCCCGACCTATTATAACTGCACGAGGGAGAAGAAAAGGTACCCAGGATGAGACAGGCTATTTTATACGTTTGTCCCTGACTTTTCTAAATGGTAAAAGACAAAGCCACTTCCGAAGATAATTGCAAGTGGCTGGTACTGGTAAACTGGAATGGTAAGTTAGTTTTCCCTTAATGCCCACCGGTAATAAAGAGTTTCTAGCTACTAATAATGTCTCTTCCTTAGCCCCTCCGATTAGATGAACTGAACGATTTTACGTAATCTGGTGCCGTTACACATTTGGGGCATCAGTATGACAGGCACAGCAACATTGAGCCAGATGTCATCACCGGGTCTATAGACACACCAGTCCACATCTCACCTTGAACTTGCATTATATATTTTTTTACTATATTTTACTACTAATTGCGCCAAGATAGCTCTTTAGCACAACAATACCTCGTTAGCAAGGTTTTGTTTGTAAGTTCGTAAATACCTTATTAATAAGGTTTTTTTCTCAGCTTACACCAATACCATATCGGCTGTCGAATATTATTAGGTCGTTAGCGTCAAGGGGACGCGACCATCGCCAATCTCGAGGAGTGATTCTGGGAGCAGTCCAGACTCATTATCACTGAAGAACTAGACCCTTATGTTATTCTTCATCTGTAACTGTTTCGCTGTTATCTCTGTTGCTGTACCCCGTTTGATAATCAAGAGCGTCTGCTGGGAATCATCTGCGAGCAAATCCATCAAAATTCTAGTAGTTACACCAAATATCTTGCAAACTATGATCAAGTGCTTCAATAGCTTTCTTGTGTGACACAATGTGTGTGCATTCTTCCCAAGCAATCCATTTGAAATATTTTAATCGCGTTTCTTTACTTGTAAGGTTTAGAGGAGCTTAAATCCTAAGTATACCTGTTATAGCACAGCTGAGCAGGGTAGCAAGTATTCTGAAAGACGCAACAGCCATCATTTGCCTTCGCGTTATTTTGCCAGAAGCAAGAACAGTATAAAAATTTAATTTATTAATAAATTAAAAAGAAGATTCCTACATCCCGGATCTTTCCCAAAATTTCGTGAAGAAATGTGAAACAACACCTTCTATTGTGTTTCAGTTGGACTGAACATTTAAAAACTTAAAATACTGTACACAATGATGTTATACATTAAAAAAGGTAGATATGGGATAGGCGAATTCTCCTCTTTGAATTACCATGAGGCTTGCTCATGGCAATTCAAAGAGGAGAATTTCAACTTTTGGTCTCTAGTCGACGTGCAACTGTCTTGCCTGTCAAACGTAGAAAAAAACAACGTAAAACGCAGAGAAAAACAAACAAAAATGCCGTTTTGTGTGAGACACTGCACCAACTATCACCCTAACGTTAATAAATCTTAAGGGATCTCATATCACAAGTTATTATTATTTATATCTTATGTATATTTAATTTAAAATTTCAGGACCAACCATAGAATAAAGTGCAGAGTAGAATATAGTTGGCAGTAAACTCACTATTATCTTGCAGTTCATTATTTGTTTTTTTTCTAAATCAATATACCTAGTTGAATAGTATTATACTTGTATTATATAATACTTGATAAGGACAAATTTCGAAACTCGCTGTTAGGTAGCTTCTAGTTAAAATAACATTATTTTATTTCTACTAACAGGTAGTCAACAACGTGTTAATAACATACACACATCAAAAAAAGTTTGCGATCACTTTGAAAAACTGCAATATTTTTTGTTGCGGTTATATAATTATTTTTTCTTCTTTTTAGATTCTTTATTTGAAAATAAGGAATTAGATCATAATGACGCCGTTCAATTGATTTTTCTTACAAAAAGGCTTTCAGTCCTAGCTTACGCCCATTCAGAAATACGATTTAGTCAATTATAACCGATTCAAGATATTTTTCGCGGAAACTTGTAATTGAAAAAATGCCAAGAGGATTATCAGAGGTTTTACGAGCTAGAATAGTAACTTTGAGGGAAGAAGGATACACCACGAGAGTAAAGGATAGCACGCAGACTTGCTATATCCCAATCCTGTGTCGTGGCTACGTTGCAGAGGTATCACGTAATGGAGAACTTAGCTGACCGACCCCGCAGCGGTCGCCCAACTGTTTTGACAGCTGCCCAAAAGCGCTATATTAGATTGCTGACAGCCCGTGATCCCACAATCAACGCCACTAAAATAAAAGCAGAAGTCAGGGCCGCCTCTGGGCTTGCAGTTAGCACGCAGACCGTTCGCAATTACTTACACCAGGATGAATTACAAGCACAGAGGTCTTGGCGAGCTCCGCTCAATTCCCGGCAACGTCAACTATGAAGATTGCAGTGGGCTAGACTTCGGCAAAATGAAGAAGATGAGGAAGGAAACATTTGGCAAAACTGTCTCTTCGTTGACGAATCCCGAATCTATTCAATTGCATTATGATTGATGGCTCATTTTTTTAAATAAATAATAAAAAATAGTTTTATATTTTAATTTCAAACAGGGTATTCCTATTTAAAGAAAGCATACAACATCGATTCTTTGTTGCTAAAGTTAAATTTAAAGAATTATAGGAGTTTATGCTATTGATCACAAACTTTTTTTGATGTGTGTATATGTGCTAGCACTTTAGATTTTTCATGACTATGACTTACTGTTTTCCGTGCTAAGGTTTCTAATTGATGATATCCTACTTCAAAAGTGGATCGTAGTTGTTCGTAAACAAAGGAATGATGCAGACTGGGTTTATACAAAATTAAGTCAAATTTGTAGCGACCACTTCAAACCTTCTGATAACACTTCTTAAAAAAATGCTGTTCCTATTATAAAGGTAAAAAAACCTTTGTGTGGATAGCTAGTTCTAAAACTGTGTACAAGCATCATTGCATTGTCAATAATAACTTCAAATGTTTCCATCGAGTCTTGACAATGGCAGTTTACCAGATATGGAAGAAATTTTAGAATCACCCATAAATGCAGCACTTAAAAATTGCGTGCATGATTTGAAATTTAAACAAAATCTTTTACAAAAAAGAATTAAATCACTAACTCAACAAAATAAAAGACTGAAAAAAAAAGTTGCTAGTGTATCCCCATGATACGAAAAGATTTAAAAAAAAATATTTGATTACAAACAAAAATTTTCGCAATTAAATTTAAAGACTGAAGTTTTAGATCTGATTAATAGAATACGAGTATGTTTAAAGAAAACATCTAAAAATACGTAAAGCGCTAAGTATCCTCCGGTCCTCAGAAAATTTGCCGTTACACTTAATTTTTATTCTTCTGCTGCTTAGAAATACGTAAGAAGCATTTTTCACACTGCTTTGCCTCACCCCGTGCCTTAGCCAAGTGGTATGAAAATACTTCTTGTTTGCCAGGATTCACTCAGCAGGCCTTTAATGTTAAAATTTCACAATGTAACTACGTCACTTTGATTTAATGTTTATTACATTCGCAGTAGCTAACGTTGTTAATATCAATAAAAAATAGGCACTAAACTTAATACAGAGAGCGTTGTACCTTCTGTCTTAATAATTTTGTTAGTATATAATTATTTTTGGTAGTTAATTAAGTACATCGTCGTCATAGTAACCATGATGATTGGTTTTTTTTTTAATTTTTGATGGCTTTGGGAGCTTATGACAATATCTTTATAACATCATTGACTATACATTTTTTAACTTGAGTTTTATTTTTTGTTTTCTTTTTTTATCTCTTTGAGTATCCATCATCATTCCCCTGCCTTTATACCAATTTGGTTTTATTCTTTCTTTTGGGGTCAGCGCAGCATGTTTTTTTCTTCCACATGCTGCTAAAAGTTATGGCTATATTTTACGGCCGGCCACCTGCCTGACGCCAACCCTTCTTGGGAATGCTGGTGTTGGTGGTTTACTCCTATTCTAACCGGGAACCATAGTAGTTAATATAGTTGTTAGTTACATATATCATAGGTTTCCCAGAGGGCAGTTTCACCAGATAACTATCTGGTGAAACTGCTTTACCCAACAAGTGGGTATTAAAAAGGGAAACCAATCAACAAGGTGATGTTATTCATTATAAAGCTAGACTAGTCATAAAGGGTTATGTGCACAAAAGTCTTCTGGATGTCGCTCAAGAAACCAGGCCTGACATATCATTATGAATACATTGTAGTCAATGCTTTAAGCAGATACAACCAACCTCGGTTCTGCTATTTGCTACTGCACATGCTCGAGACCGGAAAACATGCACCGGTTATATTTATTAGTTTCAGAGAGGTACTATATCGTGGTGTTCCCGCTAACAGCAGACTATCGCCTTGTCCACAGCAGAGGCCAGTTAGTTAGTCAGACTTGTCGCCATTTTTACGTTGTTACCGTGCCGAAACTATTTGGTGATCCACATGATTATCATTAAACTGAGCCTGGACGTTAAATCGATTTTGGTCAAGGTTTGCCTGTAACATGACATTATCCTAAAGCGGCAGAGTATCTGTGTTTTTTACAGAGGAAAAATAAAAACCATACAAATGAAAACTAAGCCTTTATTATTTTTCGTCAAGGTTTCTATAGTCCTGTATGCTTAGTAATGAAATCTCGCACCGCTGGTGCTGCGATGTTTGTGTACATCAGCTGCTTATGTATGCCATTACCTAATGAAAAAGATGCAATGCCAACGGCCAAACCATTTTGAACTGCTGGACTGCCAGTATCATCCTGAAATAAAGTTATTGTAATACGAGTATCAGTTCTAAGCCTAAAATAAGATTTGGAGGGAAACTTTCCCCGCTACTAAAACTTGCAAATTTCGACCCCTCCTTGTAATTGGAATTGAAGAGGCTTTTATGATGATGTGATTCTTAACACTGCGTCAATAACTTTGCAAGCATAAATAATTGAGTTTGCTTACTAAACCAAAAACATTTTTTTTATCGATTGATACCATCTTTTTGTCGTAGGCCTAACTTAACTTAGCTTAACACGCGCACCGGAAGGCGCAGGGAGGGGAGTCTCTTCACTAGGTGGACCAACGACCTAGTTAGGACGGCATAAGCCGATGGATAAGGAAGGCACAGGGTGGAAATGTTTGGAGGAGACCAATGTTCAGCAGTGGCTGTCCATAGGCTGATATGATAATAAAGCTCATGTCAGCTACAGTACTACATAATTTCCTAATTAAAAACCGAGTCCAACTATTAACTAAAATTATGTAACGAATTCTGACAAAATTAGGACATGGGACCAACTTGGTAACAGAATATTATTTACATCAAACATGATCCAAAATATTAATAGCTCCATATAAAATACTTTTGATAATTTTATTACTTACTGGATTCACATCTCTGACAGGGTAAAGATCACTGCATATCATATTTTCAGTAACTTTAACAAGGAAATGCTCATCAAGGGCAGCGCAGGTTTTATAGTCCATTGTAGGTCTGTCAACGAGCACAAGTGACCAATGACCTGATATTTTTACTTTCTGTTAACAGAAGAACAGATACTAGATTATTATTCTGACATTTGATTGTGATACTTTTAACATTTTACTGATGATTGAGTATTAACCTTGATTGATATAATACCATAACAAATAGCAAATATATGAGCTAAGAAAACAGAACTTAAAACTTCACGACAGTACGTCTACCATATTAGTGTGTAAAGTTTTTAGTGAGTCACTACTGATGGTATGTCTCAGCAATGGGACACTAATGGGCTGCTATGATGATAGGATGTGGATTGAAGTTGTCGAAAAAGTTACAAATTGAATTTCAGACCAATTATTTCGGTTTACAAAATTTACCGAAGCAAGGCTCAGGTGGCTTAAAAGTTAAGGTGCCAGTTCAGATTTATGTTTACTCAGACAACAGAAGTACGAACACACGAACGCTGCTTCGATTTACAAATTGTGTTTTTTAAAATCTCGGTAATAAAGAAATCACACCTCTTCGGTATATGCCCAATCAGTAACAGTCATTATTGACTTATTTTCAACAACTCTGCCTTTTGGTGGCAACTTGATAGGAGCTACTTTATCGCTTAGCTTCATAGGAGTCTTTGTCTTAATAACAGATATATCCTTATCAAAAGCAGAAAAATCTGGATGAATGATGATCTTTTCCACTGGTACTATCGATCCTCCTTTATTTCGAAAGGGTGATCCGATTCGAATATAGGTTATGTTTGGCATTAATCTGAAAATTATTGTAAATTTAACATTTATCGCGGAGTAACAGCACGTTCAAAAAGCACCTCTTTTACGCCATAGCCTCGGTATAAAGTTGTAGGTCCTGAGCTTTTTTCTTGCTCTTTGTATCTGATGAATAATTAATAATAAATAAGTATTAGTAAATAATCGAACATCGTGTAAAACTTAAATAAACTCAGGGTAGATTGATAAATAAATCAGGTTTCCCGCTGAAAGATTCAACCCCTTAAAACAATGTTCTTTCTGTTTTGTTTGCGTAAGGTAATTTTTTTTTGGCACCCACAGAATGAGTTTACAACAAAAGAGCTTTTTGAATTTGTATTCAAAAGCTGCCCCTTTCTTAGAGTTACTTATAAAATGTAATAATATACCTTACTGTGGGAAGCGCACTTGTCATAACGTAATATTCACTTATGATGACCGCTGGGCACAAACCCAGAAATTTATTTTTATGTTTAATCTGCACAGAGGCAAAAAAGGGATTCTCTTCTATCGTTGTGTTTCGTACATAGTCAGGTTGATTTAGATATCTAAAGTCCATCGGTGTACCTGAAAGATAGAAGTACAACTCGTAGTAAGTATAATATATAGGACTTTTTATCAGTCCGCAGTCACATAAGTGAAAACTTGATCTACTCTAAAGTGCTCCAATGAACAGTGGAATATTAGCCAGCTTCAGTTATACAAAATCATGATGCCATGGGGTGCCGGCTTAGAATATTGCACCTCCCGATCTCTTTGAGTAAGTGTCGCACAAGGCGACTAAGGCAGCACCAGAAAAACGGGCAGCTGCGGTCTCCTGAGTATCAGAGCACGACCATTAATGGCCATGGGTAGCGAGCACCGATATGGCTCTCAAGCGATTTGTACTATCAAATCGTGTTTGGAGATCAGTCGGTGCAAATTCAGCTCGCATAACTTGATTCCTGTTTTGTAATCGCGCTTTCCATAAGGTTCAATACATAAAAGAACAAATAAATCTCAGTAGTTGACATGTGCTTACCTGCAGCTAAAGGCACGAGAGCCAGTAGAAATAGTTTTAACAACATTATGCCTTAAATTGTATTTACAATAGAAGCAGTATGTATAACACTGTAAGACATAGACACGGTGAACATTTATATATCAACAGGTCGCACGAAGAAAATATTCTCTAACATTACTTTGTTATCTAAAGTAATAACAGAAACTATTTACTACATAACTTGAATAAACGAAAACATATTTCTACGATAAAATTGTATAAATATTTAAAGATGTGTTTTTCTGCATATCTATCTTTATGTGCATGAGCGACGCTCTTCACTTATCAGGTTAACTACAAACTAGGTTTTATTACCTATTTTATGATTAGGTCATCGAAGAAGTTATACTTAAATGTTTTTATTTGAAATAACTTAAAAACTTCTGTTATGTGATTAACATCAAAACAGAAGTTGGAATTGAAATGAGATCACATCGAAAACACTGTGAAACTAAAGTTGCTGGAGACTGCTATGCAGAGGTCTCGGGTTCGATTCCCGCTCAATGCAAATCTTTGTGTGCATGAAAATGATGGTTGCATTAGTCTGGGTGATTTTGAAAAATAAATATAACCGGCCAAGTGCGAGTCTGACTCGCGCACCGAGGTTTCTGTACAAACCTATTTATTTTTCCACCAAATGCGAAGGCGTCAGGACTCAGCTGTCAAAATATTAGTTTTCTCAAAAATATGCACTAAAATATATATTTTATTTTATTTTTTGGTATTTGTAGTTATCCCGGCAACAAAAATACATCACCTGTCAAAATTTCAATTTTTAACTGTCATGCATGATTCATCAGATACAGCCTGGTGACAGACAGACGGACGGACAGCAAAGCCTTAGGGTTCCGTTTTTATCCTTTGGGTACGGAATCCTAAAAATTATAAGAGGTTTCTTTAAAAAGGAAATATGTAAAATGATATCACAATACAAGTTTACTGAAGGACAATGACAAGGCATAGAATAGTAGAGGAAATACTGATCACAGTCGAGACTTTAATACTATAGTATCATAACTTAGTCTTCTAATAATAACTTATTTTAGTTCCATGGCCTCGAAAACTGCTGAAGAATTCTCAAACAATTAATTACGACACGTGTGTCTATGAGAGTTAAGGGCTATTTCAATTTAGCCGTTTCGTACCGTACGACAGTGTTTATAGTCGAACGGCAGCCGTACGGCAAGATTTGCATAAAAACAAACGAACGTTGCTTTTGTCGTTCGAAAAAGTTTAGCCGTAAGCCTAAAGAGCACTAAAACCTCGTTAGCGCGGTGGTAGTGCAAGCAACTGCCGTGCACGAGGTCCTGGGTTCAAATCCCACGCAGGACAATTATTTGTGTGATCCACAAATTATTGTATTGAGTATGGCTGTACTTTGTGCCCGTTCTTTAAATGTATGTAAAAGTCCTCTCGACGATCTTTATAATATTTATGTATTTACAACAAAAAAAAGTATTTAAGTGTGTATCCGTTGTGCAGTATCCATAGTACAAGCTTTGCTTAGTTTGGGACTAGATGGCGTTGTGTGAAAGTGTGAGGAATATTTATTCATTTATTTTATTTATTCCTAGTGCGGGAGTTGTCTTTTAAAAAAAAGGTCAATGTGAGATGGCAACACTGTAGCGTCAGATGATCACTCAACACCTGTTAAAATAAATAGCAATACATTTTTATGGTAACTTATTCTTAAAATCGAGCTGCCGCGGCATACACGCCCCTTTTTTTCTTAATATAATAAAATTTAACGACTGTATAGAAAGCTCCGTATGGTGACGGAGTAAGAATACAATATGTCACCATCTAAATTATCTCTCTATCTATCCGTCAATATTATCTTTACGTAATAAAAAAAAGAAACACTTGAAATTAAATCCGTCTGGCCAGCGTGGTATTAGTAGGCCAAGTATCCCTACGTCACGGGAGGAGGCCCGTCCCTGCAGTGGGACATTAATGGGCTACTGTTATTATGATATAACGCTCAATTTTCTTTGGTAAACATGAAATGCTCTCCGTCGCGCTCCGCTCATTGTTAATCGTACTTAATGTTGGGATATATTTGTTTATCTAAGGCAATTATAGATATCGCGTTATCATCTGAGTCTTAGGGCCATATCATTTCTGTATATCTAATAGAGAAATTATATTATTATGTCTATCTTTCTCGGAAAGCGCAGGGAGGGGAGACCCCTCACACGGTGAACCGACGACCTAGTTAGGACGGCGCGGCGGGAAGCCGTTGGATGGGGGAGGCACAGGACCGCACAAGGTGGCAATACTTAGAGGAGGCCTATGTCCAGCAGTCGACGTCGATTGGCTGATATGATATCTATCTCGCTGGCACTTACGGTCGTCTATTCTTATTTATTATCTGCTATCTCTTTTTGGACTAGGTACTCGTGGTTAATCCCAAAGGTCAAAACAATGCTATTACAAAACCATTGCGACAATCTTAACAATTAGTTGTAATAAGCATTGATTTTAAATTATTTAGATTATGATCTAAAACCTTTATAAACATACGATTATAAGCTATTAACGTGACACACGAATGATAACTCAATTAAATTCACGCTATAGTCACTGCACGTGCCCTGACATGTCAGGAATCGCATATAACATTATATTAAGGACTTCAAGCGTATACCTCCACTTGCCAGAATGTCATTTGCCCGAATTTTCATTTTCCATAATTTCATTTGTAAGTACTTATATTGTTTGCCATAATCGTCCTTAGCCATAATATTTACTTGCCATAATTCAATTATGTTTAAACTGAGAGACATAGAGCAATCCAACTTATTTGGTTAGGTTAGGTTTATTCACTAAGCTGTTTTTGCTGCAATTTTATGTCTAATAAAATTATAGCAAAAGAAATTCGGGCAAATGAAATTCGAAAGAATTCGAAGTAAAACTTGAAATGAAACCCTATACCAATCCGTCTGGCCAGCGTGGTATTAGTATGCCAAGTATCCCTTCATTACGGGAGGTGGTCCGTCCCTGCAGTGGGCTTATTAATTATATTAATGGGCTGTTATGATGATGAATCATAGTTCAACAACAATGAAGAAATTTAGAACTTCTTTCAAAGGATTAAATACTTATAGTCATTTTTTGTAAGATTTCTCAAAACAATATTTTGATCCAGCGATTTTGTAAGATTAGGGATAAAAGCTTTTGGATTTGAAAAAGATGTGATTTTTTTGCTTCATAACAATACTTTGGGGCGAACAAACACTACATTTACTGAGTTTATTGAACTCTAAAAGCATTTTGTTATTAAAAAGAAGATATAGTATCAATTTTTTTTATATACTTATTTAGTTGTTTCGAACACATACAGACAGACAAAGTGTTGAAAGAAACATTAGACGTCCGGGATTTAGTTCTAATTGTCAGTTTACTGAATAGAGAAAGACCACCAAAACCAAAAGCAGGAAAACTTGAAATTAAAGCCTATACCAATGGCCAGCGTGGTATTAGTAGGCCAAGTATCCATCCGTCACGGGAGGAGGCCCGTCCCTGCAGTGGAACATTAATGGGCTGTTATGATAGTATCAATTGCCATTGCTTAGATTTACAACGTTCTTATCAATTTAGTATACAGATAAGCACGTTTGTATATTTAGTTCATGGAGTTCTGTGGTCTCTGCATATCCTAATGGAAACAAGTCGTGAGTTTATCTATGTACTAGCTGATGCCCTCGGCTTCACCCGCATTGTATAAGTAGGTTATATTTTATTCTACACCCTAAACTACCTCTATTCCAATTTCATTTCATCAAAATCCATTCAGTAGTTTTTGCGTAAAAGAGTAACAAACATCCATCCATCAATCCTCACAAACTTTCGCATTTATAATATTAGTAGGATGCTATGGTAAATAGCCGGATCCACACCAAACGATCCATTTTGGATCGGCGATCCCGCGATCCGCGATCCAGCGACGACGGATCGCTCGCGGCAAAGAGCGGGCGGGCCTGCCGCGCAGTTTGGATCGCGCGAGGCAAGTCCACATCAAACGCTCTTGTGCTCCACAAGAGCGCTCCCCGGTATGGATCCGGCTAATACACACAGTGATGCTTAATACTGACTGCTATTTTAGTCACGAGTACAACATTACGCGGGTTTGATTCTTATTCAAGACACTTCTTTTTGAGATCCTCAATTCTTATTTTAATCCTAAATTATCTTTTTGTTCCTTAACTTCAGGTGCCAAAGTGATGTGGGTTGCCAGGACTATTACTTACTAGTTTTTTAAGTTTTAAAATGTCGCTTTTTTACTATTGTTGTGGTCCCAAAAGGTATAAAATGTCGCCTTTTTACTATTGTTGTGGTCCCAAAAGGTATAAAATGTCGCCTTTTTACTATTGTTGTGGTCCCAAAAGGTATAAAATGTCGCCTTTTTACTATTGTTGTGGTCTCAAAAGGGTATAAAATGTCGCATTTACAATATTGTTGTGCCGGACAGGGTCCATACGGAACAAAATGTACTCAGTACCTAAAATCAACATATTTATGTATACTTGAAAACGAAATGGCTTTATCAGTTTTGACAAAAAATTCTATCATAATTCAAATTCATTAAGATCGTTATTTAATGTTTATGCGTGAGCTTGACGTCATTGGTTGACCGTAATCAAAACTATGCTTAGATTAAAAGTGCAATCTATTTTAAACTTTCACTTCAACGCAATAAATAATAATATCTACTAACACAATACAAATGTCACTATATTAAACTTTAGAGTTTGTATGTGAAAAACCATGAAAAACCATTAAATAATTTAAAACTAAAGTCAACTTGTTACTTGTGACATTACAAGCTTGTCATTTCAGAAAAACTGAAAATGTAGAATTTAAATATTGGCTGGTAAGCCACCCAATTGTTGGCACCTCAAGAGTGGACTTCGTGTCAGACTAAAATATTATAAAATGATAAAATACTTTAATCTTTGCTTATACTTAATCATTATAATGTGATTGAATAGTATTAAATAAATAATATTGGCACTAATGCCAAAAAAAGGATTCTCATAAATTTATTGTTGCTCTGTTGACACATGAAATAAATAAAATATGATAAATATATTAAATAAATAATATTTGAACTTGAATAATCATACTGAACTTGAATAATCTACAGTATTTTCTTTCTTTTTACTCACTTTTAACTCTTAAGTGCCAATAATTGTAGGACTTCTAACGATTAGGTGGTTTACCCTAATTTGTTTTATATTATAAAATTACGAAAACTTTAAATTGAAATATGTGCCAATGACGTCATGCAAGAAATGAAAGGGATGGACATATAAGGAAAAAAGAGAGAAATTCATTAGAATAAAACGGTTTACCGAAAATATGCTCTAGTATCAGTCAATAACGTTGACTTTACTATTTCTTTTTATAAATATCTAACGACTATTTGCTAATACAAGAGAACTGATATGTCAAAGTAGCGTCATGCTTTAGCTGATGTTTTGTTATGCGATATTGAACCTAATAGTTTTATGACATGCAACTAACATTCACTCTAGAGGTGATAAAGCCATTTAGTTTTCGACCATACCTATCTATGGAATGCAATAAAGAATTGGAGTTGTTTAAATAGTGAATGTAATAGGGAACATATTATCTGACAAAAGGTATTGTGACCTCACTGACTCAAGACTAAAATTTAAAAAAAAAACATAATCTACCGAACTTATAATAAGCGCATACTTATAATATCATGTATTGTAAAATATATTATGTTTTTTGTTGTTTAATAAAACAGTAGAGGAAGTAATCTCTATGTCATTTGATCCGTAGATGATTGGGCTATTTTGTAATTTTAATAATTTTATATAAACTGTAATGACTGTTCGTACATTTTGTTTATGTTATAGTCATAGGATATAATATTTATATAATTGTTTATAACATCGACGACCTGGGCAAGAGACCGGAAGAAGTGGCACGAACTTAAGCCCGATTTACACATCGACAAGTACAGTAGCTAGGTAGTAAGTTAGCGAGACGCGAGAGAGGGGGCTACTTCGTACTAACTCGCCAAAAAATATGATGGAGATCTATTTTCAAATCAACTTAACCAACAACTTACTACTTAACTCGCTACTATACTTGTCGATGTGTAAATCGGGCTTTAGACAGGGCCTATGTCCAGCGGTGGACCAGTTATGGTTGAGATAGATATATTTATATACATAGTGTTTTGTACATGGGTGATGGGGTAAGAATACGTATGGGGAATTTTCACATGGGTTTCGTAAGAAACTATACTACTGCCTATTATAAGAGAAAGTAAACTAAGCTCTAAGTGTACAAGAAGGAGGAAAACTTGATACAAAACTCTATAATCAATCTAACCAGCTCGTTGCAAGTCTAATTTCACTCTATTCTGGATAGATGAGATGTATAAATAAGGTAGTACGTTTAGGAACGCCTTGACATAACAAGACCACTAATACAGACAGTGCACGTCAGTCATATAGTCTTCAAGCGTATGAAGCTTTGTATGAATTTAATTTTTAATATATTTTGTTCTATGCCTTACTTATTCATAGATCTACGCTCTGACCAGCGCCCGTTCACCTAAATTATGTTTTACCGGGGTCTATATGGGGTTCGTAACAGGTTTCTTAGTTATCAAGTTAACAAAATGACATTTGAATGAGCTTGGTCAGCATTTGAGCCTGCGCTCAAAATAGCAATTTGTTGATTACACATATAATAATAACTAGCTTTTGCCCGCGGCTTCGCTCGCGTTAAATTCGGGGTAGCACTGTTCACGTTTCCGGGACACAGAAAAAAAAACAAGTAGCCTATGTTACTCCCCATCCCTTCAACTATCTGCACTTAAAAAATCACGTCAATTTGTCGTTCCGTTTTGAAAGAAAGACAAATAGACAGACACACTTTCCCATTTATAATATTAAATATGGATTATTCCAGATTCGAACCCACGACTCCGTGCACGGCTGTCGCATACCAATCCGCTTTGCAAACGAGGCAGCTTATGTTTATATTTGTGTCTGCCCATCCTGCCCATCCATTATCATTTAATGACTTCTGTGGCGAAGTGGTCATATAATATGACTGCTACGCAGAGGTCTCGGGTTCGATTCTCGCACAATGCAAATATTTGTGTGAATGAACATGATTGTTTGCATTGGTCTGGGTGTTTTCTATGTATAATATGTATGTATTTACAAAAAAAAATTATTTAAGTATGTTTATCAGCTGTCTAGTACCTACCCATAATACAAGCTCTGCTTAGTTTGGGACTAGATGGCGTTGTGTGAATGAGTGAGGAATATTTATTTATCATTGAATAATAAAATCCTTGGTTGTGTGGTTATGTATGGTATACAATGGTTGCAGCGCCTAGTTACAGTTATCTACAATGTATACAATCTACAAACCTAAAATTAGTTGGTCTTCATTGTGACAATGGTGTCTAAACAGGCGTAAGTATAAACTGTCCTTGAAGTTAATAACGTCATGAATGCTTATCACTTATTATAATCTTAATGGAATATAACCTCATCGAAGTAAATGTTTGTCTATTATGCTAATGATAAACCATAAACTTAATGAATTATGATGAGTATCTGTGACATCTTCATGCAAATTAAAAATGTAACATTGTAGGGTATAGAATTCCTTTTAATCTTATAAATAATTTTGGTGTAATGAGTGGAGCTAAGGGGTCTTCCTACTCTTCGTTTTCTGATCCGCGGCTTCTAACTTCTCTTATAGTTTCATCTTTATAGTTCATCTTTTTATTCACGGACACGGAGACGGACATCTCTACGGAGCGCCATCTGTTCCCAACGTAAGCTAGGCTTAACTTGCTTGAGTTATGGGTAACAGAACAACGGATATTAATACTTATATACTTTTTTTTGTAAATAAATACGTATTTTACATACAAAACACTCAGACCAATGCAAATAATCATGTTCATACACACAAATAGTTGCATTGAGTGGGAATCGAACCCGAGACCTCTGCGTAGCATCATGTTGCATAACCACTACGCCACAGAGGCTGTCTTATTTTTCCTTCAGAAAAAAATGTATTAAGGTTTGTTTACCCGCTGTATACAAGCTCTACTTGTCTAGACCTAGATGTAAAATTACTATGCTATATTACTACATGTCTGATATGAACAAGCGGGAGGCTGACCACCAGGCAAGCAACTTATTCGTCTTTGCATTATATCGTATCATCATCATATCAGCCATAGGCGTCCACTGGACATAGGCCTCCTCCAAGTATTGCCACCTTGCGCGGTCCTGTGCCTCCCTCATCCATCGGCTACCCGCCGTCCTAACTATATTATATTATTATTGGTTTTTTTATATCGTATAAAAAAATTATAATGTAACTGTTCCACAAAACGATATACGACACTGTAAACAAATATTGAAACAACTGTTTCCAACAGACACGTGAGTCACAAAACGTAACAATTTACTTAACACATTACAGTACGCGCCAACAACTTGTAACTTGGCCACATTGAAGTTACTACACAGTCACATTATCTAGAGACCTCACTGGAATGCGAACCTCGCGTCCCGTTCTCCTTTCAACCCCCGCGTTCACCACCAACCCCAGTGATTCGTCCGACGCGACGTGACGTCATCGACACCAGGTCTCGAGATAATGTGACCGGGTAGTAACTATCAGAGAAGTTCGCGCGTTTACAGGAACAAGTACAGTCAGCTGCAAAGAAATCTAACCCCTTTAGCGCGCTGTTATATTCTTAAAGGGGGTTAGATTTCTTTGCAGCTGACCGTACCTAAACACCCACTGCCCACGCTTGCCGCTATATTCTTGCGCAGTCACTTACAACAAGTTTAAGCCGGCCTAATCAGTTGGCACATATAAATATACGTAATATTATTTAATACGTTGTTCATACACAACACGGTGCCTTCTGTAGCGTGTACATCGAATTATCATTCATCAAATCAGTGGACGATTTTTGGTTTCGCACCGTCATAACTAGGTCGTCGGTCCACCCTGTGCCTTTAGGTACGCGGTCGCCATTCCAAGACCATTCTGCTATATCGAATTATCATTAGCATCGATATCATAGCACAGCTATCAATCTATCGTTATAATACTATTAAGGTTCCAATGCCAGGGCCAGGTATGCTCCAGGGAATAAGAATACTAATACATAAAAAACCTGCCTAGTTTTTTTAGTCAATTTATTTTCTATAACATTGTGCATGACAATAATAATATCATACCATTATACCTATTAGTATCTAAAACTTATTCATATTTATTTCTTATCAATCCTTTAATATCTCATTCAGTCCCTCAACAAAAGCCATTTATAGCTTTTATATAAATTAAAAAGGATAAGACTAATGATTTAAGAAGCAGTATAAATAAAATGATTATCCATAACACTTTAATAAAATTAATACATAGTAGTATGCAATTACATATGACAATGGCGTGACCGTGGAGTATTACCATCGACTATTTACGTTTAGATCGGCTAGTGTTTATACATACTCTTTGCTGTCAAGTTCTCGTAATGGTGTTGTGTGCTCTATGTTATTTGTAAAGAAAAAAATTACGATTCAAAATTGGAACTCTAAACAAATTTGAATCATCGTTGTTAAAGTTAATATTTTTTAAATTTGAATTTTCTTCGTTCGTTTTTTAATAAGTCTGAAGTATGTTTACGAAATTACTCTATCTGTTGGTTACTCATTAAAATCCTCGTGTTGTGTTGTTAAAATAATTTTCTCATCCCATGGGCGAGAAGTTGGAAACGTCGTAGATATGAATCTTGAAAAGTTGACATAAAACTGTGCTAATCTGTCTTGGTATTAGTGGGTTAAGTTTTCCTTTGACATTGAAAATGAACATTAATGATAACGATAAATGCACTAAAAAAATTAAATCGTACTTAAAAATTATTGCACTTTTTTTATGGGCATTACAAAAAAATATTACTTAAATTACTTTATTAATTGGCGTTTCGTTCTTTGCATAACGAAATAACATAAAAGGAACTTGGTCAGCGATTTTTAAAATATTTCTTATTCTAATAAAACTAGTTTGAATTCACACGAATAAAGCAATAATACAATTCACGGTAGCTATTGAAATAAATAATTATCAAAAATAATGGTTTATTTAATTACCTACTTTAAAACAATATATTTAATTATTTATACCTACACAAAATTTTATAAAACTGGTATTCTTCTGGTAGCCATGACAAGAACACTTTTAAATTCTATTAATAACATATAAATATTAATTTGATAATAATATAATATTATAACCCTTTTTTTTTTTTTTTTTTTTTTCGTGGAGGAAATGCTTTACGCATACACATTCTCGCCTGGGGGTGCCGGCGAGGTGGTTATGTCAGACTCCCATAGACCGGTCTACTGACTAAAACCTCCACGGTTACCATCTTCGAGGTATACGAGGAGTCCCGGGAACTAGGAAAACAACATCCGAGATCATAATACTATAACCCTGTAGTTCTGCATGAAGTTTTTATTGTGATCGAAAATAATTTAATAACGTATTAAAATGTAGATCGAATTGTCTTTTTTAAAAACTTGCCTTTCAACAAAGGCCTCTTCTGGAACTGAAGAAAGGCTCTAAGAAAAATTGTAGATAAATTACAATAACCCAAATTAGCAGAGCTCTGATTACAAAGTTGAATAGTAATAGTAGCCTATGTGTTAATTCTGGGTAATAACTCTACTATCATCTATACTAATATTATAAAGATGTAAAGTTTGTGTGTTTGTGACGTTGTAGGGAGTAATCTCTGGATCGACTGAACCGATATTAAAAATTCTTTCTGTTTTGAATAGTCCACTTATCGTGAAGAGGCATATGTTATATAGCATCACGCTATGACTAATAGGAGTAGAGCAGTAATAAAATATGTTTAAAAAAGTGACGCGTTTTTTTCGCGGCCTAACGAAGTGGGCACGGGTCAGCTAGTTTTATATAAATTAGTCAAACCGTTTAAGAGTTACGAATTAAATACAGTCGCAATCCATCTTAAATAGCACCACGCACGCTGCCTAGGCATCTTAGCTAGATGAATAGAATATATGTTTTGTATTCGTATATAGATGTAATATTAGTTAACTGGATTATAATAAATAAATTAATAAATATTCACGGACGTCTCTACACAGCGACATCTGTTCCCAAAGTAAGCTAGGCTTAACCTGGTTGTGTGTGAATCGAACCCGAAACCTCTGCGTAGCCGTCATGTTGTATAACCACTACGCCATAGAGGTCGTCAAATTATGTAGATTATATTGATGTATTAGATGGGGTAGTGACACCATGTAATTTTGTAATATGTACTTAGTTTATTTTGTATTAACGTGACGTTTATCATTAATAATAACAGCGTGAGAAAATGTTTATTTAGATAACGTCAATTCTTTTGTATTAGTGTTTTTGTGAAAAGTAATTCGTTAATTATTACTGTCATACAATGATTAAAATTATAATACTAGATATACAGAATTGCTTCCGTATGTGTGGAAAATTTTATATAAGATATTATGGCAACAACCCTTATAAGATCTATTGCAGGGACTTTCTTTCGATAAATTCAACTAGTCACACGTTTACTAAACGAATTGGTCTTCATCATAACAGCCCATTAATGTCCCACTGCAGGGACGGGCCTCCTCCCGTGATGGAGGGATACTTGGCCTACTAATACCACGCTGGCCAGACGGATTGGTATAGTCGGTTTTTACGACACCCATGAGATGAGATGGGGTGGTGACATATTGTATTCTTACTTCGTCACCACCGGTATTGGTCTAATGTAAAGTTTCTCTTCATAAGACGCTGGGACAAAATTGATTAAAACTTTAACCCAAGTTCTCTTTTACATTATAACAAGTACTTAACACAATATATTTTTAAATAACTGCCCCACAACTGATTATTTTTCTTCCAATGACTTGTGTCCTCACAACACAGATACCTTTATTAAATGTCATGTAACATAATAGTCTATCAATATGGAAAACGTGACATACACTGTTTTTCTTAGGATAACTGTTTTTCTTTGTAATGGAATATAAAATAAAATTATATAATCTAAGTTTAAGTAATACAATATAGATTATGTTATGAATACTTTAAGAGTTAGTAACTACCTCGGCTTTGTTGACAAACCTGTCGTCCATCTATGCAACTGCCTGTCCATCCATTACTTTAAAGTCCCTGCGACACAGGACACTATCACACTATTTTTGAAAAAAGAATAATCAGTTGCATTATTCAATCCAAAAAAGATACAACATAAAATAAATCACGTAAATTCGTACAGAATTATAAGGAATAAATAATTAAGTAATATACAAAATAAAAAAGAAATAAAAGTTAAATAATCAAAATCTTTACATTAGCCGACTTAATCTATATGGCTATTTGAAATAAATGAGATTTCAAAATCTATACATTAAAATTAGTAAATTTCAAATCGTTATAATTTGTCTTTACAATATTAATTCAAATAACTATTGTAATACAAACGCTGACAATAGCTACCCTTTCAAACCAGTTTCTTCATCTCAACGCGATTTATCTTATTACCATTTCAGAAAAAAAAAACAACGAGGAAAAACAGTGTGTGAGAAGTATTCTTAATACAATTATAGCTTAGGTCTTAAACGTGATGGACTTGTTAATAGTCGAACAAAATTAAAATTATAGAACAATTGTGTAAATATATTTTGTGAGTTAAAAATGATCGGGAAACATTCAAAACTTTTCTTCACGCTGTCTCTTGGATTCTTGATCCTGGCTATTGTGTTAGCATCGTGGGGATTCAAGAAAATCGTCGACAATCAAATACAGAAGGTAAGATTTTTATTTATTTTTATATCAACCATGTAATAAGAAGACGGAGTAAGAATACTGTGTGTCAACATCCCATCTCATCCCATGGGTGTCGTAAAAACCGACTAAGGGACCATCCGTGAATATTATCTTTTAATTTCTTTAATAAAGGCTTGACCACTCAGTGATCATGTCGCCAAAAATATATTATCTTTACGTAATAAAAAGAAGGAAAACTTGAAATTAAACGCTATACCAATCCTTTTGGCCAGCGTGGTATTAGTAGGCAAAGTATCTCTCCGTCACGGGAGGAGGCCCGTCCCTGCAGTGGGACATTAATGGGCTGTTATGATGATATCAACCATGTACGGGACACAGAGTGGGAAGGCCCTTCACACGGTGGACCGACGACCTAGTTAGGACGCCGGAACATTGATGGATAAGAAAGGCACAGGATGGCACAGGGTGGAAATATTTTAAGAAGGCCTATGTCCAGCAGTGGACGTTTATTTAGATTATTTAATTTTATTACGTTGTTTCATCATAACGGTCCTTTAATGTCCCACTGCAAGGACGGACCTCCTCCCGTGACGGAGGGATACTAAAAACGTTGTAGGTTGTTTATTAAAAGACAAATTTGTAATGTGTTAATAACGCGTTAAATTTATTGCAAGTATTTACTAATAAAACCTTTGTTGAGGCGTAAAATATGTTATCTATGGTTTATTATTTGTTATTTAATCTATATTATGCATATTTTTATCATTACAAGTCGTAAATTTCCTAACTTAGAATGGTATAGACATTTTTTCAATTGTCTTTATGATATCGCCTCTACCTTTACATCATAATAAAACTCATTGGTATTAGCAGGAATAATATTTCGAGTACCTAGCCTTAATTGTAGTAGCCTATCTGTTATTCCAATGTACATATTATAATCTATATAATTGTAAAGTTCAATTTAAATCCATTCAGTAGTTTTTACATTACATTCAATTAGTAGTTACTCTTGGTAATACATAACATTACTGTATTAGGACAATTAAATAGATTATTGAGACCATAAGTACTGTCTATTGGAGAGGATAATGATTGTTGCATATTTCATGAGTTCTGTTCCCTGTGTTCATTAATTTCTTATTGACGATATAGAGCATGATCACATGGTATGGGATATGTATTTAATAAAATAACTTTTTGCTAAAAACTTCGTTCAACTTGTGGCAGGATCAATAAATTTAAACATGAGTTCATGGAATATGCAACAAGGAATCGTACCAAGCCGCAACTGCGAACGCTGCTATGATCAGTAAATTTTATCCAAATCAGTACAGTCATTAGTGCGTGAAAAGGAACAAACACACAGCTCTATTAGTAGGATGACTTTGAAATAAAGAATCATGGTCACATGTTTATAAAAAGGTCTTATGTTTTAAGCTATCATTAGTTCAATCGAGGTATAATTTTATGAAGTCATGCATAAAAAGTAAGTCGTTTCATTAACAGATGTTTTTTAGGGTTCCGTACCAGTTTTGAAAAAACGGAACCCTTATAGGATCACTTTGTTGTCCGTCTGTCCGTCTGTCTGTCAAGACTATTTATCTCAGGAACGCGTGGAGGTATCAAGTTGAAATTTTCACCAAATACTAAGGCTTGTTGCCTCTTAGTGCCGTAAAAAAATCAAACTGCTAATCCAACGCAATCAAGAGATATAGCCGTTTTTGTCGCAAATTTAGAGGGGTAAAGGCAAAAACCTACAGGGTACTTCCAGTCTACCTACAAACTTGAAATTTGGCATGAAGCAAGGTCTTATTGTACATGTAATGGGAAAATTCCGAAAACCTTAAATTTTTACTTCAATCATATTATATTTTGATTTCATAGAATTTTGGCGGGAAAGCTGAGTCACGTGACCTGTGACGTCATAAATTTAGGTCACGTGACCCGTGACGTCATAAAATTTTGACAGATGAGTCGTGACGTCACAGCATTTTGGCGGGAAAATAATTTTTGACAGTTGAGCCGTGACGTTTTTGAATTTTTGACAGATGAGTCGTGACGTCACAGAATTTTTGACAGATGATTCGTGACTTCACAGAATTTTGGCGGAAAAATATATTTTGACAGCTGAGCCGTGACGTTTTTGAATTTTTGACAGATGAGTCGTGACGTCACAGAATTTTTGACAGATGATTCGTGACGTCACAGAATTTTGGCGGGAAAATACACACATCAAAAAAGTCTAAGCAACATGCATGATATTACAAATTTACCATTTATATTAATTAATTTCTAAGTATTTACTCACTCAAAGTGTATAGGTAAGTAAACTTCGTGTATAGGTAAAAAAAATTTCGATTATGTTTTGTTTTTTTTCATAAAATTCAAATGACTGCGAATTTGTTTGAATTTGAGTGCATGTTAATTGCTACGTTTTAGTCTTGATTTTATAATTTTACCAACCATTTAAATACAGTTGGCGACAAAATTGAATTGTTAGATATTCTTTACGTCATGGAGCGACGTCATTTGACGGCAGATGAAATGCAAAGAGCTGTAGGGATGTTGCAAGCGGGAAGTAATCAATCTCAGGTATCTCGACATTTTGGTATTCATAGAAGTGTTATTTGTCGTCTTTGGCAGCGCTACAATAATACAGGGGAACCCGCTGAACAGCATCCAGGTCGTAAAAGGAGTACAACCACTCGGCAAGACCGGTACATACAACTGACTGCAAGACGCCAGCCGATGTTAACCGCTCGAGAGATAAGTTTGAGGCTACAAAATTCAAGTGGTGTTGATGTAAGTCCCCAAACTGTGCGAAATCGACTGCATGAGTACGGCCTACGAGCTCGACGCCCTATCAGGTGCCCACCGATACGTCACGGGAATCGCGCTCGTCGAAATGAATGGTGTAGAGACCCAGGAACAATGGGATAAAATTATGTTTTCCGATGAGTCGCGATTCGGGTTTAGGCCTGATACAAGAAGGGTGCGAGTGTACCGTCGACCCGGAAATACTGAAAGACTCAGGTGCGTTCAGGAAGTTCATCCATACAGCGGCTCAACAGTTATGGTATGGGCGGGTATTATGAAGAACAGGCGAACTGAGCTCGTTTTTGTAAATGGAAACATGAACGCTGAAAATTACGTTGAGGATATTCTCAGACCTTATGTCCATCCATTTGCACAAACCTTTGGCTCCGATTTTACGTTAATGCATGACAATGCGCGTTCACATACAGCTCGGCGAACCAGTGAATACTTGGCAACGGAGAACATCCAGGTATTGCCCTGGCCTGCACAATCGCCAGACCTCAACCCCATCGAGCACGCATGGGACATGCTCCAGAGACGTGTTTTGAAGGACTTGGAGTGACAACAACCCAACAGCTGAAGGATTTGCTACAATTCCATTGGGAGCGAATACCGCAAGATGACATAAACAGTCTCATTAATTCAATGAATAATCGTTGCCGACAAGTTCTGAATAGCAGAGGAGGCCATACTTTGTATTAAATTGTCCTATTCTTTCACAATAAATTCATTTTCTTAAGAAATTTCAATTTGTAAAAAAAAAGTTTAGTTTCTTAGGTACCTGTATATTCTAATATTGTTAATTTCTGTTATTAAAAGAACTTATAAAGAAAACAGCTGTTATTTTTACATCATAGAACCCTAAAAATATTATTTTAAAAATAAAATACAACGTTATAATTAAAATAAATGGTAAAATAAATTAATATAAATGGTAAATTTGTAATATCATGCATGTTGCTTAGACTTTTTTGATGTGTGTATATTTTGACAGCTGAGCCGTGACGTTTTTGAATTTTTGACAGATGAGTCGTGACGTCACAGAATTTTTGACAGATGATTCGTGACGTCACAGAATTTTGGCGGGAAAATATATTTTGACAGCTGAGCCATGACGTTTTTGAATTTTTGACCGATGAGTCGTGACGTCACAGAATTTTTGACAGATGATTCGTGACGTCACAGAATTTTTGACAGATGATTTGTGACGTCATATTATTTTGGCGGGAAAATATTTGAGACCTCTGTCACTTTGACAGCTGTCACTTTTGACAGCTGTCAATTTTGACAGATAGGCGTGACGTCATAGAATTTTTGACAGATGAGTCGTGACATCACAGAATTTTGACGGGAAAATATATTTTGACAGCTAAGTCGTGACGTCATTGAATTTTTTACAGATGAGTCGTGACGTCACATCATTTTTGACAGATCAGTTTTGACGTCATAGTATTTTGGCGGGAAAATATTTTTTGACAGCTTAGTCGTGCCGTCATTGAATTTCGGCGGGAAAAATAGTATTTAAACAGCTGAATCCTGACGTTATCACAATTTGGCGGGAAAATAAATAGGTTTGTACGGAACCCTCGGTGCGCGAGTCAGACTCGCACTTGACCGGTTTTATTTTACATAGCAACCCCTTTATTCAACCTTTTTTTAAATATAACCTAACCTATAACAAAATAAAACTCTTGAAAGTCATTTTAAAATAACATTCATAACACAACCGTCTTTTGAAAAAAACTACCGAAAAATTTTCTAATCAAAAAGCTGCCTATTTGCGTCGGTGGAAAACCTTTTAGCTTAGGCGAAGAGGTACTTAAACGACTATTTACCGTATAAAACTCAGTGGTTCCTCTGTCACCAATAAGGCCAGGATAGCGAGAAGATGAGCATTACTCTAAAAATCTTGAGCAAGAATTTTGAGGCCCATTACAATAAAATGCAATTGAGTTCTAAGTTGCGGCCCGGCGCGGCGCCGTATAAAGCAATGATTAAATTTGATAGTCGAGGCGGTTGCTCGGGTGCCCTAGCGGTCATGGCGCTGGACGCGTATAGTCCAGAGACGCGGGTTCGAGTCCCGCCTCGAGTACCAATTTTTTACCTAAGCTTTATAGGTAAAAAATAATAAAAATAGTAATTTGACATCTCCGCAGCCATTTGCAACACCTTCAAGCCTGTGCTTCTGTACCAATCTCTTTAATGGTTGTGACATTTTGTAAACCCCAACCGAAAGCTAGTAAGTGGATATCGGGTATCGCATTGAGGATTAAAATAGCTTTGCTACTGGCTTTATACAGTTGTAATTTGATGTCGTAAACGTTGGTTTGTGGCTGCCATTAACAAGTCTAAAATAAAGTAATAATTATATATGATTACTAGCAAACCCGGCGAACTCCGTTTCGCCATCAGATGGTTTCGTTTTATGTAACATTTCGTTTTGTCATTAACAGATGAAGAATTTTTTTTGTTTTATTTTGAAAAGGTAAAATTTTATTTCATTTCACAACAGTAATTCGTGGTGGAAATCCTAATAATTCTAGAGAGTTCAAAAACTCCGTTGGATAATTTACTACATCATCGAGATTTGTTATGGAATCAAAGGATTTGTGTGTCACCAAATCGCCAGCAATTTTTAATTGAATGGTGAAATTCAGTGCGTGTACATTATTATTATATGCGGCAAGAATTGCTTGTTGACTTAACCAAGCATAATTATTATTCTGAAAATTCTTACTAATGTTTGGCAAAACATTTTCAATAAGAGCTAATTGAGAGCCTACAAATCGGCAAAAGTTGTTGGTAAGAGTAATTAATCCAGATGTCGCATCATCATTATCATCATATCAGCCAATCGACGTCCACTGCTGCACATAGGCCTCCTCCAAGTATTGCCACCTTGTGCGGTCCTGTGCCTGCCTCATCCATCGGCTTCCCACCATGTCGCATCAACTGGGACTTTTCCATTTCCAACAGTTAACTATTGTTTGGACAATTGTGCACCACTTTGATCATTTTGAAGTTAAACTCTCATATAAGTAGTCAGCAATAATGTTTTTACGTTATTTCATAAAGTTGACGCCTTCAGGCAAGTATTCAACTCATCTGCAGGCGTTCCATGGGCAACGTCTGAATGAAATCGTCTGCTAACAATATCATCAAGCCGCCAAAGATATTGTTATTTCGCCGAATATCCTTTAGTGTGAAGTTAAGAACTTCAAGTGATTTCTCATGTGCACAATGACTCATCTCAAACAATGAGCTTGCATTGCATCAACAATTTTCCCATTGCACTGGATCGGGAAATATTGCATTTTAGAGTATCACTTGTGTTTAAATTGAGTGGCAACTTAAGCGCAGAATGTGCAGTATGACCGACATCTAGAAGATGCTAATGCCAAAGCTGTGTCACATCTTGATCGAATATAACAAATGTTTTCCCTGTTCCTCCTGGTGCGTCCAGGAAGAATAGACCACCAGTATTATTGTCCACCGCTTGCATTAATGTTTCGTATACTTGTTTTTCCTGTTCATTTAGTAACGGCACATTATTTCGAACAAATTCCTGCAATGTATCAATATTGTATTGCAGCTCTCAATTTAATTCTTGGTTTAATGCATCGTGCATCGAACGATTTGATGCAATCATTCCTACTTCAATCAGTTGTTTGTTAGTAATGGTAAAGCATTGATCTTCAATTAGAATCAATCCTTAATTGTAGATTTCATCGGTTATTTGGATGTCAGGATTATTTGTTTGAATGCGCAAGGGATGCAAGATATCTTCACATATTATGTCGTCTTTGTATTTGTTCCATAACTGAATTAGTTGTGAAAAAGAACATGTGGTGATGATAATTGCGAACAGCGTTCGTATTTGGAACGCATTTGATGAAACTACTGAATCCGCAAGTGTTAAATCCCAATGAGAATCGTTCTCCAGCAAACCCAATAGTTTACATGCTTCTTAATATGTTTAGTATTGGTGGTCATTCACAGTTTTCAAATGCGCAAATGATTTTGGTCCACGTACATTTACCAACAGCAGTCGCAAATAAAAACATTCATCATTTTTAGGATGAACAGTATACATGCGACCTAGTGCATCAGTGGAAAACACCTGTGGCCAATCTGAAACTGGGGTTCCTTGTCACTGTTAGATTATTTTGCGAAATATTACATAAAACGAAGCCATCTGGTGGCGAAACGGAGTTCACCGGGTTTGGTAGTAAGAAATAAATTTTATCCATATTTTTTTATATTCTCAGGTTCATCCCAACTTAATTTTAGTAGTCACAGACATTATTGTAATAATATTTTAAGCATAATTGTACATGCACTCAACATATTTAACTGGTCAAATTGAATAAAAAATTGCACAATACACGTGATTGATTTGAATTTAAATGTTGATGGGTTCCAATTAAAATGTAAGGAAACGAAAAACTTATTTTTTTCCTTTTTTTTGCAATTCACAGTGAACACAACACCAATAATATAAAATTAACTGAGCAGAGAAAAATGAGTAGCTGTCAAACAATGTATCACGCACCGGCGTTTGTAGTACATGCTATGTATCAGAGATGGCGCTGTATTATGTGTATGTGAAAAAAGATTTTCCCGCTTTTCCGTTGAAATTTTTCCAATTTTTTTTTGCTATAAACCTAACGGAGCCCGAGAGATTTCCAACGAAAGCCAAACCGTGGAAATTGGTTCGTGGGTTCTGGAGTTAAAGCGTCAGGAAGGAAAACCCGACTTATTTTTATATAGTAGATTCTTACACATTTGCTCAACGCTATCTAGTCCCAGAGTTAGCAGAGCTTTTACTATACATCAATTCCCTTACTCATAAACTCCTCTTTAATTTAATCACTGTTTAGCGAGATTTTTCCAAGTAAAATCGTATGAATTTAAGCTAAGTCAAAATCAAAGACGCTTTAATCAAAATTAATACAACCTTCGTTATATATTTTTTGTCGTCCTATATACTATACTACTACTAATCAATTGACTAAAATTTAAAAGGCGTTTAGGGCTAAGGGTGTACGTATACAACTAATGAACATACTTAGAAGCATTATTTTTGTGATTACTATGTAGCAATATAGAAAAGACCCAGACTAATGGAAACATTCATTGTTTTACATGCAAAGATTTACTTCTAATGAGAAACAAACCTAAGACCTTTGGCGCCCTTGGCTTCAACCTGGCATAGCAGTCAAGTAATTAAATTTCTATGCAAGATTAATCATCATAATGAATTAATGTCTCACTGCATGGAGGGGTCTCCTCCTGTGATGGAGAGATACTTGGCCTACTAATACCAGGCTGGCCAGACGGACTGGTATAGAATTTAATTTAAAATTTTCATTCTTATTCTTATTCTTCTTATTCTTATTCTTTTTATTAAAATTGAGGTATAGTCTCTTAGTCGGTTTTTACGACACCAATGTGATGAGATGGGGTTGTGACATATTGTATTCTTACTCGTTCACCACACGGTAAGCTTACTTACACTGCTTAAGTTGTTGGGATACTTGAAATTTCTATGGGACAAAACGAAGATTTCTTAATTGCAATACTTTCGTTGTGATAGTTTCTATATAGGGCCAAACTGATCGACAAAAGAATCGAATCTGATACAAGTAAAGCGCCGATTAGACTAGACTACATGCAGTCTTCCTACATCATGTAGGAAACTACATGTAGTCTAGTGTAATCACATTTAGGCTGTTAGGACACTACATATCGGAGATTGGCGAGTCCCGACCGTCCACCATCATGTATTCTCCTACATGATGTAGGAGACTATAAATGTAGTCTAGTGTAATCGGCGCCTTAATAATACGCTCCTTGAATGACCTATTCTCAATAAAATGGTTCAACGATCTTGATACTTTTATATCATTCCAACATAAAACGTGTTTTTCTACTAACAACTGTTTTCCTTAACACCTAAGTACTAAGTCTCTATTGTATTCATTAATTTATAATTCTTTTGTGCTCTTTGTAAATAACTATTTATCTGATAAATAGGTAATTGGTTTACTACGCGGCATTAGTAATACTAAACAGATGTCTAGATTGTCTGTTTTTAAAATACGTCTCTTTCAGAAGCTCCCATTGGCCTCTTCCAAAGGCACTACGAAAGGCCTATACATATATTACTAGCTGAGGCCAGTTTTGTATAGGTGGTAGTTTAAATATTATTCTACACCCTAAACTACCTATATACCAAATATCATCAAAATCCATTCAGTAGTTTTTGCGTGAAAGAGTAACAAACATCTATCCATTCATCCTCACAAACTTTTGCATTTATTATATTAGTAGGAAGTAGGAATTAGTAGAATTTAAAACCTACATAATTTGTTAACCTAATTGTTATTACAATGAGGAGGAGGGAGGTTTTCAATGATTTCTTGAATTTTCGTATGTTTGTTATCGCATAACTTCTTGCTTAGTAAAGTGATTTTGATATTTTTTTTATTATTTGGCAGCTCGTGCTTTTGATGTAGTCTAATTAAAAATTTGTACAAGATCTAGACTAGACTAGATTAGCACTTTTTGAGTTAATTTCGTAATAAATTTATTAATAATGTTAATTATGCGCACATGTACTTCTTCATAATGATTCATCTATAAATATCAAAAATTCAAAATAAAACCTTTTAAACAAAAAAAAACTTAAATAAGAAACTCCAGACAAACAGCGATATTAATTTTAGTTTTTGCCTTTTATTGGTTTTAAGTCATTTTTTATTTTAAGTGTTTATAAAGTCTCATAATAATATTGCGTCAGCATCGGTTATGCGATCAATTACCACAATAAAGACCACGCTTTGTGCTACGATGACTTTTACAAACCCTAATTTAAAGAACACAAAGATCATCCAAGGTGCGAACATGGTATATCCAGCCACGCATGTCGTAACATCCTTAAACCACTGCTCCTTGTATATACACTTAGCGTAATGAGATTGTTAGGCTTGTGATTAAGTTAACTATATTATTATAGTGATTAAAAACAAGCTTTATTAGAGCCCATTAATGTCCCACTGCAAGGACGGGCCTCCTCCCGTGACGGAGGGATACTTGGCCTACTTATACCACGCTGGCCAGACGAATTGGAATAGGGTTATTTTTCATAAAGATAATATTCACGGATAGTCCCTAATGCCCCATTTACACATCGACAAGCACAGTAGCGATTTAAGTAGTAAGTTGTTGATTTAAATAGATCTCCATCCAATCTTTTGGCGAGTTAAGTTAGCGAAACGCGAGAGAGGGGGCTACTTCGTACTTCGATGTGTAAATCGGGCTTTAGTCGGTTTTTACGACACCCATGGGATGAGATGGGGTGGTGACGTTTTGTATTCTTACTCCGTCCCCACACTGATAAAAACAAGCTTAAATAATATTTTTGTACGTGTACCTAAATGATTGATTAACCTGGATTTTTACGTAGGTATATATACATATTATGTTTGCATTTACGAAATAAAAGTTTAACACATGTTAATTCGTTGCCTAGTACCCTTAACACAATCTCTTCTTAGTTTCGAACTAGAGGGCATTAAATAAATATGTGAGAATTATAACATAACTATAGAATATTAATGAATGCTAGTCTATGCATGTTTTGTCTGTAATTGAATTAAAACCTACATTCTTGTCCGCTTATACAATTAAGAGTTACATTGAGAACCTGTTTTAAATCTGCAATAACATTTTATAATAATATTACTGTGACATTTGTACATTACATAAAATATAGTTATTATGTACAGTTATGACGCAAATACTTACATTATAACACAGTCACATTATCTAGAGACCTCGCTGGAATGTGATGTCCTCCCGTGACGGAGGGATACTTGGCCTCCTCCCGTGACGGAAGGATACTTGGCCTACTAATACCACGTTGGCCAGACGGATTGGTATAGGGTTTATTTCAAGTTTTCATTCTTTTTATTTTGTAAAGATAATATTAACGGATAGTCTATTAGTCGGTTTTTACGACACCCTTGGGATGAGATGGGGTGGTGACATATTGTATTCTTACTCCGTCACCACATGCACGACCTCGAGATAATGTGACCGGGTTATACGTAAAGTTACGCCTCATTCCTAAGAGGGGTAGACAGAAACTAATATGCAGCCAGTTCTACAAAGGACACCTTTGGATTTTTATGTAAATTATATTCATAAAAATATTTTGTATGCAATGTTTTTTTACTAGCACAGATTATAACATACCAATATTCTTTTAAAAAAACTATAACCTCTTTTGATTAACAATGTCACTTTGACATTGATAAGTTTATCGTCAGAGAAACAAAATTAATAATCGACTGCTTGATTTTAATTACAAAGGCATTTAATTTGTAGATTTTTCAAATCTTATTTATAAAATAAAGAAACTTAATTTAATTATATATAGATGAATCATAAGATTTTTGACGGTTCAATTAAACTTTGTACCTATGACTACATTGTCAAGGACACGAAAATTATGTATTAATTTGTAAAAGTGATGTATTTTTAAGTAAAATACTACTAATATTATAAATGCGAAAGTTTTTAAGGATGGATGGATAGATGGATGCTTGTTACTCTTTCACGCAAAAACTACTGAATGGATGTTGATGAAATTTGGAATATAGGTAGTTTAGAGTGTAGAATAACATTTAAGCTATATACACCGAGAGGGAAACCGCGGGCATCAGCTAGTAATTAATAATATTATCACCGTCTTCTGTAATAGCTGCTTATATTAAAAAAATACATTACTAATTAATAAAACTCGGCATGAGACTGTCACGACAGCAAAGGAATCGTATATGCTTCTGCCGTGCTCGATATTGCGGGTTCTAATCAAAGCATACGTTAATTGTTTTTTTAAATCGACTAAACGTAATTCCCTAGTGTTAACAAGCCATCGCGTTTGTACAATTCATTGTTTAGGGTTAACAAACTTTCCCGATACACAGATCGATAGTATTTGAAACACTGTAATAATTGTAGTATAAACAGTATATGTGGTTAACACTCGTATGTGTGAATTGATTCTCTTATATTTTGCAAGTCATCGTACACACAGCAACACATCAAGTTAAACATTTTCATTTGAAATTGTGTCTTATTTCAAGGTATTAAGGTACATGAGTGTCTAGCTTGATTAGTTGTTGTGTGTACTACTTAACGTGTGTTAATTTAAACCATCTTCTGAAGCCGACATAGTGGAGACATTCATGCCTCTACAAATATTGTAGCTAGCATGGTGCTCGCCATTCTTAAACTCTATTGTATGCAATAATAAATATAACAACAGGCACCATAGATTCATTCTGGTGGGCCAATTAAAAAATAATTTTAAAAAAAATTGGACTATCTAGAATTTTACTGGTGCCAGCTTGTAACTGCCACTAAGGCCTGTGTAACCTGTGCCTATACGTCAAGCAAACTAACAATAATTAGCAAGACGCGCTATTCTTTCGTTTACGTTTACTATTTACAATCGCGCTACAAGATATTTTAAAAACTAGGGTTTCTAAACTTGTTAAAAAACATTGAGTTACAAAGATGTTTTGTCATTTCAAAGAATAAGTTGTTAAAAGAAGACAAGGAAAAGAAAAAGGAATAGGTAAACAACTTCAAAGAGAACATAACTTTTTCTAGTTTCGACGAACTCGACTCAAAGTCAAAGTCAAATAAGTATATCTCTATTGACTGAAGTTACTAAGTACTTAACACTTGTGATTCAGTACAAATATAAGGACACCTACAAGAGGTTCCTTTTTTGCGTTTTAAGGAGAACAGCTCATGGACACTACTTCTTGCGTCCTCATAAAATATTGGAAAAATATCTTTTGGAAATTGTATTGATAAATAGGTATCTCCGTGTGGTGACGGAGTAAGAATACAATATGTCACCACCCCATCTCATCCCATGGGTGTCGTAAAAACCGACTAAGGGACTATCCGTGAATATTATCTTTACGAAATAAAAAGAAGGAAAACTTAAAATTAAATCCTATACCAATCCGTCTGGCCAGCGTGGTATTAGTAGGCCAAGTATCCCAAGTCCCTGCAGTGGGACATTAATGGGCTGTTATGATGAACCGTCACGATAATAATATACACCTACCTAATGATTTTACCAGGTATGTCTCTTCGGACACCGGACAAGGCACCGGTACACTCGGTAGATCAGTTAATTAACCTTCATGCAATAACATGTAAACGTTACTGTATTTAGTGGAAAGTAATTTGACAGTAGCTAGTAAAACCTAGGGATATATGACGTCACAGCCTGTCCCAAGACAGGCTGTGCAATGGTTTAGCCACATTTCTGACGCCTATGAGCGGCGATTACCCAGGAGAATTCTCCTTAATTTTGATGATTAAATATAATAAAACCATTAAATTTAATGATTAAGTATAATATAATATTCTACTTAAAAAACCGACTAAAAGCTGTATTATAACTTACACGTTATTGTTATCGTTTGCATAGAATTTTTAGAGATTTTTTTTTTAAGTAAAAGTTTTATTATTCAACTTATTTTTTTTTTATTTCTATGGGAACATTCTTAGGGTATCTCCATCCATCCATCCATTTCACTCTATGGACATCCACTGCTGGACATAGGCCACCTCCAAAATTTTTCCACTCTGTGCGGTCTTGTGCCTCCCTCATCCATCGGCTTCCCGCCGTCCTAATCAGGTCGTCGGTCCACCGTGTGAGGGATCTTACCACCCTGCGCCTTCCGGTGCGCGGTCGCCATTCCAGAACTTTTCTGCCCCAACGGCTATCAGTGCTTCGCGCTATGTGCCCTGCTCACCGCCACTTTAACCGGGCAATACTGAGCGCTATGTCGGTCACTTTAGTTCTCCTGCAGATCTCCTCAAAGGGTACCGGGGTATTTCAAATAAAAAAAAATTTAAATCCGTCCAGGCATTTTTGAGTAATCAGGTACATACCAAACACAAAATACATATAATAAATATATATAATCGAATTAAAATACTCCTCCTTTTTTGAAGTCGGTTAAAAACTGATTATAGATATGAAACATACTCATACATATTTTTGTTTCAGAATGTACAACTAAAAAACAACTCTATGATGTACGACAAATGGTTGAAGATGCCCATGCCAATGGACTTTAAGGTTTACGTGTTCAACGTGACTAACGCTGAAGGAATCAACAAAGGAGATAAGCCGATACTCTCTGAGATAGGACCTTACGTTTATAAGTAAGTATTTTTATAGCCTTTTTGGGAAGATTTGCGGAGTAGTCAGAGGAAAACTCTCCGTGTGGTGAGTAAGAATACAATATGTCACCACCCCATCTCATCCTATGGGTGTCGTAAAAACCAACTAAGGGACTATCCGTTAATATTATCTTCACGAAATAAAAAGAAGGAAAACTTAAAAATTAAACCCTATACCAATCAATCTGGCCAGCGTGGTATTAGAAGGCCAAGTATCCTTCCGTCCTGGGAGGAGACCCGTCCCTGCAGTGGGACATTAATGGGCTGTTATGATGAGAGGAAAACTTGCAACACTTACTATTATATGTAGCTGTCTAGGTTAAAAAAGTTAAAACTAGCTCGAGTTTTAACTTTTTTTACCTAGACAGCAACCTAGTTGGCTATCCCGTTAGTGAATGTATCATGACAAAGACAATGCGATTGTATCATAAATGATACTGGGACTGAAAAATTGATACGTGGTAAAGTGCATAAGTTACTATCACGACTATATTTTACACGTATATTTTCTTTTGGAATCGAAGTTTTCTTTCATATTGTATATTGGCCTGGCAAGACGCCAAACGAGGGCGACTGCCTTTGTGGTAATTATCATTAAATACCCCTCAAGTGCTTTCGCATATGAGTCGCATTCACATTAGGTAGAATATCAGCGCCAACATAAATTCTCATAAAAAGTAATAATAGCTTTCTTACTGTGCTAAGCCTAACCTACTAATATTATAAATGCGAAAGTTTGTGAGTATTTATGGATGGATGGATATTTGCTACTCTTTTACGCAAAATCTACTGAATGGATTTTAATCTTTGGAATGTAGGTAGTTTAGGGTGTAGAATAACATTTAAGCTACTTATACAACGCGGGTAAAGCCGCGGTCATTAGCTAGTACCTACTCCATATTTTGAGCCTTGCAGTTCTTGCCGCCGCGCCGTGTCCATCAGAGAACTACGATAGTTTTATATCTCAATAACAAGTTGATTGGTGGACTGTACTGATACAAAGGCACCACAGATCGTTACTTTATTTGACAACTAGCTGCTGTGCCCGCGACTTCGTTCGCGTGGCGGATATTACTTACTTCGCAATTCGATTTAATACTGAAAAATCGTTTTTTAAACCTTATAACAAACAGATATACCTACAAACGAATTGTATAAAATAAACGAACGAACCAAAACCTTTTCAAAAACAGACCTTTACAAAGACAGATCTATGAAAACTGCGTCTAAACTTATACTGAAAGACATGAGCGAACCTCATTCTTTCAAGGAAAATCTTAACACCGCGATACTGAAAATGACGTCACAGGCACAATGCCATCTGTTGTCAAATTTGTAAGTTAAAATAAATGACATCGCTTATTTCATCATAACAGCCCATAATGTCCCACTGCAAGGACGCGCCTCCTCCCGTGACGGAGGGATACTTGGCCTACTTCAAGTTTTCCTTCATTTTTATTTCGTAAAGATAATATTCACCGATAGTCCCTTAGTCGGTTTTACGCCACCCATGGGATGAGATGGGGAGGTGACATATTGTATTCTTACTCCGTCACCACACGGATAACCGCTAATTAATTATGAATGAATACAATTGCACGCTACGTTATGGTGCGGCAGAATTACCTGCCTCGGTGGCGCGGGGCATTACATGGCTGGCGTGCATGAGGTCGCGGATTCGATTCCCATGGAGGACAATTGTGATACACAAACTATTGTCCTTAGTCTGGATGTTCTTTGTGTCCATTAAATTGATATTTTTAAAGGCTAGTGTGGGATTCGTCTTGTGTAATAAAAATGCTGAAATAAATTATTGTAACACCTTTTTACCATCTAGCAAAAAATATTTGACTAAAGTTAGACTACTATATTATTATTATTATCTATAGATAAACTGCGTGCAGTATTTTTGAATTACTTAATAAAATAAACACAAACACTTTGAATAATAATTTAATGTTTTGTGATTGTATTTCTATCTTTTATTGTCAGTTTTGTATTTTTTTAATGTTGACAAATAGCAATAATGTGTAAAATGATTTTATAAAGAAAAAACGTGTTACTTATTATGTTGTTCTGTTAAATTATACCCATATATTATTAATTATTAAATAGTTATATAAGTGTCATATAATTGCAGTTATAATAAGATTGTGAGAAAAGAAATGTTATTTTAATTCAATTTAATATTTATGATTAAGTATAGGTATAGTTTAACTTTAAAAAATGAAGTTTCTACGCCAATATTAGCAATACAGGGAAAGACTATTTATTTTTGTCAGATGTTTTGTACCTGTGATTAACTAATAAAGGTTATTTGTTTTTGTATTTATTTACATTAATAAAAACAGGTGGAGTCTGTTGCATACTTTTACGTTGACCAGTAACTACTACAGTTTAAACTAAATTAATACCAAAAGAATAATTGATACTTTAGATTAATAGCTTACTAATACAATTTATATTTAATTAAATTGCGTTTCAATTACGAAAAACACAAAAATATAACAATCAAGTAAACTTATAATTGATTTAATTTAATACGACTTATAATTCATATTACACATACGATTCATGGTTAATTTTATTAACATTTAAAAGGAATAACTTATTAATAGCATGCATGATTATTTAAAAACTCATTTATTTTATGATTACTACTGGTAATGCCATCTCGTGAATAAAAGAAACGAAATTTAAATTCATTCAACATTGAACCAAATCCATTTTTCATGACCCCTGATTTGTATTGGACTGTTCTAATAAAGAGATCTAGCGATATCTCGAGTAATACTTATCCGATTTTGATGAAACATACCTCAGTTTAAGCCTATTAAGAAAGGCTACAATACAATGTATTGGTCTTAAGATTATATTTTAATTTGTTATAAAGATGTGCGGTAACAAACAGACAGACAGACAGATAGACATTAATTCTAAAAATTGTAAGTGTGTAGTGTTGTTGCTTTTTGACTTTTTTCTAGATTGATTAGAATAGATAATTTTTATCTGAATTTTCGAAAAGAACAGACATTTCGACCTCTACAGTTTTACTATAGTATAGTATAGATAGATAGATAGATTACCTACTTTAAACTTAATAAGTACCTAAAAACTACGTATCTATGTATTTTAATATCTAAAGCGCGCTTATTCCGAGAAGAGTCAATAAGAACCACGTCCGTTCGCATTAAGAGTCAATGTGAATGAAATTATATAGATGCACCGGTTGGCCGTTTCGGACGTTAAACAAAAATCAACCGTACAGCCGTACTCATACTGGCGCGGCGACATTTGGAAATTTTCTTTCATCTATATCTTGTGTGTTTATAAACCGATTTCTATATTTTTTTTTTATGAGTAAGATATTAAAGTGAACTTTTGAAATATGGGAGTTTGAAAAAGATATGTCTATGCAAATTACAATATATTTATGTATTTAATATACTTTGAAGAAAACCCTAACGATTAAACACGTTATTGTGGCTAATATATAAAAGATAGATATAAACTATGAAGGACTTTTTTGTACGTCTTTTGAAGACCATTATTTTTGTAGTACATATTTTTGGCGTATGATCAACGTATGCGATAATAAGAGCTCGAACGCGCGTTTTTTCAACCGACTTGCTTCAAATTTTTCGTCACTGCTCAGCTCCTATGTGTTTTATCGTTATGTTATATAGCTTATAACCTGCCCAGGAGTATGGACTACAATCGTACCAAGTTTGGTTAAAATCCCTTCAGTTGTTTTTGACCCATGCGTGCACATACAGACAGACAGACAGACAGACAGACAAAAAATTTATTGATTGCATTTTTGGCATTAGTATCGATCACTATTCATCCTCCAATATTAATTTTTAACATATATTCAATGTACAGAATTGATCTCTCTACAGTTTTATTATAAGTATAGATTAGTATTACGTTCATTTGACATTTAGAGTCCTTTAATTATTGTAGGCGCAATAGAGTAATTACTAGTCAGGTATCGTTTAACACTGCGTCGTTTTTGGCGCGTACATATTTGTTCGAAAAAACCACATCGCGTGATTGGAAGCAGAAGTATCATTTTTTTTTAAGAATATCGAATTTTAGACTCTAGACGGGCAAATAAAGTTACACAATAATGATAGGCTCCAATTTTTGCAAACTAAACACAGTTTCGTAATCAAACAAGCTGGTGCCTGCGAAATCGTCGGCGCAGAATTTGTATTCTGAACAGCATAAATTGTAAATACAATATCTTCATAAATTATTCATCATGAATCATAACCATTAATGTCCCACTGCAGGGACGGGCCTCCTCCCATGACGGAGGGATACTTTGCCTAGTACCACGCTTGCCAGGCGGATTAGTATAGGGTTTATTTTCAAGTTTTCCTTTTTTTTCGTATAGATAATATTCCCGGTAGTTGGTTTTTCTACACCCATGGGATGAGATGGGGTGGTGACATATTGTATTCTTACTCCGTCACCACACGGAGAATTATTACCTATGTTTTATTCTGATGTGTAATTTATACGAGTATATTACTGTAAATATTACTGTAAAGTTTTATTTAAATCCATTTAACAGTATCTACGTGAAACAGCAACAAACAAATATTCATACATACAGACTATCGCGTTTATAATATTAGTAGGATAAATAAGTTAGTCAATATAAACAAGATTCGTAGAAATATTGGTAATTATCCAGTCTCATGGATATAACTATAAACAGCAAGGTAATTGATCACTTACTCGCTCGTGATCATGATTTATATAATATCTAGTGACTTTAGGTCAAGGTTTGATCTAGACGATAAATTAACTCGTTTCTATATTATTAACTTTATGTAAGTATACTCGATTTAACTTTTTCCTTTATAATAATACTAGCTGATGCCAGCGGCTTCACAAACGGTAGCCTTAATGTTATTCTACACCCTAAACTACCTATATTCTATATTTCATTAAAATCGGTTTAGTAGTTTTTGCGTGAAAGAGTAACAAATATCCATCCATCCATACATACTCACAAACTTTCGCATTTATAATTTTAGTAGGACTCCGTCCGTTTTTCTCTTCGGCTCTTTGTACCACTTTCTCTGAACATGATGACGTCCTGAACAGGACTTAAGGACACGACGTAAGGATTAACACGTAGAGACCGCGGGTTGGATCTCCGTACAAGTCAAACAATGAAAAACATGCCTGTTAAATTTAGTGTGCGTGTAGCGTTTCCCTATGTTCGTTCTATGTATTTACAACTACATTATTTATGTAACTATATTGGTAATCTAATACCCATAGTACAAACGCTTCCTAGTTTGAAACCAGATGGCGTTGAGTAATGTATGAGGGGTGTTACATTATATAATACTTGAGGAATTAAGATTTTACACAGGAGTCTTTATTTTTTTTATTTTTTTCGTGGTCGTCGTAAACGTACGACTACCGCGTATTGCTATCTTACCTAAATAAAGTAAATTTTACGTAGAAGTACTAATTTTTACTTTTTTTTCAGAGAATACCGCGAGCGCGAAGTATTAGGTTATGGACCAAATGACACTATTAAATACATGCTCAAAAAGCGTTTTGTATTTGATCAAGAAGCATCAGGCGGACTAACGGAAGACGACGAAGTTACTGTTGTGCATTTTGCTTATATGGTAAATATTGTATTCTTATTCTTTTTCTTGGCGAGTTGACTGTTAGTAATCGTTTTACCAGCCTCTGAAATGATTTATCTATACTAAAGCAGTAAATGTTTAATAACAAGTCTATGCTTAAGGCAAAATAATTAGGGTTGTTCATTGTTATAAAAAAAATGGAATTTCAACTGTGCACAGTCCAATAACCATAATTTCATTAACTAATAGTTCTACTGTTACCTTCCACAAAAACATAGTACCTAATAATTTTATAGTACCTACTGCTTGCTTGAACTATTACTAGCCTGCCTGTATTGAGTACTAGATTTTACCCGCGGCTTTGCTCGCCTAAAATTCTGGGTAGCACTGTTCCCCTTTCCTGGACACAGAAGAATCCCTTCAACTATCTCCACATAAAAAATGACGTCAATTCGTTGCTCCGTTTTGCCGTGAAAGAAAGACAAACAGACAGACACACTTTCCTATTAAAAATATTAGTATGGATTACTGTATTAAGCGGGCATGGCCATGGTATTTACTTATACAGCCTCTTTTTAAGAAGGCCTACAATCAAATTATAATTGACACTTCGTGATTAGGTACAGAAACTTTTTTTTTATTTCTTTTTCAGGCAGCACTACTAACAGTACACGATATGATGCCAAGTTTCGCGGGAGTTATAAACAAAGCCTTAGAACAGTTCTTTACAAATCTTGAAGATCCATTCTTAAGGGTCAAAGTTAGAGATCTGTTCTTCGATGGAATATACCTTAATTGTGATGGAGATAACTCAGGATTGGGTAAGGATTATAGACATTACTTTATACTGTCTTTCTTAAACCTATTATCATAACAGCTCATTAATGTCCCATTGCAGGGACGGGCTTCCCCTCCCATGACGGATGAATATTGGCCTGCTAATACCACGCTGGCCAGACGGATTGGTATAGGGTTTAATTTCAAGTTTTCCTTCTATTTATTTCGTAAAGATAATATTCACGGATAGTTCCTTAGTCGGTTTTTACGACGCCCATGGGATGAGATGGGGTGGTGACATATTGTATTCTTACTTCGTCACCACACGGAGTAAGAATACAATATTTGTGACACCACCATTTATTTGTGAGTATTCGGAAGATGCAGTGTGGAGAGACTCCTCATAGGCTATATTTCACCGGGACACCATGACGGCGCAACCAGTCGCCGATACCAACAAAATGTATACATTGGTTACGCAACCAAATGGACACCAGGTGAGTAACGCTCTATAGAGATGTATATGTTATAGTCAAAACTCATAACCTTTAATTTCTTCGGTCAAAAGTGGTTTTGACCGAAAAAATCAGTCAATAGTGGTTTTGACCACGTGCTTAGTCAAAACCGTGCGAGAATATAATAAAAATAATATAATAAATGCAAAACTAGAATATAGTATATTGTAGTTTTGCATTAAAAAAAATGTTTCTAGCTTCCTCCTTTGGTCACCACACTAACCTAACCTAACCAACTGTTTCGGACTTTTACCTTAATATGTATTAAAGATCAATTTTCAATGAGTTTTGACTAACATCGATGGTCAAAACCACTTTTGACTGCAAAAAACAGTCAATAAGGGTTTTGACTAAGCACGTCGGTCAAAACCACTATTGACTGTTTTATGCAGTTAAAAAGGGTTTTGACCGGCCATGAGTTTTGACTGTAACATATACATTTTGTTGGTAGCGGCGACTGGTTGCGCTGCCATGGTGTCCCGGTAAAATATAGCCCATAAAATACCGTTCCGCCCGTTCTAACCAGGTCTAACCGTCGGGTTAGACCTGGTTAGAACGCCTGCAAAAACTGTTAGGCGTCTCATCAAAATAAAGCTACTTACGAAAAATTAGTTTCATAGTCAAATCTTCTAGGGAACCCGGATCTTATCAGAAATCAATGATTTCTATTTTTTTTAGATTTTTGCCAACGGTGGTGTAGCTATTTGGTAATCTGTGCAATATAAGCTAATATTCTAGGAACAACTATTTTATCAACAAAGTTTTCTGTGAAACGTGCTTCTATGAATAAAGATGTCTGCTAACTGTGCTTTCTATGAACAGTGATTGGGAAGCCACCGTTGGATATAAGACTCCCAAAGTTCGGTTCACTGCCCATCTTATTCAACAATTTCCGGCCACCAGTCTCAGACATTTTAAATCGCAATTTAAATGGTACCAACGTTGTGTGTGTGAGAGTACATGTATTTTATGTGTGACTTACGTGTTTATGTGTGTGTGGTTTGCTTTATTAAAGCAAAGTGTAGAGGACTATGCAAAAATATATTGACATCTTACATTGTTAAAACTTACCTACGCTTACAAAATAAAGAAATTGTATTTTGTACTTTGAACAATTGAAAATATTATAAAGTTTGAGATACGATGTCAACCTACGTCTTCTGAGTATTCGGCTCAGGCTACTTGAGCCCTTGTCCCTTTAATCTTTGCTCATTGCTTTTTTTGCGTTATTTTTGCTCAACCCCATCTAAGCAGCATAGCAGTAAACTTTGAATGTAATTTATATTATTATGTATTTACTAAATGTTTTTTTTGTGATTATCAGTTAAGTACCTACATACAAATTTATTACCTACTACCTACTAGCTGACCCGTGCACATTTCTTTAGGCGGCAAAAAAAACGCGTCTTTTTTTTTAAACATATTTCATTACTGCTCCACTCCTATTAGTCATAGCGTGATATATATATAGCCTATGACACTCCCCGATAAATGGACTATTCAACACAGAAAGAATTTTCAAAATCGGTTCAGTAGATCCAGTGATTACCCCCTACAACGTCACAAACATACAAACACACAAACTTTACCTCTTTATAATATTAGTATAGATAAAGCTTAGGCTTTTAACAAGAAAATTTCAAAAAGAAAAGAAATTCACAGGAATATTTAAAAAAAAAATTAAAAAGGTTAAGTACCTACTGTATTAATATTTAAAATGTTATTTGTTTTAATAAATATCTTTACTAGCTTAAAGCTTTATAGACAATGGAATTTAAAAAACATAAAATATTATGTATCGACATAATACCAAGAATTTCTATAAAATAATTTCGTTAATAAATGTCGGAATAATGTTTCTGTTTCGTAGATATATAACGTTTAATTATAGCCCCGAGCTGAAAACATTGTAATTATAATTAGATACAATGTTAATAATTCAAAACAAAAAAAACAAACTTACATGAAAATTATGTTAGAGGATAATCATAATAGGTAACTTCATTCTAGGTAACTTAAGCCTTCAAGGTAACTTTGGCCCATCCTTATTTGCGATTTTTATTAATTTTTGTGACAACGACTTGTTCGAAACAGAATCTAAATAATTAAAACATAATTATATCTATCTATTTGATCTAATTAAAGCATAAGCTCTCCTCATGTCAATGGAATGAATTGTGTAGGTAAGTTGCAACTGGACTTCGGATTTTATATTGTGTTGTGTCAAATTAAATTAAATTGTATTTAAATTAAAAATATCTCTTTAACGTTGAAGAAGTACTTAACAAATGGTTGAAATCAGTACCTATGACAACTTTCTGACTTTTTGAATGTTTTTGTACAAAGTTTTAAGGGTGCCTTAAAGTCGTCTATTTCGCTGCTTTTCATTAAAAAGTTATATTCATATTGTCAGTTAAATATCTATTTAAACGGATCTATTTGTTCAGTATCTACCTATTTCGAGTGAATGTTGGAATTATACTAGAATAAGATAACTTTTGCCTGTCCAAACACTACCTGTAACAAAAAATCAAAGGTAGGCTGAACTTCAAATTATATTTAACTTTTTACAGAAATTAGGACACAGATTGATTGATGATTCTCAAACAACTCTTTTTAAATTTCATTTCGAAAGAGTTTAGTCTGTGAAATATTATGAATCTCGAATTTTGAATTAGGTAGGTACAGTCACGAGCAATAATATGTACACATTTTCGCATTTTGTAAACCAGTTATCTAAAGTTCTGCCAATCCAAAATTGAAAATTCGAAGATTAATTCAAAACTGTACGGAACCTCTTCTAAATTACGAATTCATTTTGATATTGTAATGTCTAGATAAACGTGCAGATAGTTTAGAAAATTTGAAAATGTGTACATATTATTGCTCGTGACTGTACATTCGTCTACATTCGAATTTTAAAATGACTGATGAAAAAAGCGTTTACATAGCTGTTAATCGGTTAAAAGTTAAAACCTTTTTAGTTGATGTTTATTGGGCTTAATTTTAATAACGAGTGCCTAAACGTAAGGTTTAGAGAAAAGTAGGTTCGGCAAACCTACCATACCTTAAACCAATGAAAAATGACAACACTACTAGCTGGACACCTGGATACCTTATTCCTTTGTTTTATGACAATTTTTCAAAAGAACCTATCTATTGATGCGTTTCTTTAGCTGTGACCACTAAAACATGTTTTGGCTGAAATAAATCGTAGGTACATTAGTTAGCTTCAAAGATCAGCTAGTACCGACCGGTCTATGAAATATTTCGTTTTAAGTACTTACATAATTTATTTTATTAAAGTCATTCGAACAACAACTTATAAAATACACTTGACACACAAAAGATGAGTAGCTATTTATTTAATTATTTTTTGCAGCTCTGGTCTGTGGAAAAATCAAGTCGGACACTCCCCCTACAATGCGGAAGGCTGAAACAAATGGATTTTACTTCTCAATGTTTTCACATGTAAGTCTTTATTTCTTTCTTTCAATGACGCATCCTGTGGTAGTGACTTGACACAACAGAATAATTTTAAAGGACATAAGGTAAAGGCACCTATTTGCGAGCGGTACAAAATGGCACCATATTCCGATGTATTTAGATTAATGTCTTTTTCAAGTAATTATCAAATTATTTTTAACTGCAAAATACATTAATCAATTAATAATTTATCTGTTATTATGTATATTAAAAGATTCATACTTTAATATGTGTACGTTGTAAAATAATAGGTCAATTTGCCTTTAGCAGCTGACTCTAACAGATACCTACTTCATAAAAAATGTACTATGAAGTATCTGTTAGAGTCAGCTGCTGGACCTTAGGCGCGTGAGAATTACGTTTTGATAAATTGTTTTTACCTGATAGTGTTATACTGAGTAAGTATTGTATAGGTTAAAATATTGAAGGGGAAGAACCAATTACATCGAAATTAGGATTTTTAAAACGGAATAAGGTGTTAGGACTTATTTTCTTAATCAATTTTTTTATCATTTTTAATTACTTAACTTTTACTGTCAAACTGTAAGTATTTTTCAAAAATAAGATGTCTTACTAAATTCTTAATTTTTAAAGTCCTTTCGAGTTGTAGTGAAAACACCGCGGAATGAGGAATTAGGCGGAAATACGAAGGAAGAAACATGAAAAAACATTGCCCAAAGATTTTTCTCATTTTCTTAAGTAAACTTCGGTTTATATACCTACTTACACTTTGAATCTTCTTTAAATATGTTACCTAATTTTCAGTAAGAATAGTAAGGATTTATTAAAGTAAGACAAAAGCAATTCCTTTAAGTCCTCAAGGACTAAAAAACACCTAAAGACTTTTTAGAGATATATTTATGACCCACAAATTATTGTCTTAGCCTGGATTGACTTTGCGTTTGTTGATTTCATGTCCCCAAGACTAATAAGTCACATAGTACTTACTAGGTACCTTCCAGACTTAAATTAACATAATTTACGCCGGTAAAAGTAGATCGACGATTATTTATAGATGCTTTCTTGGGAATAGGCTCAGGGAATTGGTAAGTATCTAATTTAAAGCAAAGTATCCTATAAAAAACAGTAAGGCATTAGACACCAAAAGTATTACAAAGTCGGACATGGATAAAACAACTTTTATCTCGTCTTGATACGAAAATAGGGTACCTGGAAATAACGCAATAGATAGATGGAGGACTAAGTTGTACTGTGACTTAAGCCCGATTTACACATCGACAAGCACAGTAGCGAGTTAAGATCTATTTTAATCAACTTAATCAACAACTTACTACTTAACTCGCTACTGTACTTGTCAATGTGTAAATCAGTTTTACTCCTTTAAAAGTATGGTTTCTCTTACCATACGTGTCCCGTAGCATACATACGTCATACCTACTTTAATTGTTAAAATCATCGTCATACCATTACCATGAACTAACTTATTTCCTTTTTATCCAGATGAACATCTCAGACTCGGGCCCATACGAGATGATTCGTGGTCAAGAGAACGTTCAAGACTTAGGAGAGCTAGTCTCATACAAGGACAAGAAGTCGATGTCCATGTGGGGTGACAAATACTGTGGACAAATCAACGGATCTGATTCTTCAATCTTCCCACCGATTGACCAAAATGTTATGCCTCCGAGACTGTATACCTTTGAGCCTGATATATGCAGGTAAGATACAATAGATTACGAGATTATACATAACTAGATTACCCGTGTCCACTTCGTTGGACGGTGAAAAAAACGCGTCCGTTTTTTAAACATATTTCAGTACTGCTCCACTCCTATTAGTTATGATTAATAGGAGTGGAGCAGTACTATATGCGTGATACTATATAGCGTATGACACTCCCCGATAAATGGACTACTCAACACACAAAGAATTTTTAAAATCGGTTCAGTAGATCCAGAGATTACTCCCTACAACGTCACAAACACACAAACACAAAAACTTTACCTCTTTATAATATTAGAATAGATTACGAGATTCTACATTATAACAACTCATTATATACTACTTACTTGGTTTGTTGTCTGTCAACTGTGGTACGTACTTATACTGTGTACCGCACTTTTCCATCTTTTGTATGCTTTTGACATCAATGCAATGGTATGAGGAGTAATATTTTCGTTCTAATAGTTCTGAAACCGTACCAATACGATTAAGATGAAAGATTCTAAGTTCATTGTAACCATTTCGTACTTTTGTTTACAGATCCGTATACGTAGACTTTGTAGAAAGAAGAGAAATATTCAATATCAGCGCATATTATTATGAAATGCCTGAATCACTATTAGCTGCTAAGAGCGCAAATAAGGATAACAAATGCTTCTGTAAAAAGTAAGTATATTTTAGAGTTAATACGTTGATATAGAATTCCTTCAGGAAATTGTTTGTGTGAGCCACGATTTTTTTATCCTGGATGGCCTATCATGCACATAAAAGTCCTTGCGGTCCATTTTTAGCGTAGGTGTTGTCTTTTTGAAAGCAAAGCTTTTGTATTTTACTTTACTAACTAATAATTAATTGTACTATGCTCAAACATTCGCAAGGACTTTTAATTTTACGCGCTCAAGGTGTAAATTTCCATAGAGACTAAAAAAAGTTAACCAGCCAGTTAACCATCATAAAATATGTTAACCAACTGATTTGTCTTGCAGGAACTGGAGCGCAAAACACGACGGTTGTCTTCTCATGGGTCTACTGAATCTAATGCCTTGTCAAGGAGCCCCAGCCATAGCATCTCTGCCACACTTTTACTTAGGCTCAGAAGAGTTACTCGAATATTTCCAAGATGGAATCAAACCTGAGAAGGAGAAACATGCCTCTTATGTGTACCTTGATCCTGTAAGTATTTTGTTGGCTTATTTTTTTATTATGCTTCGATCGTGTTTGAACCCTAAGTACTCGTAGGTACTTGTATAATATTTACGGGTAGATATTAACGCGTACAAGTTTTTGGTCAACACTAACTATTTATTTACCCGGTGCCACTCAACGTTTCGGCCAGGTTACACAAGCTAATGGTCACGAGTTGACTGATGCAGCGATTTTACAGCTCCGTCTTCGAGGCAGAAGATTTTCTTTCTACCCTCATGTTGCAGACAACACTGTGTCCCTATTCTAATGTTTTTAAGTAGTCTTAACAATACGCATATAGATACCCGGATGTGAACCACCCAGCTCATTGGCCCATTTCAAGTCCGAATTTCTACCTTTGCTGTTTCCTAAAATGTAAGGCAGATTTTCAAACAGAGACTTATGTGCCGTTTCTCTAACAGTTGTCGTAATGTTACTTTAGATAGATCTTTGTTTAATTAAGACATTTATGCAAATTAAACAGAAGTTGGTTCAAGCTCTGAGTGAAACGAAATATTACGTAATCTTTCATCAATATTCATGCTGCTGAAAACTGTAACAAACTCAAATTGTTATAATTGAAAAGACGGATCTGAATTTGCTGCGAAAAGGAAGTTTGGAAGATATTAGTTTGAATGAGTTGTGTAGATGTGTTTTACAACACTTCTAAGTAAAGATATTGACTTTGGCTTTGAATCCATGTAGTGTCGACCAGCTTCCAGCTGTTACAATAAAATTAAAAAAAATATCACCACTGATACATAACTCTAAAACAATAAACAATACTAGTTACACAGACGCACTGAAGTATACCTACTAATTATATAAATAACTAGCTGACCCGTACCCACTTCGTTGCGCGGTGAAAATAAATTGTCTCTTTTTTAAACATATTTCATTACTGCTCTACTCCTATTAGTCATAGCGTGATACTATATAGCCTATGACACTCCCCGATAAATGGACTATTCAACACAGAAAGAGTTTTTAAAATCGGTTTAGTAGATCCAGAGATTACCTCCTACAACGTCACAAACAAACAAACACACAAACTTTACCTCTTTATAATATTAGTATAGATTTTAGTGACAGCCAGTTAATATTTTTATATTCAGATTAAGTACATTACTTATATTCTTGTTGTAATAATTTTACAGACTACAGGAGCTGTGCTGAAGGGTAAAAAGAGATTACAATTCAACATAGAACTGAGACAAATTGAGAATATTGATCAATTGAAGAAAGTACCTACTGGATTGTTCCCTCTACTATGGATTGAGGAGGTAAATACCTAGATTTGTTTTTAATCTACTTGTGAATTTGACAGGCAACTGATTGATTGGAACGCCAAATAAAAAAAAGTAAAAACTTTTTATTTCTTTACCGATATGATCATGATGACAATATTATAGAAAATCTTGATAACAGTATCTCATAAACGATATACTCAGTGTCATCTTTGAGTTTCCATCTAATGTCTATTAATATGTCCCACTGCAGAGAGACCCACCGAGAGACAGATTGGCATAGTTTTATTCGAGTTTCCTTCTTTATTTGTCATACGTTTAGTATTTGAAAAATTTCTCTAAGATTAACTTTACTCGTGGTAAATGAATTTGTGAATTTTAATCGATATGAGTATGAATTTACCAGCTTTCTGGGATTCTAAAAGACCGGTCCGGCAGAACCAAGGTTGGCCTCTAAAAGGTTTCCCACGTTTAAAAAATGTTTAAAGAGGACCGAGTTCTGTGGCGCGTGTTGGGAGAGGCCTATGTCCAACAGTGGACTGCAATAGGCTAGTTGATTGAAAAAATGTTTAAAGATCTGTGTTTTACTATTTACAATCAGAACATGTACACACAGCAACACATCAAGTTAAACATTTTCATTTGAAATTGTGTCTTATTTCAAGGTGTTAAGGTACATGAGTATCTAGCTTGATTAGTTGCTGTGTGTACATGACAGGTTTATTACAACATAGATTTAAATTATATTTCCCAGGGCGCAGAATTACCAAGATCACTTCAAGAAGAGCTGCAATCATCCCACAGACTGCTCAATTACGTAGAAGTGGCTAAGTGGTTGATTCTTGCAGTAGGAGTAATAGCAGTGTTAGTATCTGCGGTGGCAGTCGCTCGGTCTACTGCACTGATCAGGTGGCCACGGAACAGTAACTCTGTTAGCTTTATATTGGGGCCTAGTGTCGAGGTTAATAAACGATAAGATGATGGGGTACTTTTGTTTTATTTATCACATTCTGCTCAGAAGTGGCTAATTGGTTGATACATGCAGTAAGAGTGGTAGCAGTGTTAGTGTCTGCGTGGCAGTAGCTCGCTCTACTGCACTGACCAGGTGGCCACGGAACAGTAACTCTGTTAGCTTTATATTGGGGCCTAGTGTTGAGGTTAATAAACGATAAGATGATAGGGGACTGTTGTTTTATTTATCACATTCTACTTAGAAGTGGCTAAGTGGTTGATTCTTGCAGTAAGAGTGGTAGCATTGTTAGTGTCTGCGGTTTCAGTAGCTCGGCCTACTGCACTGATCAGATGGCCACGGAACATTAACTCTGTTAGCTTTATAGTGCGGCCTAGTGTTGAGGTTAATAAACGATAAGATGATGGGGTACTTTTGTTTTATTTATCACATTCCGCTCAGAAGTGGCTAATTGGTTGATACATGCAGTAAGAGTGGTAGCAGTGTTAGTGTCTGCGTGGCAGTAGCTCGCTCTACTGCACTGACCAGGTGGCCACGGAACAGTAACTCTGTTAGCTTTATATTGGGACCTAGTGTTGAGGTTAATAAACGATAAGATGATAGGGGACTGTTGTTTTATTTATCACATTCTACTTAGAAGTGGCTAAGTGGTTGATTCTTGCAGTAAGAGTGGTAGCATTGTTAGTGTCTGCGGTTTCAGTAGCTCGGCCTACTGCACTGATCAGATGGCCACGGAACATTAACTCTGTTAGCTTTATAGTGCGGCCTAGTGTTGAGGTTAATAAACGATAAGATGATGGGGTACTTTTGTTTTATTTATCACATTCCGCTCAGAAGTGGCTAAGTGGGTAATTCTTGCAGTAGGAGTGGTACCAGTTTTGGTGTCTGCGAAGGTAGACGCTCGGTCTACTGCACTGACCAGGTGGCTACGGAACCGAAACTATGTTAGCTTTATATTGTGGCCTAGTGTTGAGGTTAATAAGATGGGGAACTTTTTTTTATTTACTAAATAATTCTGAATGAACAAGTTAGGAATCGTAGGTGGACGAGTTAGGAAAGTGGTCAACATAGGAAGTAGACAAGTTAGGAACTTTCCACTTAGTAACGTCCACTTGGACTGAAATCTTAATACACAATAAAACTAAAAGTAATAACAATATATCAATGTATAATTCTAATCTGTATCAGAGAAGGTGCCTCTACCGCTAGAGTCATGATCGCTGTCCTCAGATTCATCTATCTCCATCTTAGGCGCCATATTACCTACAGTCTTGATGCAACGTATTGTGTATTTGTTGAAATCACAACTGTAACAAATAAAAACATTAATAATATTTTTTTTTAAAGTATGACACTATTGCTATCGGAACATTACATTTTTCTTTTACAAAAATCGGTCACCGGCAGTCGGATATGAGTAAGAAACTTTAATGGTCATAACTTAAATAAATAATAAAATAAATATTAACCCCCTTACTCATAAAAGCCTCTTAAATGTTATTCAATTTATTCGCTTAAATTCTTACGATTTTGTTTGGTATAAAGGTTGGTTTTGCTAATAAAAATTTTGCTAAACAGTGATTACATTTAAGAGGCGTTCATGAGTAAGGGGGTAAATGTAAACAAGACGTTACAGTAGCATTTTTCTCCATTAATTTATTAAATTCCTTTTTGTACACCTAAAAAATTACATGATACAGATTTAATACCATAGTTATACTATGACTATACTAAATTAGTACTACACTAAATTAGTTAAGCAATTTAACAGGATTAAGAAAAATTTTATTGCATTTTCTATTGATTTTTTTATATATCTGTTATTTTAACTAGATTTAGGAAATTCATACAAAACATTGTAACATTAAAGTAGCTATGGTACTACATAACTGTTACAACTGATAACAGGAATCAGTGTTTGTCTTATCACGAGATAACAAAATATATAAGAAGATAAACTAACTGAAGGAATACATAATATATTTAAAATAGATAATGTCTTAGAGCCGAGTAAATCATTTGACAGATTACAATAAAATGTAATATTATCGGGATTTTAAATCTGAATTTTCCGTTACATGAATGAACTAGGGACGTTTTTGCTATGGACCATTTAGTGTTCAGCAGGTTTCGTACAGGCTATTTTGATTTAATTAAAATACTAATTCTTACTATGTCACCACACTTATCCGTGTGGTGACGAAGAAAGAATACAATATGTCACCACCCCGTCTCATCCCATGGGTGTCGTAAAAACCGACTAAGGGACTGTTCGTGAATATTATCTTTACGAAATAAAAATAAGAAAAACTTGAAATTAAACCCTATATCAATCCGTCTGGCCAGCGTGGTATTAGTAGGCTAAGTATCCCTCCGTCACGGGAGGAGGCCCGTCTCTGCAGTGGGACATAAATGGGCTGTTACGATGATGATACGAATATAATGTACAACTATATTTTCTTGACAATACAACTTCCGCACTAGGGATCATGGCCTGGGAAATGTATCAAATTTATAATTGAACGTACACGAAGAACATGCAATCTGAAGACAATTGAATCTGGCGACCTCGGTGGCGCGCCGGTAGAGCCAGCGGCTGCCGCGCATGAGGTTGTGGGTTCGATCCCCACGCAGGACAATAATTTGTGAGATCCACAAATTATTGTCCTGAGTCTGGGTGTTCTATGTGTCCGTTAATTGATGTTTGTAAAAGTCCCCGCGACACAGGGCATGATCCCTAGTGCGGGAGTTGTCTTTTTTTTTTTAATAAGAAATAATAAGAAATAAGAAATTGTTTTTTCGTTGCGTGGGATTCGAACGCGGGACACACCAGGTTTCTTGCTTCGATAACTGCCCGATATATTTTAACTTAGGATTTTGATCTCATAAGCTAGAATTAATGTTACAAGAGCCTTATATTTGAATTAAATTGATATAGGGATGATGAGATAGGGTGGTGACATATTATATTCTAACTCCGTCACCACACGGAAAATTCGATTTCGTATATTTAGTCATATTGTGTAAACTTCCTATTAGTCGACTTCTACGTCCTAAAATAGGGTCGTAACACAATCCTATTCTTACCCACCACACGTCACAATATACCTATTTCATGACAATACGTCAAAAATTAAACAGACAAGTAGATGAATAATGACCTTCATATAATATATTTAGTAATAGCGACGTTATCGTAAGAATCGACCTTGTGATGTGTGATATAATAACGAGACTATTCTGTTAAACATGTGACTTAGATTTTATAATGTTTTTGGGTAACTGTAAAATAGACTGCATGTGTATTTATTTATTTAGGCTCACAACACATTAAAAGCAGGACAAAAATGTTGCAACTATAATTGTCTAATAATAACTGATTTGCAACTTAAATTATGTATTCTTGATACTTAGTAAAGTAAAATTATGGATACCGTAAAAGTCGAGTAATGGGTATTATATCCACGAAAAGAAAACAAGGAAATCTGATATGAAATGCTATACGATAACTTCTTCTCATCCCAGCGGAATCAGTATTTGGCGAATTTTTCCACAATGGCAATACACAATTTTTTTTACCATACACAATGACGCTACGTCATACACTAAAATGCATACTTAAAATCTTAAAATTCAACAACATTCCGCTGGGCGAACGCACACGTACTCTTACTCCGTCACCACACGGATATGTAAATATAATATACTTACATTTTACTAATCTGCGAATACTTGACAGTAAGCACTTTCTCCAAGGCCAACAACACGCTGGGTGGGAATTTCCTTCGCTTCACGGTTACAATCGCTTTCACCCACAGAAGTAAATGTTCTAAATGTCTACTGTCTTCTAGTAGACGGGCTATCGAGTTCAGTAGACGGTCGGCATAATCGTCTTCTAGGTTCAACACTGTTAATGTTACTGAAAAGAAAAAATAATGTTAATTGGTCCGAGTAGTACTTGACTGATATATAGAATAATTTGTTTTTCCCGTAATAGAAAAAGCAATTAAAACGACACAAAAAACAATTCAATCATAAGACAATAATTCCTTAGGTGCAATGGCAAGCATGGGATTCGAACCGTGACTTTAACACATGTGCCTCCCTCATCCATCAGTATTCGCCACGTGAGATTATATTGTTTAGTAGCCATAGTACATACAAGCCCTGCTTAATTTGGGACTAGATGGCATTGTGTAAATATTTGTAATAATTATTATATTAATATTATGGTTCCATAGTATTGTGTTACTATATTTTTAACTTACAGTTTGCATTTGAATTAATACATGTTAATTGTTCACTTTTTTGTTTATACCCCAACACCACTTAATTCACCATATAACATTGGTACTTACTATCACTAGGAGGTACCGCTTCAACACATTCCTGTATAACTGTGTGCTCATTCAACTGTATTGCACCAACGAGAGCCGAACCCCACGACCCTTCCGCGAGCTGTTGTTTCACTGAGTAAGGGGTGGAACCTGATTCTAATCTGTATGGCCTATTGGGGACGAAAAAAAAATATACATAAGTAAATTAAAAAATAAGAGGAGTTTTTTTAATCAATTCTTCTTTTTATTATTGTAATTTTAGAATTCAATTATTTCTTGAAAAGACTAATTTTTGTTAATAATTTGATTTATATTTTAAAATAATACAGGATCACTTAATCTAAAAACGAAAATTTGGACATAAAAGAAGATCCTGCGTGTAATTAAAACACATATGACCAGAGCACATACCCAAATACAATGACCATGTTAATTTTTTTTAAAGGCATAATTTTGCTGAGCAGGGTCTATATAACATTTTCAATATTATGGGCTGGTCCTCCTGACTTTTTAGAGACTCCTAACTAAAAAGTTAGTGTTGTAATACAATTACCTGAATGTACCATCGATGCCAGCATTCTGACTGTACATGAACAGTCCCTCTGTAGCGGCCACAGCGAAACTGTCGCCAGTAGGAGAAAATCTTACGCAGTGGACTCGAACCTACAGTCATTTAATGATATTAGAACATATTTTCTCGTTACTAATGGTTTATTTTGCTTGCGGTTGTTACAGGGCTATGTGAAAAGCTTGTGTCTCAGTATGACAAGCCCAAGGCAGATCGAGGTAATAATAATGTAGAATGAAATAGAACAATTATTTAAAACTAGTGGGCTCAGGGCTCGGGCCCTCATACAACCGGGCCGCATACAAGGGGCCAGTCAGAATACCAGCGCTGTAAGCTACCGCATTAGCTGCAGCATGATGCTGGGACTGGTCCTAGTTTTTGAAACTCACGTGACTTATGCACCTACTTCTGTCAAACTTTCTTTGTATGTTTAAATATATAATACATATAATATATGTTAACATATGTATGTTATAAGTCATGTAAGGAACAAAAATAAAAACTTATTTTATTTATTATATTATTATGTAACCAAGAAAACATACTCCCCAGATGGCTTTGACAAACAGAACCTAAATTCTTTTACATATTTAAATGGTTTTTCCCTCCGTTCCTGTTGACAGAGCTAACTGCTGATGATAATAATGCTATATATTACTCTTTACAAACAAAACTATAGTATCTTTTGTAAGTAGTCTTTTGTGGAAGGAACTTAATAAATCTGTATCATTTCATAAGTTGTTACCAGTAAAACAACCATAACTAACCTCAGGCTTAACCCTCCTGTCGGCCATATCTCCCGCCTTGACCCCCGGTAAGCGTAAGTCCACTTGACCACCTTCTAAGTCTCCGCGATCCTCTACCAACGCCATGTTGCCGAATTCAGACATCATTTTACGATTTATAAAGTCCTGTGTGACAAAATAATTCTTATAATACAATAACACAATTATAAAAATAGTTAAATTTCGCATTCGAAAATCAAATGTGTTTTACATGCAATATTTATCTAATATAAAATGTAAGTTCATATTTATTATCATTTAAAGTGTTGAGACTGTGTTATACGAATACATTATTGTCTTTTCTAACGACTTTGTGGACAAAATTTTACATTATTGATTTTTTTTCCAATGAGGAGGCACAGGCAAAACTAATCTCATATGGCGACACCATCGTTCCTGGGTGTCATTCTTGTCGTTGGGACATTTGCTTAAAAATACGTAAGATATTTTTTGCGAATTATTCAATGAAAATGTATTCTAGCATGACTGTGGCAAATTTAAAAGTAGAGTTGAAGAAGAGAAATGCGTCCCTAGCTGCCAAAAAAGAAATATAATTATAACAATAATAATATTACAATTATTTATTTATTCATCACACATTATTTTTACAGTTAACGCACTACACAGCGTCATTATTTACATCTAAAACCTTTTTTTAAATTATGTACAAGTTACAATTTGTATGAACTTTGACAGCCAAACAAATGCAACGACAATGCGCCACCTATCGGGATAAATAAGCAGTGTGTCTCCTCATTGGCGGCGCTAGTAGCCCCGTCAACGCTCTTAAAGTAGGCATCTCAACAGTGTACATTAAATAAAACTGATTATATTTAAAAAATACTCAAGCTCTACCTTGCAACGCGGTTACTTTTACAGACACAAGATCCTTCTGTATTTTGATTTTTAGGCTTAAAACTGTAATTTCTGGACAGTCCCTGCAACACATTGCTAGAACTCCAACCTATTCTCTTTTATAAATAAAACTAAAACTAACGGCGAAAAAAACGCGTCCGTTTTTTAAACATATTTCATTACTGCTCCACTCCTATTAATGATAGCGTGATACTATATAGCCTATGACACTCCCCGATAAATGGACTATTCAACACAGAAATAATTTTTAAAATCGGTTCAGTAGATCCAGAGATTACCCCCTACAACGTCACAAACACACAAACTTTACCTCTTTATAATATTAGTATAGATAAAAATACTCACATTAACAGCATCCAGCGATCTATTCTGTGTGATAACGTATTTATGTATAAGTATAGATTCTTTAACACTGTACAAACAAACGTGTTTCGAGTTACCGGCCCCAAGTAGGCACGAACCGTCCGCTGAATAACATATTGTTGTGAAAGCTCTGAAAGGTAAAGAAAAAAATTATTTCTATGTTTGAGGATACGATTTTGTTCATACGTTTGTCTGTGTTTTACGGCCGAATACTCAAACGTCTGTTAAAGTAAAGCGGCGCTTAAACTAAAAATTCTCATACAAATGTCTAGTTTAAGCGCCGCTTTACTTTATTCGGCCGTTATAGGCTTAAACTTAATCCAATTTCTAACAACTGCTAGGAGTAAAACTATAATCTAGGATACGTCTTAGTCCCGGGAAAAGCTAAATTTTCCTGGAAATTCCTACAACCTTTAAGTAGACAGAATTTAAAGAACTTAAAAGCCTAAAAATACTAAAAGTATGCTAATAACAGAATTAACAAAATTGATAATTATAAAATTGTCAATATCATCATCATATCCGCCATAAAACAGTCACCTTCATCATCGGCATTCGCTGTGCTCGATCGCCTTCTACTAACACTTTTATAAGTTAGTAAGTCCACCAATTACGGGCCACTGTCACCTTAACAAGCATCTATTCTTAACCGGTGGGAGAAGAGTCCCATATGCAGGGGATGCTTCAATGGCGAAGAATCGCACGTAATCCTGGAATGCGAGGCAATGACTTCTCAACGAAACGAAATCCTCGGACCAGTGAGGTCACTCCGAAGCCTGTGAAGTCCCCAGGAAACTTCTGCGCTTCTGGACGGATTTATGCTGGCTAAGTTAGCCAGGATTCTGCACACACAATGGACCAAAAGGGAGTCAAAGTGTGGAAACTAGAGTCCACCATCCATTCCATTCCATAGTAAGTCCACCACTTAAGAGGTCCCATCACTTAGTTTCAGCCATATATAAAAAAAAGTCTACTTACTTAGTTTTCAACATCTTCTCAGGGGTAATAAGATCGGTATCAGCCTTCCCGGAACCAAGATCATTCCTTCCTTCAATACTGCCGGTCTGATCACAAGTGGTAGCGTTGAAAAATGTTATATTACCATCCAATGTTGAAGCTGCGAACTTTAATGAAAAATATTGCATTTATTAGTCGTAGAAGAAGCAGGTTCGAATCCTATCTGGAGCATTTTTTGTCTTCTTATTTTCGATAATATTGCATGAGATAAAATAATACAAAAAAAAATAAACTAAAATATAATTACCTCAACACCATCAGGTCTGAACGCAATCTGCAGGACATCGTGCGTCAGCTGTATAGTTTCCGCATCAGCGCTGGTCTCTATGCAGTTCCAGAGCTTGATGGTCTTGTCCCAGCTGGCAGACACCAACTTGGAACTTGACAGACTTGGGCTGAATGTTACGCAAGATACGGGCGCTTCGTGGCCTCCTAGAACCTGTTGAATATGATTTTAGTAAAAAAAATTGTTTAAAAAAAAAGAAATTTTTATTATTTCTTTTCCCCAACAATTTTGTTTTCTTTCTCATTCATATCAATAATGTTAGCTACAGAACAAGATAATCATTTACTGATCGTCAACATTTGAATTGCGTAGGGTTTGAACCCGCGAACTTGTGTACTGCTGATATTTAGATATTGTCGCTGAGGTTATGTATAAGACATACACTAGTAATTATTGTATTGAAAAATTCAAAATAAACAAATGGTAAATAAGAAATCTAAATTCTTAAGTGGCTCACAAAACTATGGTCACAGAAAAACAAACTTAACTAACAAGATTATTTACTAAGATGCAATATTTTAACAAGTATAACATACAAATTCACTGTCAAAACTGTATACAGATTTACCAATCAACAAGATTACAGTTAATTAATCTACAATAGTAAACAAAACCTCCATGTGGTGACGGAGTAAGAATACAATATATCACCACCCCATCTCATCCCATGATGTGTCGTAAAAACCGACTAAGAGACTATCCGTGAATATTATCTTTAAGTAATAAAAAGAAGGAAAACTTGATATTAAACCCTATACCAAACCGTCTGGCCAGCATGGTATTAGTAGGCCAAGTGTCCCTCCGTCATAGAAGGAGGCCCGTCCCTGCAGTTGGACATTAATGGGCTGTTATGATTAAACAAATCTACTCACATCCAATAACTTGCCAAACTTGATAGACCACAAGAATATTTCGAAGACATCCTGCCCACCGGCCGCACACAGCTCACTGCCGGAGTCTAGCGCCACACAACTGAACTGCACGAGGCTCGGTGATGTTAGTGTGCGGAAATTACGGTATCTGATGATAAATAATAATCCATGTAAAATAATAGTATTTTAAAATGTGAAAGGGTCGTTGAGTCAACGCAGTACTATTATTTTACATAATGCCGCGTACACACTTGCGCAACACAACATGCAATGCAACAAGGAATGCCGTCTACACTATCGCAACGTATCATGTAATGTAACAAAATTCCCACAGTGTGGACGTCTCGCGCGCACGAACTGCGCATTACAACTCGTGCGCGCCGCGATCCACAATTTTTCGGTTTTTTGTCCACACTTGTGAAATGCTCGTTTGATGTTGCATTGCATATTGTGTTGCATAACTGTGTACGCGGCATTATATAAAATAATAGTACTGCGTTGGCTCAACGACCCAAAATGTGTCTTAGCTTCCGACACGAGAGAACGCCACTCTGCTCGATCCTTGGTCACCTCTTGCCAGTTGTTGACTTAGTTCCCTCAGATCGTTCTAAACTATAACTTTCCAGCGGTATCTGGGGCGACCGACAGGGATATGTATTTGTGTATCCGTTATTATATCCGATAGTATCATCATAACAGCCCATTAATGTCCCACTGCAGGGACGGGCCTCCTCCAGTGACGGAGGGATACTTGGCCTACTAATACCACGCTGGCCAAACGGATTGGTATAGGCTTTAATTTAAAGTTTCCTTCTTTTTATTTTGTAAAGATAATGTTCACGGATAGTCCCTTAGTCGGTTTTTACGACACCCATGGGATGCGATGGGGTGGTGACATATTGTATTCTTACTCCGTCACCACACGGAGAGAACGAAATGGGACGCGTTCGCGTTTTTCGCCGCCCAACGAGGGCACGGGTCACCTAGTATATATAAAATTCTTACCTAGTCAAATCATAGCACCTAACAGTCCCATCCAAGCTGGCCGACATTTCCATACTTTGACTTTACCGTCGTACCCGCCGGTGACTATGTATAGTCCATCAGGGCAATACCCGCCGGTGACTATGTATAGTCCATCAGGGCAATACCCGCCGGTGACTATGTATAGTCCATCGGCGGAATACGCGAGCCATGTCATATACGCGCATAGGCCCTCAATAGTCTCTACCAACCCCCATGGGAATAAGGCGTGAGTTTATGTATGAATGTATGTATGAAATTCTTACCTAGTCAAATCATAGCACCTAACAGTCCCATCCAAGCTGGCCGACACAAAGAACTTCTTATTACTACTAAAAGTAATACCGGTCACCGTAGACTTATGCTCGTTGAAAGTCACGAAGCAGAAGCCGTTAGTCGTGTTCCATACTTTGACTTTGCCATCGTACCCGCCGGTGACTATGTATAGTCCATCGGGGGAGTAGGCCAGACAAGTCATGTCGAGGCTGTGGCCTTGTTGCTTCATAACGTATTGTTCACCTGTTGAGAAAGTGATGGTATAGGGTTTTTTATATAATATTATATTTTAAAGCGTTTACATAGAGTGTCATCTAGTCTACAAAATAGGCACTAGACATAGACAATAAACAGAACAATTCAAACATTAATGTTAATACAATTTAAACACCGCAAGCATTAACATTGATCATAATTCATTTTATCTGAAAGATCCCATACCAAAGATTCAAAAACCAATAGTTAAAACAAAAAAAAAAAAAGAAATGACGTGCGTGATGTTTTAACATAATTAACATCATCATATCAGCCAATATTGCCACCTAGTGCGGTTCTCATCGAACACCCTAACAACTATTAATATCCCACTGCAGGGACGGGCCTCCTTCCGTGACGGAGGGATACTTAGCCTACTAATACCACACTGGTCAGACAGATTGGTATACGGTTTAATTTCAAGTTTTCATTCTTTTTATTTCGTATAGTTATTATTATTATTCACGGATAGTCCCTTAGTCGGTTTTTACGACACTCGTGGGATGAGATGGGGTGGTGACATATTGTATTCTTACTCTGTCACCACACGGATAATTATCGAACATAATTATAATAAAATACAATCGTAATCAATAAAAGCAATACGTAAAAGTACTCACTCTGCCATTCCCAAACAAGAAGTTGCCCAATATTGGGACATCCAAAAGCTATCCAATCTCCAGGGGCCGATATAGCAATACTGCTTATACGATGTTCAGATATGCTTAACGTGTGAATCAGATTTACATCAGGCATTTCGTGTAGGAAGAATATGCCTGTTGAAAAACCTGGAAACGAGAACGAGAGTTAATGACTTTTGGTAAAGCGTGAGGTAGTGATCTTTTTACCCTTTTGAGATGGTGTATTTTTTTTTACAGTTTACCCAATGCCATCTAGTCCTAAACTAAGCAGAGCTTGTACTATGGGTACTAGACGGATAAACCTGCTTAACTTTTTTTTGTAAATACATACATACTTTTTTAAAAACATCTGCCCCATTCACCACTGCCAGGGGTGGGCACTTTTACATACATGAAATTAACAAAGAAAATTCAGCCTGTAGACTACAATTTGCAGATCACAGCAGTATTTTATTATTTTGACCGGGATTCGAATCCGTGACCTCGGCCATTTTACCGGTGACAAAGTGGCATCAACTTTCCCAAAGGGCTCTTTCAATTTAGCCGCTTCGTGCCGTACGATTGCCGTGCGCTTTTCGAACGGCAAAGGCAACGTTCGTTTGTTTTCATACATATCTTGCCGTGCGTTTTTCGAACGGTAAAAGCAACGTTCGTTTGTTTTCATACAAATCTTGCCGTGAGTTTTTGGAACGGCAAAAGCAACGTTCGTTTGTTTTCATACAAATCTTGCCGTGCGTTTGTCGAACGGCAAAAGCAACGTTCGTTTCTTTTCATACAAATCTTGCCGTGCGGCGAACGCTCGACACTATAAATACTGCCGTAAGGCTGCACGAAACGAGAAGTCGAAGAGCCCTAAGTCTAATTTTACAACTCCCATGAAATTCGATATTACAAAATTTTTAACATACCTGTAACCAGCATTTTGGTATCCTTATGATATTGTACCGCAGTCATTTTGACTTTGTGGTGTGATCGTCTTATTTCATCACCTATGTAATGTCTTCCTAATTTTTTATATAGTAATCTATTATCATTTTCTGTTTTAATTTCATCTACGGCTGCCTCCTCTGTGTCGCTTTCCTATAAAAAAAATTCATAGAGTATTAGTCAAAAAATAGGAATTGTGTTACATAAATATTATGCTTGGGAGTTTTTAATATAATAAAATAAGCTTATTATGTTCGACACACATTTATACAACATTTCAATTGGATTTTAAGAAAATATGCTTTTTGCAAACCTTAAGTCCGATTTACACGTCGACAAGTACAGTAGCGAGTTAAGTAGTAAGTTGTTGATTTAAATTGATCTCCATCCTATTTTTTGACAAGTTAAGTTGGCGAGACGCTAGAGAGGGGGCTACTTCGTACTTAACTCGCCAAAAAATAGGATGGAGATCTATTTAAATCAACTTAATCAACAACTTACTACTTAACTCGCTACTGTACTCATCGATGTGTAAATCGGGCTTTAGTCAGCATTTTAACCCTGGCTGGCAAGGGCGGCGGGAAGCTGCGGTCAGATGTGCAATTTTCCGCCATTTTGCCTTGCGAGATGCTCATAACTTCTCAACTGGAGTGGTTATGAGCATCTCTTATCATATTATGTATCCAATGATTAAACATAGCATGGTACAGACAGTATTGCTTACTATCAAGTAAGTGAGTCAATCAGGCAGTCTAACAAAAAATAATTAAATGTTTGGAATCACCAAACAATTTTACTTACAATCTCTTTATCCTTCTCAATGACCGCCTTTTCATCAATTTCATCCTCACTGTCTTCTGCCTTCTGTATCTTACGTTTCTTTCTGTGTGATATCTGTACTTCTGATACTACTAGATCATCAACATCTATATTAGACTGCCATAAACATACTTGCCCGTTCCTGCAAAAGAAAAATAAAAAAAATCATATAAAACTCCTTGGAAGTAGCACTGTAATGGCAGGATGGGTTTTATTCTCTTTATTTAATTTCTAATTTTTTTTTTTTTTTTAATAAAATTTATTATGAATTGTTTGAAATCATCATTTACTTAAAATTGAAGCTCCAATTAAAATTAGGAACTTTAGTAATAGTAATACATGGCAGTACCATACTCCCATCATAACTTTTATCTTAAAGTTATACACCTTTATATCCACTGCTAGCTATGTGATAGAGTAGTGATGAGGATTGCTTTATTTAAACTAACTCAAACTCATTTATAATCAAAACAGTGAGATAAGAGTGTTATGTATTGATAGATGAAAGCTAAGATAGTTCGGTTAATTAGTACATGTCATTCCATAGGCACTACTGACATCTAGAAATAAAGAGTTCATCATAACAGCCCTTTAATGTTGGGACATTAAAGGGCTGTTATGATGAAGGAGGCCCGTCCCTGCAGTGGGCTGCAGGGACGGGCCTCCTTCCGTGACGGAGGGATATCTATATTTTGCTCAAATATATACAAAAGTTACACATACCTGCTAACAGTGATCAAATCTAAACTTTTCTTTTCAAAAAATACTCCAATAACTTTATCAGTATGTCCACTTAACGAATACATGCTTAAATTGTCTAAATAATCCACAGTATATATTTTTGTTGTAGTATCTTTAGAGCCAACAGCAAGGAGTTTCGAACAAGAAGACCAATCTAGGCAAACTACAGAATCTCTTGTTTTCCTAAAGACTCTCTTCATTATAAAGGAACGGAATTCGCCCGTGAATGTACATGGTGCTGTCATTATGAAGACTGAAACATGAAAAAACAATATAAGAATTAAAATATTAAAAAAAAAAGTATTATAAAAATAAATAAAACAAAACTATATACTGAAATTGTTACAAAATAATTAGTAATAAATGCTCTAGTTTAGGAATCAGATTTTTATATAAAAAATAATTATATATCTATAAACAAGACTGTCTCAATGGTGTAGTGATTGTGATAAGCAATGGAAAAAAGATTCAAAACTGGTTTCAAAACGGTTTAAAAGACATTGAGGACAATTTTTGTGTTATCTAAAAGGTCTTGATGTATATTATGTATGTAATATATTATACTAGCGACCCACCCCGGCTCCGCACAGGCACCTACTACAGAATGTCCCTAAACAACATTTAAGTACAGCTTCATTAGACGATTACATTAGAAATCTCTAAATTTATATAGGTTTTTCTACTATATTATGCATGTGTTATACATATGAACCTTCCTCTTGAATCACTATCTATTAAGAAAAACCACATCAAAATCCGTTGCATACTTTTAAAGCTCTTAGCATACAAAGGGACATAGGGACAAAAAAGTGACTTTATTTTATACTATGTATAGAGTATAAAAAAAAAAAAAAAAAATCTTAATTCAATCTCTGTAAAAGTCCCCTAGATACAGAGTTTGGTCCCTAGAGCAATAGTAATCTTTACAAATATATTATATTATTTCGTTTTTATTATACAGGGTGGCTCATTCAAAGGGGTCAGTATGGGAAAGTCTTAAACTATAAGTCATACGATGTTTTGTTCTTAGGAACCATGACACCGATTTTGATAAAAATAAAAACTGCATTCATACATTTGAAAAAGATACTGTACCCAGCCGGGAATCGAACCCGGTTGTTTTGCAAAAATAAACTTTTACTTTTTCTATTTAAATACCGATTCTGTAGGTCATAAGCAGTAAATGTCTCTAAGAAACATTATGTCTAAAATGAATAAAATGCATTTTATGGCTGACCTAAATGGTCTTTAAAGTTATCATAGCTTGTTTTTTACACTTCATCCTTAACGTAATCCCTCAAGAAATAGTCTAGAGGCGTTAAATCGGGCGACCTCGAAAGACGCACGGTGGCCACATCGAACACCTACTATTATAAATGTAAGTATGTAAAAACAATGCTTTTTATTATTTTTAGACATAATGTTTCATAGAGTTATTTACTGCTTATGACCTACAGAATCGGTATATAAATAAAAAAAAGTATAAGTTTATTTTTGGAAAACAACCGGGTTCGTTTCCCGGCTGGGTACAGTATCTTTTTCAAATGTATTAATGCAGTTTTTCTTTTTATCAAAATCGGTGTCATGGTTCCTAAGAACAAAACATCGTATGACTTATAGTTTAAGACTTTCCCATACTGACCCCTTTGAATGAGCCACCCTGTATACCTGTGTCATCACAACAAGCTGCAAAATATTTTCCATCAGGACTAAATTTGACAGCGTTCACCTGCTGTTTAAACTTATATCTGTGTATAACTGTGCATGTCAGTAAACTTATCATTTGTGCTTCACCCTCTGAAAAAAAAATATTTAGCTATTATTACTTCATCATAACAGCCCATTAATGTCCCACTGCAGGGACAGGTCTCCTCCCGTGACGGAGGGATACTTGGCCTACTAATACCACGCTGGCCATACGGATTGGTATAGGGTTTAATTTCAAGTTTTCCTTCTTTCTATGCAAAGGTAATATTCACAGATAGTCCCTTAGCCGGTTTCTACGACACCCATGGGATGAGATGGGGTGGTGACACATTGTATTCTTACTACGGAGTAAGAATAGCAATAAGTAATATAGTTATAGTTTTCTGTGTAACTTAACTAAGTGGTGGATAACTTGGCATCTATAATCTGCTGGTCAGGAATATTGGTATAGGGATTATTTAAGTTTTCCATCTCTAGGAAGAAATGTGTTTTTTGAAACCTCCCTGAATGTCCAACCTCCTCTAGGAGGTATAATGACGGAACACAGGGAGTACTACTTTCTTGATTGACCTCTACTCTTTTCATTCAAAATTTTTTTAACTATAAACATCCTTTAATTCATGTGTAAGTAAGATTTGGTACATATCAGCCAATACATGTCCACCACTGGCCTTCTGCAAATATTGCAAACTTCTGCAATTACAACCATGATTATTTTTAATTATTCAAATAAATGAAATGTTTAATTAAGAGAAACATAATAAGTAAAACTATAACTTACTTTCATTAACAGCCAAAAGAGTAGATCCATTTGGTGAGATATCAACAGCTGTGTAATTATAATAGCTTTCAAATGACAATGTGTTGCTTTTATTTCTGAAATTAAATAAACATTCAATAGTATATCATGGCTGAACTATAGTTTAACAACCGCAAGATATAAAGCTCGTAACTTTTTACTTACTGCTTTAAATTATAAACTGTAATTTTATTTCCAACTGGGCTGACAACACAATTTCCGTCAGCTGTGAATAATACATCTCCTTGTCGATACACTGTCCCCAACAAGTTTTGAAACTGGAACCAAAGAGGTTAGAAATAAAACTATTGAAAATAATAACACGAGGATCCATATAAGAAATAATTACACAATACACTGTAGTAATAATGTGTACACACGATATAATTTCATAGCTGAATAATAGTCATAATCATTTATAATAGTAAAGTAAATATTAAAAAATTATGTTACAAAACAATCACTTATTATATTAATCAAAAGTAGCATAATTACCGTGTAATGAAACTTCATTTTGTAAAACCTTACGCAGCTTGTAGTATATTGGATTTTAAAGCCAAAAAAAGCTTCATTTAATTCAGAATAAAATTAAAATAACCGCACGGTTTTCACTTCTATCAAGCATTTCTTGACAATTTGACATTTGATACAAAACGTGCATGCATGTTTTGTGCTCGCTGTCATAACATGTCAAATTATCAAATTAGCACTTGACAATTTTGACAACATGGTTAACGTTCAAAAATGTTGCGTTAGAATTCGTTTGTAGAGGGTAGAAAAATATAGAACAAACAGCATTTAAAGTTTTTAATAGTATGTTATTTAGAAGAATATTTTAATCCTTAGTTGTATAAAATATCGAATAGAATTAATTGATAATAAAAATCTTTTAGTGAAAGGCTAACCTAAATTACGTAACAGTTGTCAGCGCAGTCACTTTGAAATCTACTAAAATTAATTTACAATTTCGAAGATTTTGTGATGCAGATGAGATGCAGTTTTGTTTTGCAAGTTCGTCGTCAGTAAATTAATATGATTAGATATGCATGTGATTGGTGAATAGCTGGTGGTGCCATCGTGGTCCGGCTGTTCCTGTCTCCATTATACGCGTTCCCGTCAAGTTCTCAAGAAAGACAATGAAAACTTTTCAGAAACTTAGTTTTACTTATACTGAATGTAATATCTCTCACTTGACACTGGCAAAATATGTAACTATGATAGTTTGACTTTGTTTATTTCAAAAATTAATAATGAATTCCTTTTAAAATAGTAACGAAACCGTTAGTATAATTACGAGTTCCCACAGATGCAAGGGTACTTTCATCCTTTCATAGGATAGTCTAGCTTACGTCACATTATTGTATGTGGTATTTATCATTCTTATTGTAATAAGTTATTAACACTTTTGGCTTCAACGAAATTCACGACTAGGTAAAATTAGGAATGAATAATCTAACCAATTTTCACACAAAATAACCTGACGTTTAAGTAAATCGATAATTCCTGACACTAAACAATGAAATATAAAATTAAATTACACTAAAAAAGCAATGCTCTTTTATAGAACACACTATACAAACTTACTAAATGTGGTCCATTAAGTCACAATAAAACGTTTCCTAATTTAAAAATCACAATAATGTTGTGTATTCGGCCCTGTTACGACAAAACACTGCAACCCGGGTTACAGCGTTTTGTCGTAACATGATTCAAAATAATCTGCTGCATGTTAGTTTGCTACAGGTTCAATCCGAATTTCAATATCACTTTTTCTTACTGAAATATTCTAAATAACATTTTACTGCAACCCAAAATTTCAACTAAATATATTGACAAAACGCTGCATGCTAGACTGCAGCGTTCTACCGAAATTGTAGCGAGCGGCAAACGTCTTAATATTTTAACATAACGTTGCAAACTTGGGTTGCCGCGTTTTGTCAAAATAACAAACGAAAACTTACTAAGCAATTGATTTGAAGTTAATTACACAGTAATGGCTTTCGGTTTCGGTATTTCGGTACGTTTGGAAATTGGCTTATTTACTGTAGATATGCCGAAATGTATAACCATGCCAAAATTGGATATTATATGTAATAAAGAATTCTTCTTTAGCAGAAAATTAAAGTTGTGTAATGAAACTTTTGCCAGTATAGGTAAAGGAAATAAAGCAGTGACGACTATATTGTGGCACGAAGGCAAATCTGGCCGAAGCAACAGTATGTTTTATTTATAAAAAACAACTCTGTAGAGATTATAAAAATATTGTTTTATACGCAGAAATTGCAACACCCAAACATTTGACATGATCTTGGTATTGTCCATGTTCATTTTAAGACCTACTTGTTGAGAGACTCTGAGGTCCCCGAGCATTGTGTTTAGGTCTTCCACGGTTTAGGCCATGACCACAATGACATCGGCAAATTAGAGATACGTGATATACTCGCCCTTGGTATTGATGCTAAATCCGTCCTAATTCAAGAGCCTGAAGGCATCTTCCAGCGCAGCGGTAAACAGTTTCGGAGAAATAACATCTCCCTGTCTCACTCCTCGTTGCAGCTGGGTAGGCCTCGAAAATCAATCTTGAAGACTGACCAACATTGAGGCGATTCTATATAAACACTGCAACACTTAGAGGTGCCGATAGTCAATTTTGCACTGTTGGAGAGTCCGTAACACTACCTAAGTCTCGATAGAATTGACAGCTTGCTCATAGTCAACAAACGCCAAGCATAGAGGCTAATTATACTTATTGCACTTCTGTATAACTTGCCGCAGCGTATGAATGTGGTATTAAAGCCATTTCGGGAACCGGCTTCTTCGGGAGGCTGGAAATCGGCCAGTCTACGTTCGAGACAATTCGTGATGTCTCTCGAGAACCATTTGTAGACGTGACTCAGAAGAGTGATGTGTCTGTAATTCTGATCACAGACACATCACTCTTCAAGATCAGCACCACCACACCTCTTTCTCCTACGCCTTTGGTGTTTTTCCCGCGAGTAATGACGGAATTAAATAGCTTCTGAAGAGCCCGATTCTCCACCGGCCTTCAGCATCTTGTTTGTGATTCCGTCATCCCCCGGCGCCTTGTTGTACTTCAGTTGTTGGAGAACATCACTAATCTCACACAGACTGACGTCCGGGATTTCGTCAGTATGGTATTGCGTTAATCTAGCCCTGGTGAATTCTATCTCAGTTTTTGTGACACCATCAGGACAAAGCCAGGTCCACTTACGGCAGTTACGCTTCTTGAAGAAGAAGTTCATCATAAAGGGTGAACCCTCCCTTTCCATGAAGTTCGCAAGCATTTGGCCCTGTGGATTTCTTTGCCCAAATAAAAAAAACCCACTATCAACTTCCAGAGCCCAGCTTCGCGTTAAATTCCCCCATGACCACGGTGTATTGGATATGTATGTATGGCCTAGGAAATATCCTCATACATCTCTTCCACCTCATTGTCGGCATGAGCTGATGTGGGATCGTAAACCTGTATTACCAACGAATATCGTTTGGTAATTCTGACGAGCAGGTACGCTACCCTTGAAGACACACTCTCGATCTTCACTACGTTATTTACGATTACGACTTATGGATGAAAAACCCGACACCACCCTGGAATTGTTGGTTGCCCTCCCGGAAATAGAGCAGGTTACCGGACTTCCGATAAGCCGACGATATCCCACCGTAACCTGTTCAATTCTTCCTCTAGTTCTACGACCTTCTCATTGGTACGGAGTGTGGCGCGTTGTATATTGCCAGGGCCAAAGATCAGTTGTTTTTGTAGCCTGACCTCCCCCGGAGATTCTTCGCTCACCCTACTTTTTGTGTGTTATCATTTTGAGGGGTTCGTTGGCCTACTAAGAAGAACACACCAAAAGGTATTTCTCAAAAAAATAAAGATGATTTAAAAGATTGTTTTTTTTACTAGGAGCTTTGGGCTCAAATAAAAATTGCTGCCCCCACGTTTGTAACCATTGTACATTGACTTATACCATTGAGCTTATAACATGTTTAAAGAATCAACAAAATTCGCCCCACAGAAATCTAGATATCAGCTGTTCAAAAAATAAAAAGCCCTGTGGCACTCCAAGCAGTTATCTACTAAAAAGTCAGTCTGTCCCCAGGTACCAACTAGGTTCATTACAAAGATTGATACGTAAGCAACATTTTCTTCTATGGAATCTACAAAATTCGCCCCACAGAAATCTAGATATCAGCTGTTCAAAAAATTAAGAGCCCTGTGGTACTCCAAGCAAAAGTTATTTACTAACAAGTCAGTCTGTCCCCAGGTCACCAACTAGGTTCATTACAATGATTGATACCTAAACAACATTTTCTAACGGTAATAACTGGCTATTTAAAGGGAGGGTACAATCTAGGCATGATACTATCCATGGATTGTGCTGGATGGTTAATGCTTTACTGTATCGTGCACATGCCAAGAACCATACAATAGATATAACATGAGCACAATATGTTCCCAACGTACGTCTGCCACTCTTCCAGGAGCAGTAATAATGACATATGGCTTCTAACACAATATTGTCTGCATTGATGAGTATATTATATGTGTAATTAGTTCGACTACGGGTATGCCTAGATAGGGCCCGCCTGTAATGGCGGGGATCGCCGGAGGGGGACTGGACGCAAAGGCTCTGCCGGTTTCCCAGGCCCCCTCCATGTAGGCGATGAAGGAGTGCGGCTGGGGACTTTTAGTGAGTATACTGGGGGGCTGCCTAACCCCCAGGGAGCCCCACATACCTCTTCCGTCCCCCCAACGGAAGGGGATGCGTAGGCATTTTACCCCAGTGAACCAAAAAAAAGAAAAAAACGGGTATACCCTACCTCTTAACAACCAGTTATTACCGTTAGAAAATGTTGCTTATGTATCAATCTTTGTAATGAACCTAGTTGGTGACCTGATAAAAATAAAAATTTGTATTAATCTTTGTAATTAACCTAGTTGGTGACCTGGGGACAGACTGTAACTGCTTGGAGTGCCACAGGGCTTTTAATTTTTTGAACAGCTGATATCTAGATTTCTGTGGGACGAATTTTGTTGGTTCCATAGAAGAAAATGTTGTTTACGTATCAATCTTTGTAATGAACCTAGTTGGTGACCTGGGGACAAACTGTAACTGCTTGGAGTGCCACAGGGCTTTTAATTTTTTGAACAGCTGGTATCTAGATTTCTGTGGGTCGAATTTTGTTGGTTCCATAGAAGAAAATGTTGTTTACGTATCAATCTTTGTAATTAACCTAGTTGGTGACCTGGGGACAGACTGTAACTGCTTGGAGTGCCACAGGGCTTTTAATTTTTTTAACAGCTGATATCTAGATTTCTGTGGGACGAATTTTGTTGGTTCAATACAAGAAAATGTTGTTTACGTATCAATCTTTGTAATGAACCTAGTTGGTGACCTGGGGACAGACTGTAACTGCTTGGAGTGCCACAGGGCTTTTAATTTTTTGAACAGCTGATATCTAGATTTCTGTGGGACGAATTTTGTTGGTTCCGTAGAAGAAAATGTTGTTTACATATCAATCTTTGTAATGAACCTAGTTGGTGACTTGGGGACAGACTTTGACTTTTTAGCCCAAAAAAAACATTCTCCTTTATGGCCACGCCCAGGCACCACTTTTATTATAATTTAACAGTCAATGTTAACATAACTAAAGATTTAGATGAGACTTCAGAAATATTTAAATTTGAAACACCAGTAAGCTCAGTGTTTATATTTAAATTTTATTCTAACTTATTATATTCTTCCTATACTTATCACAACAAAACGCGGTAAGCTCTCTCGTTAAATGCTGCGCTTACTGGCCAATACATGTTATCGTAACAAATCAATTTTTCTTAAATTGTGAGGTTTCTAATCAAAATTTGATAATGTTATATTCTAATAAAAGTTAGCAAACACTATTAACAATAATTTTAAAAAAAATCAAACGCCTATCTATACTTGATGTAATTTGGTAACGAGTTGAATATTAAAACTTAAAACCGCGTTTTCTGAAACTTGGCACTTCAAAGTTTACAGCATTTTGTCGTAACAGTGCCGTATTGTGAGTGACAAATAAATGATTTCTTTCAAATAGAGAACATAAAATAGTACAATTAACTTACGAATGTCATAAGAACAAGTATTTAAAATCGACCAATCACATCGTCTTTATCTTATTACGTCAAGTCTTAATCTAAATAAATCATTTCTAATCTGTTTTCTTTAAAATTTAACGATTTTTAAAAATAAAGCGCTAGTAAACCACGTTCATAGCACTTAGATGTTTACCTACTACATGGACATCAAATTTTTATTTTTATATTTCATTTCTTTAACCAAATTATTTTTGAATAATCATGACATAAATCACTAAAGTATGGTAGGTGCATATAACAATTGAATACGTATCATATCTAACGCAACGGCGCTCTAATGAATCTAAATGTTAACCGACCTACTACGGTGTACCTATTATAACTCAACAAAATACGATTCCTTTTATCACCATCATTTTTATTGTTAAAGGTCCCTTAATTATATCCTATCTTTTTACAAATTATAGTCAGATTAAAAAAGTAAAAAGATGTCAAAACCTACTCGTCTATTTAATAGCCAAAATTTAAATACTAGACACAAAACCATCATACTATGGACAAGCCTATTCAAAGCTGTGGATGTCAATTACTTGTGAAGAAGATAAAAATATTTAAGTTTTATGAAGACCGTACGGGATTTTCATATGTAATTAAGAATATAGCATCGAGATTGATCTGTAGTTTGAATCTGTTTGATGTAATGTCTTGTTGAGCCTTGAACTTTGGAAACAAGTGTTATCTTACTGGATTTTTAGTGCTAACTTAGAAAGAATGCAACCCAGAGAAAATTACCCCTGAATGATTTTAGTTCATTTTACAAACATAAATACCAACTTTCGGCCCGTATAGATTAAGCCTCTATAAAATATATTTTAAAATTATTTATTGTTACCTACATTTTTTTTATAAATTTAATTATCGTTATTGGATCCTACTACGATAGGAACTTTTATGAAATTGGTAACATTGTATTTGTAATCAAAACACAAACTATTTATTTTAGAAATGCATTATTTAAATTTTGTTTTAATAATCGTTAAATTCAATACTTTTAAATTAGTATGTTATGTATTTTAAATATAAAATTAATATTATACTTTCATTGTTAATAACTTTGCAAGTCTTTTAAGTACTTCAACTACTAATTGGTACATGCGCAGAAGACAAGTGCTGGCCAGCGATCCACATCAATGCTCGACGTCATAACGCGACGAAATCTGAAGCTCAGGATTGGACGCGCATTTCGGATGTGACGTTTCTAAACCAATCAGATCTTTGGTCATATTGAGCACTGCCTTGAACATCCATCGTCATATGACCCATTCTATCGAGTCTGCAAAGCCTGAGCCATATTTGTCTGTGCAAAAGTAGTTCCGTGGAGTGAGTGTGTGCAGATAGTCATCACAGTTTTTGGGACCTGTAAATACTCCCTCAATAAACGTACAAAATGTCGGCTGAAAACCCAATTTACGGACCCTTCTTCGGAGTTATGGGGGCGGCGTCTGCTATCATTTTTAGCGGTATGTATTTTATGTGTCTCACTATCGGACAAATGGCTGTCTTGAACGATTATCGATCTTCCCAAATAGGATACAAATACTTAAAATTTGGGCTAAGATTGTGTGTAATTTCGTGTAAACAATATGCATTCATCTATTTTATATCAGTTCGATTCTGGTTATTTTAGGAGCACTAATTATAGTAGTTGCCGCACCTTGTGTTTTAGAGTTATAGAAATACATAGATATACATTAGAGAATGAGCCAAATTGCTAACGATCCTGATGTTTGTGTGAAGGGATGATTTGGGCGTTGTTTTTTGAGAATAATTTGTGAATCATTAGTCATGTGATTGAAAGGTTGCGGTTTTCGGTTGGTAGCATTGTTTTAAAAATGCCAAGATTACATTAAGCCATAAATTTGATTGCAAAAAGCATTGCTTTTGTCTGTAAGACTTAACAACTTGCATTGTTGATTGCAATGTATCAATGCAAATTTTCATAAATAGGTATATTATACAAAGAAATTGTATGGGAAAACCCAGTTTCAATAGTATGCAAAGATTGAAACTTGACAATTTGGAAGTATTCTATTGGCTGGACCAACAAGATATTCATATTTATGCTTTTATCATGCTTACAAGCAAGGCATACAGCAATATGTCCCTGAAATTCATTCAGTTAACTTGAATAAACTTGAATAAACTTAAGAAAAGTTATCACATGACATAAGTACAACATCATGTGATCAAACTTTATCCTTATTTGATGTAAGTTTAAGTCAAGTATAAGAAAACAGGTTGTTATTTCCAACTACCTTCTTTATTAAACCTTTAGTACTTCTTTAAATATTATTTTCTTTCAATTATCATTCAACATAATTCATCATGTGACTTACTACAAGTACAAGACCTTCTGGGAAGTGCTTGAACACCAATTATATCATAGTATTGCTAGATTATCATGAATGAAGAATGATCACATGACTTCATTGTCCAGTATTAGGTTATGTCATATGACTGGAACCTTTAAATATCTACTTAGAACTTAAAAAAAAGCTATAGAAGCTAATATGTAGATGATTAACTTGCTACCTAACCATAAATCATGATCACATGATAGGCCTGATAAGGACTTATGTTATCATATGATAGGAATAGAGAATATAGATACAAGTGCATTGTTTATTTAGAATGATACTTCAAGTGAATTAAAGTATATTCTACATGCTTTTATATTTAGATATAATTATGGATTTTGAAGCTGGCATACTCCAAAATCTTTCTCAATTGGTAATAAGTTTCCTTATGATCATGGGACTTTATATTTATGGATTTTGATGCCTGCTTACTCCAAAATCTTTCTAGATTGGTTAGAAGTTGTAACTTTATTGTTCTTATGGTCATGGGACCTGCAAGTGTCAAAAAGCCCCTCTAAAGCCTGCCATGGTTGGGACTAGAAATTATTATGTATTTGATTATTGATACTTGCGTGGTGGTCAAACCACTGTTTTACAAATACTTGTTTCCAAAAAAATTCCTTACGTTCAAGGAGACGAAACTATTTAATACATAACATTACTGATTACTAATGAATTTTTTTATAAATATTTCAGCGCTGGGAGCTGCCTATGGAACTGCCAAGTCAGGTACCGGTATTGCCGCCATGTCGGTGATGAGGCCTGAACTTATCATGAAGTCCATCATTCCCGTTGTCATGGCGGGTATCATTGCCATCTACGGGTTGGTCGTGGCTGTGCTTATTGCGGGTTCCCTGGAAGCCCCCGCTAACTACACCCTTTACAAGTGAGTATCTGTCATAAACTTGATAATAGACTTTCTGAATCTAGTTGGAAAATATAAGTAGATGTCTTAGTAGTCACTACTTGTTACACGTTCCAGAACAATATAAGCCTTGTGTCATTCTAAAATAGGCTGTCAGAAACTAAGTACAAGAATAGGCTGTCAGAAACTAAGTACAAGAATAGGCTGTCAGAAACTAAGTACAAGAATAGGCTATCAGAAACTAAAGACTAATAAGATAATTTTGTCTCTGATTAGAGTCATTATCCTTACAAGTTACACATAACTAAAGAATTTATTGTGAATAGACATAAAATATTTAATGATGCATATAATTAGGTCATCCCTATGACATTCTTACAGTCACTAGTAAAGAATGAGAACATATTTTAATTCTATGTTTGCAAAACATTACTTATTTTGATGAAGAGTTTTTGTAAAGTAAACCTATGGATTTAATTATGAACTTGTGCCTTCTTTGAATATTCTTCTGTTTGTGTTTTGATTCTGACACAATGCTTATATTTGTGTGAATAAACATTATTTGCATATAGTATACTATGTCATGCTGTTCTATTTGGCATAATTATCTTCATCAGTAACAAATGTCAAGTTGGAATGATCTGTTTTACCCATAATTCTGAAGCAAGTGTTTCTGTCTAGGCACATAGATCTGACTAAGTACTCTAGTGTTTTATTATAGTTATCTACAAATAAGTTAGTGTTTAAAATGGTCAAGTATTTTTTACTTTCACTTCTATTGTTTAGCTGTGAAAGTCTTGACTAAAGAACTGTTGTTACAGTTTATGGTAGAAAACATGCCTTCAAAAGTATTTCAACTTTATTATTATTTTAATCTCAAAAATAATGTAAAAAACAATTCTATTAACATTACCAAGAGGCTAATTCATACTATATTATATATTTTTTTAAATTAAATATTAAATAATTTATTTGCTTGCTTATCATGATTTCTGTTTTGCATCATTTAGTCTTATTGTCTATTAGTTGGCAGTTGGGACTATTTACTTTAAGCACCCAAAGCTTGAACTTTGCTTAGTATGCTTGAAACAGTTTAATATTCTATTTAATTGCTTGTACTAACAATAAAAGTATTAAAAACTCTTAATCACATCAAAAGTGGAAGTGCTTTTTTATATCATGCATCAATGGTTTCATCAGTTTCCTGTTAGTGCATTTTTCCAAGGTTATAAATGAAGGCTTTTTATAGTAAACAATGGGTGTTTTTGCTTTAGCAAAATGAAAGTAGCATTGAATGCCTGTTGGCAAGTAAAATATGAAATGGAATATTGATTATTTTGCCAAACCTAGTTAAAATAGTTTTTGTTGTTAAGTTAGGATTAATAACAAAAGGGGGCTCCTTTTATTGGTAATACGATAAATATTTTAAAATACTAGTATTAGTAGCTACTGCATGGTGATATTATAAACAAAAAGAATATCAGCATGAAAAATTATTACACCCGAACATTGCACTACAGGGATGCATCTCATGTGGAGGAGGGGTAAAAGCAGTAAACTTGACCTACTAATGCCACTCTAGCCTAATGGACTGCTATAGGGTTTTGTGTTAAGTTTTCTTTTGTTTTTTGTACAGTTTATCTGCATATTTTTTCTTTGTTGGCTTTTACAACACATAGAACCACCATTATTTTATTTTTATTTATTTATTATATTATAAGACATCATATTAGAATTATTATAAACATTAAATAAACATGTATTGATTATCTTGAAGATTTCACTAGTATTACAACATTCAAGACTCACTATGCTAGTTCTCATTATTGGCAGTAAGCCAGGCTATCCTACAATATTGTTTAGAGTTACGCATTCATTAATATTGATAGGCTAGCCAATGTCTACTTACGCCTACGATTTTACGCAATGTGTGTACTCATACATGCCAGGTTTTTTTACCTTTTGTTTACGTCAAGTCTAGTTTTGGATTTAACTGCAAGTCCATTAAAGTGGTAATGAATTTCACCACAGGATAGTTTCACATGGCTGTTCAATTGATAAAAGAGTAATTACTTATCAATTACAAGCAGATAAGGCTACATTGATACTCATTTTAATAGAATTTTCATTGTGTTTCTTCAGCATTGTGCGTGTTTTGAATACACCATCAGCACTAGTTTGTTGTGACAATATTATTTAATCGCCCGTTTTTATACCGTTACAATTAATACGTCACAATTTGACAATTCTTTACATAAAAGTGCCGGCTATATTTTGCGGACAATTGGTATCGTGTCTCCCAATAAAATTTCCCTTACTGTAAGGTCTCCTTCAGCAATAGTCTCCTTCTTTAGTCCTCCTCCAGTCACCTCGTTGGTTTCTACGAAAGTAGAAATAATGTTAGTGTCACCATTCAAAATCGAATAAAACTTGCTTTTTGCATAATGAATTGACAATGAAATGTATACCTATTTACAGACAATAGCGATGAACACGCAATGCTACGTAATATCACATAATCTAGATAGAGTTGAAGTTCTATAAACGGTGGCTTGATTGAATATAATTACACTCAAAGTAATTACTTCGCTGTGATCTCACTAGGACTCATTAGTTTATATGTCGTTTATATCAACTAAACTTGATGTGCACTCATTTTAAAGCTGTTGACCTCGAAATGGTATTTTTGCTATACTTTTCGCGACTAAATGTTTATACGAAATTGAATGAAATGTATTTTCACATAATTTGTTTCTTCTGTTCATTTGTTAAAATTCGTCCTTGATAATCGTCGCACCTTTTTATGTTCTACTTTAGAATTTTGTTTTTAGTTATTCACATCAATATAGGTCATTGTAATCATGCTAATTCATGTCACGTTTACAAAAACGTTATGTCCTCTCTAATTATTTTATATATTTATGAATAATAAAGTCAAATATTTTTCGGAATAAATCAAATGGAAATCGTGTAAAGTACGAAATGAAGCCAAAAGTAACTAATTTAATTGATCTACGTTTAACATCAAATAAATGGAAGAAATGTATCCCTGATTCGGCATTTCAAGAGCGCCTCTAGAATAAGTACATTTATCATTTATTTCTATTGTGTCTAATATATATTTTTCTCTTGTTTACAGAGGGTTCATCCACCTGGGAGCAGGTCTGGCCGTAGGGTTCTCTGGTCTAGCAGCTGGCTTCGCTATAGGCATCGTTGGTGACGCAGGTGTACGTGGTACCGCGCAACAGCCCAGGTTATTCGTCGGAATGATTCTTATCCTCATTTTCGCCGAAGTATTGGGTCTCTACGGTCTCATCGTCGCCATCTACCTCTACACGAAACAATAAACGCGTCAAGCACACTCTTACTCCAGTCGCCCGTGCTCCGAGTTTCTATGCAACAGTATATCTGCTCAGTGTTGTCGCGCACAGGGAAGTCGTCGCCGGTAGCGGGGGCCGCATAGCACCTCGGAGCACCTTGTATAGTACTTGTTGATTACTTGACGTTAATCATTTATATGTTTTCGCATATCTCCGGTCCGGTGCAGCCTCGATGCTGCGGCCGCATCGTATCTAGAGACGCGATCTGTATAAATACGTTTTCTATTTCAATTTTATACATATAACGATCTATTTTCGAATCCAATCATGTCTACATTATTAACGCTACCGTGCGATGACTGCATAATTTATTTTTTTATTTATTATCGCATTTTATGTTGAGTTACGGTGACAGGAGATTTTGTTTCACCTACGGACATATCAGAAATTTATTTTGCGCGTTTACACCTCCCCGCGAAACGTATCTTCGTACCATCTGACGATATCACTTTTAGATTATTTTAGCGATAAGGCGAAACTAATGTACAGTTAGAGTAGAAATATAAGTCCAAACAAGTTATCTTAATAATTTATGAAACCGTTAAACCCCCAGGGTACTGTGTACCGGTGACTATTTCTGACAATGTTAGGGAAAATACCTGGCTTAAGTATTACAATGCTTTCAATGTTAAGTGGATGTATGTGTGCTACCCTAAAGTCACAAACGTTGTATTGCCAGGAATCAGTAAATAAACATGGTTTGTACATTCCATATTATTTTGTTTCTACTTGATTATACTGTGTTTTATTTTCCTTTACAAACTTCTTGCGAACGAATATATATAAATATACAAAGTATTCTCAAAGATGCTTTCATGACATTATATAGCAAACTGTCGCAAAATTATTACTATATAACTATATAATATTAAATATTGAATAGTATTATTACATTTCTGACGACTTATAATGTGAAAATAAAAATATTTCAAAATATATTTATTCTGTATACCTCATAGTCGAAATGTTGTTTGAATGATTATAAATTGGTAAGTAAAATACATTTAGGTAAAATTGTATTTTATTTTAGGTTTCATGTTAGAGAATGTTATAATCTTTGGTGTTATTGAATGAATTGTGTTAATAAAATATTTTGAAAACAACTAATGTAAATTATGAATCAATTGTTTCACTTCAGTCCATGTTCATTCACATATCAATGCAAATATTTTTATGCATTGATATGTAAAAACTCGCACGGATACATAACTATTTCCTTATATCACTGAAAATACATTCTTACTAAAAATAAACTTATCAAGAATTAATTGGTTTCTAACTACGTGCAGCGTTCGCTGTGACCTATTATCTAAAAGGACACGTTTATATTTGAAATTCAACTGCCATGTGATCAATAAAATACATGTGTTTTTAACATTTGTGAAAATTACATGTAACTTTGATCTGAAGAAAATGTATTTTTTAAGTTAACTTTATGCATGGTCCTTGCTAATAAGTAAGTATTTATATCTTCATATTCCTTTCGGCCAGATTGGAAACCGGTTTCCAAAACAGAATTATTTATCTTAGGATTCCAATAAAGAAAAATAATTCTGTTATAAAAGTTGAATCTTTTAGAACTTTGGCTTATTTAGTGCTGCAGAAAAGTAGGTACAGTCACGAGCAATAATATGTACACATTTTCAAATTTTCTAAACTATCTGCACGTTTATCTAGACATTACAATATCAAAATGAATTCGTAATTTAGAAGAGGTTCCGTACAGTTTTGAATTAATCTTCGAATTTTCAATTTTGGATTGGCAGAACTTTAGATAACTGGTTTACAAAATGCGAAAATGTGTACATATTATTGCTCGTGACTGTACCATAACATCTACTTTCTAAAACGACTACTTCCTGTAATGGTTGGTGGTAATACCACGATACCCCTGGTGGTAACGTGGGTCCGTAGGGACCATATCCCAGGTCGTACACTTCCATAATGGACTACTTTCCCAGAATGAACATTTCTCATGGAAAGTGGTTTTGGAAATAGTAATTAGTAGAAGAGTGGGCGATTTGAGAAAAAGTCAAAGGATATGGTGCACTTTAGGAAGTTGACGTCATGGTACCTACTAATTGCTGCAGACATCCTTATAAGTAAGTTTCTAGTGTCATACTCTCCAGCAGAGCCACCTTCATAAATCGCGGTCATGTTTACCTCGAAACAATGTACGTGAACCGTACATAGTGTAGGTACGTGCATTGTATATAACTGTACGCATACAGAATCGAGGAATAATGTACGTTGAAAGTGGCTCTGCTGGAGAGTATACTCCCTGGCAGCCCCACCTAGAAAAAGTATTTAGGATAGACGTAAAACAGTGGTATTCATGAAAATTGATGTACGTACTGTCTATTTAAACAGACTTGCTCTAAATGGTAAACATATATGGCGTCGTGTCAACCGCAGACTAAAGAGTACTGATAGCTAGAGATGTGTAACTGATGTGAATGAATGAAATCTTCACTTAAAGTTCTTTTAGTACTGAACGGTTTATGGCAATTTTGTGTGCGTTTCGACGTGTCCAGTTCGACCGCGCGGCCATAGCGTTTTTTTTTTAAAAAAACCATGTCAATTTTTTGTAAAAATTTGTAGAAGTTGATTCCCAAAACCATAAATTTGTCAAAGATACGGTTAAAAAGTTATAAGGGCTTAAACATGGCCGCGCCATTGAAACGCGGCGAACCGCGCGGCCACTGAGATCTTTAAAACTAAGCCTTGTAGAGACCTGAAATTTACGCAAATGCAAGATTTAATTTGTAAAAAATTTGTAAAAATATAAAAAAAATACTCAGGTTTATAGTTTAAGAGCTATAACACTAAAACCGAATGGCCGCGCCATTGAAACGGTGGAGAAAACGCTATCGCCTGTATCTCGCTGAAAAAAAATCGCAGAGGTGTGTAGTTTATTGTAATTACCCAGATTTGAATTTGTCGAAACTAGGAAAAATACAACAAAAATTCCTAGGTTTATATTTCAGGAGCTATAAGACTAAAACGATATGGCCACGCCATCGAAACGGTGAATAAAACGTTATTTCGCCTGTATCTCGCTGAAAAAGCATCGCAGAGGTCTGGAGTTTTTTGTAATACCTAGATTTTAATTTGTCAAAACTAGTAAAAATACAATAAAAATTCTTAAGGTTATATTTCAGAAGCTGTAGAACATTATCAGTATGTGGTGCGATAGGGTGACCATGTCTTATTGTTTACAGAATACTTTCTACTTATTGTTACAGAAATTATAATTCAAGGATTCTAAATAAAATTAAAATGAAACCATAAATATAAAAACAATTATGTTTATTGCTTGAAAAGTCAATAATACAGTTACAGTCCGTGTGGACTTACGAAAAACTAGCCCTAAGATTGGTTTAAATGACGCAACTCCGCCCCTAAGCTATGTGATTAGTAATGCACACTATTGCATCTCACACGCGCCACCCCCGCGCGCCTCCGCAGGTCAGTGCGACGCGTACAGCCGTTAGTACTTATTTTCTGTGGTACAGCGACGTAAGCGTAAGAGTTTCGTTATCAGTGTGTCGTTGTGATGTTAACACGATAAAAAAGTGATCTACTGATTATTAAAATGTTCAGTTCGTGTGTAATTACGATTAAGTGTTGTACTGTGGTGTAACGTCAGTTCGGTAAATTATGTAAACAATTCAGCAGAAGTGATTAAGGTATGTTGCATTTAAATATTTTATGATTATGTTAGAGCTCTCTCTTTATTTGTATGGATGACCGTGTAGTTAAGATATTTTACTATGAAATATTTACAATCTTATGTATATGAACTTATATGAAATACTAAAAACTATCTAATAACTAACAAAAATAATAATAATATATAATGTTTGCCCTGCAGTGGGACAATAATAGGCTGGATTATTATTATTTAATGTTTTATTAAATCATATAGGTAATTAGAACTTAACTTAGAACATTTGAAATGATTGTAAATCATTTTGATTCCACATTTTTAAATAAGTACAATCATAACTAGCAGGGATGTAGATATATGTTTTTACTTTAAGCGTAATATTATATGAATGGAAAAATTACTAAAAAAACTAAAGTCAATCATTTGAAAGATATACACTTCCAAAGTCGTAAAATGAGCCCCCCCCCCCCCCCGCCTCTAACTTTTGAAATAATAAAGTTGGAAAAAAAAATTGATGTAAATGTCAATAAAAACTTTCAATGAAAACTGGTTTGAACAAGATACAATCATAAGTTTTTGAGATATAGCACAATTTAAAAAACCGCACACGTTACTTTGTAATTCATACAAACACTATGAAAAACAAAGTTAAGAGCAAAACTTTGCTTGTTACTACGGAACACTTCATGGGCGAGTCCGACTCGTACTTCCCCAGTTTTTTTTTGTAACTCCACTGGTAAAATCTCTCTTCCTTTTCCTCTCACTCATTATTTTTTACAAAACCAGAAGTACAATATTATTATTGTTTGTTGTATTACAATTTAAAAATACACCATTAAAATAAATAAAATAATTTCTGTAACAATAAGTAGAAAGTATTTTGTAAACAATAAGACATGGTCACCCTATCGCACCACATACTGATAATGTTCTACAGCTTCTGAAATATAACCTTAAGAATTTTTATTGTATTTTTACTAGTTTTGACAAATTAAAATCTAGGTATTACAAAAAACTCCAGACCTCTGCGATGCTTTTTCAGCGAGATACAGGCGAAATAACGTTTTATTCACCGTTTCGATGGCGTGGCCATATCGTTTTAGTCTTATAGCTCCTGAAATATAAACCTAGGAATTTTTGTTGTATTTTTCCTAGTTTCGACAAATTCAAATCTGGGTAATTACAATAAACTACACACCTCTGCGATTTTTTTTCAGCGAGATACAGGCGATAGCGTTTTCTCCACCGTTTCAATGGCGCGGCCATTCGGTTTTAGTGTTATAGCTCTTAAACTATAAACCTGAGTATTTTTTTTATATTTTTACAAATTTTTTACAAATTAAATCTTGCATTTGCGTAAATTTCAGGTCTCTACAAGGCTTAGTTTTAAAGATCTCAGTGGCCGCGCGGTTCGCCGCGTTTCAATGGCGCGGCCATGTTTAAACCCTTATAACTTTTTAACCGTATCTTTGACAAATTTATGGTTTTGGGAATCAACTTCTACAAATTTTTACAAAAAATTGACATGGTTTTTTTTAAAAAAAAACGCTATGGCCGCGCGGTCGAACTGGACACGTTTCGACTGCTCGGCCACGGCACGCAAACAGAAAAAAAATTAGTCAGGGATTCTGTCGAAATTTGTCGAAGACGAATGGCACAAACTAAAAATTTGTCGAAGTAGAAATAAAGAAGTTATAGGGGTCTAAACGTGGCCGCGCGAACGAAACGCGGAGGATTGCGCGGCCACGGAGATCTCAGCAACTACTTGAGCTAGAGAGCTAATTCTTTTTGTAAATGAATGGCTGAATTTGTCAACAATTGTCGAAAAAAGAATCACAAGCCCTAGATCAATACTTTACTAGATATTCACCTCTGAAGTCATGGCCGCGCAATCCTGCACTTGTGATTTCTTTAATGTTGATTATTTCTTTCAAACTAAGACTTTAGACAGTAAAATTGGTGTTGACAACAAGGTTTTAATTTGTCGAAACTAATGAAAGCAATAGACTCTACTAAAGTTTAGCCATATAGACGAAATCAGAGGAAAACAAAAAGTTCATGGCCGCGCAATCGAAACGCTACTTTGGACGCTGATATCTCAGTAACTATTATTGCAAGGATATTCGTGTTTACATTTATTTATTCTCCATTTTAACCTCATTGTAATGACATATCGTTTGATCCTCAGAACAGTTCTCAAGCCGTGTAATCTCAAAAATAATGATACCCTGTACAATGTTTGAGCAGAGTAACCATAATTTCGATTTCATTAGGAAATTCCTTTTTATTAATCATAGTAAATTATTATATGCTACAAATATTTGTAGATCTTAAACTATCAAAGAACTATTGACTCCATTATACTTTAATTATTTTTAAAGACGAAAGATTTTTAATAAGTATGTGTTTGTACTTTTTTGTTATCGCCTTAGTTATTTTTCGTACATCAATCGCATGATTCTTTACGAACTTAGGGCCGAAACTGCGTTAAGCGGGCTTACGCGACGGGCAGCCGTCGCGTATCTACGTGCGTGAACACGCGCGTAGACACGGGCGTAGACACGCGGGCGCGCTCCGTGAGAACGCGAGTGAATCATTGCGTTCACAATCACCGCTGGCGGGTTACGGCGCGTGCTCACGCGCCGTATTCCGTCGTACGGAGGCGGGACCCGTTCCGCGGGTGCGTGGCGCGCCTCCACGTGACGGTCGCACGCGCGGTGATCCGCGACGTAGCACTTTTGTATGAATACGCGCCCGCACACGCGTAACGCAGTTTCGGCCCTAACTGTGTGTGTAGTGATATTTAAAAGATGTTCTGTGCCGTGTAGCATTACAAGATTTACTTACATACTGGTTTTATAACACCACACAAACATTTTTATTTACACCCATTGTTATACCTATTATTTTAAAATAAAAATTGAAATGTAATAATTACTTTACAACAATTGGATAACCCCTATATTTTAATTTAATGACTGATTTTATTTTATTTCTTTTTATTCATTGTGAGTCTGAAATAAAAGATTTTAGTTATTTATCATTATTATAAAAGCTTCAAGGTCTAATTTAAAGCAATTTTGTCAACGATTGCGCTAGAGTTAGCCACGAAACCGGGAGGATCAAGCGAAAATTAGCCTTTTGCGCTCTCACTCTAAGATTATGATTTCTCACTCGCACATTTGTTGGTGAGCGAGCCACCGCACCGGGCGGGACGGCCGAATAGTTGTGGCTTTGATCCAGTGTTGCCAGCCGTACGATTTAAATCGTACTCATACGACTTTTTGGTAAGTTAAACTAAAAATCGTACGCTACGTTCTTACCAAAATCATCATTTTCGTAACCAATTATGAATAATATTACAATAAAAAATACATTTTTCAGTTTAAAACATCAGCTTTTCTATCAGTTTGCCTTTGAAACAATGACATGATGTATCGCGCATTTTAATGTACAGTGTCTCTGTTGGTAGCCTGTTAATGAACATTATTCGGGTATTGATTTTAACACATCTAACGAAATAATATCAAAACTTCAAACTTCAAAATACTTTATTTCATAAAATTTATCACAAATTGTTTGAAATCGTCGTTTACTTAAAATTGAAGCTACATTTATTATTATTATATTATTTATTTATTTAAAATTATAGATCGACACAGACAAACGCTACAGCACTAAGAAAAGCCGCGTTGTATTGTTAAATGTAAATTAAAGGAGAAAAATAAAACCAATCTACTACTCGAATCTACTTGTCTGTCTGTGTAAAACTAAATTTAAATAGGAAATAATACATTATTATTATTAAAGAATCAACACTTTGCCTTCTGTTAACGATAGTCGCTAAAACTTACTGAAATAAAATAAAAATTAAAGAAAATAATACACCCATTATTAAGATTTCAACATGTATCTACTATTATTTTTTTATACATTCGAGCTTAATACAATATTTTGTACTCCATGGAAAAATAAAGTTTGCAACACTGTTTAGTTGCAGAGGAACGTTAATCCCGTATAAAACTCAGCTGTGTGTCGATTTGAATCGGGAGATAAATACTGTGTATAGGTACTGTGTGTTAATTTTAAGTGATTTGCTTTGAACGAAACATTCACATTTAACGGACTATCATATTTTTATGTGTGAACTGTGATGGGACAGGATATTCCAGTAAAAAGAAACCAGCGGTCGACTGTGGCTGTTTACTATATAGTCCAAATTTGGCTTATATTTGGACCTGATATCATTCACTATGGCAGATACGGTGAGTTAGATTATTTAGTTCTTATAAGGGATGTTATTAGAGTGGTTTAGAAAAAATACCACGCAGGCTAAGCCGGGAGCGAAAGCCGAAGCGGAGCGGAGCTCTGGTTTTGCCTTCTAAACTATCTCGGAGTCAGGGTGTTAACCATAATATGGTATTTATAATGTGTGTGAAAAAAATAATATCTTATAAATATATTCAGCACACCAGTTACAGTAAAGTTTTTCTAAGCACGATTTCCACTGAGCGGAGCGGGTCGGAGAGCATTTTACGTTTACCAAAGGACATTGCATCCGTGTGGTGACGGAGTAAGAATACAATACGTCACCACCCCATCTCATCCCATGGGTGTCGTAAAAACCGACTTAGGGACTATCCGTGAATATTATCTTTACGAAATAAAAAGAAGGAAAACTTGAAATCAAACCCTATACCAATCTGCCTGGCCAGCGTGGTATTGGTAGGTCAAGTATCCCTCCGTCACAGGAGGAGGCCCGTCCTTGCAGTGTGACATTAATGGGCTGTTATGATGAAAGGACATTGAGCCTTGCACAGAGTCCTTACATTTTATTTTTACATGGCAACCGAGTGTAACTGGCCGGCTGCCGCGACATACACACGCCAATGATATAGGCGCGTGTAAGCTAAAATAAAATTTAAGAACTGCCTACAAGGCTCAATTTCCTTTGGTTCAAATCAAATCATTTCTTTATTCATTGAATTTTGGGTATTACATGATCACATTTTATAATTTACAGTATTACCAAAAATCTGCCCTATGAGGCGTATGAATATAATAATAGTTCAAAAATTTAATTTCAAGAACATTATTCAAGATTAGATATTAACCCCCTTACTCACAAACACCTCTTAAATTTTAGTCAATTAATTAATTAGCTTAAACTCTTACGTTGTTTGGTATAAGGTTGGTTTTCGAAATAAAAATCTCGTATCGTATTACTTTCGTGCCATTTAGAAATGTTTTTATCTTTTAATATCGTGTCTCTAAAGATGATTTTCCACCAGAGGGGCGAGACGAGGCGAGAATTTAAATTTGTATGACAAATTTTCAACTCCCTCCTCTCGTATCTTTGGTGGAAACAGTGTGGATTAACGAGAATGTGCAAGGCGAGAAATGAAATATTTGTTTATGTCAAAATGAACCGTAATACTTACTACATAGAGTATATATTAACTTGGCAATAAAAACACTCGCATCTCGCGATAGGCCTATTGTTGTTCTTAAAAAACACTTCCCGCGATGTCAATTCTCGCCTCGCCTCGCCCCTCCGGTGGAAAATCAGCTTAAGATATTATGTCAAGCCGATTTATAATAATGTCCAATTAAAGTATTTCAGAGCATGTCAAATTAGACTATTGTCGGAATAGTATCTATAGTCGAAGTAAAGTTATTTCGTACTACATAATATCGAAATAAAGATGTATCAAAGTTTCATTACGTCAGCGTCGAAGTAAAATGTTGTCGTAGAAAAATTTGTCGAAGTTAAGTTTGGGAGTCAAAAAATAGTTTTATTTTTTCAGATAAATGCAAGAGGCCGAAAATCTAAAATTGATAGTGAAAAATTGAAACAAGTTTTCATTAAATACGCAAATGTATGCAAAAATCCTTGTATTAAATACAATGATCCAATATTTAAAACGATATCTATAGAATTAGATCATATGATCTCTCCTTACGCAATATTTAAAACATTACAAAGGCACTACTACGAATATTTCAAAAATAAAGAAGTTGAGAGCCATGAAGATATTCTACCAGCTCAGAGCAGTTCATCTTCACCGTCGCGTCATAGTATGGTATCATCACCGTTGCCTTATCAGGACAAAGAAGACAAAGTAATGACATCTACCTTTTACTTGGATGAGCACGAATGGAACAAAATACAACCAATCGCGGTGCATTATACTAGAAGGGATTTAAGGACCCCATCGACTCACAAAAGATATAAAAGTCTGCCAAAGTTTAAGTGGGCGACTTTAATAAGAGAAAAACTCTGGGAATCATCTAGACTACCGTGTACTTGGAACTTTAAAAATAAAAAAATTGACCGTAATAATAACATAAGCATCTTTGGAAAGTGCTCACAATGTGAAACAAAAACCATAATAAAAACCGAAGCAGTTACTGAGAAAATTCGAACCCTGACATGCAAGATAATTTCTTCTAATAAAGTTAATGTACCGCATAACCCTAAGAAAAAATCAAAACTAACGCCATATAGAAGAGGTCAGTTAGCAAAAATTTTACAATATAAGCCAGCGGTTGTTGTACGTAATGAAATTGCGGCCAAATTTATTAAAAACCCAAACGAAGACTGCCCATCAGTGCTGCCAAGCTTACAAGCTCTCCGAAAGATCAAGTGTGAAAAAAGGCAAAGCCAGAGACCACATTCTCATCCAATTTTAAGTTTACTTATGATGACACAAACTGTACATAGGAACTTTATTCGTGAAATGACATTGATACCACATTTTCGTTTGTATTATTGGTCTGATCAGCAAATTGAATACTATGATATGTACCATCGTAGTTTCCCCAAAGTTACTATAACTGTAGATGCAACAGGGTCTTTTTTTCGAGATGTATTACTTCCAGACGGATCTATAATGACGAAACGATTATTTGTTTATATTGCCATGATTGCCTCAAATTCAATTGAATCAACACCAATAATTCAAATGATTACTGATTCACATACCAAAGACTCAATTACGGCGTGGTTAAAAAGATGGTTAGTTCATGTAAAATTCCTACCACACGAAATTATTACTGATGACTCTTCGGCTTTAGTTGCAGCTAACGTTTCAGCGTTTACAATGTTTAGTAGTGTAAAAGATTATATTAAACGGTCTTTTCTGGTTTTAGAAGGCCACGATTACGCATTACCAGAAGTATTCATAAGACTTGACACAAGCCATTTTATTAAAACACTTTACAACTTACGTTGCTTTGAAAATACCGACATAAATGTTAAAATGTTTTATATTCGTTGCATCATGTTTATAAAAAAATGTGAATGTTTTCAGCAGATCAAATATTTTCTAACTGATGTTGTTAAAATATGTTTGTCACAAAATCTTGATTGTAAAATTTATGTAAAGAAAATAAAATGCCTAATAGATAATATCAATTTTGAGGAACCTCAAGAAACTGACAATGAAGTTAATATTCATGAAAATGTAATTCTCGACGATGATGACGGCGATATACTTTCATGGTTTAAAAAAATCGTAGAAAAAGAAAATAATATGTGTAAGGAGGAAAAAGGTTCTTCAGATTTGCAAAATTCGTTTTACCTTCCTCATCTTGTAACAACACTCAAAAGGTTACTCCTCAAGTTACCTCTCTGGAGTAATGTTATGTGCCCTTTATATAACTCGGAAAATAAAACACCTACATCGTCAGCGATAGAAAGTTATTTCAAAACTATGAAAAATTTACTATTTCAAACAAGATCAACAAAATACACCATTGATGAATATATAAACATACACTATGATTATTTATTAGGTGAAATCAAACTTGCATTGAACTATTTAAATAATGCTTCTGAAATTAACTGCGGAAAAGATAAAAAAAAACAGAATAAAACAAGGAAAAGAAATAAAATAACACTAAAACATAAATCTTGCAAAAAACAAAAAAACTATAATAAGGAAGCGTTTTCAAACGACTCAGTGTTCTCTGAAATACCATCGTATGTTGAAAACTGGAGAGGCGAAGGTATCTCTACTGAAAATGACGATCCTCTAAATTTAATGATTTTAAAAAATGGCAATTTAACAAAGTTTTCTTTTGAAAATATTACTCTAACCAATACGTGTGCTTTTGATTCTGTTTTTTTTTTGCTGGCCCTCGGATATAAAGAAAACACACACATACGTCATATATTTGACAGTTGTAGTAATCACGATGTTACAGCGTTCTTAAAAGTCTTATGTGATTCTAATAATAATGTTGAGGCAAACAGACTAAGAATAAAAATTGCTTCGGAGTATTTCAAAAATAATCACTATAGTTGTGACTGTAATGCTGCTTTTATTTATGAACATATCTTAAATGACATTATTTTTAGCGCTAGGTCCATAAGTAATTGTTCTAATAATAGTATGTGCATGAATTCAGACCCAACGGAGAGAAAACACGTATTCATACCGTTAAATTTAAAAATTATAGACATTTTCACAATTAACGCCTTGGAAGATGCTATTCTTATAAATGATTGGGTAAATAAACGTTGCAGAAAATGCAATGAATTAGTCGAATTTACTTATACGTTATCAAAAATTCTAACATTTGATTTAAATGGCACTCCAATGATGTTGTTAGGTGATATACCTGAAAATATAAGAGTAAAACAAAATACTTATAAATTGTTAGGTGCTATTGAATATATTCCTCCAATCCTTGGATCAATGGGTCATTACAGATGCCATTTCAGAAGAAATGCCGGGATGCTTTGCTACGACGACAATAATAGTAAATTATGTGAAAGTAAGAAAGACCCTGTTTTCATTCATTTTCTAACATATGGTTTTGTAGAAGTGTAACTTACCTACTTTATTTGATTATCTACTTAAACTAACTACTTTTTTATTGTGATTGTTGATTTTTAATATTTTTCTTGATTTTTTATTGTTATTGTTGATTTTTTTACATTTTAGTTGATTTTTATTGTTATTGATGATTTTTTGTAATTTTACTTAAACTAACTAGGTACTTTTTTATTGTGATTTTTTTTTTTAAATTTTGTTTAATATATTTCTTGATTTTTTATTGTTATTGTTGATTTTTTTTACATTTTAGTTGATTTTTATTGTTATTGTTAATTTTTTGTAATTTTTTAAAGCTGTGTTAAATAAACATTCCTTTTAGTCATTGAAATATAACAAGTTTTTTATTTGATAATACCTATTAAATTTTACAGATTTTGATTGACGTTAGTATGTATTCGTATGTAGTTGTTTATTTATATATTTATCAATAGACATGTCAACATAATATTTATACATAGGTATAGACATTCAATTCAATAAAAAACACATTATTACATAGTCTTCATATTATATAAACCTAAAAGAGGCATGTACCTACAACATTAACAAGAGTAGAGATATCAATAAAGAGAGGTGAGCAATATTTTTTTTATTCTAAATAAACTAAACAAAATAAAAAGCAGAGCAAAATTAAAACAAATTAACTAAAAACGAAAAGTTATTTTTTTTTTTATTTTTTATCCAAAACTGGAAAAAGAGTCATGGAATATATCGACTTTACCATTCAACCTATTATATTCATTACATGCACGCACTAAAGGACAAATTTTATTGTTTTTTAAAATAAAATGATAGTCTCCCATTAGAGGAATATCCTAATGAAATCGAAATTATGGTTACTCTGCTCGAACATTGTACAGGGTATCATTATTTTTGAGATTACACGGCTTGAGAACTGTTCTGAGGATCAAACGATATGTCATTACAATAAGGTTAAAATGGTGAATAAATAAATGTAATCACGAATATCCTTGCAATAATAGTTACTGAGATATCAGCGTCCAAAGTAGCGTTTCGATTGCGCGGCCATGAACTTTTTGTTTTCCTCTGATTTCGTCTATATGGCTAAACTTTAGTAGAGTCTATTGCTTTCATTAGTTTCGACAAATTAAAACCTTGCTGTCAACACCAATTTTACTGTCTAAAGTCTTAGTTTGAAAGAAATAATCAACATTAAAGAAATCACAAGTGCAGGATTGCGCGGCCATGACTTCAGAGGTGAATATCTAGTAAAGTATTGATCTAGGGCTTGTGATTCTTTTTTCGACAATTGTTGACAAATTCAGCCATTCATTTACAAAAAGAATTAGCTCTCTAGCTCAAGTAGTTGCTGAGATCTCCGTGGCCGCGCAATCCTCCGCGTTTCGTTCGCGCGGCCACGTTTAGACCCCTATAACTTCTTTATTTCTACTTCGACAAATTTTTAGTTTGTGCCATTCGTCTTCGACAAATTTCGACAGAATCCCTGACTAATTTTTTTTCTGTTTGCGTGCCGTGGCCGAGCAGTCGAAACGCACACGCAATTTTTTTAGCTACATACATTATACAGTGTAGGTATATAATTACATAATATTCTAATTACGCAATAGGAATGTGAAGTCGTAAATAATACTAAAAGTATTAAACAAATTTTTTGTTTATTAGTTTTACAAATTATTTTAGGTATAAGCATCTGTAAAAGAGAAAGTAAATACATTTATTCTTAGTTTAAGGGTACAGTGAGAATATAGACAATTACAAAAATAAAACAAAAATAAAGAATATAAACAAAAATCATGATAAAGCCACATCTGTGCAGGAATCGGAACATGTATTACAAAATTCTGGGTCGGTGCGTCTGAGACCGTATCTAATATGCCATCTAGTCTTAACATTTTATCTTCATCTTCAAAATGTTCAATGAATTTTGACCAGCATGTCAATTCTCGTACCAAAATTCGGTTAAGTTAACTTTTAGTTGTCAAATTGTCACATTCTAAATAAAACTTTAACACGACCGCAAAAGATTACAATTGCAATAGCAAAAACAAGACAATTTGACAACCAAAAATTAACTTAACTGAATTTTTAACGATTATAAGGTACGAGAATTGACATGCTGGACACCGTACGGACAATTTTACTTAATCCTTCTATAAGTAATTCTTTTATTTCAGCCATTTTAAATGTTGTATTATTTTTTCCCACATGCGATTTTAATTGTGCCCATATTAGTTCAATGAGATTTAATTCGCAGTGGATAATTCATTCAGTAGTTTTTGCCTGAAAGAGTAACAACAAACAACAAGTAACAAAAATTTCGCATTTATAATATTAGTAGGATTTATTTAAACAACCTCCTTTTATTCGTATGCCAATCGTTCATTCACTTTTGTTACACATCCCTACGAATCTATGAAATTTCTAGAATGTACAAATGTCAATTAATGAAATTAATTTTTATCTGTGAAATTTGCCGTTGGAAAAAAATACATTTATTTAAAATATAAGAAAGATAGTGGTGAAATCAAAGTCATTTACGTGTTTTCTATTGCATAAACATATAATGCTACTTTCCAGAAATTTTCATCCATATCAAAGTGTGCAATTGATGTAAAAACTAGTGAATTTGCAAAATGTGGTGTTTGTTTACTAAATAAATCAAGTAAGGATGAATACGGTATATATTGTTTATTATGTAGGTACGTGTCTTTCTTCATTTCATTGTTTTATTAATTTTCAGTTTTAAAATTTTTATTTATATTCATAAACGCCTTATAATATTCATTAGCAAACAATATCAGAGTAAATATACCCAGTACAGGTACTATACCCCTTCCAGCGTAAGTTTAGCTTTTTGACAATTCACGTCCATGAAGTTTCGTAATATTTCTGCTTATTTTTCAAACAAATAATATTGTATTTCATGGACGTACCCATGTTTTTTTCAGTTACCATGGTTACTTAGTGATGGACACTCATAACGATTACCACCATTATGAAACAAATTACAAATAATCGGTAGAAATGAATGCTATGAATAAATCTGAACTCTTCATTATACGTTTATAAAATGTAATATAATATTTTAGATTAGCTATAACCCGCGAATGTGTCACGATAAATTATGTATTTTAAATAATACCTAAGCTAACTATAATTTTATCATTTTAAGCTATAGGCTAATTCTCTTAACATGGATAAAGAAAGAAACAGTAATAAAATCGCACCTTGAAAACAAAAGTGGCATTATGCCAAAAACGTTGATTTTGAGTTAAGGACACAGTCTAGTTTATTTCAAAAAAGCGCTTCGAATGCAAAGACATACGTTCTAATAGTTCCAATAGTTTTGCCTAGATGTCGGTAGTGTCAGTTTTTACTTTTAGGTTAAGTGACGACGTGGTAATTGAAAAGGTGGCACTATATCAGTTAGAGCCAAGCATCCCAGTGGAAACGAACGCTGCGGTGAGTAAAAAAGTGACATTTTATGTTTAGTGACATTTTAAACCTAATTTACGTAAATAAATTCTCTACATGAAGCAATACATAATTGGCACTTTAAGTATAGTGCCGTTTATGTAGTTTAAATTTTGCCGAAATAAATTATTTGATTATTTAAAAAATGACATTATATGTTTAGTGCCTTTGTTAATGTTATAGTATTGTAATAATCTTTTAAACGAATAAATACATAAATGGCAAAATACAGTACTATACCCTTTCCACTATATTTAACGACATTTGACAGATTGATGTTAGTGACGTTCAGTAGTATCTCGAATGTAATGCCATTCGATTGTAAGCGATTTCGCGATTTTTCAAATTACTTTGTTTTACACATTTGGATCCTTACATCAACTTACATTATCATTTTATTAGTGATTATTTCTTCTATGTTAAGAGAATTAGCCTATAGCTTAAAATGATAAAATTATAGTTAGCTTAGGTATTATTTAAAATACATAATTTATCGTGACACCTTCGCGGGTTATAGCTAATCTAAAATATCATATTACATTTTATACACGTATTATGAAGAGTTCAGGTTTATTCATAGCATTTATTTCTACCGATTATTTATAATTTGTTTCATAATGGTGGTAATCGTTATGAGTGTCCATCACTAAGTAACCATGGTAACTGAAAAAAACATGGGTACGTCCATGAAATACAATATAATTTATTCGAAAAATAAGCGGAAGTATTACGAAACTTCATGGACGTGAACTGTCAAAAAGCTAAACTTACGCTGGAAGGGGTATAATTACCGTATTTTGATGATTTTTAAATAAAATAAATTTAAATAAAAATTTACAGAGCTTGATTTGACTAAACGATCAAATAGAAACTCCAGAACTTCAGCCGCTTTATCTGAGCAAATTGGAAACCGTGACCCTTGACCATAAATTTGTCGCAATACTTCGAGAGATCATCCACAATCGCCGCTCTCAGGTCCACCTTCTCTCAGACTAAAGTCGTGGGAGATCACAGAAGAATGGCCTACCATAAGGTAGCGTTCTGGCTCCGCTTCTTTTTAACATTTAAACCAACGACCAACCGTCGTGTCCTAATACATCCTGCTTCTTATACGCTGACGATCTCGACGACTAACAAGCAACAACCTTCTCAACTGGCGCTTGCTTTCTCGGCTGAAGAATATACGTACGCAGTTTGGAACCGATCAGCTCTTGCTAGGGTGGTGGATACAGCTTTGAACGAAACCTGCAGGATTATTACAGGTTGTCTCAAACCAATACCGGTCAGACTGGTGTACCATGGCTGGCATCGCGCCCCTAACGATGGGATGTGGCAGCCTCCCTTGAGAGGAGCAAAGTGGATAGCGACCCCCGGCACCCCATGCACGGCTATGATCACATCCTATCACAGCAAAGGCTGAATAGCCAAAAGAGCTTTATAAAGTGCGTCCACCCTTTACCCAGCAAATGCGAGGTGCAATCTTGGCGCGAAAGGGTGTCGCTGCCGGAACTGTTTGTGCCACTCTCTGAGAGGCTTCCGCCCGGACATGAGTTACCATGGGCTACCTGGAAGTTCTTAAACAGATTGCGAACCCAGGTATGACGAAGCAAGAAGAACATGCTCCGGTGGGGCCTCACGAACAATCGCGGACTGAGTTGCCTGTGCGACGCCCCCCAAACTATGACCCACCTCTGTCCTGGATGCCCTAACACCTGCACTCAGGAAGAGCTAATAAATGACAGCTATAACGCAGTCAGTGTCGCAGAGTTTTAGGGTACATCAATTTATTCCACACGTTTTGCCACCGATACGCTAAGAAGATCCTTAATGTTGATTATTTTTCAATTGTGCTGATTGTAACTTACTTTACTTTTGCCAAATAAACATTTTATCTTAGTATTATCTCATAATTTTGTTTCATTTATGTAATTATTATCATAAGATAAGCTATAAATTGCGTTTTTATTCTAAAACAGTAACTAATAAAAAAATCAAAAGTGGCACTATACTGATATATTTTTTAAAACAGATTTTTCTAAATAAATAACTTAATTACTCGCATGTTTTCAATAATTATCTAAAAGCCAGATAGTCAAACTATTAGATGAAACTTATAACCGTGTTATATTTCAGTTATTTGCATTAGTTATTGATCACGGTATTGGACCAAAACTTTAAAATGGCCGTACTGAAAAACTACTGTTTTTGTATAACGCCACTTTTGTTTTCAAGGTGCGAAATTATAATGTAAGTTGATGTAAGGATCCAAATGTGTAAAATAAAGTAATTTAAAAAATCGAAAAATCGCGAAATCGCTTACAATCGAATGGCATTACATTCGAGATACTGTTGAACGTTACTAATGTCAACCTGTCAAATGTTGTTAAATATAGTGGAAAGGGTATAGGTATATTTATGTACTGGGTATATTTATTTATTAGGCACTCAAGCATAAGTATTAAAGCTGATTTACACAGGGTCAGTAACTGACTTCAAATTCGAGGCAAGTCAGTGCTGACTCGAAAAAAAGCCCGTGTAAACTGATTTGAAGTCAGTACAGTGGCTTGAAGTCAGCGCTGACTTGAATATTCGCACACGAATATTTTGAAGTCAGTTGGCGCCCCCCGCCACCCGCGCACCCCCGTGACAGCCAAATAAACCCCGTGTAAACAGACAAGTCATTGCGTGCTTGTCACTGCCGCTGCGTTGTAGAGTAACCACGTTTTTTTTTTAAATGAAGTTCTCATAACCAGTTTGTACTCCGCAGGATTTTCAAATTGCAATTGCTTCAGCAACAAAGCAGAGCCACCAGTTTCGTTTCTATCGTCAATCCATTTTCTTACCTACGGTCGTTTAATTTTAGTTATCTCATTTTCTACCATTTCTATTAACTCATTGAACAGCAAAATTGATATTTTTTTTAACAAATAATTAAATCTTCGTTTCAGTTGTTTTCGCAAATTCATTTTTCCCACTGACTTCACACACGTGTGGTCACCGTGAGAAACGCACCACTTCTACTTACTTCATGTAAACAGTTAAAGTCAGTCGCGGCGCCGACATTGGCGCTGCGACTGACTTGTCTACTGACCCTGTGTAAATCAGCCTTTAAGGAAGAGAAAAAATGTATTGTAAAAAATGTAGTTTCAGTTTCTTTATTTTTCAACATAATGTTACAAAATAATAGCTTATTGACGTCAGTTTAAAACTACTTAGTCTAAGTTTACATATCGTCCCTTAGCTAACAACACCGCTCAAGTCGAAAATTGGTGATTTTTATATTTTAATGCCATTGGATGAAGCTGCGCATTGCGCGTCGAACCATTGGTCTCATGAAATACACACATCAAAAAAGTCTAAGCAACATGCATGATATTACAAATTTACCATTTATATTAATTTATTTTACCATTTATTTTAATTATAACGTTGTATTTTATTTTTAAAATAATATTTTTAGGGTTCTATGATGTAAAAATAACAGCTGTTTTCTTTATAAGTTCTTTTAATAACAGAAATTAACAATATTAGAATATACAGGTACATAAGAAACTAAACTTTTTTTTTACAAATTGAAATTTCTTAAGAAAATGAATTTATTGTGAAAGAATAGGACAATTTAATACAAAGTATGGCCTCCTCTGCTATTCAGAACTTGTCGGCAACGATTATTCATTGAATTAATGAGACTGTTTATGTCATCTTGCGGTATTCGCTCCCAATGAAATTGTAGCAAATCCTTCAGCTGTTGGGTTGTTGTCACTTCGTCCAAGTCCTTCAAAACACGTCTCTGGAGCATGTCCCATGCGTGCTCGATGGGGTTGAGGTCTGGCGATTGTGCAGGCCAGGGCAATACCTGGATGTTCTCCGTTGCCAAGTATTCACTGGTTCGCCGAGCTGTATGTGAACGCGCATTGTCATGCATTAACGTAAAATCGGAGCCAAAGGTTTGTGCAAATGGATGGACATAAGGTCTGAGAATATCCTCAACGTAATTTTCAGCGTTCATGTTTCCATTTACAAAAACGAGCTCAGTTCGCCTGTTCTTCATAATACCCGCCCATACCATAACTGTTGAGCCGCTGTATGGATGAACTTCCTGAACGCACCTGAGTCTTTCAGTATTTCCGGGTCGACGGTACACTCGCACCCTTCTTGTATCAGGCCTAAACCCGAATCGCGACTCATCGGAAAACATAATTTTATCCCATTGTTCCTGGGTCCATGTTATGCGTTCTCTACACCATTCATTTCGACAAGCGCGATTCCCGTGACGTATCGGTGGGCACCTGATAGGGCGTCGAGCTCGTAGGCCGTACTCATGCAGTCGATTTCGCACAGTTTGGGGACTTACATCAACACCTCTTGAATTTTGTAGCCTCAAACTTATCTCTCGAGCGGTTAACATCGGCTGGCGTCTTGCAGTCAGTTGTATGTACCGGTCTTGCCGAGTGGTTGTACTCCTTTTACGGCCTGGATGCTGTTCAGCGGGTTCCCCTGTATTATTGTAGCGCTGCCAAAGACGACAAATAACACTTCTATGAATACCAAAATGTCGAGATACCTGAGATTGATTACTTCCCGCTTGCAACATCCCTACAGCTCTTTGCATTTCATCTGCCGTCAAATGACGTCGCTCCATGACGTAAAGAATATCTAACAATTCAATTTTGTCGCCAACTGTATTTAAATGGTTGGTAAAATTATAAAATCAAGACTAAAACGTAGCAATTAACATGCACTCAAATTCAAACAAATTCGCAGTCATTTGAATTTTATGAAAAAAAACAAAACATAATCGAAATTTTTTTTTTACAACCAGCCAGTATGTCATCAATAACAAAAAAGTTTACTTACCTATACACTTTGAGTGAGTAAATACTTAGAAATTAATTAATATAAATGGTAAATTTGTAATATCATGCATGTTGCTTAGACTTTTTTGATGTGTGTAGATATCAGCCTATCAGAAGCCGTTATTTAAAAAAATAGTGACAGCGCTCAAGTCGGTTGTCGTCGCAACACCGCACAAGTCCTTAGTTTGTCATACTATTCGCACGAAAATACTTCCCGTTCCGTGATTATTAAATTTTTATGCGAATTTTATGGCTGAAAGGTCTATGCAAGAAGTTTAAATAGAAGATTAAGAGGTAAGCTATAGAATAAAGTAATGTTTATTGATTTATTCGTATTAATTTAGAATTAATTGCCAGAGCTAGAAAAGGACTGACTACGAATAAAAGACAAAACATCAAATTTGTTAAGGAAGGCTTTTTCAGTCCTGAGTTCGGCAGACGATTGGACTCTACTGGTTGACACGTATGAAACACACTACAAAATCCCGGAGGATATCTGCGTGTAGCCGTTGAGACCAGACATATTTCTTTCTTTTTTCACTTTGACTTGACAAATGAGAGGCCTAGCAAGCCCTTGCTCAAGAGTTAACGCGCTAAAAGTCCACAAAAGAAAAATACCCCTAGGACAGTCCGAATGGGGAGGGCGAAAGAATTGTTCACAGATAGATTCTCAAAACGACAAAAGCAAGAAAAAGGACTTGATATGCCCCACGTGCGGGAAAACGTACAACATAAGAGCCTGGTTTTTTAAACCCTTAAAAACACATGATGGTGTGGAAGCCGGACAGTCATCTGTAAGTCTAGAGATATTGATACGAATAAATAAATATAAATATAAAGAATGATATTTTTTTTTAAATATTTTTAATTAAAAGCTTTTGCAAATCATCTTTTAATACCTTTATCCCTTACATTTCCCCAAACAACACCGCCTAAATCTAATAAAATATCAGTCAACACTGCTCAAGTCATAGAATTAAAGTTAAAATAAAAAAAATCGTTAAAATAAGTATATATAATTATTTCTTAACCTCTAACTAGAGTATGTATTAAGTGGCAATAGTAAAAAACCACAAATATTTTAAAATAGACAGTTTTATTCGTCTCCTGTAAAGTTGGTAAAAATGACTTAAGCGGTGTTGTAAGCTAAGGGACGATATTAAAAGTTTTCCAAACTTTACCACCGCTTCCAAGGCGCTAATAGAGAAGAAGCGGCGTAACAAACTCTAAAGCAGCATTTTTTAGACGTCTCTATAATTTTACAACAATTTTGTAACTGTAACAAAGTGCTGCAACCATTGTATACCATATAAAAACTAAGGATTGCACTAAAGGATCAATATACATTTTTAAATATTTTAAACTAGAAGATTCGTCCTGTAGGTAGTACAAAAAAGTGGGAGCACCAAATCACATTTATAAAGTTTTCTAGTAATAAGAACGTCGCTCAACTAAATTATCCCCTAGATAAATAAGTGGTGTACCAAAAATTAAAATTACTTAATGTCAGGGTCGACCAGTCACCCCAAGTAGCACCCGTTCACGAGTATAACGTAGTAGCTACATAATGCAATGGTACCTACTTACTATTTTATGATTGTATTAAATTACTTTTCAAGTAAGTACCTATGCATATTATTCGCTATTATATCATAATTCAAATTAAAACTTGATGTAGTAAAAACAAATGACACTTGGAGGGTAGTTGTTTATTCCATTGTGATTCCGACCTTACTTTATTGTTTAGTTAGTGTGGATATGTGTAGTATTCTATAACCAATTATCTCAATTAGGTACGTATCCTATTTAGTGATGGACCGAGGAAAGAAAACCTTGGCTCATATTACATAAATAAAAACCGGTCAAGTGCGAGTCTGACTCGCGCACCGAGGGTTCCGTACAAGCCTATTTATTTTGCCGCCAAATTCTATGACGTCACGACTCAGCTGTCAAAAAATATTTGCCTGCCAAAATTCTATGACGTCACGACTTATCTGTCAAAAATTCTGTGTCGTTAAGTCTCATCCATCAAAAATTCTATGACGTCACGACTCATCTGTAAAAATTCTATGACGTCACGTCTAATCTGTCAAATTTGACAGCTGTCAACAAACATTTTAACCCCCAAAATTGTATGACGAAATAATCAAAATTTAATATGATGGAAGTAAAAATTTAAGGTTTTCGTAATTTTTCCTTTACATTTACTATAAGACCTAGCTTCATGCCAAATTTCAAGTTTGTAGGTAGACTGGAAGTACCCTGTAGGTTTTTACCCTTGCTGGTCGAAAATTTGCGACAAAAGGGCGATGATTTTTTTTGATTTGTTGCTGAGATAAATGGTCTTGACAAACAGACGGACAACAAAGTGAAAAGTGATCCTATAAGGATTCCGTTTTTTCAAAATCGGTACGGAACCCTAAAAAACATACGTAACGATAAATTCATGCTTATCTCTTTAAAAACACTACTTCACTCAAAGGTATTTTTTTCACACTTACAAATAATTATTTTTGGCCAACATGTATCCGTTTATGTTCAGTGAAACATTATATTTTAGACTAGCGGCTCGTCCCGGCTTCGCACGGGCATTAATATTGTTTTTTGATATTCTTTTACACTTTATCGTAATTTAAGTAAAAATCCCTCTTTAAAAAAAATAAAATATAGTCTATGTCACTCAGGAAAAATGTAGCTTTGCAACAGTGAAATAATAATTCAAATCTGTTCAGTAGTTTTGAAACCTATTCAATTCAAACAAACAAACAAAAAATCAAACCTTCACTTTTTATTATATTAGTATAGATATTAAAAAGTGATCCTTAGAAGTAATACAATAGGGTGTTCCTTATATAAGCGAAAATATTTGTTTTTGCTATCGAAATGCATACCCCCTGTTTTTTAAACTACCAAGACCTACTTAAATACAAAAAATTTACTAAACTTTAAACATTAACCCATGCCAACTAAGCTCTGAAGATTTTAAAAATTGCTGTTTTAACAGTTCCATAAAAGTATGGCTATGAAATATAATTTCCAGGTGTGATGAATTCACAAGTCATTTTACACAGTTAGCCTATGATATTTTATACAGTAAGCATTTTCTCTGCTTATTTTGGGACTAGATGGCGTTGTGTGAAAGTTTGAGCAATATTTATTTATTTATGTACCAAATAATAGGTATATAACGTGTTAATCTACTATATAAAAATAAGTCGGGTTTTACTTCCTGACGCTGTAACTCCAGAATGCACGAACCGATTTCCCCGGTTTTGCATTCGTTGGAAAGGTCTCGGGTTCCGTGAGGTTTATAGCAAAGAAAATTCAGGAAAACTTACAACAGAAAAGCGGAAAAATAATGCCCGTGCGAAGCCGGGATAGGCAGCTAGTACCCGTATAAATATGAATAATACTTATACAATGTAAAGATTTTAAAAACTAGACTATTTTCTTATGTTTTACTTAATAACTTTATTTTAATCAAAATAATTAAGTACTTTGTTGTAAAAAATGAGTTTTAAATTACTAGTAATGCTCCATAAAGTTTTGTAATTAGAATACTGTTCCATTTTCCACCAAATTTCAAACAAGGATTATTTTAAAAGAATCATTATTATTGCTTTATTATTTCGTATCTACATAGCTACTATGCATATAATTTGAGAGACTGATTATATTATTAATATTGAAAGCCTGTGAGTTAGGTAGGTATATAAAATAGTTATTTTAAAACCGTGTAATGCATAAGAAAATTATTTAATTAGTTCTCAGTAAATCTGTTATATGCGGCATACACAATAGTTTTATTTATGTACTCATTAATAACAACTCTTTCTTACGTACTTCACTACGCCCTAGCCGTACGTACATTCAAAGCTACAAAAAATAAATTATTTTTGTCAACTTACCAAATTTTTAGAACACCTCAAAAAATTAATAATTTTTGAGTGTAAAATACAAAATAAACTGGACGTTTATTTAACATAAAAACGTTTTTTCCTAAATTCTCCAGTTCATACCCTTTTTGCCCATTTGGGTTTTCTTTCCTCGGTCCATCAATAAATAGGATACGTACCTAATTGAGATAATTGGTTATAGAATACTACACATATCCACACTAACTAAACAATAAAGTAAGGTCGGAATCACAATGGAATAAACAACTACCCTCCAAGTGTCATTTGTTTTTACTACATCAAGTTTTAATTTGAATTATGATATAATAGCGAATAATATGCATAGGTACTTACTTGAAAAGTAATTTAATACAATTATAAAAAAGTAAGTAGGTACCATTGCATTATGTAGCTACATTTACAATACATTTTTCCTCTTCCCTAATACTTCCATAATACTTATGCTTGAGTGCCTAATAAATAAATATACCCAGTACATAAATATACCTAGTACCTGTACTGGGTATATTTACTCTGATATTGTTTGCTAATGAATATTATAAGGCGTTTTATACATAAAAATTTTAAAACTGTGAAAATTAATAAAACAATGAAATGAAGAAAGATTTTTTAACACGTACATAATAAACAATATACGTACATCAATTTTCATGAATACCACTGTTTTACGTCTATCCTAAATACTTTTTCTAGGTGGGGCTGCCAGGGAGTATACTCTCCAGCAGAGCCACTTTCAACGTACATTATTCCTCGATTCTGTATGCGTACAGTTATATACAATGCACGTACACTATGTACGGTTCACGTACATTGTTTCGAGGTAAACATGACCGCGATTTATGAAGGTGGCTCTGCTGGAGAGTATGACACAGTTTCTAGGGTTCCGTACCTACCCAAAGGATAAAAAAACGGAACCCTACTAAGGCTCCGGTGTCCGTCCGGTCCTGTCTGTCACCAGGCTGATTACCCTTCGGAGCATAATGTTCAAAACGCAAAATGTACACTGCATGCATAATGGGGCAATAAAGGGTTTTCCTTTTTATACAGACAAGTCCTAATGTGTACATATTGCATATCGTGAACATTATACTCCAAAGGGGTTGTATCTCTCTTTAACCATGACAGAAAGTCGATATTTTTTTTACAGATGATGATATTATCTGAGAAATACACATTGTATTTCTGTTTCCGCTATAACAACAAATAGTAATAAAATATATGGGGAAATAATTTTTGACACTTGAGTCGTGTCGTGACGTCATAGAACTTTCGACAGATAAGTCGTCATGACGTCACGCGAGAAAATAAATAGGTTTGTACGGAACCTTTAGTGCGCGAGTCAGACTCGCACTTGACCGGTTTTATTTATAGTGATCGCACAGAAATTTGATGATAAGCACGATTGCAGGCAAAAACGAGTTGTAGTTAACAATTGTTTAACATAAATATCAAGCTTATGGACGTCCACTACTGGACATAGCCTTCAAAATATTTCTACCCTCCTGGCGAGTTAAAATTAAATTTGACATCGTAAGTATTGCTATCGTTGTTGCGAAAATTTCTGGAATCAGCCGCATGAGGAACGAATGACGAAAACGAAGGGTAACGCAGCGACGATTTAGTATCCAGCACGACATAAGATGTATTGTGGTAAAGCTAGTCCAGGCATCAATAGCATGCCGTTTTTGGAGGGTCCGATCACACTATTGTTTGTAGGAAACTTAAACGTTAATGTCACCCAAAACTAGTAATGGACGAGTCTACAATACATGCAGAATGTACAACGCAACCCTATGTAGGTACGCATGGTAAGAAGCCGCCTTAAAGTTAGAGGAGACAAAAGCACCCCATTTTGACAAAAGAGCCCTACTCGACATTTGGCCTCAGAGGCCTGCGAACAACCCGAAATTGATTTTATTTTCTTCTATGGGTAGTAGAAACGTACCTATTTCATTTCTAAATGTTCTTTAAGTAGAACAACCAATAGCATACTGGAAATTTCCCGACAGATATTATATCTGCATAAGAGAAACAGTAAGGGCTTCTTATTTATTTAACACTTTATTACAAACTAGCTGCTGTGCCCGCGACTTCGTTCGCGTGGTGGATGTTACTTACTTCGCATTTCGATTTAATACTGAAAAATCGTTTTTTAAACCTTATGACAAACAGATATACCTACAAACGAATTGTAAAATTAACGAACGAACCAAAACCTTTTCAAAAACAGACCTTTACAAAGACAGATCTATGAAGACCGTCTAAACTTATGCTGAAAGACATGAGCGAACGTCATTCTTTCAAGGAAAGGGTTCCTATCTCCATTATACGCGTTCCCGTAAAGTTCTCAAGAAAGACAATGAAAAGTGAAGCATCGACTTTTTAATGTTGTTTTTTATATGTTATTTTTATAATTACTTTTACTCATACTGAATGTAATATCTCTCACTTGACACTGGCAAAATATGTAACTATGTTCATGAGGCCATTAATAAAAAATACAATACAATACAATCTTAACACTGCGATACTGAAAATGAGGAAAATCCTGTCAATATTTTTAACATCAAACCGAGTAATTTTATAAAAGTATATAGGTAACCACAAATAAAAAGTGTAGACTTGATCACTTGACTGTTGGCGACACAAGCGTTTTTTCATTTGAATTTAAATTGACATTTAAATTATTGAATTTTTCGTGTTATTTGTGCTAATTTTTTTACTTAAAAGGTTTAGAGTATTTTTCCCTGCACTGAGTAAGTTTTTTTAACTTTATTTCATAGTGTATTTCGACGCTATGGACGACCCCGCCCGGGGGGGGGGGGGGAGGTTTTAACCAACCTTCGACTACAACGACACGTAAGAGGAATATTGAGGCGGAATCTTGTGATGATTCATCATCTCCGTCTAAAAAATTAATCTCTTCTCCTTCTTCTTCAATTCAAAACCATTATATACATCCTAACTTCGAACAAAACCCACTTACATATTCGGACACTGATTTAGGTCCTTTTATTGTGCATGTATCCAAGGCTTCTGAGGATATTGCAGCAGTTTTAAAGCCAGTAACCTTTGGAAAATTCTTATTTGGTAATAAAGTTAAGGAAATTTGTAAAGATGGTATAAAACGCGTAGGAAGGAACCGCATATCCATTCAATTTAAAACTGCCAATGCGGCCAATAATTTTTTAGTGCACCCGGCCCTTACTATTCAAAAATTTAAGGCCATTATTCCAAGTTTTTCGAGTTCTCGCATGGGAGTGGTGAGGCATGTCCCTACGGAGTGGTCCCTGGAGGAATTCGTCGAAGCCATCGAGGTTCCTCAGGGGTTTGGTAAGGTTATAAAGGCGCGAAGAATTTCACGACGATCTACAAGAGAAGGATCTCCAGTTTATACTCCTACCTCTACAGTAATTCTCACATTTAGTGGCCAAAGGTTGCCTAACAATATTTACTGTTTTTTTAATTCTATGCCAATTGAAAAATATATATTACCAACTATTCAGTGCCTTAAGTGCTGTAGGTTTGGCCATGTCACTGCACAGTGCCGTTCAAGTCCGCGCTGTTACATATGTGCTCAAACCCATGAGGGAAATACTTGTTCTAAAAGTCCCCCTACCTGTCTCTTATGTTTAGGACCGCACACTTCTAAAGATCCTTCTTGTCCTGAACATTCTAGACAAAAGTCAATCAAAATTGTTATGTCTCAAGACAATATATCATATTTGGAGGCATCGGCTAGGCTTCCTCAAGTAAGGAAGTCTTTTGCTGATGTCACAAAGATCGCCAATTCAAACTTCTTCAAACTTTGTAAACTCGTCTTCCCCTCGCTCAAGCCCTATAACTTCTTCTTACAGAAAAACTTCCTTCATTACTCGGTCCCCTCCTTCTCCAGCTTCTACTCATGGGTTTGATAGAATAGCTCATAATAACATCACACAAACTCCTACGTCTTCTTTTAATAATGGGTCATGTTATCCTCCAATAGATCAAAATTCTGATACTAATAATCTTCTTCATAGCTTATGTAGTGTATGCGACTATTTACCCTGTTACCTGCACAGACAAACACTGTCTCGTGCGCACCACGCCATAGACACGAGAGCCATGGGCGAGAGTGGGCGTGTCGGGAGTCTGTCCGTTAAGTGCGTGTACGAGCCTGTGAAATACCCTATCATTACTTTGGGACTGGTTTTACAATTGGCGACGAGTAAAAAGGTACCTAATTCAGTTAATAATTTAAAAATGAGCTTAAAAAAAAAATAAGATGAGGGAAGGATATAATTATGTATAGGTAAACATAAAGAAAGAAAAAGTGAAAGACAGAAAGTGCATCTCCCGTAGCGTTAGATTAATCGCAGATTCAATCGAGTAAATATATAATAATAGGTTTTGATAGAATTATGATTATCGTTCTTAGTTAAATTTTGTCCATTACATGATGGTAAATCGAATTTAAGTTTTCGCTGTGACAAAAGACATTTCATAATACGTACAATGGGTTTGTTTGCATTTAAATAAATAGACAGCGGTAACTGCAATATGATAATGTTTAACATAGACATAATTCCATAAATTGTTACTATTTATAAAGAAAATATTTTTAGTTTTCTTTCATTTGAGTTTTGCCGCGCATCAGATCATCAAACGCGCAGTGACGATATACAGTAATAAAATTTGTGATATATGATAAAGATAACCTAAAAGCATCTCAGGCAGGATTGAAAATAAGATACCTAATAGAAAATTAAATAATATTAATTCCGTTGTTAAAGAATTATAATGTAAATACAATAATATAATAAAATAACTTAGAAAAATAAGAAAGAAGAACGCGGGATCTGTTTGGTTTTTTATTTTATGGCTCCATCATTTATCGGTGATTCTGCCAATGACAGAGTATGCAGGTTAAACTCAGGATCCTCGTAGTAGGTATTACATTGAAGTGGTAACAGTTTGAAATAAGGATGTACCCTTATATTATATTATAATAAGTGAAACTAGGTTATTTATATGATAATGCGGTAACTGATATCAGGGAGATGTACCTATAGGCGATTTAATTGTTCTTAAAGGTGGAATTTACGAAAGTAATCATATAATATAGTGGAGATGAGTATACATTAAAGTTGAATAGTATATTTATCGTATATTTATATTAGTGTGCATATCACATTGTATATAATTGCAATAATGTTATGTTATGATTGGTATCCGTGTGGTGACGGAGTAAGAATACAATGTGTCACCGCCCCGTCTCGTCCCATGGGTGTCGTAGGGACCGACTAAGGGACTGACCGTAAATATTATCTTAACGAAGTAAAAAGACGAAAAACTTGAATTTAAACCCTTTACCAATCCGTCTGGCCACCGTGGTATTAGTAGGCCAAGTATCCCTCCGTCACGGAAGAAAGACCGTCCCTGCAGTGGGACAATAACGGGCTGTTAAGAAGAAGATGATCGGTATATCATACTAGAATAGGTTATGGTTTGGTAAGTTGTTCCCATTAAATTGGGAGGTGCTCCCATTAAATTGGGAGGTTGCTGCCATTAAATTGGTAGGTTGCTGCCATTAAATTGGTAGGTTGTTCTCATTAAATTGGGAGATTGCTGCCATTAAATTGGTAGGTTGTTCCCATTAAATTGGGAGATTGCTGCCATTAAATTGGTAGGTTGCTGCCATTAAATTGGTAGGTTGTTCCCATTAAATTGGGAGATTGCTGCCATTAAATTGGTAGGTTGCTGCCATTAAATTGGTAGGTTGCTGCCATTAAATTGGTAGGTTGTTCCCATTAAATTGGGAGATTGCTGCCATTAAATTGGTAGGTTGCTGCCATTAAATTGGTAGGTTGTTCCCATTAAATTGGGAGATTGCTGCCATTAAATTGGTAGGTTGCTGCCATTAAATTGGTAGGTTGTTCCCATTAAATTGGGAGATTGCTGCCATTAAATTGGTAGGTTGCTGCCATTAAATTGGTAGGTTGTTTCTATAAAATTAGGAGGTTGCTGCCATCAAATTGGTCGGTTGCTGCCATTAAATTGGTAGGTTGTTCCCATTAAATTGGGAGATTGTTGCCATTAAATTGGTAGGTTACTGCCATTAAATTGGTAGGTTGCTGCCATTCAATTGGTAGGTTGTTCCCATTAAATTGGAAGATTGCTGCCATTCAATTGGTAGGTTGTTCCTATTAAATTAGGAGGTTGTTGCTATTGAATTGGTAAGTTGATGCCATTAAATTGGTTGGTTGCTGCCATCAAATTAGTCGGTTGCTGCCATTAAATTGGTAGGTTGTTCCCATTAAATTGGGAGATTGTTGCCATTAAATTGGTAGGTTGCTGCCATTAAATTGGTAGGTTGTTCCCATTAAATTGGAAGATTGCTGCCATTAAATTGGTAGGTTGTTCTTATTAAATTAGGAGGTTGTTGCTATTAAATTGGTAAGTTGATGCCAGTAAATTGGTAGATTGTTCCCATTAAATTAGAAGACTGCTTCCATTAAATTGGAAGATTGCTGCCATTAAATTGGTAGGTTGCTGCCATTAAATTGGTAGGTTGCTTCCATTAACTTAGGAGATTGCTCCCATTATATTGGGAGATTGTTGCCATTAAATTGTCCGGATTGGTTACCACGTAAAACCGGAAAGTGAAGACACGTTATGGCGAATTTTATGCAGGGACAAACTTGATTTGGAAGGCGATACCTCTGCGGTCAGTTTAAGGTGGGAGCGTTGGAAAATATCGTTGTTATTTTACCTTGCTGCTGATAGCAAGGATTAGCTGATGTTCAAGGACATGTTAAGAAAAAGGCCACTCTTTAGCATTTTGGAGGACCTGGACTTCAGAAAATGTATTCAAACTTACCTGGGGCTAACGCGGTTACCTCATCACCCACTGGAGTATCAGATACAACGGAAAGTCAACACGTATTCAATATCGCTTTGAAAAAACTCGACAAGTATTTCTTGCTTAAACAAAGTAAAGTGTATGAACGGCATTTGTTTAGACAGTTAAAACAGGTGACAGGTGAAAAGATGGAGAAGTTTCTAATAAGATTGCGTAACCAAGCAGAGAAAAGTGGGTTTGAAAAGCCTGAGAATTTTATCATCAATCAAATTACAAAGATATGCACTTCGAATGAGCTGCGTAAGAAGATTTTAACAAAGGGAGACAAAATATCCTTAGATGAAATAATAAAGCTAGCAAACACTTTGGAGTTGGAAGAAGAAGAAGATCGTTATGTTTGTTTCAGAAGCTACGTGTCCAGCGAAGAATACAACCTGCCATTTGTGTAAAAAATATGTCATTTTTAAGCGCAATGTAAATCTAGGAGTCCTGATAAAAACCAAAAATGGAAAAAGTACAGTGGAAACCCTGGTTATAATAAATACACAGAAGATAAAAAGAGGGCTAGACATGATAAAGGTAATAATGTTGATATGGTTGATTACGAAGAAGAAGACTATGTTTTAAAATAGACAATGATTCTATTGTTATATGTATGATCGGTTGAGTGAAAATCGACATGCTTATAGATTCAGGTTGTAAACCTAGTCTTGTAACTGACAAAACATGGGAAAGGCTGAAAGGCAGTGGTATAAAGGTCAAGAATCAAATTAAGGACCCAAATAAAATACCCTTTTGCTTATGGCAGCAAGTTTCCCTTAAAAGTGAAAGGTTCATTTGAGGCTGAAATTGAAGCAAATGGGCGAAAAACTTATACTACCTTCTTTGTAATGAGAGCTGGAACAAGGGACTTGCTAAGGAAAGCGTCAGCACTGAAGTTGGGGTTATTACAAATGGGTATCGGCATTGACCAAGTGGAAAACTCAATTACGCATTACTGAAATTCAAGGATTTACTGTTACAGTTCCGATTGATTGATTCTGTGAAACCCGTTTTTCAACCATGTCGTAGAATGTCTATACTTTTAGAAAATAAATTAGATTATCATAGAACGTCTCTATAAGAATAAAAAGCTAAACACAGACCTTCATGTCACTAGTTTAATGTCTAAATAAAATAAAAACGGCATACTTTTCTATAAATTAGAGATTCCTTTACATTTTAATCATTTACTATCTCCTTATCTTCAAATTGTTTACATCACTTTAAGCGATTAATGTTTGATATCACGTGTGCATGTGCACTGGAGCTATTCCATCATCACCATCATTATCATTTTGAACAAAGCGGTAACACCTTTCCAAAATTAAGTATTGGATTTTTGTGTGCCTGATACTATAGAGGAACACCAGAGTTTTAAAGTCTTTTTAATTTTATAATGAAATAAAAACATCAAAGATTACATCGAATAGTAAACTCCACAACTTTTTACACTCTGTGGTTACAACGGGCATAACGTCATGGCAACCGGACCGGAAATGTGGTTCACAATTTGTCTTTTTTGCTATTTTATTTCTTACTAAACACTTAGATAATTTATTTGTAACAGCTATCCTAAAATTTGATGTAACTAAATAATTAATTAAACTAAAAACAAATTAGATTAAAGATGATAATTTAATCATTATTAAAATTAAAATGTTCCGTAAGTACTTGATAATATGTTTGATTTTTTTCAAAACTCACCTGCCGAAGCAACCAGCCCTGAAAATGGATGGCGCTGAAGCGTTTTGCCTATACACTACCGTTACGGGCATGTGCGACGTTCTTTGTGATGTCATTAAGCCGTAACGAGTAGGACGTGCGCGGCGGAGAGCGCAGAAGGGTCTGGGCGTGAGCCCGCCTGGAGCCTCCGTCGGTGCAGATCTTGGTGGTAGTAGCAAATACTCCAGCGAGGCCCTGGAGGACTGACGTGGAGAAGGGTTTCGCGTGAACAGTAGTTGCTCGCGAGTCAGTCGATCCTAAGCTCAAGGAGAAATCTTATGTCGATGTGGCGTGTTTATAATAATTTAATTATTATGATAAATAACGCCCTTTGAGCGAAAGGGAATCCGGTTCCTATTCCGGAACCCGGCAGCGGAACCGTTTCAATAATCGTTCCCTCGTTTTTACAGCGAGTGTTCGACGGGGTAACCCAAAGTGGCCTGAAGACGCCGCCGAGAGGTCCGGGAAGAGTTTTCTTTTCTGCCTGAGCGTTCGAGTTCCATGGAATCCTATAGAAGGGAGATATGGTTCGGAACGCGAAGAGCACCGCATTTGCGGCGGTGTCCGGATACTCTCTGCGGACCTTGAAAATTCAGGTGAGGGATGTACGTGGAGATGTCGCGCCGGTTCGTACCCATATCCGCAGCAGGTCTCCAAGGTGAAGAGCCTCTAGTCGATAGAATAATGTAGGTAAGGGAAGTCGGCAAATTGGATCCGTAACTTCGGAATAAGGATTGGCTCTGAGGACCGGGGCGTGTCGGGTTTGGACGGGAAGCGGATGCGGCCGGTGCCGGGCCTGGTCGATGCTCTTGCGCGTCAGCGTGAGGGCGGAATCCGGACCCGCGTTCCGGCCTTCCGCGGATCTTCCTAGCCGTAAGGCCGTGTCGGTTTCGTCTCGTGCGCGATTGATGCGGTTCTGTACGACCGCCGTTCAACGGTCAGCTCAGAACTGGCACGGACAAGGGGAATCCGACTGTCTAATTAAAACAAAGCATTGCGATGGCCCTCGCGGGTGTTGACGCAATGTGATTTCTGCCCAGTGCTCTGAATGTCAACGTGAAGAAATTCAAGCAAGCGCGGGTAAACGGCGGGAGTAACTATGACTCTCTTAATTTTAAGGTGGGAGAGTGATGTTCGCACACTCATAATGAGAAACCACCGTGGTGGTACCTTGTGGTGAACATAGTTCGCTGTCGAACGAGTGGAACCACCGGTGATGGGCACACCAGTTAATCCGCCAGAAGTGTTCCCTTGCCATAGTTTGGAATCAAGAGACACAGGAGAGACCAAAGGTGCCGAGGAGCGGGCACCCAGCACAGGGTTCAGTGCTAAAGGGGAACGTGGGAAGACCACAGTACATCAAGAGGTGCGGAAGAGCAGGCACCGAGCACGTGGGGCAGTGCACTATGGCAAGGACCATGCTTGGGTAACGAATAACTTTACCCGGCGTGCAGCGACGGTCTATGGTGAGACGCGACAGCGACTGCCTTCCCGGGGCTTGATTGCCAGGGTGGGGCGATTGCGTTGCGTTGTCCATCGTGGGCTAGAAGCGCACGCAAAGGTTCCGATCCGTGTGGGGCGGGCTAGGGAGGCGGTCACCACGAATAGCCGCCCAGCTGAACCTCATGGCGCAGGGACACCTTTTTTTTGACCGCCACAGGAGCTGTCTCCTAGGCGTGAATGTGTGATTACGACACATAAGCATGGAACACTAAGCCTAACGACTTATGGCAGGAACTGACTGTGCAAGCATAGATTGATGGATTGGTTCAGGGGTGGTGTTGAATGGACGGTCGGAATTCAATCTATGTTTCAAATGGGGCTGAATGATGTAACAGTTATAAAGCCTAACTCCTATCCTTGGCCATATATTGGCGCCATCACATAGTGAAAATAAGGGAGGAGGGGATAAAATACCAATATTTCCTGGCCGTGGCTCTCTACGACACCACCGTAGTTAGCAAGTCGTTTCCGGTATATATCCTGTCGAACGCAATTGGAAGCGCATAGGTTGAGGACTACCTATCTCAACGGTCCCATCGGGAGTCTCTGGGTGTTCCAGGACTCCAAGTCCAGCGGCGCCTCCGGGGGGGACCTCGCAACGGCCGCGGGCGCAACTGGGGTGAGGGGCTAGCAACTCCCACCTCGGGTTATTTATACGCTCCTAATGTAACATATGAAAAGAGACGCGGAACCGGCCTCCCACAGGAGTCGGGGGGGGCGCAAAACCCAAACCCCAGCAATGGTGTTGCGACCCGGCGAGATCCGGGAAACGACGCCTTGTTGTTCCGATGTCAGTTCTGTGAACGACTCTTCGGTTCACGGATCGGTTTAGGTGTGCACAAGAGGTGCGCCCATCCGATCGAGACCAATGCCGAAGCTGCTCCGGCACAGGTGAAACGGCGTTGGCGCGATGAGGAGGCAGACTTGTTGGCGAAGGCAGAGGCTAGTCTGGTGCGAAAGGGGTGCAGGCTCATCAACCAGGAGCTGCTGAAGGTGTTGCCCAATTTAGGGCGCACACTCGAAGCCATCAAAGGTAGACGCAGAGGTGAGGACCATAAGAGGAGGGTTCAGTTCTTTCTGGACCAGTCTCTGGATCCGTCCGATGAAGTAACATTACCTAGGCAAACAAACAGCAGTGGTGAAGTGACCTGTACCGACTTCAATCCTGGCGAAACCGAACCGGAAACTTCAGATGCCGTCCACGACGCGTCATCAGCTTGTTCCCGTGCATCCCTGACGCGACCAGAGGTACCGGATCTTGAGGGCGTAGTCGATGACCTGTTCAACAGAGTCGCGGCTAGGTCAACAAGGGGCTCCGGACGCGGAAGGCGGGCGCAGACGAGGCAAGGCTGTGTTTCAATGGAAACGACTTTGAACGCACGTAAGCGGCGCAGAATGGAATACGCTAGGGTGCAGGAACTGTATAGGAAATGCAAAGGGCGAGCAGCTGCCGAAATTATCGACGGACGAGCTCGGTCTGTTAGGCACGGTCTTGAGGAAATGGACGCCTATTGGCGTCCAATCTTTGAGACCGTGTCTGATGCACCGGGACCGGATGAGACTGCCTTACGCGGGTTGGTACGCGAAGAGCAGCATGATGATGGATCACCGTCCGTTGCGGGGCTGTGGGCGCCTATCACCCTTGAGGAGGTAAGGTCGTCACGAGTCGACAGCAAATCCTCTCCCGGCCCCGACGGCATTTTGCCGGGAGACTGGGCTGCAGTTCCTGCTGAGACCCAGGTATTACTATTCAATGCATGGCTGACACAAGGCGAAATACCAAACCGTCTCCGGCAATGCAGGACGGTTTTCGTGCCTAAGGTCGATGAGCCCCAGGGGCCTGGCGAGTATCGGCCGATCTCGATCGCGTCGGTACCCCTGAGGCACATGCACACGATCTTGGCGCGGAGACTTGAAAGCTCATGCCGTCTCAATGTTCAGCAGCGCGGATTTATTCGCGCGGATGGTACACTCGAAGCGACAGGTGTACTTGATGCTGTTCTTGATGATAGTAGGAGGAGGTTAAGGGAGTGTCACGTAGCAGTACTGGACTTTGCGAAAGCGTTCGATACGGTGTCCCACAAGGCACTGTTGAGAGTACTTCGCGGGAAAGGGCTGCCGGGTGCCTTCTGCTCCTATATTGCGAGGTTGTATGACACGGCCGAGACTGTCCTCGACGTGAATGGAGCCCGCAGTCCTTCAACTAGAGTCGGACAAGGTGTTCGTCAAGGTGATCCGTTGTCACCAGCGCTCTTTAACTTGGCGATGGACGTGATACTGGGCTCACTACCGAGAGAAGTAGGCTACAGGCTGGAGGGCGAAAAAGTCTCTTCCATTGCCTATGCCGATGACCTCGTCCTGTTAGCAGGGTCGGTAGTGGGCATGCAGTGTGCCATCGACCGAGTTTTAGAGTGCGGCAAGACGATGGGCCTTTTTGTTAGCCACGCTAAAAGCTCCGTCTTATCCATGGTGCCTGATGGGAAACGTAAGAAGGTGCATCACCTAAGTGCGAGAACTTTCCGTATGGGGAGGCGCTGGGTGAAGCAGACGGACTGCGTGGAACGTTGGCGCTATTTGGGTGTTGACTTCAAAGCTACTGGATGCGCAACGTTAGAGCATAATGTCAAACAGGCCTTAACCAACATCTCTAAGGCCCCCCTTAAGCCGCAGCAGCGACTTGACATTGTAAGGGGACACCTGATTCCGAGATTTCTCCACGGCTTTGTCCTAGGAAATATTTCAGATGACAGGTTAAGAATGCTCGACGTTCAGATCCGGAATGTCGTAAGGAAATGGTTGAGGCTACCACAGGACGTACCCGTAGCTTATTTCCATGCGGGAACCGCTGACGGCGGCTTAGCGATACCGTCCTTGAGAACCTGCGTTCCGGACCTCGTTGTTAAGAGATTCGGACGTTTGGAAACCTCGGTATGGGCGGCCGCGAGAGCTGCGTCGCGATCTGTAAAGATCCAGCGGAAGCTACGGTGGGCCAACGGGCAGGTCCTTAAGTTCAGCAAACCTGATCCTAAGACCGGGGAACCCAAGACATCGCTATTTTGGCGCGAGAAGCTGCACACTTCTGTAGACGGATTTGCCTTAAGGGAATCGTCGAACACCCCTGCATCTACTAGATGGATCAGGGAGCGAAGTTGTCAGATATCCGGTCGCGATTATGTGCAGTTCATACACGTGCATATAAACGCGCTGCCCTCCCGAGTGCGTAACTCGAGGGGTCGGCGCGGTTCGGGAGTTGAGTTGAACTGTCGTGCCGGTTGCATGTGCAGGGAGACTACAGCTCATACGATCCAGCAGTGCTTTCGTACTCACGGCGGCCGCATATTGCGCCATAATAAGGTAGCAGACGTCATAAGTTCCAGTATGGTCGAAAGGGGATGGAATGTTGTTCTAGAGCCAAAAATCAGGACCGCCATTGGTCTTAGGAAGCCCGACTTTGTCGCGTCAAAGGATGGCGTGGGTGTGATCGTGGACGCTCAAGTAGTGTCAGGTCAACCGGATCTGGACTTGCAACACCTGCAGAAGAAAACCAAGTATGGTTCTCATGTGGAGCTTGTCCAGAAGGTTGCGGACCTACTGGACCTTCCAGGTTCCGAGTGTGTCACGTCAACATCCTGTACGCTGTCATGGCGCGGTGTTTGGAGCCGTAAATCCTATAAGGAGTTACGGGCTCTCGGACTACCTGAGACAGTAATGCAGCTTGTACCAACATTGGTCTTACGAGGGTCTCATATGAACTGGACTAGGTTCAACCAGATGACGTAGCCGGGACCCTGCCGGCTGCAACACCTTGGTCTAGGGGTACTGTGGAGTTTGGGCTGACGTCGTGCCCAGGGCGGTGATCCCACAAAATTGATGATTTTCCCTATGCTGGAACTCTCACCGTCCGTTTACCATCAACGGCGAAATGTACATAGCCGGCTAGTTAGGAGGGACATGTGGGGACCTCGGCTGGAACAATCCATGATGATTAAACATCACTCGACGCGGATATGTGCGTAACTTAGCCAAATGCCTCGTCATCTAATTAGTGACGCGCATGAATGGATTAACGAGATTCCCACTGTCCCTATCTACTCCCTTCGGGGCTTGGTATTGTGTTGTCTGTGCCAAGAATATGCGATCTTCTATGCGAGTTTAATGCGATCCGTGCTACATAGTGAAATATATCGAATGTGTGTTCCGAATCGAGATAATATTTGATATATTCTTTTGGTAATTGTGCGGTAGTGCTTACGTGCATTCTAGGGCCCTAGTTGGATAACCTGGGTGCGCCCGGGCGCGGCCGCGCGAGTGCCTTAAGTGAAGTGCTTTAAAGGAAAAGGGACCTTTCTAGAGAAATAGACTCTTTTAGAGAAATTGACTCTTTTAATGAGATTTATCTCATCGTTTTATAAACTCTTATTGTGTATATAAATATTCGCGTACTATTGGTGCCACAACTTAATTCAAGTCTTAGCTGCAGACCTCCTCGTGGTCGAAGGGGGGCAACGACTTTAAGGCAGAACGCTTGAAAAGCGAAACATAAGAATCCTTAAAACGGCTAACGTGCAGTGAAAATGATGATGGAAGACAGTGTAAATCTCGTAGCTTCTGGCGCAAGTCAGGAGCTTGGCGAAGCTATAGAAGTCATGCGCTCAATCATACACGGCTTAACAAGCTCAAAACTGAACAAATCCGATACAAAGCTCTTGCTTGAGGCTCTTGAAGCAATTAATAAATGTGCGACTGACATCCGCATAGAAAAAGAGGTATCTGCGGAAAGAACCGTCATTCTTGAAACAATTAAAAGTCTTATGAGCGATAAAACCTTAGACAAGCAAGATGGAAGACCAGAGGAGAGCACTTGGGCAAGCGTTGTTAAGAAGGTGAAGCCAAAAAAGCTTCCCGCGGTCACCTGGAGACCGCAAAACGTTGTCACCGTAAGAAGTACCACGGAACAAACAAGCGACCAAATTGAAAATATAATCAAAGAGACTATCAAGCCAGCAGAGGCTAAATTGCATATTAAAAGTGTGAAAAAGACCAAAAAGGGGCTAGTGGTCGTTGAAACGGCAAGCGAAATAGACAAAGAATTACTCATGCAAAATAGCGGCCTTCAGGATAAGGGACTGACTATGGAGTCCCCTAAAAAACGAAACCCTAAAATGATCATATACGGCGTGGACGCTGAATTGAATGGAGACAAAATACTCGAGAACCTGTACCAACAGAATATCGAGGACTGTGGCCTGTACCAAACTGTGGATGATTTTAAAAAGGATATCAGCTTGACCTTCATTATGAAAACAAAAAAGACCGATAGCGTCAATTGCGTAATACAGTGCGACGCAAAAATAAGAGAAACACTGAAAAACAAGAAAAGAGTTTATATCGAATGGCGCTCGTGTAGTGTGGCAGACTACATCGTAGCAACAAGATGCTTTAATTGCAACGCCTTCGGGCATATCAGCAAGCACTGTAAGGAAAAAGAGATATGTGGCCACTGCGCCAAAGAAGGTCACGGATATAGCAAATGTCCTAACAAAGAGCAGGAAGCAGTATGCTGCAACTGCAGAAAGGTCAAAAAACCGCACGGTCATAGTACAAGGGATAAAAACTGTCCGGCGTACAAAAACGCAATAAATCGAGTCATCAAGAGTACTGAATACATAAGTGAAACTCCAAAAAACTAGTAACGGAAAACAGTGAGAATTACAGCAGTCTAATCAACAAAACCCTGATGCAAAGCGAAAACATTAGTTCAATAAAGATAGCGCAAATAAACATGGACAGATCCAAAATTGTTACAGCTGAAATTAGGAACAAGTGTATTGAACAAAACATAGACATTATATGTGCACAGGAACCGTACAATCATCAAAGGCAAATAACTGGTTTTTCCATAGTGAACAACCGCATACTGGGCGAAAGTAAAGATGAAACCGGCACATGGGCCGCAATAATATTACTTAATAAAGAAATGGACTGCATGAAACTAACGCACCTAAGCAATTCCCACTGCATATGTGCAGAAATTAAAACAAAGGTTGGTAAGTTCTACCTAATAAGCGCATATTTTCAGTTTAGTGATGACATAAACACCCACTTAAACCACATTAGTAGTATACTCCAGACACTAAATGGAGAAAACGTTGTAATCTGTACAGACTGTAATGCCAAGTCAACTATATGGCATAACCCAGAAACCGACACCAAGGGTAAACTACTCGAGAACCTAATCAGTCAATATAATCTAAATGTATGCAATGAACAAAGCATTTACAAAACATATAGCAGACATGGCGAAAGTAATATAGATGTCACACTGGCTACGCCAAATATAGCCAACAAGCTGCGCAAGTGGACAGTTCACCCTCACTGGACAACAAGTTCTCACAGAACTATTACGTTCGAAATAGTTGATAAATATGTGCCTAAGGATACCTTCCAACAAAGTGAAAGATACATGACAAAAAAAGCTAACTGGGAAAAATTAAACACTATGCTGCAGGCAGAGCTTACAAGAATAGAATTACAGCTACAAGACAAACAAGACATAAATAGCACAGTCGATCTTCTAACCAAGATTGTAACACAGTGCTGTGATAAATGCATCCCAAAAAGGAAAGCTAAACAAAAGGCAGTAGTATGGTGGAACGATTATCTAGAAAGACAAAGGCAAAAAGTCTATAAGGCTCGAGACTCATACCTAAGGGAACATGCAATCGATCTCAGGGAAACCCTAAGGAATGATTACAGGGTAATCAGAAACAAATATAATGACGAAGTAAGAGAGGCGAAACAGTCTAGTTTTGAAAAATTTGTGATAGAACATGGTAACTCAGATCCCTGGGGTTTAGTATACAAATTCCAAACTAATAAGATGTGCTCACAATTGGTTACCAGTTCAATAAGAACGGATGGCCAATATTCCAATAACTGGAATGACTCTATGGAAGCACTAATAAATGCTCTTCTCCCTGATGATGAAGAACACACTGACACAGAAAGCCAAAGTTTAATAAGAAACGAGTCATACCAATATGTAAGCAGTCATAACACAGAGCCATTCACTACAGACGAGGTTTTTGAAGTTTTCAGAAAGCTCAAGAAAAACAAAGCGCCTGGTATAGATAATATAAATGCAGAGATATTAGTTAACTGTGCTAATAATCTAGTTGTCCCAATTACTCAAATATATAACGCCTGCCTAGAGCATGGTGTGTTTCCAAACCTATGGAAAAAAGGCACAATGATCATCCTAGCAAAAGCTGGAGATAGAGACATGGCTGAGGCCAAGTCATATAGACCAATAATGTTGCTTTCTGCGCTCGGCAAAGCGCTAGAAAAATTAATTATAACTAAAGGGCTAAAAAATATTATAAGCTCAATAAGCGATAATCAATATGGGTTCAGACCACAAAGGTCAACGGAAGATGCTGTCAACGAGCTACTTACAAGAGTAGAAGCCGCAGAAACCAAGTACGTAATGGGATTATTCATAGACATATCCGGAGCCTTCGACAACCTGTGGTGGCCCAGCATAATGCAAACACTAAAAGACAGAAACTGCGACCAGAACATATACTTCCTCATTAGAGATTATTTTAACGATCGGCAAGCCGTAAGGTTATCCAACTATAGCGCGATAGAAAAAGTAATAACTAAAGGTTGCCCACAGGGTTCAGTATTCGGTCCATGTACTTGGAATCTAGTCTTTGACGGATGCATGGACGAAGAGGAAAGTGAGATAGCATATGCCGATGACAAAGTCATCTTAATAAAAGGCAATAGCAGATTAGAATTAGAATCAAAAGTACAAAATGTTATAGATAAAATGCTAAATTGGTGCAATGAAAATAAGATGGCTTTGTCACCGACAAAGACTGTAATGATGATGTTGAAAGGCAAGCTAGATTCAAACAGACCACCACGAGCCAAGGTCCAAGATAGTCAGATTAGAATGGTCAAGGCGACCAAATACCTAGGTGTAACCTTCACAGAAAGAATGGGCATAAGTAAACATGTGGATGAAATATGCGATAAGAGTAAGAAGCTGTACCATGCGTTAGCTAAAGTCTCCCGGGCTAACTGGGGACTTAAGTCAGAAGCACTTAGAATATTATACAAAGGAGCGGTTGAGTCGGTATTAACGTACGCGGCCTCAACGTGGGGAAGAAGGCTCAATGTCAAACACAAAGGGCACCTTGCCAGTGCACAAAGAAATATGCTCATCAGGATGACTGGTGCCTATAGGACCACATCAACTGATGCTGTCTGTGTGATAGCAGGAATAATTCCTATTGATTTAATAATTAATGAAAGAATATTGGCATTTAATCATAAAAAGGGTGTCGAGCAAAACGTTGGAGACATAATAATAAAAACAGATCTCACCAAAAGCGAACTTAAAAGTATAGTGAGAAAGACAAGCATAGTTGAGTGGCAAAAGAGATGGGAGCAATCAACAAAAGGCCGGCAAACATACAGCTTCTTCCCCAACATTGAGGAAAGGCTAAGCATAGACAAAGTTCAAATAGAAGGCCCGCTGGTACAGTTTCTTACTGGCCACGGAGACTTTGAAAGTTACCTGTATGAGAGAAAAATAAGTCAAAATGACCAGTGTCTGTGTGGTGGTACAGACAAGCCGGACCATATTGTTTTCGAGTGTGGCTTATATAGCGGCGCTCGAGAGGAATTAATCGAGAAATGTAGAGAAAGTAATTATAACTGGCCAGTGGCAAAAACAGTATTAGTAAGTGATAAAATATTGGTGGCTTTCAAGGCGTTCTGTAAAAGGTGCCTTTCAAGGCGTTCTGTAAAAGGTGCCTGAATGAGAAGACAGAAAGAAGGAATATTGTAAATAATGTAAATTAGAGTAGGTGTATCGTCACCTCCTCGAGGTCAGGGACGGAAACGAATTGAAGGTCACTCGAGGTTGATTAACACTTGTGTTAAACGACCTAGCCGAGCAACAAAAACCCTTCATACGGCCAAGACGATACGATAGTAGCGCATATGTGAGATGTAAGAAAGAGAAAGTTATAGAAAGACAACACAATAAGAAGTCAATACAATTTCTTAAGAAATTATTAATGTAACACAAGTGATTGTTGAAGTTCTATAATAGAATGAAAGAGTGTAATAAAATCTGGGCATAGGCATTGCCTCCCCAAGATAGTATGATAGAAGGAAGAGCATGAATGAATGTCCCTATCTACTATCTAGCGAAACCACAGCCAAGGGAACGGGCTTGGGAGAATCAGCGGGGAAAGAAGACCCTGTTGAGCTTGACTCTAGTCTGGCATTGTAAGGAGACATGAGAGGTGTAGCATAAGTGGGAGATCGTTCGCGCGATCGTCGCTGAAAAACCACTACTTTCATTGTTTCATTACTTACTCGGTTGGGCGGAATCGGTGCGCGGTCGATTATATCGGCGGGCGCACTGTTTTTCGTTCCAAGCGTGCAGAGTGGCGACGTGGCGGCAACGCTCGTCGCCGTACAACTCCCGCGTGATCCGGTTCGAGGACACTGCCAGGCGGGTAGTTTGACTGGGGCGGTACATCTGTCAAAGAATAACGCAGGTGTCCTAAGGCCAGCTCAGCGAGGACAGAAACCTCGCGTGGAGCAAAAGGGCAAAAGCTGGCTTGATCCAGATGTTCAGTACGCATAGGGACTGCGAAAGCACGGCCTATCGATCCTTTAGTATAAAGAGTTTTTAGCAAGAGGTGCCAGAAAAGTTACCACAGGGATAACTGGCTTGTGGCAGCCAAGCGTTCATAGCGACGTTGCTTTTTGATCCTTCGATGTCGGCTCTTCCTATCATTGCGAAGCAAAATTCGCCAAGCGTTGGATTGTTCACCCATCAAAAGGGAACGTGAGCTGGGTTTAGACCGTCGTGAGACAGGTTAGTTTTACCCTACTGATGGCTTGTCGTTGCGATAGTAATACTGCTCAGTACGAGAGGAACCGCAGTTTCGGACATTTGGTTCATGCACTCGGCCGAGCGGCCGGTGGTGCGAAGCTACCATCCGCGGGATTATGCCTGAACGCCTCTAAGGCCGAAGCCAGCCTAGCCGAATCCGGCAAGGATATGCTCACTGTGGAGCCCCGAGAGTCGGGAGGCTCTAAACAATGTGACTTTACTAGTCGCGCTTCACATAGTGAGGTGCGACGTCGAAGCCCATTTGGATCACGGAGATCGATGCTGTCCGTTTAACGCGTGCATCACGGCTCCGAAGGTCCGAATATACCTCAGTTCGATGTCGGGGCTCGGAATAGTCTGTAGACGACTTCCGTTCCTGGCGGGGTGTTGTGCTCGGTAGAGCAGCGTCGTGCTGCGATCTGTTGAGACTCAGCCCTACGCCAGGTGATTCGTCCGTGGACGATGACTTGATGATATACGACATGTTGTTGTTGTCGTTTTTATATTTTTCGACAATATAATTTCACGAACGTATACTTAGTTCGTAATATTTTCAAAGATATTGTTAAAAAAAAAAAAAACACGAACACTCACACAAGTTAGTAGTTAATATTTATAACAGACATACTTACTTACACATTATACACGAACGTATAGCGAACGTGATACATATAGATATTATACAATACACGAACATATCCGTTCAACCAATAACAATATTCTTTTCTATATTTTTGTATCATTTTTACATATTAATATGTTTAATAATGTAAAACATTATTCTATTTAACTATTTAAACGTCGCTATTATAATAAAACTGTATATTTTCGCTAAGTATATGAGAAAATTAGAAATATGTTTATTAATACACGAACGTATGCGTTTAACAAATTTCGTTTATCTTAAATAAATCCCTCCTCCCTTTATACAAATTATATTAAATTATATATTTTATTATTCATTTTAACTGTTAACAATTAATTATTAATAATTTTACAATCAATTATTCCTTTTTTTATGCTGAATTAACAAATTTAAAAATTAATACATGAACATATACTAGCTCTTAATACATGAACGTATACAAACTCTTAATACACGAAGTTATACCGAACGAAAAATTATGTTTAATTGAATTCCCTACACCCCTGCGCCTCCTCTTCTTCTTCCGCCTTAAAATATTGGCCTCAAATGAATGGCTGATATTCTGAACGGATTGCGGATCAGTCGAACAGAGGGGAAAAATATTAAGCAACGAATATATACTAATCGGTTACTGGTCGCACACACCGTCGGAACTATTTTCCAAAGATAAAACAGGGAAAAGACAATAAAGGATGCGTTAAAATCTAATCGATTAGTGAGTCGAGCGAGAGATGGAGACAAAATAAAAATAAAAAAGAGTACAGAGATCAGAAACGAATTTTTTTTTTTGAGTCAGCGAGAGAAAAGCAAGGGCAAAAGCTTATTAAATAAATTGGCACAAAATTTCAAGCCAACTCGGTTTATATAGAAAGTATCAAAGCAGAAGATTGAAAAAAAATGATGAAACAGGACAATCTTATCCAAGAAATGTCGTTTATTTTAAAAAAGGTGAAAGGGAAATGGAAGGCTCTAGTTCAGGAAAAGAGAATTAAGAAGTTGAAAAAGTTCAGATTATAAAATAGGAGTGTTATTGTATTTTGTGTATAATAATATGTTGATTTGGTTATTGTAGTATATGTGAGTGAGAGCCAATAATACACTACAGTTATGTTGAGTAAGTACCTACTTAACATAAAAATATGATAATAAACATATGGTATTTGTTAATTCTGTTTTGTAGATTGTTCACTTGTTAAATCAATAAAAGTTTTGATAAGGAAGGGATGTAGTGTATGCGACTATTTACCCTGTTACCTGCACAGACAAACACTGTCTCGTGCGCACCACGCCATAGACACGAGAGCCATGGGCGAGAGTGGGCGTGTCGGGAGTCTGTCCGTTAAGTGCGTGTACGAGCCTGTGAAATACCCTATCATTACTTTGGGACTGGTTTTACAGCTTATTATCTATTTTAACGAAAATTCTTCCTCTTTTAAATGACTCTCAGCTCTCAGACCACTTCAGGTCTCAACTAACTCAGCTTTTGATGCCTTTTAACATTCTCGTTTCCCAGAATAGTTCAATGGAACTGTCGTAGCATTAAACATAAAAAATCGGAACTTATATATTTAGTAAATAAATACGATGCTTCCATTCAGCAGGACATACCAATGAAGCCTTGGTTTTATAAATTTAGAGAAGCTAATAAAACATCTACATCAGTTGTGTGTAGATTGAGGTTAGGTCATGCTTGTACCAACGTTCATCTTGCTAAATTACGGATCAAAGACAGCTCGATGTGTGAGTGTGGTTTGGATGAAGGTTCCCCTGATCATATTTTTTTCCAATGTCCGTTAATGCGCTCTTCATTCTATGATTACATTCCCTCTCGTATACCCCGTCCTGTTAATTTTAATAATATCCTTACGTATTCTAATTCACCGTTTATATATGTTTTATGTAACTATATAGAGATAAACAACATAAAACTGTAATGGTTTTGTCATTTTAATTCTTTGTTCTTGTTTATATTCTTATATTAATACCTTTTTAGTACAGCACAGATTATCACGTATTTATGTATAACAACAAATTTTGATTACCTTGCTCGTCTACTAAAAGTACTGTTTTAACTGGTCATTGGCGTAATCTTAGAATCGCCATTTAAAAAAAAAAAAAAAATACTGAAAATGACGTCACAGGCACAATGCCATCTGTTGTCAAATTTGTAAGTTAAAATAAATGACATCGCTTATTTCATCATAACAGCCCATTAATGTCCCACTGCAAGGACGCGCCTCCTCCCGTGACGGAGAGATACTTGGCCTACTAATACCACGCAGGTCAGTCGGATTGGTATAGGGTTTAATTTCAAGTTTTCCTTCATTTTTATTTCGTAAAGATAATATTCACCGATAGTCCCCTAGTCGGTTTTACGCCACCCATGGGATGAGATGGGTAGGTGACATATTGTATTCTTACTCCGTCACCACACGGATAATCGCTAATTAATTATGAATGAATACATTTGCACGCTACGTTATGGTGCGGCAGAATTACCTGCCTCGGTGGCGCGGCGGTCGCATTACATGGCTGGCGTGCATGAGGTCGCGGGTTCGATTCCCATGGAGGACAATTGTGATACACAAACTATTGTCCTTAGTCTGGATGTTCTTTGTGTCCGTTAAATTGATATTTTTAAAGGCTAGTGTGGGATTTGTCTTTTGTAAAAAAAATGCTGAAATAACTTATTGTACCTAACACCTTTTTACCATCTAGCAAAAAATATTTGACTAAACTTAGACTCGACTATATTATTATTGTAGATAAACTGCGTGCAGTATTTTTGAATTACTTAATACATAAAATAAACACAAACACTTTGAATAATAATTTAATGTTTTGTGATTGTATTTCTATATTTTATTGTCAGTTTTGTATTTTTTAATGTTGACAAATAGCAATAAATAAAAATAATTTTATATAATTAATAAAATGATTTTATAAAGAAAAACGTGTTACTTATTATGTTGTCTGTTATATTATACCTATATATTATTAATTATTAAATAGTTATTTAGGTGTGTTATAATTGCAGTTATAATAAGATTGTGAGATAAGGAATGTTATTTTAATTCAATTTAATATTTATGATTAAGTATAGATATAGTTTAACTTTAAAAAATGAAGTTGGTACGCCAATATTAGCAATACAGGAAAAGACTATTTATTTTTGTCTAGTCTACGTAGGACCCGTCGATAGGGTAATTAGTGGTTTCTTGTTCATCGATCATTCTATTTATTGAAAAATAAAGTTTACTTTCCACTTGTATATTCGACAGTATTTTTTTATTAATCTCATATGCCTGACTATTGCGAGGAGTTAAAATGGTTAATAATTTTTTTCTGGGCTTTCTAGCGATAATTTTTCTTTCATTTTAACCAACCTAACAAAATAACCTACGTTAGATTTCATAACTAAATCACTACCTTAAACTTAAAAATTCTAATTTCTCCCGTTTTACCAATATTTTCATTCACTGCTGTAGCGTGATGAAAAGTATAGGCCGTTTTACCTAACAGACGCTTCAAAGCTCTAAAAAAATAGTTTACATTTTTTAAACGCCTGATGAAATTATAATATCAATGTTCATTGCAATGTTTATATTTTATGTATATAAAATTCTTAAAGGGTAAAACATTTTATTGTCAATAATTTTTTTCAGGGCTTTCAAGCGATCATTTTTCTTTCTTTCTTGCTTTTTACCATACCTAACAAAATAACCTAAGTTACATGTCCTACCTTAATAACTACCTAAAACTTAAAAATTCTAATTTCTTCCGTTTTACCAACATTTTCCTTCACTGCTCTGCTCCTATTGATTGTACCGTGATGAAAAGTATACTATAACCTGACCAGGAGTATGAAGAATAATTGTACCAAGTTTCATCAATATCCGTCAAGTAGTTTTTGTTTCTATAACGAACATACAGACAGACAGACAGACAGACAAAAATTGTACTGATTGCATTTTTGGCATCAGTATCGATCACTAATCACACCCTGATAGTTATTTTGAGAATATATTTCAAGAGTAGAGTAGACTGTAGAGAAGTCAATTCTGTAATTGACTTCTCTACAGATTTATTATATGTATAGATTTGTACAAAGGCGGACTTAATGCCTAAGGCATTCTCTTCCAGTCAACCTTGGGTGATGCAGAGATAAATGTGGTAGGTGTTAAATCATATAAATGAGAAAAAAATCATCTAAAATACTTATACTGCTTAATAAACTACATACATACATACCTAACCAATTTATACACAAATAAACAGCAAATAAATATTTACCCAATAAGTATAAACATATATAAATAAATATAGTCCAATGATCTAATATACAGTTTTGCTAAGGTTTGTTCAGCAGAAGACGACGCACTCTAAATTTAAATATTTGACGAGTAGTTGACATCCTGATTTCCTGAGGCAGGGCATTCCAGAGAAGAATAGACTGAACTGGGAAAGAGGAATGAATAAAGTCAGAGTTATGAGAGGGACATGATAGCAGAAGGTTATTAGAGGATCGCAGATTGAGGTTGTGAGTAGAACAAAGGTACTGAAAGTAGGGAGCCAAATACGCAGGAGGAGTAGGAGAAGTAAGGAAAGAGTAAAGAGTAGTGAGAGCACGCATGCTGCGTCGCTGACGAATGGACAGCCATTGCAGCTCAGAGCGAAAATCAGACACGTGATCATACTTACGAAGATTGTATATAAAACGAATGCAGTTATTGAGAAGCCGGTCGAGTTTGTTGAGAAGATCTGCATTCGGGTCATAGTAGCACACATCACCATAGTCAATTATAGGAAAAATTAAAGTCTGCACAAGCATTGCTTTGGTTTGCGTAGAAAGAAAATTTTTTAAACGGTAAAAGGCTCGCAAAATACCAGTTACTTTATTGCACAAGTTAATCACTTGAGTGTGCCGGCTTCTTGTTGGCTTGCTCCTATTTTATTAATCTGCATCTCCGTTACTCCAGCGTGTGCTTGCGTATCTGCTTGCCTTCACCGTCGATTCTCGGATTTATCAATAACAGATAACAGCTACTTGATACAATTTGGAAAAGGTCTATTTAAGATGATGAATATCTACTTCGTTAGCTCGACATGTTTTACAAAAATAATGCATGTTATTTTTCTGCACGAAAAAAGGTAGGTACACGTCATTCACTTTCTGAAGTTGACATTGTTTTGCTTTGAGGTGGCATGATAGATGTCAAAGTCGTTGTGTCAGTCAGTATTTAGCTGGAAATTGGATAAAATTTATAATAAAACACAGTTCTGGTTCCACTTCTTATAAGAAACTGTTTAGTTAGAGAAATGAAATATCAATTTTTATTACTTCTAATTACTATACTAACGTATTATGAAGGGCAAGCACAAACACGATCAAAAGGGGCAAGTAATAATGATGTTACAAATCACCGGCTTTTCTTAGAAAAATACATTAAAGATAGATTATTTGTTAATTTAATTTGTAAATGCATTGTAGGCTTACAAGATTCCAATTTGCCTGCAATTATAGAAATTGTATTTTATTATTTTAAAAACTGACTATTTTTATGATAAGACTGTGTATGTAGTCGTTCGTATGTTTCTATTCTTATTATATTGTCTAACATAAATCTTTATTACATTACAGCTTGAAGAGAAAGTGCAACAGCTGACAGACTTAACAACAAAAAAGTCAATAGTTACATTAAATATAAATAAATTTAAGGAATATGTAAAATCACCACCTAAGGACTACTCTTTCATCATAATGTTCACAGCAATGGCGCCTTCAAGACGCTGTGCTATCTGTCAACATGTTTATGATGAATATTTGATTATTGCCAATTCGTTCAGATTCTCTCCTGCGTATAATAACAAGTTGTATTTTGGTATAGTTGATTTTGATGATGGCTCAGATATCTTCCAAATGGTAAGCAGTCTTGTATCTACTTGAAGATTTATAACAACATACTTAAAATGTGTAGAATTTTTTGCTGAATTAATTAATAAGAGTAGTGAGTGGTGCATTTAGTGTGTATGGCATGGCCTGAAACCTGTATAGTTATATTGCTCTCATAGCTAAGTGAATATTACTTTATACTGTATAGTATTCTATAGAAAGAATCTAAACATAATCTAAAGAATCCTCTATCTGATGTAAAAAAAATGTATTCAGCAGAAATGCTTGATCTTTTATCTCAATCTGTCTTTGACACACTAAATTGGGGTAGAGATGGCAACAGAAAGTAAGTTTTGATTACACTTTTTAATTAAGTCAACTTTTGGCTAATCAAAGAAGACCTTCATAGAAATCTGATGTCTAAAAATATATGTTTCGCTTCGTACCAAGACCTTACGAATGGAGTCTATAGTTTTTAACATTAAAAAATAAATAAAAAATTCATCTGTACATTTATACATAAAATTTTAATGTAAAGTAACATTTGAGTATAATACAATTTCAGCTGCGTCTTAACACGGCTCCGGTTATAATGCACTTCCCAGCCAAAGGCAAGCCTAAACCTGCAGACACAATGGACTTTGAGAGAACAGGCATTCATGCTGAAGCCATGGCCAAGTGGATTCAAGAACGAACTGATAATCAGGTAATTTGTTTTCACTATTTAAGTTGCTTTAACGGAATGTCTGCTATTATTACAGGTTTCATGGACTTAATAAAAAAAGGTGTCCGCAGTAAAGAGCGGATTAGCATTTTTAGGCCTTCTGTTAAGTGATTTGCTGTACTAGGCTGTGCTCAGCTTGACAATAATGTAATATTTTGCACAATGCAGTCCACCTAACAGAGATTTTGGGGCTTTCATTGAGGTCATAGACCAATTTCTTAGAGTTGTATCACGTAAAGCTGGGTACTTAGTTAACAGAGTAGCATGTAATGTGTCAGATACTGTATCAGCTTGCAAGTGGGCACAGTTCGTTCACTATCCATTGTGAGCCGCCTTTGTGTTCAGAGTGATACGGTCGCTCTGCGGGTCTCTACGAATCTACTATGCTATAGGTATAGGTTCTATATATGCCATAGGTTCTGCTATGACCATCTGGGTGAGCTGGACTTAGCTTTTCTAGCCTAGATCTTTGGTTGCTGCTTTAAAGCTGATGGACGCGTGTGGTGAGATGCCAGTAGCTTCAGTTTGTCAGTTGTTCTCACCACTTATTATATAGATACAGGTTATTGACTTTATATAAATCGTCGTTATGTCCTACCAATCACAAACGTAAGACGAGTTTTACGAATCACAAGACAGTAAACAATCACGCCACTACGACGGCACGGAAAATAGGTGCGATTGTGCGTAGGTTACGTTATAAGTATGACCGGTTGCTTATGGCCGTTCTACACATGAACCTCGAGTTGCTGTCCATCCGGCAACCCATGAAACTCTGTTCCCGTCGCTACATTGAAACGGCTTTTACACAGCCCTACCAACTAGTAGTTGAGGCGTCCCGGATACATCCCCTCCAGATTATCTAAGATTCGTTGACCTAGACATTCTCTCGAAATACCGAACAATAGGATCACGATCGCTCAACGGAGACCATACACAACTCATCACAACACGCGATTCCGTCCTCGCCGTCGAGGGCGAAACACGCGCCGCGTACGCTTCTAGAAGGCGTGCCCTGTTAGTCAGTGACGGTCTAGGCCGAGGTTCGTACCCCACATCGGGTGACCCTGAGGCACGTCACACGTAAATGTCTTTGGTTGAGGGCCATCCGATTTACCATAGCCTGTGTGAAGTAGACTGAACTACTCGCCCTCAACTAAAAAAAATCGTTCTTATACACGGGCGCACAGTGGTTCGATCCCATACAAAGGGTCGGACGTAGGATATGCAAAAATGTTATGTCGTAATTTCAAATAACTGAATATGCCGTCGGGTAGATATATTATAGACTAATAAATTCTAGCAGTACGAATTTCAAAGATACACTTTCACCATGTTAAAATCGAATAAAACTGTTTCTAATGTATGGGAAATGACCTTTAGACATGAATATCTTTTGATTTTGGTCCGTTTTCGTTCTGGTTTTTTTATGGTAGTATCTCACCATAATTTGTAACATTTTTGCCAAAGACACATAGTGCTACTTTTGTGCACTTTTTGAGATATTAAATAAAGTATATAAAATAGGAAAGAAATTGTCTAAGTAAACGTTGAATGTACTGAATGTATTATAATTAATATAAAATAATAACAACAATATTAAAAGCAAATTTTAATTAGTTTTAAGTAAATTATTAATATTATTACACGTTAAAATCGATAAAAAAGAACTTTATCGTTATTTGTCCTATTGAGGCGGGAACATTACAAAGGCGTTACCACTATTTCCAAGAATTGCACGTGTGCTAAAATGTGTGTTAAAATCGATAAAAAAAACTTTATTTTCCAAAATCGTTATTTGTCTTATTGAGGCGGGAGACGTGTGCAATAGACTTTAGTAACAACTTATTAAGTACCTATTAAAGTACTCATAAAACCTGTTTCAGGGCCTATTCATGTATGTAGTAACAATAGGATTTTGATAATATCGTAACCGAATTCTATAATAATACGTTGTGCGATTAGCACAGGTTTTATGAGTACCTTAATAGGTACTTAATAAGTTGTTACTAAAGTCTATTGCACACGTCTCCCGCCTCAATAAGACAAATAACGATTTTGGAAAATAAAGTTTTTTTTATCGATTTTAACGTGTAATAATTTTAATAATTTACTTAAAACTAATTAAAATTTGCTTTTAATATTGTTGTTATTATTTTATATTAATTATAATACATTCAGTACATTCAACGTTTACTTAGACAATTTCTTTCCTATTTTATATACTTTATTTAATATCTCAAAAAGTGCACAAAAGTAGCACTATGTGTCTTTGGCAAAAATGTTACAAATTATGGTGAGATACTACCATAAAAAACCAGAACGAAAACGGACCAAAATCAAAAGATATTCATGTCTAAAGGTCATTTCCCATACATTAGAAACAGTTTTATTCGATTTTAACATGGTGAAAGTGTAGCCTTGAAATTCGTACTGCTAGAATTTATTAGTCTATAATATATCTACCCGACGGCATATTCAGTTATTTGAAATTACGACATAACATTTTTGCATATCCTACGTCCGACCCTTTGTATAGGATCGAACCACTGTGGGGCGCGGCGCTGTAGAGGACGGACATCGATCTGGCTGCGTATGGTTCGGTGCGGACGGCGTGCGCGAAGATGAATGGAAACTCGAATACGAAGAATACTTGCTTCCTAGTTCTAACAGAAGTTTCAACACTGATAAATTTTTCTATACAGGGTTACAGGAAAAGTCGTGCTAGATCCGTTAAGGGCGTGGAGAACCCATCATTCCTGACTTATTTTACTATGAAACACCCTACCCTAAACTTAACCTTTTTCGAGATATTCGACTTTTAATTTTTTTATGAAAAATTGCCGATTCTTAGGCTACTTTTATTTTTTATTTTTTTGTGTATCCATATATTATTATTATTGCATTTTTACATGGGTAATAAGATGCTTTAGGACGTCAATAATTAAAATAGTGCATAAGTTAATTGAATGGACCGTAGTAGACAAGTAAAGGTTAAGAAAAACAAGCAAATATTGGAAAGTTTATTTTTCTCTAAGCCATAACTAAAAAAACATTATGGGAATTGTTCAGCAGATGTTCTTCTAAATATCTACGTTTCATCAGCTATCTAACGAAGTATAACAATCTAGGATTTGTATAACATTTCGTGGAAAAAAAGTCGTTTAGACGCTCCAGGTTCAAGTTGAAACCAGACAAAGTAAAGATTTATGTAGGTGCGAATGAAAGAAAAAATATGGGAATCCAACAGGGGGTATTGTTTTGGTTGTCAGTCTGCTTTTGTGCTTCGTACATAGTAGATGTGATATCGTTTTGCTCTTTTTCTTTACTTGGCTGTGATTCTGGACTATTTCTTCTGATTTGTGACTATTGTGCTTGTTAACCGGACTCTGATTTATACCTGTGATACGGAAGTGTTGAAGATGACGTCCTACACACCTGAGGAATATGCTGATATGCTTATTGGTTACGGATACTGCCGTTGTGTGTCTGCGCAAGCTCGCAATGAATACATAACTCGCTACCCTGGTCGTCGAGTACCGGATGTGGCCGTTTTTGACAGAGTTTATCGAGCCGAATCCAGTTTCGTCTGTAGAAGACTTAAGAGAAAGGATTGTGGATGCAGCAAACAAAATAAGGATCACGTTGACCATTAGAGTAGTGAAGACTGGTCTCCGTAGAAGGATGCGACAATGTGTCAGAAATAGAGGCGGCCATGTTGAACATGACCTGTAAACAATAAAAACTTTTGAGAAAACCTCAATAAATAACATTTCATGCTCACGTATTGTTTTATTTTACTATTTAGGGCTAAGTAATAATTTTCTTTCTTCTTCTCTGTCGCCTATAAAACTAACTTTTTTTTCACGAAATGTTATACAAACCCTAGATTGTTATACCTCGTTAGATAGCTGATGAAACGTAGATATTTAGAAGAACATCTGCTGAACAATTCCTATAATGTTTTTTTTAGTTATGGCTTAGAGAAAAATAAACTTTCCAATATTTGCTTGTTTTTCTTAACCTTTACTTGTCTACTACGGTCCATTCAATTAACTTATGCACTATTTTAGTTATTGACGTCCTAAAGCATCTTATTACCCATGTAAAAATGCAATAATAATAATATTAAGATACACAAAAAAATAAAAAATAAATTTAGTAGCCTAAGAATCGGCAATTTTTCATAAAAAAATTAAAAGCCGAATATCTCGAAAAGGGTTAAGTTTAGTGTAGGGTGTTTCATAGTAAAATAAGTCAGAAATGATGGGTTCTCCACGCCCTTAACGGATCTAGCACGACTTTTCCTGTAACCCTGTATACAAAAGTTCTTTTTAGAACTGATATAAGTTTCAAAAGTCATTTACAAAAAGTTCTGGTCAGAACTATTTCCTATTTCTATATAATTAATCTGTGACAGCTTCATGCTGAAATGTCAATCAAAATAAAAATAAATAACATACGGTGTTAATCTCTCGTTTACGTTTAATATTTAATGAGTAACAATAGCCTTCAACATTTAATTAAGATTTTAATTATGCTATAACAGTTTGATAGTAAATTTACTATTTTCACAAATGTAATATTTTCTCGTAATGGATAAGTCCGGTTATGTTTATAAACTAGAAATTGGTGATGTACTTGAATTTGTTTTACATGGACCTGTTTGTATTTTAGTTACTTCTATTTCATATAGCGATGTAAGATAGAATCACCACTGCACCTATGGGTATCGTAAAAGACGGGCTAAGGGAAAATTACCTCTTCCATTAGACATATAAATGTTTATCTATCTGTCTCAACAACGTCACCTCGCAAAAGCACCTGGTGAAGTTTCGGGTAAAGCTAAATATTTTTGGAACCCACAACCAAATTAGATGAAAAATTGAGGTGTTGCAAAAACTTACTTCTTAGTAATGTATTGTAAGTAGATTGAGAAAGCACCACGAAGTTCTTTAATCATCAACGGGTCTCTGGTATGCGCTTTGATTATAGTGAAATAAAGACTGACACACCTATTCGCTCGATAATTTAAGCTCTACCTAGTTTGGGACTAGTTGGCATTGTGTTTATATGTAAGAAAACCGTCCCTGCAGTAGGACACAAATAGCTGCTTACTCCCTTTTTAAAGGTCGGCAACGCATCTGTGATTCCTCTGGTGTTGCGGGGTGTCCATGGGCGGCGGTGATCACTTACCATCAGGTGACCTGTTGGCTCGTTTGCCTCCAATTACATAAAAAAGCTGATAACTCAAATTAATCATGTAAATACAGTTTTACAAAAATACAATTAATGTTTTACAGATTCGTATATTCCGTCCGCCGAATTACTCTGGCGCTGTGGCATTTACGATGCTGTTCGGTTTAGTAGCTGGCTTCCTATACTTAAGAAGAAACAACCTCGAATTCCTTTACAACAAGCAGATGTGGGCTGTTGGTGCTGTGTTCTTCTGCTTTGCTATGGTCTCTGGGCAGATGTGGAACCAGATTAGAGGCCCACCTTTCTTCCAGCGCACGAAGACTGGACCTGTTTATATAAATGGTGGATCTCATGGACAATTCGTTTTGGAGAGCTATATTGTAGCTATATTGAGTATCCTTTTTAAAATATATTTAACAATCCAATCGATTACTCCAATTAGCAATACTCTTACAAGTAAAAATAATGTAATTTTCTTTATTTTTTTACGTAAGTACTGATTTTAAAACCAAAAAGGTTTTTATTATGGTTTGATGCAACAACAAACCAGCTAGTTACTTAATAAATCATTCATCATCATCGATAATAATGACGATTTTATTTTGATTAAATACTCGTCCTGTAAACCGTGTGAATTTGGAGTTAGAGGAGTGGTCATTGGAGGAATCTCAATGGTATCGAAGGGAGAAGCGCTTTGGTTAAAGTCCGTTTTTATCAAAAAATATGAACCCTTTCACAGTGCCGCCAGCAGACACAATAGTAAAACAATGCACGTGTACCATATATGGCACACTGCACTGGGAACGTGTTAATAATGCTTCCTTAACAAACAATCAGATGGAGCCGTAGTAGTAGGTATGATACTGATGGTGGAAGCGGCCGGTGGTACAAAACACGACCCAGCTCGTGCACAGACTGATGGCAAGCGCAGACGGTTCCAGTCTGTGGTAGGACTTGTACTAGTCTGTGTGTTCTTCTCTCTGCTACTGTCTGTGTTTAGAGCTAAGACGCAGGGATATCCTTACAGGTGAGCTTATATTATCTATATTATTTTACTAACTGTGACTAAACACTCAGACCCGCGCGTCGCGACGCTTTGTGACAAAGGTGTCGCGACGCTTTATGAAACAGACGTCGTGACGCTTCAATAGAGATGAGTCGTGACGCTTTATAGAGGCGTCGCAATGCTCTATAAGACAAGCGTTGCGACGCACTATGAGACAGGCGTCGCGACGCTTTATGAGAGAGCCGCCGGTGGTACTAAACACGACCCAGATCGTGCACATGCTGATGGCAAGCGCAGACGGTTCCAGTCTGTGGTAGGACTTGTACTTGTCTGTGTGTTCTTCTCTCTGCTACTGTCTGTGTTCAGAGCTAAGACGCAGGGATATCCTTATAGGTAAGCCTATATTATCTGTATTTTACTAACTGTGAGTGAACACTCAGACCCGCGCGTCGCGACGCTTTGTGATAAAGGTGTCGCGACGCTTTATGAGACAGACGTGGCGACGCTCTATTAGAGATGAGTCGTGACGCTTTATAGAGGTGTCACAATGCTCTACGAGACAAGCGTTGCGACGCACTATGAGACAGGCGTCGCGACGCTTTATGAGAGAGCGGCCGGTGGTACAAAACACGACCCAGCTCGTGCACAGACTGATGGCAAGCGCAGACGGTTCCAGTCTGTGGTAGGACTTGTACTAGTCTGTGTTCTTCTCTCTGCTACTGTCTGTGTTCAGAGCTAAGACGCAGGGATATCCTTATAGGTAAGCCTATATTATCTGTATTTTCTAACTGTGAGTGAACACTCAGACCCTCGCGTCGCGACGCTTTGTGATAAAGGTGTCGCAACGCTTTATGAGACAGACGTGGCGACGCTCTATTAGAGATGAGTCGTGACGCTTTATAGAGGCGTCACAATGCTCTATGAGACAAGCGTTGCGACGCACTATGAGACAGGCGTCGCGACGCTTTATGAGAGAGCGGCCGGTGGTACAAAACACGACCCAGCTCGTGCACAGACTGATGGCAAGCGCAGACGGTTCAAGTCTGTTGTAGGACTTGTACTAGTCTGTGTGTTCTTCTCTCTGCTACTGTCTGCGTTCAGAGCTAAGACGCAGGGATATCCTTATAGGTAAGCCTATATTATCTGTATTTTACTAACTGTGAGTGAACACTCAGACCCGCGCGTCGCGACGCTTTGTGATAAAGGTGTCGCGACGCTTTGTGATAAAGGTGTCGCGACGCTTTATGAGACAGACGTGGCGACGCTCTATTAGAGATGAGTCGTGACGCTTTATAGAGGCGTCACAATGCTCTATGAGACAAGCGTTGCGACGCACTATGAGACAGGCGTCGCGACGCTTTATGAGAGAGCGGCCGGTGGTACAAAACACGACCCAGATCGTGCACATGCTGATGGCAAGCGCTGACGGTTCCAGTCTGTGGTAGGACTTGTACTAGTCTGTGTGTTCTTCTCTCTGCTACTGTCTGTGTTCAGAGCTAAGACGCAGGGATATCCTTACAGGTGAGCTTAAATTATCTGTATTTTCTAACATGTAGGAACAAAAAGGCTAAGCAATTTCGTTGAGTATCTCTGTTTCCGGAGACCAGTTCTAATTATAGTTTAATAATAGAAATGTATATAAGACTTTCTGGCTATCACAGCAAAGCCTCGAAACGCTTTAGCCGACGTGACGCCCTATAACACAGGCGTCGCGACGCTGTAGGAGAAAGACTTCGCGATGCGCTATGAAAGACGTGTCACGTGACACATTATGAGAAAGCAGTTGCGACCCTCTATTAGACAGGTTTTGCGACGCTCTTATGTAACAGGCGTCGCGACGCTTTCTGAGATAGGTGTCGCGACGCTTTCTGAGATAGGTGTCGCTGTGTAGAATAGCGGGTTTTCTATGGGGGAGGGTCTATGTGATCTATTAAAATGGTGAAACTATAATTTTATTTTTCTTTTGTTTCAGCTTCCTATTCAAGTGAGGAGTTATTTTCGATTAACAGTAATAGTGAAGAAGAGTTGGAGAATAGTATGTGTGCAATTGTTTACATGTATGTGGTTTTCAATATGAATAAATTAAGTTATATTTATGTTTCTAATTATTGATAGTATGTGTGCAATTGTTTACATGTATGTGGTTTTCAATATGAATAAATTAAGTTATATTTATGTTTCTAATTATTGATTTGCATACCTGCATTGTCCTGTTTGTTAATGATAATTTGTGTACGAGGTGGCCAATCATCTAAAACCTTTTTGTCTCAGTATAAACATTATTTTTATACTAGTAATCAGAATCACAAATCAAAATTTAACAAACCCAACGAACATCTCAGCTTAACATAATAATTTATAGATCGCACAAACAATTTGTCCTACGTTATCAAACCCGTGGAAGGCAGTGAGCTACCGCGACTAAAGTTTATAAAAATAAAAGTGAAACAATAATAAAATACTATTCAATAATTTAGTAAAATATATTTCGTCATCGAATATCAGTTATTAACTGAACAAAAAAATCTTTGATTATCATGAATAAATAATGCTTAAACTTTAATACTAAAAATAAATGCTCAGTCTTGTACATTATGACGTCATTTTATAATAAATAGGGGAACACTGCATATCTGTTGGTAGGGTACTTGTCAAACGTTTTCTTATACCACTCATGAGCTTGAATGGCTGTTTGTATCTGTAACAAAAGAGAATTGCAATTTAAATAAAGGAAAATTTGCCTCGTGGTTCTTCTAAAAGTCGAAGGAATCTTGAACAAGGATTACATTATTTGTAAAGAAGGTAAACTTGAAAATAACCTTATACCAACTCGTAAGCATGGAGTTGGACAAAATTCTCCGCCAATAAACAAAAACTCACGCCACTAAAAAAATAATAATTTCAGGATAAACCCTCATTTGGAAAGGAACTGCATTCGGAAATGGAGGTCTAAGGCTGATATGAAAATAGCCTTACCAACTCGTTACACACAGATTTTTAATACAATGACCAAAGTACTATAACTTGGGCATCACTACTTTAGAATTAAATGGTGTGCCAAATAAGTAGTGTGACAAACAAGTAAAAAGTATTGTTTGTCATACTGGTGTGATAGTCTGGAGTCACTACAGTAAGGGAAAATAGTGATAAAGAAATTAAACTTACATACCTGGTTACCCAATACCCATAAATAAATGCACAAAAATGTCCTAGTCGGGACCAAAATCAACAGAAGTGTGTACAATAAAATTTCACACATTCTGTGAGGACTAGACACATAGTTAAACATTCTTCCATTCGGTATTCTGTGGTCTTCTGTTACCACTTTCCCCGTCTTCTTGTCTTTTCGAAGGTTGGCGAATATGACGTTTGTTTTCAGCTGTTCATACCATGTGATCAGGAATATGGCAATACACGGTACAGCTAATTTTTTAGTGTATGAGTCATTCCATGACATAGCTTCACGATTCTGAAGACCTAGAATATAAAATTATTGTTGTTAATATAAAGGTAATAGAATAAGAATATAAAAGTCTGCTTCCTTCATGTAATACAATGGGTTACATCTTTAGGAAAATAAAAGAAAGTAACTTGAGATAAAACTATATCAATCAATTTGGTCCCCGTTTACCTCTCTGTCACTAGGAGACCTGGCTCTGGAGCGATATATTAATGGGCTGCTTTGATAAAATATAAAAGTAAATATATACGATTATCTCTCTCCTGCACCTTCTTGGAAAAAAAATAACTTGTATGTAACAATGTTATGTAGGCATTCCTCAAGGTACAATACTTGGACATCAATAACAACAAGCAGCAATTTTCGTAAGTAATATGCTCAGTATTTTGATTCCAACTTACCACAAAACAATGGTGCTTGTCCTACCACAGTGACAATACAAGCAAAATAATGAATGATCCCAGCTAGATAATGACTCAGATTCATTCTACTAGATTTGGCGAACACTTGCAAACAATATGTCTCGTACAGCCTTCTTGTACATTGTAGAGTAAGCAGAAACATGGCTATAAGCGCTGCAGTCACTGATACTGAAAGAGAAAAATAGTATTATGAATATATTGTTTTTATTTTATTGATGGGATATTCCGTTTTTACTACAAAGCAGATATTAAGTGTTCTAACACTTATGTTAGTCTACAAACATACCCTGATGGAAAACTTTATACCAATTCATCGTGTCCGTGACGGTAGCGTACACAAGAGCTGTATCGAGTTGGTTACTATGCCAAAAAACTCGGTGTAAATACTGCCTAATTAGTGTAAAAATAAAAAAAACTCTTCCTCTTTAGTTTAGGAAATAAACACCATTTTCAATGGGTACGCCAGCGTCACGATCAAGCTAGCGTACCCATGGCCGTACTCGAAAACGGCTAATTGTAATGCAACAGAAGTTACACACAAAAACTCGGTACTAACTCTGCCCCCGCTATGCAACATTTCATAACGATTGCTCTTGTAGAAACAGAGATATTGAACAAGACTTTTAAATGACAGCGTTATGGTAGCGTACACATAATAGTTCTGATTACTTCTGATAGATAGGGAACTTTTCTTTTGATAAATGCTAGGTATATGAAAAAATTCGGCGTGAAATTCTGACTCTATTAATGTAAATACTTTATGCGAATTCGCAGTGGAATATGTCAAAAAATCTATGTAAAGTTCTAGGAACAAATGTATTGACGTACAGTAGCGAACAAAATGTATTCGTGAAATTATAAACAGAGATATAGCGTTATTTGCTAATATAAGCTAGCTTGATTTGTTCTGACATAAATATTAAAATTATTAACTACCTATTTATGTACTTGACTGTAAAAAGTTGGTTTGTCTGGAATGGAACATTTTCAAATGCTAATGTGAAATTCATAATAATTCATAATTTCTTTATTTGCAAAAACATGGTATTACAAGGTGTAGTACAAAAGTGGTTGATCTACATGTTTCGTCCAACTTGGGCATGCAAATACTTAAGATCTAGCTAATACATAATATCAATTAACTATAATTTTTTACATCTACACCATTGATTTATAAAAAACCCAAGATGCACATTTTCAAACAAAACTAACAGCCAAAAGTGTCACCAAATTAAACATACGCAATAAATACGTATAGTAATATCGTAAACATATTTTTTTTTCAAATTCAATCTTACACGCATGACATAAAGTTGTATTTAAAAAGTAATGCACATGAAGCAATAAAATTTAATGATTGACGTTTGCCGGTAGAACAACGCGATACTAATTTAAAAAGAGTGCACAATGCGCCTATTTGTTGCGGACGTTTTTGGGAAGTGGAGTGTGTATCTTTGGTTTTTTGTAAATCAATGATCTACACACATACATTACATAATTATTATTTATTTATAAAAAAGAATTGCGTGTCAGAATTAAAAATAATTAAATGTGATGTCAGATTACAAAGGTAAGTCAATGTCAATAATAATTACTAATTGTTATACAGAAAAGGAAGAAAAGTCAAGTTTTTTTACAATTTAAAAATTCTGTTACGGAGTAAAATGTCTTCTCGATTACCCATTCTTTTAACGATTTAACAAATTTAAAAATAGACTATACTTAATACTTTCTCCTTCGCGCTTGCACGTCTTATGGCAGCTAACATGATCGGGGGGTGAGGATAAGGGGTGAGCGGGGTAAGGATGCGCGAAAAAACCCGCTCACATAATTTCCGTTGTGATGTGACTAGTCGGACCCTGTTGTGATGTGTTGTTGTTTTTTTTTTTTGTGGCAGTGAATTTATTAGTTAAGTTAAAAATTTATATGTTATAAATTTTTAAAATAAAAATTGTTATTATTTGTAAATATTTTCTAAGACTGATTCTTACAAATAAATATGTTTAAATCATAACCTATTTTATGGTAAATTGTAATTATTATAACAAAACATAAATAAATCATAACCTGTATTACATTTTATACAACAAATGCTGTTTTAATTCAAACTGTGATTATTGTAACAATACCAAATGTGATTATACTGTGATTTTTAATATATAATTAATAATTGTACAATTGTTATTATTTGTAAATATTTTCTAAGACTGATTCTTACTAATAAATATGTTTAAATCATAACCTGTTTTAATGTAAATTGTCATTAATATAACAAAACAGAACCTAATATAATTATACTGACTGTGACAAAAATTGTTGTTTTTGGCAAAACAAACGTTATTTTTCTGATAAAGCTACTTATTTGAATTTTTCTAATTATTTCATTTTCTATCAGGGCTATATCTAGAAATTAATAAAGTGAATATACTCCTAGTTCAGTATTTCATCACGTTTCATCAGTTTTAATTCTGTATTTTAAAAAAACTTGTCAAATCACTTGTGAGCATATCTGTACCAGTACTATGAACATAAAATAACATGGATTTTTGACATATTTCACTGCGAATTCGCATAAAGTATTTACACTAATAGAGTCAGAATTTCACACCGAATTTTTTCATATAGCATTTATCAAAAGAAAAGTTCCCTATCTATCAGAAGTAATCAGAACTATTATGTGTACGCTACCATAACGCTGTCATTTAAAAGTCTTGTTCAATATCTCTGTTTCTACAAGAGCAATTGTTATGAAATTTTGCATAGCGGGGGCAGAGTTAGTACCGAGTTTTTGTGTGTAACTTCTGTTGCATTACAATTAGCCGTTTTCGAGTACGGCCATGGGTACGCTAGCTTGATCGTGACGCTGGCGTACCCATTGAAAATGGTGTTTATTTCCTAAACTAAAGAGGAAGAGTTTTTTTTTATTTTTACACTAATTAGGCAGTATTTACACCGAGTTTTTTGGCATAGTAACCAACTCGATACAGCTCTTGTGTACGCTACCGTCACGGACACCAATTCATCATAGTATCACTGAGCAACTATAATATCATCCTTGTAAGTCTATTTTTGAGTCCTTCCATTTAAAAAAAAAACGAAGTCAAAGTATCCTTAAAGTGGAAATTTAATTGTCAAGCACTATGATTCTAATAAAACAATAAATTCATAATTCACACTATACCTCTATAGATCTCATGAAACTTTCCCTACACGGGACTAACAACCCTTGCGAGCCCGAAATTATTATTTCAAATCATCACAATGTGAAGTAATAGGATGGATTTAAAGGTTTTAATATCTTTAAATAAAAATTCTCCATTGAAATAAATTTTCTAAGACCCAAGTTCAAAGACAATCTCTAGCTTTGTCCATATAAATGGCCTATGATAATGAAGGTTCATTATTTAAATACTGTTTTGTATGCTAAGCAGGCGAGCAATAATATATTGTTTAGCAATTCCATGCTGTTCACTGAATACAAAAATGTAATAATAAGTTGTAGTACATATTTAAGTATCTGTTGTTATTGAAGTTTGTTCTTTTGTTTTATTCTGTTTTATCTTTATAATGGTGATTGATCCCAAGATATGTATGGAAATATATTCCTAAGAATAAAGTAAAGGGATTGGGATTAATTTGTAATCCATTACTTAGACTTTATATGGCATGTACTTAAAAGGTATTTTATATCTACATGAGTCACAGTTCAAAGGAATTGTGTGTTACTTTGTTGTTAACTAATTCTTTTGAGGTATGTTTACAGACAAGGATAAACAAAACTGGATATAATAATTGAAAATTATAATTGCTTATAAAATAAATTTTAACCCAGAAAAGCCTGAAACTATTTTTAGCTTCGATGTTAGTGATTTTTACAAATATGCCTTATTATAGTCCCAGTAGCTCGGGAAAAATAAAAAAAAAAATATGCGGCTTCTGGAAAAGCTGGAAAATCATGTCCCATGTATGGGTCGGTCGGCATGTCTTAACCTTTTTGCTAATACGTTTTTACAACTAAAATAAAATTATAAATTAAAAAATTATAATTAAATCAAATGTATTACTATTAAGTTCATGACTTATTACAGTTTTGAAAATAATATTATCAAAACTGATTTTGATCGAATTTGATTGAAAAAACCCGGCCTGATCGAGATATCCCTGTGGACTGCTAACAACTGTGACCTCTGTAATAAAGATATTATAGCATCGTCGATGCAAAACGTCTTTTCCATAGTCTCATTCTCCTGAAAAACAGGATTCAGTGAAATAAACCATGGTCTCATTTTCGCAAGTGTTTTAGTCTTGAATCGAAGTGTTTTCTTCTCTAGAATCTTCGTCGGTATCAACCGCAATTGCGTTATGTGGTGGTCAAATGTGATGCAATCTAGAATCGGATCATTACCATTCTCAACTCATTCAAAATTTCGTAGAATAATAATGAATTCAATTAGAAATTTTAAAAAAATATATTATTTTACGAAAATTTCGTAATCTGTGGTTGTTCCGACGGACCCATGTATGGGTTCCTAAGATATTCAGCAAAATAACAGTGATTTTCATAGTAAAAAAATGAATTTTCTTTGTAATATAAATATTGTTATGTTTCAAACTTTATATTTTTGATATTATATTTATCGAAATATAACAATATATGTAATATAATTTCAATTTTTTAGGGACATGTTTTACCATATTCACTACAGACATTTTCACTTGGAAAAAACAACTATAAATAATTAAATTTACTACCTATTTTGTCATCACAGCTAACAGTCATTAACTGTCGATTCCAAAAGTATTTATAAATTGTTTTAATAAAACCGTATAAAGGGGGCAGAATTTTTTATTTCCCGAAACCCATACATGGGTCGGTTGGTCCAACTGGGTTAAATATCAATCTACCAATGTAAGCAAAAACAGTTCCCCAGTTTTTCTGTAATTTTCCCTAATTTCAATTTATAATTCTCAAACCAACCATAAACACTTTATTGCAGATAAGATCTTTTTTAGTTATGAACTTAAACTTGACCTATTTTCACAATGGCCATTATCAGAATTAGATACTTAAATGATCTTCAACAACAATATAGGAAAAAGAAACCATGAATTACATCAACAATGAAACCATGAATTATATCTAATACTTAAATAAATAATACAATACAATGTTAAATTTACATTATTTACTCACCAGACGGTTCATTTTCCTGTAGCAATCCTCTTAGTACCACATAGACAGGATAACTAACAGTAAAATTAAAGAAATAAACCAATATCATATACAAGAACATAGCACTACTAAATAATGTTGAAAATAAATAAAAGTGCCTGTAATAAGACTTCGGTATTTCTATAACTTGGAGAAAGTTAGCTTCATTGCCTTGGTATGCGAAGCTACCATATCTATATCCCTTAATAATAAAAGCTGGGACATATTTTTCATAATTATTTATGATAACACCGGTAAAAGTCACTGCGAAGGCTAGGTTGAGGAAAATAAAATCTATTATGTTTATGTCTAAGTCGTCCATCTCGACTCAATGTACAGATTGTACTGACATATAACTGTATGATTAACATAAATAACAGAAACTAAAAAGAGCATCTAACGGCACTTTCAAACATTTTACTTTCTGTTTCGTCCTACATTACTTTATCACAGTTTTCTTATAACATTTCTATAATATTATTGTACATCCCTTTCTGTTCTACGTTTTCTATCTCGTGTCAGCCTGTCAGCTGTCATGTCAGTGTCAAAGCTGCCTGCTAAATACTCTAAAATACCACTATTTTTACGTCAATAATAAAATGAAATAATATGTAAATTAATAAATAATGTAGAAGTTAATGGTATAATATACTTTATAAATATTTAAAAAGACAACTCTTTTTATATTTTGTTTCTTGAATAGTTTTATTAGCACTGAAAGGTGTTCGGTTTTATCCTATTTCGAAATTATTAACCCGTTATTGCGGGACTCATGTGCTGCTGGCAAACAAAAACATGATAACAACGTGATTTTGACATTAATGACTGCTGTAAACAGATGCTGTAAATGACGTAAATCTTTTGAAAAGAAACACAGTCTTTTTAGCTTACACAAGTAAATATTAAGTAAAAAAAAATAGTATTGAAGCAATATAAATTAAGTGCAAATTAAACTAAGAACACACCCATGGGCTTAGTCTAATTTAATCGTTAGGCACAGCCATGCGTGGGATGGATAACTAGGTACAGGCATAATAATAATATGTATTGATTGTATAATATTGTATGAAACAGCATATTATTATGCATTCGCGATTTAATCAGGGGTATCTTCAGTAATTATTTTGTCTACGGGTGATAATTTGTTGTACGCTGTAACCAATCCGTACTCCTTGAATATAATGTTAAAATAGCATTTTAAGTAATGGATGAAAGATAAATTATCGAGCATATCGTCCAAATCAGCTGACATTAGTGCCTAAAGCAGGGTGTGGCTACATTTCAAAAGGAAGATGGTACATAGAATATTTGACACGCAACTAAAGTCCAACAAATCTAATAGGTACGGTATGACAGTTCTGACAAATTGAATACTAAGGTTGGGATAAAAAAATCGATTACTATAATATCCGAAAGTTAAGAGATCGATTACGATAATATCCGATTTTTAAGACACTTTAATAATTAATCTCATTATTAGTAAAGGGTAGAACCTTTTGTAAAAAAAACACCACATATTGCAAATTCTCTAGTTTTTACATCTATCGCACACTTTGATATGGATGAAAATTTCTGGAAAATAGCATTAAACGTTTATGCAATAGAAAACACGTAAATTACTTTGATTTAACCACTATCTTTCTTATATTTTAGATATATGTAATTTTTCTAACGTCAAATTTCACCATTTGACATAATTTGTAGATTCTAGAATTTTGTCTTTGATTCCATTTCTCAAAGGCCAAATACTGAAGTCTATAGTCTGTGGTTGACACGACCCCATAGTTGTTTACCTTTATATTCAAGACGTATTAAATAAACAGTAGTATTAGATCCAGTACTTTTAAAGAAGAAAAAAAAATTCCAAACATTACTTTTATTTAAATTATAATTAATTAAATAAAAGTAATGTTTAGGATTTTTTTTATTCACTACTAAGACCTTAGTAAGTTGCCTCCCGTCACCTTCGACCACGTCGAGTACTAGTTATAAGTAATAGTTAGTTACGTGTCTAACGATAATAACGATTTTTCCTATATGTAAACGATTTTTTTGCATACAAGTGTATCCGAAGAGTCGCAACACTACGAGCAGTAACCTAACTACGTGACTTTGCAATGAGGTCAAGAATAGAACTATTAGATATTATTTACTATGTAAATATGTGTTATTTTGTTTTGTTTGAAAGTTTTCAATTGAATTTATATATTAAGAATTGTACATTTTTAGATACAATAATAAAGTCTTTCTAAATTCATGGTTTTACGAAAAAGGTTTTCGAATCTGAATAATGTACGCATGAACAAAGTTGTTTCAGTTTGAAAAATATGAAACGTCATACTGTATCTTTTAGATTTGTTGAACTGTAAGTGATCAAATTTTCTAAAGGAATTCCCACTGATAGCGTTCTCGTCGTCATAGGATTCTAGCAAAATTTCGTTTTCTTTCTTTTATTTTTCTCTTTGAAATCATCTTCTAAATTTTAATCTACTTTTATTTAGCATTTTTAGTCAAAATCTCAAGGTGACCATGGTCCATGATCCGTCCACGAGTCGTCCCCCTAATAAATAGACATTTTTAACTAGCTACGTCTAATTTATACCATTCCACATGAAAGAAGTGAATAGATTAAAGTGTCTGTGCCCAGAGCACAATAGCTCGTATAGCGGCACAGTAGGTACCGCCTACCGCGTAAACGAAAATATTTAGAAGAGGCCTATGTCCAACAGTTGATGGAAATTGGCTGATAAAATGATGATGGTGATTATGAAACATTACAGTAAGCGAAACACAGCTAACGAAAAATGAAAGACCAGGAGATACAGTCTAAATACCTGCAAAACTATCAAAAGTTTTGCAGAGGTCTGAAAAGAAGAATAATATATTTATGCTCAAAAAACTTAGTGGCCACCATTTTCAAACTTAGGTACTAAGTACTGAAAACTATTAAAAAATTGCCTCTTTGTTTAACAATCTTGATAACGTTGGAATTTTAACTTTATAGTAGATGCTGATGTTTTTCGATTATTATTCCCAAAAAAATTAATATTTTTAATTATTATTATATAAAAATTAAAATATACGTGAAAAATTTTAGGTTTATTCCCATAGGCAACATTTGTAATTTCATATATAAAGGTTTACGATATAGATAAAGAAAATAAACAATGATTAATTCGAAGTAAATGCAAACTTATAATAACTAGGTATGTACACACCTCAACAAAGTCTAGGGATATTTGGTATTTACTCAATTAACTTCAAAATTAATGAAGATAGCATACAACATGTTTATATTTTTATAAAGACAATTTATCAGGCTACAATCCGGAATTAAATAAAAGAATTATTTTTGTATAAATAATTTTTTATTCAAATAAATAAAAACTTGGAAAATTAAGTAAAACTAACAATGAATGTGTTTCTTAAGCAAAAGTGAAAATAAGCAAAAATTAATCTATTTTTAACTGTTATGTGAGTAATCAGTAGTCAGCACATTAAAAAACCGTAAATAACGGTCCTGCAATGGTTTTTCCTGCTTTCATTATGTTATCCAGGTCTTGGTGCGGTATATTGTTCCAGGTCCGACTAGGATGCAAAAAAAGTTGCCCTTCCATCGCAATTTTATGTAGGAAAAATCACTAAAACCCTTCTTTTGAACATGTCCTACGCGTATTTTATGGTTTTGAGGATAGGGGGTTGAGTGGTTCAGCATAAAATCGATACGTCGTGCTCCTGCAACCAGCTCGTCATCGCTCTCGCTTTATGCGAACGGGTGTTATTGTCCATGAACTTGAACATTTGGCCCAATTGTAGTCTACGGGGGTAAATTATTAGTACTAGCACATCGTTAAATTAGTTTTCAGCCGTCATGTTGTTTCTGATCAAAACGCGCTCTGTTCTTCGACCGATGCAAATTCCCGTCTAAACCATAATTTGTTCTATCGTGGTATGAATAGATTTCCTGAGAATGTTGTAGACGGCTATTACAACCAGGAACTTGCCCAGCACGTTCTCTACGTGAAACCGAGTGGAAACCGAACCGGGACTCATGTGTAAACACTACTACAGATCACAGGTTATCGTTGCAGAGCAAATGTTCACGAGCCCAGTCTAGTCGTCCTGCGCGATTCGCTCGGCGTAGTGCTGGAGTATAAAACGGTATGCGAGCATTAAGGTGGGCTTCGTGCCGACTTTTTCTGACAGTTTGCTCACCCGCAAGAGGCTCCACCAAGAGCTGGAGCCTCTACACCAGCTGCACGGTAGTAACATTTGGCTGTCTTTTCGCAGGAACTTGCAAAAATCGATCATGTCGTTAAGTGGTGATAGACTTTTTGGTGTGGTATCTTTCAGCCACTTTACCAGTAGCACGATAACGTGACCATAACCCTGATTTCATATTTTGTATTGTTCTAATCTCTTTAGCAATACTCCGCTTAGTACCCGCAGCTGGGAGCATGTCTACTGCCCATAACATTTTCTCTCCGATGAAAAGGCGCCGCTGCTTAATGCACACAATATCATTCATTCGAAATAAGCGTTTCAATTGTTATCAAACTTAAATTTTACACAAAAAAGCAGTCAAAACTGACTATTGGTAAATGAAATTTTCGAACTTGACTACGTTTAAGCCGCGTAAATCTTTTATTTTTAATTTTATTTTTCAAATTCAAATTTAGAATGGTTGAAAAAAGTTTACAAAGTAAGTTTTCATCAAAAGAATTTAAAAAAAAAACAAAATTACAAACCAAATTTTTTGAGTTTCACAACTTTATACAAAATATCCCTAGACTTTGTTGAGGTATTTACTCTTCAAAACATATTCAAAATTAAACCAGATTCAGCATAACACACGACAAAAGTTATATTAAGCCCATCACTGTAATAAGTTTAGTCACATGCCTCCGCAAGCTATTATATCCAGGCAAAACATTTCATGGACCAGTACACATAGTAATGTAAACCCGAAACTTATTGAATAGGAAATCAGGGTACCAATAAAATGCTGTCAAATTCAACGTACGTGACGTGACAGGTGTATTACAAGCATAATCTTTTTACTTTCTTGTTGTGAAGGGTGATGTTCGAATTAAAATTTGTTTTACTTATTGTTTTTTTTTGTTGTGGTGGTTACCTTATTTTTATATACCTAGATGATATTGATTAGGTATAATATGAGATAGGTTTATTCTTACATATTGCAACTTTGAAATAGTTTGCTTAACTATGGCGATGTATGTTAATTTAGTTACATAATACAACTAAGAAATTAAAAAAATAAAACAAAATATTAAAAATAACAATAATCACGAGCTCGCCTTGGTCTACAGATACCAGCCTTGCCCGACGAGTTGGTAAAAGTGAAGATTTCTTTACTTTTCTTCTCTAAAAAAGTAAGTACCACTTTCGTACGAGGGATCAAGTTATGTATCGCGGGGACGTTTACAGACATGGCATTAACAGACACATAGAATATCGTGGCTCAAGACAATAGTATTTGGATCGCATAAATAATTTTAAGTGGGAGTCGAGCCAGCGACTTCAGTCACAAATCGCGGCAGCAGTGTTGACCGGGACGGATTGGTCTATTCTATACCATATCCTACATAGGGCCTACATGGGGTTTTTCGCCAACACCTTTTTCTTTTCGAGGAGTGGTAAAACCGAGTATTATTGTTACTCCGTCAGCACACTAAGTAGGTATATAGGTAATTAAAATTAATACCTTGTGTTCAAAACAGCTAGCAAAAATATAAACTGAAAATGAAAATAAACGAGGCATTCTTCTTACCATTGCTTGCCGTTTTGGCTTTTACAATGCCCACTATGGTCTCAATTTCATTTCTCACATCTCTCTTTTATTACTGCTACTAACTTCACGGTCCGTTCACGACGCTGCCGTCGCCGTCGTGCGGCATCAATTACATTACGTGCAATGTTTATATCATATGTAACTCTATAAATTCATTGCAAGTAATGTATAAGTAAAATTCACAGTCGGCAGCTGTTGAATGGCCATTAGTACCTACCTACGCTTAAATTTAATAAGCTAAGTACACAATAGATTTTGATACTTTGGTAGCGTTGTGGCCACGGTATGCGATTGTTTCGTACACAGAGACGCGGGTTCAAATCTCACGTAAGAGAATCGTTGTGGTTATCGATCGAGTGTCGGGAGAACTTTACTGTTGGTGTCAGTTATACGGACTTATAGGACTTGCAGACACATTATAATCTCCCTGAAAATAAAAATAATAATAATACATCAAAGACAAAGAATAATACAAAAAAACCAATCTCAATTAAAAAACTACCTATTGTCACTGGGTACTAGTAAACTAGAATAGGCCTATTGTTTAAGTATTGAAACAGTTCTTAATCGTTGTTACTAATTGATACCTCTCGAATAGTTCAATTATCGGCAACTATTAATCATTTCCCTTTTTCGTTCGGCAATCTTTTCACGACCAACAATGAACACTCATCAGAAATGGGGACTTGGGCTTTTGTCCCAAGTCTGTTCTCGACGTATACCGATAATTAATTAATAATTAAGGGCCACTCCATTATCCTTTTAATGAACGAGTTTCATTTCTTTAATGTTACGACCCATTGTGATGTATTGTTTCTGGTAAAGACATTGTCGAATTTGGAAGAAAAAAAGCCATGATTTTTAAAGCTTTCTAAGTTTGTTGTTAATTGTTTCACTACAGAGACCATAGGCTTATAGAAGACAACTCTGTCTTGTCCAATAATAGAACAACTTTTTTTGAATGGCAGTTTTTTTAGTTATAACTTAGAATATATTTTTTATATGCTTCTAGCCGTTGTTGTACGCTCTGAAGTGTGTGGCCTTCACGAATTTACATTCTAATTTATAGTTTTCTGTGGTTCGGGTGAGCTTTTTTCACAATGGGCATCTTTTGGATAAATTGCAGTGGTGACAATGTGCTTACTTATTCCGTCACCTCTCAGACCTTGTCACAGACTTCAATACATTAGAAGAAAGATGAAACAACTACATAAAACCTTGCGACATAATGGCTATCAAACAAAAATAGGAATGTAAGCACTATTGAAATTATCTCACGACTGAACACAGAATAGAAACACAATTTCCATTCAAAGCTTTCACGCCGATGGCTCGAAGCTCCAGTTTTCTTCGTACCGCTTTTGTACGATTGTACAAAGCAGAAAATACAGAGAACCCAATCAGGGATCTGTCTAAATGTCCGACTATCGGACGGTTGGGGTTAACGCAACCAATTTTGAAATATCCCCGTGTACTAGTTTTGGGGAGAAGAACGTGAATAAATTTTTACTCTTTGGTTCTAATGTTTTACTCTTTGGTTCTAATCATTTTCAAATAATGGATCGTAAACTTCAAATGGCGATCCAAGAGATGGCTAACTGTAGTGTAAGTATGTTTTTGTATAAGTACATGAGGTTGTAAAACATGTGTACGTTTAAACATGTCTGTTTGGTTTGTTTGGGATGTTTTTATGTAAGCCATGTCATGAGTTACTAGAGTACTAATAACTACAAGGAGCACTAATAAGAAGTACTACTACAAGCTTGGAGTGAGGTAAATAAAAAGCCCCGAGACCAAGATACGAAAATGATTGTGATTTATTGCAATACACGAATGTGATTAAAAGTTTCAACGAAAATTATAACCATCTATTAACTTCTCACAGGAATGAATATTCTCCTTAAAGAGGGGCACTTGGTCTATGTACACCACGCTGCCTAGGTAGGTATAAATCTACGTAATTACCTTTTCAGAATTGTTTAAATACTTTAATATTCCCTTAATTTTCAGGAGAACATGAACCTGGCATCCCTGTACCTTGCGTAAGTTAGTTTCTTTTTCTCGCCTCTATCCGTACCGGTCAGAAGTTTAGACATTCCCAATCGATTCATGCAAATGGAACGATTGGTACGAATCTATCACGAGGCGTCAAATTGTTTGAGGTTCACTGGGTGAAAGTATTGGTATATCTCCATTCGTTTTTGTTAAACGAAATTCTATTAAATTCCAATAAATATACGTTGAAGAATTTCAAGTGATGGGGTTTATTTTTGTGGATATATTTATTGGCTGTCACGTGCATTATGTTGAAACACCTACACAAATGTTGGTATCTTTTTCGGATGTTTGATCATAGAAGATCAATTAAGTATATTCTATGTATTAAGTAGGTATATATTAATGTGGTTACTATGCCAATTCTATTGTTTATTATTAAACAGGCAATATATTAGATTTTTGGGAGATTAAATCAGGAAATGGAATGTAAAGTAATTAGTGTGTTGGTATTATTGGCGAATTAAAAAATTCCATTCTTTGCTGTTTCAGTGAAAGTAAAGAAAAAACTACTAAATACTTATTAGTTTTGTCATATAATCAACAAGCATATCGAATACGAATTATATGGGGGAAATCATAATAAATGCCTCCTAATCCATTCTGATATCGAATGCTGTCGTAATAGTTGATCATAGATAAGTATAATGTTGCCATAAAACTGTGCGCAACGTTATCAGTTGGTAGTAAAAAAACGAAAAAGTTTAAACATAAAAAATGGTAGAATTATTGGCTATGAACAAAAATCTTTTTACGATTAACTATTTTTTATGTAACCTATGACACTTGAAATGGAGTGTTACATAAAGTTTATTTTTATAACGAAGATATTAGGTATGTGATAAAATGGTTACTAGGTACAGATTGTATATTTTGAAAACATAATCTTTTCTAAAGGTAATGGTTAAAAAAAAAAAAAAATGTTAAGATTTTAATTTTTAAATACCCAGCAGTAAGTGTTTTGAATTGTTTTATGTATTTCTGTCTTCTTTACAACTCCGTAAAGTTTTAAACTAAATGAAAATGAACTGTGAATTTTGTAAAACACCTTGTTTTTCACTTATAGATACTGCTGACATAGAATAAACAGATAAGTCTTTTCACACGAGCCCTAATACATGGTCCTCGTCTTTATGGACACACCCGACCCTGTAATCTTATTAAAGAAATGGGTCTACCTATCTATAGGGTGTCCGACCTACCACTTGCCAAGGTTCGGCTTTACTATAGGATATATAAATACACATGTCATGAAGATCCAGACCAAATCACACAACTATCTTCAAGCACACAAATGTTTGACTTGTGCGGAAACTTGCGAGATCTGCATCGCAGATAAATCCACTAACCACGGCATTTGGTCAGCACGTCATTGAACATGCTACTTAAGGTAATTTTTGTGATTTTAAAGTGCAAATTAAAATTAATTATTGTACAACATTTTTATGGGAGCTCATTTAAGAATTAATTATTTTGATAGCGCGAACGTAGTAACTCTTTTACCTATCTATGCAAATCTTCTTTAAAATTTGTAACAAACATTCCTTAGATTCGTCGTAGTATAGATAGAAATCTAGAAATACCTATAGATGCCTTGCATGTCACAAGCAAAGATGCACAAGTCAACGAAGCCTATTAAAGTAAACAACCTAAAGTCCATCAAGTTAAAAGCATAAAATCAAAATTACGACCACATTTTGCATGAAAATCAAATTGCGAAATCATTGCACTATGCACTAGTAAGTTTGATGACGGCTTGCAAGCGCCAAACGTTCGCCAAATTCACAGCTCCACATATCCATGCAGCTCTTACCGAATATCTCTGTCCTTTTGCGAAAATAAAGGAAACGCGTCATACGTGCCTCTAATACGTATTCTAAGCTGCACTGAATCACGTTGCTTCGGAGGTGTTCGGGAGTTTCCGCACCATTCGTGTTACGTGATGACGTCACACTCGGAAACTATATTGGACTGGAATTAGACGTGGTTGGATATTGAATTCTGTGTTCCAGTGGAATGGGTAATGCTTTTAAAAATTGGAACTAATCTTTTTAGATGTTTGAAGAATAAAACCTTGAATAGAATCCTTTTTACCCGATTAATCTAGAAGTCAGAGATCAGAAAAGTGATTTTCGTGGGTTTGCATTTACTTATTTAAGTTTGTCCGTTACATTATTTCCTCATGTAGCCTAAACGGCTAGAGCCATTATACATTTTTTGGTAGTTAAGTCAGGTTTTTTACATTTATAAAAAGAACGGAAAGCCTTACTCAGTTTTTACGACACCTACAAATTGCAATGAGACGGCTACATTATGTCATCTGTCATGTTATGTCCGTCATATATAAGTATTTGTCCACGTGGGCACCAAATAGCACCACACCTGCCTCGTTCCATGGTGGTTGTAAAGTCTGTAAACAATAAATACTTTTATATTATTAGAAGATAAGAAAGTTAAACAAAAAAGTCGAAAAGGACTATAGGAGTATAGGACAATCCGTTAGCCCAGCGTAATATATAAGCTTCATAAGTGGAGGAGGTCCGTCCCTGTATTCTCATATTTAAAGCTACGTAGTAAGCTAGTTAAGTAAGCTAAATGTAAAAAAAAAATACAGCCTTAACGACTATTTTAACTGGAAAATGTTTGAGGTAGGGCTAATAAATAATCCTTATCCATTAAAACCATCCCTAAAATCTTTGATCCTGCATGAACCTTTATGCGAATAAAATTAAGTGAAAATGAACTGCAATTAGCTAAATTGGCAAGAGTTCTGCCGTGCGCACTCGAAAAAATCCTCGCCCTACACTGAGGTTACCCCACTTTGCCCCCTTTCACCCTTCGAAGTGACAATTTGCGGCAATGTTCGGTGGGAACTGGAAATCATTGGGTAAAACATTGAGTATGTTCTAAAATTATTCATGCAAATTTCGACCAATGATAGGACCGCTGCATTTGAAAGTGTCGATTAGTGACCAAAAATTAAATTCGTCTGATTTATGCAGTGCATTAAGCAAAATACATTATCGTGTAGGTTTAAAAATTTGTTCGAAAGTTTCAGGAGATAAAATAAGGTTGGTTATTAGCAACACTGAAGGGATATCACGTGACCTTTTTTATTTGCCTCTGTTCAGTTGTGTGTTTTTTTTTACATTTTGTTACTTTACTTTGTATTGTATTTGTGTGTAGCCTACATCAAATATTTTTACCAGAGTGATTTTATTGTGTGATGACAACAATCCGTCTCACTGTTTGTTATTAGTAGGCCAAAGGAAACCCGTCCCTGCAGTGGGACATTAAATGGGTTGTTAATAAGTATATTCCAATAAACTAGATTAAGACAGTTCTAATAATAGAGAAATGGTACTATACGATAATTAAAAATGTATGTAAATGTATCCACAATTTTGATCTGTCTGGCTTGCACAAGTTACATTGGTGTTTCTAAATTCGTACCATAATTTAACATTAGCTGTCGAATCTACTGCGAGAGTTTAGACATGTTACACTCAAATACTCTTAGTCAGAATTTATCAATTCGAATAAAGTTTTTGAATACTACACTCCGTACTATTCATACAACGCCAGCATCTAGTCTTAAGCTAAGCGCAGCAGATTACGAATCTCATCATAACAGCCCAAAAATGTCCCACTGCAGGGACGGGCCTCCTACCGTGACGGAGGGATACTTGGCCTTCTATTACCACGGTGTCCAGACGGTTTGTTATAGGGTTTAATTTCAAGTTTACCTTCTTTTTATTTTATAAAGATCATATTTACAGATAGTCCCTTAGTTGGTTTTTACGACACCCATGGGATGAGATGGGGTGGTGACATATTGTATTCTTAGTCCTTCACCACACGGTGATTACAAATCTACATAGTTGTATATGTTACGGGCAACGTGATTAACTGGGCATTATTAATAAGGACCGGTCTTTATTAATAATGCCCAGTTAATCGTGTTGCCCGTAACATATACATTTTTTGTAATATTTTCCATATTTTCAAACAAGAACCCTTATAACTTGTGCGGTCCTGTACCTACCTCATCTATCGTTTTCTTGCCGTAAGTATATAAATTAAATAATACGACTTAATTTTTTAAATTATCTTCAGCCTATAAACATAAAAAAATATTTATAAGAACCACGTACTACCCCTCTGAATATTGTTGAATTTTTCTCTTGATAAACAAAAAAGAGCCTCTGATTGCTAATCGTTTGGTTGTCAAACCCTTATCAAAACTGAGGTGATTCTCAGAGGGCATGAGGTGCATGACGTAACTACATTTGTACCTGCTTTAAAGAAACGTTACAATAAAAATATAATAATAAGTAATATTACCAGATTAAATATCTCTTAAAGGGCCTCTACGTCTTGGCTTCGGTATGTATGCCTTCCAAAAAGCCGGGTCTCCAATAGACCCGAGTATTATAGAAAAGATAAACAAATATTAAGTTATTTTATGGCCAGAGTTATCTTTTTATAATTCTGGCTAGATGGATTAACACATGGTTTTTCTCGACTTTTATTTTCTAGAAAAGTTGAGATTTTCCTAAAACGCCTTTTACGACACCTGAAAGCCTTTAAAAGGTGATCATCATCATAACAGCCCATTAATGTACAACTGGAGGAACGGGCCTCTTCCCGTGACGGAGGGATACATGGCCTACTAATACCACATTGGCCACACGGATTGGTATAGGGTTTAATTTCAAGTTTTCGTTCTTTTTATTTCGTAAAAATAATATTCACGGATAGTCCCATAATCGGTTTTTACGACACCCATAGGATGAGATGGGGTGGTGACATATTGTATTCTTACTCCGTCACCACACGGAGAAAAGAGTCGTTTAGGTAAATTATTGGACAGGAGTGATTAAGTTTCGGTTGTCGTGCGAATGTCAAAATATGCAGCATGAACGTTTACCGGAATTAAACTGCACAACTATTGATTGCGACTTAGAAATAAGTTTATTTTAATATTATGTTATTTATCGATTAAAATATTTATGCGATATTACTTAATTTAAAATTATTACGTAATTATCAACTAGTAAAAAAAGTATTGACAAACAGCCAAAAAGTGATCCTAGGTATTAGCTATCTAGGATCACTTGTTGTCTGTCTGTCAATCCTAAACATTACATAAATTACAGTAAATCTTGATCGTAAAAAACATGGACAGTCTTAGCCAAATCCCTTGTGCAAATCAGCTAACTACCCATATTTAAAATTCGTTAACGTTCAGAAGGCTTAAATCCGATTTAGTTTAGTAAGGTTGGCAGCAGCTCAAACGGGCTTCCGTGTGATTTAGAACGAAGCCAGCTACCATGTTTAAACATTCACTACGAGGCCATTAAGAATCAGTATAATCTATTGAACAGTCTTTGAATTTGTGTCTCGATAAAAAATCTGTATTGTTAGTATTATTAGTATCAGACAAAAAACATGTCTTTGAATGGATTTTGAGGATTGCTATCATTTTCCTTTTTTGATATCCCAGACAGATGTAATTAAGCTTGCCTCTTAATATTCTCCCCCACCCCACGGTACTACTTTTAGCCTTCTTTACTATTCGAAGATATATATCTGCGAACGTTTCCAAAGTCCATTTTTGCCATACCCTTGGAAGTTGTTGAAAAAATGGCATCTTATGTTTTAACTGCGTAGACGTAGATGTAATACCGCAACTTATTAACACGAACAATCCGCTTTTCTGATAGCCAAACCCAGACAGCGTAGATTCTTGGCGCTTACTTAGCATTGTCCAATAGCGAATGTTTGTACAAATATTTGAGTTTGGACCTCAATTTGAGGTGAAGTAAGATGCTTTATTGAATCAGTTGACGCGCTGTTTTGAATGTTTGAATGTATTTCGTCGCAGATGTTATTTATATATTGTAAGATTCTACGCAAAGTTAATCTACGATCTAAACAAGGCAGCGGAATATTTGGAGGTTTTTCGTCCAGCCATAGGCGTCAGAATGTCAAACGTAAATAAATTTAAGCTTTTTTATTCATTTGTTTTGTCATCACATTCAGCAACCCTAGCGGTTCAATTGTTTCGTAGAAAGTTGACTGTATGGTGAAGACTTAGAAAACAGACTTACCCATCTAAAAGTCTCTATCACTCGCGATCCTGTACCTCCCTTAATTATTGGCCTCCCATTACATTAATTTTGTGTCAGCACGTAAGTCTGCCTTTTTTGCATATAACAGATTTAACATTCCATCTAAATAACAACTGTTTTGTGTGGTGACCTCTACGTGTGGTGACGGAGTAAGAATACAGTGTGTCACCACCCTATCTCATCCCATGGGTGTCGTAAAAACCGACTAAGGGACTATCCGTGAATAATATCTTTAGGTAATAAAAAGAAGGAAAACTTGAAATTAAACGCTAAACCAATCCGTTTGGCCGGCGTGGTATTAGTAGGCCAAGTATCTCTCCGTCACTTGTAGAGGTCCGTCCCTGCAGTGGGACATTAATGGGCTGTTATGATGAATAACTGTTTTTATCATCGTACTTTCACAAAGCAAAAAGGTTGCAACAAAGCACTAATAGCAATCAATGTCTGTCAGAAAGAAATAAGCGTTACAGGTATAGTAAGGCGGTAGCAAAGGAAATGAGGAACATAAATCATGGTATTGACATTCAGTACGACGTTAGAAAGAATATTGATGACGCTTACAAAGAACCTTCCTTGAAGCTGTTCTTGTATCATTTCTATTATGTTTATTGACCTCCTGAAGGTATTCATAATCTTTATGTATCATTATCATAATCTTATTCTTCTTCTTATCGGGGACCCTCCAGGATGCATTTCGACCCCATCGGATCTTTTGTGCTGTATCATTATCATAATAGTTCCTTCTGGTGACATAATAACTGATCGCATGGGTATCGATCCTCGCCATCAGACGAATTGATGATACTCTTTTCCTTTAGTCGGCCTGTGTGACTACAAGCCAACTAAAGGGAAACTTTGTTTGTACGAAAACAAAAGAAGAAACACTAGCAAAGAAGCGGGGCTTTACGTCTATTTTTTTTGACCAGCGAGCGTGGTAGTAGAAGGGCAATTTTCCATTCGGTCGATTTGAGGTCGATGTGAGTAACATACTCGTATAATAGTCTTATTGACATTGCGTTTATAGTTGCCATTAAAATAGCATAATATGGAGAGAAAGGTTCTGGAATGGTGACCGCGTCTTGAAAGACGCAGAGATGGCAAACGCCTAACGCTATAGCTCCAATAATAAATAAGAAATACAAAATTAAAATCCGTCGCCCTAAGTTTTGGAAGAAAAGCTTTCCTCGATCATTAATCTGCCAAGAAATGTTTAATTACTAAGTTAAGTCTAAAGCGGATCTTAATGCATCTTCTCTGTTTCGTTCCGGACTTGTTGTTACGAAAGAAGTTTTTAGTCCTTTTTTGTGACTCACTAATGTTCGAAATCAGAGTTTCAGTGTAAAAATAAATAGACATCACGTTTTCCTATAGGGAATAGACACAGCTTGTTGCCAAATTCTTGGAAAATAACATAGATCACTGGAAAAACTAGAATAGCCAACTGTAAATTTAAGATAATATTAATAATGTCTCTGATGACCTCTGTGGTGCTGTGGTTGTAGTTTTTAGCTGCTACGTAGAGGTCTAGATTCGGCTCCCGCTAAATTGGAATTTATCTGCATGAACGTGAACGTTTGTATCTATGTAGTATTCCTAGAAAGGGGTAAACATTAATAAATTATCATAGTAAAAGCTCTGCTTAATTTTGGAGTAACTAGAAGTATAAAATATTCGAATACATTATTTGAAAACATTGGACTAATTGGAGCCCCATGTTAAAACTGTACAAATTTTCCATGTCTGTACCGTATCAAACATCTAATGGATGTCCAAGAGTGATGCAGTTACAATGCTAAATGTATGCCATTTGTACGGTATACTGTAGAACACTTCCTAGCTATTTGATAGCAAATTAATTTGGCACACAGTGGTGAAAATGGATGTTAATTGAAATTGTAAAGTTCCTACGTAAAAAATTGCAAGGACCCATCTGAAGATCTAATAGATAAAAATATCTTCTCTATTCGTTACAGATCTATGATGATATCTTTTCCGCTAGTTAAGTTTTATTTGTTTTTACAATAAACTTAATGAAGTGGAACTTGCTTGTGAATAGTTAAGCATTGTAATGATGGCAGTGTTATATAAAAATGTATATTTAAACATCGTATTTATATGAAAATAGATTTTTTTGTGTTCTGTATAAATCTATGTATTGAATTTATATTATATAAATATATAATATAAATTCAATTTGCTAGAATTTGATATAGAAGTGATACAGCTAATGATTTGTCTACTTAACTACTAGATAAACAATTTACTACTATGTATAATCATGCAAACAGACTTAACCTGGGATGGAACCCGAAATCTTTGCGTAGCAGTCATATATCTACTATCCACAACGGCAACAAGATCATCAAGAAATATTAAAATAAAATATACCCGTCTGCACTAAATTATAATAAAAATAGCAGTATAAAATCTCGCTTGCATCTAGCAGTCCCATAGAAAACACTCTCCTACTTTAAACTAGACAAATGATTCAAAGTCCATTTGTCTTCACTTTAGCTCTGTAGTGTGACAACACAGAATAGAATTTCACCCGATGGTACCGTAAATAAGATGTTCTAAGTAAAGGTGTGAAGAAATATACGCGTCTTTTACGTCCCTAGGGTGCTATAATGAATTGCTCTACGTCTTAGCTACAACCAATAAATAAAGTCTTAGGAAAAACATCGTTAGTCTTGAACAATATGTTTTTCTTTTTGTATTAGTTTGGAATTTGGTGAAGCGGTGCGTTATAGATTTTATTTGAGTTGTATTTGTTTTAGTGTACCTAGAGGTTGTGAGTGAAAGACTTTTTGTAGGTATGACTAATTTAAATATGCCTCAGTCAAATAATATGATCCGTTACAAGAGTACTTATGTCACAGCCATTCGAGTATTTAACCAATTACCGATCTCAGACCAAATAAAAAATAAAGACGTAGCGCTGTCAACAGAAAAATTAAGCAGGTTTTGTAAACATGTGTGCATTTAAGGAGTGCTGCCATGCAGTGAAAACTAATTACCCTAATATTTGTCTAAGTACTGGCAGACTGATTGAGTTCATGGATAAGTTTAATTTTAAAATTGTATATTTTCCTTTTAGTATAATAGTATGTTTATTCCGACAAGATTGGGTAAAAATAAAACAATTATTATTCCAAAATCATTTAATTTATGAATAATCACAACAAATCGTATGTTAGTAACTGGAGTGTTTCCGTGACCTGAGTGTCATCAACTATGCGGAACACATGTCGCTGCAGTCGGTCTAGGGTTTTATGAGATACTTGGCAGAGCCATCCCAAAGATGCGAACAGTACTTCATGCTGCTCTGAACCTGCGTTTTGTAGAGCAGATACCGCTGTTCCGGCGTGAAGTATCGCTGCACTTTGTTCAGGATGCCAAGTTTACGTGAGACTGTGGTGATCACTCCTTCGACATAGTCACGATTGAAAGTAATATAAGTCACCATTATCGAAATGTGTCGAACAAACTACGCATTCATCATTCCGGCTAAGTCGAATGACTTCAATCCACACTTCTTTGCTACAATCTTATTTTGACTAGGAAACCTTAAAAATGTACATGTTCTCTTTAAACAACTTTTAGATCAATTCTTGATGGTACCGATTTTGGTAACAATCCTAATCCCAGCACAAGCAAAACGAACCTTTTTCTTTTACTTAGTTTTATTCTAAAACAAGAGACTCCGACATAAGGCTTGTCAAATAATGTGATGGAAAAATACGACAATGAATTTTCTTGTAAATATTTTATTATGATAAAAGAGAACATAAAATAAAATGCATTGCCATATTTTTCTTTTATTTATAAATAGGTTACTTTCCCATTACTTACCCCATAAACGGGGAAAATTCTGACGCTTACTAGTGCCAACATTTGTTGAGGTTTTGTGTTCCAGACCGTCATCATAAGTCAATAATATTAATAATTAAAATTATGAGTTTTTATATTTACTTACGTATGATATGTGATTCCATCTGGCTTTTTATTTTTTGAAGATTGGTTTTTGTACCCTTTTACGACACAATTAGGCATTTTCCAGAATAAATAATGAAAAATCTTTATATGTCAGACTCTATTGACAAACTAGCGCCAACTGAACGACTAGGCGTAGTTTGGGTAGTAAATGTGTGCGTGTAACTTGTATGTATAGAGCGAGGCGTAGTTTTGAATACTTCAACCGAGTGTTCGCAGCGCTACGTCTTTATTTTTTATTTGGTCTGAGTTACCGATAGATATAAAACAATTAGAGGGTTTAATATTTAAAAAAAGCTTTGAAAAAATATCTAGTTAATAATGTTTTCTAGGATATAAATGAATTCTTAAAAAACAAAATGTAAATGTGCATGTAATATGTTGCAATGTTCGACTGAACAGCTCTTGATACCTTTTATAATATTTAAGACCATGTGCCTACACAGTTACGCAATAAAATATATTTTATCTTTTAACCAGTTATACCATTGATGAAGGAAAGCTTAAAGCTACAATCCAAAACGCAAAAAGCTAATAGATGTAGTTGCACTTATCCGTTTCGTCAATATGATATCATATACTTATAACATATTTTTCATGAAACCTATTTATTGTTGAATGTAGAAGGTTCTCAATTCCGTTGTAAGTAATATTTCATGTAACTTACTAACAACTAATTTATAAATACTTTTGCTTGAAATCTTAAATACATACACTTTCAAGTAAGTCTATTATTTTTTTTCGTTATAACTGGTTGGTTCGTTGGTTCCAAGTTAGTTAAGTAATTTGGATTTTATCTTAAAAATATATGGAATCTAAACGTTATTGCGAAAGTATTACAACTTCAAGTTTTAAAGTCGCTTTTTAGTTAGAAAATCAGTAAGAATATAATAAGTTATAGAACCACTACAAAAGAACCTTGAAACGATACCCTATTAACGCAAATCGTATTCAGTATAGGTATAACTCGTAGATTAACTCCAGATTACAACGTTCGATTACCGGTATTAATGTAAGCTTCCTTCCTTAACTTATGTATTGAAACGTTTGGTAAACCGATTAGTTCGTGAATGTCGAAAAATTTATAATTAAACCAAACGAATTATGTAATTGTGAACACCCTTATTTTGGAGTTTCGATAGTTTGTGAGCTACTTTGATTAAAATCTCTGGCTGAAAATTCTTTGCGGCGGCGTTCCGGGTGCACTTGGCGTCCGTTGTGTGCTTTCTGTGGCTATTCTTCTATTCGTCTTTTGTGCCGTAGTCCTAAATGTATCGGCTGATCATTTCCCGAAATATACCTTGTACAATGTACATCCTTATCAATATTGAGAAGGGGTCGGAATCGCATATAAGTTTTTAATTCGCAATTAAAACAAGCCTGTTTTTAAAAAACAATGATGTTTTTAAACAACATTAAAACTAATACCTACAACAATGGTAAGAAAATAATTTAACAATGAGTCTACTATTTATTGATACAAAATAAATAAATATTCACGGACATCTGTACACAGCGCCATCTGTTCCCAAAGTAAGCTAGGCTTAACCTGCTTGTGTTATGGATAACAGAACAACGGATATTAATACTTATATACTTTTCTTTTTTAAATACATACATATTAAACATAGAAACACTCAGATCAATGCAAACCATCATGTTCATGCACACAAAGATTTGCATTTGAGAATGGAACCCGAGACCTCTGCGTAGCAGTCATGTTATATAACCACTACGCCACAGAGGTCGTCAAAATCAGTTTCGTGAACATCACTGAGAATCAGTTTCGTGGATTTTCCGGTCACAGCCAACAGCTTCAGCTTGTTTCACGTTATCAGGTAATATGTGTTTTGAAGTATCCGGCATCAAAGTGATGAGAAGAGCAGTCAGTAGCGATAGAATACCAACTAGAAATGAAGGTAAACCGGACCAATATTTCATCTGCAAGGAGAAGTAAATATCTTTGTTATTTTGATAATTAAATATCTGCATTGTTAGCAGCTTCAGAGAAATTGTAATAATTGTTACAAGAAAACTTTTGCTCCGTAAATGTGGTAGTTACAAATAATTCTTGGAAATGCAAAGGAAACGTTCGGTACGTCCTTTAAATTAATTAACAGGCAATCTGTACACGGTGTATCAACCAAGTATCACAATACTTAGATGACAATCAACAAGTTGTATGGAAATAGACAGATGTGCAAGTGTGTTAAATGCTGGCAAGTAATCGCTACCCACAAGGCAAGTTACACTAAATCATAACATCCCATTAATGTCCCACTGCAGGGACGGGCCTCCTCCCTTGACGGAGGGATACTTAACCTACTAATACCACGCTGGCCAGACGGATTGGTACAGGGTTTAATTTCAAGTTTTCCTACTTTTTATCAAGTAAAGATAATATTCACGAATAGTCCCTTAGTCGGTTTTTACGAAACCCATAGGATGAGATGGGGTGGTGACATATTGTGTTCTTACTCCGTCACCACACGGATATCACGGATACACGGTCATGTCGGATGGACACTAAAGGTACTTTCTTGAAGGCTCTTATTGCATAAGAAATACTTGAAGTAACATGAATCTTGAGAGAGATGCTGGGGCGGGTAGAGCGATGGTGCGGTAGGCAACAACTCTCGATCAACCCGAGCAAGACGGTGGTAGTACCGTTTACCAGGAAGAGAAACATCAACAACTCAATAAATCTGAGCCTCTTCAATCAGGATCTAATGATCTCAGAGCAGGTAAAGTATCTTGGACTCATCCTAGACAATAAACAAACCTGGAAGGAGCACGTAGAGTCGGCAACAGCAAAGGCACACAGAGTGTTTAGCATGTGTAGATCCGCATATGGTAAGACATGGGGGTTAAAACCCAAAATCATGCTGTGGGTGTACACGATGATGGTCAGACCTATAGTGCTGTACGGAAGTCTGGCATGGTGGCCGAGGACGAACCTTGGCACATGCAGGGAGGGCCTACTAAAACTTCAAAGGTTGGCCTGCGTTGCAATGACGGGTGCGTTTCGGACCACCCCAACCGTTGCAATGGAGGTCCTACTAAATTTAACACCACTGCACCTGATGGTTCAGTCTGAGGCAGTAAGGGCACTCTACAGACTAGAAGGTCTTGGGCTATGGTGCGACAGCGGCACTAGCACGAGACATGCAAAGCCAACATTATTTAGGAAAGTGGAAGATGCAATCAACATGTGTGGCGACCAGATGCCAGCAAGTTACATCTTCGAAAGACGATTCAGGATACTTATTCCTAAAAGATCTGAATGGTCAGAAGGACTCGAGCCACCAGAGGGTAAGGGTAAGATATGGTACACGGACGGATCGAAGACGAGCACGGGTACCGGAGCAGGTATTTATACTAAAGACTACGGTAGTAGCACAAGCATGGGTAAGTATGCGACAGTCTTCCAAGCTGAGACCTACGCGATTACAGCATGCGCACAGGAGAACATAGACAGTGGAGTGAACAACGAAACTATCTATATTCTCAGCGACAGTCAGGCGGCACTCAAAGCCCTAACGGCACCGAGAGTCACCTCCAAACTAGTCAAAAATGGTATCCAGGCCCTAAACAGGCTTGGCAAAACGAACAAGGTGAGACTGGTATGGATCCCAGGACACAAAGGTTATGTCGGCAACGAAAAAGCCGATGAACTTGCAAGGGAAGGCTCGAGCAGGAGTTTCGGCGGACCGGAACCATGCGTAGGTCTTTCAAAAGGTACGAGTACGTTCCTAATGGCCGTCAATGATCAGACAAGACAGCAACACTCAACAGAGTGGCAGTTGTCGACTGGCATGAGGCACTCAAAGCTCTTTATTGAAGGAGTAAATCCGGGCAGGTCCACAAAACTGTGGCACCTAAGCCGCAGACATATCCGACTAATAATCGGTATGTTTACAGGTCACCTTCCCGTCAACGACTTGTTGATGAAGATGGGACTATCAGGCACCAACCAGTGCAGAGCGTGCGGTGAGGAAGACGAAACAGTGGAACATCTGATGTGCAACTGCGAAGCCCTCACCAGACAAAGAATGAAGCTACTAGGAGTGGGATATCCTACCCCTAGTGACTTCGACAAGCTGCCGCTAGGCTTACTTATCTCCTTCGCGAAGGTGATTGAGGAAGCTGTGGGGTGGTGAACGGGGGACCAGCACAAAAGATCCGATGGGGTCGAAGTGCAGCCGGGAGGGTCCCCGAAAAGGAGGAGAAGTAGATAAGAAGAACATGAATCTTCTTATTGCATAAGCTTAGTGGCAGAAAGGTCCTTAAGATAACCTCACTTCTCTAGAACTGTTTTTCCGAACCGTTACGACTTGGGGAGCTTCAAAATACGAGCGTACTCCCTACTTAAAAGTCGGGAACGCATGTGTGATTCCTCTGGTGTTGCGGGTGTCCATGGGCGGCGGTGATCACTTACTATCAGGTGACATGCTGGCTCGTTTGCCTCCCATCATGTAAAAAAACAACTTACCAGTAAAGGAGTCTGGGGAGCTAATATGGTAGCTATTCTTCCAAACGACGAAGTGATTGCAAGCATAGTGTTCCTAGTGTAAGTTGGAAATATTTCTGTCGTATATAGAAACGACATTCTCATGCAGAACGCACAACTAACAGCTCCAAAAAAGTAGAACAACATTGATAACCACCAGGAAACTGTAACAAAATGTTTTCGCAATTATAATTACTTGTCTCTTTTCTTATCCGTCTTCAAATTCTATTTTGTATAGGCAATACAGGTGCATAATGTATACTTAGCCATCATCATGATAACAGCCCATTAATGTCCCACTGCAAGTTTTCCTTCTTTCTATTTCGGACAGATAATATTCACGGATAGTCCCTTAGTCAGTTTTTACGACACCCATGGGATGAGATGGGGTGGTGACATATAGTATTCTTACTCCGTCACCACAGGGAGATTATAATTACTTGTCTCTTTTCTTATCCGTCTTCAAATTCTATTTTGTACAGGAAATGTGTACTCAGTACTTAACGTACATATTGACATGAAAGACCGTATAGCTCCATTTCCAACCTTTATCTTTATTTTGTTTATTACCGATATAATACACACTTAAAATTGCCCAGGAATTACACCTTATGGAAAACTTCAAATTTTTTAAATAAGTAAAATAGAATTATCGAATAAAACAGTAGTTGTAAGAATTTATTAAATTTTCTGCTCAAATAAAGGAACTATAATAATATATATTTGTATAATAATACCATAGGTCGTAAATAATATTTAGGATTTATATTTACCTTGTAAAATAAAGGGCTGTGCGATGCAAAATACTCCAGTCAACATCAAAGCAAGTATCAAGGGTCCTTTTCTTTGGTATTTGTTCAGTATGTACAATAAAATAAGCCCAGCTACAATCCCAGATATTGATGCTATACCGTAATTTAAATACTTATTTCCTTCTACATTTATTGAATTAATTATGAGAGTGTAAGTGTTAAATAAAGATGTAAACCACATGCATAAGCATATCAAAAATCTCACAAAGAGCTTTTTTGAAGAAAATGTGATTTTAATACAATTCCAATAGCTAGTTTTATTCGACGAATTCAACTCGCAATCTAAATTGGCGATTTTGTAATCTTCTATGGCAACATTATTAATTTTTGCCACTTTCTGGATCGTAAGTTCTGCTTCTTCCTTTCTCCCATTTATTAAGAGCCATCGTACACTCTCATCCATTTGAAGTATTAATATTAAAAGTAAGAGTGGTGGTACATATACCCAAAGTAAGTAATTTCTCCAGCTTGTGGTAAAATATGAAATAAGAGGTAATATAAGATGTCCAACCCCGACGCTTATTGATATCAAAAACACTATTGTTGGTCGATGTGAATTTGCTACCATTTCAATACCTGGGAATGAAAATTAAAAAATATATCCCGTTCCTGCTAATTTTTTTATGAACAGAATATAATTGGAAGGTTGTTGCAAATGGAAAAAAATACACATTGCTGCCATTGTGTACAGAGTTGTTGTTGTTATCTCAAATTTTGTCAAAACTTTTTTCTTTTTAGGCTATGCTATTTTATAATTACTAATTGAATAGTTTTATTTATACAAATATTTTAGAAAAAAAAACATTATTTATTAATTTAAATAATTATATGTTTACAGTAATTTGATATTTTAGCAACAATGAAATCAAACATAATAACCTTGAAAACACATTTAAAGGGGGACAAACTGCAAATAAAGAAGTATCTTAACAATGTTAATGCAATTATTTAAACTTAACATGTTAATTAAATTATTTAAACTTAACACTTTAATGCAATTATTTAAACTACTATTAAGTAGGTTTTATAATAATAAATTTTACCCTACAAAAGACACAAATTGTAAAAAAAGATGAAAGAAGAAGTAGTTAATTTTAACTCTTGCTATTTATATCTTACCCATAGCAAACATTACTGGGTGGCTGTCGCCTAGCAGTGGTTCTAACATCTCAAGAAACACGAATAGCCAATACGACGTAACAAAGCTCTTTGCGATGCCAATAATATAATTGATGCAGTTACTAAAGTCAATATTAATATTATTTTACGACCGAACCTGAAAAAACATTTAAAGTAGGTAATTTTTACATTTACTTGGTACAGATTTGCTTCATAACAGCCCATTAATGTCCCACTGCAGGGACGGGCCTCCTCCCGTGACGGTGGGATACTTGGCCTACTAATACCACGCTGGCCACACGTATTGGTATAGGGTTTAATTTCAAGTTTTTCTTCTTAACTTCGAAAAGATAATACATATTTACGATTAGTCCCTTGGTCGGTTTTTACGACACCCATGGGATGAGATGGGGTGGTATCATATTGTATTCTTACTCCGTCACCTTAGGAAGAGGAATAAACTGAATAATAAATATTAGTAGACATACTTGTCTGATAAAGGACCAACGATCAACATTCCGAGTGTATTACCTAAGCTATGTATTGTACCCACAAGGGTTCGTTTCCAATCTTGACAGGCAAGGTTAAACTGCAAATTAAAATGTTATTTCATTATTGTCACTCTCTTTTATTATGTTCTCCAAGCTTATGCAAACAAATTATTCTTAAGATGCAAAAAATCTTTGTCTGTTCTTTGTTGAATTCTTCTTCTGTTAATCTAACGACTTCAAACTTAACAATACTTTACAAAATATTATATTAATGATCTGTTAAGGGTCCTAGCAGATATATCGTAACGTAAACGGATCGGCACCGCCTCGCCTTTTTCCTCGGTTGTCAAACGTCAAAAATCCGATTACGTTACGATTCCTATTAGTGTGCGTTGCAGTAAGGAGATTCATACAAATAATACTGAACGGCTCGAGTTAATACGGTTCCGATCCGTTTAAGTTTTGCTATAAATGTGCTACGACCCTAAAGGTGGCGGCTGAAAACTTCTGGATTAGAGAGGCACATGACAGCGTAAAGTGGAAATATTTGGAGAAAGGCTATGACCAGCAGTGGACGTTACTTGTATGATATGACGATGATTATTTACATTATATTAAAATAAAAAAATCATCATAACAACCCATTAATGTCCCACTGCAAGGACGGGCCTCCTCCCGTGACGGAGGGATACTTGGCATACTTATACCACGCTGGCCAAACGGATTGGTACTTATAGGGTTTAATTTCGAGTTTTCCTTCTTTTTTTTTCGTAAAGATAATATTCACGGATTGTCCCTTAGTCAGTTTTTATACGACACCCATGGGATGAGATGGGAGGTGACATATTGTATTTTTACTCCGTCACCACACGGAGAAATAAAGAAATATATAAAATTGATTAATATAGATACTTACCTCTTCCACAAAGCTATTAGGCTTTTCAAAGACCCACTCCTTACAGTCAGAAAATTTAGAAAACTCAATGCTGCTGTAAATGCAAGAATTATTGTAGATCTTTGTATTATATTTCCGACATTTCATATCCAATGTTTCATATCCAGGTTGAAATTTCCTTGTATTCACAGTTAAAATACTTGCATCTGCAATAATTTTCACCAAAAAATATATTTTGTAATATAAATATAACTACCATGTAAAAAGTAAAACAAATAAAACATCTTGAAAAACTATTGTGTGAATGTGTAAGGAACATTTATTTATTTTATTTTTATTTATTATTCTTAGCCTTGCACTCGTCGTGCTACTATTGCGCACAAAGTAAAATCGTCGCAAGGAGATGCTCAGATGAAATACCACTGAGTGTGCATCCATCTATCGTTTCTATGTCAGTGGTTGCAACATGCTGCGAGTCAGTGAAAATGAATTTGAAAATGAATTGAACAAAATCGATCCAGCGGCTTCGGACATTACCCAGAACAAACAGACAGACAGACAGACAAACAAACAGTCTGACAGACAAAAATTTTTTTAAATTGTGATTTGCGACATTGGTATCGTATATACATTGATATGCAATTAATGAAAATCGTGGATTTTGTATTACAAACAGACTTTCTAAATATATTTATATGTAGGTATAGATAAAATAGTAATGTTACCTGTAATCGACGTTTTCAGCAGAGAATAAATAATTTTTACCATATTCTGTACTTATTATAGTTTGTACAAATATTATAAATAATAATTGTATATGATAACGTCCAGATAACTTTAGATCTTTAAGCACATTTTCTAAAACGTCGTAATTTTCTTTATTCACATTTTCCACACTATCTTTTCGTATTGACTTTTCTTTTCCATTCTTTATTGTAGTTTTATCACACACAATATTAATTCCGTTATTTTCCTTCATTTTTTTCTGGTTGACTCGTTCTTAATTACTCGCGTCTTCATTACTAACAATTAATACGTATTTGCTTCACTATATTTTATGAGTAATAAAAGAATACCTAGATTTTAAACTGATGTTACGAGTACACTAGACTAGAATCACCTCCAGTTTCTGAATGACTGGTCAAGTCAAAATCAACTAATCAAGTGTCAAAACTATCATTTTCAGGAACTAAAATGACAGTTTTGACACTTGATTAGTTGATTTTGACTTGATCAGTCATTCAGAAACCGGGGGTAAGTTTCAGTTCTAGGAAACGAATCGACGTGTTTAATCGTACTGTTGTTATAATAATATTTTTGTTATTATGTTAAATAATTAAACGCATTAAAAATTTGCATTAATTTACTTCTAAAAACGTCATTTCTTCCATTATAAATATTATAATGTGGGAATTCTGTTTGTCATTTTACCTATTTAATAAAATTGTTATAAAGTTTTTTTTAAAACACATAACTGCTGCACTTTTATGTTTTCCGCGATACAGGGTTTAGTCTCTAAAACATAAAATCAACGGACATCAACGTCAACTCATCCCGTGAGAGTTGCAAAAGTCGACTAAAGCCAATATTTCGCAAAGATTGGTTACGTCTTTACGAGAACAAAAAAAGTAAAGTAAAAGTGGACGTAGAACTAAATACCGTGGAGTAGGTACACCACCTTCGGTCGTCTACGAAACCAAAGCTACGACACTAGTTACGTACAAAGAAGATTTTTCTTTCAGCAAAATTCCTTACTAAAATGCTTCGTAACCAGTTAATTGTGATAAATTTTTTTCTTGCTACGTAAGAAACTTTTTAAATGTTGGCCACCCACTTTTATTTAGCCCAGGCAGACCGAAAAAGATGGTGATACACTGTATTAAGTAAACCGCTTCGTTGTCGTACTAAACTATCTGAGAAAAAGGCGGTCGCTGGCTTCCAAACCACTTTCGTTTCACACACAATGATGACACCTAGTCTCCTTACAGCCGATTCGACATAGAGATTTGCCGAAGCAGCCGTTGCCGTTAAGTAACTTCGTCAACCGGTAAGAGAAGATACCATGCCGCCTCTCTAGCCAATGGTGGAATACCGCCGCAATCGTTGGCTGGCCGGCACTGCGTCGCGCAAGTCGGGCTGCTCAATTCGCCAGCATGTTACGACGGAGCTGGGACCTCACTATCTGCAATACGCGGGGCGCTGTATGCCTCCACCAGCCCATCCCTGCGCATTTAATGGTGGCCTAAGGCAATTATTCAACATTGTAGTGAGTCCAAAGTAGCTTATTGGTACAATTATTCTTTCTAAGTAACTAGTTTCGCTGGAAGAAAAAACATTCTTCACACGTAGCTGGTTACGTAGCTTTGGTTTCGTAGACGGCCGAAGGGGGTAGACCAAGTATTTCTCATTCACTGAAGGAGGCCCGTCTCTTCAGTAGGGTATTATTAATATTAATGAGCTGTTGTAATATTAGTAATATATGTACAGTACATAAATGTTCTATTTGTACACGTGGTTGTACTAAATACTAAATTTTATATGTCTATTCCCCGGACCTCTGATATTGGGTCACAACATCGTCTGGTTTGGTTTTCTTATTTACATATAGCGTTCTTTATTAAAAAAGTCGTAGGTGAAATATTCACTCTTTTATTTTATACAATTTTTTTTATCGTACACGATGGAAAATAGAAAATAAAGTCCAGGAATGAAATAAAGAGTTGTCTTGACAGCCAAGAAATAAAGTTATAGAAAGTAGGAGATATATTTAAATAGGAGCTATTTAAATATGTCCCCTTCTTCCTATAAGTTTATATACAGGGTGGCTCATTCAAAAGGGTCAGTATGGGAAAGTCTTAAACTATAAGTCATACGAAGATTTGTTCTTAGGAACCATGTCACCGATTTTGATAAAAAGAAAAACTGAATTCATACATTTGAAAAAGATACTGTACCCAGCTGGGGAATCATGAAGATACAAAATGCAATAAGAAGATCGTTACCTAAACGTGTTAAATATTGTATTGTACAAAACGGTGGCCACTTCGAACACCTACTATAATAAATTTAAGTATGTAAAAAAAAAGCATTTTATTCATTTAAGATATACTTAATGTTTCATAGAGATATTTACTGCTTAAGACTTACAGAATCGATATTTAAATAGAAAAAGTATAAGTTTATTTTTGCAAAACAACCGGGTTCGATTCCCCAGCTGGGTACAGTATCTTTTTCAAATGTATGAATTCAGTTTTTCTTTTTATCAAAATCGGTGACATGGTTCCTAAGAACAAATCTTCGTATGACTTATAGTTTAAGACTTTCCCATACTGACCCTTTTGAATGAGCCACCCTGTATAAGCAAAGCATAAGGGTAGCATATATTATATCAAAACGTAAATACGACTTTTTCCGTCGCTAGAGGAGGCTCGTCCCTGCAGTGAGACATTAATGAGTTGTTTAATGGAACTCAGGAGCTCCATTATGGATGTAGTAAGATGTTAAAAAACCAACAAAATTTTCTTTTCCGCCCTTCTTCATATACAAGGTAGATATTTTTTGTTTGTATCCCAAGTTATACCTTTAAGTTTTTGCCACAATTTCGATTATTCTAAACGGTATCTCTTTGATACTGTACTTTGATATTTGTTTTTTTTTCGGTTCACAATATTTTACTATCTTTATCTTTTATTAAATTTGAGATTCGCGGTCGGTTATCTGAGCAGATGCGGTTGATTCTTTCGATTTGGGAGTCAAAAGATATTATGTTCGCATGGGAATTTGATTCTTAAAATGGGTGAATTATATTTTTTTCCTATTTTTGTTATAAGTTAGATTGTTAGTTGTTTTATATTTAAATCTGTATGTATGAATGTAATGTAGCAATGCGTTATAATCTCAGACCAAATTTTTATTTAGTCTGAGGTTATAATATGATACATGGATGGTACACAAAAACAAGTATACTTACTGTTTTATTTTATCTAAATAAACTTTCCAAAAGTTTTATTCCTTGTGGTGATAGAGTAAATATTCATGACCTTGTATCTAAAGTTTTTCATAGGTGTCTTAAAAGCGGACAAAGTGTAAAATTAAAGATTATGTCAACCAAAACAAGAACTTATTCTTCTAGTGCCTGTCCAACTTGTAAAGGTTGGTAGTGGGTTTCGTTATATTATATTTTAGTAAATCCGTTAAGTGAACATTTTAAATATACAATATTCTCTACGAAAGAAACTCTCGGGTTCGATTCCCGCTCAATGCAAATCTTTGTGTGCATGAACGTGATTGTTTGCATTGGTCTGAGTGTTTCAACGTATAAATATGTATATATTTACAAAAAAAGTATATAAGTATTAATATCCGTTGTTCTGTTACCCATGACACAAGAAGGTTAAGCCTTGCTTACTTTGGGAACAGATGGCGCTGTGTAGAGAAGATTTCCGTGAATATTTATACAATCCACTTCGTCAGCGCATATATAGGACAGGTTTATCAGTCGGCGGAAGATGTCTGTCCATACAGCGAGACTTTAATAGGCATAGTTATCAATAATAATTATACAAAAATGTAGTTTGCTATAAATAGTTCTAATTTAAATAAAGATTGTGTTTTACAATGAAACAATCTTTATTACTACAGTACCTACGCAGAATAACCGGATCGTTATTGAATCCTAATGAGTAATAAATTATGCAAATGTAGGTATCTAAAAATTTAGCAAAAGAAGGAGCGGCGATTATTTTTAGAGAAAATAAAATAAAGTATGAAATCCATTTTAATTCTAATATGTACAATAATTACAAATAATAATTGGATAATATAGAACCTTATAATACAGGTGCTTAGGATTAATAAATTTAATACTACAAATATAAAATCTAGAGAGTTAATGACTACTCAATAAAGTCTAAGTATTAGTTATTCATTCCGTGTGGTGACGGAGTAAGAATACAATATGTCACCACCTCATCTCATTCCATGGGTGTCGTAGAAACCGACTAAGGGACTATCTGTGAATATTACCTTTAAATAGAAAGAAGGAAAACTTGAAATTAAACCCTATACCAATCCGTCTGGCCAGCGTGGTGTTAGTACGCCAAGTAGGTATACCTTCGTCACGGGAGGAGGCCCGTCCCTGTAGTGGGACATTAATGGGCTGTTATGATGATTAGTTATTCCTATTATCTTACATCAATGCTATAAAATATAACAGTTTACATATTTTGTCTATACATTTTTAAAATAAACAAAAGAATCAAGCGTAAGGTCTTCACGAAAGCTCCAGATCTTTCTCCTTTTGTTTAGTTCCAACAGCTTCAGCTTGTTTGACATTATCAGGGAGTATGTCTTCAGAAGTATCCGGCATCAATGTCACTACTGATGCTGTCAGCAAAGATAGGATGCCCACTAGCAGTACAGGTAGACCCGTCCAGTATTTCATCTGTAAATTTATTTTGTGTTTAATAAGTCATACACTTAACTAAATTCTATAAGTAAATCGTTTTTCGAATTGGATCGAAGGTCACTGGTGAATTGCCGAAAAATAAAAAGGTATAATAAGTACCATTTTTTTTTCGCGTATTCAAACCGTTTGCTTAAAAGAAATAGAATAAAGTTTTACTGGTTATCTAGTCTCTGTAAAGTATTCGGTAAAGGATCAAAAACCTAGCGTATCATTGCTCTATCTTATTCCATAGGCGTGGTAAAATGTGTCTAAAACCCTAATCAACAGTTAAACAATTTGTAGTAAATAAAAAAACAAACACTTTTTAAGCAGACTAAGTTTTGGGAAGTATAGTTGGTGCTTTACATATGAAAACTGGAAGAGGGTTTTGGGATACCGCAGGTTAGTTAGGTAGCTGAATTTTAAAAGAGTTGCCATGAGTTTCTTTGCCAGGTTTCTTCTCATTGGCTCTATGCATTTGGAAACTGGAATTTATAGATCAACACAGACAGACAAGTAGATTTGAGTAGTATATTGGTTTTATTTTTCTCCTCTAATTTACATTGGACAATACACCGCGATTTTTTTTAGTGCAGTGGCGTTTGTCTGTGTCGATTTATAATTTTAACTGTAGCTTCAATTTTTAGTAAATTGTAAACGACGATTTCAAACAATTTGTGATAAATTTTATGAAATAAAGCAATTAGAAATTTGAATTTGAAAAAACAACGACATTGAATAAGAGAAGGTGGTGACACCTTGTATTCTTTATCTGTGTTTTTTTTTCTTTTTACACAAAGATATCAAAGTATACTTACAAGTAAAGGAGTTTGAGGTGCTAGAATCGTTGCTACTCGTCCAACTGCCGAACAAACAGCTAGCATTGTGTTTCTGGTGTAAGTTGGAAATAATTCTGTAGTAAACAGGTATGATATACGTAAACTAATTGCTGATGTTATTTTTGAACATATATAGAGTAGAGCAGAAAGCCATCTGTAACCTGAAAGAAAAAACAAACATGAAATACTTATTATTAACTAGCTTTTGCCCGCAGCTTCGCTCGCGTTAAATTCGGAGTAGCACTGCTCCCCTTTCCTGGACACAGAAGAAAAAAAAAACGTTGCCTATGTTACACTCCATCCCTTCAACTGTCTCCACTTAAAAAATCACGACAATTCGTCGATCCGTTTTGCCGTGAAAGAAAGACAAACGGACACACTTTCCCATTTATAATATTAGTATGGATAACCACCATTAATGTCAAATCAGCGCATTACATTAACAGAGACTTCATTATTCATTTTATCTCCAAATAAGTACAGAAACAGAAAAATCTCTTTACAAGGATCCCCGCTGTAAGTTTTTATTATTGGATTGTTTCAAGTTTTCTTTCTCTAGGGACGACAATATGTGTTTCAATCTCCCGTGGTCATGTTTAACTAAATTCACAGAATAACTGCGTTGTGCCACTTTATGTTCTTAGTAGTATGGACTAAATATAGTGTAGTGATGGCACCCCAGTGAAAATAATTACATATTCAGGTAAAATTTAATAAAATTCATGTTCACACATCTCCAAGGGTTTCGCTAAATTATATGTTTAATTAGCTATAGGTATGTAATATAGTTGAATTCACTTACCAGGTGGTATAAACACTTGTACTATAGAAAAAGCTCCTGTCAACGTCAAAGCAATGATTAACGGTCCTTTCCTTTGGAACCTATTTAGGACTAATAGTAAGAATATTCCTGAAACTATGCTTGCTAACGATACTAACACATAATTGACATACTTGTTCCCTTCAAGTGAAACAGAGTTTATTAGCAAAGCGTATGCATTAAACAAAGAAGTAAACCACATACAAAAGCATATCAATAATCTTTTCAACAATTTCTTCGATGCGAGAGTAACTTTAAGCGCAGTTCTAAGGCTAGCATTTGACGAACTAGCCTCGCAACTTATATTATCAAGCCTCGATTCTTCTATGGCAACTTTACTCATTTTAGCTGCTTTAGATATTATTTGCTTTGCCTCTGCTTTCTTTCCTTTAGTTAAAAGCCATCTCAGACTTTCGTCCATCCAAAATATGTATAATATAAAGATTAATGCTGGGGCGTAAACTGACAGTAAGTAAATTCTCCAGTTGGGTGTAAAATATGCGATAAGAGCTAAGAGACTTTGTCCAAGTGCGAACGCTATTGATACTAAGAACAATACCATCGGCCGATGTCTTTTTGTTACCATTTCAATTCCTGAAAAGAAAAATGATTTTGTTAGCGATTGCTGCAGTTAACAGTTTTATTTGTTGGTACATAATTATTAGATCTTTAAAGTTTATAAGGATATATGGACCCTATCATCAAATGAATATAATATCAACTTGAACTAATGACAATACCTTGTCCAGATACTATAAATAGGGCTTGTTTCAAAATGTTATGTATGGACAACGGACCTTGTATTTAATTGAAAACTAAAATAACTAAGAAAATATGGCTCATGAAAAACTTACCCATAGTAAAGGTAGTACTGTAAAACTCTCCAACCATAGGCTCTAGTAGTTCTAGAGTAATAAACACCCAATACGATGGCGCCATACTTTTCGACATACCAATTACACTAGCACACACTGTGTTGAATATTATCATGCGTTTTCTGCCGATTCTGAAAATAGTAATATTAAATCAATACCATGTAAAGATATTTAGACTACAGAGTTAAAAAAGAACCAATGATCTTGCTATATCTGTCCAGGTCTTCGGGGTCCATACCAGCATGTCATACAATAGCTTGAATCATCAGTACCCTTCTCAATAAGAAGTGAATGGAGAGATGCCATTAAAATAAAAAAAAAACTTGATCAAGATAATAATGATTAAGAGTATGTAAGAATTTGGAAACTAAATATCAAAAATAAACATACTTATCTGACAAGGGACCCATGTACAGTAACCCAAGCATGTATCCAATACTGTGCATAGTTCCCACCAGTGTGCGTTTCCATTCTTGACAACCAAGATCAAACTGAAAATTTAAAGTATTAAGAATTAGAAACCTTTAGGAGAGAGTAACACTTTATTTGACATAAGATGATCATTGACAATTGTAAAAAAGTTGAACATGTAATTGAGTAAAAGTTGAAAATGTAAATGTGTAATTTATGCATAACCCGGTCACATTTCTCGTATCTCGAGACCTGGCGTCGATGACGTCACGTTGCGTCGGACGAATCACTGATGCGCCCGTGGCGAGCGCGGGGGTTGAAAGGAGAACGGGACGCGAGGTTCGCATTCCAGCGAGGTCTCTAGATAATGTGACTGTGTTATACTGTACTATTTTAATCGGTTGTTAAAGCGTTGGCTACAATAAACACTTAGTAAATCGTAATTTTTGATAGATTGAAAGTGATTGACTATCTTTACTAATTATTTGTATGATTTTTTAAATTAAAAATATAAAGCATTTCCAGAAAATTTAAATAATAACATAAGGCTGTTACTACATTGAGTTAATATGTACAACGTACGTACGTAGTACATATTACCTCGATGTGTTACTACTACAAAATCATAATAGTGTTTGTACGAGTATGATAAAAGTGGTAGTTTACCAAGTACTTACCTCTGCTACGAAACTGTTTGGTTTTTCATAGACCCAATCATCACATTCAGTAGATTTCAAAGTATCAAAATTATCCTCAGTGCAAGTACCATTGGAATTAACAACATCATATTTAAGACATTTCATGTCTAAAGTAGAGTTTTTGTTCCATTTTGAAAGTTCAGTTAATTTGCAATTGGAATATTCACATCTATAAAACAAAAATTTTTGGTAAATTAATGAATGTATGAGTAAACGATCTCCGTGTGGTGACGGAGTAAGAATACAGTATGTCACCACCCCATCTCATCCCATGGGTGTCGTAAAAACCGACTAAGGGACTATCCGTGTATATTATCTTTACGTAATAAAAAGAAGGAAAACTTGAAATTAAACCCTATACCAATCCGTCTCGCCAGCGTGGTATTAGTAGGCCAAGTATCCCTCCGTCATAGGAGGAGGCCCGTCCCTGCAGTGGGACATTAATGGGCTGTTATGATGATGAAACGTTAGTATTGCCTGTCTTCCCTAATGTGACTCCGGCACTCCAGAGCAATCGATGTCGCATCTATTGGAGTGCCCTTCGTGCCCTGAGCGGTGTACGATGGCCGATCTTCACGCGGCCACTCCAAATGCCATTGAAGTGGCCGCTCACTATTCTAAAAATGTTGGAGTTCTCGACCATTGACACGAGAGAAGAAGAAGAAGTATGGTGTTCTAAAATATTGCGCTGCGGATAAGGTGATACCCAGTAATCGGTTAAGCTAATAGGAAATGATTGGGTGATCCAATGGGGACTTTCTGCCAATACCCTTCTAAGCCTCTTTTTACACTACGCTTGAAGAAGGATATGTCAAAACGTTCCAGCAACACCTTTTCCGGCAGTTTATAGCCTTATCATAATAGCCCATTAATGCCCCACTGCCGGGCCTCCTCGGGACGGAGAGATACTTGGCCTACTAATACCACGCTGGATTGGTATAGTTTAATTTCAAGTTTTCCTTCTTTTTATTTCGTAAAGATATTATTCACGGATAATCCCTTAGTCTAAGATGGGGTGGTGACATATTGTATTCTTACTCCGTCACCACAAGGAGTTTATAGCCTGCAAGACGTAAGAAGTAAATTAGGGTGGAAACTATTGTATAGAGTGAACAGGATCAAGATCTTTTAGAGGTAAATTTTTATTTTCATGTTTGAACTAACTTCATTGAACCTTTGATTGTTGTTGATTTTCTTTTTTACAGTTCATGTAATTAGATACATATTATAGACTGGCTGAAAATGATTTCTCGTTGTTTATTATTTTAAAAACTCAATTCTTTATAGCGTTTAGTGGTAAGATTATATTTATTATAATAGCATGAGTCATTTTGGGCACATCATGGGGTGGGACTGGACGTTGTAGATTTTTTATTTACCTAAAAGATTACTCTAAAAACTTGTCTCATTCACGGAAAGGATCAAGGTCGCATTAACCTTCACATAAATACTAAAACCAGTATTCATAAAACTTTGTCACCACAGATCTAATTTGAACATTAAAAAATAAAACACATTACACTTCCACATATATTGTTTTACAGTGGAGTTCTGTTTTCTCTGCCTACCCCGGACGGGATAAGGCGTGAGTTATGTATGTATGAATATTGTTTTACAGTATTTTGACTGATTCCTATACTCTTAAACCAAACATAATTGCTGATGGCAAAGAGGTCTTAAATGGGATTCTTATATATCGCATATTATGTAACACTTAAATAAGTATAGAATTAAATCTAAGATGACCTTTTTATTTGTCAATCAAATCAATCAATCAACTAGCCTATTACAACCTCAAAAAGGTCTCTGCGTCGGACTGGATGCGGCGCAGGACCGTGTTTTATGGCGCGTGTTGGGAGAGGCCTAAGTCTAGCAATGGACTGAAATAGGCTAGTTGATAGATTGATTGATTTTATTTGTGCAATCCAATTATTATAGTCTTGAGTCTAATGGCTAACGCAGACCTGGACGGCATGGCAAAGTATTTTAATTTTTACTAATTGAAATTCAACCGTATTTTTACAGAAATACGACATAAATTGCTATGCTTTAAAATGATGCCGCGGCATTAAAAGGGATTTTTCGATGCCGCGGCATCATTTTAAAGCATAGCAATTTATGTCGTATTTCTGTAAAAATACGGTTGAATTTCCATTAGTAAAAATTAAAATACTTTGCCATGCCGTCCAGGTCTGCGTTAGCCATAAAAGTACCATTTGTACCAGTCATTGCGGTTGGATAGGCGAGGATAGGCACGTGCCTATCCTTAGTTAATAACCATTCCCATGGGATAAGATGGAGTAGTGAGTAGAGTTTACTATGATTTCTAATTCTGTGACGTAGTAGTTATTTAACATGACTGCTACGCAGAGGTTTTGGGTTCGATTCCCGCTCAATGCAAATCTTTGTGTGCATAAACATGATTGTTTGCACTGGTCTGGGTGTTTTCTATGTATAATATGTATGTATTTACAAAAAAAAAAGTATTTAAGTATGTTTATCCGTTGTCTAGAACCCATAGTACAAGCTTTGCTTAGTTTGGGACTAGGTGGCGTTGTGTGAAAGTGTGAGGAATATTTTTTATTTTTTTTATTTTACGTCGTACATTTTACGTCACTATGTAGTGTTGATAAGACATAATCGTACCTAGTTAGGTAATACCACGCATGTTATTATTCCATTGCCATAAGCAGGCAGTATAGCAATGGCATGTTTATAAAACACTATATTGTATAATGTTTTATAACGCATTAACATTGATTAATAATAACAACTGTGCCGATGTATGCCTATCGAAGAACTTGGTGCCCAATAGACCCGAGTATTATGTAAAAGAGAAGCATAATATTAATACTGCTGAAACTTTAACATAACGACATCTACTCCAAAATTAAGCTTAGCTAGTTTTTTTTTAAAACATTACTTCCCAATCCTAAACTAAGCAGAGCTTATACTATGGATACTTGACAACGGGTAAACATACTTAAATACTTTTTTTTGTTAATACATATATATTATACATAGAAAACACCCAGACCAATGCAAACAATCATGTTTATGCACACAAAGATTTGCATTGAGCGGGAATCGAACCCGAAACCTCTGCGTAGCAGTCATGTTGAATAACCACTACGCCACAGAGGTCGTCAAAATACTATGTGTATTAGATAAAACATAAAACTGTAATGATATACAATCCTATCTTATGATGACTTTATTTTAAAAACATTAATATTATAATCAATAGAATGTTCGTCCTTGAGGATCTAAGAGCAGTCATCGTTAAGTAATAAAATATTTGAATGAGTAACAGACGTAATAACGGACATTTGATACTTCTCAACGGATTTAGCAAATCGGCCGTTACTAACAATGAGTCATGCTAAAAAAAGGCACAATTTTAACAGAAATAATTTTCAATTAAAAAACTGACTTTAAAGCCAGTTGGTACCTATTATAACATCGTATTTTTTTAGACAAGAACCTTTTTTCGACATTCTAAGTAATAGTCATTCAACATTCTCTAGAGTTCTAAGATTATATATTAGAATTCGTATACTTACAATATAACCGAAAAAAGAGCTCTCCTTTTTTGGAGTCTGTTAAATGAAACCTATTTCAGTACATTGTACTCGTAACATTGAACAAATTACAATGATACAGATCATAAAAGCCGCATTGTAGCAAAGGGCCTACTCTAAATATGTTTGAAAAACATGGCCTGCAAATACCACGGTGGCTCGGATCGGCTCGCAATAAGAGGTTCGGGAATTCCTTCTTATGCCGAACCATTAGGTTGTGGAACCAGCTTCCGGCTCACGTATTTCCTCCATCATATGATATTAGGTCCTTCAAACGCAGTGTGAAGATGCATTTGGCCAAACCGGCAAGATGATGACGACGGATTGAAGTTGTTTTAGGACTTCTATCCGTTGGCTTCATTTATGGTCTATACTCGCGCTTTCCATCAGGTTCGATATAGTCATATTGCCGTGTTTAGTATAAAAAAAAAAAAATAACTGACTAGATACAGGGTGTCCAAATGTTTCAAGATTTACTTATTTGCTGGAAGAATTAATTGTTAAGACTTCAGGATGAGTTGAAATGATAAAAGTGTTTCAGAGCCCACACTATTACCATTGTGTTAAAGACCCATCTTTAACACAATGATCATTTATTGTAACAATTACAGATTTCGTTAGCTCCTCGTTATAACCGTTTCTCTACTTAATAGATAATAACCTTTCCCAAAAATATCTGATATAAGGACGAAATTACGATCGCGTATTACAATGTAATAGGCCAGGCCAATTGCCTTCTTATATCTACAACTCTATTCAAAGGGACATACAAAGTACATTTTATTCTATGCTAATATTTATTATGTTTCTTTAATAATATGTTGCTTAAATATTTTAAAAATCACCTCAGTAAATGTTACGCATTATAACCAAGGTCATAACTTTTGTTTTGGAGTACCTATTTTGACTATGAATAATTGCTTGTAACTCCGATATGCCCAAATTTTACCTATTGTCTGTTATTCATTTCATCATCATAACAGCCCGTCAATGTCCCACTGCAGGGACGGACCCTCCTTCCGTGACGGAGGGATATTTGGCCTACTAATACCACGCTGGCCAGACGGATTGGTGCAGGGTTTAATTTCAAGTTTTCCTTCTTTTTATTTCGTTAAGATGATAGTCCCTTAGTCGGATTTTACGACACCTATGGGATGAGATGGGGTGGTGACATATTGTATTATTACTCCGTCCCCACACGGAGACTTGACTATAAATAATTGCTAGTAACTCCGATGTGCCCAAATCTTACCCATTGTCTGTTATTCATTTAAATCTTTTGATTTTATAACACAACTATCGTAACAGTTACTATAAGTTTTTTCTCTTAGATTCTCAAGGAAATAATTCACGTTTAAATAGATGTATGATATTGGATAAGTAGTTATAGTATCATAATATAGCCATTGTCTACACGGATGAACAAAGATAAATATGTCCAATGTTTAAAAAATATCGATGATGATATCGGTAAAGTATCTGCTTTACTGTTACTTTTTAACCGACTACAAAAAAATAGGAGGTTCTCGTTCGATTTTATGTTTTTTTTGTTTGTTTTTGACGACCTCGGTGGCACGATACGGTAGCGCAAGCGACTGCCGTGCATGAGGTCGTGGGTTCGATCCCCACGCAGGACAATTATTTGTGCGATCCAGAAATTATTGTCCTGAGTCTGGATGTTCTTTGTGTCCGTTAAATTGATGTTGGTAAAAGTCCCCGCGACACAGGGCATGCTCCCCAGTGCGGGAGTAGTCTTAAAAAAAATACTTATTTGAATGAAGAAGTTGAGTAATTTAGTTTTAATCTAAAAACATTACGAATGTTTTGTAATAAGTCAATGTAAACGAAATTTTATAGTCAATGTAAAATAAGTTTTATAATAAAGTTTCCGTTTTTTAATTAGGTAATTATATGTATTAATTAAAAGTAAAAAACTTACCTGTAATCTACACTTTCCGCTGAAAATACATAATTAACCATGTGCTGACTGTTCATTAAGACTAACAAAAATATCAGGAACAAAAACCGAATATGATATAGTCCCGAAATTTTCAGATCAATTAAAACACTTTCTAAATTCTCTTCTTTAACCGGTGTCCCTTTTTCAATGTTTACGCCATTGTTTACACCATTTTCTAATGAATATTTATTGTCAGTTGTTTTAAAACCATTTACGTTATTTTTATATTCCATAGCATCCATTTCTATATTCTTTTTAAATTCTTCTTTACTTTCATAGTCTGTGTTCATCTTGAGTGTTATGTTTTATCAATGTAGCATTATCTTATTAAAATAATTTCATATATGTAACACCACCTACGACTGCTTAACTCTTTCTAACCAAACTAATTTAATTTTCTGTTACAATACTTGAATTAGAATTATTTCTTTCTTTTTTATGAAAAAAATAGTCTTGAAGTTATAAGTGTCTTTTGAGCAATTACCGGTGATTTAAATTTAAAAAGTATTTATTTTAAATCTAAAGCGTAGAATTTAAATTTCACACTTAATAAAAGTTATCTTACTTATTTCACTATTTTTTAGATTTTATTTTCAATCTATTTGAATAAAGTCAATGAATTATATTAAACAATATTTAACCGGCACCGTTTCACACACGTGTCTTTTCTATCACTGTTTGTTATATAAGATCTAACGACGTTGATTCGTCATATGTTAATGGGTACGTTACTAATATTTTCAAATATCAATATTACAGTCGCAAAAAGTTCAAAACCAGTTTATTGTCTTTAAGGTCACGACCAAATATTTCCTGACAAATTTTTGAATTTGTCCCACTAAATTTTTTCAATATTTGCCATGCTTTGTTATAAGTTTACTACAACAATATTGTAACTATAAACGTTTTGTTCGTTGAGCGTATCGGGTAGGACTACCTGTTGATATCTCTGGGGGATTGCGATAGCATGATGTGTGTTCTTTTCAAATCCAAAATCGTTTTTTTGGTTCACCTCAAATCTTAGTCATTTCTTGATCAATACAAAACAATATTTATTTGATTAAAAATATTTCATCATAGCAGCCCATTAATGTCCTACTGCAGGCACGGACCTTCTGCCGTGACGGAGGGATACTTGGCCTACTAATACCACGCTGGCCAGATGGATTGGTAAAGGGTTTAATTTCAAGTATTCCATTTTTTTTATTTCGTAAATATAATATTCACGGATAGTCCCTTATTCGGTTTTTACGACACCCATGGGATGAGATGGAGTGGTGACATATTGTATTCTTACTCCAACACCACACGGATTATTATAAATATTTGATTGAAAGGAATTGAATTTGATTCCAATGCAATTCCTTTCAATTATATATATATTATAAATATTTATAATATAGTTGGTCAAGTCGTTTTTATCTTAAAGAATGGAATTACTCTCTCCTCCAAATAAACGAAATTGGTTATATAAATATTTGTTTCACCTAGTTAAAACAAAATAAAAATAATAGCCTGTTAAAAAATATTGATAACATTTTTTAACGACATGGCAATACTGCCGTATTGAACATGATAAATACAGTCCAGGAATATTGGCAATGGACAGTAACACAAATGACACATAAACGAACCCTTCATAGTCAACTGAAAGAACTCTTCATAGTCAACTGACCCCACAACAAACTGATCCCGCGGGCTCAGTTAAACCCATTCGTTTTTTTAGGGTGTTAGTGGGCTAGGCCCACTAATCTGTCAACTTGACCGACGGGCTCAATCTGCATTTTGTTTTCTGGGTACTGAGTTTGGGCTGGGCTAAGGTTCTACACCTTAACCATACTAAGTGGTTAACTGAGCCTGCGGGATGAGCAGTCCCTAACCATAGCAAGTGGGCCCGCGGGTCCAGTTGACAGTTTAGTGGGCTGAGTAACACCCTAAAAACGAATGGGGTCAACGGAGCCCGCGGGATCAGTTTGTTGTAGGATCAGTTGACCATGAAGCGATTAAGATTGGTAAAAAAATGCTAAACGTGCAATTTGAAGATAATATCGCACCCTCAGTGGAAAAAAGGCATAAGACGAAAATGCTGATTTTTCAGTAGGGCGAAAAAACTGAATTAATGGGCTTATTTACTTTATTTTCAAACGTAGAACAATTATTGTTATATCAAAAAAAAAGGAAAAAAAATCGTGTACTGCGTGTTGTATTTAAGTTAGTGCTGATGTTTATAGTTTATTAGGAATTGTAAAAATAAATTATTATGCTATTTTTCAGAATGTAAAAAAATTATGCATTTTGAGTATCAAAATTTATGACAGGCTTTGTCAGAAAAGTAAAATATATTTAAAAAGTATGTTGTATTAAAGCAGTTATGAACTTGTAAGTATAAACATTTATGGTTGTATAAGTAAGATTACTGCATTATTTCCTTTATTAAAATTATGTTTGAAATGTATAAGCTGTACTTACCACTTTTTTCAATTTAGGGACTTGATTAGAAACCAGAAGTAAACAATAGTAATTACTTATTCCATTATATGTTATAGAAATGTTTGCTGCATATTAACACATATTACTTTGAGTTATTGCTTATGACTATAGGGAAAAAAAGCAAATGCATTTTTTGTATTTAATATCTATTAATTTAGACAAAATACTGATTAGATTTTTGGATACAATTAAAGTTCGTACTATTAACAATGAAATTGCACAATAAAAATTCAGAAATGTGAAATTTCGATAAAGATTACTACCACTAATTAATTTTTCATATTTTTTTTAATAATCAGTAGATAATTTGTAAAGGCTTGTAACAATTAACAGAATAAGGTTTTTCTCGGCTCCATACAACAAAACATTACGTTCTCTCAATAAGAATCTAAAGTAACAAACAAAAATTACAATTAACAAATTAAAATTAAAGGCATTTTACATATTGCCGGTGATACAAGAGACTCCGACCTCGACATACAGCGATGAAATAGCCGATGCCATGTACGAAGACATCGCTAAGGCACTACATGGCACTACCGAGGCTTACTACAACATTGTTATGGGAGACTTCAATACCAAAGTGGAAGTACAAGAAAACGGCAAAAAGAAAATTGAATACTACGGTGTAAGGCGCCGAAACCACAGGGGGCAGATGCTGGTCAACTTCCTGGAGACGCAGGGGCTCTTCTTAATGAACTCCTTCTTTAAGAAGAAGCCACATAGAAAGGGGACATGGCAAAGCCCCAATACTGTGACGAGGAACGAGATAGACTTTATCATGACCGATAGAAGATACGTGTTCAAAGATGTTTCTGTGATAATTGTCCTTATTGCACCTACCAACTTACTTTTCTTTGCTTCACCCAAAGGTTAGCTGGAAGATAAAGCCTTAAGGCATTAAGCTTACCATTGTAGATCAGTTTATTTGTGTGCATAAATTACAAATAACTAAATAAATTAAGACGTTTAATACTAAGAGTGATCAACGACTTGTTCGAAGCAGATTAATCTACTCTTAGACGAATGGGAGATACCTTAACCGGAAGATCCAGAAACTGGTGCGACGTGACCTCAGATATTCCAACACCCCTGCCGTTGCGACTGCGTTCGAACAGAATAGAGGCACCAAAGTATTCGCGCGCAAGCTTGGTAGAACCCATCTAACGAAACTCAATACTGCGGACCGCAGAACTGTGACCTCCGAGTTCGAGATACTCGAGGAAATAGAGGCGAGGTCAGAGTTGCTCTCGCGCAACTAAAAAACAATAAGTGTCCAGGGCATGACGGAATCACCACAGAGCTATTAAAACTGGCGGAACACATAATCAAAAAGAGATAAAAACACTTGTGAGGTGTTTTAGCTCCGTCATACACCAGGGCCTAACGCCTCAGGCGGGAGTGCCGTTGCCCTGTTCTTCAAAAAAGGTGACAAATTCACGCTGAAAAACTAGGCCCATATCACTCCTGAGCCACATCTATCTTGTTCGGCAGATTGTACAGAATACTAAACAGTACAATCAGCCGCTGTGCATAGCATTCGTGGATTACGTTAAAACCTTCGACTCAATTGAAACCTGGGTGGTTCTGGATGCTCTGCAATGATGTGGCATCGATTGGCTTACATCAATGTTTGTAGATCTTTATATGAAACTGCCACTATAACTGTCCAGCTCCAGGACAAAACTACCCCACTTAGTGAGTTGCGTCACGTCAAGGGTTCAGGCAAGGGGATGTAATTTCTCCAAAACTCTTCACCAACGCGTTCGAAGATGCCTTTAAGACGTTGTAGTAGACTAGACGTCAACATTAACGGCAAGTACGAGTACATCTCACACCTTCGGTTTACTGACGACATCGTCATCGTGGCAGAGTCACTGGAACAGCTTGACGGGAAGCCACAAAGCCTAAATTTGGAGCCTGTTGATAGGTTGAACTCGGTATAAATCTAAACAAAACAAAGATCATGTTACACAATCATGTAACACCGAGGTCGATCTAATGTCGAACGATTGATGCTCGAAGTTGTTCAAGTGTATGTTTACAAGTTGTTGAACTTGGTAGAAACAACTTCAAGAAAGAAATCGATCGCAGGATCCAGTTGGACAGGATTCAGCAAGCTACGTCGGGCCTTTACCGCAATGCCTGAAGACCAAAGTGTTCAACCAATGTGTCCTACCAGTAATGAAGTATGGTGCCGAGACTTGGACACTTGCGAGTAGGACTAGTCCATAAGCTTAAAATCGCGCAGCGAGCTATGGAGCGGGCTAGGCTCGGCGTCTCCTTAAAGGATAAAGTTCGGAACGGGGTTATCCGACAAAGAACCAAAGTTACCGACATAACTCGTAGAATTAGCAACCTGAAGTGGCAATGGGCTGATCGTATCTGTCAAAGGACCGATGGTCGTCAGAACAAAGGTATCCTAGAGTGGAGACCGCGACTCGGAAAACGTAGTGTAGGACTCCCCCCAACTAGGTGGACCGACGACCTAAGATAGGTCTCTGGGTCAGACTGGATGCAGGACAGTGTTCTGTGGCGCGGGTTGGGAGAGGCCTATGTCCATCACTGAACTGCGATAGGCTAATTGATTGATTACTCATTGCCAGTACGTTTTGTTTTAAAATAATCAACGAAAAAAAAATACTAATAAATTATCGCATCGACATATTCACACTTATGTCCTCTCTGCCTTGTCGCACGCCGCTGTATTAAATCTTACGTCTCGGTGCAATGAAAATATTCTAGTGGAAGAAAAAAGTAATCATTCTTATTTTACAGCCTCGCTGCAGTATGTTAGTCTTATGTTTTTGCGTAAAGAAAAGTTTTTAGTGGAAGAAAGCAGTAATCGTGTATACAAAACTAACGATGTAAAAAAAACAAACGCATTTAAATCATAATATTTGTTACTATTTATTTTCTACATTTAAATAAAGGGATAAATTTAATATTAAGTAATACGCCATATTTCTCAATTTATTCTTTGCGTAATATCACATAAGCTAATAATCCTTAACAAAAAATGTGATGGAATAAAAATTCTCAAAACTAATTTCTTGTATAAATTCGTCAAATTTAACAAGAAAAATATGAAAAAAATGTAGCATACGTATCTTTAGACGTACTTTCCGAATATGATAAAATCGATGATTCAACGTAAAATCACTTATGCCTATTTTCCACTGAGGGTACGATATACCAATTTGAATATTCTATAAAAACTATTTTGTATTGTTCTCGTAATGCTCTTTAAGTTATTAATGTTTAACAATAGCTCAGCAATTATCGCTAGGCGATTATTTAGAATTTAAGCTGTTTATTGAAAACCTTCATGTGAAACTTCTACCGTGTTTCGCAGTTTTTACCTGCCGCTATGGATCGGTATCAATTTACTTCCCCTTACGAGTAAAATCATGTAGGTCATCATAACAGCCCTTTAATGTCCCACTGCAGAGACAGGCCTCCTTCCTTGACGGAGGGATAATTGGCCTACTAATACCACGCTGGCCAGACGGATTAGTATAGGGTTTAATTTCAAGTTTTCCTTCTTTTTATTTCGTAAAGATAATATTCACGGATAGTCCTTTAGTCGATATTTACGACACCCATAGGGTGAGATGGGGTGGTGACATATTGTATTCTTACTCCATCACCACACGGAGACATTTATTAGTATGGTTGTAAATATTTTTTGCTGCAGAATGCAAACTTACCTGTTCCTGAACGTGATCTGCTCAACATCTTTTCTATAGCACAAGTAACTTATAGATCTTGCGTGGCCAAGCGTAAACCTTAGCTCGAGGCTACTGACTTGGTCGTTTTGTCAACGTGTAGTGTAATAAAATATTTTTCGTTACTAAAAGATGGTGATATAACTTAAACGTAGTTGAATGAAGTTATATCTATATCTTGAAATTGTATTTTCAATAAGAGAATTGATTTCAGGGTAGGCAGTGGGAATTCTTGTCATGGTGTTGCTGATATATTTAAGCTTGGTATCAGACGATATCTTATAACTTACCATCCTATAAATTAATATCAGATGCTTTTAACGTAGTGTGAAGAAGCAATTGAACAGAAGATAGAATGTGATTGGGACGGAGTGAAGAAAGTAGTCTACTAATTTTATTTCTGGATTGTACTCTAGTTTTTGAGCAGCTTAGGCGCTTTCGCTACGGTTAAATTGCTGCGTAATTTATGAAACAAGATGTGTGAAAAAAACGTGGGCTAATTGGTACATGTCAGCTACGTTGGAAAATAATAAAACACTATTCAAGGATCTAGCCTCAACATATTTATTTAGGAATGTAATTTACACATCACAGTTACTTTTTGATATCATATAATTATTAAATTCTATTCCTTGTTTAATGTTATTTTTATCTTTTAATCCAATAGCTTCTGCTTCTTTTACAGTGTCAGGAAGTGCAATGTCAGCGACGTCAGGAACCAAGAATGTCAATAGCCCAGCTATAACTGATGCTATACCAAATGTAAATGATGGTAAGCCAACCCAGAATGTCGTCTGAAAAGATATTGAATACAATTTTACAAATATGCATTATAAACTAACTACTAAACTTCTCCGTGAGGTGACGGAGTAAGAATACAACATGTCACCACCCCATCTTATTCCATAGGTGTAGTAAACACCGACTAAGGGACTATCCGTCAATATTATCTTTACGAAATAAAAAGAAGGAAAACTTGAAATTAAACCCTATACCAATCCGTCTTGCCAGCGTGGTATTAGTAGGCCAAGTATCCCTCCGTCATGGAAGGAGGCCCGTCCCTGCTATGGGCTGTTATGATGATGATGATGATTATAAACTAGCTGGTGCCCGTCACTTTGTCGGCCTATTTTGGAAAATTCGGTTTTTAGTTAATTACAAAAACAATTAGGTGTTTAGCTTAACATAATACTTTATACATTATTTTAATCGTGTTAATTTCAAAAAGAGGAGGACTTAATTATTTTGTATATTTTTAATATTAATGAACCAGCATTTAGTCATTTTCTTCTTAATTTTTATTTATAAAAAAAATACAAAATAATTAAAAAACTCAAAAAATATTTGTTGTTTTTAGCGCTAGCCGAAGTGCTTGGTACTTCTATACTATACAATATCACGGGTTTGAATTCCGCGCAGGGTTAATTATTTTTGTTTGATCCACAAATGTTTTCTGAGTCTTGCCGGTGTTGTCTTTTTATAAGGAACGCAAATCATTAACTATGCCTATTTTCGGAGATAGTTTTTCGAGAGACTGACTTTTGCCCAGCAGTGGTATTACGAAGGGTAAACTTACCAACAAAGGAACTTGAGGGGCAACTATAGATCCTACACGTCCAAGTGATGAGCAGAGAGCGTGCATAGAGTTCCTCGTATATGTAGGGAACAATTCCGAAGTGTATATGTACGTTATAGTGAAGTATAATGAAGCCATCAGCTTTCCTATCATGAACATTGTTATTGATAGCCAGGTTAGATCTGTAACATAATTAATTATATTTATAGGTACTATCTTCGTGTGGTGACGGAGTAAGAATACAATATGTCACCACCCCATCTCATCCCATGGGTGTCGTAAAACCGACTAAGGGACTATCCGTGAATATTATTAAATTAATTTACTAACCGCTCGCTTGCTTCTGGTAGCTATAGTTACCAAAACAAAACGCCGAACTTTGCTTCTGGTAGCTATCGCTACCAAACTTTTTTTTCTATTTAACGACTTTAAACTCTATTTTGTAGTCTACAAAGTCCATTCGAAACGTTTTAAATTTATAGAATAATAGTTTGTCTACCAACTGAATGCAAGTTTGCAACATCACCAGAGAAATTTTTATTTTTATTTTAAAGTTGAAATTTATAGTCGCCATATTGTAAATTCTGTGTTAGTGCATGCTCCGAAGTAAAAATGCCGTAAATTTACTAATTAATTGTTTATTAATAAGTGAAAGGTACTAAATTAATCTAGATAACTTGTAATTAAACCCTATACCTATCCGTCTGGACAGCGTGGTATTTGTAGGCCAAGTATCCCTCCGTCCCGGGAGGAGGCCCGTCCCTGCAGTGGGATATTAATGGGCTGTTATGATGATAGGTTATAGTAGGTACCTTTTAAACGAAGGCAAAAGAATACTGCTTCAAGCTGCCCCTTGAGTCTGGATGTTTTTTTGTGATTGTTAATCTCACGTATGCAAAATCTTTTCTTTTAAACAAATCATCATCATCATAAATTGACGTCCACTGTTGGACATAGATCTCCAAATATTTCTACCATATTATACGGTCTAGTACCACCCTCATCCATCGGTTTCCCACTACTCGTCGTGACTATGAAAAGGTTTTAAAAAATAATAATCAATAATATACTTTTCCCCTACTCCCCCTACTTTCTCCGCGTGATGACGGAGTAAGAATACAATATGTCACCACCCCATCTCAACCGACTAAGGGACTATCCGTTAATATTATCTTTACGAAATAAAAAGATGGGAAACTTGAAATTAAACCAACGCGTCTGGCCAGCGTGGTATTAGTAGGCCAATTATCCCTCCGTCATGTTAAGAGGCTTGTCCCTGCAGTGGGACATTAATGGGCTGTTATAATGAATATACTTACTCAACGGTAAAAACGATTGTCCAACACAGAACACTCCAGCTAACAAGAACGACCAAATCAACGGGTACTTCCTTCTATATTTCATGAGCACATACATTGCTAGGAATGTTCCAGGCAACTCAATCAGAGCTATCAATCCGTAGTTAATGTACTTGTCACCTTGCAATGATACCGAAGTTATAGTCATGCCGTAGTTCACGAAAGTCGATGTGGTCCACCATACAACGCATACTAAGAATCGCTTGATTAGTGCTGAAGAAGTAAAGGTACTTCTCAATACGGCTGAAAATGCGAGTTCATCTTTACTAGTCTCGCTTGCTAGGTTATCCAACATCTTACGATCTAGCTTAACTTTGTTCTTTCTTGCCATTTTCTCTACAACCTTTAAAATACAAATAAAATAATATTAATTTGTCATCCAGGTCATTTAGCTACCTATTTGAAGTGTAACTAGGTAGGATCTGTAGAGAGTTGTAGGCGAAGATAACCACACTACGTCTAAGAACAGAAATGGCAGGGACGGGCCCTGCAGTGGAGAATGTATGTACAAATGTATGCCTAAAAGATTGTTGTCGGAAACGTGCACGCTAAATTTACCCGAAATACTGAGGGAAAGGGTATTATGTAGAAATACTTAATATTAACATGTAAATAAATACTATTTGATAATAAATTATCAAATGAAGGAGAAATTAACTTTCTCCGTTTGTATGAAGTTGCAACTGGCATGCTTCCCCTAAAACAAATTATGATTTTAATAGTGTGCGTCAGAGATGACGCTTTACGAAACCGAAATTGACCGATTGTCTCTTTCCACAGGTCGATGTGCAATATTTACGGCCGGGTACTTTATATCCATAAATGGTGTATTATAATAATGATATATTTTTAATTAAATTACCATAATTACAGAATTCATCAACGCTAAAATAGAGGGTCATGTAGGTAGAGGCCTCTCTAGAACAAATTAAAAGGACCTAATTGGTGACTGCAGAAAAGGCAAAAGCAGGCATTCGAAACCGGCAGATGATCGGTTCGTAAAAATCTACGATTCTTCCCGACGTTTCGTGCTAGCTTGCGTTTGTGTATTTGTACAATATTTATCATTGATAATTGTTCATATCTGTCGAAGGACCGATGGCCGTGCGTTGGATGGAGCAAACGTGTCCTAAAGTGGAGACCGCGACTAGGCAAACGTAGTATAAGGACGCCTCCCAGCTAGGTGGACCGACGACCTCAAAAAGGTCTCTGGGTCGGACTAGATGCGGAAGGCGCAGGACCAGAGCTCTATGGCGCGTGTTGGGAGAATCCTATGTCCAGAAGTGGACTGCAATAGGCTAGTTATTGATTATGATAGTAGCTATTGATTGATATTACCTTTATCGCTTCAGTTTTCCTTCCTTTTGTAAGCAACCATCTAGGACTTTCATCCACGCAGTATAGATAGAAGAAGAACAGTAGTGCCGGTGCATAATTCACTCTCAGGAAACTGCGCCAGTAAGGAAAGAGGTATGCTATTAATGCCATCCATATTGAGCCAACACTGAACCCTATACCGGTCAACATGTAGTACGGGATTCGTTTCTTTGTTGCTACTATTTCCACATCTGAAAATTTTATGTAAAATTTAGGTTTTAATAAATACCTACGATCTGTTGCGCACAATTATGCTGGTGAAAAGAAAAGGTTTGTTTAAATGATATTTTATAAAATAAATGTCTTTTAGTCACCGCCACTGGCGGTTTTTTAGATATCTTTAAAGAGTTGTGATTCTGTCCCTATATGGCTATGAAATGGAAAAACAAAACTGTGTCTCTAAGGAAGACGTGGAAAATGCTTCTTCGTTTCGGTCTATTTTAAAATAGTCTACTTTACAAGTTCAGTCTTGTTAACGGATATAAATAACGTTCAAGTATAAATAATTTATGAATGACACAAACAACACTCCACGTCCACTGTGCTATTCGAACGCGTAATCTCTTACATAGAAGCCATATACCACGACATCCACATAACTACATTATCGTTATTATTATAATTTAAATTTATGATTTTTCCATATTTTGATTGTTATTTGCGAATAATTTAATTTTGTATTCATGTTGTTTATATATTAAAAATTATAATTATCTGTTCATGTAATTGGTGCAAAACCGTGTTAACATGACTAAATAAATAAATTCATAACTAACGCAGACTAGTCAAATTGTAAACAATATGGATAAAACGTAATTGTAAAAACAATAATAAATGGACATTATTTCTCAAAAAAATGGACATTATTTCATAATCCGATTATCACATAATTTATTTATTGAATTCAAATATAGTTTGTTGCACTAAGGCAGAGCGCCTTTTAAAATAAATGCATACCTACTAATTTTATTTATTGCTATATGTTTAATGGTTTTATGCACCTAAAATATCCCAACGAGTAAGTTCAAAGTGTCACTATGGTAGTACACGCGCCACAAAATACTATAATAACGAAAGAGTAGATAATAACGACATAATATTAATAATAAAAAGAGAAACCACGCATGCATTACCGATTGTATTTTGAACTAGTTCTACCGGTTTGAGAAAAAAACGTTGCCATGCTTTAAAATAAACATTCCTATTCCTACGAATATAAAATATACGATTGTTACTTAAACGTTTCGGGTTTAATTCTCGTTCCTTTAGTAGTTTGTGTGCATAAAGATTCAGTTCAAAGACTAAGTTACTGGACTTACGAGTACCTACTAAGTTATACATTAATTTGTGTTTCCGTATTTACATATGCTATATTTAGTATTTTTAAAATTTATTGATTTAAATTGCATAGAGCCTATAATAACATAATCAATAGGAACATATACTTATGAGATAAATTTTAATTATGATAATTGGTAATCGGTGCCGCCATGGCCTTAATGTCATGTCAAGGTGTAGTGGTGTTGATGAACTCAGAATATACCTTCTATACTTCACCTTGGCTAACTCTTAATGCAATAAATACGAGTATGAAGTATTAGATGTAAAAGATGAATAAAATGTATTTGACAGACCACTATATTATCATTGCCTATTTGCCTATTGTGATGTGGTCAATAATCATACATTTATTATATTTATTTTATCAAATCAATCATACATTTATCTTTTTTATTTTATTTGTTGTTTTAACAAGTTTGATAGTCATAATTTTTAAATTATCGCGTTTTATTATATAAACGGGAGATAAACGGGGCATGCTATCTACATATTTGAAACTTTTATTTTTTTCAGCTTTTCGCTGGTTCCTTCTACATTTACAGGCATTAACCAAGTAAATGCAGAGTATTTCTGTGGTTTCTTCTAGAGACCTAAACTTTCTGACAATCCTGCACCTGTTTAATTTAATACCTTAGATAAATCCCGTTCATATAGGTTTGACAGTTTTCGAAAACTTTTTATAAGAAACTATCACCTTGTCAGTAGACTGTCAGATTGTCAGTATGACAATGAAAAATGAGATGATAAAAGAAGATCAGGAATAAGATATAAATCATATTTTGTAAGTATAGTTTTACTTTATAAATACTTACTTAAAATATAAGCAGGAGAACAGATATCTCCGAACGCAGATTCAAGGAACTCTAGAATGATGTAGAGCCAATATGACGTCACGAAACTTTTGACAACACCAAGCACCCCTCCTATTACTCCTGTTAATACTATCATTAACTTTCTTCCTAATCTGGAATAGAAAAGATTCATAACATTAATTTAAGTATAAATATATGTATAATTGTTACTTCTTCCCTGATACTTTTTTTTCTTTGTTTTAAACACAATACTTAGAAAGCTTAAATGTGCGCAATGACTTATACAAAATTTCATTTTAATATGTTTAATAATTATTGAAAAATGTAAGAAAACGTTTAGTATGAAAAATCTAACTTCTGATAAAATCTTCATACAAAACGGCGATTTCACAGGTAAAGTCCTAATATTATAAAATTAAAATATTTGGAGTAGGCCTGTGTTCAGCAGCGGAAGTACGTATTGGATGATGATATTAACTATGATAAAAAATCATCTTACGTAGCATTCGAAAATAAACCATGATCTTCTCCACAGTATCAACCGCATATGCAAACGCTGTCTCAGATCCTCAGTTATAAAAACAAAGTTGATAAAAAGTGTAAAAACTCTATTTACGTACCTGTCTGATAACGGTCCAACAAACAGTAGACCGACCATGTAAGCCAGGCTGTGTACTGTCCCCACTAATGTTCTTTTCCATTCCTGACACCCCAGCTGGAACTGAATAATTTTATAATTTAAAAAACTGACTTAAAAAAACATTTTTATTTAGTTAGATGATTTTGACACAGTAACTTCCTTGTGACCAAACCCTTGTGAAGTAAAATACTTAACCATTTTTTATAATGTTTATAGAGAGAGACTAACTTGGAGACATACCTAGTTTTTCTGTTAAGTTCTGAGGTAACAAACATATAAAAAAATCTTAAGCTGATATATATTATGGTTTGGGAATTTAAAATATATTGTTAAGTATGTATGTATATATCCGAGTGGTGACGGAGTAAGAATACAATATGTCACCACCCCATCTCATCCCATGGGTGTCGTAAAACCGACTAAGGGACTATCCGTGAATATTATCTTTACGAAATAAAAAGAAGGAAAACTTGAAATTAAACCCTATACCAATCCGTCTGGCCAACTTGGTATTAGTAGGCCAAGTATCCCTCCGTCCCGTCCCTGCAGTGGGACATTAAATGACTGTTATGATGATGTAGACTCTACTATTTCCTTACCATCAAGCTAAGTAGTAGAGTCGCTCTGCTAGGTTAATTAAAAATAACATTTCAGCTCGAAGCTCATATATATTTCTAATCATAATTATAATACGTACTTACTTCACCAACAAAGCTGTCAGGTTGTTCATACACCCAGCTGTTACAACTTGTTGAGTTTATTATACTGCACGTGTTGTTCACGAACTCTGGCGCAGCACAGCTACAACAAAGACAAACATTTTTGTATAGAGTAACTGTAACTTTAATTCATTTATTTCTTAAAAAGAAAACTCTTAGAGGTTGTTAGGGACCTGCCATCGAGTACGTGAATGCCTTCTGTCATAGCACGTATCACGCATCCACGTAATCGATGACAGGACCTTTCTACCACAGCAGGCATAGGTTCTGCGTGCTAACTAACGGATAAATCTTAGTGCTTTGTCGGTTTCATTGACTCCGCAGGATCTTCTAAGTTAAGTATAGTAGATTTTTAATAAATTTACAGAGTTGTTGTGTTAAATAAATAATAAATTCCTATGAAATTACGGATTTTTTTCGCCGCAGCCTCTATTTACTTTTAAAACAAACATTGCTTGTATTATTTTCGTAATATGGTAAATTCAGGACATTACCAACAACTACCAAAAGATAATTAAGAAAAATAATTATTATTAAATTTGTATTAGTAATAAGCCTGTAAATATAGGTCCAATTTAAAGCAGCGGATTTTACCATTTAAACAAATGTAACTTCTTCCTTTATATTTTTTTTTAAAGATTACAATGTTGTAAGCTAGCTAAGATGTGGGCTATTACTTATACCTTTCATTCTATTAAGTTTATAATTATTGAAAAAACTAAGAAAACGTTAGTATGAAAAATCAATCATTGCATAAAATCTCCATACAAAACGGCAATTTCATAGGTAAAGACCTTATATTATAATGTGTTAACAATATTGTTACAAAGCATTCAACAATAGTAAGAATTCATTTTTGCATGGTTGTTTATGTTCTCGTTTAAACGTTAAACGACCGTCACACCAATCTAAAATAGTTGACTTCGTATCTGGGAAATAACTAATAGTGTTATTTTTACTACAAAGGACGAGGAGATTATTAACTGTGTTATATATTTTTTTAAATGTTTATTACACAAGAACCTAGTCAGTTTTTGACAAATTAAAAAAACCTAAGTATTTACTTAATTTGAAAGGGTTTACTTTGAAATTGGTCCCATAGAAATTTCATTAAAATTGTTAAGAAAATCATCCATCGTTATCTAGGAATGTAAACGAAATAACTAAAATAAATATAATATAGGTATCAACGCCCTGGCTTAGGAGTCGGTTTTTAATTAGATAATTTATTTATGTACAATACTATTCACTTCTATTGAATATATTTGCTACATATACACTACCTCTGTGTGGTGTCGGAGTAAGAATACAATATGTCAACACCCCATCTCATCCCATGGGTGTCGTAAAAACCGATTAAGGGACTATTCGTAAATATTATCGTTACGAAATAAAAAGAAGGAAAACTTAAAATTTAACCCTGTACCAATCCGTCTGGCCAGCGTGGTATTAGTAGGCCAAGTATCCCTCCGTCACGGGACGAGACCCGTCCCTGCAGTGGGACATTAACGGGCTGTTATGATATACACTATCAGCTTGTTAATAAGACGGACAATTATAAGTAGGCTTTAAACCTCAATCTGTGACATCCTCAATCCCAGACTCCGTTTAGTTCTCTGCCTCATTCATACTATGAAACCTATTAAAGTGACTTGGATTGCCAGTAGCATTAGTATGATTAACATTATCTACAAGTGCGTATGCCTAAAGCAGCATTATTACAATCTTTGCTAATGGACTAGGTATAAGAGGGAACATGGTGAATGGAGTATGTGAGCGCTAAAGCGTTTAACGATAGTGACATGAATATTCTTTCCAAATAACACGATGGACGCGGCAGTGGCTCAAGCATAGATAACGGCGCTTGTACACGGTAAGAAAAATCGCCGTGTCTACGCCAGACAAGACAAATCTTCGTGTAGACGTCAAGAATTTTGTCTTTTTCGTACACGAAAACTTTTCTTGTCTTCCGCAGACAAGACAATTCGGAACGTGTACACGCCAGGATTTTTTTCGTACAGTCGTCAGACGGGCGTAGGGCGCGCAAGTAATAACAAGTGTGATAATCAGTGTGAGTTTCCTTTAGTAAAAATGTTAACTAGAAAGCAAACAAGTATGATACCCTACTACACCGCTCCCCGCCCCTCCGCAACAACGTTCGCCGTGTCTTGTCTTGCGCAGACAAGCAAATTTTCTTATGCATCGCCGGCGCTGTGTACACAGGTCGTGCTTAGAAACGACACGAATTCTTGCGTAGGCCCGGCGATTTTTCTTACCGTGTACAGTCACGGACTTATCAACCTAGACTGTTTGGACTTTGAACTATTAGAAGTTGAACGCTGCGAATCGTGCGAGAGTGTGCGATATATTTTTGTTGTTTCCTCTCTTACTACGTAGATAGCAGCGCCAGTGCACGATGTGGTCAACACGCGATACTATTTACGTTTTGTTATTGCTGAACTACAAATGTATTAATATTAATAAAATGAAGCACATTTACGTGAAAATGCTTACAAAATTGTATGGTTAATTTACAATGATGCATTTTAACTTTATGAATAGTTCCTTGACCGTTAATGTAAATAATTTGCCCAAAAAGTAAAGTGATTCTTTTTAAATACTGGGATTGTTTTTTTTAAAGAAATATTATTGTAACAGTTTCAAAGAGTTTTAATGAGGTGTTTTTGATATAACCCGTCAAATCCAGTTTTGCCGCTTGATAGTTAACAGATTATTGTTGATCACTTGGCAGATTTCATTGTCCCATCGAACCTCATACCTACACGTTTTTTCAATGGGAATAAGTCAATTGATCTGCATGCAACATTTAACTGTGGGTCAGAAAGAAACCGCTGTGTAGACATATCTGTACTGAAGTTCGGTAAATAAATATCATCCACAGAGCGGTTTTCTCTCTTAGTTCTATTAATACTAATTGGAATAGTATCTTTAAATTACCCAGCCTTTATGGTGGTTATCTTTTGCAATAAAAATATATATATTTAAGAATAGGAAGAAAATAAAACTTTCAAGACGAAGGGTAGATTATGCGTGTTTATGGCTCCAGCTAACCAAACTATATTCACATCAACCGAGGTTCCCACCTTGTCGTGGTGGTGGGCTGAGTACCCGTAACACGTAAAACTAAGTGGCACCCCCCGAAGGGAGCTTCTTCACTGGGCTGTAACCCAGACAGCTCATGTTAAAGCGGTTCAGCAGGTTGCGGTGCTGAATGGGCAGTACGCAACTGAGGCGGGCCACGGCGTCGCGTGGGAAGCACCTGCCCATCCGGGCCAACGACAGGTGAAGGCCCATAAAGAGTTGAGAGAGTCCCGGGACACGTGCAAGTAATGCCCGTGACTGAAAAGTCGATTCGTGTCAAGAATTATATACCTACTTATACATCAAAAATGTCTTAATTGTGAGCAAATTAATATTTTTAACAAAATATTAGCAATTTCAATAAACTTGAATACTTACTACAAGTGGCGTTCTGTCGTCTCTGCCTACCCCGGACGGAATAAGGCGTGAGTTTATGTATGTATGTATGTATTGAATACTTACGACTTTTTTTAAACAGTAAGTTATATGTTTTGTCTTATATTCACGGAATGATTTGGCGACATTTATGGAACAGTGTAAAAAGAACTTAAAGAGCTGACACAATTTTCCAGTTTGAACTACTTAATCGGTTCCAAAATGACTATAAAGGCCTACGCAGACCGGGACGGCATGGCAAGGGATTTTAATTTTTAATAATGGACATTCAATTGCTATGCTTTAAAATGAAAAATGCCGTGCGATAAAATCCCTTTCAATGCCGCGGCATCATTTTAAAGCATAGCAATTTAAGTCGTATTTCTGTAACAGTACGGTTGAATTTCCATTAGCAAAAATTATGATTTTGAGATAAAAAGTAGCCTATATCCTACTCCAGGCTCCCACCTATCTCCATACCAAAAAAAAAACAATAAAACTCATTTTCCCTTTTATAATATTAGGAGGAATATATTAAAACTACTAGTTAGAGTAAATATTTTGTAATAAAAATAAAAACATTTTTCGTTATTTTACAAACTTGAAAGATACAACAAATAATTTGAAAATTTTACAATATAGGAAAATCTATTAAGTAATCAATAAAAGTTAAAACAATTTTAATTGGTATTTAACACTAAATACCTATCACAATATAAAGTCTTTGTAATATTAATTGTTATAAATAAATCTAATAATAATCAACAAAAGTTAAAACAATTCTAATTGGTATTTAACACCAAATAACTAAATACCTATCACAATATAAAGTCTTTGTAATATTAATTGTTATAAATAAATCTAATATTAATCAACAAAAGTTAAAACAATTCTAATTGGTATTTAACACCAAATAACTAAACACCTATCACAATATAAAGTCTTTGTAATATTAATTGTTATAAATAAATCTAATATTAATCAACAAAAGTTAAAACAATTCTAATTGGTATTTAACACCAAATAACTAAATACCTATCACAATATAAAGTCTTTGTAATAGTAATTGTTATAAATAAATCTATTAAGTAATCGTCCCGCAGCGTGTAGTCTTCTCCGTATTGTTTGCATTGTTACCTGAAATAAAAGAATATTATTAATTTAACTTTTTAAACAAGATATTATGGTAAAAGATCGATATAATATCAGTATTATTCGGTTCTTTATTTTCATTCCTAAGATTATGTTATATTTTTTTAAATTTAACATTGCATAATGTTACTTGTCCTTACATAAGTTACGCATAATACTCATTTAACATAACTATTTCATCCTATTTACTTTAAGTATAATATTTAATAAGCAAACTTATGCTTTGGGATAGTAATCCCAAAGCATAAGTTTACTTAAGCATTATGATGCATAACCATAACTATTTTTGTTTTACATGCCTATTACATAATTTTTGTTTTTCAAATTCAAATACATAGCTACTAATCTATCAATAACATAAACTTAACCTAAAACCTTATGTTTGTTTATCAGACTCAAATAGCTATCAATAACATAAACCTATTTTTTGTCAATTATCTATTAGACAAATAACCAATATGCGTTACAACTTTATGCATTTCTAAGTTATGAATAAAAACAATAGCATATGCAATATTTTTGATTAATAACACAGTATGCTATAAAACAATTATGGCATACTATTATTATGACCAAGAAAATTATGCGTAACATAATGACAATGAAAATTAGGACAAAAACCATTATGAGAAAAAAAGGGATCCCGACGCTTACAGTATGTAAAATATAAAATCATGTTCAATCATGTAAAATATAAAATCATGTAATTTTGATTATAGCTTTTAAGAATACTCTGAGTTGTTAGTTAGTAGTATTCTTAAAAGCAATTTAAATTAAAAAGCATATAAAAAAGTGTGGCATTGTAATGCCACACTTTTTTATAAAATGCAGCGTGTCTCTCTATTTGATTTTCGCACGACTCAGCAGTCGTTACTAAAAGGCTACGAACCTTGTCGTTGAATTTATGTCATTTCGATTCTATCAAGAGTTGATTATGATTGTTTTATTATTTCATGTCATCTTTGTATTAAAGTTAATTTTAATAAATAATACTTTTACCAAGCAATGCATTTTGTCAAATGTTATTAATGCTATAGGTATGTTGTTTTGCCTACATGTTTTTAAAAATAATCCCTTTATGAAATGATGATTAAAATTTTTATATACCTAAAAACATTTTTTGTTTGTTGAACAACAGTTTTTAAAAAGGTAAATTTAACAAGTAAGTAGGTATTATTTTGTCAAATGTTATTTTGTAATTTGAAAATTTGTGATTTGTTTTTTGTCATAATATTATGATTGGACACCGTATAAAACATCGTATGATTAGCCTACGAATACATTAGAATTACGAGTCGGAAACTCATGTAAACTCGATTAAGTTGGGAGTGGTCATAATATCCGAATCCAATTCTATTTATGAACTTACAAGGCTCTTGTGCTTTCATTACTAACGTATTAAAATGATACATTTTACGAAAATAAAACTTATCAAAAAATTATTAAACAATAAGAAGTGCATGTTCACATTTTTTTATTTAGGTATACCTACCTACCTCGAAAGTTCGAGCGATTTGCGCACTATTATGTATCTGTTAGGTATGCTACTATACTACGCAATATTAAGTTAACAACATCTACTAAAAATGGCATTTACCTATATGTATTAAAAAAAAAACAATCTAGATTGCATAGCGCATAGCGATCAGATTTGGTGATACATTTTTACAGCTTAGTAATGCACTCAAAGACAAAAATACCATTACTTATTTGATTTACATAATTATTTTTTAATAATATAAAAAGTTAGATCTCAAGTAGAACCCATTTTTTTTACTACTTATAAAAACTATTATTAACACGCGCCAAATAGATACCTACCAAACTTCGATGGAAACTTTAAGATTCCATAACAAGCCACATTGAAAATTTCGAGACGGAGCATGTTATAAAACACGTCGATTAGGTAGCTAACAAACAAAAGTGATAAGAGTTTTCAACCTTAACTCAATTACGTTAAGTTGATTTTTGCAACTCATAAAAATAAAAATAACCGTCAGAATATGTTGATGTGCAATTTTGAACTTAATGTTAAGTATGTAAGGATTAAAGTCAAATTGTTTCAAAATGCAACTGCGATGAAAGAATAAAAAATATTATGCGAGTAATATACCGAACGTTGGGAATTTCAAAGCGGAACTTGTTAGAACACGTCCAAAAATACTAAACTACGATGGAAATAGGTAGGTAATAGATAATATGTATTGCCTACTTCAACTTTAACTCAACATTATTTCATTTGTTATGCATAAAAATTATCAATACTTACAAAGTTTAAATGTATTTAATTTGAACTTATGTAAATATTTAAATTGTTGCAAAAGGTTAAAGGAATTATCTTTGGGACAGATTTAAGAGGCTCAAACGAGGGCTTTTTGTGGAAGAGACAGGCAAAGCACGCGTTGGCACCATGGGCGCCCGGGCGGCGCTCTTCCATGGGTGGTTATAATCGCTTACCATAAGGTGTCTATTCGTTTGCCTTATAAGTTATAAAAACAAACAGGTAGGTATAAAGGAGGCGCGGTCAGTAGTGCAAGCGCAGTAGTGCGCGTGCACAAGGTCGTGGGTTCGAATCCCACACAGGATAATTATTTGTGTGATCCACAAATTATTGTCCTGAGTTTGGACTTTGTGTAAGCTTTTAAATGTTTGTAAAAGTCCCCGCGACATAAGAGTAATTAATTCCTAGTGCGGAAATTATCTATATAAGTATAGAAAAAGAAATTAACGAGCACAAGTTCATAGTTAAGTAAATTATTACTTCCCCCTTTTTAAATAAAATTATAATGCCTTGACAAATAATAGAAATAAACTTACATTATATGTAGTAGCTGTAACTAGCGTACTCAAGAGAGGCTGTCTAGTATGCGCGGCGACAATGACCAAATCTTGGTCAGCGGTGGTAGCTCTTTGATAAAGTCGCCTGTGATGAGGCGTCAAATCGCCCCCGGTTTCCTCATTTCGTCGCCACCAGAAATGAATTGTAGTTCTCTAAAACAATAATTATAGTAAGTTTCTAAAAATAGTTAATATCCTGCCTGGGATTCAAACCCACGACCTGATGCAGGGCAGCCGATTACACTAACGCCAGTCTACCGAGCCTGTCATGTTTAATAAACTTTAAACCAACTATATCACTTTGATTCAATTGTCAAATTAATACTAGTTTATCAGCGGCCTAGTAACTAGTAACATAAAATGTCTTCTATATATTGTCCTAACACCTTTTTCAAACCAAACCAAGTTTTACTCCGTCATTTGCCAAAATGTATTAACATAACAAGATTCAATAAATAATCGTAACTGTAACAATGTGATAACTGAAGATTTTAATGAGCCCAAAGAAACACAACCTTCCTCTATATTACTATAATATTATTACCAACTCTACGTCTGTTTAGGTAATTAAATAAAGGTCTATTAAAAAAGAGTAGAGTAAGTAACATCTATACCAATCCGTCTGGCCAGCGTGGTATTAGTAGGCCAAGTAACCCTCCGTCACGGGAGGAGGCCCGTCTCTGCAGTGGGACATTAATGGGCTATGTTATGATGAAGTAACATAGAGTTATCTCTCTGTTATTGAACTGCAATACAACTATTACCTAGTTTATCTTTTCTTTTAAATGCTTCTATAATGTAAAAAGGAATACCAAGATAGTTTACCGTTATTTAAATAAACAGACAGAATATTAATATGCATTTATTTTAAACAATAATTAAAAAATGTTAACTGTGACACTCACCGTTATTCCAGTTCTTCTTTCTATTTCCTTAACTACTTTCCCGTAGAACTACAATTATACGTCTTTGCTGTGGTGTTAATTGTGGCGCCATTTTATTTTTTCACTAACATGAACGCCGAACGAAGTAAATATTTGGCACTAGTGATTGTAAGCGATCCAACGACCGGGAGGCGACTGATTTAAATTTTAAAGTTATGGGAATAAAACTAGCGCGCCCGCGCCCCTTACGAAATGTCCACGTGTGCGCATGTAGGACTGTAGGTGTGTGTAAGCATGTAGGTGTGTGGGCCACCACCCATTCACGAGACTTAAATCTATGTGTGAAAGAAGCGCTAGCGCAGTGATTGGCTGATGACGTCGTCCGAAGTCCCTTTCGAACGATTTTCTATACTATACTATGCATAGCTAAAGTTATATCGGGTGTCTAACTTAACGTGTTGCTGTGTGTACAAGCACCGTAACTCACGGAAATCTAATAATTAAGTTTAATTAAAAGATAAACATACAAAATATAATATAGAAAAAATTCAATATTAGATAATATTTTTTATTCCACTTGTCATTGGACCACTATGTCGTGAAATAAAAAACAGGTATTTTACCATATACCTACCTAAGGCCAATGGTTGCTCATTCGCCACGTGTAAAAATATATACTGCTAATAAAAATATACAAACATACACCACTTCAAAGGTACGAAAAGCGGGTAGGGGAGTCCACAGGTAGGGGTAGATACTCCACATTGTGAAGTGCTGGTGCCTAACGCCTACCCCTCATAGGAACAAGGCGTGAGGCAGGTATGAATGTAAGAAATGATTTAACTAAAATTTAAGGTCATAAAAAGTAATTTTAAATATTATCATCTTTAATTACATTTTAAATTATTATTATATTTTTAAATAATTAACAAACACTTATACGTAATTAATTTTTACTTAGTTTTACAAACATACCTACTTAATAGGAACACAATTGTTTTGGTAAAATAGTTATTATTGGTTTTAGACTTAAGGTACTCGTATGAAATAGCTTCCTTTCTTATTTAGAAATACAATTCCCGTACATCATAACAGCCCATTAATGTCCCACTGCAGAGACGGGCCTCCTCCCGTGACGGAGGGATACTTGGCCTACTAATACCACGCAGGCCAGACGGATTGGTATGGGTTTTAATTTCAAGTTTTCCTTCTTTTTACTTCGTAAAGTTTACGACACTCTTGGGATGAGATGGGGTGGTGACATACTGTATTCTTACTCCGTCACCCGAGTGAGACCCGACTAGAAAGTAATTTAAGGTTCTTTAGTAGTCCCTTATCCATGCGCCTGTAGGTCATTGACCTGTTATCAGTTGGTCAATGAGCCAAGCTGTTATGCAGGTTTTTAATGTTTCGTAAGTGTTACTTGTTCCGTTGCAAGCTGCTGCTAGCTCCGCTCGCGTGAATGTCAGTTATACACACGGAAATATTTCAATTACTTACTTATATTTTTGGTATAAAAAGCAGCCTACTTTTTAATCCAGGATGTGGTTTACCAATACACTAAGTGTTATCTAAATAAGTCCATCAATTTTCGCGTGAAAAAATAACAAACAAGCACACACTTTCGCGTCTTATTATTAGTGGAATTATGATATATTTTTTTTAATTAGCAGCGTCATTTCATAGTAAAGAATTAAAGATGAGTTTATATACCATACAGTTTTTTATTATTAATTATAATTATTAAATGTGGTAGAGTAGAGACTGCATCGCTGCACCTACACATTAATCATGAATTAGTATCCAATGCCTTATTAATATTCCGACCGCTTTCTCTCAACCCGTTGCTTTAATATAATCGGTTTAGGGCCTTGTTAGAGATTTGAATAGTTTTGACCAACAGTGCAAGTTTACAACGGTCAATGATCTGTTTAAATGACGACGTAAAGCCCGATTTACACATCGACAAGTACAGTAGCGAGTTAAGTAGTAAGTTGTTGATTAAGTTGATTTAAATAGATCTCCATCCTATTTTTGGCGAGTTAAGATGGCGAGACGCGAGAGAGGGGGCTACTTCGTACCTGTCGTAACTCGCTACTGTACTTGTCGATGTGTAAATCGGGCATAAGAGTAGGGTATGAAAGGCGACTTGTTTTTTTTTAATGACTATTTCAATACCTACTAGCTGATGACACAGGATTAATCAGCTTAGTGTCCGGAGACTTTTACTGATGAAATTGAAATTAACTAACATAAAGAATCAAAACAAAGAAAAGGTTACCCGACAAAGTACCAAAGTTACCGGCATAGCTCGTAGTATTAGCAAGCTAAAGTGGCAATGGGCTGGTCATATCTGTCGAAGGACCGGTGGCCGTTGGAGCAAACTTGTCCTAGAGTGGAGACGGCGACTCGATAAACGTAGTATAGGACGCACCCCAGCTAGGTGGACCAACGACCTCAAAAAGGTCTCTGGGTCGGACTGGATGCGGAAGGCGCAGGACCGAGTTCTGTAGCGCGTGTTGGGATAGGCCTATATTTAGCAGTGGTCTGCGATAGGCTAGATGATTGATTGAATGAACATAAAGAGCTTTGTATAAAAAGAGTGTCTTTGGAATGGCACCTGTAATTTACAATAAAATACCAAATAGTATCAAAGATCTACCAATAAAAAAATTTAAACAGAGTCTTTCATCATTCCTATTGGACAAAGCCTATTACTCCATAGGAGAATTTCTAAATGATGCATAACCTCCTTCAACCTAGATAATAAGTATATGTAATTAAATTATGAAATGTATGAAACTGTACCAAAAATAAAAATAATTAGCATTTACAATACAAATTAAGTAATTTTGTACATAACTAAAATACTTTAATAGTTTTTTTTTTTTCATTTAAAGTGTATTTTATTTGAAATTGTATTGATGTATATTTTGCATGCCAAATGGTAGAATATGGAGAAACTTAATTTTATGTAACAAACCTGATACCCATGTTTGCAAAATTAATAAACTATTCTATTCTATTCTATCCAGACTCATGACAAAAATTGTGGAGCACATAAATATTTATCTTGAATTGGAACCTCGTGCTCGGTAGCCACACAATGACAACTGTATTAATTTCTAGCGAAGATAGAATTATATACTTAGAAAAAATTCATTTCCTACAATATACTTCCTATTAGTATTCTATATAATTATCCGTGTGGTGACGGAGTAAGAATAAAATATATCACCACCCCATCTCATCCCATGGGTGTCGTAGAAACCGACTAAGGGACTATCTGTGAATATTACCTTTACATAGAAATAAGGAAACTTAAAATTAAAACCTATACCCATCCGTCTGGCCAGCGTGGTATTAGTAGGCCAAGTATTCCTACGTCACGGGAGGAGGCCCGTCCCTGCAGTGGGACATTAATGGGCTGTTATGATGACTCTATATATGTAATTGTATTTTTATTATCATCATCGTATATCAAGTTATGGACGTCCACTGCTGAACATAGGTTTCCTCTAAATATGTCCACTCTGCTTTTATTTCAATAAATTGTATTTTAATTGATTCAAAATATATAAACAGTTCAATTGTAATTAAAAGGTACTTATAAGTATCTTCTTGATTATTTTAAATTGTTTTTAATGTAAAGAACTAATCAAAATTAAATTATGAATGGTAATGAAACTCTATATTATTTTCGTATTTGAATTAATTAGATTTAAATAGTATAATGTAAAGATAATATTATTTGACACCTTTTAAATGTATGGTTTGTTTATTTCATTTTAGTTTAAATCAAGACCACTGTCATTTATTGATTAAATCGTATCGTAAGGCATATTATAATGTCACCGAATTCCTTAGTGACAAAAAGTTTTTACAATAAAGAATGTATTAGTTTAGTATACCTATTAGTATTAGTTTCCATTTTTAGATTTTATTTTATTTATTAATTTATTTTACTTCTTAATTGACTTTGGTTCTGTACATTTTAAAAAAACTTTTGCAAAATAACTTTTTAATTTATTTTCATAACTATAATATGTTAAATTTTGCATGCCTACCTAGGTAAAATTTAGCTGAACTATATGTTTATTTTTAATATCTTTAAATGTATTTTATACCTACCTATATTTGCAAAATAAATAAATATTCTATTCTATTCTATTCTATCGAATAAAACTCTTGTCTATTTGAAAGAGTATTAGTAAGAGATTAAATTATGATTTTATTATTGCCTATTCTGTTATTTTTATCCCTGTGTCGCGGAGACTGTATAAACATAAAGCAAAGACATCCAAACCACGGACAACTATTGTGTTTGGATAATATATTTGTGTTTGGATGGTACAAATAATTGTACTGCGGGATTGGAATTTGAACCAGCGACCTGATGGACAGCGGCCGGGGAAACGAGTTAGCTAATGCGAACATTATTTTTATCCTAAGCCTAGATGACATTTCGGTCTATTATTTCATTTGGAAACGACCCGGGACACTAGGAAGTAGTTTTAAAAAAAGTGTTGCTCTAGTAGCATCGGCGAACCATTCTTGAAATCATCTGTAAAGGTTGAATGACCTTACGACGACCTTTTTGGTACGTACTAGTCGTACAAGATAAACAATTTTTTTACACGATACTCCAAACGAAGCAGAACTGGTACTGGACAACGAAAAAATATATTTCTATACTTTTTTTAGTTAAGACATAACGCGGAAGCTTTTCTAAAGACCGTATAATTACTTTAAAACTTATTAAGGACGACGGGAAGGCGATGGATGAAGGATCACAGGATCGCTCAAGGTAAGGTAGGCAATATTAGGTAGAGTTAGCGTCTATGTTCAGCAGTGGACTGATATGATGATGATGTGCAGCTTTAGTGGTATAGCGGTATACAGTTCACGAATTTTGATTTTTGATTTTGATTTCGAATCTCAACCGAGACCATTTTTCGTGCAATACATAAATTATTCATATTCTGAGCCTAGATTAAAACGAGAAAAAACAATGTATTAGTGTTCATGTAAAGAAATGTATAATTATTAATGTATATTATTAGCAATAATTATTTACATTTTATCAAAAAAGTAATTTATATTCTATTTCATCCCATAAATGTCGTATGAGGAAATAACCTCTTGAAAACTAAAAAGAAAAACTTACATAAAACCCAATGTCAATATGTCTGGCTAGTGTGGTATTACTAGGTCAAGTTTATCTTCCTTATAAATATAAATATTCCTTACACATTCACACAACGCCATTTAGTCCCAAACTAAGCAGAGCTTGTACTATGGATACTAGACAACGGATAAACGTACTTATATACTTTTTTTTTGGAAATACATACATATAATACACCCAGAGCAATGCAAACAATCATGTTCAACACACACAACAAACACAAAGATTTGCATTGAGCGTGAATCGAACCCGAGACAGTCATGTTATAATTATAACCACTACGCCATACAGGTCGTCTTCCTCACTAAAGGAAGCTTGTCCTTGAAGTGGGACATTTGTGTGTTGTTATTAAATTGGTCAAAGGAAGAGTAATCCTAAAAAAAATTAGTATAGGAGGTGTATAGATCAGGAAATATGTTCTTATTTATAAGTAAACTAGCTGCCCCGTGCCAACTTCGTTGTGCGGCAAAAAAAAAAGCGTCAATTTTTTAAACATATATCATTACTGCTTCGCTCCTATTAGTCATAGCGTAATACTATATTACAGTCTATGACACTCCCCGATAAATGGACTATTCAATACAGAGAAAATATTTAAAATCGGTTCATTAGATCCAGAGATTACCCCCTACAACGTCACAAACACACAAACTTTACCTCTTTATAATTAGTATAGATTGAAAATGTATAATTTCGTAATAATTTACCTGTATGCAACTTCTTCAACAGCAAACACGTAGTTGGCAGAGAATGCAGCATTTGATGCATAAGCCATGCCTATTACAAACATAATAAGCCCGTGGTATGACCCAAACATACCAAATTGTTCCAACACATCGTCCAAATGTGTCTTTGTATCGTCACTCATTTTTACAAAAAAAAAAAACACAAAAAAAAATTAAACAAATTCGCAATCAAAGTTAAAGTTTACATAATTTATTAAAAACTTTTTTTAAATGACACAATTTATGTAATTTTAAATATTAAACACATTATTAATGTAATTTAAACACTCGAGTCCATTTATGCACTGATTTTAAAACATTCTAACCATTTTTATTTAAAGTAAATACTGTTAAACTGTGCAGCGATTATCTCGGCACAGAATCATAATCATGACTGAATGTCGAACTATTGCTTGTATAGTAACCAGTTAAACGAATGTAGTGATAGTTAATAACCCCTACTATTCACTAAACGCTTTGTAAACGTGTGGCACATCCGCTTCGAATAAACGTCGACAAAACAGTCGCGGTGTTGCTTGGTAGAGAATTTTATTATAGTACGCTTTGGTAAAGAGGTAAAATACTTTTATTAATACTATTGTAGTGGTTTCAAGGTGATTACGTTGTATTTGCATAACTTTTTAAAATAGTAATTCTAGTATTTTGTTTAAGTACATAATACTTGTTTAATTTGATATAAAATGAGAAGGAGTGTCTCAATTGAGATGTTTTTTTTAATGTTTGGTATCGCAGAACGCATTACATGTTTGATTTAGTATTTTATTGAAAATACATCTAGCACAATAAGAATCAATTAACAGAAAACATTAAATTAAGGAACACTGAGAAAAAATTAGTCCAAAGCAATAATTTGTTGCTCTTACAAGAAAAATATATCTCTTCCGCGGGAATTGAACCCGCGAACTTGTGCATGGTAAACGTAATGTATTATTTTTTGACTACTTAATCTAAACTTATCTATATTTTGTTATAAAAAAAATAAAAATCTGAAAATGACTAAAGTTTACCTGGTGTTATAGATAGGTATTAATTTGAATTTATAATTGTTTTAAATAATATTAAATTAATTTTAGTAAAGTAAAACTTCATTAGTATTCATATTTTTATGATTATTACAATGATTATAATTATTATTTATGATTATTTGCTACGTGGACGTCTTTAAAAGTATTTAATTTTTAAAGAGAGCATTGATAAATATAAATTTAATAATAACTATAACCTAATAGATAGATATAACTATTCATAACCATACATTCTCTATAATAGCGTGTTAGTACTGGAATCATCATAACAGCCATTAATGTCCCACTCCAAGGACGGGCCTCCTCCAATGACGGAGGGATAATTGGCCTACTAATACCACGATGGCCAAACGGATTGGTATAGGGTTTAATTTCAAGTTTTCCTTCTTTTTATTACGTAAAGATAATAAATTCACGAATAGCCGTTTAGTCGGTTTTTACAACATCCATGGGATGAGATGGGATAGTGACACACTGTATTCTTACTCCGTCACCACACGGAGAAGTACTAAATATGTTGCTACAGAAAATTACGAAATGTAAGAACCAGTCTCAATAAAACTAGTTGTTTATTTTATGATAATAATGTAGAATAAATAAATTAAAAAACTAGGCTATTTATTTGATAATTTTCGAAGAAATACCGAATTGAATACTAAAGCAGAAACAATGATTACATAAATTATATATATTTTGTAATGAAATTCTATTTATATTTATTTATATATAAATATATATATTGTAAGAAGAATAAAATTGTAGTAAAACTTGTAATTACGTTTAGATTTAATGCTGAGAAATAAAACAGGCAGAACTAAAACTTAATTGAGTGGAAAATATATCTTGACACTTACACTTGCATTGTTCTTAACCGTTTACCTTAATTCTTTTGTTTTTTTTTTAATCTTATTTATTTAAAAGCCATACATCGTATAGGACCTTTATTCTTTATCAATTAAAAAAAAGTATTTTTGTGTTTAAAAGGGTATACTTTCGAACAAATGTTGTAATTACAATTAAAAGTTTCCGTGAATACCTATGTTAACAAAATCAAACGTAAAAAAAACTGTATAATCAGTCTTTATTTAGAAAGTATTCAGTCTGTAACTTCTATACAAAAAGTATGTATAAAAATGTATAATAAATCATAACAGCCCATTAATGTCCCACTGCAGGGACGGGCCTCCTTCCGTGACGGAGGGATACTTGGCCTACTAATACCACGCTGGCCAGATGGATTGGTATAGGGTTTAATTTGAAAGCAAGAAAGAAAAAATATTTACCTCATTGCACATACATGAGTAAATATTAGAATTACAATTTTAAGTTTTCCTTCTTTTTATTTGGTACAGATAACATTCGCGGATAGTCCCATAGTCGGTTTTTACGACACCCATGGGGTGAGATGGGGTGGTGATATATTGTATTCTTACTCCGTCACCACACGGATAATATAAATAATAAATAAGACACCATAATTTCTAAGTCAAGTTATAACCTTCAAGAATATCTTGTCACGCATGATTCGTTCAACAAAACAAGTTATTGAAATAAATTCTTTCGTAATAACAACTAAAATATTCATCTCTCAGTTGTAAAGAAACATGTTTCTATTCACTATCATATACTCGTACTATGCTGCTAGACAGATTGGTGATGATTTCCCTTATGCCCGATTTACACATCGACAAGTACAGTAGCGAGTTAAGTAGTAAGTTGTTGATTAAGTTGATTTAAATAGATCTCCATCCTATTTTTTGGCGAGTTAAGTTGGCGAAACGCGAGAGAGGGGGCTACTTCGTACTTAGTAAGCCACGTAAAGGCCCTTATCACAATTATTTGTACGATCCAAAAAAAGTTGTCCTGAACCTGAATGTTGTTTGTGTTTATTAAATTATTGTGGGTAAAAATCCTAAGATAAAAAAGCATAATATGCAGGAGTTGAAAATAAACTAATTACATTGTTAGTTTTATTGTTTTTACTACAAAATCTATTGTAATAAAGATAGTGCATGTATCACGCACGTGTAAAATCTTTAACTTGTAGTAATAAATATGTACTTAAATACATATTAACCGGTAACAATGTTGTTTGTCAACATTAGATACCACTCCTTAAAAATTTTCATATCTTTAGCGGTTCTGTGCCTCCCTTATCCATCGTCTTCTTGCTGCCATTTTTCGTATCAGACCCAACTGGCGTCTACGCGGTTCCTAGTCTAGAAAATACTTGCGGCCTGCCCACTGCCGATTTGATTGGAATTAAAACACTATAACATTCCCTTTAGTCCTCGTCTCTTTTGCTTACCACTAACAAGCGAGTCTTTTCACAACTCGAAGCCAAGAAAAAATATCAATGGTCAATTACCAGGCGACGACGAAATAGTGGTGATATTTAGTATTCATAGTCTGTTACCACTAGTATCCAACATCAAAACTAAATATTATATTATGAACGAACAACTGTAATGCAACACCTTTACCATACACAATATAAAACCCGAAGAGGAAAACTGTTACACTGAAGGTAATAAGATAATTATGTTAATAAAATATCGTATATCAAGGAAAAGTTAAGAGTTGTTTGAATAGTTAAATTAACAAGTTACTTCAATGAATGTATAGATAACAATTATTTTGATAACACTATTCACAAGAGAAATTAAATAAACATGAACACAACAATTCTACTATTTTCACTTTGACCAACAACCCCTACGAGTAACGCTGTGAGTAATAGTTATTACTAGTTTCATTTTGTCGGAAGTCTGTCACATCTGCTTAAGTTAAACGCTGGTGAACGACTCAAAAATGGTTTCTCACGAAAACTAAAATAAGCTGAAAAACCAATCACTAAAACCAAAATACAATTTCAAAGTCTAATACTTACATGATGTACTAAATCCAATAAGTAATTTAGCAAGTAATGTAAAAACATAAGTAACAAAACGACTAAGCCACCTCAAGGGAAATAAAGACCTTATGAAAATCTCGAAACAGGCCATTTAAAATTACTCCCCGAGCGCATGTTTTAAACGAAATATAAATCTTTGATTGTTATAAAAGAATGAGATAAAATTCAGTATTCAAATCCTAAGCGTATCATGAAAGGCTTTCATGTCGAGAGCATAAACAAAAGTGATTCAAACGTGTCATGGCGTCAAGATGTGAGATGTTAGCGGGTATAGTAACTGGTCAGATAATTGTACGGTTTCCTTTCGGTCAAGACCTGCTAATGGTACTTACAGTTCAGATTTTTCAAGGCCTCAGATTAAATGAATTGGATCCTTTAATTATAATATTTGATCCATAGGGTTTTTAACAATTTTTGGAAATAAATAGAAAATTTAATAGATTTGATTGTAAACTGCCTTAGTAGCAATGTGTTCGTTTATGGGCGGGGTAGAGCAGGTTCTAATCAAACACAAGATAATTATTCATCATTTACCAACAAAAGTTCAGAGGTTCGAGTCCTGCCTAGGGAATTTTCCTTTTATTTTGCAGCCAAATTAACTGTCAGCCAATGGGGGATCTAGAAAAGTAACCACGTACTGGAAACATATAGTTGCAAACCCTTTTCATGAGGGAACGATGACCTGATAAATATTGAAATAGTTCGCTAAAAAGGGAGGCACAAGATCACGCCACCTATGGACTTCTGTTAGTTGATATGCAAAAGTGACTAAAGCTAAATGAAACTTCGCACATCTCTTATAACTTACGAACATAAGTGAACAGTAATGGAACTTTGTTTGTTCGTAGACGACAATCGTAAAATCACTCACAAGACTATTATTCCATAAAATGAATAACACTGTGATTTATTTAATAACCGTTTATTGTACCAAAGTTTTACTTCTTGGAGTAACATTGAATCTCATGCTTACGTCTCCCAAGCGTGCACCTACACTTTTACGAATAGACATGAAATATGAGATAGAAATAGCTGGGGATTCATGATTTTAAGCTTTAAAAGCAATGTCAAATAGTCATTCCGTTGAATAAAATGTTAGGAGGAGTATCTTTTATGCTGTATCGGTATTTATAGTAGGTATAACTGGATTCTAGGACCGAGTTCTGTGGCGCGTGTTAGGACAGGCCTATGTCTAGCAGTGGACTACAATAGGCTAGTTGATTGATAACTGGCTTGAGACCCCTTCCACGGTGAACCGACGCTCTAGTTAAGACGGCGGTACACCGATGGATAAGGGAGGCAAAGGACCGCGCAAGAAGTAGATATTTATGGCTAACGCAGACCTGGACGGCATGGCAAAGTATTTTAATTTTTACTAATGGAAATTCAACCGTACTGTTACAGAAATACGACATAAATTGCTATGCTTTAAAATGATGCCGCGGCATCGAAAAATCCCTTTCAATCCATTTTAAAGCATAGCAATTTATGTCGTATTTCTGTAACAGAACGGTTGAATTTCTATTAGTAAAAATTAAAATACTTTGCCATGCCGTCCAGGTCTGCGTTAGCCATTAGAGGCCTATGTCCAGCAGTGGACGTACATTGGCTGATATGATAATGATGATGATAACTTGCTTTGCTACGTACAGTCACGAGCAATAATATGTACACATTTTCAAATTTTCTAAACTATCTGCACGTTTATCTAGACATTACAATATCAAAATGAATTCGTAATTTAGAAGAGGTTCCGTACAGTTTTGAATTAATCTTCGAATTTTCAATTTTGGATTGGCAGAACTTTAGATAACTGGTTTACAAAATGCGAAAATGTGTACATATTATTGCTCGTGACTGTACTACATGGTTATGAATTTAAGCTATTTCTTGCTAATTGATACAAACTAATGTAGTAAATTAAGATATGTAAAGTGTTAAATGACAAAGTAATCTAGTGCCACGTGGAGCAATAAAGATTCACGTTTTGCCATTATCTGCTCTGATGGTTATGATTTGCGGTTGCTGTAATTGAGGTCTTAGGTTGAATCCTATGAGAAGAGTTATATGTGTGATCCACAAACTATTGTTCTGACGCGGGATGTCTTTTCTGTGCATTAAATTGATGTTTGTAAAAAATCTCACCGCATCATTCCTATGTATGCATAATACCTAATGCGGTAGGTGTATTTTAAATAAATACAAAATTAAGCTTGTATTTTTTTCGTCGCTTCAAAACTAAAGATAAGAGTAATAAGGAAATATCTATTATGGATAATACAAAAATAAGAATTTAAGTAATATAAAATTAAACATATATATATGTTTAATATTATATTACTTAAATTCTAATAAAATATTCCAATTATATTACTATTTTTATTTATTTAAATGTTTGTCAAGGACTTCTACTTCACATTATAAGATAATATACCTAAATAGTACAAGGTACACACTAAATACCTAGGTCACAGTAAATAAAATAATAATATTTTTTTAGTTAAAACCAGACTCTAAAAGACGTTTTTACTACTTATTTAATTTTAACTAAAATAGATAACGTTTGCATGTGTGTTGTTACTTGAAATATAAAAAGTACTTCTAAAAACAAAATCACATAACTAAAAGTTGCCAAAGATTCTCTTCGTAACTGGAGAAGGCTGATTAAAGAAGGATGATTAGAACATTATGCATCATTATGAGGGTAACAAACCTTGTTATACTAACACTTTTTGTCTTTCTTTTTTATATTTCCTAGTACAGATACCAGTCTCTCACACAGACTCATATAAATTAATTGTATAACCTAGTTTAGTTTTTTTAACTTGTATTGCTTATGTAATGTGTGAGAGTTAAAAATAAAAATTTCACTTCATTTCATTTCATATTGTTTATTATTAAAATCTTACACAAATATTTTGTTTATACTTTAATTAAACTCAAGTATTCTATTTTTTTTTTTTAAATTACTGTATAGATACAGGAGCAACATTAACAATATAAATATGTTCCCTTTGTTTAATCATAAAAGCATAATAGAGAAAGAGAACATTTAATTTTATTGTTATTGCTACACATGATTTTATACGGCTGCTAAAATTAGAAGATAATATTAGTATATTTTATTATTTAAGAAATTCCGGATCGTGTACAAATATGGACTGCTTTATTAGCAACATGACTATATTTATACCACTTGATGGAAATAGCGCATACGGTCCACGAATTAAAGCAACGGGTCGGGTAAAAAATTGCTTTACTTCACTTTACTTCGAGCATTTAATTTATGCAACAATTTCGTATATTTCATTAGTAGATAATGCCAATCATACTAAATCTTATAACTACCACTAATTCCTAAAGACCTTAGTCAGTTTGCAGTTACCTGCTATAAATGGGAATCCCACGTCGAAGTTCAAAGTGAACTGATTACCTAACTACAGCGAATAGTTAACGAATAATCTAGAAGCACGTATTGTCGTGTAGGTAGTGCAATAACTTGGTCAAGTGTGCGTCCTTTACATTCGATCGGCAGCTGCCAAATCGTAGAAACTTGGACTCCTCGCTCGATCTAGTATAGTATGTTTTAAGTTAGAAGCTTATAGCGTTGATTTAATTTGTTTGATATACAATTATTTAGAGAAAACAATGTCACCGAAGAAATGGCATAACCTTGATTTACATTAATGTGTGAAGTAGTACATATTTAGTTATTTGATTTTAAAATCATAACAACAATTATGTTTTTCAGATCAAAAGCGCAGTGGGTTCTATACTAGGTGGTAAGACCTGAATACACTGATTTTTTCATTGAGAATGTATCAACTGCTTCCAATTAACGGTTTCAATCGATCAAAACCAGTAGTACCATACAGTATGGACCTCATACAAGTTCATTGTCCAGACTTGACGTTTCCTTTACAAATTATAACCATGAAGGCGCAAGGTAGTAAAGTTACCGAACCTCTCATCTCCATCCAAATCATCAAAATAATATCTACGTGTGTCTAATGAAGCTGCAACTCGTATAGAAAATGCTTACATGGAAGTTCAGGGATTAAAAAAATAAAGACAAAAGTAAAGGAAATAGTATTAATAGTAGCCTTTTTTTGGATAAGATTGCTAAGACAGGGTATCAACAATCACTTACAACTTATACCACACGACTATAGAAGCACGTGTAAACAGAATTAGCCGAGTTTGTGCCATGTTTGGGTCCTTGAGCAACAATTGAATTACCCGAGCACCGTCACTAATTATGTCTCAGGCCCTCATCTTTCATTGAATAGGACCTGCTATTCATAGGACAGTTAAGTGTTTGTACAAGAATATTTCTATGTTAATCTGGGTAAAGTTGACCTCAATTCACTGATAAATTCGGGTGAGAGATTAAAAGGTTCTTGTGCACCTTTGTTATTCTTTGAAGGTTTTTTTGTAAAGGCTTAGATTATATTATTATAGAATTAGCACTGGGACCTTCTCTGCACTGAGAAATAAATGAGATGTTATGATTCCTACAGTGGTTTAAGAAATCTTGACCTATTTATACCCTGCTGCCCTATCTATCTACTTAAGGAATTCCATATCATAACAGTCCATCAATGTCCCACTGCAGGGACGGGCCTCCTCCCATAACAGAAGGATACTTGGCCTACTAATACCACGCTGGCCAGACGGATTGGTATAGGGTTTTATTTCAAGTTTTCCTTCTTTTTATTTCGTAAAAATAATATTCAAGGAATTTCATAGAAAATCCATATTCTTTTGGGATAAAACCAAACTATTTAACCAATTTTAATAGAATTTCTAAGAAACGAACTTGGAAGTAAACTTTTTCAAACAACTGACATTTGCGACTATGTATTACAGGAGAAGTAGTAGGTAACGTCGCTCGGCTTAGAGACTTACAGGGACGTAATTAGTGACACCCTTTAGAAAGGGCAAGTGCTTAGTACTCGGTGGTAACGACGAGCATTTATGAAGATATGTATGAATTGTATGTATGTGTTATAGGCAATGTGTATAATGGAGGTATTCTATACAATACCTAGGCAATGTATAGAATACCGGGGTCGTTCAGGCAATGTATGAAATGAAATTCAATGTTGAAACTATTTTACACATTGTCTAGGAAAAGTATTGAATACCTAGGCATTGTATAGAATACCGGTTGAAGCATAGGTAATGTATGTAATCTGCTTTTCTTCTCTATGATTTAGTTAGATTATATTTAGTTGCTACCAGAAACGAGATGCTTTTAGTTTTGGTCGTAGGACAAAAAAACACCAAGATTACAACTTCTGTAGGTTAGGTTAGGTTAGAACTGTGACCACCAATGCCAGATTCAAATTCTTTACAACAAAAATTCTAAGCTATTCTAAACAATGACATTATTAAATAAAGCAATATGATCATTGAATGTTATGAAGAAAAAAATTATGAAGGTTGATTATTATGAACACAAAGCGTTAGTAAGACCAAAAATATGACTTCGAATTTTATGTAAGCCAATATGGACCCGTAAAAAAGTATATTAAAAGCACTTATTCTTAACGTGGTTGTCCATTATACACATTGCCTGATGTGCTTCAGGCATTTAATACAATACCTAGGCAATGTATGAATTGAATCGTATTATACACATTGCCTGATCGTTTCAGGCATTGTATAGAATGACTAGGTATTCTATACAATGTCGGATTATACACATTGCCTATAACATATGTATTACAAACTTGTATGAATAAAAAAGCAGGTTTGTGAAGTAAAACATGAAGCTCCGTAGACTTTGTTCCTATGGAAACAAGTCAGTTAGACTAAATAAAAATGTATAACAGAGTTTTAAGGTACATACCTACCAAACGTTTAAAATTAACCGGCCAAGTGCTTCGTGATCCATGAGGGTTCCGTACAAACAAATTTATTTTCCCGCCAAAATTCGATAACTAAGGACTCAGCTGTCTAAATATTAATTTTTCCGCCAGCATTCTATGACGTCACGACTCATCTTTCAAAAATTCTATGACGTCACAACTTAGCTGTCAAAAATTCCATGACGTCTTACATGAAGTCACAGGTCACGTGACTCATAAATTTACGACGTCACAGGTCACGTGACTCAAAATTCTATTACGTCACAGGTCACGTGACTCAAAATTCTATGATGTCACAGATCACGTTATGATCGCTAAGCTCTTAAAAATTATTTTTACAAATTCTTCTCTTGTTTTTGGAGTGAGATAAAAATTGTATTATACCCATTAAAGTTGCGTTATAATTTTAAACCGGGGCAATGTCGCGGTCATAATTAGTATTTTATTATTCAAGTTAGCCATCTGGGTGCAGTTTTAGAACTACTTTCATACATGTTATATATCGTAATTCATTTTTACATCCGTGTTTTATCGTCAACTGGAGAATAATTTATCCTTCGTTTGATAATTTATTTTCGCAACTTTTTAATTTATCTATAAAATAAATTAGATGACTAAATATGCAGTCATCAATCTCATCTCATCCCGAAGGTGTTGTAAAATGTCTATAACTACTAAGGTATCCGTCAGTGTCAAGCAACACTCACAAAACGACGTATCTGTATGCCCAGTAATATATTAGTCACAAAAAAATATTCCTCACACTTTCACACAACGCCATCTAGTTTTTTTTTTGTAAATACATACATATTATAGATAGAAAACACCCAGACCAATGGAAACAATCATGTTCATGCACACAAAGATTTGCATTGAGCGGGAATCAAACCCGAGACCTTTGCGTAGCAGTTATGTTGAATAATCACTACGCCACGGAGGTCGTCTAAATTTTTTCATATTTAACTGCCTCGGTGGCAAAGAAGTGGCGCATGTGGTCTTTATTGTCATGCCAATTATTTTCCTCTTTGTCGTTACCTATGTCATCCTTAATGATAACGATGTTTAAAAAAAACTGTAATAAAGCGCCGATTACACTAGCCTACATGTAGGACACTACATCTTGTAGGGCACTACATCTTGTAGGATGGATCATGTAGGAGACTACATGATGTAGGGCGGTCGGGACTCGCCAATCTCCGATATGTAGTATCCTAACAGCCTACATGTAATTACACTAGACAACATGTAGTGCCCTACAATATGTAGTGTCCTACATGTAGGGTAGTGTAATCGGCGCTTAAGTCTGATGTGCTGAAAAAACAATCTTGCGTAGTAAATTAAGCTACTTATATCTAATAAATAATATTCTCCGTGTGGTGACGGAGTAAGAATACAATATGTCACCCCATCTCATCCTATGGGCGTCGTAAAAACCGACTAAGGGACTATCCGTAAATATTATCTTTACGAAATAAATAGAAGGAAAACTTGGTATTAGTAGGCCAATTATCCCTCCGTCATCGGAGGAGGCCCATCCTTGCAGTGGGACATTAATGGGCTGTTATGATGACTTAAATCTACGACCCTCACATACTTTATTGTGGTTGCTATAACACGTTTTGTACCAAGTTTGATTTCTGTATTTCACTCGCTATTGTATCGAAAGGTTGATAGGTACCGTAACAAGTTTATTTTATCCAATAATATTACAGACTAAGTTAATCTTATAAAACCTCTTTGAGAACTACTAACTTAGTTCTTCTTCCAACAAGTAGGTAAAAAGATAAAACCTACTTTTGTACCCAACTTAAGCAGTAAGCTATGTATTTTATTTCTTCGGAACGTATTTAAATTCATATTTTGTGCTAAACACAGAAATCTAAATAAAAGGAGAAGTGGTATGACGGGGTTTTCGTGGGAGCGCAATATGATTAGAACGATTATATAGCTAAAAATGGCTGTCACCTAGGTTTACCTGTGTTTTGACAACGACCGAGATAACATATAAAATGCCGAGTTGTTCAGTGGTTGCCTGTAAAAATAAGAGCAATAAAAAAATCTTTATTAAAAATGGAATCACTTACCATATCCTAGTACATGTATTTTATTGTATTTACCTCTAAAATCATGAAAAAATAATCTTCGATGTCCTCACTATGTTATTTTCATGTTCGGACAATTAAGTACTATAATATTTTTGTACATTTACATTGCTTCTCTAATGCTGTCTAAACTAGTCATTCAATGATATATGAAGCAATGAACTATTCGCTTAACGATATTACGTATGACAAGTGGTTGCTAACCGTGATCGCTCTAACAACCAAACGATAGTGACGACCCGTTCATGACTACGACTATCTATCGTTTTCGATAAAAAGTCGTGTAATGTAGGAATTTTAAATTGTAAAAGGTTTATTAAGTTAAATGGAAAAAATATTTTTTTTAAATGTTGTGTTACGCTGTTTAAATTATGTAATTTCAATATAAGTATTACAATGTTGAAATAATATCCTTAATCAAAGGTGGAGTAAGTACTCTAGAACGTAAAGGTTTAAAATGTTGATTACAGTGGTTTTAAAATTTTTTTTTAAACGCTCATCCATTTATTAGCACACACGTGCTTTTTAACTGGTTTTATCAGATTTGCTTTAAATCAGTCTAAATGCTCATCTATCAATCCCTATATTCATGCTATTGTTTTAATTTTATCTAGGCGCAATATTGCTCGCGCATTTTGGCATGCGCATGCATAAATGAACTGTACACGCTGTTATCTGCTTCAAAAAATAATCTGTATACTCAGTCTTATTATCTATACAACTATCCAAAAATTGACGTATCGATAAGTTGTAATTGACTACAAAACAGTTTTGACCCAAAGCTCAAAATATGGGGCACACACAAGCTCACTCAAAGAAACTTGAACCATGATGTAATTAAACAAAGCGCTTTTTGAAGAGATTGATAATTGGCGATGAAAAGTAGATCATGCATGACAAGAACGTGCGGAAAAAGTCGTGGTTTAAAGTCGACTAGGTTTTACCGACTGTGGCTAAATTATCACTAGCTCGTTCCTCAGAGGTGCGTTAATTTTGTATGACAACAGTCAAAATGTTACAAACTGCTGCGACAATAAGGACGCAAAAGAAGTATGACGCTTGAGTTCCTTCAACCTGCGAAATTACGACATCAGTTTTCGGATTAATTTGTTTCACGACATGTACGATCTTACACAAACTGTCGTGAATATTATTTTACAAAAGTATTGTACATACAATTATATATTATTATATTATACATATTTATATAAAAGTAATTATTATTTAAGTATATGATAAGTATTTAATTTTTAATAAAATATAAGTCTTGTCTATCGATACATTTTATTAATTATTTATCGATAAGGTCAACGCCTAGCATAAATGTAATTTTTTTGAATGTAGTAGTTCTAAATTGTAGTAGTTCTTCTATCAAAATTTTTTGAAGTTTGTTTTAGTTGTTTATATATAGTAGCGCTGATTGGTTCGCTGTGACACCGTGTAAGGGAGATATTTCAAGGAAAAACGAGACAGAGTATTGCGTTCATTGATAATCTAGATGTAACTGAGAACAGTAGTCTATTCGTATATTCTATTGCTGTGTGTGTTAATAAAACTGGCGACATTAGGTTTCCATACAAAATGACATTCAGGGCACATCTCCTTTATTCAGATATCTGTGGTGCTAAATAAAGTTTTAAACTTAGACTATATTTTGTTTTTGATAATATTATAATGTTATTGCGGATTTTTGGTATAGGTAGATAAGTATTGAATGACAAACAAATCATACAACTGCAAGATACCTAAATTCATGTAAGGCAGACCCTTCTCTCAGTAGAAAGACAACGATAAGGTCGATCAAGGGAGAATTTCTATGCAATAAAGGAAAGTTATGACTAGGTACTAAGGATGAAAACCGTGACTCTTAATCTAATACCAATGCTTAGCAGGTTGGGTATTAGTACATCTTATACTAATACCCAATTCTCCCTATTATTATATAAGAGACATCCCGGTACTGGCTTTTAAGCAGTGGTAATGAATTAATGCATAACAAAAACTTTGTTTTATTTCACAATAGTATTAATCAACATTTAGTCCAAAAACAACATCAAACGAAACCGCAGAAAGTTTTCTCAACATAATGTTTTCTATAATCCAACGGAATTATTTTAATAACTTTTGCCCAAAAGGGGGAAAATATGCGAGGGTCCAAAACTTTGGAAGCAACTTTTCGATAAATCGTCCGAATACTTATGTCGGAATATTCGTAAATGTTTTCGATCTAAATTATGATATCATCATAACAGCCCATTATTGTCCCACTGCAGGGACGGACCTCCTCCCTTGACGAAGGGATACTTGGCCTATTAATACCACGCTGGCCAGACGGATTGGTATAGGGTTTAATTTCAAGTTTTCCTTCTTTTTACTTCGCAAAGATAATATTCACGGATAGTCCCTTAGTCGGTTTTTACGACACCCATGGGATGAGATGGGGTGGTGACATATTGTATTCTTACTCCGTCACCACACGGAGGAATATGATATAGATACTTAAATATTTTGATGTTAAATTATGTTAACGTAATTGACGTACATTGGCAACCTTGTTGTGTTGGCTGGGTACAACTATGATATCCCCTGCAAAGCAACGACGGGAGTATTTAAGGTTGAAAAGAAACAGAGAATATAGGTAGATAAAATAAATTATGCAGGCTAGGTACCAAATTTAAGCTACCGGTGATTAGTTATGGGTGGTACTTAAACGCACATCAGAAATAATACAGTCCGTCTAGTACGACAAGAGGAGAAGTTCGCAAATAATAACTCTATAAAACAGAAGAAGGAATTCTTGGCATAAAACCTTATGTTAAACCGCCTGGTCAGTAGGAAGCTAAGTTTGATTCCTTCATCGGTAGAGGCTTTTTTTTTTTTTGGTTTCGCTGGGGTAAAATGCCTACGCATCCCCTTCCGTTGGGGGACAGGAGGGGTATATGGGGCTCCCAGGGGGTTAGGCATCCCCCCAGTGTACCCACTAAAAATCCCCAGCGACACTCCTTCATCGCCTACTTGGAGGGGGCCTGGGAAACCGGCAGAGCCTTTGCGTCCAGTCCCCCTCCGGCGATCCCCGCCATTACAGGCGGGCCCTACTCTTCTTGGACAATATGGGTGAGAACGGCCGTAGCACTCACGGCCGTTCTCACCCACATGATGGTGGTGGTGAGTCGTGCAATGGGGTGAAAGGTGCCCCGCACCTATCACCCCTGCTCACCACCGGGAATCGGTAGAACCCTGTCCGTACAATGCAAAATAATTAGATAAAATAAACGTTTTTTATTTATTTATAAAATCTAAAATCACGGCTGGCCTTAAAAATAACTAAAAACGTTCTTGAAACTATAAAAAAAATAATCTACAGAATGTCACAACAATTTAAATTCCACCATATTGATTTTATTTTTGCCACAACAAAATCGGTAGCTTAAAAGATTATACGATGAATAAACAATATCATTTATTATTATTACGTCAGTACGTAAAATATTGATATATTGCAGCTTTCATTGATAATTGTTAAAAGTTTTAATTCTGATTTATTGTTTAAAGAAGCAGGAAATAAAATTTTTTGTTTTATTTAATGGTTTATGCACTGTATGTGGTAAAGATCGTGTGATAAACTGATAATATCTATGAGAGTGTGATTAATTGATGATGAAAGAGGAAGGATAGAAACCTCAACTCGCTGAAAAGCACACTGGATATAAATAAAAACACAATAAGTAGAAATAAACCTTTTACAAAAAACAAACGAAATTAAATTATACCAACATTTTAAAGTTAAATAGTTTCAAAAAATATAACTATAAAACTTAAAAGACGTAGCACCGAAGCCACGTTCGAGCTTCAAAAAAATCTATTGATTTTTGTTATTTTCTGATAATAATTTTTATTATTTACTTACTACAAATAAATAGCTCATCTCTCTTTTTATAGAAGATGATTCTACATAGTAATAAACCTTTAAAAATTCGAAGTGCTTTTAGAATTAAAATTCCATACCATAAAGGTTTTTATTTTATTTCAATATGGCGTCTGTAATTATCTTGCATCGTTTGTATTTACATTTTACATATGCAAAAATAAAAATTTGAATTTCAATATTGGGTATACTGGTAACACCTGGCCGCCTCATATACATAGTATCGAAACAAATTATACTTTGAAATATTCGGACTAGATGGTTGCATAATAAACTGGACGTAACATAAAGAAGTAATTAGATAGAACCTTCAGTGTTTTTAAAACAACTAAACATAGCTATTATTACCGTGTCTTAAATATTCAATGATAATTAAAATTTAATTTCAATTGTAAACTGAAAAAAAACTTGACAAAATATTTAAATTCTTATAAATATGCAATCAAAAACATCTCACTAATCACATAAAAAATGGGCCTATAAGATCAAAAAACCATAAAACTTTTTACAAAAAATCATCCATTAGTGTCATGGCACTCATTACTTAATCCAAGAACGATATGACATAAATATATTTCTTTAACTAAACATCAAATACAATATAAAACTAGCAGTTGATAAAGACACTTGAGAACTGCAGTACATCGCCGCTTGAACTACCCATTCTCTCGTATTACAGAAGCAGATTGTTCTTGCAACAATAACACAGACACATTTAGACTTTAGAAGTATATTACAAAAGATATTGTAGCTTTCTGGAGCTAGTAAAAGTAATACGGAGGCACAACTTTTAAATTTCCTTTAAAAGAGAATTGCTTTGAGACAAGTAATTGACTAGTGTGTGTGGTGACGGAGTAGGAATACTCCGTATGGTGACGGAGTAAGAATACAGTGTGTAACCACCCCATCTCATCCTATGGTTGTCGTAAAAACCGACTAAGGGACCATTCGTGAATATTATCTTTACGAAATAAAAAGAAGGAAAACTTGAAATTAAGAATCGAACCCGAGACCTCTGCGTAGCAGCCATGTAATATACCAACTGCGCCACAGAGATCACAAATATATGAATTAAGAAAAGTAAATAATTATGAGATGCTCAATGTTAAAACACCGACAAAAGTTAATAGGGCTGAAAGAAATAATTTTTCACGCCTTGTTCCTTGAACTTCAACAAGGCGGGATTTAATAATTATTTTTGATTAATTTATACTAAAAAGGCACGCCTTTTGAAAATTAGTACTATAAGCCTAGGATTTTATGTAGGTACTTACTTTATGAGAAAACTGGAATAAAGTGTACATACATGATTAAGTGGAAATAGTTGTAACGTTAGTAGTGTTGAATAGTAATAATGTCGTAAATGAAAGTCGTATACATTTACCCACTTTTACAACTCATCCGAGGATCTGACCAAGCCAAAATATGGTGGTAGGTTTTTTTTATGGAAACCTTTTAGAGGTGGTCTAGCCGTCTAAGGATCAGGCGAGCAGGCGGAGTCTTGGAAAGATGGACATGACGTGTTTACCGACTAAAATCGATGGCTTTCCTCTCTTATCAAAAAGGGGCAGGACGGCAAGAAAAGGACATTACTCTAGCCGTTTAAACAGGTGTTCATCTTAGGTAGTGGGTCCCGAAAACATTAGCAGTCTGTCACTAGTAAGCCTAAACTCATCATCATCATCATATCAGCCATTTGACGTCCACTGCTAGACATAGGCCTCCTCCAAGAATTGCCACCGTCCTAACTATGTCGTCGGTCCACCATGTGAGGGGTTTCCCCACCCTGCGCTTTTTGGTACGCGAATTCCAGAACCTTTCTGCCCCAACGGCTGCCGGTTCTCCGCGCTATGTGCCCTGCCCACCGCCACTTTAACCGGGCAATTCTGAGCGCTATGTCGGTACTTTAAGCCTAAACTATTTAAAACAAATTAATACTTATTCTAAAAGTAAATTGTACATTTAGACTATCGATAATAAAAACAAAAAATACATTTCCAATGGGTGAAACGTCTCCATAAAAACGTTATGTATCCTTACAGTAGAGAATAGACCCGTTAAATATACAAAAGAAACGGTATAAAGTGATATAGAGGTCTATTCTGGTTTTATGTTCGCCCTCGTAAAAGTTACTGCTTCAGGTACAAGAGCAGCTCAAGGGTCCCCCGTGTCAATAAAACAGGTAAATATATGTTTTTTATTTGATCATCGTTTCATATTTTCGTTTTTAGTGCTTTAAATAAATGCTTGCTTCTTTTATTTTAGGTGTTAGAGTATGAATATATTTGATGCTACTATGTAAAACGATGTGAGTGTTGTTTGCTAATTCTATACAGGTGTAGCTCATTTGCATTGAAGAATCTTACATTGCATGAAGTTTTCCACAGGCTAAAGACGTTGCGTGTTTTAATAATTTTAGTTTTTACCCGTGCTCTCCGAATCAGTTCTTCCGTAAGCTTATGCTAGTTTTCCAGGCTTTAGGTATTCTTGTGGATAATAGGGTAGGATTTCTTTAAACTTGTTTCAGTACTCTAAGAGTAGAGAATAGGAATTTTCTGGCTGTCACCATCCGAACAGATTTTCTGGACGTTGTATAAGACAATATCAGTACAAAAAGGAAAGCATCTGGCTATTTATGATGTAAATTCAGGCAAAATAGTCTGCGCAATGCCAAGAAGAGATGTAAACTTCTTTAGGCTTATAACATCTTATAAAGACTTTAGTGTATGCAATACCTAAAAATAAATACTAAATGTGATACAAATGTGTTTTAATATGTCAGATATTTTATTTACGAGCGATGTGGAGTACATGTATCAATTTTTACTAAAGCATCCGTTTTATAGAGGACATCGATATTGTCTGCTACATACGAATAAAATGACTATTATGTATTTATTCATATTTAACTAGCTGTTGCCCGTAGCTTCGCCGATGTGGAGGTCGATTTTGTTTGGCCTTTATTATTTCCAAAGCCTCTGCATTTACTAAATTTTACTGAAATGGGGATAGTAAAGAATTTTTTTTTATATAATGGAGGCAAACGAGCCAGCGGGTCACCTACTGGTAAGTGATCACCGCCGCCCATGGACACCCGCAACATCAGAGGAATTACAGATGCGTTGCCGGCCTTTAAAAAGGACAAATAAGGTTATCGCACGGAAAAACCTTCATCTTTAGAGGGTCAATATTTACTCGTTGACTTACCAACCAGCAATTACGATTATGTTTTACTCATGTACTCTCAAAGACGAAAGCAGTTAATCTAATAAAACAAAACAAAAATAAAATTGCATCGACCACGAGAAACTATCTGCAATCATTTAAAAAACTACGACTTCACAACTGAACTTACAACTACACACACTATTACATTATATCGTAACACACACGCATACAAGCAAGGCTTTAACAGGCAAACTAAAAAAAACATCGAAAAAGGTTCATTTTAATTTTAACTCTTTTTAACCTCATTTCGTAATAAAACGACGAAAATTTTTTACACTCCTAACACAAAAAATGCAACTGCATCCAAAACGGCGACTGATGTTTGTAAAAGGTCCTGCGACACAGGGCATGATCCCTAGTGCGGGAGTTGTCTTTTTTTTAAAGAAAAAATAAAAAAACAAAGATGTTTTTAAAAAACATTTAATTACATTTACTCACATTCCTTTGTTAAATACATAACAACTATCCTTAAAACTAAACACACTTTTACATAAAATCGTAACTTAAGCTCAATTGTATTTATTCGTACCCAAATATTCCAAACTCATTATACTAGCAGAAGAAAATTCGTACAATTTCGTACGCGGCCATCGAACCAAAACACATAAAGCTGATAAAAGAAGGGAGCAATTCAATTGTCAATACAAAAACCGCTTCGTACGTAGCAGAGATGAGACGGCTCGTTGTAAAGGGCACGATGTCTACTATGACGCGGGGTACTGAATGGTTAGGCTTGTCCTTTACCACTACTATGAGTTAATAGTGTTATGCTTGTTATGGAATACATTTTATATCACTTAAAGTCATCACTTTGTAAAAAAAATATAATATCATAACTTACTTGGCAATGTTTGCAGTCTTCATCAATTTTGTTGCGGTACGATACTCGTAAATGGAATTTTTAACGTGATTTTATCACGCATTCGGTCATAATAATCACCCACTTCTTTCCTAAAACATTCCCCTTCCAATACCAAAACTAGCCAAAATCCTTTAATGTACTTGATACCTATAATTTTTGTCAAGTATAACAAAGCAATGCCAACGTTCAAGGAAGTTAGAATAAAAAAATGCAACATAAAGTTAGTGTAATAAGAATAAGGAACCTAACGTCATTGAAATTAAGGTCCTGTAAAAATGAAAATGTTACACAGATTATAACACCTGTTACGTGTCGTTAAAACTAGGCTAAGATTTCCTGCATTATAGGCGGATGATTGCAATTGCATGTACGAGTGTAAGAACCGGTTAACACAATATTAATCGTATAAGTGTATGACATAAAATAAATATTTTATGAAAAATCGAGAATAATTATTATAATAAATCATAATATATAATTATAATAACATTATACTTTTTTATGGAGAGATCATTTATATACAACACATAAAAGTAAAACTTGGTCTAAAAAGAATAAAACAATAAATAATATTAAGAGAATCAACAATCTCACAGTTAAATTGCGCAAGCAGTTTTGTGAGGCAATGTTTAAAATATGTGAATCTTTTAAATGCAATAAATAAATGATCCATCCATCCAAACACACATAGTAGGGGCCACGAAAAGTACAGGAAATAAGGGCTCGCCGGGGGCTCAATACTGCCTCTGAAAACATTCAACTTGATTGGCTCTGTAGGCTCAACACCGATGTGACCACATATCTGCTAACAACGACATGAGCGGGGTATATTCTAACTATTTTGTATATATAGAGATGTTACTTCATAACAGAACTACAATGAATGTAATGTTGTTAATAGTGTGTTTGCGACTGTTTCGTTTATTGGTTACGACATTCATGGGATAAGATGGAGTGGTGACATATTGTATTCTTACTCCGTCACCACACAAAGAATAATACATAGTTCAAAATGATTTTAAATGATTTTCAAACAAGAAAATGCAAAAAGTATTTCTTATAGATTAATGTTTTAATTTTTGTTTTAAAGTCAACATCCGCTTTGTAATCAAGGAGGTCTGTATAGTTAACCACTACTACTGAACCGCCAGGTTCGTTTTGTTGTAGTGAATCTGTAAAAAGCCTGTTATCGCACTTAGATTTAAAATACCATAATCATAAAAAGTCTTATGTGTTGCGTTTTATCGATATTTCGTACTTGTTGTTAGTCTAAACACGAAGTGTCCCCGCGAGTGTACTCGAACAGAATAGTGCAATGTAACTCGTTGCTTTTTATATACCTTCGAGTTTTGAGTTCTCATAGGCATCTTATATTATCGGTTTATAATAAAATATTACGGTTACGGTCTCTCGTTGTCATATACGCCAGTTTTGTACTTAAAGTGTTAAAGTATGTTACGACCAAATATTGTTTAAGTTGTGTAGTGTTTGTATATTTTTTGGATGATTTTTATTTGGAATGGTTGCAGTTATCTAGGTGTGAGCTTGATAGTTATTATGGCCACTTATTCAATTCGGTATGTATAGTAAAAGTTTACCTATGTCGAATCCAAAATCATTTAGATTAGATATATAAGATCAGTAAGGAATAAAATCATATTTTTAGCACAAAAAACCGCGAGATTGTGTTCATTTTTACAATTATACATGAATTACTTTGTCTTTTATTTGACCACTAAATGACGTCATGCGTCAGACTGAACACTGTCTCTGCTTTCATTGCTTAAGGAATTGCGATGACGTCTCATCGCAAGTAAAACTTAAAATATTTATTAAAAATAAACTACAAGTAGGAAACCAAAAATACTTACTTAAATTAGTTGTTTATAATTAATAAACCTTTAAAATAAAATTATAATAAAAATAAAAATCTTTACATACCGAATTAGGCAAAAAATGGGTAGTAAAAAACAAAATGGTTTTCGTACTTACCTAGGTTTTGGGATTAATTTATAATCAAACTGAGAAAATACGTTGGCCTCTTACTATTTTTACCAATCCGTTTTCACATTTTTGATATCCTTCTCATGTCATTCTAAAAGCTTTTAGCAAAATGTCTGGTTTTTCATTATATCCTCCTTACATGGCAGACGCACTTTGCTGTCACCATGTTCATGGAACTATACTATGAATAATACTATGAATACCATACTATGAATAATATACTTTGAATAATACTATGGGTACCTAGCCCATTCATAGTTCTTGCAGTAAGCACATTTTCAAACAAAATTCTTTTGGACAACTTGTATGGCATTTGTTTCAGCCAATTATGAGTTTTAGATCTCTTTAAATTGTATTTAGTACCTGTTCGCAATATCCATACTAATACCTATCAAGCACATCCATAGTCAAATTCTGTAGATTGGTTCGCATCCGCTTATACTAATGAGAGCTTAATTGGACGGCTCATTCCGAATCTAATTGCGATGGCGATTAAACTTCATTGTGATGCAGCACTATGGCTTGGTGGAAAATTTTGTAAAAACTAATGAGTTCTGCTAATTTACAACTATATTTAGTTTGATAAATAAAACAATTGGTGATTATAATTGTATTGGTTCTAATGATTAAGTCAATAAAATACTCTAGTGTAATGTTACGACGAGTAGTTCGCAGAAGCGGATGATAATTCTATAATATGGCCAATATGCAGGGCATACCTAGCAACCTACAAAGTAATTTGGTTTATTAGTTCTTCTTCGTTCAGATGAATTGATACTGATGTAACTTCTTGATACACTAAAGCTTTTAAGTCTGAAAATGCAAAAGAGATAGAGAAAGTAAGGAGCGGTGCTCCGTTGCAATATTCCAAACTAGAAAAAACGGAATGTTTGTGTACATATGCAACGTGTATATACGTAAAATCACTGCTTTATACCAAAAATAAAAAAATGCTTACATTACATCTGTCATTACTATTACGCTAAACTCCTAAAATTACAATCCAGACATACTTGAAACTGTACCAGGAACAGTCTTAGCTCAAAATGGCGGTACCTACTTTAAATAAGATAAGTTTTAAGCAGAGTGTAAACGCAGACTCATTCAACATCACTGTTTGTGTTAGATGTCAAGAACTATTCAGAGCTCAAACTTTTCTCATCATACTCTGATATAGCTGTTAAATAATTGCATTGAATTTACTTCTGTTGGTTATTTTTTTTACAGACTTGGGCATTTAACTTAAACCCCCTTACTCATAAATTATGCCTCTTAAATTTAAGTCAATTGATTAGCTTAAATTCTTACGGTTTTGTTTGGTATAAGGTTGGTTTTCCTAATAAAAATCTCGCTAAACAGTGATTAAATTTAAGAGGCGTTTATGAGTAAGGGGGTAAAAGTATTAGTATTTTTTCAATCCAATGTTGTGTTTCTTTTAATCTGTCATTATTGTATTTATTATCTGTTTGTCTGTCATGCCAATACTTGAATGAAGTAAAGAGAAGATATTATATTTTCTAAGAAGGGTTTTTAATACCTATCCCCCTTAATCATAAACCCGTCTTAAATTTAATAACTGTTTAGCGAGATTTTTATTAGTAAAACCGACCTTATACCAAACGCAACCGTAAGAGTTTAAGCTAATCAATTAAGGAACTAAATTTTAAGAGGGCGTAATTGTTTTTAGACAACGACCAAATAAACGTTTTTTTAAGTAGTCGACAGGGATTAAAGGTGCATTAAATGCATAAATAAAACAATGTTTATGTACAAAAAACATTTGACTGCAACGCATGAGCTGCATAGCAATAATGTCAAAATTATTAATTTAATATTATCTACATAATAATTATTTCTCCGTATGGTGACGGAGTTAGAATACAATATGTCACCACCTCATCGCATCCCATGGGTATCGTAAAAACCGACTAAAGGACTATCCGTGAATATTATCTTTACGAAATAAAAAGAAGGAAAACTTGAAATTAAACCCTATAGCAATCCGTCTGGCCAGCGTGGTATTAGTAGGCTAAGTATCCCTCCGTCATGGGAGGAGGCCCGTCCCTGTTGAATTACATTTTTGTAACAATTAAAAGCCAAAATGTTTAATATTTTGATATCAGCCGTACAGATAGAGCGAGTATAATTGCGACTGTATGGGGGGAATGTCGATGTGAGCAATTTTCAATTTGGCCGCTAGCACCTGTGAGTGTTCCTGCAATATTAATACTAGAACGATGTGCAGCATACTATTTTAGTCTAGGAGCTGTGTTGCATAAGATTTATTTGTTTTTTTAAAATTATGATTAAATATACTAAAATTTTATTTGTTTTAAAAAAAGGTTGCCTGTCGCGTCAAAAGACCTAATAGTGAAACAATGTATGTATGGTATAATATTATTATTATCATATTATAATATAAATATTGTATCATATGATCTACTATGTTGTAAATATTTTATGATTAAATAAAAACATTAAGTATTAATATATGAAACACGGGACAAGAAAAGAGTTATTATTATTGATCTGTGTAGTATTAGACTATAAATAAAATAATAATAAAAAAAAAAAAAATTAAAATAATATAAATAAAAAATATGAAAAAATCTACCACCACTTCTACCCAACCTCACACACAGCATAGCTCACTATTTTTGAACTTGGATTTTATTTTTATTTTTCTTCTCTTAACTAACTGTTTGAATGGTAATACACAAATCATACCAATTAATTAAAAAGTAAGTATATTATGAAAATTGTAATTAATAAAAACAATATATAATTTAAGTCATTGTGAAATTTAATTACTACTACTATACGTATCACATTACAATGATTAAAACTGCTTTTGAAAAATACTTTGATGATACAACATGAAGATAAACAACAAATTCTAATGACAATGACCCGATATTATCCTCAAGTGTTTTCTGTAAAGGCAATTGAAATACAGCTGCAGGGAAATTCATTTAAGCAGACGACGTTTCTGACTTTCAAACTTTGTAAAGTTATGGAAAACTGCAGTTGTAATCTTTAATGTGCATATAATAAGGCAAGATAGAGACTACTGCGATGTTGAGAAGAGTAGCTGAAAGAAGTTTATCTATCATCATCATAACAGCCCATTAATGTCCCACTGCAGGGACGTTCCTCCTCCTGTAACGGAGATGTACTTGGCCTACTAATACCACACTGGCCAGACGGATTGGTATAGGGTTTAATTTCAAGTTTTCCTTCTTTTTACTTCGTAAAGATAATATTCACGGATAGTCCCTTAGTCGGTTTTTACGACACCCATGGGGTGAGATAGAGTGGTGACATATTGTATTCTTACTCCATCACCACACGGATATTTTTTTTCAATACTTCTTTATTATTATCATAAGAGTTATAGAAGTTCATAGCTGAACATAAGCCTTCGAATGTTAACACCGCTAGCGATCTCGTGCCTTCTTGAGAACTATGCTATGCTATGAAGAGAAGGTTATATATGAAATGAGAATATATGAGAAGGTTCTCTATGCTGAGAAGGTTCCTTTTTGTGTACACTTCTCCAGAACAGATGCTTAGTAAAATTAATTGCAGTGTATTTATGTGTTACTAAATTAAATTGTATGTGTTTTTGGAGATTGTACATAAATAAAGTATTTTGTTTGTTTGTTTGTTTGTTTGTTTCTTCATCAATCAACCTCCAGGCCTTTACCAGGTCGTAAGTTTATCACATGACTGCCATTTTGCGTTTTCTGCAGTCCCTTTTTTGAAACTGTTGAGCGCTCCTTTGGCTATCAGTACTTCGCTAAAAGAAAAAAAAACTTAACAGAAAATCCAACACCAAACCGTCTACTTACCTGAGGTAGATGTAGTCAGAATTTCCTGCTATACATAATAGTAGCCCATCTCTGCAGTGGACCATTTTTGTGCTGCTATAATAAAATGAATACAAAAGCGGTCTCTGACGATTTATCACACAATAGTAAGTAAAACTTTTATTTGAAGTATTTCAACTTTAGATTTCAGCTCTTGTACTAAGAAGCGTGAATGGAATTCCTATGTAGCGAATTGCTGCCACAAATTGTTTCGATACAACGAGTATAATACTAAACAGAATGAATATAATACCTGAAAAATATATTGTAGGTGTTCTAGAGTTATTACCTGTGGTAGGGACCATGTTTTGAAGATATGTATGAGATAATTATTTATATAGATTTGGCGACCTCTGTGGTGTACAGTGGTTTTATTACATGGCTGCCACGCAGAGGTCTCGGGTTCAATTCCCGCTCAAAACAAATCTTTGTGTGCATGAACATGATTGTTTGTATTGGTCTGAATGTTTCTATGTATATTATGTATGTATTTACAAAAGAAAAGTGTATAAGTATTAATATCCGTTCTTCTGTTACCCATAACACAAGCAGGTTAAGCCTAGCTTACTGTGGGAACAGATGGCGCTGTGTAGAGATGTAGAGATAATGGCGTGCTTCTTAAGGTACTCATACTACTAATATTCAACTAAAAATATAACAATAAACTGTAAAATCTTAGACGTAAGATAAAGTATCCTGTCATTAGGTACCTATTTAAAGTTGGTCATGTATTTGACCTAAAATTATTCAGCGTAATTCCATTAAACTATAATCCTTCTCTTCCTAATTATGTGTTCATTCTGTTCATGCATACCTTTCTTACCTTCCTATTCTTTGTCAATTTATAAACGATTTGTTTTTCTCGTTGGAGTTTTTTAATCCGATCGAATTCGACCATTTAGTTCCTGTTCCAGCCACAAAACCAATCTAAATTAGTGTTTTGATTGTTATCAATTCACACTAAGTCATAGCACTTCGGACTCTGGCAGAATTGTCGACATCGGCATAGTTTGCCATATAAAAGAAAGAAAAAGAAGAAAACATTATTTATTTACCGCCTAAATTGTCCCACCATCTTATGAGAACTGTCATTATCAGTTGATTAGATAAAGAAAATGAAAACCTAGCTTTATTGGTCAATGTAGCAAATATTCTAAGTTATGACACATTGCCTTGCATTTACAAGGTTCATTGAAAAGAGTGATTCAGTGTGTTCTTTGAATGGAATACTATTTACAGAAACGTTTGATTGTGAAAATATTTTCCACAAAATTCTAATAATAGTCTTTGTATGCTTTCGTGAAATATCAAGCAAAACATTAAACATCCCACAATTGTTCAGGACAATAATATTTCTATGAATTCCTGCGATTACATAGAATATAAATAATATTTTTTGTAATTGTAATTGTAAATAAGTCTTGAACTCTAATACCATGCGATTGTCATATATTTTGTGGAACAAGCTCGCTGCAGCGATATTTCCGGACCGTTACAACTTAGGGCGCTTCAAGAATCGACCGTACTCCCTTTTTTAAGGTCGGCAACGCATCTGTGATTCCTCTGGTATAGCGGGTGTCCATGGGTGGCCCATTTTAAAATGTTTTTATTGTTTTCATTTATAATCAAAAAATTAAAAATTATGCTGAAATGTATATAAAGTAAAAGTACATAAACTAAACACTAAAACGTCGAATATAGGTACCTAATATAAAAGCATCAGTTAGAAAGAAAAATAAAAATCCTTTAATCATTACAAACAACTTTATCTCCCAATCAAAATTCAAAAGGAGTACCTCTTTAAAAAATTACACATTCCAAGGCCTTACAAAAGTTGAAGAAAAGTCGAGGATTATTTAAATTTGAAGATTACCGTTTCGGTGCCATTTATAACTGGCTCCTTATCTTATCCCGGATCAATGATAGACTCTCTTCAAAGGTACACTGAATAAAGTTGACGACAAGGATGAAGTGGAAAATCCTTTTGGTCTTGCATTGTTTATTTAACCGTGTCTATGTAAATGTTTACGCTGTCTGTTTGTAGTAATATTTCTTTTTGTTTTTTGGTTGCGATTTTAAATAATTAATTCAATATGTTCCTTTATTAACAAGTAAATTAGGTATAGTAAAACTTATTTTATAAGCTGAACAAACGAACAAATTAAGTTTGATTAATTTAAATTCAAATAGAATTTTAACGTTTAAAAATCCTATACCTACGTGTTGTCATGTTGGACACGAATCTACTGTTTTAGGCAATTCGTGTTCTTCCTAGTTGCCATAAATAAGGTGAAATTTAAATAGATACCTATCGACTCCACTATCAACATTACTTAAGCAAACAACCCTACAAGAATGAACAACAAAAATAAATACAATAAACCCCATTACAACATTAACTACATTGTACCGAAATAACGTTTAGAACAAACTCAGTTCCAAACATAATTACTTGACATTTGCCAACAGGAATTATTTAGGTAGTAAAATTAATGGGACAATAAACTTTATAGTCAACACCATAATAATTTTTGACTTCGAAATGAGTTCTCATTTAACTGATTAACTCTGTTATGATCTCAGCGAAATGTTTTATGTAAATTCTTGGGAATCTTTGGTAGGGGAAGTTAAATGCTGTTTGCTGCAAGAGATCGTGGTAGTACCGTCATTATACTAAGCTTTTTATAACACATACTTCATTTGCAATCATCATACAGGCCATTTATGTCCCACTGCAGGAACGGGTCTCCTTCCGTGACGGAGGGATACTTGGCCTATTAATACCACGCTGGCCAGACGGATTTGTATAGGGTTTAATTTTAAGTTTTCCTTATTTTTATTTGGTAAAGATAATATTCACGGTTAGTCCCTTACTCGGTTTTTACGACACCCTTGGGATGAGATGCGGTGGTGACAATGACAATTTAAATTATCTTCTTCTTTTTCACGTTATAGATTCTATGAAGAAGTTCCATGTATTTTAAAAAAGGTTTAATAATTGTGCAGAGACTTTACTAGAGGTGAACAACGAAACACTAATGCTTAACGCCTCTTCAATTTAATCCCTGTTTAACGAGATTTTTATTCGGAAAGACAACCTTATAACACACAAAACCGTAAGAATTTAAGCTAATCAATTGACTAATATTTAAGAGGCGTTTATGAGTAAGGGGGTATGTATCTAACTCTTTTTAATCTATGAATTAGTCAGTAAATGAGCGCAGGATGCATCTTCCGAAGCAAGAAAAAATTGCGACTGTGATACTAACAATTTATTTCCTGTCAATAACATAGAATTAAAAAAACGTCAAATCTGTACTTACTTTTCATTAAATTCTTATACTGTATTCCGACGCGCCCCCTAACGGAACTAAACCCGACTGAAAATTTTGTTGTTTCGATGCGCCCCTGTTCGACACTCTTTTATTTTTAGCAAACGATGTACTGTTGTAAGCAAAAGTAAAATATTCATTTTAATTCATATTTTTTAAAAAATAATTTTGTAAAAATGCAGTCCATCTATTGTACTATTAGTTCGAATTTGTTATTTCGAATAAAGTACAGTATGAGGACATTGATAATATGATTGGTTTTTAAAGAAAGACAGACAACAATGAGGAAGCGAGAAAGTGAGATTATAATTTATTGATGATTTTGAAATTGTATATTATGACGTTAACAATAAGTGCTATATTTTGTTGCACTGCAATGACTTTTTATCGAAGTGCAATGTTTTCGTCACCAGTGTCACTTAGTAAGACATGATGAAACACAATGTCAAAAAGAAGTAAGTAGGGATTCAATCTTTTATAATTTCAACCTTATGCCGAACGTCCTAAGATACATTTTAATGTGATAATTTTCAAAACTTATGCTAAAATTATTCAGCTATTTTCGGTAATCGGATGTACTTTTCTTACTCATTGATTTGCTGTCTTTCTTTAAAAGCCAATCACATTATCAATGTCCCCATACTGTATATGTTTTTATTTTTATATTTATATTAAAAATGTAATAAAATGTGACAAATGTAAATAAAAAGAGTAATAATAATATTGTCAACAGTACTCTGTGCGGAAAAATTGCTTTATTCATCATCCATATCAGTCTATGGATGTCCACTGCTAGACATAGGCCTCCTCCAAACGTTTTCACCCTGCGCGGTCTTGTGCCTATACTGCTTTATACTTACAGTATAACTATTCATATTAAGTCCTATCAAAAATAAAAATAACTTAAAAAAATAACATTCACACATTACAGTAGTAAATATGGCGGTTCGAGTGTGACCGGAAGCAGGCTCCACATCTGGCCGCTGACGTCACACACCGGAAATACCGCCACTCCACTCTTCCGCCGCCCTCCTATCGAGTTTGGAAACGCTTTTAGTTATTTACCTTGACAAAAATAATTCGGTTTTTTTACCTGTTTGTGTAAACATATTGTTGTTTATATTGCTGTTTTCATAGCTAAGATAATGTTAAATTTCGATTCTAGATTAGGTAAGCTTCTCACCAAGTCTTCCTACATTCAAGGTATCCTATCTCTGCAGTGGGGCATTATCTATTAGCCTGTGATAATGATTGCGTAGTTACTGCATCATTTTTAACTTTATGCGTCCTTATGTCAGTAGGGACTCCGGTAGTGTAACTCTGCATTCTCCACAGAAGGGTAACTTGGATAGAAGTGATTGCTCATAGCTTCAACTGTTCCATCTAAGAACTTTGGGCAGATTTAGATATGTCGCAGGGAAATGAGGAAGCCAGGGATTTTACGAAATCACTAAAAATAATCACGAAATCTCGGTAAAAGTCGAAAATGCCATATTTAAAGAAATGCTTATAATATTTTTATTTCTAGGTTAAAAAACTTGTGGGTTCCACTTCTGTAGATAAGGTTAGGTTAGATCTGTGACCATAATGCATTTCGTCATTTACCGGGATTTCATGATATTCCTAGTGATTTCGTGAAATCCCTGATTTCCTCATTTCCCTGCGACATATTCGTAAAGACATAAAGTAATGACAAATTACATAAAGTAATGACCATAATACATGAACCTTTCAACCAACATTTACTAGCAATCGTAGAACGACACAGGGTAAAAAGTAGCCTTCGAAGCACTGGGCTTATCGCATGACCAGATAACACCAATTTGCTAACCAAACTAGGAACAACAAAGTGAATTCTATATCAGTCATCACTATGTTTGTGAAATCAAACTAAGTAGCTTTGCACTTGCGTTAGCAGATTTGCACGTTGCTTTTGTGTTAGGTTCAATTCAATTTTGACTAGTGATTTTTATCCGCAAACATGACATCTATTAGATTAAATAAGTTGCCGGTATGATAACGAATAAGACCAAAATATCACCAAATTTGTCTCGTCTTACTATTAAAAACTAATAATCATATTTGAAGACTAACTCATCGCCTGTTATATAACATCAAAGTTCGTAGCAAAGTTAAAGTAACATTTCAACATAGCATTTTATCAGGCGTTCCATATAAGTTCGAAGAAAAATAAATTATTATTCATATCACGTTTTAGGAGTCAGATCAAACGTCGAGATTGTTGAATAAGATGGTCTTTAGCTATTAAACGATCAATAGCTAGTTACTTACTGTCAACCAAATCTCTTATAATGTGATAGGTGTATTCTTTGACCTTTCGAAGGCGTTTGACTCTGTGTGCCTTGATGCTTGCTTGGTTGAACTTGGTTAATAACTTTGGCATCAGATTATTATTGCAGGGATCTTCTTTAGCTCTCACAACTTCAAGCAGTCTTTCTGTTTTCTCAAATATAACAATATGAGGATGATGACTGACTTTACAGTTACCTAGAGGTACCTCTAAAAGTGGGGTTTATGGAATAACTGATCGACCCTAACATTATAAGATCACAATTTGTATGCATTAGTTTTTTTCCACCTATACCACCAAAAAGATACAATATTATTGTACTATTTTGAATAAATAAATGAATACTATAATCTTTTTTAAAGAGGTTTCAATTTATTCCAAGTTCTTCTAAAAGATTACCTAATAAACCTTCTCAAATTTCGATAGAATCGGCACTGTACAACTGCCCGGTAACGGAAAGGGGACTGAAGTATTAGGAACCTGATGCATTACAGCAATTCTAGCTGAAACCTAAGAATGTTTAACTTTCCAGTGTAAGCCTGAAGGTAAGGTTGGAGTAAGGGGTGAGTTTATGTATGTATGTATGTATGTAAATAATATATTTAATAATTTATTTTTATTTATGTATTATATATTAACTAGCTGTAAGTTTTCCTAAAATTGTAAAATAAATAAATAAATAAACCTTTAAAGAACCACTTTGTTTAGTTATACCACGCAGAACAGGCAGATTGATATAGGGTTTACTTTCCTATATTTATATCATGTTTACAAATTCTAATGTGCCTATGTATTATATTTATCTAAGCTGACTTATCATCAGTTGTGGGATGAGACGGAGCGATGCAATTATGTATCATTAGTATAATTATTAATTAATAGGTACTCCTATATAATTACCTAGGAACTAATAATTTAACACAAACTAAAACGTGTACTAACGTTCATAAATCACATGAAATTCAACATGAAGTATCATATTTCTAATCCAATTATAGGTAATTACGTCGAAAATTCAGTTTCTCATTAGAAATGAGAGGCGGTTTCAATCAGCGCTCGGTAATTAGTGGCCCCCATCTTAATTAGTCTCATTATACTGATTGCGTCAATTTGCCGTCCGTCTTAAAGCCACATTGCGTCAATTTGAAACTGCGAGTTTAATCTTATGTTATGCTGTGTCATTTATTTTGTTTCATTGTAAATGCATCTTCAACTATCATAATCATCATAACAGCCCATTAATGTCCCACTGCAGGGACGGGCCTACTCCTGTGACAGAGGGGTACTTGGCGTACTAATGCCACGCTGGCCAGACGGATTGATATAGGGTTTAATTTCAAGTTTCCCTTCTTTTTATTTCGTAAAGATAATATTGACGGATAGTCCCTTAGTCGGTTTTTACGACACCCTTGGGATGAGATGGGGTGGTGATATATTGTATTCTTACTCCGTCACCACAAGGATCCCTTAGAGTTGTCTTTAATATACCTTTTTTATTTGTAAACATGCTGACTCGAATGTTGAATTTTAAACAGTAAAACCTACAGTCCCTGTGCGCTAGTTATGAACATAATTAATAGGTGATCGATGTTAATGTAAAAGCCCATTAAGTAGCATATTTTTCACAAACAGTCTAGTTAACAGTGACATTGATCTATTAAGAGCTAAATATCCAACAATCTGAACGTTTGATCTGACTTTAAAACGTGATATAAATGTAAATTTTATTCTTCTTCGATCTTTAATAAAAAAATAGCGCCTGTTAAAAATGTAATACCAAAATGACAGCGGCTACTTATTTGCTAATGTTCATTTTATTTATCAGGCGTTAGGCCTATGTATAATACCTTGTATTATAATTCATTTGATGAGAAGATCACTCAAAGGTTTAAACAAAAAAAAGGATTGAACTGTTTTAAATAGCTCGCGTCATTTTACGGTGGCAAACAAGTGTAGACCATACACGTTTGCTAAACCAGGAGTCACCCAATCGCTGTCGACAGTTTAAAAATATATAAAAACTGCTGCAGAAGTAGTCACTCAAATACCACTATGTAATATTATAGTATTTTTTAAATAAATACCTCTACTTAATAGATAGCTTTTTCTGCAGACGACTTGACACGGGGAAAAGTTTCAAAACCGCTATTCCTAATATTACTTCCATGATTCAGGTTTTTATCTATAAAATTACGTCTTTATTCTTGTTAAATCACCTGACAACTTAAAAGTTACACAAGTGCTTGTGGAAAATGTGTTATTTCTTATTGTTACCAAGCATTACAAGTTGCAAGAACTACAAAGAAAATGTCGTTTGTATTTGATAAATTACAAAAAGTTAATGGATTATTTTGCCGGATTTGTACTCAGTATTGCTTTTATTGCGCCGAAAATTGTAAGTGGTATTTTAGTTTCAAAATTAATTAATTTTATGATGGACTCTCCGTGTGGTGACGGAGTAAGAATACAGTGTGTCACCACCCCATCTCATCCCATGGGTGTCGTAAAAACCGACTAAGGGACCATCCGTGAATATTGTCTTTACGTAATAAAAAGAAGGAAAACTTGAAATTAAACCCTATACTAATCTGTTTGGCCAGCGTGGTATTAGTAGGCCGAGTATCCCTCCGTCACGGGAGGAGGCCCGTCCCTGCAGTGGGACATTATTGGGCTGTTATGATGATGGACTAGTTTTTTAGTTGATCCTATAAGAAATTACATCAATTTTTTTTAAGTACTTAATTAAATTTTTGTGTAATAAATATGGAATTTATGTGAATCATTTAAATAACAGTAGAATAATAATAATATCTCATTTCGTTTAGAAAATTAAGTCCAAATACATCATGAAAAAGTGCTGAATTGCTGAATTTAAGTTTAATAGTTCTAAATTGGTAACTATTCCTATTTTTAACTCTGTTATTTTATGAAATGAAATAGGTATTATGTACTTACTAATATTTTATTTCCTTAGCTTGATTTAATTGCATCTGTTTGAAATATGTCTAATAAATACTTTATTTTAGACGAATACAGCGTCAAAACGCAAATAAAAGAAACAATATTAAAAGTTTTCCGTGTTGTATTAATAAAGCAATTTGGACACAGATAATATAAAAGAGACAGAATAAAAAAATGATCATTTCAGTAAAAGAATTTATTTATGTTCGCGGTGAACTTTTTGATAAACATTCTAAAAGTATTTGATGTGCCCACAACAAAGACAATTAAGCGAAATGACACTGGGACGTCTTCATTAATTACGACACTTCAGGATTAGGAAGCTCTTATACTACGAGCGATATTTATAATAATAATAATAATATATTAATGCAAATCTTTGTGTCAATGAACATGATTGTTGCATTGGTCTGGGTGTTTTTTATGTATAATATGTATGTATTCACAAAAAATAAAGTATTTAAGTATGTTTATCCGTTGTCTAGTACCCATACTTAGTACAAGCTCTGCTTAGTTTGGAACTAGGTGGCGTTGTGTGAAAGTGTGACGAATGTGGAATATAAATATTTTCTTTTTCGTTCAATGTTGCAGCTGTGTAGTTTTGTAATGCTTCGTGTAATTTTGACTGAGATGGTATACTACAACACCCTGTACATATCAGTTATATTTTTACTTTCATCCGAGGCTAATTCTTTTGTTCTTTGATGTATATGTCAAGACAAGGTAGAAAGTAACGATATTATAAAACAGAATTACAAAAATTTAGATAAAATCATAGAAAAAATGTCAGCAAATATTTTTAAAAATATACATACATTTGAAAACTTACTTAAAAAAAATTAAAATTATTCAAAATTAATTGGGTACTAGTAAAATAAGTTGGGAAGTCATTTAATTAAGCACTACGTGTTGTTTAGCTTTAAGTGGATGAAGTCTCAAAAATAAATATTAATATGAAATACTTCAGTATTTTGAATGATTTTTTTTTAAACTGAATGCTATTGGCAAAATAACTGTTCGTTTAAGCAATCGTCGTTGCAGAGTGTTTTTGGCAAAACGTTCCATCAGCGAAGGATTCATTCGTACTACCAACCATCGTAATATCAATCATTTTTTCGAATTCGGGTAATATACGTCAAACTGTTAATACTGTCATAATGTCCAAACTTCAAACTTTAGTGACAAATTGACAAAGACCCAAATTGTATAAATGTAAAAAACGTGAATGTGTCTAAACACCCTGATTACAATATGGGTCAAGTGACACAATGACCAATTGTAATAATTCACATCAAAATGTACAACTGTTAATATACCAAAGAAAGGACTGCCATTGTGTTTTCAATTTCACGTAGATTAACAGATAACAGAAAAATAGAATAAAAAAAAATACTTCTGGCATCCATTGCCTGTACTTTTACACTACTATTTTTGTGCCCGGAACAATACCTACCAAAGAAGTTGGCTACGTCGTAGTTCAATCAACTAGCATATCGCAGTCCACTGCTAGACATAGGCTTCTCTCTACGCGCCACAGAACACAGTCCTGCGCTTTCCCTATCCAGTCCGACCCAGAGACCTTTTTGAGGTCGTCGGTCCACTTAGCTGGGGGACGTCCTACACTACGTTATCATTATTCTCTTTATTTACATTTTTTAACAGAAACAATATGCCTGAGTGATTCTCCGAGACAGTAACATGCCCCACATATGTCAACTGTACCATTCTTTAAAATGTATTTCCGATAATTCTTAGTAATTACGACTTTGTCCATAATTGCAAATACAAAACCTTCGGCTTCTCCAAAGAGATCACCGAATCGCAGCCAGGACACAGATGATAATATGTCAATATTATCATTATTATTATTTCTATATAATATATAATACTTAAAAACGAATAATCTATATATATAAAACTCAAAGGTGACTGACATAGTGATCTATCAACGCACAGCCCAAACCGCTGGAGAGATCTGGCTGAAATTTGGCATGCAGGTAGATGTTATAACGTAGGCATCCGCTAAGAAAGGATTTTGATGAATTCCACCCCCAAGGGGATAAAATAGGGGATTAAAGTTAGTATGAAACTTTGTCAGTTTCAAACCGATCGGGCTGTGACTTTGCAAGCATATAGCTACTATGACATAGGCACCCTCTTAGAAAGGACTCTGATAAATTCTACCCCCAAGGGGATAAAATAGGCGATGAAAGTTTGTATAAAACTTTGTCAGTTTCAAACCAATCGGGCTGAGACTTTGCATCTATATATATAAAACTCAAAGGTGACTGACATAGTGATCTATCAACGCACAGCCCAAACCGCTGGAGAGATCTGGCTGAAATTTGGCATGCAGGTAGATGTTATAACGTAGGCATCCGCTAAGAAAGGATTTTGATGAATTCCACCCCCAAGGGGATAAAATAGGGGATTAAAGTTAGTATGAAACTTTGTCAGTTTCAAACCGATCGGGCTGTGACTTTGCAAGCATATAGCTACTATGACATAGGCACCCTCTTAGAAAGGACTCTGATAAATTCTACCCCCAAGGGGATAAAATAGGCGATGAAAGTTTGTATAAAACTTTGTCAGTTTCAAACCAATCGGGCTGAGACTTTGCATGCATATAGATATTATGACGTTGGCACCCACTTAGGAAGGACTTTGATAAATTCTACCCCCAAGGGGATAAAATAGGTGATGAAAGTTTGTATGAAACTTTGTCAGTTTCAATACGATCGGGCTGAGACTTTGCAGGCATATAGTTACTATGACGTTGGTACAACCTTAGAAAGGACTTTGATAAATTCTACCCCCAAGGGGATAAAATAGGGGATGAAAGTTAGTATGAAACTCTGTCAGTTCCAAACCGATCGGGCTGAGACTTTGCATGCATATAGATATTATGACGTTGGCACCCCCTTAGAAAGAACTTTGATAAATTCTACCCCCAAGGGGATAAAATAGGGGATGAAAGTTTGTATGAAACTTTGTCAGTTTCAATACGATCGGGCTGAGACTTTGCATGCATATAGATATTATGACGTTGGCACCCACTTAGGAAGGACTTTGATAAATTCTACCCCCAAGGGGATAAAATAGGGGATGAAAGTTTGTATGAAACTTTGTCAGTTTCAATTCGATCGGGCTGAAACTTTGCATGCATATAGTTACTATGACATTGGTACCCCTTAGAAAGGACTTTGATAAATTCTACCCCCAAGGGGATAAAATAGGGGATTACAGTTAGCACGAAACTTTGTCAGTTTCAATCCGATCGGGCTGAGACTTTGCATGCATATAGATATTATGACGTTGGCACCCCCTTAGAAAGTATTTTGATAAATTCTACCCCCAAGGGGATAAAATAGGTGATGAAAGTTTGTATGAAACTTTGTCAGTTTCAATTCGATCGGGCTGAGACTTTGCATGCATATAGTTACTATGACATTGGTACCCCTTAGAAAGGACTTTGATAAATTCTACCCCCAAGGGGATAAAATAGGGGATTACAGTTAGCACGAAACTTTGTCAGTTTCAATCCGATCGGGCTGAGACTTTGCATGCATATAGATATTATGACGTTGGCACCCCCTTAGAAAGTATTTTGATAAATTCTACCCCCAAGGGGATAAAATAGGTGATGAAAGTTTGTATGAAACTTTGTCAGTTTCAATTCGATCGGGCTGAGACTTTGCATGCATATAGTTACTATGACATTGGTACCCCCTTAGAAAGGACTTTGATAAATTCTACCCCCAAGGCGATAAAATAGGGATTACAGTTAGTATGAAACTTAGCTTCTCTCATGAACTGCATGTTTTATGTTGCTTGCTCACGAGTAATTTCTCTCAATAGCTTAATAGTTTTAGCGCCAAATGACAGATTAATTATCTATATCTATATATCTATACTATTATATAAAGCTGAAGAGTTTGTTTGTTTGTTTGAATGCGCTAATCTCAGGAACTACTTCTTCGAATTGAATTTAGTTTTCAGTTTTGGATAGACCATTTATCGAGAAAGGCTATAGGCTATATATAACATCAAGATATGATAAAAAAAATCAAAAATTGGGTATACTCAGAATCATGGTCACTCAAAGGGCAATGGTGAGGGCTATGTTGTAGCCTGACCTATGGGCCTGCTCAGAAGGCTCATGGTCTTTCAGAGGGCAATGGAGAGAGCTATGTTGTAGGCTGATCTATGAACCTACTCAGAAGGCTCATGGTGTCTCAGAGGGCAATGGAGAGAGCTACGTTGTAGCCTGATCTATGGACCTACTCAGAAGCTTCATGGTTACTCAGAGGGCAATGGAGAGACCTATGTTGTAGCCTGATCTATGGGCCTACTCAGAAGGCTCATGATCACTCAGAAGGCTCATGGTCACTCAAGGGCAATGGAGAGAGCTATGTTGTAGCCTGACCTATGGGTCTACTCAGAAATCTCATGGTCACTCTGGGACATTGAAGAGAGCTATGTTGGAAGTTTTCCTGTGTGATCGAATCAAAAATGAGAAGATCCGCAAGAGAACCAAAGTAACCGACATAACCGGTTAAAGTACGACAAGCAGGGCACATAGCGCGGAGAACCGACAGCTGTTTTGGGCAGAAAATTCCGAAATGGCGACCGGCGACAGCGCTGTTGTGGATGGCTGGAAGCCGATGGATGAGGGAGGCACAGGACCCCATAAGGTGCAATACTTAGAGAAGTCCTATGTCCAGCAGTTGACGTCGATTGACTGATATGATGATGATGATAACTTTGTATGGATTAAACAAGTTATTTTATCATTTTATTTATTTTCATTAAGAATATGTGTACAAAGAAGTTTTGTAGGCCCCTTATTTTTACACACGCTAAACAAAAAATAAGCCTAATTAATCATAATACTTCTGAACGCGAGCGAAGCCGCGGGCTACAGCTAGTTACTACATATTTGTAAGCGGCCAGTGGCAACCTCTGTGTAAACTTTTTCAGAATTAATCAAATTGACAAAATAACAATATAACATCATGACTATTTGACTTTAGTACATTTTAACAATTGATCATTTTAACAAAGAGTCAATGTAACAGTTGGACATAATCAAGATTTAGGCTTTTTGACAATTGGACGATTACAAGCTTTTGGCTTTTTGACAATTGGACGATTACAAGTTTTTGGCTTTTTGACAATTGGACGTATATTACCCGAATTGATTTTTTCGTTCAACTAACCGTCATCGTAGAGAGTATTGGAAAACCGTTCTTTCGGTGAGGGGTATTTCGGAATACCATACGGACTTCGTTAATGGAAGTATGAATTTTTTATCATAATCTGAACTAATTCACTTTTCATCTATCAGTCATTACAGTCACATACATCCTGTCACACGCAAAGACACGTTAACAAACCGTTGCGTCGAAGATTAATGAAAATAAAACCAACAATTTGTCTCTGTAAGATTAATATCTGTTTTCATAAAGCAATAGATTAAAAAGCAATATTTTTTGTATAAAATGTCTGGGACAGTAACATTTGTGGTGTACCGACGTTGTACCGCGCAATAATGGCGAGAACATTGTCACAACTGACACTCGATGGTACAAATACGGGACATTGACTTATATACAGGTTGTTTACTTTTCACTTACTAACTTTATTTTTACTCAACTGCGTAAAAAGGAGGGTTAATGTGGGAAGAAAGGATGGATACGTAGGTATGTAATTATGCTTGGCACGCTCTGCATGGCTTGATAGATTATTGCTCGAGAGGTGTCGTTAGAATCGTGTATAAACTGTGAAGGTGACAATAGGTAAAAATAATAAAAAAGTGGCATATTTTTGGGGCCAAACTCAAATGTTTTTAATTCTTTATTCTGTTATAATAGTAACTTTGAGTAATGTTTTTGTAGAGGTACAGTATGTATTGACTCTTTTTTGGTAGATTTTATGACAGGTATGAGATGGATACACATTTAATATTCATATAACATTCGTCTTTCATTCATTCTTTTATATTCATATTAATATCTTCATTATAGCCTATTAATGTTTTAATACAGAGTTAGACTTCCTCCAATAACGAAGAGAAACCTAGTCTTGGTAGGTCAGCGTGACTAGACTTAATGGTAAAGTATTTTACGGCCTGGTTTTCGTATGAATTGGGATGGTGACATTGTTAGTATTCCGTCATGACAAAACAGATATTAACCCAAACTATAAAATCTAAAAATAAAATATTCATTTGAAACACTCTGTATAATATAAGTCCGAAGAAATCAGTACATTTGTAGAAAGCTAGACAATAAGTGCGGAATAGAAAAAGATGTCGCCGATAAACAGAGACCGGTGACTGGAATAACACTCGAACTGTACAAACTATAGCTTTGACTGAACTGCGGTTGTTCAAAATTATTAGTTTTTTATCTTACAGTTTTTGTTTAAAGAGGTTTATATTGGATTGAATATCTCTTGGAATAAAAATACGTGGTGCGTCCATTCTATCTCATCCAAAAATATACGGTATAAGGATTTAATGGTTTCCTATTAATTTTTGTAGAGATAGAACCTCCAAAATATTCTTGCGTAAGTTTTCAAGACACTTATGGGTTGAGATGTAGTTGTTACACTAAATATTTCTGCCACATCTTACTGGGTATCGAAGTCTGTGTTATGGGTACTTTTACAAACATACGCTTCGTCGCTTCACCACTTTTGACAAAAAATAATTCACATTCATTAAAATTCATTGTTTAAATTTATATGTCAAAGCATCGTCATGCTTTAGCTACTTTTTTGTTGTATAATATTAAACCTAATAGTTTTATGATAAGTAACTTACATTTACTCTAAGGTGGTAAAGCAATTATATGTTCGACTATACAATACAGGGTTAGAAACAATAATTTGTGGATCAGCTTAAGTAATTGTCTAGTGTTTAAGTGGATTCGAACCTGTGACGCGCACAGTTGCAGCCGCATACACAACCCCTATACATTAGAACATCTATGCAGGCGAATGTGCGGGTAAAACCTAGTACACATACGCGCAAATAAAATCGTCATGGTTCAGTAAACAGTTCCCAAATCACTAATACCATTCAGTTTCATTACCACCCACTCCTTTAATAATAACATTATTAAAGGAGTGGGTGGTTGTCCTTGGTTTTTCATCTCCTTTAACATTCACGTACGAATCATTATTTACATTAATAAACCAGCTTATACATCTAATCAACATAATGATATGTGTGCCGATCCTCGGATTAAGGTCCTAATATCGGAAGGTTTACGCGAATTTTGTCGGAATGGCCGAAGAAGAAGCTTACATTAATAAATCCGAGTTTACGTACGTACGCTTCCACCAAGTTATAATGCAACACAGACCTTGTAATTCGGTAATGTTAGGGATTAAGTTTGCGTTCAAAGAGATGTGACAAATTTTGTGGGGCTAATTCTTTTGCTTCGATAGTGGTTGTACCTACATTCAGTAGCTGTGCGTGAGGTTGCGGGTTTCAATGACGCAAAAGATAATTATTTGTGTAATCCACAAATTATTGAAAAAACATTTTGTAATGATCGGTGTATTGAGAGTGTAAGAATTATGTAGTAGTCTACCAAGGGAAATTTTGCAGATTAATGAAAACAAAAGAAAGAAAGCTTGATATAATAAAGAAAAACCGCAAGGTGACGGTTTTATAATACTACAATTTATTCTTTTTTCTCTACCTGTTAAGGTTTTGATGAGGCGGCTTCATACACAGCAACTGCACAAACGACAGCCACAGGGAGCCAATTAATCTTGACAACTTCAAAATAGTATTATCCTTGCAAAATACTTTATTCAATAATGCATTTACCCCCATACTCATAAACGCCTCTTAAATTTAATCATTGTTTAGCGAAATTTTTATAAGTAAAACCAAGCTAAGAAGAACCGTAAGAATTTAAGCTAATTTTAGCTAATAATTGATTAAAATTGAAGAGGCATTTATGAGTAAGGGGGGAGGCATAAACCCATAATCCACAAAACACATCTACAACCTAACTAATCTGAGTCGTCTGTCACGTGCCATATTGGCTGAATGGGCGTCACGTCTGCCTGACGTCGTCTTCGCCAACTTTCTTGATTATCGACACGTGGCGCGAATATCGAGCCCTAATCATGAGCTTTATCATTGTTGATTGGACTTGACTTACTTTCACGATTTACAACATCATAGTTTACAAGTTCTCGCTTATGGATCAAGGACGCAAGCAGTTTGGCTGATGGGTCATTTTGGTGGAATTTGTTTGAATATTTTGCGATAAGTTTTTCGGGATTATACTAATACTGATGGCGATTGAACGGTTTTGTTTTTGTTTTTATTTAGCCTAGAGTTAACTTAGCTTAAGATCTATACTTATAATAAAACTGTAGAGAGATCAATTCTGTACATTGAATATATGTTAAAAATTAATATTGGAGGATGAATGGTGATCGATACTAATGCCAAAAATGCAATCAATAAATTTTTTGTCTGTCTGTCTGTCTGTCTGTCTGTCTGTCTGTCTGTATGTGCACGCATGGGTCAAAAACTACTGAAGGCATTTTAACCAAACTTGGTACGATTGTAGTCCATACTCCTGGGCAGGTTATAAGCTGTATAACATAACGCTAAGACACATAGGAGCTGAGCAGTGACGAAAAATTTGAAGCAAGTCGGTTGAAAAAACGCGGGTTCGAGCTCTTATCATCGCATACGTTGATCATACGCCAAAAATATGTATTACAAAAATAATGGTCTTCAAAAGATGTACAAAAAAGTCCTGAATAGTATATATCTATCTTTTATATATTAGCCACAATAACGTGTTTAATCGTTAGGGTTTTCTTCAAAGTGTATTAAATACATAAATATATTGTTATTTGCATAGACATATCTTTTTCAAACTCCCATATTTTAAAAGTACACTTTAATATCTTATTCACAAAAAAAAATTATAGAAATCGGTTTATAAACACACAAGATATAGATAAAAGAAAATCTCCAAATGTCGCCGCGCCAGTATGAGTAAGGCTGTAAGGTTGATTTTTGTTTAACGTCCGAAACGGCCAACCGGTGCATCTATATATGTAATTTCATTCACATTGACTCTTAATGCGAACGGACGTGGTTCTTATTGACTCTTCTCGGAATAAGCTCGCTTTAGATATTAAAATACATAGATACGTAGTTTTTAGGTATTAAGTTTAAAGTAGGTAATCTATCTATCTGTACTATAATAAAACTGTAGAGGTCGAAATGTCTGTTCTTTTCGAAAATTCAGATAAAAATTATCTATAAAATCTAGAAAAAAGTCAAAAAGCAACAACACTACACACTTACAATTTTTAGAATTAATGTCTGTCTGTCTGTTTGCTACCGCACATCTTTAAAATGAATTAAAATATAATCTTAAGACCAATACATTGTATGTAGCCTTTCTTATTAGGCTTAAACTGAGGTATGTTTCATCAAAATCGGATAAGTATTACTCGAGATAATATCGCTAGATCTCTTTATTAGAACAGTCCAATACAAATCAGGGGTCATGAAAAATGGATTTGGTTCAATGTTGAATGAATTTAAATTTCGTTTCTTTTGCTCACGAGATGGCGTAACCAGTAGTAATCATAAAATAAATGAGTTTTTAAATAATCTATAACCGCGAATCGTATGTGTAATATCAATTATAAGTCTTATTAAATTAAATCAATTCTAAGTTTACTTGATTGTTATATTTTTCGTAATTGAAACGCAATTTAATTAAATATAAATTGTAATAGTAAGCTATTAATCTAAAGTATCAATTATTCTTTTGGTAATAATTTAGTTTAAACTGTAGTAGTTACCTACTGGTCAACGTAAAAGTATGCAACAGACTCCACCTGTTTTTATTAATGTAAATAAATACAAATAACCTTTATTAGTTAATCACACGACTAAGGGACTATCGGTGAATATTATCTTTACGAAATAAAAATGAAGGAAAACTTGAAATTAAACCCTATATCAATCCGACTGGCCAGCGTGGTATTAGTAGGCCAAGTATCCCTCCGTCACGGGAGGAGGCGCGTCCTTTATTTCATCATAATGGGCTGTTATGATGAAATAAGCGATGTCATTTATTTTAACTTACAAATTTGACAACAGATGGCATTGTGCCTGTGACGTCATTTTCAGTAAGATTTTCCTTGAAAGAATGACGTTCGCTCATGTCTTTCAGTATAAGTTTATACGCAGTCTTCACAGATCTGTCTTTGTTAAGGTCTGTTTTTGAAACTGTGGTTCGTTCGTTAATTATACAATTCGTGTGTAGGTATATTTGTTTGTTATAAGGTTTAAAAAACGATTTTTCAGTATTAAATCGAATTGCGAAGTAAGTAACATCCGCCACGCGAACGAAGTCGCGGGCACAGCAGCTAGTTTATGAATATGTTTAACGGCATCAGCACACAGAAATGAACTTGTTACTCCAAAATATTCTTGCGTCTGCTTTCAAGACACTTATGGGTTGAGATGTAGTTGTTATACCAAATATTTCTGCTACATCTCACTGGGTATCGAACTCTGTGTTATGGGTACTTTTACAAACATAAAATCAATGGAAACAATGTATAGGTCGCTTCACCACTTTTGACAAAAAATGCACTATAATTCATATTCATTAAAATAAACTGTTTTGGTTGGTTACTTACTATGTTTTGGGGATGGAAAATAAACAAGAATAGTCTGATTTCCATCACCACACTCAAGCCCACAATCGAACTAAAAATTCTGAAAGAGCGCATTGTTATAAATAGAAACAATTCTAATATACCCCATATCGTAACTAGATGTGAATGCGAGAGAATTTACCATATACTTCATAAAGAAAAGCCTTTGAAGGACCTACATAATTAAACAAACAATAATTACGTTCAGTCCATCTGTTTACACAAAAACAATTAACGAGAAACGTAAACACGCCCTCTTATAAATCACAAAGTTTTTAATGAACAATTTGAATTACTAATCTTCGCCGACTAAATGGTAGACATGCTGCAACTAAATGATGTTAATGTTTCGAACAAGAAGTCTTGGATTAAGAGGATTTACATAAGGTTGAGTTGGATGTGTTAAGGTTACCTACATACATGTGACAATTGTTGGAATAACATTATAGTGACTGTCTACCGTCACTATAATGTTATTCCAAAAGATTTTAAGATACCTATAAGAATCTATTCTTTTTTTAATTTGTAGTTATGTTATTTTGATTTTTAATTTGATGTATAAATATTAATGAACGTGTTGTCACCTAGTCACTGTCAATGTTGTGTACGCTTATAATTGGCATACATATTAGAACAATACATATAATTGTTAGTTTTAAAAAATATATAAATATGTATAGCTGTTAGTGTACCATATTAAATAAATAAATAAAATAAATAAATAAATCTTTATGATCTCATAAAAAAAGATAAATAGAAAGAAAAAGAAATATTTTTTTTTTATTAAAAATATAAAATATCATTTTTTTAATGTTTGTTTTACGTTTCTTGACTATTAATTCCACAATTTTTTATGAAATTACGGAATTTAAAAACATCCAGTGATTTAATAATTTGTGTAAACGCTGTATTTTTACAATTTATAGAAAATCAAAGACAAAAAACGTAGTACTAATAAAACCGTTAACAATCTTTGTTTCTAAAAAGCATCATTCGATGGCACTCGTTCATTAGTGATGTAAATTCAGAACGGAGCCAGAAGGAAGACATTCTGATACAATTATTGCAAGCCCCTGTTATATGCAAAGTGACGAGTGTGTCTGATGGCCTTTGTTTTACTATACAGAATAATTTTAACGAGACTTAGAAGCTGATTTGATTTAAACATAGATTTATATTTTGTTACTTAAATACTCAAAAAGTAAAAACCTTAAAGTAATTATTTTTCCTTTGTGACTTACTGTCACATTCCAACATCGTATCATAAATTCCCAGGGTGGAGAAAGCCCTCACACGGTGGACATACAAGTTAGTTACAAGGGTGGGAAGGCGATGGATCAGGGAAGCAAAAGACCGCGCAGGGTGGAAGTGTTTGGAGGAGGCATATAATATTATGTCCAGAAGTGGACGATCATAAGCTGATATATATAGTTTAGATTGCTTTATTGCCTTGGTAGTTATTGTCATGATTTGACTCCATTGCAAGCACATGTGAAGTCACCCAGGTTATGCTTTGAATAAGCCAATCAACGCCCACTGCTGGACATAGACCTCCTCCAAATATTGCCATCCTGTGCGGTCTTGTGCCTCCCTATTTGTATTAAAATACTGTAAATATTTTCAAGTAAAATTAACCTATTATAATTTAAACTCTTTTATAATTCCTGATTATCATAAAAAATATCAAATCCAATCTTTTTTCCGGTAAAATGGGATTAACGTATCCATTTATTAGAACATCGTAACAGGCTATTAATGCCCCACTGCAGGGACGGGCTTCCTCTCGTGACGGAGGGATACTTGGCCTACTAATACCACGCTGGACAGACTGATTGGTATAGGGTTAAATTTCAAGTTTTCCTTTTATTTATTTTATGAAGATAATATTCACGGATAGCCCCTTAGTCGGGTTTTACGACTCTCATGGGATGAGATGGTGATGGAGTACCCTTTATTAGAATACGTTATTTTAATGTTAGGTACATTTCTGTTTAGTGGATAAAGCATTAATTACAATAATAATTAAACACTATGCACAGATAAGAGAATAGTAGAGGTAGGCGAATTCTTTAATATATTAAAATCCTTCTGTCGTACAATCTTCCCAATTAGTATAATGACGTTTATTGAAATTCTTCCAAACAAGTTTCACGAACGAACTTCGTAAAGTTTTTGAATAATATGAATGAAATTTAGCAATCAGCCGATTAGAGGGCGGTTTTAATAAAATTGACTTAAGATAATCTTTTAGTGGGTGGTGTAGGCGGTTAGTAAAAAGTAATTCATCATAACAGCCCATTAATGTCCCACTGTAGGGACGGGCCTCCTCCCGTGACGGAGGGATACTTGGCCTACTAATACCACGCTGGCCAGACGGATTGGTATAAGATTTAATTCTAAGTTTTTCTTCCTTTTATTTCGTAAAGATAATATTTACGGATTGTCCCTTAGTCGGTTTTTACGACACCCATGGGATGAGATGACGTATTGTATTCTTACTCCGTCACCAAACGGAGAAAAAAGTTATTAGGGCAACTTATAAGTACGTTCTTTACAAATATTTGATCTTAATATCTACTTTTTAAATATCTACTAAAGTGTTTGTTTCAAGGTTATCTTCTCTTTTGATAACGTTATCCTACTTAAATGATTATTTTCCTTTTCTTTATCTCAAGGACAATAAAACAAATAACAAATAATTGTTAGTTGTTTATAATATACGCGAAATCTTAGCGAAACATGCGTATTGAGAGAGCAAACATTACAGAAGAGAATTGTATATTTATGTACACACAGCAACTAATCAAGCTAGACTCTCGTGTACCTTAAGACCTTGAAATAAGACACAATTTCAAATGAAAATGTTTAACTTGATGTGTTGCTGTGTGTACATGTAAGCTCCTAAATAAATAGACGCGAACTTCAGAACTCAACAATTTAGTAACAACACAAACGACAAGTTTAAACTTTTGCCTTTAATTAATATCATATGAGAGATTAAACGATGTTTCGTTGAATACAGTCTGTCTTGTCGTAGGAATGGAATGGAAGATCATGTGCCTGAATCACCATATCAGTCAATCGACGAATGTAGCCGATGGATGAGGGAGGCACAGGACCGCACAAGGTGGCAATACTTGGAGGAGGCCTATGTCCAGCAGCGGACGTCGATTGGCTGATATATATGTACCTGAATATTGTTTAATAAAAATGGTTCGGCATAGAAATGAGTTCACAAAACTTTTAGTACAGCGTGATACCGTCCAGAACATATGACTAAGACACCGTATCATCATCATTATAATAGCCTATTAATGTCCCACTGCAGAGAGGGCCTCCTCCCGTGACGGGGCCTACTAATACCACGCTGGCCAGACGGATTGGTATAGGGTTTAATTTCAAGTTTTCCTTCTTTCTATGTAAATGTAATTTTCACAGATATTCCCTTAGTCGGTTTCTACGACACCCATGGTATGAAATGGGGTAGTAACATATTGTATTCTTACTCCGTCACCACACGTCACCACCTTATACCGGCCACCAATACTGTGGAAATGCCAAATGGACTATGACACTTCGAACTGTCATGGTTTTGTCACGGTTTCTAACCGACTCTAAGCAGACAACGATTTAAGCAAGATAAGACCTAATCTTAGCATTCCATGGATTCTCCGTGCGGGTGCCGGGTCCATCGCGTGATAGAGGGCGGAACACTGGCGTAACAGCGTCTGGGACTTACGACCCAGATGTAGGTTTAAGGAGGCCCCCTTACAACGCGTTAGCGGTCACCTTCACTGTCTGCCATGTTCCGTCCTCTACCTATCCAAATTTGGTAGGAACCTAACAATGCCGTTTTGGACATTCGTGATAGTAGAGAGCTTACTGAAGTTCTCGGCAGTCCTAGTTCTTTTAATAGATTGTAGAGGGATTTAGCTGGTGTACCCCTCGCACCTATTTCCACGGCATACAGAGTAACCCTATAGCCATTTCTGGTTATCTCATTTGTCAAGTCAAAGTATTTATTTGTCTTAATTGCGTGGTCTTTAGGGATGTTAGTTTCCCACGGTACCGTGAGCTCAATAAGTACTACACGCTTTTTCAATTTTGAGTAGAGGAATATGTGTGGTCTCAACGGCGACACGCAGATATCCTCCGGGATTTTGTAGTGTGTTTCATACGTGTCAGCCAGTAGAGTCCAATCGTCTGCCGGACTCAGGACCGATAAAGGCTTGTAGGTGGTCTTTTTAGTAGTGCCTTCCTTAACAAATTGGATGTTTTGTCTTTCATTCGTAGTCAATCCTTTTCTAGCTCTGGCAATCGACAGACTCACTGCCTCGCGTATAATCCCTAATACTTTGTCGTGACGTTGCAAGTAATGACCCCTATCCAAAAGCACTTTGCAGCCTACCAATAAGTGTCTTGCCGTACCAATTTCTTTGCCACATTCTGTGCATTTTTTGTCCGTGGCTTTTCCCCATCTTACAAGATTACTTTGATCGGGGAGAGTCAATTGGAAGGCGTTGAGGTAGAATTTAAGTAATGCTGGTGACCAGTCGTAAAGCAAAGTGCGCCACTTCAAGGCGAAAGGTATACAGTAGTCCCCTAGAGTAACCCATTCATTTTGCATTTCTAGGTTCATTGCGTGCACTCTGTAGCTGTTATTCTCATCTTGGTTTAAGAAAGATTTTATAATTTCTTTGTCCGATTGACTTTCCGTGTTTCCTAGGCCTACTCTACTAGTTTGTGCGCCTATCATGAACTTTTTGTGGAATTGTAACCGTGACTCGAGCGCAGATGAATTTTTATCAGTTGGGATGGATTTTACAATTTCGTCTTTAGATGTTGATAAGACTTGCATTTTAGTGACTCTTAGATGTTTGTAGAGTTCCGATGGTTTTTTTAGTTTCATCCCAAAGTTATTTGTGTCTCGATACAGAGCAAAAGAGTCTGCAGATTGAGCTAACCCTAGCCACGATTTCAATGTTTTCGTCACTTTAGCATCTAGTTGTTTCAAGAGGTTCTGGTTTAAATCATACACAAGGAAAGGCCAATTGAGACGTGATGTTAAATAGTTGTCGTATATCCAGACTTTTTTTACGTTATTTATCGGTTGATGGTCTACCTTTTCAATGTCGTTTATGAAACTATTGACGACATCGTCTAGTACTGGAGAACGACCTTTATCGTTTATCTTTCTACCAAGAAATTTAAAAGGCACGGTTTCTGATATTATTGAATTACAATTAACCCTAGAGTCCTGCAATCCGCTACAATAACTACAATTATTTAAGTATGTATTTTTAATACAACAATTAACATTTTAACGATACATCAATAACAAATATATCGTTTTATTGTAACAAAAGTGCGGACATTTATTACTTAGTAATAAATTGTTATGATAAAAGTAATAAATACGATATCGAGAACAATACACCAAATATAATGAAGTTCCCGTAATTCGTTAAACTTAACAAAATTTTCGGTAAAATATTAAAGTGATTTTTGCTAGTGCACTTTTAACGTACGGTGTAAGTTTTAAGAGGTAGCGAGGTTATAGGCAAGATTCGAGTACGTAATGATTTCAATAAGGAATACATAAGACACTTTTTCTGGTTCATTCTCGAATCTTTTTCAGATTATCAGTGTTACATAAACTATGATTTAACTCTTTTCTGGGCTCCAACTTTTACTTCACAATTTTTAACTATTTGGCTTGAATATTGAAAATAGTGTAAATTTAAATAAAAATACTTCTTTTATGTATAACCTTGCTATAGAGGGAGCCCGTAACTGCTGTGCAACATTTAAAAAGGTACCAAGTGACCATATTATATAGCTATTATATGACTCACGACTCAATTAGTCGGTTACCAAGACTCTTCATTTTATTTTGGTTGGTATCTGTATTCAAAAAAGCACGAGTAGTCTCTTAGCAACTTACATGAGCTGCCTCTAATTCAGTTTATAGTAAGTTTTTTTGTTGTTATATAAAGTTGAAACTGAGGTATTGGTTACACGTTGTTTAAAGAAAATTTACTATCAGCAAATGGAATGCCTGCTGACAAACCTTTATCCCCTTACTCATAAACGCTTCTTAAATATTAGTCAATTGATTAGTTTAAGTTCTTACGGTTTTGTTTGGCACAAGGTTGGTTTTGCTAATAAAAATATCGCTAAACAGTGACTAAATTTAAGAGGTGTTTATGAGTAAGGGGGTTACTGTTTAAATATTAAGCATAGCTTTGTTGTCAGTTTCTTAATTTAACACTAGACTTTTCCCAAATCGCTTCCGCTTATGACTTACTCTAGGTCAACATCGGCAGCTGATACAGTAAGCTCCCAGCGGCATCGTTTGCCACCCGATGACATTTATGGTAGCAGCACACTGAATCGAATATAAACTTTATTTATGGACAGCAGACTATTTTTTTTAAATAAACAAAATATTATGTCTGAATATTTCGATACCAGGAAAATGTAAGTTTTATGTAAAATTATTTTAAAACGAATATGATGTTTATTTTTTATAAAATTAATGTATTTTTCTTGAGGTTACAAAGAAAGTCACAAAATGATACCACCCTTTCTTGTCCTGTGGTGTCGCCAAAGTGACTGCAAAGACTCTCGAAACGAACTCTAAATAATATGAGAATGACTCTATGGTGCCTGATGTTAAGCATCCGATAGAGTCCAAGAATGGCGAACACCATGCCAGCTATCTATCATAATCTATCTTTCACCATTTTGTCCACTTCCTATTCCATTTAAGCGGTTATTGGTTGTACATTTCCTAATTACTGATACAAAGGAACATTTCTAATAACAAAATGAAATAGATTTACAACTAAGACGCGGTTTTACCGTCAACAATACGGCAGTAATCAGTTTTGTTACAAACAAACATTCAATTAGAGTTTACTCAGATTTACTAATTAAATTAGAGCCCGCATTACAAAACCAAAAACATTAAACTTTAATGGATAAACAATCAATTTATAATTTTAATTTATAATATAAATGAGAATTTATACCTAAAAAGCTTTTGTAAAACTTTGTTCGTGACGAAACGGAAATGAGTTTTCGACTCGCTGTCGTTTGGACATGTCTTTCGAGTTTTTCTTTACGTTTCTGTGTAGTTTTTAAGAAAATGATGTATTGGTTTGTCACGTGGATAGAAATATAAATGTGTTAAATCATTGTAACAGCCAATTAATTAATATTTGGAACAACAAGCCTCCTTGATGCTTCACATTAATGAAGAAAAGGAAAGAGGCGGGTTGGTAGAGGAATTTATCTTATCTGATATGTTTTGTTATCTTAGATAGAGTTTCAACGAATTTTTCTTAGTTCTCTTTTCCGACATGCATTTGCTTGATTATTTCTTGTTTATCGTCCTGTCCCGTACCTACCAGACTACTTGTAATATTACCACAAGTAATCTACGGATAGTTAAAGGATTTATTTTCTTCCTCTGGCATAAACATTTTAATCATTGATATTCTTTTAGCCAAGTTTAACGACGCCCAAGGGACGGGAAAGATGGTGATTTATTTTAAATTTAAGTCTATCACTAGGCGGACAAATCTAGAGATACCTATTAAAAGTATTTTTTCATATAAAAGTATTTATTTGAGTCCATGGTATCGAGATTTGTTCAACCCGGTCATTGACCTCTGACGTGGCTAACAACTGTCTTACCACGATGACACACCTCAGCACAGAGACGTTCAGCTGAAATATCAATGATTGGTCACCCATCTATGTTAAGACTTCGACAACGTTGCTTAACTATTCAAAGGTAAAGGTAAAGGTCTCTGGGTCGGACTGGAAGCGGAAGGCGCAGGACCGAGTTCTGTGGCGCATGTTGGGAGAGGCCTATGTCAAGCAGTCAATAGGCTAGTTGATTAAAATGTAATCCGTGTAATAACTCTCATCCATTTTCAAAATGAAAAGCCATATTTTTTTATTTAGAGCATAGCCATATAATCGTTATTCTTAATACTAAAACATTGGCACTTTGCCTATTAAATGAATACCTATTTGGTTAAAGTGGTATTGGTACTCCTTGATTCTATTTAGAAGTGATTTTATTAAGCACAGTAAAGCCCGATTTACACATCGACAAGTACAGTAGCGAGTTAAGTAGTAAGTTGTTGATTAAGTTGATTTTAATAGATCTCCATCCTATTTTTTGGCGAGTTAAGTTGGCGAGACGCGAGAGAGGGGGCTACTTCGTACTTAACTCGCCAAAAAATAGGATGGAGATCTATTAAAATCAACTTAATCTTAAAATACTACTTAACTCGCTACTGTACTTGTCGATGTGTAAATCGGGCTTAAGCGACCGCTTACCGCAGAAACCACAAACGAACTTAACTTGTTTCTACTTGTATTTTATTAGATGCGGTTTTTTGTTTTAATGGGATAAAGAAATATTTTTGTTAGGTCTCTTCGTTATAAGTTAACTAGTAGACGTTCTAGATGACGTTATATTATGAATGACATACAAGAATGTGTACTTATTAACATTTTTACACAGTGACAGAGCACTTTATTATTATTATTTTTGGTATCGCTGGGGTAAAATACCTACGCATCCCCTTCCGTTGGGGAACGGGAGGGGTAGGTATGTGGGGCTCCCAGGGGGTTAGGCAACCCCTCAGTGTACCCACTAAAAGTCCCCAGCGGCACTCCTTCATCGCCTACTTGGAGGGGGCCTGGGAAACCGGCAGAGCCTTTGCGTCCAGTCCCTCTGGCGATCCCCGCCATTACAGGCGGGCCCTACTCTTCTTGAGAACGGCCGTGAGTGCTCCGGCCGTTCTCACCCACATGATGGTGGTGGTGAGTCGTGCAATAGGATGAAAGGTGCACCTGTAACCCCTGCTCACCACCGATATGCAGGAGGGTGCGGTACGTCCGCCTTCTCCTCCCCTTTCGACTCCTCCGATGTGGCGGCGCGAGAGCTCAGCAGCCTCCTTCTGCGACATAACAAGTTCACAGAAGGAGGCAACCGCCTCCTTGGCAATGGTTCTAGCCCTGACTTAAGCTTTTAAAAAGGTTTTCATCGTTATTAAAATTGTATTAAATAAAGAAATAAATGTTTTTTTACAAAAACTTAAAGTGTAACTAACTATCACTTTACGAAAAACCAAAAGTAATCAAAAAAACAAAATGTAATACCTAAATACCGTAAATAAGCTAACAATTTACCTTAAGTAATTAAAGAAAATAATTGACATAAAAAATCAATTTTTTTTCAACAAAAAGAAAAGCTATAAATAGAACTAAAGTCAACGTACATTTTACGCTCAGTAATTACACGTTAGACGGTAATTAAAAGGCCACTAGCGCAGTAAAAACGGGTCCAATAGCTCCTAATGAGAGCCACTCGACACCTAGTAAACACCTGGTCTAATCTTATTACAACAATCTTTTGTTACCTTTATAATGTTGGTGTGAATAGGGTATTGTCATAATAGCTTGGTAATGTCCTACTGTATGGTTGAAGAAAAATTTAGATTTCTACTACCGCTGAGTCTAGGCGGATAAGTCATTATTCTCCTGCCCTCATCCCAATTTTTTTTTGGGATCGGCGCAGCATGTCTTCTTCTTCCACATGCTGCTTAAAGTTTTGGCTATATTTTATGGCCGGCCGCCTGCCTGACGCCAACCCTCCTTGGGAATGCTGTTGTTGGTGGTTTACTCCCCACAAGGAGGTTGACCCAAAGTGCTAGGTGGTATAGACCGGGTTTTGGTATCCCTTGGTCGCCTCTAACGACACCCACGGAGGATATGGGCAGAATTTTCTAACCAGGAACCGCACGGCACGGTACGCAGATATTTCCACGAAAACAAATAAAGAAAAAAATGTCATAAGATTTTATCTAATTCATCTGGCTGTTTATTACACCAAGTTCCGTCCCGTAAGTACTGTCTCTTCACTAGCAATTATGATAAAATTAAGTTTTGTTCACATAAACTCTTTTTTACATTAAAGTTTCAACTTAAAACCTAACGCAAAACAATCTTTTTTACCAAGACATGAAAAAAATCAACTCTACGAACAACCAATATTGAGTAGCGCAGGTATCATCATAACAGCCCATTAATGTCCCACTGCAGGGACGGGCCTCCTCCCGTGACGGAGGGTTACTTGGCCTACTAATACCACGCTGGCCAGACGGATTGGTATAGGGTTTAATTTCAAGTTTTCCTTCTTTTTATTTCGTAAAGATAGTAGTTACGGTTATTTATTCCCTTATTCGGTTTTTACGACACCCATGGGATGAGATGGGGTGGTGGGTATTGTATTCTTACTACGTCACCACACGGATATAACTACATAATCTCTTATTCAAATTAAAGTCTCAACTAAAGGCAAAACAATCTTTTTTACCAAGCCATGAAAAACAATCTACTCTACGAACAAGCAATATTGAGTAGCGCAGCTATGATAGCAGATAAATCTTTGATAGCTTGTGTAATAGAGAAGATTGAAAATTCTTCAGCTCTCTACAGTACACGCTTGACGTTCATGTGTAGAATGCACGTTGGATCAGGTAGGTGTTACTTTACAAAGCTAAGTGAATAACTCTGCTTATAGGATTTTGGAAGTTTACTGCTTTAGGTAATTTGAAGATATTTTGTGCTAAGTATGTTAGAACTCCAGCGTACTTATGTATATCCTTTAAGGCTCATCCTATTGATAAAAAAATTGTCAGTGTGGTGACGGAGTAAGAATACAATATGTTACCACCCCATCTCATCATATGGGAGTCGTAAAAACCGACTAAGGGACTATCTGTGAGTGTTACCTTAAGAAAGAAAACTTGAAATTAAACCTTATACAGATCCAGTGGTATTAGTAGGCCAAGTATCCCTCCGTCACGGGAGGAGGCCTGTACCTTGCAGTGGGACATTAATGGGCTGTTATGAATGAATACAAAGCTCATAGTTAGTTTTTCTAAAGCTTATTCATAATCACATTACCAATCCTTTAGCCATCAGGGTAATAGTTAGGCAAATATAAATAAATAATAACACTTAACTAGAACAAAATAAGAACTATTCTGTCCAACATTATACAATAGGTACTCCATAATTTTTAACGTATGGCACAAAAGTGAACATTCCATTGAAGCTGCAAAATAAAAAGATAACGCGGTTAAAACTTCGAAGAATTTTTACCTGAAATAAATAATTTTGACTACAAAGGAAAATATTACAAAGAATTCTTTTAACAGAGTTATGTAGTGGTTCATACAAATTGTTTAAACTATTTTAACGGACAAGCGACAACGTACAGAGGAAAGGTATTTTATATTTTTTGTCAAAGCTGTAGGTATCATCATTGGAACTTAAGTATAGGTCTCTTTAGTCTCTTTTCATTTCTAGTTGAGGCAGTAATGTGGTGATCATAATAGTGGGGTCAACTTTTTTAGTCTTATTCCTGGAATACCTACTTGACAATCTGTCTCACCTTTAAGCACAAAGACTTTCCCTCTTGATTTTTGAACATTAATACCGACCATACAGATAAGTTATAAGGTCATAGCACACTTAAACGACTTTGCCAACACAGCTCCCACCCAATAGACAATATTACAAACAAATACACTTCTATAACCGACAATACCGACATTACAATAAAAAACAAATTTTCAATGTTATTATTTATAGCGAAGTAGGTATAAAAGTTAAGAGTTAAAGTAACAAGTGTTAGTTTAACTTAAATACTTAACAAAATACGTAAGAACATAGTATATTGAATGTTCACTGTCATAGAGACCATTGGCAGCTAGCAGCGTAAGTTAAAAGGCTTGCATCTTGTACGTGCGCTACTGTATACAGTCTCGATGAAAGTTGAGCTTAGGACTCACTAACAGATATGTTTATGTTTTACGAATGTTTTAAAATCTATTTGAAAACCTGAGGTTGATAATATATAGTAGGTACGTAATTTTATTTATACATAAAATTAAATCCCTTAACTAGTTTTGATGATTTTGTTATGGGACCAAGTTAAATTATTGTTGCTTCCGTATTATTTCTGACAATAATAAGAATATGAGACTTTCTATGAGTAAACAGTTAATATAATAATTATATGTATATTACACCACAATATCAAATTAAAATAATAACCTCTGTGGCGTCTAGTTTATAATATCGGCAGGCACTACATCGATGGTCGCTACATCGCAAACGCTCCATCGATAGGTTACTGTATCGACAGTACCCTAAATCGATGGTACGCTACATCGACAGTATCCAAAATCGACGGTATGCTACATCGACAGTACACTAAAACGACGGTACGCTACAATGACAGTACACTACATCGATGGTCGCTACATCGACAGTGCACCAAATCGATAGCACGCTGCATCGACTAACCAACCCAAGCCAGGTTTCATTATTTTTTATTATTCTAAGGCATTTTATTTATTATATTTTCTTATTATTCTACGATTTATTAAAATTAGGTAGGAATATTGTTATTTTTATTATTCTACGAAATTTTTGAACTACTCAAGCCAGAATGAAATAAGAAACGCAGGACTTTTTAAAAGTTTTTACTTAATTAAGTACAATTTGTTGAAATTGTAAATCGCTTGATTTAAATGTTTATTATTTATTTATTATTTACCAACGGCTACCGTTGCCACAATTAAAAAAAAAGGTTGTTAACCAAAAATTTTGTAGAATAATAAAATAATTAATTTTAGAAGTTAAAAAAAATACTATAAATAAATGTTACATACGAATATTATATCTTTATTTCACCATTGTACTTAGTACTTACATTAGTGCTATCGATTTGGTGCACTGTCGATGTAGCGACCATCGATGTAGTGTACTGTCATTGTAGCGTACCGTCGTTTTAGTGTACTGTCGATGAAGCATACAGTCGATTTTGGGTACTGTCGATGTAGCGTACCATCGATTTAGGGTACTGTCGATACAGTAACCTACCGATGGAGCGTTTGCGATGTAGCGACCATCGATGTAGTGCCTGTCGATATTATAAACTAGACCCGTTATAACTACTAGGTTATAAAAGTATTACGCCTGGTGCATAACTATCATGAACTATAACTACATGATGTCGATTTCCACTTAATGCAAATTCTTGTGTGCATGAACTTCTATATTTGCATTGGGCAGAGCATTTTTTGAATCTGTAAAAGTATTTAGATCATTTGTCTAGTGCCCACAGTAAAACCTCTCTTTAGTTTGGGCTACATGGCGTTGTGTAAATGTAAAAAATATATATTTTCACAACAATGCTAAACATTATATTTCCTTTTTACACCACAATTTAAATAAAAATTTAGACTTTAAAACAAAACATATAAAATTTAAAATTGCTTAAACGCGATAGTGTGTACTATTCCTAGATAACATTTGCGGAGTATTGTAACATGCATATTGAATGTCACGTGTTGTTTTAATATTCAGTTGTAGAAAAGAGGGCGGTAGTTTCGCCGCAGCCGTGTGCTGATAGCATTCGAATAGGTGCATTTTCAACTGAACAACGTTATATTTATTTATTTATGTTAATGCTCGCTAACGATTATTGTTGGTTGGGTTACATCATGTCATTGTGGTTTTATGAATATAAGGGTGTGTTGCATATTTACAGTAGTATAATAATTGGCAGGGAATCATATTGTTAACCTAATTCGTTATTGATGCTTGGTCAGTGTTAATGAGTGCTCAGCAAATGATGAACTTTCGACTCGATAGATGGCGACTCGATACAGGAAGAATCAAAACTCGCTGTTAAGATTCTCCGGGCCTACGAGATTTGGGTGTTCATGGAAAGTACGACGTGGTTTTACGTTTAGACTAAACGTCATATTCAGTTGTGAAAAAGAGACAGTTTCGCCACAGTCTGTTGATAGCTTTCGAATAATAGTAGTAGAGTCACGCTGTTTACGGCATGACTGGGCCGACTCGAGCGTACCAGTACCATCCTCTCACAGAAAACTGACATAAAGCAGCAGTTTCTTTTGCTGCCGTGTTTCGCTAGGTTAGTGTAAAGTACGAGAGATCCAACTTTACATTTCACATCCTCTCCTCTTTTCTCTTGGGAAGGTAGAGAAAATGTGAAGATGCTAGGCAATCATATTGTTCATCTGTCTCTTTATTGATGCTTGGTCAGAGGTTTAGGAGCTTTAAGCTAAAATTATTCGGTCCAACAGATTGCGCCATTGAAATAAATTAGAGCTAGTCATAAAGTAACAAGTGCCCAGAGGATGCTTACATTTACATGATTTTTAACAAAAAAAAAATTTATATCCATGTGAATATTTAACAATTTTCTAATTAAAAACTAAATCCATCCTTACTGTTTAGTACACATCACATTTCCATACTGTTTAGTATAAAAAAAAGTTTTGAAAAAAGACCTTGTTGTTTTTGGCAAAAAAGATTCTTAAAATTGGTTTAAACTTCACTTCTCTAAGGTTCACAGAAATGCTCTGATATCTGTGTTGGTAACAAACAATAAAAAACAAAACATCCGATATGAGAATGTCTTTTGCTTTTTGGAGTCGTTTAAAAATAAAAGTATGTTTAAAGTCTCACAGACTGTAACTAAGCTAGCTGTTTTTTTAAATATATATTGGTGCTCTAAAGCAAAGAGCGGCGTCGTCCGTACTATTAATAATACATGAACTGCCTCAGGAAGTGCTACCAGATAGATAGAATAACCAATTTCTGAAATGTCTAACTCAGGTACGTGTAGAATTTTATTTTTGATGACTGTCTCTCTCTGCCAAAGGATATTTTGTAAAAATGTTCTAAAGGAATATTCGTACTTGGAGAATTTTGTTGCAAATGTATTTCAATAAACTATTTAGTGTATAACTGTCTGTCTTTGAATTTTCGTATACGATGCTCGTTTTGAGCTTACCTTGTCGGATAAATATTTTATTTTCGTTATTGTTGAAGAGTGAGTATGGATCGTCATGTTTCTATCGTGTAGGGGGCCTCCGCTTGTTACGGTGTGGTGTGACCATTTTTAGGCAAGGATGTTGACACCCTTGCCCTCTCATGAGTGTCGCAAATAGCCCTCACGATGAAATAGATCTCCTATTACTGTTACCACCGCCCGCGATCTCGTGCGTCCCTCATCCTCCCGAACTCATTAATAATTCCTCTCAAATAATTGTATCTAATATTAACATTTTAAAAAAATTATATGCTTATCAAAGCAAAACCAATTAAAATTATTATAATTATAATATTAATAAAACAACTGAGTAAACACTCATATAATACTAATTAATGAAAATGTTACAAATAAAATAAACATAATTGGAAGATGTAGATAGATATAAATTTATTGTTAATCCAGGCATATTCAATTATTCAACCTTGCTATATCAATTTAATGATATTATGTTAATTAGAAATGATTAATTTATATAATTTTGTTATCTCAATATATTTATTTGGTCTAATTTTGATATTAATCAGAATTATTGCGTCATGGCGTGTCGGTCGCGGTTTGCGACTTCTGTGGTTCCAATCTCATGCTGCTCAATTGTGTGTACAACCCACATATTATTATTGTGATTGTCTAGAGGATAAATGTACTTTGTTCCATGTTAAATTAAAGTTTATGAAAGTTGCGATACAGTGCATGATCGCTAATCTGGGATTTGATTTAAATAGTTCAATATTATTTAACTAGCTACCCCCATGCAACTTCGTCGGTTTCAAAAAAAAAAAAAATATGCCTAAGCATAATCATCGTCATCATCATCTCAGCCAATTGACGTCCACTGCTGGAGATAGACCTCCTTCAAATATTGCCACCTTGTGCAGTCCTGCGCCTCCCTCATCCATCGGCTTCTTAAGCTTAATATTGAAGTATATATAGGTAGTTCATGTTTGCATAATATAGAAGTCTAAAGTGGAGAATAGCAACTAACGAAACAGAATGGAGAAACATTAGTAACTTAATTTTAGACATCTATAACTTTATAGTGATGTAGGAAACATAGACATCAATTCTGAAATGATCAGTATTCAGCAATTCAAGTTTTCCTTTCAGTTCCCCCTTTCCTTCAGTCACAGGAGGTTTGTATAACCATAGGCTTATTATAACTACTTCTATGCCTTTCCAAGGCAGAAAATATTCTTATACGCCTTCTAAAAATGTTCAGTTAAAACTAATTTCGTTCGTCTTTCCTTGTAAAGAAGCCAAACACGTACCTAAGCGTATAGATTTGAACGCGGATTTCAAATCAATTCCTTTTCGATTTCCAGTTACGGACGCGTTACGAATAATGCCTTCATGTGCGATAGTTGTGAAATTTTGATATTATTACTAAAATAAAAATGCTTATAAAATAAATTTAGTTACTCTTTGTTAAAGCAAAGGGTGACTAAATTGATTTGAATTGATTTGTCAAGACTTAATTTACGTTCGTCGGCTTCAGTTCCGATTGCTACGCATCTCCCCTTTCTGAAGTAAATATTGTAGATCAATTAAAGTTTTTGACTGTGTAAAATGCATGAATTTCATGTTATTTTAAAAGAATGAAACAAATATATCTTACCTTAACTCTCTTTAGAGAAACCACATTCTTAATCTTCTAATAAACTTTTGTCTACAATTGTTTGTATTTTTTTCTATATGTATCGTTTTCATAAAGCCGACTTAAAATATATTAATTTTAATATAAACGACATTATTAAGATTAGGTATACAATATAAGATAAGCAACTTACGTTATCAAATAAGGCTTAACTAAAATTACATAGGAGTAATTAGTGCATGATTGCGGCGTTAGATGCTCCACAAAATTTGAACAATCCAGTCGGTACAAAACCGCAGAGAACGCCCGATATGCCTGTCAACCGACGTTAGATATTCAGGCGTCGGTCGGTACTCTCTCTATTCAGAAATGCAGGCATTTAGCCAACGAAGATTTAATTCTCGACTAACGTACCAGAATATTAGATAACCGTTTCAATTTTGTTATTTACTTAATTATTTTGTTTTGTGTGTCGTGGTTTATGTGTTTTATTTTTTTGGTAGGTGCTCGTAGTACGCTACCCTGCTGCCTAACCAATAATGAGTTTTATGGATCGCTGGAAAAAGGTCTCCTTCAAGTGTTTTCACTTTGCCCTGTTCAAGATCGTAGGTCTAAAATTGCAAGAGGGCTGCCCACTCACTCTGCACTGCCGATATTTTTTTATCTCTACACAGCGCCATCTGTTCCCAAAGTAAACTAGGATTAACTTGCTTGTGTTATGGGTAACAGAACAACGGATATTCATATTTTTATACTTTTTTTTGTAAATACATACATAGAAACACCCAGAGCAAATAGTCATGTTCATGCACACAAAGATTTGCATTGAGCGAGAATCCAACCGAGACCCCTGCGTAGCAGCCATCGACTACGCCATAGAGATCGTCAATATTAAGTAGATTCAAACAAGCCATGATAATCAGTAATTAAATAAAATTAGCAATCAGGAATGTATAATAATCCGAAAAGAAGAAAGACAATGGAAAAATATATATACTCGAGGCGGGAATCGAACCCGCGTCTCTGGACTATAGTACGCGTCCAGCGCCATAACCTCTAGGCCACCCGAGTACCCGCCTCAACTACCAAATTTAACCATTGCTTTATACGGCGCCGGGCAGCAACTCTAGTTATACCTAAGCTTAGGTAAAAAAAAATATATGTATAATAATATCGTTCTAATTTAACAACTCGTGCATGGAAGTAGATGACGTCAGAGACGCTACTGACGTAGTTGCCATTCATAAATATTGTTGCAGTGACGCAAAACCTTTCATATCAATAGCTTATGATAAAATTTCATGAATACTCGATTAAACGCAAACTCATAAGTCTGAAATAGAAACAATGAAAAAAAGCGTGCTTAATTAATTTGAAAATTAAACAAAATAGATGCTCTATGCTATGATAATAATGAAGAAAGAAATTCAACAATTTGTTACAATTCTTCAAATGAATAAAATACGAGAATATGCTGTTACTTTATACTTATATTCCAGTCAAACTTTATACGAACATATTATTGTAAATTTTGTTTCTAACATTAAGTTAAATTTTAAAACAGAAATGTACTTATCTCTCGTCTACATTGTAAAGGAAGACCGTTTTCAATAAATTCTTGATACTTTGAAAATTTCTAATGACACAGAGAACAAGTATCAAGAACCTGAACGTTTGTTACAAAAGGAAAGTTTTAAATATAACAATGTGAAGGAAGTTTAATCCAAATTACTTTGATATTACATTTATTTTGTTCATTAGATCTCGTTTTGACCAAAGGGACGGATTTAAGTCAATTTGTGAAAGGTAAAGTTTGTCAACTGATTCGTGGATTCAGTTATGAATTTACTTTTTAAACTAATAAATGGGGATTTGTTCAATTTAAATTATTTAATAGAATATTATAATGATGAACATTATTTTGTTTATTTATTTGATACAGAAACATGTAAAAAAAAAACGTTTTACTAAGTAAACTATTACACCTTAAAAAATTATGACGATATCTTTTATGACTCTACTTCGTTTAGTGATGGAGTAAGAATACAATATGTCACCATCCCATCTCATCTTATGGGTGTCGTAAAAACCGACTAAGGGACTATCCTATTATCTTTACGAAATCAAAAAAAGGAAAACTTGAAATTAAAACCTATACCAATCTTTCTGGCCATTATTAGTAGGCCAAGTATCCCTCCAACATGGGAGGAAGCTCGTCCCTGCAGTGGGACATTAATGGGCTGTTATGATTGATCTTTTATGACAACCACTGGATGAGATAGGAAGCACCATATTTTCAAACAAAATGAACAAATAATGATTCTTCTCCAGAAATATCTTTATTAGATCGTAATGCAAACAGTATAACATATTATATCGTAGTTTACTTTTTATAGTTGACTGACTCTCGTGAAAACATTGGTAGATACGTATTTTTCCGACGATACGAAGTAAGCAATATCTAGGTTTAATTAACGTTCGGCAAACATTTGTGCAACTCTTCAGCACGTCACACGTTCGGGTTAGATAATGGTTCTCAAACTTTTGTTTAAGCAAGTTCTTGTGCATGGTCGTTACATTTATAATGAACAGTTTTTGGAATCTATTTTGATTGTAGCAAAAACATGTCTAGCCGTGTTTGTTACGTATTCTGCTAAAAGGATAATTATAACATTGTTATTTACCTATAGTCGTATGCGTTAATATTGTCCTTACTTGGTAAATTTGTCATATAAACAATAAAATTTTAAAGAACAACGAAATATTAACTATTATATTCAACAAAGCCTAAACATGATTAGGTTCTAAAACTTATTTATTTTATCATATCAGCCCATTAATGTCTCACTGCAGGGACGGGCCTCCTCCCATGACGGAGGGATAGTTGGCCTACTAATACCACACTGGCCAGACGAATTGGTATAGGGTTTAATTTCAAGTTTTACTTATTTTTATTTCGTAAAGATAAGATTCACGGATAGTCCTTCAGTCGGTTTTTACCACACGGAGAGCACAATAATCGTTACTAGGACAATAACACTGAACGGTCACCCATTATAAGAATGTAATGTTTTTGTACGTAACCAAACTTTTTACTTTTTGAAAAATAAACTGGACATTGGGCAGATAGTACTCGTACTTGCCCATCATCAAACTTATGAAAGTAAGATCTTATGTATTAACCGCTATCAATAAAGAACCTTTACTTGGAAAAGAATAAAGGATTTTCATATTTCTATGAAAAGCGGCCCTAACATGAAATCTTGATATATTTTTCTTATGATTTAAGAGATAAAATATTCGTTGCTATAGTTACAATCTAAGTATATAAGTGTAAGCAAGACCTAGAGCGCGAAAGCAATTATGATTTGTAAGAATAGGTATGAACAGTTACGAAAACTTAATCGACGTCATAGACGGCCTCTGTGGCATAGTGGTTATACAACATGAATCTCGCCGTCCTGGCCCTATATGGGAGATAAATAAATAATTAAATAAATATACCTCACACTTTCACACAACACCATCTAGTTCCAAACTAAGCAGAGTTTGTACTATGGGTACTAGACAACGGATAAACATACTTAAATACTTTAGTTAAAGGAATACCTTAATAGACCGTAATTTAATCTTTTCAGCACACTGTTACACTTGTCTTTCTAGGCCAAAGACAGTGCAAGGCGTCTAAAAGATTTTCCCAAATAAAAAAAAAACACTATTCAACCATTACACAACTGATTTCACATTAGCGTAGAACGTATTTCCTAACGAGTACAAATGTTATTTAAGTCCTAGTAACAAACACGTGTAAAAACGTAAATATCAAATATATTTTTTCCATAAAACGAGAAGTATTCTCAAAGACTTCCCTATCAACACGAAAAAGATTAAGTTTATTCAATAAAGTATCACAGTACAAACATTTATTTTTGGTTTCGTTTGAACGTCTGTTAAATCTATGAAAGGTTGAATAACATCAAAGTTATCGTTTGATATGTTAACATAAATAATTCTTTACCTCGGCTAGGCTTGTGTTTGACCCTGTCTGAGTGGAACGTGTAAACCAATGTTATTACTTGTTTTGATGTCTTTCATTATTGGTTTGTAGATTATTATTTTGCTTTTTAATTCAATTTTATTTGATTGTATATCTTCTTTGTTTGGAGGAGGCCTATGTCCAGCAGTGGGCGTCTATAGGCTGATATGATGAAGATGATGATGATATCTTCTATATCTATACTAATATTATAAAGAGGTAAAGTTTGTGTGAGTGTGTTTGTGACGTTGTAGGGAGAACGTCTGGATATACCGAACCGATTCTAAAAAAATCATAGGCTATATAGTATCACGCTATGACTAATAGGAGTGGAGCAGTAATTAAATATGTTTAAAAATGGACGCTTTTTTTTCGCCGCCCAACGAAGTCAGCTAGTAAGAAATAATTTGAATTGCTTATGTCAATTAAGCAATTGGTTTTTAATAAAATTGTTTAGTACTAAATATTGTATAACCATTTTATTCACTGCTATTAACATAGTAAACCGACGACTGTTTTTTTACAATCTGATGGCGACATCGTGTTGGAATACGCAGACTGAGGAAGACTCCAGTAAGATCAGAGAAAAGCATATAAATGAAGAGGCAAACGGCTGCCTTACTGGTTGCTCATAATAAGAAAGACAAAAAGAAGAGAGAGAAACTTTGAGAACCACTGTCCCAAATGAAACCTCCGGCAGTCTTCCTGTCACATTATTGTGGACACAGTCGTCGGCTACTAGTTGGATTTCGTACGCCGTATACGTGCCGCCGCCATTGTTGATTTCACTCGAACCATTTTAATTCTCACTGCCTTTGTTCAAAAAGGTTTCATGTTATATTCAGTCATTATTTACTGTTTCGTAAAATATTCGAAGAGTTAATAGATCAATAGTAAGTTTTGATAACTAAGAGAAAATAAAGAATGGTGCAGGGTATTTGGTTTAAGATATCTAACCTTAAATTAAATTAAATTGTTTATTTTTTACTAAAATTTTAAATATATTGTTGGCCCTAGGCCTGTAACTATCGTTACATACTCGTAAGCCAATGGGTATCCACATCTGTTGAATGTAGGTCTCTTGCCATAACGAACGTCATTTAACATTTTATACCAGTAAGTATAGATTCTTTCTCCGTGTGGTGACGGAGTAAGAATACAGTGTGTCACCACCCCATCTCATCCTATGGGTTTCGTAAAAACCGACTAAGGGACTATCCGTGAATATTATCTTTACGTAATAAAAAGAAGGAAAACTTGAAATTAAACCCTATACCAATCTGTTTGGCCAACGTGGTAATAGTATCCCTCCGTCACTGGAGGACGCCCGTCCCTGCAGTGGGACATTGGTGGGCTGTTATGATGATAGATTCTTTCCACGCTGTAAACCTAAACTTAAGATTATTCGCATAATTGTTACAAACAAGTAGATTCAACTGTTTTAACAGAATTTTATTCAATTTTCTAATAGGTATAAACAAATAATTTGCAGAGCCAATATCAGTATAACAAATACAACGGACACTGCACAAAGAGACAGAGCCTGGTCTATGAAGAGACTTTTGATCGAATAATTCATAAAAAATATCAATTAATTGTAGTCCTTAATTTTTATAAATTGGTCGTTCCTTGTAAAAGTAATTTAATATATTATAAGGTTATTTTGTATTTTTTTTTAAACATTTTGTATAGGCGTAGTAATTTCTTAATAGGTACTACTTATGTACAATAAACATTTTAATTTATTTAACCACTTTTTTGACAAAGTGATATTTTCTAAGTGCTATAAATAGTAGTGCTAATAAGTTTTCAAAACAGTTGGTCTGTAAACTTTAAACAATAAAGTCGTCTGGGTGATTAGGCAAATCTAGGCATTGTCTGGGACCCCAAACAATACCTTTTGATTAGGGGATTACAATCCGCTTTCTAAAGCTTTTCCTTCTATGGTCTCAGAGCTTTTGTTTTGTCAAAATATGTTGCCTATTTGGGGAAAATACATTGCCTTTATTATGCTTGTTAAAGATTTAGATGTTAGAAGAAGATTTGTGAGGGTAAAATGACTGCTTATATGTAACTTAATAATGTGCATGTGCTCTGAGGGCCACTTTCTCAAAATCCTTTGGAAAAATGCTTAAGATTTAGTGAACATCCCAAAAAAATTGTGAACGTTGGAATCAGATTTTGTGTAAATCAAATACGCGAGTTAGATGCTTTAAAGTTGAACCCTCAGTCCACACATAGAGGATTGAATGTCCGCTTGTACCGGATAAACTAAGGGCACAAAAGAAAAAGTCTTTACGCCAAAGTTTAACCTAATCCTAAACAAAAATTAATAACTTATATTTAATTTCGCAATAGAGATAAAAACTTCCGTTTAACAAACTCAGAATCTAGTGACAGAAACATGAAGTAATAATTGGGAATTTCTAATTGTAATATAGATGGATAATAATATCTGCAATATAACCACCTTTCAAGATCAAGTGACTATCCGTCAAGATCAGGTTTCTAGGTAACATTATATTGATTTAGATTTGGTGTATTATGTTGTTGATGACAATGTTCACGATTATTACACAAATGTACATCTGTCAGGTTTCAAGTAGTAATAGAATACTCTAAACTATTGATGCATCGATTGACGATCTGAAATTGTAGAATAGTACTGGTCTACAATTTCAGATCGGTCAATAGCATATTGTTTCCTTTGTTTATGTTAATCATGATGTTATTTTATTGTTTTGAAGTAATTTTAATTGTAATCCTAACTTAAGCATCCAACTATAAAAACAATATTCACGCTATATACTCTAGTGGTACAGGAAAACATGAGCTGCTGTTATTACATTAGGTTAACGATAATAATCATAACAGACCATTAATGTCCCGCTGCAGGGATGGGCCTCCTCCCATGACGGGGGGATACTTGGCCTTCTAATACCACGCTGGCCAGACGGATTGGTATAGGATTTAATTTCAAGTTTTCCTTCTTTTTATTTCGTAAAGATAATATTCACGGATAGTCCCTTAGTCGGTTTTTACGACACCCATGGGATGCGATGGGGTGGTGTCATATTGTATTCTAACTCCGTCACCACACGGAGAGTGGTAACGATAATAATATCTCATTAAAATAAGTAAACGTTTTTTATTAAAATATTATGTGACGCAAAACCAAAAGCCGACTGGTGAAGAAAGGTGCTTACTATATAAGGCTATTAGGCACTGCTTACCTCATGAGGATGGCTAGGGATCAATGGATATGGGTGGTACGGGATCTAGAGTCGTGAAACATTCGGAGACCAAACTGCTGCTGGAGGGTAATCTCCAGCAGTGGACGACTATTGGCTGGTATGATGATGATAATCATGATTACACTCAACTTTGTAATAATTGAAAGACATTATGTTCTAAAGACGTTTAGTCTAATGTTCATAATAAAATCATGTAAGTGTATCAAAATATATAAGATCTTTTGTTAACCAATTTGTAAAATTTATATTAAATAAAGAAATTTTAAAAACAAAAACAATCATGATTACATCCTATATGCTGCTCGGCATGTCTCAAGTGTTGTGACAAGTATTACTTCTTGGCTGATTAATTTTTTTGACCCCTGGCTTATAACAATGGTCTTCTACTAGTGACTTCTATTCTTAATTTCTCCGTAAAATTAATTAACGTATTCCAAGATTCTTATGACTTCAGACTTCTCAGAACCCTTGCAATGAAAACTAGACCAAAAGCATTTTCAAGTAGTCTTCAAGTAAAAACACAAGTTAAATAAACAAAGTTACAAACAGAACGGAAAATGTAATTAATATAACAGACTTTGGGGTGTTCATTAATTCAGTTTTTGCATCATATTTTATCTTAGCAACGTTCTTGTTTGACGTAGAGAAGGTTCTCAGAGTTTTAGTATAAAAAGCACATTATGACAATCTATTCATCTTGTGGTATTAAGGAAATGTGCTTTTGTGTTTCGATTTCTATATGCTGCGGCGAGAGTACTTTTAATGAAATGACACAACGAGAATGGTGACTTTGCAGATTTTTACATGGTGTCACCATTTCTTTTAAGAGCCACTTACAGTCTGTGGTAATTGCTGATTATCATCATCATCATAACAGCCCATTAATATCCCACTGCAGGGAGGGGCCTCCTCCAGTAATGGAGGGGTACTTGGCCTACTAATACCACGCTGGCCAGTCGGATTGGTATAGGGTTTAATTTTAAGTTTTCCTTCTTTTTATTTCGAAAAGATAATATTCATTGATAGTCCCTTAGTCGGTTTTTACGACACCCATGGGATGAGATTGGGTGGTGACACTGTATTCTTACTCCGTCACCACACGGAGAAACTCCGTCACCACTTCTTTTAAGAGGCACTTAAAGCCTGTTGTAATTGCTGATTATGATAACGCTGGTTAAGCAACGTGGGTGAGGTTATTTCATAGATGGTTGATGACTTAGTGGTATTTCTTCTGAGCGTCAACGAGCATCTAAGGGACGTCGTGGTCGCACAGGTGTTAAGTCACGTCGGAGACCTATGATAATAATAGGCTACTTAAACAAGTCTCGACATTTTATTAAATACAACTTCCACACTAGGGATCTAGTTTTGTGTCGTGAGCAATTTTACTAATAGATATTTAGAGTGACCCCACATTAAGCGCAGGCGTCCATTGAGCGTCCACGCGGCACTCACGCAACGTAGACGCAGCGCTCACGTGGCGTTCGCGTCACGTTCTTACCCGCTATCCACGCTGCCTGTTTTTGTTTTAGTCAGTCGTAGCATGGTTTAAAAAATAACTTGACTGGAAGGGGTAAATCGTTACGTGATCGCCGCGTACATGCGATTCCAACGTTGTTAGAGCGCGGCGTAGACGATGGGTCAACGCGGCGTGAACGTCGCTCATACGCCCAAAGAACGCCGACGACAAATGTAGGGGGAGGCCTTACGGACACAGGGTAGACATTCAGGCTCAAGGCTAGTCCATCGCACTAATAATTATCCAGACTAAGGGACTATCCGTAAATATTATCTTAACAAAATAAAAAGAAGGAAAAACTTGAAATTAAATCCTATACCAATCCGTCTAGCCAGCGTGGTATTAGTAGGCCAAGTATCTCTCCGTCATGGTAGGAAGCCCGTCCCTGCAGTGGGACATTTTTGGTCTGTTATGATGATGATGTATGGGATTGGCCTTGCAATTTAATTTGCCACCAAGTTAGCCTTATACATATTTAATTGAGATTCCTGCAACTACTACAAATACGACTAAGATAAAAATAATTCTAGAACTAAACAATCATAATCCTTTTTAAATACAAAACAAATAATTTATTAATTTAGGCATAAAACAAACACACACAAAGTACTAATATCCCTTTAATCCATACTCTCCGTACTTAATTTCAATTAACCTTTCAATTCTTTCTTCAAAACCAATTAATTGGAGTCTGGAAAGTAATGGGATATCGTACGCTCGTATCGACCTCCAAGCGAGTAATCAAGTGTAAAATTAAGGTTCTTCAGTTTTTGACAGTTAGCTATTAACACGGGAAATTAATAACACCCAAAGCTTTATTGATTTCGGTTAGGTTAAGAGATTTATCTAAGTGCTGAATTTGTGCAACTTTTTTATTCGAGTGGAATAAGATTTTGGTCTACGCGCACTACGCTGAAAATGTATAGAGGAGGCCCTATGTCTAGCAGTAGACGTCTATAGGCTGATTATGATGATGGTTTTAAATTTTTAATTTAAATTATAAATGGGAAAATGTGTCTGTCTGTTTGTCTTTCTTTCACGGAGCGACGAATTGGCGTTTATTTTTAAGTGGAGATAGTTGAAGAGATGGAGAGTAATATCAGCCATTTTTGTTTCTCCTGTGTACAGGAAAGGGGAACAGTGTTAACGCGAGCGAAGCCGCGGGCAAAAGCTAGTATTTAATAAATGTTTTCATTGGCTTTCATACAAAACCGTCTATTACTTAATTAAATAGAGCTTGAACTGTAGGTAAGAAATAAAGATACTTATATATTTTTGTAAAAATGCACATGTTTATGGATGTAAGCATTCATGTCAAATGTATGAACATTTACCCCATCACGATTTCGATTCTTAAGTTTAATTTCCACTTAATTGTTGAGAATATGGACGCCTACGAATAACATCATAGCAATGTGTCAATAACTTAATTTTATATACTATATGTATAGGCGCTCTCTCGTCCGGTGTCCGTGTGCGTCGCATGTCATGATACTTTTATTCCAATTAAATAAATTAGTTAATTACAATTAAATTGCCTTTAAATCATTCCATCAGGTTATGGGCCCAGCACGCTTCCATATGCTCATGCATACACTGCTAATTTGCATTAAGTTGCTGCTAATTTGCATTAAGTGGAAATTAAACTTAAGAATCGAAATCGTGATGGGGTACATCAGTGATAGAAGAAGACTTGTCATACTTATGCTATGCTGACAAAACGATTATTGTCTGTAAGTCAATTTTTTTTAGAAGGAACCTTTAAATAAGTGTAATCAGTACTAATAGGCACATTTTTTAGTTTATCACTAAAGTATATTAACATTATAAAGTCCTAAACAATTTTTTCTGTAACCTGTAGTTCTTCATTAAAGCGATAAAATAGGTCCCAAAAGGCCATTCTATCATGCATAGGTCTCTTTTGCAGTGCTATTTTTTTGTTAATATTTAAGTAATTGTAACTCCCAATCGCAACAGGTTCCCATCTCACGGGTAAAATTTCGAAAAATTCTGGAGTTGGATCTCTGTAACAAACATAAATAATTATCAGTTACATACAAATTTAACTTCTAGTTTTAGAAACCTACGAACACCTAATATAGGCGGGCCGGACTCGTGGTCACACCAGGTTGTCACACCAGTGTGACTATCAGGAATTTTTTTCTTGTTAGTCACACCGCTACTTATACAACACCTTGTATTGTCACTTGTCATTATCAACTAGTGCTGTTTTATCGATATGTTTATTAAAATTCGTTAACATAATATCTAGTAAAAAATATATTTAAATTAAAGTATTATACTAAGTAACTAAATATATTAAATTAAAGTACAAAATTATTTCAACATTTCAAGGAAATGGCCTACTGATATTTCATGGTTTAATAATTTTAATTAACACCCTAAAACAAAATCATCTTTAACAATATATCATTTTGCTGTGGAGCACGGAGCCTCTCCACGACCTAAAGAAGAGAAAAATTAAAAATTACGTCCACGAAATTGGTGTGTTCTTCATAAACTTCATAGGTTGCCAGTGATAGAAGATATGAATAAACAGAAGAACTAACACTAGGCTAAACAATCTATTTTTGCATAAAATGTCATCATGAAATATCGATAAATAAGAGGCGTTAATCATCCGCACTAATTCATATTTAATACAAGGTGTTGTATTATTGGTGGTGTGACTAACAAGAAAAAAATTCCTGATAGTCACACTGGTGTGACAACCTGGTGTGACCACGAGTCCGGCCCCAATATAGGTAGGTATACATTTGGTATTTGAGATACATGTCTTTTTTTGATAGACATCTTCGAAAGAAATACTTACCATCATATCATAACAGCCCACTAATGTCCAACTTCAGGGACGGGCCTCCTCCCGTGACGAAGGGATACTTGGCCTACTAATACCACGCTGGCCAAACGGATTGGTACAGGGTTTAATTTAAAAAAAAAATACTACTAAATAAAAATTATACGAAGCTAACTTACCCAAATTTAGCAAAATTTGCCCACATAGTTGTCATCCTTTTCATAATTAGTTCATCATCACCCGTAAGATTTGTCTTACTATGACTTTTAAACAGATAGTCAGTTTCATCATCGTGTGTCGTACTACAGAAACTATTTTGAGGAAATGTGTGCTCAGCATTTCTGCCACCAACATACGAAAACATATATAAATATATATTTCCAGCTCCATGATTTAAATAATTGTGCATAGTTCTGTGTATTGGATGTATATAAGTAAAGTCTGTTATAAATGTTGTAAATTCCAATTTTTTTGTTTGACGAATTGAATCATGACTAAAGTAGAAATTGTATACAAGATCTGTTAGTTCAAACAACTTCTCATATGGAACATCAAAATGTTTGTCCAATAAATCGTAAACCTTTTGAACTAAATATTCATTATCGTGATCTATTTTATGTTCAGAACATTTGTTTTTGTTAAAACCTATCAAAACAGGTATTGTACGATGATTATTGTATTTTAAATTGATCCATGATTTTGGTATGATAGGGTTATAATCCCTAAAAGTAATTTCTACGCAGGGCTGAAACGTTATGTTTAATCTATTGGTAATAGTTAATAATATTTCTGGACTTAATTTTGACAGATAAAGTAGTGCTTCGTGTGTGTTATTGGCACTGAAGCCTAATATTGCTGATATTTTCAACGCTGTTGATCTATCATAGTCTTGGGCCACCGCTAATGATTGAGCTAATCCATTCTGAAGTATAACTTTACTAAACAGTTTCTTTCTATTCGATAATAAATGTAAATCAATAGACTGCGCACCTGCTCCATCTCCAAATAAAGTTATATCGTTTGGATCTCCTCCAAATGATTGTATATGATCGCTTACCCACTTCATTGCAAGATATTGATCTTTAAGACCTTGGTTACCAGTAACATCAGGAATATCTAAGCAGAAGAAACCATAAGGTCCAATGCGATAATTGAATGTAACTACTATAACATCATGTTTTACCAAGTGCACAGGGTCGTATAATTTTCTTTTGGAATGTCCGTACAGATACATTTGTCCATAGAACCAGATCATTACAGGAACGCTTTTGAACACCAAGTTTAATGTAAATATTGATGTGGGAACGTAGATATTAAGACGCAAGCAATGTGGAGTTCCTATAATGTTGCCACTGATGTTTTGTTGCGGACATATCACTGAATCGTTGTTCGCTTCAAATATTTGTTGAAACTTTGGATATGGACGTGCTTCCTGAAAATGTACATAAAAAACCATAATATTTTAATAATTGTATTACTTATTCGGTAAAATAATTTAGCTTGTGATTAATCAATGAGTAACTATAGCTTGTTCTTGAGTTGTGTTCTAGAAAAATGCATTCTTGTTGTTGGATTTTAAACACTCACAGCTAATTAATGCTACATATATTTTTACATACAAATTTTAAATTAATCGCACAGTAAAGGATTACCCTAACATAACTAATCACTAAAAACAATGTTAACTGTACTTACAGCGAATACATTTTCGTCAAGTATACCGTACGGTATTCCCAAATACATGTAATAATCACCGTCGGGTGCTTTTGTACAGCTCTTATTGGTCCAGTGTTTGTTTCAATCAGAGATTCTTCATCAATTGTTATACATTCTGTATTTTTTAATAAAAATGAAATAAGTAAAATTGTGGCACTTCCCATTACGAACGATTCTATAGTCAACACTGATGATTACAGTTTAAAAAATATCTGCCATTGTTTTTCGGAATTAAGTGATTGTCAAACTTTTAATTAGTTGAAAAGCCCGTACTTTCTACAATATACAATTTTCTGTGTGATATAATAGGGGTATCCAGAGCTTGGTTCTTGGTGGTTGAAGTGATAAAAGCCCCTGCATTACAATGACTCTTATTTCAAGTGTTGTCTTTTTTTCTAAAAGTGTAATGTGCTTGGCTTGTAGTTGTATAGAGTCGTGGAAGATTGTCTCTGTAAAGTTGTTATGATTTTAATATAATGTACTGTAAATCTATAATACTCCTGATAAGGCACATTAGATAAAAAAATTATTATACTTCACTTTTTTATCCAAAGTTAATGAATAATAACTTTGAGAATCGTAGTCTCATTCATCGCAGTTGCGCAATTTGATTGTTCAAAGTGTCATTATTATAAGACATTACAATAATATCAATCTTTGTGTGGAAATTTATTTACTTTTCTTTCTGTGTTAGATAATGACACTGCATTGATCATGAAACTTTTTCTACAATTTCCTTAATCAATCAATCAATCCAATGAAATAAATATGTTTAATTCTATGTCAAGGTATTTCCATTCACACGTTAAGTATAAATATTTATAGCAGAGTCTTAATTCATTCAACTCAAAACCTACCAACATTTCCGATTCCATTAAATTAAGTTTATTAACTACTTCAACCTACACATTAAAAAAAATTTAAAATGATCGCGGTAACGTACTAATATAACAAAATCGGTGACTGTAAGTAAAAACAAGTAGTTTTTAATAATCTGATCTTTCTTAACTAGCAATCCGCCCTGATTTCGCACGGGTGCGCAATGCTTATACATTCCTCTTGAATCACACTATCTATTAAATAAATGTTTAAAAATCCTTTTAAAGATTTAAACATGTGATGGACAGACAGGAATAGCGACTTTATTTTATACTAGCTGCTGTGCCCGCGACTTCGTTCGCGTGCCGGATGTTACTTACTTCGCAATTCGATTTAATACTGAAAAATCGTTTTTTAAACCTTATAACAAACAGATATACCTACAAACGAATTGTAAAATTAACGAACGAAACAAAACCTTTTCAAAAACAGACCTTTACAAAGACAGATCTATGAAAACTGCGTCTAAACTCATACTGAAAGACATGAGCGAACGTCATTCTTTCAAGGAAAATCTTAACACCGCGATACTGTGATTAACTAATAAAGGTTATTTGTATTTGTATTTATTTACATTAATAAAAACAGGTGGAGACTGTTGCATACTTTTACGTTGACCAGTAACTACTATATTAGTTTAAACTAAATTAATACCAAAAGAATAATTGATACTTTAGATTAATAGCTTACTAATACAGTTTATATTTAATTAAATTGCGTTTCAATTACGAAAAACACAAAAATATAACAATAAAGTAAACTTATATGTAATTGATTTAATTTAATAAGACTTATAATTGATATTACACATACGATTCATGGTTAATTTTATTAACATTTAATAGGAATAACTTATTAATAGCACTTAATAATAAAATAGTTATATTTATTTATTTAATTTATTTATTTAATTATAGATTTATATATTAGATTTATTATTTAAAAACTCATTTATTTTATGATTACTACTGGTAACGCCATCTCGTGAACTAAAGAAACGAAATTTAAATTCATTCAACATTGAACCAAATCCATTTTTCATGAACCCTGATTTGTATTGGACTGTTCTAATAAAGAGATCTAGCGATATCTCGAGTATTTCTTATCCGATTCCGATTGTTTTATTATAGTATAGATATAGATAGATAGATTACCTACTTTAAACTTAATATCTAAAAACTACGTATCTATGTATTTTAATATCTAAAGCGCGCTTATTCCGAGAAGAGTCAATAAGGACCACGTCCATTCGCATTAAGAGTCAATGTGAATGAAATTATATAGATGCACCGGTTGGCCGTTTCGGACGTCAAACCAAAATCAACCGTACAGCCGTACTCATACTGGCACGGCGACATTCGGAAATTTTCTTTCATCTATATCTTGTGTGTTTATAAACCGATTTCTATAAAAAAAATTTATGAATAAGATATTAAAGTGTTCTTTTGAAATATGGGAGTTTGAAAAAGATATGTCTATGCAAATTACAATATATTTATGTATTTAATACACTTTGAAGAAAACCCTAACGATTAAACACGTTATTGTGGCTAATATATAAAAGATAGATATATACTATTCAGGACTTTTTTGTACATCTTTTGAAGACCATTATTTTTGTAATACATATTTTTGGCGTATGATCAACGTATGCGATGATAAGAGCTCGAACGCGCGTTTTTTCAACCGACTTGCTTCAAATTTTTTGTCACTGCTCAGCTCCTATGTGTCTTAGCGTTATGTTATACAGCCTATAACCTGCCCAGGAGTATGGACTACAATCGTATTAAGTTTGGTTAAAATGCCTTCAGTAGTTTTTGACCCATGCGTGCACATACAGACAGACAGACAGACAAAAAAATTATTGATTGCATTTTTGCCATTAGTATCGATCACCATTCATCCTCCAATATTAATTTTTAACATATATTCAATGTACAGAATTGATCTCTCTACAGTTTTATTATAAGTATAGATAGATAGATAGATTACCTGCTTTAAACTTAATACCTAAAAACTACGTATCTATGTATTTTAGTATCTAAAGCGCGCTTATTCCGAGAAGAGTCAATAAGAACCACGTCCGTTCGCATTTAAGAGTCAATGTGAATGAAATTATATAGATGCACCGGTTGGCCGTTTCGGACGTTAAACAAAAATCAACCGTACAGCCGTACTCATACTGGCGCGGCGACATTTGGAAATTTTCTTTCATCTATATCTTGTGTGTTTATAAACCGATTTCTAAATTTTTTTTTTATGAATAGGATATTAAAGTGTACTTTTGAAATATGGGAGTTTGAAAAAGATATGTCTATGCAAATTACAATATATTTATGTATTTAATACACTTTGAAGAAAACCCTAACGATTAAACACGTTATTGTGGCTAATATATAAAAGATAGATATATACTATTCAGGATTTTTTTGTACATCTTTTGAAGACCATTATTTTTGTAATACATATTTTTGGCGTATGATCAACGTATGCGATGATAGGAGCTCGAACGCGCGTTTTTTCAACCGACTTGCTTCAAATTTTTCGTCATTGCTCAGCTCCTATGTGTCTTAGCGTTATGTTATACAGCCTATAACCTGCCCAGGAGTATGGACTACAATCGTACCTAGTTTGGTTAAAATGTCTTCAGTAGTTATTGACCCATGCGTGCACATACAGACAGACAGACAGACAGACAAAAAATTTATTGATTGCATTTTTGGCATTAGTATCGATCACCATTCATCCTCCAATATTAATTTTTAACATATATTCAATGTACAGAATTGATCTCTCTACAGTTTTATTATAAGTATAGATATAGATTACGAGTTTGTAGTGATTCTTGTTTCATTAATTTTTGCAGAGTTCCGATCTCTTTCATCTCATTACGAAGAGTTGGTTGATCGGGTTTATTTGTATAGTGACAAATTAAACTGTCCAATGATATGGCCAAACTGATTGACAAGTACATGGATTAATTACGAGCTGCTCATTTCCTTTATTGGAAACCGGGAAAATACTCTTTGTGTTACAACTTATTTTAAAATGTAAGTGTTTATTTTCTTTTTAATTTGTTTTGGCTAACTATGTATTTTAGTGACCCATTCTGTGGATAATAGATACATAGAAGATAGTTCTTTGTGATCTTTAAGATTAGAGTTCGTGATTTATAAAACATCTGATCTGTCTAATATTTTTGTACTTACTTACAGAATTCTTTATAATACAATTAAATGTGTGAGGATTATATATTTTATTTATTTATTTATTTATTATTTTGTTGTCTGATGTTAATATTTTACCTAGACCTGGAGAATAATAATCACTGTTTTGTAAAATATTAATAAGACTTGTTGCAGCAATAAGCTGAGGTATTGTCAGATGTAGCCAAAAAAGTTCAAGTAAGTAGCTATGGTATTTTTTTTTATAAAGACAACTTCTGCACTATGAATGAAGCCTTGTTTTACTTGCATAAACTAACAGACAAAAAAAATATCAAAGCTCATAAAAATGTAATTAATAATTTGACATTATATTATAAACGTACTATAATAAAACGAAAGAAAGGGAAACAATAATTAGATTCTCAGACTATTAATAAGTAGTGTTCATCCGTAAGATTTAATTTTTTTGCTGTTATAAATGTCAAATAAGTCCCAAAACGCCATTCTTTCGTGAAGAGGACTTCTGTCAATAGTTAGATTTACGTCGATGTTTAGATAATACACAATGTCTGGTGTCATTGGTTCCCAAGTTGTTTGGATATTCTCCGTGACAGGTGTAGGATCTCTGAAATTAATAATAAAAATTGTTTTACTTCTAAAGCTTCTTCAGTTTAATTGGTTCCTTTGCCCTAAAAAGGTTTATCATCATAACAGCTCATTAATGTCCCACTGTAGGGACGGGTCTCCTCCCGAGACGAAGGGATACTTGGCCTACTAATACCACGCTGAAAAAGATTTATGGCATATTTTTAATTTTTCTTTGAAACAGACAGGGAGCTAGATATCATGTTCTGTGTTTCGGGGACTTTGCGAATTACATCATACATCAATTTAACGGACGGTTATAAATTTGTGAATCACACAATGAATTGTCTTTGTGGGGTTTGAACCTGTGACCTCGTTTACGTCAGTCGTATTTGCCATCGAGGCAGTCAATGTCGTTCGAAGTCGTTAAGGCGACTAACATTGTCACTATTGTTACTTACCCGTATTTAGCGAAGTTGGTCCACATGGACACCATGTCACTTCTTATAATTTGATCAGCTTTAGATACTTTGAGCTCATTATTTTTGTTAAAAATATAGTCAAGCTCATCAAAATGAGCAGCGCAACAGACGTTATTTTGATCCATTGCATTGATCAATTCACTATTACTATCAACATATGAAAACATGTAAAGAAAAACGTGAGCAGCTTTATTTTCCACAAACATTTGAGCACTCTTAAGAATTGGACGAATATAAACAAAGTCTGACATAAAATTTATTACTCCCCATTTATATTTTTCATATTCATCTTCTTCTCCACAATAGTAACGAGATACTACTGTCTCAATTTCAGATAATTCTTCATTAGTAAAATCAAAAACTTTTTTAAAATTTTCTTCTATTATTGTTATGTTGGTCAACAACTTCCTGCTATTTGATACACGCAAAAGTGAGGCTAATTCATGTTTATTGAACCCTATAATGACATCCAGATTTTCTACTTTTTTAGGTTCCTCATCTATCCAACTCTTCAGAAGGAAAGGTTTAACATTATCAAACGCCATTTCAACGCAGGGTTTAAAATCTAAACTCAATTCGTTCGCAGCAGATACAACCGCTCTTGGATTTTTGTTTGAAAGATACGTTAAGGCTGCATCAATGTCATTGCCTGTATAACCAGCGTGTTTTGCCAACTTTAGTACAGAAAACCTATCTGGTTTATGCAATACTGTTAATGATTGAGAACTCCCACTTTGTATTATAACCTTATGATATATGACATCATTCTCTGACCTTAAATGTAAGTCAATTGAATGTCCACCTGCACCTTGACCAAACAAAGTAATTACATCCGAATCTCCTCCAAAATGTTTAATATGTTGTTTGACCCACATAAACGCAAGATACTGGTCTCTAAGGCCTTGATTACCAGGGACATCTCCTACTTCAAGACACATGAAGCCATAAGGTCCAAGGCGGTAGTTAAAAGTCACCACAATTACTTCTTTTCGTAATAAATAAAGAGGGTCATAGATATTTCTTCCAGCATGTCCGGTTCGAAAATCACCTCCATGAATCCATATCATTACAGGTATCAATGTAGGCGCGATATTATTTGCATCGTGTACTGGTAAAGGAACGTATACATTCAGCCGTAAACAATTTAATGAGCCCATAGTCTTCAAGTTTTGTTCATTTATTTGCGGACACACGATAGAGTCAGAGAGAGCTCTAAATGTTTTATTAAATGTTGGATGAGGAACTGCTGGCTGAAAACAAATTATAAACTTAAATTTTAGAATCAGAGTAAGTAACAGACAAACCTTCGTGATGTTACAAGATCAATTTTACTGCTCTAAAGTAACAAGATAATTCTATATTAAATTTATGATATTGAGATTAGAAAAATAGACAAATAAATTGTTAAATTACTGATTTTTCGAAAAATAATCGTTATTTAAGTAAAGGGTGAAGTATCTCATCATCATAACAGGCCATAAGATTTAGTCGTAAACAAAGAAAAACTTATTCTACTAGTACCAATTTGACCTGATAGATTGGTAAAGGGTTATAATATCTATAATTCTATATACTTATAATAAAACTGTAGAGAGATCAATTCTGTACATTGAATATATGTTAAAAATTAATATTGGAGGATGAATGGTGATCGATACTAATGCCAAAAATGCAATCAAGAAATTTTTTGTCTGTCTGTCTGTCTGTCTGTCTGTCTGTCTGTCTGTCTGTCTGTCTGTCCGTCTGTCTGTATGTGCACGCATGGGTCAAAAACTACTGAAGGCATTTTAACCAAACTTAATACGATTGTAGTCCATACTCCTGGGCAGGTTATAGGCTGTATAACATAACGCTAAGACACATAGGAGCTGAGCAGTGACGAAAAATTTGAAGCAAGTCGGTTGAAAAAACGCGCGTTCGAGCTCTTATCATCGCATATGTTGATCATACGCCAAAAATATGTATTACAAAAATAATGGTCTTCAAAAGATGTACAAAGAAGTCCTGAATAGTATATATCTATCTTTTTTATATTAGCCACAATAACCTGTTTAATCGTTAGGGTTTTCTTCAAAGTGTATTAAATACATAAATATATTGTAATTTGCAAAGACATATCTTTTTCAAACTCCCATATTTCAAAAGTACACTTTAATACCTTATTCATAAAAAAGAATTATAGAAATCGGTTTATAAACACACAAGATTTAGATGAAAGAAAATTTTCAAATGTCGCCGCGCCAGTATGAGTACGGCTGTACGGTTGATTTTTGTTTAACGTCCGAAACGGCCAACCGGTGCATCTATATAATTTCATTCACATTGACTCTTAATGCGAACGGACGTGGTTCTTATTGACTCTTCTCGGAATAAGCGCGATTTAGATATTAAAATACATAGATACGTAGTTTATAGGTATTAAGTTTAAAGTAGGTATCTATCTATACTATAATAAAACAATCGGAATCGGATAAGTAATACTCGAGATATCGCTAGATCTCTTTATTAGAACAGTCCGATACAAATCAGGGGTCATGAAAAATGGATTTGGTTCAATGTTGAATGAATTTAAATTTAGTTTCTTTTGTTCACGAGATGGCGTTACCAGTAGTAATCATAAAATAAATGAGTTTTTAAATAATATATAACTATTTTATTATTAAGTGCTATTAATAAGTTATTCCTTTTAAATGTTAATAAAATTAACCATGAATCGTATGTGTAATATCAATTATAAGTCTTCACACTAGCCTTTAAAAATATCAATTTAATGGACACAAAGAACATCCAGACTAAGGACAATAGTTTGTGTATCACAATTGTCCTCCATGGGAATCGAACCCGCGACCTCATGCACGCCAGCCATGTAATGCGACCGCCGCGCCACCGAGGCAGGTAATTCTGCCGCACCATAACGTGGCGTGCAAATGTATTCATTCATAATTAATTAGCGATTATCCGTGTGGTGACGGAGCAAGAATACAATATGTCACCTCCCAATCTCATCCCATGGGTGGCGTAAAACCGACTAAGGGACTATCGGTGAATATTATCTTTACGAAATAAAAATGAAGGAAAACTTGAAATTAAACCCTATACCAATCCGACTGGCCAACGTGGTATTAGTAGGCCAAGTATCCCTCCGTCACGGGAGGAGGCGCGTCCTTGCAGTGGGACATTAATGGGCTGTTATGATGAAAAAGCGATGTCATTTATTTTAACTTACAAATTTGACAACAGATGGCATTGTGCCTGTGACGTCATTTTCAGTATCACGGTATTAATATTTTACTTGAAAGAATGACGTTCCCTCATGTCTTTCAGTATAAGTTTAGACACAGTCTTCATAGATCTGTCTTTGTAAAGATCTGTTTTTGAAAAGGTTTTGGTTCGTTCGTTAATTTTACAATTCGTGTGTAGGTATATCTGTTTGTTATAAGGTTTAAAAAACAATTTTTAGTATTAAATCGAATTGCGAAGTAAGTAAAATCCGCCACGCGAACGAAGTCGCGGGCACAGCAGCTAGTAATACATAAATAGCTTTACGAAAACGTCATTTTTCTCACAAAAAGATAAAAAAAAACAATAGATGGATAGAAATATGATATCTTTCTCTAAGTTGTCTAAGATCGACAAATTGGCATTTTATGATTTTAAACTTATTAATAAACTTGTTTTTACTTACACCAAATGCATTGTATCCAAGTTTTGCGTAAGGTATACCCAAATACATGACATAGTATTTTGTTTTAATACCTATTATTTTTCCAGCTCCAGTATTAACTGCTACCAGCGTTAGATTACTTTTCTTTTTCGTTTTTGATTGCGATTTACATTCTACCATTTTTAACAATAATATTATTATTAGAATTCGGTACATCTGCGTTTGTAACATAATTTAGTTTTGTAACTAGTTTACGGAGTTCAAGTTATACCTGTTTAGTAAAAACACTATCGACTTCTGTCTTGTTAAAATAATATTATGAAATAATAATATATTTATTTTCCTTAAGAAGGTAGTTATTCTCAAACTTTCTCAGTCTCTCTCATATTATTACTTCATGATCATCATCATATCGGTCATTGGACGTCCACTACTGGACATAGGCCTCCTCCAAATATGCGGCCCAATTTCTTCACTATTACTTACCTTTTAATAAACAATCACTTTGGATCTTTATCAGATACTTATAGTGAAAGGAGAACCTGACAAAAATCTCTTTAGAATGACACGATAAACATTAAGTACTTTTAACTGTATTTCATTGATAATAATGGCTTGTAAGCTACTTAAAACCCAGTTGGCAGGCAAAATACTAGGTGAGAAAGTTATAGAAAGTTTGAGAACCTTAGAATATTATGTAAACAACGTTTGTTGATTATTTATAATCATACAATTTTAATATAATTATAATACCAATAATATCTTTATACGAGAATAAAATCCAAGGCTTTTATATTATTTGCTATATATTTTGGGTAAAAAATTATTTTGCTATACACTTATATGAGTAAGGGGGTAATTCCCTTACTCATAAACGCCTCCACTGTTAAGCGAGATTTTTATTAGGAAAACCAACTTACTACCAAACAAAACCGTAAGAATTTAATTTAATCAATAGACTAAAATTTAAGAGGCGTATGAGTAAGGGGGTTAGATAATAAACTATCGGTTTTGTTTACCAAATAATTTTTATTTTAATAAGCATCATTTTTTTTACTTTTTTTAAATTGTGAAAGTGGTATTCCTATAGATTGACCTTGGCACTTGGGTATGCTATTTGTAGATGTTTGTTTGTTTTGTAGAAAAGATCCCAAAAAGCCATTCGTTCATTAAACGGTCGAGCTTTTAGTTCAGGCTGAGTATTTATGTTAAAGTAAGGCAAATGTGATTTGTTTACTATTGGTGTCCACTTTACTGGAAAAAGATTTGATACTTCCGGGGTTGGATCGCTGAAAACAAAATTAAATATTTTATTAGTAGTTTTGAGTACCTATGGGACTGTGACGATGCAATAAATTATAGTCTTAAATAAATTTATTATATTAGAGTATGTTTGCTAGACTAAAGCTGTCCATATAGACATAAAGATTGATGCACCAAAGCAGACAAATTTTGAATTGTCGGTTTACATCTATATATATAAAACTCAAAGGTGACTGACATAGTGATCTATCAACGCACAGCCCAAACCGCTGGAGGGATCTGGCTGGAATTTGGCATGCAGGTAGATGTAATAACTTAGGCATCCGCTAAGAAAGGATTTTGATGAATTCTACCCCCAAGGGGATAAAATAGAGGATGAAAGTTAGTATGAAACTTTGTCAGTTTCAAACCGATCGGGCTGAGACTTTGCATGCATATAGCTACTATGACGTTGGCACCCCCTTAGAAAGGACTTTAATAAATTCTACCCCCAAGGGAATAAAATAGGGGATGAAAGTTAGTATGAAACTTTGTCAGTTTCAAACCGATCGGTATGAGGCTTTGCATGCAAATAGTTTCTATGCCGTAGGCATCCCCTTAGAAAGGACTTTATTAAATTCAACCCCTATAGGGATAAAATAGGGAACGAAAGTTAGTTTGAAATTTTGCCAAAATCAAACCGATCAGACTGAGGCTTTGCATGCATAGAGTTGCTATAACGTAGGCATATGCTAAGAAAGGATTTCGATATATTCTACCTCCAAGGAGATAAAATAGGGGATGAAAGTTTGTATTAAACTTTGTCAATTTTAAACCGATCGGGTTAAGGCTTTGCATGCAAATAGTTACTATGACGTAGGCATCCCCTTGGAAAGGATTTTATTAAATTCAACCCCTATAGGGATAAAATAGGGAACGAAAGTTTTTATGAAACTTTGTCGATTTTAAACCAATCGGACTGAGACTTAGCATGCATATAGTTACTATGACGTAGCCATCCCTTCAGAAATGATTTTGATAAATTCTACCCCTATTAGTGATCGAAAAGGCTCGAGCCTTTTAACCCTAAATTTAAAGCTTACGAGTCTTTTTTTAAGTGCGGCCTCACAAATAGCGTTCGAAAAGGCTCGAGCCTTTTAGCCCAAAAAAAGCCTTCGAGTCCTTTTTAAAGGCGGACTCACAAAACAGTAGTTAACACAAAAAAAGGGCTTGAGGCTTTTTTAGGCCTAGGTTTTTTTAGAAGACTGGTGATAGATATGATTTTATCATTTATTATAGCGGGCGAAAAGGCTCGAGCCTTTTAGCTCGAGCTTTTTTTTAGACTTGCCGCTTTAAAGCGATGGCTACAATATTAACAGGTTGTCTGTCCCGCCTGTAGACACAATAGTAAAACAATGGGTATGTACCCCATATGATATGGGAATAGGTTAAATATAGACTTATTTTAGCCCAAACTAAGCAGAGCTTGTACTAGGAGTACTAGACAAGGGATAAACATAAGTACATAAATACTTTTTTTTTTGTAAATTTTTACATATTCATACAAACACTTAACCAAATCAAACAACCATGTTCATGCACACAAATGGTAATAGGTAAATATAAGTAGATACGTACATATTTTTCTGTTCGCTGGTACCTATAGTACAAGCTCTGCTAAGTTTAGGACTAGACGGCGGTGTTACTGTCGTGTAATATTGTATTTTATATTGTTATTATGTTATCCATATAAATAAATTTAAATAATAATTTTCTGTATCATTAGATAACTTAATAGGTAATAGGTATTTATTAATATACTTATGTAGGTAAATAATAATATATTAATAGGTATATTATACATAGGTATAATATAATTAACTGTAACAAAACTTTCATTTATAAATAATTAAGTACGTTTCATATTAACCTGATCCTCAAAAAATGCTTAAAAGTTTTTTTTAAAGGTAGAACTCTAATTACAACGCCAGTCTTCTAAAAAGGCTTTAAAAAAGCCTAGGCCTAAAAAAGCCTAGGCCTAAAAAAAGCCTCAAGCCCTTTTTTAGTGTTAACTACTGTTTTGTGAGTCCGCCTTAAAAAAAGACTCGCTAGCTTTAAATTTAGGGCTACAAGCTTGAGCCTTTTTAGACCGCTAGCCAAAAGCCATAAATACAATTTAGTCTCGAGGGCTTTAGAGTTATTTAGCCTTTTAGCCTCTAGCCATCGGTATAAGGCGGTCGAGTCTTAAAAAAGGGCTAAAAGGCTCGAGTCTTTTCGATCACTAACCCCTATGGGATCAAAAAGGGGATGAAAGTTTGTATGAAACTTTGTCAATTTCAAACCGATCGGACGGAGGCTCTGCATACGTGTAGCTACTATGATCTCCTTAGAAAAGACTTTAAAAATTCTATCCCCAAGGGGATAAAATAGAGGATGAAAGTTTGTATGAAACTTTGTCAGTTTTAAACCGATTGGGCTCAGACTTTGCATGCAGATAGCTACTATAAAGCAGCCATCTCCTTAAAAAGTATTTTGATAAATTCTACCCTTAAGGGTAAAATAGGATGAAAGTTTGTATAAATCTTCTTACATTTTTGAATGATTGAACTGAAATTAAAGATTGCAGCTATTATGATGAGGAGTCCGCTAATATAGAATTATGATCGATTCAGCCCCTATTGGGAAGTCACGCCTCAGCTGTCAAAAATTCTATGAAGTCACGACTAAGCTGTTAAAATTCTATGACGTTACGACGAAGTTGTCAAAAAATTATCTATCAAAACCTTTATGTCGTCAGGAATTATATGTCAAAGACGTTACGTCTCAGCTGTCAAAAATTCTATGACGTCACGACTTAGCCATCAAAATTATATGACGTCAGCTGTAAAAAAAAATTTCCCACCAAACTTTATGACGTCACGACGGAGCTGTAAAAATAAAATTTTCCCGCCACAATTTTATGACGTCACGACGTAGCTGTCAAGAAAAAAATTCCCACCTAAACTTTATGACGTCACGACGGAGCTGTAAAAATAAAATTTTCCCGCCATAATTTTACGACGTAACGACGTAGCTGTTAAAAAAAAATTCCCACCTAAACTTTATGACGTCACGACGGAGCTGTAAGAATATAATTTTCCTGCCATCATTTTATGACGTCACGACGTAGCTGTAAAAAAAAAAATCCGCCACAATTTTATGACGTCACGACGTATCTGTCAAGAAAAAAATTTCCCACCTAAACTTTATGACGTCACGACGGAGCTGTAAAAATAAAATTTTCCCGCCATAATTTTATGACGTCACGACGTAGCTGTAAAAATAAAATTTTCACGCCATAATTTTATGACGTCACGACGTTGCTATCTAGAAAAAAATTCCCACCTAAACTTTATGACGTCACGACTCACGACGGAGCTGTAAAAATAAAATTTTCTAGCCACAATTTTATGACGTCACGACGTAGCTGTAAAAATAAAATTTTCCCGCCATAATTTTATGACGTCACAACGTAGCTGTAAAAAAGAATTATCACGTCACAATTTTATGACGTCACGACATAGCCATCAAAATTATATGACGTCACGACGTAGTTGTAAGAAAAATTTTCCCACCCAAACTTTATGACGTCACAAAGTAGCTGTAAAAAAAAAATCCCGCCAAAACTTTATGACGTCACGACGTACGTAGCTGTCAAAAAAAAATTCCCACCAAAACTCGTATGACGTCACGTCTCAACTGTCAAAAATTCTATGACGTCACGAATCATCTTTCCAAAATTCTGTGACATTACGACTTAGCATTACCACGCATTCCTTAGAAAAATGGTTTTGACATACAGGCAGACAGACGGACAACAAAGTAATCTCTTAAGGGTTCCGGTTTTTTTAAACATAATTTATAATAATACTTTTTAACGCGAGCGAAGCCGCGGGCAAAAGCTAGTCTTCTATATATATAAAACTCAAAGGTGACTGACATAGTGATCTATCAACGCACAGCCCAAACCACTGGAAGGATCTGGCTGAAATTTGGCATACAGGTAGATATTATGACGTAGGCATCCGCTAAGAAAGGATTTTGATCAATTCTACCCCCAAGGGGATAAAATAGGGGATGAAAGTTTGTATTAAACTTTGTCAATTTTAAAGCGATCGGACTGAGACTTTGCATGCATATAGTTACTATGACGTAGGCATCCCTTCAGAAATGATTTTGATAAATTCTACCTATATGGGATCAAATTGGGAATGAAAGTTTGTATGAAACTTTGTCCATTTCAAACCGATCGGGCGAAGGCTCTGCATACATATAGCTACTGTGACGTAGACATCTCCTTAGAAAGGGCTTTAAAAATTATATCCCCTAGGTGATAAAATAGGGAATGAAAGTATGTATGAAACTTTGTTAGTTTTAAACCAATCGGGCTGAGACTTTGCATGCAGATAGCAGAAGCAGGCATCTTCTTAAAAAAGTATTTTGATAAATTCTACCCCTAAAAGGGTAAAATAGGATGAAAGTTTGTATAAATCTTCTTACATTTTCGAATGATTGAACTGAAATTAAAGATTGAAGCTACTGTAATGAAGACGTCCGCTAATAGAGGATTTTGATCAATTCGTGACGTGACGAGCCCCTATTGGGTCGTCACGTCTCAGCTGCCAAAAATTCTATGAAGTCACAACCCAGCTGTTAAAATTCTATGACTATACGAATAAGTTGCCAAAAAAAATTTCCGCCTAAATTTTATGACGTCACATCTTATCTGTCAAAACCATTATGTCGGTAGGAATTATCTGTCAAAGAGGTCACGTCTCAGCTGTCAAAAATTCTATGACGTCACGACTTAGCTATCAAAATTATATGACGTCACGACGTAGCTGTATATAAAAAATTCCCAGCTAAACTTTATGACGTCACGACGTAGCTGTAAAAAAAAAAATTTCCCGCCATAATTTTATGACGTCACAAAGTAACTGTAAAAAAAAATCCCGCCAAAATTTTATGAGGTCACGACACAGCTGTAAGAAAAAAATTCCCGCCAAAACTTTATGACGTCACGACGTACGTAGCTGTCAAAAAAAAATCATGAAAATTCTATGACGTCACGTCTCATCTGTCAGAATTTCTATGACGTCACGATTCAACTGTCAAAAATTCTATGACGTCATGAATCATCTTTCCGAAATTCTGTGACATTACGACTTAGCTACTCCACGCATTCCTTAAAAAAATGCTTTTGACATACAGGCAGACAACAAAGTAATCTCGTAAAGGTTCCGGTTTTTTTTAAATATAATTTATAATAATACTTTTTAACGCGAGCGAAGCCGCGGGCAAAAGCTAGTATTATATAAATTCCTGAGTAGTGGAGTAATAATAGCCCTGGTAACTCTTATTACTGGAAGATGCTCTCTAGAAATTACTTATTACTATTACAAAGAAATTTATTATGTACATAGACAATATTATAAATATTTACCTATATTTAGCGAAATTAGTCCATAAAGTCGTTATTATGTCTATAATTTGTTGATCAGCAGGAGTTAAACCTTCTCCCTTCATGTATGATATATCAAACAGATATCCTATTTCATCAGCGTGAAAAGCTCCTGAGCCGCCAGTAAAGTTTAAGTTTCTTCTTACAAAGTTTCTGCTACCAAGATAAGAGAATTCGTATAAATAGATTCTGCTGGCTTCGTTGTCTAAAAACTTATTAATAGTTCGCTGTGTTGGGTGAAGGAACATAAAATCTGATTCAAAGTCTGCTATTGCTTGCTTTAGATCGACGCTAAGTTTTTCATCTCCAAAATAAAAATGATGTACAGTATTTTCCATCTCAGCGAAATCATCGTGATTGATATCAAAACCAATCTCAAGTTGATTTTTAACAAGATTTAAATTTCTATATTCCTCTTCTTCAACTAATGCATGATTGCCGTACCATTCATTATTATTGTAACCAATAAGAACATCTGTATTTTTAACTTTTGGTACAGCAGCTGTAATCCAATTTTCTGATATAAAACTTTCTACGCCATCAAACTCTCTTTCTATGCATGGTCTAAAATTTTGATTAATACCGCTATCAATGCTGGCTGCAATAACTAAATTAGGATCCACCTTTGCCAAAAAGTCAATAGCTTCATCTACTGTATCAGTTGAAAAACCCAAATATTCAGCTAGCAACAAAGGCGCATTTTTGATGGGCTCATAAATGACAGGTGATAACGATGTGCCACTTTGTATAATCACTTTATCAAACAGTCTTTCAGTATTCGACGTCAGATGATAATCGACAGATATAGCTCCTGCACTTTCGCCAAATATCGTTATTTTATTAACATCTCCACCGAATGCTGCGATGTTTTTTTTAACCCATCTTAATGCTAAAAGTTGGTCTTTTAGGCCCTGGTTACCCGGTACCTCTGGGGTATCTAGACACATGAAACCATAAGGACCCAGTCTGTAGTTTATGGTTACCAAAATAACGTCGTGTCTAACAAGAAATTTAGGACCATAAAGGTATCTGTTACCAAATCCAATTCTGAAAGCTCCTCCATATATCCAGACCAGAACTGGTAGACGGTTTGTTGACGTAGCAGAAGAGGGGGCAAATACGTTGAGCTTTAAACAGTCAATAGTACCAGTTAGAGTATTATTAAATTCTTCTTCTTGTGGACAAACTGCCGAGTCATCATAGGCTTCAAAAGTATTCTCAAAGTTCGGATACGGTTTGGATATCTGTAAGCACGTGCATTAAATTAATGGCATTGTATAAATTTATTTACAGGAGGGTGATTTTTGTGAATAGTGTCGAAAAGATGGTCTCTGCTCTGCTATTGACGAGCATTATTAGTATCTTTTCATAAAATGCGTAGCATTGCACGAAAAGAAACTCAATTCACAGAAAGAATAATACACGTGATATAAATACGTTACTGTAAATATGAAAGAAACACCCAAACCAATGCAAACATTTATGTTTATACACGCAAAAATTTGCGTTAAGCGGGAATCGAATCCAAGACCTTTGTGTAGCAGCCAATAAGTGAAGTGTTAGCCCTAGATTTCATCTAAACCTTTTTCACAGAGTTAACTTTATTAACCAAAACAGTTAATATAACTTAACTCAATCCAAAATAGATTTTTATAGAAAATTGGGTACTTACGCCGAAAGGGTTGTTCTCGTCCACCGTAGCAAAAGGTATACCAAGAAACATAGAGTAGTCACCATCTGTAGCCTTCAAGCCTTTTATAAGACCTACATCAGTATCAACTAAAGGATCAATCCTTGACTGTCCATAAAGTCCATAAACAATCTATATATATAAAACTCAAAGGTGACTGACATAGTGATCTATCAACGCACAGCCCAAACCACTGGAAGGATCTGGCTGAAATTTGGCATACAGGTAGATATTATGACGTAGGCATCCGCTAAGAAAGGATTTTGATCAATTCTACCCCCAAGGGGATAAAATAGGGGATGAAAGTTTGTATTAAACTTTGTCAATTTTAAAGCGATCGGACTGAGACTTTGCATGCATATAGTTACTATGACGTAGGCATCCCTTCAGAAATGATTTTGATAAATTCTACCTATATGGGATCAAATTGGGAATGAAAGTTTGTATGAAACTTTGTCCATTTCAAACCGATCGGGCGAAGGCTCTGCATACATATAGCTACTGTGACGTAGACATCTCCTTAGAAAGGGCTTTAAAAATTATATCCCCTAGGTGATAAAATAGGGAATGAAAGTATGTATGAAACTTTGTTAGTTTTAAACCAATCGGGCTGAGACTTTGCATGCAGATAGCAGAAGCAGGCATCTTCTTAAAAAAGTATTTTGATAAATTCTACCCCTAAAAGGGTAAAATAGGATGAAAGTTTGTATAAATCTTCTTACATTTTCGAATGATTGAACTGAAATTAAAGATTGAAGCTACTGTAATGAAGACGTCCGCTAATAGAGGATTTTGATCAATTCGTGACGTGACGAGCCCCTATTGGGTCGTCACGTCTCAGCTGCCAAAAATTCTATGAAGTCACAACCCAGCTGTTAAAATTCTATGACTATACGAATAAGTTGCCAAAAAAAATTTCCGCCTAAATTTTATGACGTCACATCTTATCTGTCAAAACCATTATGTCGGTAGGAATTATCTGTCAAAGAGGTCACGTCTCAGCTGTCAAAAATTCTATGACGTCACGACTTAGCTATCAAAATTATATGACGTCACGACGTAGCTGTATATAAAAAATTCCCAGCTAAACTTTATGACGTCACGACGTAGCTGTAAAAAAAAAAATTTCCCGCCATAATTTTATGACGTCACAAAGTAACTGTAAAAAAAAATCCCGCCAAAATTTTATGAGGTCACGACACAGCTGTAAGAAAAAAATTCCCGCCAAAACTTTATGACGTCACGACGTACGTAGCTGTCAAAAAAAAATCATGAAAATTCTATGACGTCACGTCTCATCTGTCAGAATTTCTATGACGTCACGATTCAACTGTCAAAAATTCTATGACGTCATGAATCATCTTTCCGAAATTCTGTGACATTACGACTTAGCTACTCCACGCATTCCTTAAAAAAATGCTTTTGACATACAGGCAGACAACAAAGTAATCTCGTAAAGGTTCCGGTTTTTTTTAAATATAATTTATAATAATACTTTTTAACGCGAGCGAAGCCGCGGGCAAAAGCTAGTTGGAAATAAAGTAAAAATTAAAAATATCCAAAACATTTTGGAAGTACTTGTTACCGAATCTATTAAGCAAGCGACTACTATTTTAACGTTAGGTTATTCAAGTATTCACTCACAAAATTATCTTAACTATTTTGATAAGATCATCTTAAGAGTATGGAGTATTGAAGATAAGACAAACGAAAAACAATTTGAATGTATTTTTATTTAAGGTATTGCATAATATAGAAAAAGAAAAAAGAAGGAAAACTTGAAATTAAACCCTATACCAATCCGTCTAGCCAGCGTTGTATTAGTAGGCTAAGTATCCCTCCGTTACGGAAGGAGGCCCGTCCCTGCAGTGGGACATGAATGGGCTGTTATGAATGAATAGGTAATATAGAAGGTTACCATCAGTTTTACAATTGTTAACTGCCACGGCGTTTCGCGGTTGCTGTGGTGGCTTACTTTCACGAGGACGCGGGTTCGAATCCCTTGCACAACAATTGTTTGTGTGATCCACAAATTATTGTCCTGAGCAGAGATGTTGTGTGTTTGTGAAATATTATGTTCGTAAAGATCTCGCGACACAGGACATGTGTCAACCCCCCAGTGGGAAAGTCGTCTAAAAAAGTTTTTTTTTTAAATAAATATAAATATTCCTCACACATTCACACAACGCCATCTAGTCCCAAACTAACCAGAGCTTGTACTATGGAAACAAGACAACGGATAAACATACTTAAATACTTTTCTTTTTTGTAAATACATACATTTTATACATAGAAAAACACCCAGACCAATTCAAACAATTATCTTCATGCACACAAAGATTGCATTGAGCGGGAATCGAACCCGAGACCTCTGCGTAGCAGTCTTGTTATAGAACCACTACGCCATAGAGTAATTTTAGAAAACATTTACAATACTCAGAAATAATGAATACATTTCATTGAACCAAGTTTGGTTGGCTAGTCCTTGATGTGTTTTCCGTGAATCACGATCCTTCAATAAAAATGTAAATAATTGGTCTATTAAATATTTTGAGTTAAATAACTTATTATTTTATTTAGTAGTATGTTAGTAAGTATAAACTATTATTTTATTTAGTGCCAAATTATCTGAACGAAAAAAATACTTTCAATGCAAAATATGTAATTCGGCTATGAGTATGTGAAAGTGAATTTACTCAATGCAACATGGCAAAAAGAATGATATTATTACAAACATTTATTTGTTCATTCCTAGTTTTAAGTGAAAAATTAATGGAGAAAATAGATTCATTAAAGTATTTACTTTTAGTAACTATTTTATGAACTAAGTAGCTATCTTAGTTTTAGTGTTTGATGCCCATTGTTTTTCTTCTGCGGAAATAATATCTTTAAAGACATCTAGTTCTTCGTGAACACCCATGATTATTGAAATTGAGTTAAATTCAATGCTGATTGAATGCAGGTCTACGCGAACAATCTCTTTGGTTTCAGTTGGGGTGATGTTTTAATTTATTCTGAGGCATTCAAACAAAATATTCAAAAAAAAAAACATTAATATTTTATATAATCTTATATATACATCTCAAATTTTAGTTTTAAGGATATAAAAAAAACAGGTAAGGAACTATGTACTCATTTATTGAAATCTTAACCACAACATAATAAAGATAAGGCTTATTTATTATATCAATATATAATTCAATTATTCTAAAAAAAACATTATATCATTAAACTTCAACTTTAGCACTGGGGTATGCAATTTGGAGGTGTTTGTTTGTTTTGTAAAAGAGATCCCAGAACGCTGTACGTTCATTGTGAGGCCGAGACTTAACTTCAAGTTGAGTATTAATGTTCATGTACGGCAGCTCTGATTTATTTGTGATTGGTAACCACTTAACAGGAAGCAGATCAGATGTTTGAGGTGTTGGGTCCCTTAAAAAAATATACATTAGTTGATTAATTAGTGGATGTAGTTGTCACATAATACGGCGCATATTGCGAAAAATATAGCTAACTAAAATGTATTTGATTTATCTTAAATAATGTGTTTTTCTTTTACGCTTACATTGTAATAAAGTAAATAATAATTCAAAGAAACAAGCAAAAAAAAATTAAAATATTATTTGTCAATGAATAAGCGTGGTGTAAATTAAAGTAGTGCTCTAAAAAATAAAATAAAAATTTACCCATATTTTGCAAAGTTTGTCCACATAGTAGTAATTTTATCTACAACATCTTGATCTCTTGGATCAATAGTTTCTTCTTTTAAATACGATAAATCAAAAAGATAACCTATTTCGTCAGCATGAACGGCCCCGGTATCATCAGTAATATTTAGATCCCTTCTAACATAGTTTCTATTGCCGACGTACGAAAATTCGTATAAATAAATGTTTCCAGCTTTATTTTCTATATATTTGTTGATTGTCCGATAAGTCGGATGAATATATCTAAAATCTGACTCAAAGTCTGCTACCGCCTGTTTCAGATTTGCACTAAGTTTTTCATCGCCGAAATAAAAATGACGAACTATGTCTTCCATCCCAGCAAAATCCTCGCTGTTACTATCAAACCCATTTGCAAGATATGTTCGAACAACATTTAGGTTGTCGTAATAATGATCTTCAGCTAAAGCGTGGAAAATAAATCTTTCGTCGTCATTAAATCCGATGAGGATGGGCATATTTCTTACTTTGGGAACATCAGCTGTTATCCAATTTTCTGATACTACTCTTTCTATGCCATCATATTCTTTTTCTATGCATACTCTGAACTCATCGCTAAGTCCTAAAGCATAAGTAGCTGCCACAACTAAGTAAGTATTTACAGAAGCTAAAAAATTAATAGCCTCATCCAAATTATCAGTCAAGTATCCTAGATGTTCGGCAAGCAGCTGTGGTGCGTTTGTAAGGGGTTCGTTCATTACAGGCGACAGCGATGTTGCGCTTTGTAAAATAGCTTTATCAAACAATTTTTCATTTTTAGATGTTAGATGGTGATCAACAGATATAGAACCTGCACTTTCTCCAAATAATGTTATTTTATTTACATCGCCACCAAATGCTTCTATGTTTTTATTAACCCATCGTAAGGCTAGAAGTTGATCTTTTAAGCCTTGATTTCCTGGTATGTCTGGAGTGTCTAAGCACATAAATCCATAAGGACCAACCCTGTAGTTTATAGTTACTAAAATTACATCGTGTCTTACTAAAAACTCAGGTCCATATAAATACCTAGTACCATATCCTACTCTGAAACCACCGCCATATATCCAGACAAGAACCGGTAAGCGGTTGTCAGATGTCGCAGAAGGTGGAACAAACACGTTAAGTTTTAGACAATCAATGGACCCAATAAAATTATTACTAGATTCATTTAGCTGTGGACAAATGGCAGAGTCGTCATAAGCTTCAAATGTACTCTCGAAATCTGGGTATGGTTTAGATATCTGAAATTAAGAAATAACATTGTAATCAAAATCCATTATTTCTTAGTAATAGAAAACTTTATAATAAAATATTGGTATAGGTTTACAAAACTTCAAGTGGCACAGTAACGATAAAGACCATAACTTAAATGTTAGTTTTATTGGAACAGACGTTTATTCATAGATACATTTGATAACTCTGTCAATACTATATTAATTATCACATTAAATGATAATTTTGACATAAAGACTGTTGCAACATTATTTTACAGACACAAAACAGACAACCGTGTCACTATGAGAAAAACAAACTAAGTTGTTCTTGGTTTCATAGTTGGTATTTTATAATTGTAGGTAACATAAGTCATAATCAAATCAATTATTTAAGCACAGACTGTTGAAATTACATATGTAAGAATTCATAACCAGTTAAAATTACCATTTTTTGAAACAACTCAAAATCAGTAAAAACTTCTTATGAGGCAAAAGCATTATATAGGTATTAAGGTTATACAGAAAAATTATAATCACTGTTTTCCCCCTGACCTAACTTATATATTTCACTTTAGCCTTCGTACTTTTTTCAGTTAACTTGTTAAATTGGTTAAGAATTTTGACAACGAGATCTGACGGGAATATTTAATGTATTCATACTTACACTAAATGGATTATTTTCATCGACTGACGCAAATGGTATTCCAAGAAACATTGCATAGTCACCATCGTCAGCGTTCAAGCCCCTTATAAGACCGACATCAGTTGATACTAGAGGATCAATCCTGGATCTCCCATAAGCAAAGTGTAATAAACATAATAACACTCCACAATATTTCAAAATCATTTTAACGTTAAACAGTAAACAGAGTTCAAGATAATATGAATGCAGTATCAATCTGATATTTCTTTATGTATATAAAATTATCTGAAAATTTGGATTATTTGAAGTGAATTGATAAGATCAAGGTTTCGTGCTGAAAATTAGATCATAGTTATAAGCCATTTCTTATAAATAGAAATGAGACAAATAGGTGATGTCTATGAAACTTAATCTTAGTTTATGTCATTCCAGTGACGAAGCAATAATCTTGAAATACAGACATGTTTTTTTTAAATTATCATTACTTTCTGCTAAATCATGCAGTGGAACAAATTATAGAAAATATTACGATATTGGAGGAAACAAATTTTAATAATAATTTAACATTCACATGATTTAAAGCTATAAAACTAATATTTGCTTGTCGTGTGGTCAAGAAAGTTAAACTACATAATGTCACTACTACTTTTCATTGTGTAGGTAATTTAAGGCGACTAAGGGATATTAAAAAAACTCATTTTTTTATCACTTTCAGTGATATTAAGTATTACTTGTCATGAACAGAACGTGATAATAGACTCGGCATTCTGTGATATTATATGTTGGCACAATTATCCCAAAAGTGCGAATAGCAATCGATGATGGTCCAAACCTGGTTTTTGTTAAGTAGCTCCGGAGTGAGGTATCGCTGCACCTTGATAAGGTACCAAGTTTATGTGAAGCCTTGGTGAGAACACCTTCAACATTAAGAAGATAAGATAAGTTACGTTAAGGTAAAGTAAAGTAAGTTAAGTAATGAGTAACTTAGATTATAGTAAAATAATTAAACACAAGTACCATAATAATAAATATATTTATTCTTTGTTTTTACCCAAATTACATAAAACTAAAACACCATCTTGAGTTATTTTTCGTTGACAAGAAGTTTGCTGACGAAATAACAAACTATTCTATTGAGGTGCTTACTGTAAACAAAAACAAGTAACGATAGGCATATTAGTACTGTTAGCAAAGAAATAATGCAATTAAAACTCAATATAATTTCAGAAATCGTTAATAATACGTATTTGCATACGAGCCATCTTTTAATACTGTTTTTTACCTACTAATACTTTATCTTACTATTTACAGCTCTAGCAAAGTTCCGGAATCAACTAGGTGTTGATTGATTGAATAGAAAGTAAGTACTTTCAACTAATTTAATTCGATACAAACAAAGTCACTTACTTTCTATGTTCACCAATTTCCTGGACTTTCTTCATATCCTCTTTGATATTTTCTATTGTTTGAATAAAATAAGTCCCAAAATGCCATTCTATTATGGAACGGTCTTTGTCCATGTGTCAGCTCACTATCGATATTTAAGTAGTTCAAAGAAGTATTTGTGACTGGCTTCCATTTGAATGATAATGCTCCATTTTCTACTAACGATGGGTCTCTGCAATTTAAAATTACTACTTTATTAAAGACAACAAATAATTTTACCTCAGACCTTTTTTTTAACTAAGAATCATTTAATAAGTGTTAACTAGCACAAGCTGAAATCCTGTTTTTGTCCCCACTACATCCTTTGCATATCTGAAGACCTTTTTTACTACTCAATGCTTTGCAGTATTACATACACTTCGCAACCTGTAATACTTGATCTTAGAATTTGTTTTTGATTTAAGTTTACTTACCCCACTTTAGCAAATTGAGTCCACATAGAACACATACGTCTCATTATCATGTAATCGGTGCTAGCGAAGTGATGGCGATCATTTGTATCAAAAAGATAGTTAGCGTCATCGCCGTGAGATGAACAACAATACTCTTTCGAGGTAGCTTCTTCATTAGGAATATTAGTGAAGACAGCATTTCTTTTACCAACATATGAAAACATGTAAAAATATATGTTCCCTGCTCCATTGGCGATATATTTTTTTATAGTTCTATGAATAGGGTGAATGTAATTGAAGTCAGAATCAAAACGAATAACTCCCCACTTTACTTTTTCCTTTAGTAATTCTTCTCCAATATAGTAATGGAAAACTATATTTTTTAATTCATTAAAATCAATTTTCGAAAAGTCAAAATGTTTACCTAGACTGTTGTGAACAGTTTGTAAGCTATTATCAAAGTATTCATCCTTTTCTGAATATAGAAATACTGCTGACTCATACTTATTAAATCCAATTAAAACTGGCATATCTTCAACATTAGGGATTTTTGCATTTATCCAATTAAATGATATAAATGGTTCAACATTGAAGTGTATTTTTTCTACACAGGGCTTAAACTCTAATTCCATTATACTAGCTGTTATTATAACTTTTTTTGGATCAACATTTGCTAGAAATTTTAGAGCTTCCTTTGTGTTATTGGTTTCGAAGCCAATTTCTTTAGCCAACTTAATTGGAATGGTAGTATCTGGATTATCTATAGGCACTGATTCAGCCGTACTGCTTTGCAATATAACTTTGTTGAATAAAATGTTCTTTGGTGACAAAAGATGTAAATCAATGAATTGTCCTTCACCAAATAAAGTTATTGCATTAGGATCTCCTCCAAATGATCGTATATTTTCTTTAACCCATTTTAAAGCAAGGTATTGATCTTTAAGACCTTGATTACCAGGAACTTCTGGAGTATCTAAGCACATAAATCCATACGGTCCAGTACGGTAGTTAAATGTTACAACAATTACTTTGTTCCGAACAAGGTATACGGGATCAAAGGTTACTCCTGTGGTGTGCTCTTTCGGGAAGTTACCGTTGTAGATCCATACCATAACTGGTACTAATGAAGATTTTTTATTTGTTTTCAAAATGGCTGCTTGAGGGACATAAACGTTTAGACGCAAACAATCAAGTGAGCCAATTACTGTTTTCGTTTGTTTCTCTATTTGCGGACACATTTCTGATTCATTGAATGCCGTGAATATTTTTTCAAATGATGGGTAAGGAAATGTGGTATATGAAGCCGATGTCTAAAACATAAAACAATTATACATAATTATCATTTAAACATTTAACATATCAATTAAACACATCAATTTAACGTTTTATAAAATTAAACACTATTGTTACTTACTCCAAAAACATTCCAGCCAAGCTTGGCATATGGTATTCCTAGATATTTATAATAACCATCTTGCTTATCCCTCAAACCTCGTATTCTGCCCATACCACATTTAATTACTGATTCTTCTATTTCTTCATTACTTCTTGTATTTTCTATCTCAAATACAAGCACAAAAAACAAATTCCAGATCAAAATATTCATAGCTATGTTTTTTGTTTGTAACTTCGCATATACATAACATTAGCTTAGTTGGTCATTAAAAGCAGTTTATTTGATCTTATATAGGTCAGTTATATGGATAGGTAATAAATGTAAATTCCTTAAGTAATTAAACTATTATCTATTTATAATACCTTTATATCTTGTAACTCCCTTTGTATAGATTTGTTTAACTCTTTGTAACGATTATCAAATGTAAAACAATTAATCGACCGGTCAATAGCGATTTTAATTTGAAGAAAGAGGATTCCGTACGTAATTTTATTTTGGACAAGTACAACTTTACGGTCGTAGCACATATTATATCGTAACGTAAACGGATCGGCACAGCCTCGCCTTTTTCCTCGGCATCAATCGTCAAAAATCCGATTACGTTACGATTCCGATTAGTGTGCGTTGCAGTAAGGAGTTTCATACAAAATAATACTGAATGGCTGGGGTTGATACGGTGCCGATCCCTTTACGTTTTGATGCTAAAGATGTGGTAAAGATAAGCAAACTATGGCATACTAGCACCTAATGTATGAATAAGAATAAGAAAAATAAGAACAAAAAAAAAGAAAATATAAAGAAAATATTAATGTATAAGGGTGTTTCTTCGAAATTCGATTCTTTGTCTGATTCATATGGGCAAATTTTTTTTTCACATTTTGGCTTATAAAACATATTTTTGTCAAAGATGATAACCTAATATACAATGTCTGAAAAAGGCACACTTTTTATAAAATGGTTTTCGAGATAATTAACTTAAAATTTTTTGAGGTCATATAAATGAGAATTAGGAACAAAAATGAAATCCTAGTTATAAAAATCAGTCATTTATTTATTAAAATCACAGTTGATAATCACAATGATTATCACCGCACCTAAATCTAGTTATTAGAAGCATTGACAATATCAATCATTATCCGTGCCGCCATATTAACAATATGTGTGAAATTCTGATTAATATAGTATTTTTACCGTATGAATCAGGTGCATATAAATCAAAATTTTGCCTTTTAACATCGGTTAATCACTACACGTATACAATTAAGGATTGCTATTTATACATAGGCTTTTAGTCCCCAATTGAATTATATTTCCAACAGATTCAAGTTTGAAAACCATTTAAGTTAATTATAACAGCCAACATAGTAATCAGAAACACAGGTGAACCAAAGTAATATGAATCAGATATTTACATTTATAACTCCGCAACAACACGAACCAGCCGCATGTAACGTCGTGACCACGTCAGCAGAGTCCCTGGCTACCACCAGCACTAGAAGGGATCTCCTGATGTTTCGTACTTAGCTAGGTACGTTCGAGTAAAGCGCGCGAATATGAATCAGACTTTTGTGCCGGACACTCACAATTTATTTTTTTATTAAAAAACTATCGCAAATATTAGTACCATTTTTTTTTGTGTAAAGAAACAACTAATATTCTTTCGTAATATTTATAACGCACATCGATTCGTTAATAAGAAAAAATGTTACTGTTACTAACGTTCAAGAAACTGGGGTACGGACACACCATATTAATCAGAAGAACGCTTTTTAATATTTTTTTTTAAATATATAAAAAACTATTATTAAAAAACAATAACGTGTGCAAGATAGGTAACTGTCTATACTATGTTTAAAAAATAATTGCAGTTTGGTTGGTCTGTTAGTTACAAAGAAAAACCTCCAGACATCGAAAATGTTGGGCTCGAAGAATCACCCATAAGAGAGTCATGAGAATTTTATTATCCAGACCCAAGTGATTTCTAAGCCAAGTCTTTCATTATATTTTATCTATATTTTTACCTTAATGTTCAAATAAGAAGCGAAGACCTATAAATAACAAATTACTGTTATTTCTTGTAACTAATTAATGTTGTTGGTTTTTATTTAATTAATATAAGTTTTATTTTCACAAAAGAAGAAAATAGAACTAAAATCTATTATTGTTAACACTAACGAGGAAGCTAGTTCCTGTAGTTAAACATTTCTGTTATAATAGAATTTATATTAAGAGAAAACTTATCTTAAAAAGTTATGTATAAAAATAAGTTTACAAAAATCTAAAACATTGCTAATTAATAACTTCGTCTTTTTCTTTGCTTTTTAGGTAATTCAATACAAAATTATAAACCTTTACGTAAAATCTTCAATTGAAACATTGAAAGTTTACGACTGTTGCACCTAGATGGCGTTGTTACATTTGGGTTTTAAATTGCGAAGGCTAGACCAGGCTTCGTATAAAGCCTGGTCTTAATTGGTAAGCAAGACAAAGACTTGGGTACCCTAGTGGTCAAGGTGCCATCCTAAGTTTAGTCCAAAACATGTTCGAATCCTGCCTGGAGTCAAAATGATAATCTACATAATTATAATAAAAAAATAGTTATCTATTTATCTTGTAGATTATTTCAAATTTCTGACAACGAGGATCTCTAAACTATGTTTTAATAACAATTCTTCATAATACAGTAATTGTATATTTAACCATTGTTTCTATCTATCGTTCATTTCTTCCATTGTACTTATAATGGACATTATTATTCATTCTATGCGAGTAAAGGACTACTAACCCTATTTGAAATAACTCACTCTTATTGAAAGATGGTTGCTAAACAATTGCTAGACATATAGATATGTGATTATATTTGGTTTTAATAAGGTTTGTAATCAGGGTGGACCGACGACCTAGTGAGGAGAGCAGAAAACCTATGGATGAGGGAGGCACAGGACTGCAAAAGGTGGCAATATTTGGAGGAGGCTTGTGTCCAGCAGTGGACGTCAATTGGCTGATATGATGATGATAATGATCATGAAGGTTTGTAATTGTTTTATCTTAGGTGTATGACAGTTTAATGGAAGGTTTATCAAAAGATTGGCCAAGTTGGTTGTATAACCCACTTCTAAGGAGTCGTGTCGGTCGGAATCATTATCGGAACATTTAAAAATGATACTTTTTTGAGTATTGAGGTTTAAAGTTTTTTAATGTAATAAAATGTTATTTTACTTTAGCTTGAGATTATTTTGTGTTTTTTTATTTATTGAATAATATGTAGATTATAGCCTAGTTTATTGTGTGTTACTAAGATTTAGGATGTCATTTGTAGTTTTTGAGTATTATGTTTTTTTGTGAAATATTCCAATAATGAATTAAACATTTCCTGGAAATCTAAGAACTAATTAGAATTATTTCTACAACATAATCCATAATGAAATGAAAAAAAAACGATTAATTTAGAAATCTTATTGGTTTATTGAATATTTAAAAATAAAAAGAGATCAGTTTAAATCTTAAAATAATAAGGTACCTACTTCAAATTAATTGTTTTCGTTATGCTCCTCGGGTTCGATATGATTGTCTCCAGCCTCCAAACTTGAGTAATACTCTCGGTATACTCTAGGAATGACATTTGAGTCGCATAAAGAAAGCAAGTCTTTTTTCTTTAAGATTGATATCTTTGGTCGCTGGTGGTACTTATTTCGTAGATGTAGTTCAACATTTGCAGCACCTCTGCCCCTCGTTCTGTTGCGCACATTTAAGCATTTCATCGTTGCATTCGGATCATAGGAGTCGTTATAAAAAATCAAATATGGAGAAGACGCCTGCATAAAGATTTTTTTGACATCGTTCCATACAACACGTTCACCATCATTATTAACTGTAAAGTTTTTACCAAACTGCGTTACTAGGTCCTTTAAATCGAGAATATCACTAAAGTCTAATTCGTGAACTTCGTATGGAGTTCCAGTCTTCTTGGCGCATTGTATAACTGATTTCCATTGTGTTGGCACAAAAATGGATCCATTTTTCAGTATTCGTGTCTTCTCCCGTTCAATAGTGCTATGCACACTGTCACCTTCGTTTTGGGTGTGTCCAACAACTAAGTATTTGTGTGTTATTGACACAACACCCAAAACTTTGATAGCATAGTGGTAGAGGCTTAGTAGGTATTTATTTTTATTTTGTGCAGAACAATTGTCGGTGTAGAAAAAAACATTTTTTCCAACACAGTGGTCTTTCAGAAATTTGTAAATGCAAGTCCCAACTTCATCGCAACCTTTTCCCCCTAATGATTCATTCCACAGGTAGCAATAAGCAGCTTTTGATACTACGTCAAATACGGTGCAGTTGTATACATTAAGTCTTCTTTTATAAAAAAATAGGGAATCGTTTCCGCATGGTGTTTGCAGAACTGCCTACATGTCATAACAACAAATTATCTTGTTAGCATCATTTCTGCATGTTTCTATGTCTGCTTTTTTTTCTAATCTACACAAATCTCTTTCTTTTAAATGTTTCTCATAAGTGTATACCAGTTGTAACTTATCATCGCCTACAGCATTTTGATATGACAAACAAATTGAACACTGATCCTTCTTGGGCTTGTGAAATGCAATATTAAACTCGTTTCGAAAAATGTGTTCATAGGTTCCTTGCTTGATGATAGGCTTACTATTCTGATGGCACCATTCCTTGTACTGTCGATACATCATAGCCAAATTTAAGTCCCCGTCAAGGTATTCTTTTGTGGAACTTGCCCGGCAGTAATGAGACTCTTTTCTCGGATAAGAATTTATATGTTCCATTGCACCATCTTTGTCAGCCTGTACTAAACATCTACCGGTATTACCATGACGTCCTCTGCGATCTTCGGGTATTACACCCGATGCTTTCTTTTTATTCACTGTGGATAAAAAAGAATGTCCTATGTCCAACGTTGCTGTGAAGAATCGTTTACATACTCGAATTTCTTCGCTATCCTTCAAATCCGAATCATGTGGGTCAACGTTATTCAAATTGTTTCTATCTACTTCCACCACAGGTTGATCTGGCTCTTTATCCAACTCACCACCTATAAAACATAGAGAAATGATTAAAAAAACGTAAGTAGGTACCTACTTACAACTCGTACCTACTAAGTTCTTAAAAAATACCCATGTAGAAGATTAATAAATAATCACTTTCTTAGTACCTCGTACAGGTTCAGCATGCTCCTGAAATCCAGTAGATGTTATTTTATAGGTAGTATCATTATTTTGAAGACCTTTTTCTTTTTTTTTGTCCCAGGGGAATCCATGAAATTGGATACCATGGAGACTCGAGGGAGTCTTCCATGGCATGCGGGGATCTCCCCCCCAGAAGGGGAGGGCCTACCCGCTAAACCCCTGGGCTATTCCCCACGCGCCTTTAAATTAGGGGACAGGCCGGATCGCTCCGGGCACTCACAGCCTGCCCCCCAGCGCATTGTGCCTTCGCACATACGGGCCCGCTTATGCGCAAGCCCTGACGGCACAAGGAGGCGCCCCCAGGAATAGTTGGAGACGCCCCCTTACTGAGGACGCAGCGACCCCCTCGGATCGCCACATCCTCGTCCTCAGTTAGGTGGTCGGAGGGGGAAGCGGCAGCAGGTCAGCGTACCTGCGCCGCCTCACCCCTCTCCTGCATCGGCGGAGAGGGGCCGCAAGGGGATCGTCTTCGCGGACCCTCTCCGCAGCCTCTTTTTGGCTCATGACCGCCTCGCAAAAGGCGGTCATGGCCCCCCAATTGGTGTCGCTGCCGACCGCCTGACGAACGATAGCCGGCAGCGACAAATCACCCCCAAATACCGCCACTAGGGCTCTCCTCTGTGTGTCCCATGTGGGGCACTCCTCTACCGTGTGGCGCACCGTGTCAGCCGGTGCGCCGCAGTGGTGGCAGGCCGGCGTCTCCTCTCGCCGGGCCACCTTGTGCAGGTACTCACCGAAGCAACCGTGTCCGGTGAGCACCTGACACGTCCGGTAGGTGAGGGTCCCCCTTCCCCGGGAGACCCACTCATCCAGCACGGGGCGGATCGCTTCGATGGTATTGCGACCCGCACCCGGCTGTTCTAGGGCCGACCTCCAGTCGCGGAGCAGAGCAGTCTGGCAGTCAGCCCTTACTCTGCCCGCGACGAAGTCGGCCCCGGAGGCCCGCGCCATTCCACGCTGCGCGTGAACCTCCGCCAGGACCCTACCTTGTAGCTCCCAAGGAGGGTCCCCCGCCAGCAGAGTGACCGCCTCGAACGATACCGTGCGATACGCACGGCACGCTCTGGCGGCGATCACCCTCTGCGGCCGCCGCAGCAACCGCACATTGTTGCGGCTAAGGGCATCCGCCCATATCGGGGCCCCGTACAGGGCCATACTTCGGACGATCCCACAGTACAGCCTTCTGCACGGGGACCCCGGGCCGCCGACGTTGGGGAGGAGACGTCCCAACGCGGCGGCAGCCCTCTCGAGCTTCGGGGCTATCGACTCAAAATGAGCCCCGAAGCTCCACCTCCCGTCGAGCTGAAGTCCCAGGTATTTGATGTGAGGCTTCAGCTCGACTTCCTCCCCCCGTATATTGATTTTAATACCGGGGGGGGCACCTCTTCGCGGGCCGTGGAAGAGGAGGGCTTCTGTCTTCCTCATGGAGACCCTTAAACCCAGGCAGTGTATGCGGTCCACTACCCGGGACACCTCTTCCCCGGCACGCCCGACCGCTTCCGCCAGGGTTGACCCGCTGACCGTCACCAGGGTGTCGTCGGCGTAACAAAACACCCTGGTGACGCCAGCCACCGACCCTCTCAGCAGCCAGTCGAATCCGAGGTTCCAAAGAATAGGGCCCAAGACTGAGCCCTGTGGAACACCCCGGTCGACCGGCTGCACGACCAGGCGGCCTACCCTGTCCTCCCAGACCACCGTCCTTCCCGTCAAATAGTCCTCCAGCAGCCGCCGCATATAGGGAGGCACCCCATGATACCGAAGCGCCTCCCGAAGAACACCGTGCGGCAGGCTGCCGAAGGCATTTGCAATGTCCAGGGAGGCAGCCACGACCACCTCCCCCTCGCCCACCCGGGACGCCGTGTGCGCTTTGAGGGCGCCCAGGGCGTCAAGTGTAGACCGACCCCTGCGGAAACCAAATTGGTTCTCCGACAGGTTCGGCCCAACTTCCTCTAGATGCTTGACGAGGCGGCCAGATACCACCCTCTCAAACATTTTGGCCACCTCGTCAAGTAGGACGATTGGCCTATACGAAGAAGGGTCGGCCGCATCTCGGCCGCCCTTCGGCAACAGGACCAGTCGTCCCTTCTTCCAAACCTCCGGGAACTTTCCATCGCGTAAGCAGCGCGTGAAAAGCTCCCGGAGCCGACCATCCACTTCTCCTTTCACTTGGCAGAGGAGCCGGCCCGGAACCCCGTCCGGGCCAGGGGCGGTTTTCCCTCTGCGGAGCCGGTCGAATGCGCGGTCCATCTCCGCACATTCGACCTCAGGCACCTCCGACGCGTCGACGAAGTGGGTCTCCGCCCCCCAGAAAGGGGGCATTGGAGGCGCGGAGTACCCCGGGACTTCCCTGGGGAATAACCCCTCTACCACCGACTGCACCAAAGCCGGTGGAAGAGACTCCGCGAGGGGCGCCCCGCACCCGGCAAGCTTACCTCTTGCCTGCCGGTACGTACCCCAGGGATCCGCGTCCAACCGGGCCAGTAACTCTTCTCTAGCCCGGTTCTTTCCTTCACAAATGGCCTGCTGCAGGGCTTTAGTGGCGGCGTGATACGCCACCCGCAGCAGGCCTTCTGTCGCTGGATCCCTCCCCCTTCGCCTATGCCGGCTGTATGCCCTCCTCGCGGCGCCGGTGGCCACCCTCAGTTCCGCAATAAGCGGTGACCACCAGTACACTTGGCGCCGCTGAGGGGGCCGCCGCGCCCGTGGCATGGACGCGTCGCACACCTCCACCAACGAGGTGCGCAGCCCTTTGGCCAGGTTCTCAACGGGGACAGAACCCGTTGAGAGCGAGGCGAACCATTGCTGAACGATTGCCGCCTCCCTGGCCAGCTCCGCGTCCATGGCGCCGAGCACCCACCTCTTAAATTTACTAGCGCCCCTAAAGGGTCCTGGGTGCCCGGCGCTGGTCGAGACCTTAAACCGGATGTAACGATGGTCTGATAAGGTCTCGACCTCCACGTTTACTTCCCACCCCTGGACGTGCTGTGCGACATCGGGCGTGGCAAACGAGAGGTCGACCACTGACCCTCCATTGTGCCGCACACACGTCCATGTGTCCCCTCTGTTGAGGAGGGCAAGGCCTGACGCCACTGCCCACTCCTCAACGGCACGGCCCCGCGCGTTTGTATTATTTTGAAGACCTATGCTAGGTAAGTTTATGTTATTTTCTTCATCCATTATTGACTGCAACAACTGATCCGATCTGATACCTGTAAATAAATAGGATGAAAAAATGTATGTCCTGCCCAGTGCCCACTTATTTTCTCAACCGGTTCGATCTCGAATCAAATGAATTCCACCACCTAGTAAGCGAAAAAAGGATTATACCTGACTATGTAATATTATGATATCGAACACTCCATTTTTGTCAATATCTCTTCCTTTTACATTCTTTAATAACGATTTAGACACAAAAGTAGGTACTTGCATAGCTTAAAATTCGTTAAACTTAGGTTACCTATTAGGTATGTAGGTAAGGAATAACCTACTACTTTGTCTAGCTTAAGCAAAAATGATCCGTACCAGTATTATAAGCTATTGGAAGCAACTTTTTTGGTTACCATTCCACTTTTCGTTATTTTAAAGCTTTCACACAAAAACTAAAAGTTAGTTAATTTGTATAAAACTTACCGCTAAACTGATCATGATCACTCTCTGACCTCCTGGTCATTGCTAATTTAAGTATTTTTTCAGCTCTTGAACTCATTTTTAATATTTTTTTATTCACAACCTAAACTCCGTCTGACCACTTCACTGAGCGTTCAAAGCGCAACTGGCACTAAACACAAATAAACAATATTCAAATAAAAAATTTCAGAGTCAAACTGGAACATTTCGAAATATTCCATTAATGAACTACTGATGCGCTTATGAATATAGAGTGGCAGCGGGACATTTCGAAATATACTGATACTGAAAACGACAAGATTAATAAAATCTATTTTTCTTTATCGGAATAAATAGTTTTCTGTCAATTAGAACTAAAATTTGAGTTGTACCGTTAGTGATTTGGATAAATTATTGAATTCTTTAACATTCTACATACTTATCTCAAAACACGTGATTTTTGAAATGTTCCGATAATGATTCCGACCGACGACATACAGTTACAGTAGCTAGCAATTATGGGACTTCAATTTGTGTTTCAGGATGACCGTGTTTGTATTATTGTGTAATAAATTTGCTGGTGGAGTAAGTAAAAATTCGTAACAATTTTTAATCAAATTTATTTTGGTATTTTTTATTAAATTTGAAGAACAGATCCCAGTATGCCATCCTTTCTCGTAATGGTTTTCTACCTAACGACAATTTTTTGTCTATGTTTAAGTAGTAGTAGGTATCTGGTGTTACTGGTTGCCATTTGACTGGAAGAAGATTTGTTAAATCCGGAGTAGGATCACTGCAACAAAATAAACAACATTAAATGATATGAATTCAGCCTTAACTTCTTTTGATCATTATATACAATGGGTTCAACGTTGCACAAAGTTTAAATAAAATTAACTAATTGCCTCGTTGTCGCGGTGGTCGTGGCAGCTGACGTGCACGAGGGCGCGGGTTCGTTTTGACCCGACCGTTCTTTGAGTGATTCACAAATTATTGTCCTGAGTCTGGATGTTCTTTGTGCCTGTTAAATGGATGTTTGTAAAAGTCATAAGTGACTTTTACAAACATCCATTTAAGTCCCAGTGCGGGAGTAGTCTTTTAAATTAAAATGTTATCTTAAGTATTTTTTAGTTGACTGGTTTTGATTCGTAGTTTCAGGAATTCGTTTTATTCAAACAATTTCACCTCCTTTGGTAATTTTTGGTTTCTGTATTTTTTTATGATTTGTGTGATGAAGTGTATGAATGTGCACAAAGTAAAGTAGGTTTGTAAATATTAATGTACACGGCGCTTAGTAGTTTCTGCTTACCCTATAGGAACAAAGTGTGAGTTTGTGTATATTTTTTTGAATAATTTACCAATGTAAATTCTTCAGTCATTAGTCAACGCAAAAACAATCGATTGGAATGCCAAAAAGAAAAATTGTACTTAACAAAAATTAAGACGAGTTGAAAATTCTCACCTGTACTTAGCAAAATTGGTCCACATAGTCGTTATGCGATCAATCAGAAGTTGATCTGACTTTGTAGGTCTTGGCTTGTTTACTAAAGTGAATATATAAAACACCTCATCACCGTGACTAGCACAACATAAATGCCCATTAGCACTGTTCCCGTCATAAGTGTTAGTGACGACAGCGCTCCTTCCTCCAACATAAGAGAACATATAAAAATATATAGGTCCTGCTTCGTATTCTAAATATTTCTTCAATGTTCTATGTACGGGATGTATATAAGTAATATCGGAGCTATAACGAGTGACATCCCATTTCAACTTTGCATTCACATCTTCATCTCCAAAATAAAAATCAGACACCATGTCTGTCATGTCATTTAACTTTTTATTAGGAAATTGGAATAGTCTATTAAGATTATCATAAACTAATGTTAAATTGTCAAAATAACTATTTTCTTGTGGATAAAGTAAATATGCCATTTCAAGGTTATTAAATCCCATCAAAACAGGTATGTCTTTAACTTTAGGAACTTCTAAATTGATCCAAGATTTTGATATAAATGTATCAGTATCATTATCAAATATTTGTTCCACGCATGGCTTAAATTGTATATTCAAAGATTTTCCAGCAGATACAACCAACAATCTGTCTGACTTCGTCAGAAATGATAAAGCTTCTTCTGTGTCATTTGTTTTAAATCCCAGATGATTTGCCATCTTTATAGGAGCTTGTTTATCAGGTTCAAATAAAACTGTTAAAGCCTCAGCACTACCAGTTTGTAACAATATCTTGTTAAATAATACATTTTTATTTGACATGAGATGTAAATCGATTGAATGACCACCAGCGCTATGACCAAATACAGTTATTTTGTTAGGATTTCCTCCAAACGCAGCAATATTATCCTTTATCCATTTCAATGCTATGTATTGATCTTTAAGTCCTTGGTTACCGGCAACTTCTGGTATATCTAGGCACATGAAGCCATAAGGTCCTACTCGATAATTGATAACAACTAAAATTACATCATGTCGTACTAAATAATTAGGACCAGATACATCTTTTCCCGCATGACCATGTTGAAAACCACCACCGTAGAGATATACCATTACTGGAATTTTTGATTGTAGATTTTTTTGTCGGTAAACAGAAGTAGGAACGTATATGTTTAGTTTTAAACAATCAATTGCACCCATTAACGTGCCCTGGTATTCCTGGGGGCATATTGATATTTCATCAAAAGCTTCAAATGTTTCAGTGAATCGTGGCTGAGAAGTCGACAACTGGAAATAAAAATATTAATCTAGTACTTAACACGATTATACGATATTGAAAGACAAGCATAAAAGTCTAATGTAGCCACATTATTACTGACCACCATTTTAAATCATGTTAAATAGATAAGCAATCGAAAGTCCCTGTTAATTGATACCGACTAAAACTAACTTTGACCCCAATTATAAATTAATGTCCATGCCATAATAGACTATAACTGGTCTCTAATAGAGTCTCTTGTGACTTTTGAACAATTTTTAGCAGCATGTAAATTGAAGTAAATATTTTTTATAAATAAATATTCCTGGCACAATCACATAACGCCATCTAGTCCCAAACTAAGCTGAGCTTGTACTATGGGAACTAAACAAGGGATAAACATATATATTTTTTTCATTTTCATTTTTAATTTCAAATACTTTTATTTAAATAATTATTACGAGTATACATAAAAAACAGCCAGACCAATCCAAACAATCATGTTCATGCACACAAAGATTTGCATTGACCGAGACCTCTGTGTAGCAGTAATGTTATACAATCACTACGCCATAGAGGTTGTGTAAAGCCATTAGTTTTAGGTGGAATTCAAACTAGGTAATTTTTGTGCCATTAACATTACATTATTATTCGGTTTAAAGAATATCTATATACATATAAATATCTATAGAATATCTATAGAATATAATATCATAGTTTACTGTAATAAATAATTATTACAGTAAACTATGATATTTACCTAGTCTTGATAACATGGTATAAATGAGTCAACATTTAGTTCGACATCGACAACCATTAGGTATATGAAAACATATGATTCATCAAGATAGAAACTAAAAACGATTATTTATCAATAACTGAACCATTATTTATCAAATACTGAATACAGTAAGAACTAGTAACTAATTAAAAAATTGTCATGTCACAATTCTTTTATTGTTATTAAATATAGTATCAATCACATGTGTAAGTTAATACTGCCTATTAATGTAAATTAATGTGTAAAAATGTACTTACTCCGAAAGGATTCTCTGTATCGACCTGCGCATAAGGTATACCCATAAACATATAATAGTCTCCATCGGATGCCTTTAATCCTTTAATAGTGCCAACATTAGGAACAACCACTGAGCGAGTTTCATTTTTTAAAAAACACGAAGCACTATGGACTAATAAAAATATCGCACATAGTTTTAATATTATCATTATTTTTAATATAGAATATTACTTGTTGTTATCACTACAACTGACAAGGTTGTGAATAAATTTATCATAAACGACGATGTTTAATAATAATATTTTAATATTTTTTTAACCCGCCCGTACTCGCGTCTTATTTTCAACAACGAATATTCGCGCAAGGGTCGAAAAGACCCAGATATTGAATTTATTGTTTCTAATAACTTAATGAAATTTCGAGATTATTTCTAAATTAATAAGAAAGACGATAATAATACCAACATAAAAATAAAAAACAGAAAAATAAATGAGATTAATCACAAAATTCACGAGATCACTGCTAAATCTTAATTTTTTATCGTATTAAAACTAGGAAATCACATTATTATTTTTTTTATAATCATAGTATAGTAAGTAACATTAAAATTATTTTTTAACTGTTACTTATAATGTTTAATTTAGCTACACAAATTAGAAGATTGTTGATTATTATTGATAATAAAAAATAATTTTAATGTTACTTACTATACTATGTTGTGCGTTCAGAGATGGTATCTGCCCTGTGTATCCATTACCAGATTAAATATCTCTTAAAGGGCCTCTACGTCTTGGCTTCGGCCCGATGTATGCCTTCCAAAGAACCGGGTCTCCAATAGACCCGAGTATTATGGACAAGAGAAAAATAAAATAATAATTTAAAAAAATGCGATCGATAGGGCTCCAGAGATAGGAACCTCCTCACAATACGTGCCGTGTCAAGCAGTACTGCCTTCTGCATATGACCTATGATCCAACTGCCAAACGAGATTCTTCGTAGATGTTGATAGAGGCTCTTTGGAATAAGTCCATTCACCGAAAGTACTATCGGAGCAATGATCGCCGAATCAACATTCCACATGTCGACAACCTTTTCGGTTTTCACAAGATTCTCGTCATGAGGAATGGTGATATCGATTACCATATTATCTTTATCTATATTATATATATTATCTATATATATAATATAGATAAAGATCTGAATCATAACGAAACGGCCCATACTTACTTGACACGTATACTGTCCAAATGCCACGCGGGAATTGGCAGAGCCCCGGCTCAGCCAATTCTCGCGTGGTATTGTGTGTGGACATAGCCTATAAAGCTACTTTAAGGTACTTAGCGTGACAACACAGATAAACAAGTACAAAAAAGTTAAGGGCACAAAAACTAAAGCACTGGGTCTTTTCGACCCAGGCGCGACTACCCACGGGTTAATGATAATCGATATCACCATTCCTCATGACGAGAATCTTGTGAAAACCGAAAAGGTTGTCGACATGTGGAATGTTGATTCGGCGATCATTGCTCCGATAGTACTTTCGGTGAATGGACTTATTCCAAAGAGCCTCTATCAACATCTACGAAGAATCTCGTTTGGCAGTTGGATCATAGGTCATATGCAGAAGGCAGTACTGCTTGACACGGCACGTATTGTGAGGAGGTTCCTATCTCTGGAGCCCTATCGATCGCATTTTTTTAAATTATTATTTTATTTTTCTCTTGTCCATAATACTCGGGTCTATTGGAGACCCGGTTCTTTGGAAGGCATACATCGGGCCGAAGCCAAGACGTAGAGGCCCTTTAAGAGATATTTAATCTGGTAATGGATACACAGGGCAGATACCATCTCTGAACGCACAATATGATACATCCAGAGATTATTTTATTTATTATTAAATAAACGGTACATGAAAAATCTTATGAACTAAAACTGTGTCCCACAAAACTGTGTGATATACAGTTTGACTGTGAGATCTGAAAACTTAATTAATAGACAAACTTAATTATGTTACATTATTATAATAAGCTATTTTAACATCGACACCAGAAGTATCAATTAACGTAAGGGACAAAACACGACTTTTCAGGAGAGCCAAAAAACCATTCCGATTTTACAAATTCTTCTGTAACTTTTTATTAGTTGCCCTAATCTTAAAAGTGTCTAGGACAAAGTTTCTTATAATTTTCTTTTCTTTATAACTATAAATAAAATATTTACGTAAACTTACGCGTTTAGAAAATAGCATGTCCCTTACATTATAAAAAGTTGCTTAGTTCCTGCTAGTTGTCCTTTAAGGCACTCAAGCTTTCAATGTAAACTATCCCATATTAAAGTAAGCACCAAGTTTAATAGGAAACTATAACACAAATCTACTGTAAAGGACATAAACTACTATGAACTGGATGAAATATGATGTATGATAAACTATTAAGAGCAATTATCATGTAATTTTGGACCTGATATCTTTATTATTAAGTTCATTAGTAAAAATATACTTAAACTTACAATATCTTTAGATTAATTTTGGAAATTTTGGAGAAAATTCGGACTGGTCGAACAGTAAATATGACTGTGGTAAATGCAATTAGGCAGTTCCTAGAGACAGGATCTTATGAACGGAGACCAGGTCACAGTCGTAAGCTGTGTAATTTGACTTGGCATTACCGTTTTATCGTCAGAAATATCCTCAGGGACTGGTTCATTACAGTAATTCAAGCACGTAACCAACTCCAAGAAGTTAAAAATGTGTGTGGGGGTATACGTACGGTCAGAAGAAGGTTAAGCTTTTAAAACTGCTAGAGGACCACAGTTTCTTATTTCTCTCGTGAGTACAGGCAATGGACAATATATATAAGGCCTTTTCGTCTATTGCAGACGATTTATGAGGTGGTGTCTGTGATACATCGCTTTTGATGACTGTACAGACCGATACCACAGGCTTGACAAAAGAAGTAACTGGACATTAGTGTCGAACCATGTTCATGTCGTTTTTGTCTCTTGTCAGCATGCACTCCAATCCAGGCTTCATTGCGACCCTCTCCGACACGTTTGGGCCACTCAGGACGTTTTTCCGCGAGCTTCTCCTAGTCACGGTGGTCGATTTTAAATGCTGCCATGTCTCGCTTGGTGCAGTCTTTAAAACGAAGCAGCGGTCTCCCAACATCTCTTTTTCCATTCGCTACTGCACCAAGAAGAACACGTCGTTGTAATGGAGAGGGTTCCATCCTATGCACATGCCCTAGCCAACGCAGACGTCTCTATTTAAGAAGCACTGTCAGACTAGGCAGCTGTGCGATTTCTAGAACCTTCTCGTTTGTCATCTTGTCCTGCCATGCTAAGCCCAAGATCTTTCGTAAGCAACGCATGTAACATAAGTTAAGACGACGGCGACGTTCTTGTTTTGCATACGATGTCCAGGTTTCAGCTCCGTTCAAGAGTATGCTTAAGATGGAAGCCTGAAAGACAACCATCTTGGTCTTAGTAGTAAGGTGCTTATTGTACCATACCCTTGTACCTAGCTTCCCGAACATGGTTGCCGCCTTGCTAATACGGATGTCGATCCGTCGAGAGCATTCGAAAAATGTGGTGTTTACAGACGAATATCGGATATCATTAAGTTATCGTGAAGGTCGTCAGAGTTCTTACAGGCACAAAAATAAAAGGTTTGCCCCATATGCCCCTTGAAACTGTGGTGTGCCAAGGTGGTTCAATAATGTTTTGGGTCGCATCATTTACGGGGCTCGTACTTAGACTTGGTTATTTTTTAAAGTGGTGGTGTAAACGCAGAAAAATATGTTACAGAGGCTTAAGAACCTCATGTGATGCCAATTGCACCATTTATTGGGGAATAATTTCTGTTAATCCATAATAGTGCCCGGCCACACATCCCTAAAAATCACAACTGAATACCTGAATAAGGGTGTGATTCGAAAATTACTATGGCCTCCTTGAAGTTCAGACTTAAATCTTATGGAACATGTCTAGGACAAGTAACTAAATGTTACAGTTTTTATGGCTGTTTCTCATTTTGTTGATTTTTTAAGAAATTTTGTTCATTAAATGTTTTTTAATTCATACTTGTAATTAAGTAAAATATTTGATAATACCGAAAAATACTGTGTAATGTAAATTTTTTCGAAATTTTAGACATAATTAAAGGTGGGCCCTTGAATGTATATTAAGGTAAGCGACAAATTAAAGTAAAGCTATGTATTGTGTTTTAACGTAAAGGTCATATTGTGAGAATTGTACAAAACTTTTGTTTAATGTAAGGGACTGAATTGCATTTCAGAACTATGTACATTATTTTTTCTAACACGTAAAAATATTTACGTCCGTTAAATTAATTTTTTAGTATAAAAAACAGTCTAGACCTTCGAAAACGTGTACTGTAAGGGACATTTTTTTAACTATAGAGAAATTTCAAATATACTAAACGATAGAGCGTGAAATTCCGAATCCAACGGTATATATAACTCATTTTGGCCAAATGTCCCTTACGTTAATTGATACTTCTGGTGTCGAATATATATATTTTTAAGACCAACAATTCAATAAATGCTATATACTTAGGGCAAACAATTCAATAAATAGCTTTAAATTTGGTTTTAAATTTCTTTTTGTTAGGCTCATTTACTATTTCATTAGGTAAACTGTTCAATATATAGGGAATACGCTTTCTAAGAGTACGATCTCCATACACATTGGTAACTTTAGGTACGACATATTTACCCGAGGTCATCGCTCTCGTGTTATAAATGTTATTTACTGGTGTCAACAATGGATCACGCTCCCGCCTGCCGTGGTCATTTATTGCAAGTAGGTATTTATTTCTGAGTCTGACGGGTAGTATTTTGCATATTTTAAATAGTTTCTGATAATCATTTTTACATTTATTTTTAGTTTTTTTATCGACAAGTAATTTAACAAATCTTAATTGGATATTTTCGAGTTTATCTTTATATGATTTATAAGTGAGCCCATAGCAGTCGAGAGCATAATCCAGTATCGACTCAACTAAACAATGATACAAAACCTTTAGGGAACCTTTAGGTACCCTGTAACTTAAATTATAAAATTTACCTAGTATTGCCCTGAGTCTATCACAAATAAAGTCTATATGCTCGGACGCTCGGACCATGAAAAGCGTTCATCGACCTTAACACCCAAGTAATTTGCACATTTTAATCTTTGTATAGGTTTACAACTACTATTAACTAAGTCATTGTGTAAACAATTAAATGAGTGAGTAAACAACGGAGATGGAGGCTCTTTTAATGGTAAATATGGAGAATGAATAATTAAAAACAGCGTTTTGTCAGTATTTATAATGATGCCATTATCATGGGACCATTTAACAACCGCGTTCACATCTTGTTGCACCAAACGGCAAGATTCGCTCAGGTCAGTGCCGCCTCGGAGTATGCACAGGTCATCAGCGAACATGTGCGCTGAGCAATGCTGCAGCACTCCAGGCAAGCTATTTGCATGCATTAAATAGCACACAGGTCCACATCCAGATCCCTGAGCCACCCCGCACCGGACGTTCCTTTCAGTACTAAATGTCTCCCCGACTTTAACCCGGTAAGTGCGCGAAGTCAAATAGTTGGCAAACCATTCATTTAGTGGTTTACTCACCCCGCATTCCTCAATTGCATTAAGTAATGTACTGTGTTCCAAGGTATCAAAAGCTTTTTTATTATCAAAAAAGATGGCAATAACAAACTTCTTCTCGTTTAGATAAGTATTAATTTCATTCGTAAAATGAGACAACAATGTGTTAGTTTTTTTATTTTTCTAAAACCCATGTTGACATTTGTTTATTATATAATTTGATTGTAAATAGTCACCGAGCTGATTAACTATACATTTTTCCATTATCTTATCTATGCTAGATAATATAGCAATTGGCCTGTTAGTTAGAGTACGTTTTTCTATCACCTTTTTTGTGGATGGGACGTATTATAGCCTCTTTTAGTTTATCCGGGAAGGTGTGTTGTTCAACCGATAAATTAATCAACTTGGCAACCACGGGACTTATTTTATCATTAACTAATTTCATATCGGACATTCGTATTTAATCGCTTCCAGGTGACTTCCGTGCATTCATACTGTAAATAACCTTTTTTTACATAATTATCACTCACTGGTTGCCATCTCATACTTCTGTCCGTGTACATAGTTATCCCTATTTAGCCATTTATCATTACATACATGTTTAATTTGTTGAATTTCTTGATCAAAAGATACTGCAAACCCATTGGTTATAAATTGCATATCACACTGTGTGCTCATATTTTTAAGTATCAAATTGTCTAATGAGTTTGTATCTTTTCCTAGTAAATTATTTATTTTTTGCCGAATTTTTTTATATCTCGGGTATCGTCGACGCGGGCAGCGCCCTGCCGCCATCGGCCCCGGCAGCGGTCAGGTGCGGACTGTGCACGATTCCACTGTACCACGGCCGCCACAGGAAAGTGATCTGATATTTTATTATGAATTACAGCGGAGTTAATCGTAGCTAAGGGTGCTCGTATGTAAATATGATCTAAGCATGATTCGACAACCTTTTCTTGGACGCTTCCTTACGCGTTACTTTGTTTATACATTTAATTAATCCAAATTCTGCTAGCAGATTTTCGTATTCAATGACATTATTATCCTGGTTTTTTAACAAGTTAATTTTTATATCCCCGCAGAGAGCTATGACTTTATTTTGTTTGTTTGTTTCTAGTATACTGCGTAATTCTATAAGAAATTCTTTTATTTTATTCTTTTTATTAATTTTAAGGGGTCTGTAAATAGATATCAAGTATATCGGAGTTTTACCTCCTTCGTCCAAAACAAGGGAAACGCACTCAGCCGACCGCATTTCACGCATTTGCACTGTATCGTTCACTCGCGCCGGCCATGCCTCGCGTATATATACTAGCACGCCACACGTAAATCGAATCTTTGTATTTTATAAAGGCTTAACAAAGAGTAATTTATGTTTGGCTCGGTTAAAACAATTACATCTATATGTTTTATACTGCTATCCAATGTTAACATTAATTCGTAAAAGTTCTTTTTAGTGACCTAATATTAATATGCAACATACAAAATTGACACTTATTTTTAAGCGAGGACAACCATACATTTAAATTTTCTATTTCAGTAGTATTAACATTATCGTTATCCGTAATTGTTACAATATTATCGAAAAAAGTGAATTTTATAATAGTTTTAAGCAAATAACAAAATCAAAAATTAATAAATTAAAAATGTTGAGGGGTACCTTGGTAGTAGTACTAACGGAGTACATTCCGAAGGACGTCTTCGGACCTAATCCAGGCTGCCTTATCACCCTCTTGCTTTTTAACTAGGATTTTCCCTTTGCTAACCCCTATAAACTTATGGGTGTTGCGCAGCTCCTGTTTTGTTATCCATAGTAAGGTTCGGGCCACCTTGGTTAGATCCTCATTAACGTAGACTTTGTTGGTACATGAACCACCAGTTATCTTATCGCTCGTTATGTTAACTAGTTTCCGACCTTCTTCAAGCCATGCGTCGCGAGTCTGGATGCCGGAGGTAGGCCATATGTTGAATGCACTTGAACGGATTCACTCTGATGTACTTAGTAATCTTACAATTTCTACACCATCACCACGTACGACGCAGGTAAATAACGTCGTACCTCTGTCTCAACCAACATAATTAAATAGCTTTGAGACTATTGATTGTGAGTTTACAAATGTAAGTACCCAATATAATAATCAATTAAGGAGTGCTTTGGAATGTGCTATTCGGGAATATCGTTTCATGGACCCAAGTAGGATACCTCGAATACCACGATTACCTACGCATAAACAAAATATAGCTCTTGTGTGTACTCTAGATTCACTGTTATTAAACTATTTTGAAAACAGTGAAAATCTTGGCGATGCTCACTCAATTTTGTACTGTGAGGCTGTCACTGCATGTCGAGTAGCACATATTAAGTTTCCAATTAATGATATTGCTACTCGACTCAGACCATGTGCCGGCGTGGCAGTGCAGGATTGAACGCCGTATTGCTGAGGCTAGGACACTCTTATGTAAGCTCATCTGCTTCAGGTCGGGTAATACGCGCCCGAGGGTGATGTGTTTTGTGACACGTACATTCTCTGACACCAATGTGGATCGTCGAGATTATATTATGTTACATGTTACAGAACGCATTGACTTCCCGAAGCAGAAGGTTTATGCGTGGGCAAATCGTATAAAAAGATTTAAAAAGAAAATGGAACGATATATCCAGAATCGTGCATTCCAAAGACCTGTTCTAGACTTGGTTGACAGGCAACTACCTGGTGCTGATGCTATGAACGATTTTTGGCGCAGCATTTGGTCGGTGCCTGTCAGCCATGTTGAGAGTGGTTGGATAGAGGATGTTGAATGAGCGTGTGAACGTATTTATCAAATGGAGATAGTAACTACCTATATTATACACTGATGATGTTACTTGTGCAGTCCGTCGACTATCTAATTGGAAATCAGCTGAACCGGACGGATTGCACAATTTTTGGTTAAAATGGCTCCATAGTTCCCACGCTTGTTTAGCCTCTCATTTCCAATCATCTTTAGAAACAGGTACGCTACCAGATTTTATCACTACTGGTGTAACCCACTTGCTTTATAAATCAGGTAGTTCCACGGATCTAAAAACTATAGACCGATTACTTGCCTCCCAACAATACACACACTTCTTACATCTATTTAGAGACAAAAAATATCTTTACATTTACAAGAAAATTTAAACATGCATATTTCTCAAAATGGATATAGGAATGAGGTACGTGGAACTAAAGAACAACTCCTTATTGACACTACTATTAACAAACAGGTACGTCGAAACCGAAAAGACTTGTCTACATGTTGGATAGATTACAAGAAGGCGTATGATTTTGTTCCTCATACATGGCTTCTGAGAGTGCTAGAGTTGTATAAGATTGATGCAACTCTCGAATCGTCTCGAACGCAGACTGGACGACTTCCAGCCTCCCGAACAAGCCGGTTTCCGAAAAGGCTTTAGTACCATAGACCACATTCATACGCTGCGGCAAGTTATACAAAAGTGCAATGAGTATAACCGGCCTTTATGCTTGGCGTTTGTGGACTATGAGAAAGCCTTCGATTCGATCGAGACTTGGGCAGTGTTACGGTCTCTCCAACGGTGCCAAATTGACCATCGGTACATCGAAGTGTTGCAGTGTTTATACAGAAACGCCACAATGTCGGTCCGTCTTCAAGATCGATGTTCGAAGCCTATCCAGCTGCAGCGAGGAGTGAGACAGGGGGATGTATCCCCGAAACTGTTTACCGCTGCGCTGGAAGATGCTTTTAGGCTCTTGAACTGGGACGGTCTTGGCATCAATATCAATGGCGAGTATATCACGCATCTCCGATTTGCCGACGACATCGTGGTCATGGCCGAGACTATGGAAGAACTAAACACAATGCTCGCTGGCCTCAGTAGTGTCTCTCAACAAGTGGGTCTTAAAATGAACATGGACAAGACCAAGATCATGGCAAATGTCCATGTTGCACCCACTCCAATCACGGTTGGAGGCTCTACACTCGAAGTTGTCGACGAGTATATTTACCTGGGACAGTTAGTCCAGCTAGGTAAGTCCAACTTTGAGAAGGAGGTCACTCGTCGAATCCAACTCGGATGGGCAGCGTTCGGGAAGCTAAAACGTATCTTCTCGTCCACATTGCCGCAGTGTCTAAAGACAAAGGTCTTCGACCAATGTGTGTTGCCAGTGATGACCTACGGAACTGAAACGTGGTCGCTGACTATGGGCCTTCTCAGAAGGCTTACCGTCACTCAGAGGGCAATGGAGAGAGCTATGTTGGGAGTTTCCCTGCGTGATCGTATCAGAAACGAGGAGATCCGCAGGAGAACCAAAGTGACCGACATAGCGCTCAGGATTGCCCGGTTAAAGTGGCGGTGGGCAGGGCACATAGCGCGGAGAACTGATGGCCGTTGGGGCAGAAAAGTTCTAGAATGGCGACCGCGCACCGGGAAGCGCAGGGTGGGGAGACCTCTCACACGATGGACCGACGACCTGGTTAGGACAGCGGGAAGCCGATGGATGAGGGAGGCACAAGACCGCGCAGGGTGGAAACGTTTGGAGGAGGCCTATGTCAAGCAGTGGGCGTCTATAGGCTGATATGATGATGCAACTCTATGTACCTTTTTGAGGACATGTAAGACAAAATTGAATACGGTTCTTGTTTATTCAGGATGTAGACACGGCTTAGGAAATGACGTGCCTATTCAAATTAAGCGAGGTATATTTCAAGGTGATAGTCTCATTCCGTTGTGGTTTTGCTTAGCACTGAATCCTCTTAGCACTTTGCTAGAGAGTTCAGGGTTAGGCTATTAGAGACACATGGTCAAGTTATATCCCACCTCCTGTACATGGATGACCTGAAATTATTTGATACCACTAAATCCTATTTATCCGTTTTATTAAAGGAAAATGAAACCTTTAGTAATTCTATTAAAATGGAATTTGGTGTGGATAAATGTGCTGTCATGCATGTCAAGCGAGGTAAGATTGTGGAATCTGATGAGTTACGAGAGTTGTAACTTTTCCATTAAACTTAGATGTATCTCTCCATCGGACACATACAAGTACCTTGGTATGTCACAAGCTTTATGTATAACAGAAACAGACATGAAACAACAGTTACGGGATCGCTTTTTTGCCTGCTTGAAAAAGGTTTTAAATAGCCTTTTGACAGGGACAATAAAGTTTGTGCCTATAACAGTTGGGTCATGCCTGTTTTTGGCATACTAAGGTGGACACAGACTGAGTTAGAAGCCTTGGATAGAAAAGTTCGAACTCCACTAACCGCACATCAAGCATCATCCTCGTTCTTTAGTAATGAGATTGTACATTTCACGAAAGAGTTGGGTCCGTGGTTTTTTAAGTGCTAAGACCCTCCACATTGGTGAGGTGTACAGTCTCAGAGAATATTTTCTCACTGCGGACGCGGATATACATAGAGATGATGTGGCAGTAGATGTCGGGCTTACTCCGCTTTGTGTGGCTAAAGAGAATTGGCGCAAACCTATAATACATACTATCGATGATCGTAAAGAAATATGGAAAAGCAAAGAGTTGCATGGCCGTTTTTACCGGACCTTAAATGGGCCTGATGTTGACGCGATTTGGTGATCTCTTTGTTTTGTATTTGCAATTATGGACGAAGTCGTAATGACTAAGAATTATCAGAAATATGAAGGATGGTACAGTTAACATATGTCGGGCATGTCACTGTCCCGGAGAATCACTCAGGCATATTGTTTCTGGTTGTTCTCGTCTTGCGAATGGTGAATACTTGCATAGACACAACCAAGTAGCCAGAATTGTCCACCAACAACTTGCTCTTAAATATCATCTTGTCGGTGCAGAAGTACCGTATTATAAGTATGTACCCGACCCGGTTCTCGAAAATAGTAGTGTTACATTATATTGGGACCGATCTATCATCACTGATCGGACTATTGTTGCCAATAAGCCTGATATTGTGGTGATAGATCGGTCAGAGCGCCGTGTAATGATAATCGATGTCACCATTCCTCATGACGAGAATCTTGTGAAAGCCGAAAAAGACAAACAAACAAAATATTTGGACTTGGCTCACGAGTTTGTCGACATGTGGAATATTAATTTGGCGATCATTGTTCCGATAGTACTTTCGGTAAATAGACTTATTCCAAAGAGTCTCTCTCAACATCTAAGAAGACTCGCGCTTGGCAGTTGGATCATAGGTCTGATGCAGAAGGCAGTTTGTTTGCAGTAAAGTTAACGACCTCTGTGGCGTAGTGGTTATATTACATGGCTGCTACGCAGAGGTCTCGGGTTCGATTCCCGCTCAATGCAAATCTTTGTGTGCATGAATATGATTGTTTGCATTGGTCTGAGTGTTTCTATGTATAATATGTTTGTATTTACAAAAAAAATAGTATATTTGTATTACTACCCGTTGTTTTGTTACCCATAACACAAGCAGGCTATGCCTAGCTTACTTTGGGAACAGATGGCGCTGTGTAGAGATGTCCGTGAATATTTATTATTTATTTATTATTATTATAATTTTCTCTCTCACACAGAATGATTACAATCATCTTGAACTTAAACTATTGTTATTTCATTAATTCATGTGAATCTGTGTGAGAGACTGGTATCTGAACTAGGTAGAACCTGTGTGACAGATTACCAGCCTCTCTAGACACTGGACACGCTGGAATTAAATTAAGTGAGAAGACAAGCATTTTGATGAACCTCATATAGCGCATCACCCGTGTTGTCATCCGCATAGCAATTCATGCTCTCAATTGACAACATGTCATTGATATGCAGAATAAACAGCGGGCACAGTCTTGAGATACGTTCTAGGTGTTGGTATTGGAGCATCTAAGACGTAGTGCGAGTAAGTATCGTATGACATCTATTTTGAATGGTATTTAAGTTGTTTACTTTTTCTTATTGTTTTGTGTTTAATCATATACTTAGTACGAATAAAAACTAACCCTAAATTTCATTATTTATATTTATTAATTTTAACCTCTGCATTATTATAATATATTTACCGTACCGATCCAAATAGGCTCAGACGTTTGAGCTTAACGAATAAAAAACCCACTCATAAAACTTTCAAATTATTATAATAGAAGGAGTAGTATTTTAACAGTTCTCTATTTTTGTTCCTAAAATTTTATGTCATAATTTAACATTGCATAATGTTACTTGCCCTGCCATTAGTTACGCATAATACTCATTTAATGTTTTGCCATAATTTTTAATGCCATAATTTTATATGCCATACTGATATTTGCCATAATTTTATTAGCCATAACGCCAAATAAGCTACCTCTAGGTGGTTTAAAGAATAAACCAAACCTAATCGGATTGCTCTAACTCTGGGTTTTAACAATTTCTTTTATTATGGCAAATAAATATTATGACTGAGGATAATTATTCAATTCAATTCAATTCAATTCAAATATTTTATTTCGGAATTATCCATATTTTGTTAGTAGTACAACTTAGTTTAATGTTAGTATTAAGTTAAAAAGAAACATAAAAATTACAATAATATAAAATACAATAATACAAAAATAACAAATTATACACTAGTTTTAGATAAGTGTACACTTATCCATCTTTGCCAGAGGGGAGAGTCCCACCGGTCAGAAAACACATTCAGGATGCCATTGGAGGAGGCGCGCATGCGCGTCATCATGGAAGCGCATCGCTTTCGCATGATCGCGGCGAACCCGTCAACGCACGCTTCTGCAAACATCATTTCAACATTATGGCAAACATACAAACATAGTATGCTAAAAACCAATTATGGCAAACTATTATTATTATTACAAGGTGGCAATACTTGGAGTAGGCCTATGTCCACCAGTGGACGTCGATTGGCTGATGTGATGATGATGATGATTATTATTATGTCAAGGACATTATGCCTAACTTATTATGACAATTTAAATTAGGACAAAAACCATAACGAGAAAAAAATTGATCCCTATTTAACAACGATAATATCTAACAACTCTCATACATGCGACTTAAGTTTATTGTTTCATTCTTAATGTTTATAACATTACATTTAAATATAAATATCAAAGTTATCACCTAAAATTGCAGCCATTAAATCGGATGTTGACATAAAGCCTTCAGTATTTAGTATTCATTTATTTATTCAAAGTAGTACAATAATATGCCATTTGCCATCATAAGTTTACTATATTTGACGCATCAGGTCGGATGTAAGACATTTTTTTTAAACCATTGTATTTAATTTATTCTAATAATTAAAGTGATTTTTGTAAGTGACTCCGAAAGATACAACTTTTGGCCAAATATTTATCCAAAACATCGCTTAAAAAACTTACAAATAAATTGAAGTAATGAAAAAAATTTAGTAAATGTTGTTTTTGCTCTCCTTAAAAATGCTACAACCGACCTGTTGCGTCTGAGGTCTAGAGTTATTAAAGACAGGAATGGTACAGCTAACTACATTTTTTCTACGATTAGGCAAGTGAGATGTAATATTAAAAGTCAACGTCAAATTCAAAGTAATGAAATAATTATCTGATAACTTCTAAAGTTATACGTGAGAAATAAATTTTACCTTCATAATAAAAATGATTTCTATCTAAAGTTGAATTTCAGAAAGTAGTTCGGGTTTTTTTACTTTATTTTAAAAAGACAACTCTCGCACTCGCGACCAGATCTTGTGTTACGAAGACTTAAACATATATTAATTTAACAAACACACAAAATCATTAGACTTATTAAAGTGATTTCCTGCGTTTGATACCACGCAACCTGTGAACTACAGACATTGAGTTAATTATTTTGCTATTAGTATTGTAGTGAACATAAGTTTCTATTTTAAATTATTGACGTGTGATAAGATTGAAGACAGATAGTAGAGAAAGTGTCGGAATCGGATTTCAAACGGTATTGAAGTGAAAACTTTGAGTAACTTTGGTTATAGATAAATATTTACCTAATTAATATTAAACAGATGTTGGTCGTCGAGGAAACAGATATTTAAGTCTTATACTTATTTTTAGCTTGCTTGTGAATATAATGGAAATAATGAAATTAGTAACAGAATTGGAAAGTGAAATTAAAACCATTTTTTATATTGTTGTGTTATTCCTGGTTCGATCAAACGTTTACAAAACATATAATTATAACGACTGTTTATTGCTTGTAACTTGTGTTTCTTTTACCTTGTAGGGACTAGTTCCAGTTTGTCAAATAGTGTTTAGATATTTGTTTAACAGTTTGTCGTTTATCTCTGCCGATAATGTCTGGAGAAGAGGTGTTTTAGGCATCATGATGACTTTCCTTAATATTTTTTCTTGTGACATTTTGTCTTAATAAATACGGTCAGAGTAACAACAACGTGTCCTTTTTTTTGTACAAAAGACATTCAGACTCAAGATTTTATCATGGAACAGATTGTCTGGTGAGGGATCCCTACGCCTAAATACCTCTCTTACGAAGAAACCGAAGCACTTCTCCAAATACTTGTCTAAAACATACATACACATACACTACACACACATACGCACTCACATACTTACAACATTCACACACACATACACAGATATACAACATACACACACAAGCATAAACGCACTCTCTACAATCATACAAGCATTGCATAACAAAATTGTAATCATTGTACTCTATCCAGAGCTGGGAGAGGCTGGTAAGCTGTAATACAGGTCTCCTAGTACAGCTGCCAGTCTTCTTACATAGCTGTAATTAAGCCTATATAATTTATGTTAACCTAAATTAATTGTAATGTCTATGTGAGAGAAAACAATAAACTTTATTAAAACTTTATTATTATTCCAAACCGCGACTTCATGTACGCCATAATATTATATGTATTATGTCACCACTGGAATACGGTAACAGTCATTAATGTTCACTGTAGGGACTACCCTTCTTCAATAAGGATAAAAATTGATCAAGTAATATTTCTTTAATTTTATTCTTGGTATAGGACGACGGGAAACCGATGGATAAAAGAAAGAAAGAAAATAACCTTTATTTGACACAGTAGACACTATATACAAATAGAATTCAACCCAAATTTCATAATAACATGAATTAACATATTATCTTAATATTAAGTTGTCTAATATTTGTCAAATGTGTCTTAAACCTGCGACAAAAAATCAACCAGCTCAGCATAAAGCCAGGCGATGATACCTGGCGCTGATTTTCAGCTGGAGCCATGATTTTGACATACGGATGCCAGCTCATTTTAAAGGAGGAGATGAGGGAGATATTCGACCACAGAAAGTGGAAATATTTGGTGGAAGACTATGTCCAGTAGAAGACGTCTATTGGCTGATATGATGGTGACGATTCTTTGTATAAAACACTTGCAGTAAATAAACGACTTTGAATAAACAAAGTAATGGTGTGCAACATATTTTAGTTAAAGTTGCAATCAAAAAATGACATAATTAAACATAATCGTTATTAACTATGCACGAGTTACGTAAATCACGTTAGTAATGACGTGCTTAATATTCTATGTATGCTTTATTTGAAAATATTATGTACTTGCAATAAATAATGTTGGTCATCTTAACAGCATGTTGATGACACGTACTTCAGTCATAGTGAAGTTCCTCGTGATGTATCTCATTGAGGAAACTTCACATACTAATACCATTGGCCAAGCAAATTGGCGTAGAGTTTATTTGGCCATTTTTACTGCAACCTCGGGATAAAAAATGTGGTAGGAATATTTTGTGGTCTTAGTGCCACCACTTAGTTGTTTTGAAAATGATTTTACAATAAAGCATTTTAATGTAAAGTTGACTCCAAAAGGCTTTAATTTGGATAATAATACGCAATTTGATTTATTTTGATGGTTCAGAGCGATTCTAAACACTAAATCACTTAAACAGTTTCGATACAACTTTGTATTATTCATCATTATAATATCAGTCAAATGACATTAACTGCTAGACATACATACGAGTATTGGTATTAAGAAGGCCATTGTCTAAGGTACCAAAGACAATCAATTTGAGCACCTCCCCTTTTTTTTGGGGTCTTTGAAAATAAAAGGAAAAGTAGTTTTTTTATTGATATTTCTTTAGATCTAATATCAACTCTCTATTCTACATATTATGTCGTTGAGCATTCTTGTTATGTTCATAGAATAAATCCCAGAACGCCATCCTTTCATGATGAGGTCTCTGCTTGAGTATAAGATCTTCACCTATGTTCATGTAGTAATAATTATCTTTTGTAACCGGAGTCCACTTGACTGGGAGTAGATCTGATGTCACAGGAGTGGGGTCACTGAAAAACAAAAAGAATAAAAAATAATAGACATAATATATAGATTTTAAAAGGACTTATACAAAGTAAATATTTTTATGTTTGGTTTACAAAATTAAATATAACAAGAACTTATGGTCTGTGCTCCTCAGTGTCACTTGAAAGTGATCACGTAACCATGTAATATTAATGAAGCCATCACACATAAGAATTAAACAAAATTGAATAATAGTTTTTAATACAAAAATTCGCCAGTTTTATTGAAATAAAATTTGCGACTTTTTAAGTACATTGAAGTAAATTTTATATACCTTTTATCGCTCCAAGTAACATTGTTGAACTTATAGCTGTTTAAATTATTGATCGTGAAAACATTAATTTGTTGATATGGTAGGCTAATTATAAAAAAGCGATTTTTAACAAAATAACCGATAATGTAATTGTGATAACGTACTCGTATCGTACAAATCATTAAGATAATAATCTAATTTCTAAATCTGAAAATATTGAAATTTAAATGTTGTCAAATGTTATCTTATTAATTTATTGATATGTTGCTAAGATACTACAAGTATTTAGCCCAAGACATGAATGAATTTATACATGACATTATTTTCTGGCAGTTGCTTAATTGACTAAATTTATAAATAAGTCGTAATTTCTATTTTGTACTAATTAAGAGTATTACTATTTACCTGTAATGAGCAAAATTAGTCCACATTGTAGTTATTCTTTCTATAACAAGTTCATCTGTAGCAGTTAGTTCTGCTCCAAGTTGATTAACAAATATATACTGCAGTTCATCAGCATGTGATGCACAGCATAATGTAGCCGAATCATCTTCAGTTACAAGCTCATTTCTACTACCAATGTAAGAGAACATGTAATAGTAAATGTTCCCTGCTTCATTATTCAAGTAACTCTTCAATGTTCTCTGTATTGGATGAATGTACGTAAAGTCAGAGTCAAATCGAATAACATCCCATTTAACACCTTCACTTATATTTTCATCTCCAAAATAGTAGTGCGAAACTAAACTTTCCATTTCTGTTAGTTCTTCTTCGTTAAAATTAAAAGTGCGGTTCAAATAATCGGAAACTATGTTCAAATTATCAAAGTATTGAGAGTCTTGATAAAAATGTGCGGCAGCCATTTCGTATTTATTAAAACCTAACAATACTGGCATATCTTTAACATTTGGTATGTTAGTGTCTATCCATTGGCTAGTTATAAATGGTTCTACATCATCATTTTGACTTTCTATACAAGGTTTGAATACAATACCTGAATCTGTCGCTGCAGTTACAACTAAATCAGAGTTGGTGTTAGAAAGGAAAGATAACGCTTCATCTGTATCGGTTGTTTCAAATCCTAAAATGCTTGCTATTTTTAATGCTGCTTCCTTATCCGGATCATATAGAACAGTACCAGCTTGGGCACTCCCACTTTCAAGTATAATTTTGTTAAATAATTTTTCTTTATTTGCTATCAGTTGAAAATCTATTGAATGTCCGCCAGAACTAAGACCAAATAGAGTTATTTCATTAGGGTTACCTCCAAACGCTTCTATGTTATTTTTTACCCATTGCAGTGCGAGGTACTGATCTTTGAGTCCTTGATTTCCAGGTGCTTTAGGTGTATCAAGACAGATAAAGCCGTATACTCCTATGCGATAGTTAATTGTTACTACTATCACATCATTTTTCACTAAATATTTCGGTGATTGAGTTGCACGTCCTGCGTAACCATGTTTATGTCTAAATGAGCCTCCGTGAATGTACACCATCACGGGCAAGCGGTTAGTTGATGTTGCTGAAGGGGGGACGTAGACATTAAGAGCTAAGCAATCAAGACCACCTAATAATATACCATGGTTATCTTGGGCGCAGTTTTGCGATTCTTCATAGGCTTGAAATGGAGTTTCGAACGGTGGGTATGCGGTTGCGTGCTGGGACAAAATCATAGAATAATAAATTACGATATGCTGTTTATTATTAATTCAATATTATTATGTTTAAACAAAACAACACATCTAAATTATTAACAGATTACAATAAATTGGTGTAACAACACGTAATAATTATGATAAACATACACCTAATATGAACAAAGTCTGTTTTACTAGACTATTTTGTTACAGAAGTAGCTTATGATTTTCATCAATGTTAATTACTTATGTACAAAATCTAGGTACTCACCCCAAAAGGATTTTGTTCATCTAGCCTTCCAAAGGGTATACCCAAAAACATAGAATAATCACCATCCGTAGCTGCAACACCTCTTATGAGCCCAACATTAGTACTAACCAATGGATCTATCCTATTAACACAAATAACATTTTTAAAAAGAAAAACAAAAATAACAAAGAACGGGAACCACATCGTCACTTACTTTGAACACTTTTGAATTTCTATATTAGAATTTTCTTTTTATTGTCAATCAAACGGTAGAAGATATTAGATAAATTGAAGTTAAGATTATAAGAATTTGATAAAGATGAATTTGCAGAGAATATGCAGTTTAATAGAGGCTGATAAGATTCGCTCAGATCTAATAGATATCAATGATAGATGAGATTAATTTATCTGTCAATTCGCATTATTAGTACTTTGTATTGCGCAAGTTATCATTGCAATTTTTTTATATATCTTTAAACCTAGTACGGCTACAGTTTCAAGGGCATTAACCTGTTAGCCTTGAAGAAAATGTCTGCTTAATTTGTTCTATTATATTTATTTTCGTTTCTTTCTATTAACATGTTCACTGCGTTTCGAGATCTGATAAGTCTCGTAAGCGACTTGCCCATGGCGCGTACGTGAAATAGTATGACTTACTCTGTTTGGCAAATGAGTTTACAGTACTTTCTTTTGAAGTAAGAGTGAGATGACTGAACTTATCCTAATTAGTTATAATAGTAGTAATATTTTTACGAAAAAAAACGTACGAGACTTAATAGGACTCGTAGCGACCAGATGATAAAAGTCTACATCTGGGGCGGTACGAGATCTTTAAGACTTGTAGCAATCTCGTACGAAGCTAGTTGCAAAATTAGTTAGTGTTGTGACAGCTTTTGTGGGGTAGGTAGGTCGTTTTCACTATGTTGTCAAAACCATATCCGTTTTGATAACATAAAGAACCAAAAGCGATCCAATAGAATATTATAAATTTCATTTAATAATTCTAATGGATTTCATGTTATGAATGAGGTTGAAAAATCTCTATAATCAAAGCGAAAGTTAATAAAAACGCAGTGTATTTTGCTATGAAAAGGCAAAACTGTAATAAAACTTTTTGTATACTTACCACGTTTTAATGACAAACATTGATTTTAATTAGAGCAACCTGTTTAAATATTTTTAAAATACATTATTCTATCGATATAGGAAACTTTAGTTTCATTGTCATCACTATCTATTTATCGACATTTTAACTAATATGCATTACGAGATCTAAATGAACTCGTATAAATTTTCCAAAAAAGACATTTACGAGATCCTATAGTTCTCGTAAGTTTCTTTAGAAAGATTATCAATTAAATATTACTCCAAACTCGGGGCGGCTCCGCATACTAAAGGACACATTCATTATTTACCTGCTGACACAAAAAAAAATACAAATTTAATCAATTTTCATAAAAATATTAAGGATTAAAAAGAACCTCTCGAACGAGACCTAAAGAGTCTCGTTGCGTCATTACGAAAGTTCCAATACGAATACTTTTCGGTCTCGTAACGCCATACAGACAAGAACTAAAAATTTGCTTTTGCAGTGAACGTGTTAATAGATATGATAAAACGTATACATAGACATCATGATTGGATTTTTAATGTCAATTTCAACCTTGTTTTATTTACAGTGTTTGCCTAACTATAAATCTAGTATTAATAAAGTTGTTATGGAAGGACCCGAGTTTTTAGTTAACAAAACTTTAAAAATAAAACCAAATTGAACACCTACTCGTTTTTGATTTGGTTAAAACAAATATAGATTATTGGAACAATGTTCATTAGTCAATATATTATTTTGTATTTGGTTAAGTGTATGTTTTAAAAAAATTGTTAAACATGCATTAATCATAAGTATATACAAAACAAAACATTTTTGAAGCAAAAATATAATTTCTGAATCATGGGTAAGGGTAAGGTAAGGTTTACATATTATTTTTACCAATAAGTTGTAAAATTTACAAAACAAAACGTATTATAATGTCAATTAGTTACTTAATTTCCATAATACAAGCTAAGCTTAGTTTAGGGAAAAATATGACGTTTGTGTAAATGGGAGAGGACTTATTAATACCTATTAGCCGTTAAGAACTAACAATAATAATGCAAAATTATTTTTTATTCGCAACTAAGAAAATAATTAAAAGGACGTCGCAAAAGAAGATCTATTTTCATTAAACTCGGAATGATATTGTTCGGGATCATTTTGCTCGAGAGCAGTTTGTCCTCGAAGAAAAATAAGTAGATATCCGGCCCAAGGCGATTCATATTCATAATGTCTCAGCGAATAATTAGTTTTCATTATTCACGAGTCTTGGTTTTGAAGTCCTCGGCTCTATAGGAGACACAAATATTTGAGCAACGTTTTAAGGATCATAGAATTCTTAATATTGTAATAAGAACTAGTAGAGAATAAGTTTTTTTAAATAATATTACTAATTGTTTGGAGGTGCGATGTATGCCGATCATGGGTATGCTGTGCATGAGGTCGTTGATTCAATATCCATGCGGTTCATTAATTTGTGTCAAAAATATGATTCTTTTTTACAGATTCAGGTTATGATCTTTAATGAAAAAAGTTACCAATAAGTATACCTTATGGGTAACTTTAACGGTAATGGTATATAACATAATATCGCTAACAAATTTCGAAAAACATAAACAACCAGGGAACAGCAAAATATTTATGATTCACCGAGCAGATGTGAAAAGTATATCAGAGAGATAAATAATACGGCAGACATAATATGATAACAGAATCCTTGAAGTAACAATTGTAAAAACAACGAGATAAAAAGTAACAAAATTTCGAAAATCGTCTTTGCTATTTTAAGCCAGCTAGTGGATATTACTGGCAGAGGACAGGAAAGAAAATACGACTATAAAGACAGTATTTACCCAACATATCGCAAATTACTGGGAGAGGAGAAAGGAATATATGGAAAATTTGTCCAAACACTACTCTCACAAACTGTATTTCGTAACTGCCCATTCAGTCCCACTGCAAGGACTTACACCTGTTTTCTCTCTCTTGACCAGTTCACCTTGTGCCAGGAGACATTCTGAGGTCTCGACCACGTACCGATGAGAAATAACCTTTCTACACCAATATCCGACGACATACTACATCTGCAAACAATCGTGCTGCTTTGAAAGAGTTCTCCTCTTTTTCCATTTCAAATTTACTTGCCATGAGAAACTGCCAGATAAATCTCTTATACATTCCCATTAATATTATACATTACGCTTTCTGTGTGGTGATGGAGTAAGAATACAATATGTCACCACCCCATCTCATCCCATTGGTGTCGTAAAAACCGACTAAGGGACTATCCGTGAATATTATCTTTACGAAATAAAAAGAAGGTAAACTTGAAATTAAACCCTATACCAATCCGTCTGGCCAGTAGGCCAAGTATCCCTTCGTCATAGGAGGAGGTCCGTCCCTGCAGTGGGACATTAATGGGCTGTTATGATGACCCTTTCCACATACAATATTTAATATAATATAAATCAAATAAATTCGAGTACGATAAGGGTGTTAAAGCAATGATCGTCCACTAAGCACATCCAACTGTCATCATTTGTCTGGCACAGCGGCCGCACTGTGTACTGAATTCATTGAATTAATAACTGAATATCAAACAACATAATTTATGTTCTCAATATAACTGATGCTTGTTGTAATTGTTTTAAATGTTTTATCGCTGTTTTGTTCCCGTTATTATGGTTAAAGTTTTTGTAACAGATGGCGCTTGGAGCGAATACTTTTGTTGGTTTGGTGATTGTTTCCGGGTGATGATTGCTGCGGTTCATACCCAATATTTATTAGTTTTTATTATTAGCATGATAAATAGCTCACAAGGGAATTCCTGTCAGATTTCTTTCTTTATTTTTTTATTGATTGTTCTTCTACCATGATGCTCACATGTCTTTCTTGTTTAAAGACGATAGAAACAGGTAAAAGGCATCTATATCCAATGTAAAAAAGAGAGAATGAAGGTTGTCTTATTTTATTTGGAGCAGATATTTTCTTGAGTAATAATTCCGTACTGGTATGGGTCGTAGTACATATAACGTAACCTAAACGGATCGTCACCGTATCAACTCGAGCCGTTCAGTATTCTTTGTATGAAACTCCTTACTGCAACGTACACTGATTGGAATCGTAACGTAATCGGATTTTTGACGTTTGACACCGAGGAAAAAGTCGAGGCGGTGCCGATCCGTTTACGTTACGTTATTGTGCTATGACCCTATAATGTAAGATGCAGTCTAAACTTTCAACTAAATAAATTATGTATTTAGTTTGGATCAAAATATTCAGAATTACAAAAAAGCGCAACCATAACACATAACGTTTGCTTTATCAAGCACATAAATAATAAAACTGTTTCAGTTAAAATACCAAATTACAAAAGCAAAACAAGCAACATAAATTTGTGTTTCGTAGTTAATAAGAAACAAACAAAAAGTGTACTGCTTTTATTAATTTGTTAGAAGACAATAAGCCCCAGAATCCCTCGTAATAGATGACTGTTGGACCGACTTGGGGTATTTGAGCACCTGTACCGGGGCTTCTGTTATAAGTTATTAATATACCCTCTTTCACCTCGCCTCGCTGTAAGGTACACACAGCAACACATCAAGTTAAACATTTTCATTCGAAATTATGTCTTATTTCAAGGTATTAAGGTACATGAGTGTCTAGGTTGATAAGTTGCTGTGTGTACCTACTGTGAACTACGTTTTGGTTGTTTTCAAGTAAATAGAGAGTTTATGAACGGTACTTCGCTCTTTGTTTGCTTAGTTTTTGGTTTGGAATGGTTATAGTCACTGTTTTAAATTTGTTTTGGGTGGGAACTTAGTGAAAAGCGATACTTGGTTTGTTAAAGAATCTCCTAGTAAATGTCAAGATTACTTTTTGGGTTCCTTACGTTAGCTGTTGGCTGTGATTATCTGAAGTAGTTGGCTCTGAAATCTGCTATGCAATAATTTATTAGAAACTTCAAAATACGTGTCAGAAATAAAATCTTATAGTCTTCAAAACGTGTATGATTTTTACTATAAATAACTAGCGGCCTGTCCCGGCTTCGCACGGGCATTATTTCCCCGCTTTTCTGTTGATATTTTTTTTGAGTTTTTTTTTTGCTATAAATCTCACGGAGCCGTAGACCTTCCCAACGAATGCAAAACCGTGGATATCGGTTCGTGAGTTCTGGAGTTATAGCGTCAGCAAGGAAAAACCGACTTATTTTTATAGAGTAGATTTTTGAACCAAACGATTTAATCAATTTTGTTAAAATCTCACTCAGGAGTTACCAAAGAGAATAATAATATCCTTTAATTCGAAGTATTTATTTCTATGTTTTTGCTTTTGTTTTTCTTGCACCGAATTGAAAATCTCTTCCTCTTACATTCGTAAAAATTTTCTGATTCTTTTGTTGGCAATTTTAAGGTTTTGCCAGAACAAAGTCACCAGAAAACAAGTTTATTTTAGCGAGTAAACCAAATAGTTGAACATCATGTGAGTAATATGAAGTCCTAACTTACTAATGAGTATAGTACTAACTGTAGTTGTTTCATGAAATAGTTCGTAGGAAAGTTCATGATAACCGGTTGGATAACTTTATACTATGAAGTTGTTAGAACAATGAAGTTGCCTCAGTGGAGCGGTGGTCCCTTATGCGGTCCCTTATATTGTAGATGCACATGATTGTAGTGACCCAAGGGTTTTTTTCTGCCCTTACGTTTTTACATTGTCTCTTCGAAACAATACTTGATCCAGTAAGAGAGTTGTCTCTTTATACACACAGTCATGAGTAATGTAAATATAATTTTCTAACTAAAAAACCGACTTCAACGACAAACTTGATTATAATAACTACTTACCAATAATATTATATTATAAAGAGGTAGATAATTTATGTATGTGTGGACTGAGGGCCCATTTTTTTTTCTGCGGCTTTTTGCAGATTAATCATCAAAAGTGCATAGTTAAAGTTGTTAAAGAGTTTATAAAACGAATATCAGAGTTTGTAAAGACTTCGTTCAAAAGATATATCGCTTTAAGTGGGTCCCTCAGTTCAAACACAAAATCTTCCATAATTAGATAGGTAATGAATTAAACAACAATTTTTTGTTAAAAATCCTTAGTAAAACATGTATAAAAGTCTAAAAAGCATTGAAAAGCCTAATATGAGTAGATAATAAGAAATTATAAACGTTTTAAAAGGTCCCTGAGGGACCACTTGAATTTATCTCATAATTAATAAATTATAGCATGAACATTAAATATACCTAAGCCAACCTTTTGTTAAAAGGGCAAGGATAAATTTAAAATTAAAGAAAGATCACAAACAGTGATAATTATTGTTATTTTTAAGTTTTAAGTGGTCCCTCAGTCCACACACTATGCAAATGCTAATTGTTAAATATCTAATTAAATATAAATACAATAAAATATAAAATTTACTATGCACTGAAAGGCTCCCCATTTTCGTAATTGTTGTATTTAATTATATATTTAAAAATTAGCATTTGCATAGTGTGTGGACTGAGGGACCACTTAAAAACTTAAAAATAACAATAATTATCACTGTTTGTGATCTTTCTTTAATTTTAAATTTATCCTTGCCCTTTTAACAAAAGGTTGGCTTAGGAATATTAAATGTTCATGCTATAATTTATTAATTATGAGATAAATTCAAGTGGTCCCTCAGGGACCTTTTAAAACGTTTATAATTTGTTATTATCTACTCATATTAGGCTTTTCAATGCTTTTTAAACTTTTATACATGTTTTACTAAGGATTTTTAACAAAAAATTGTTGTTTAATTTATTACCTATCTAATTATGGGAGATTTTGTGTTTGAACTGAGGGACCCACTTAAACCGATATATCTTTTGAATGAAGTCTTTACAAACTCTGATATTCGTTTTATAAACTCTTTAACAACTTTAACTATGCACTTTTGTTGATTAATCTGCAAAAAGCCGCAGAAAAAAATGGGCCCTCAGTCCACACATACATGATAATTATATGATGCTCACAAATCAATGAAAAAAAAAGTTCCTAAGACGGAGAAGTAACGCAACTTTCTGTCGTCTTACCTCGTGTATCCACAAAATGATTGTGTTGAGTGTGGATATTATACTTTGTGTGCGTTATTTAAATGTATGTTAAAGTCCCCGCGACACAGGAAAAATTTATAGTGCGTGTTGCAGTTGTCTTATAACACAAAAAAAGACATCTTAAGGGGAAACAATTCAATCGCAATTCCATACAAACAAAGAAAGTTAATTCCTCCTTCATTAGATAATAAATACTCAAAACTATAGATGATATCCTTTTGTCTCGTTATTATCTAGTCTTATTGATTAATAAAACAGTAAAAAAAATATTCATTTACAAGTTATGAGGCTTCAAAGTTCATAATTCTATGCACATTTTATTACAACTTTTAGCGTAATAAAATAGGATTAAACGTTTATAAAGGTAAATATATTTTGGGACTAGGAATAGATTATTTATTCGAAAATTCAAATAATTTTATATTGACTAGATACATTCTAAAGTTTGTACGCAATTACCTTTTTCCCAAAACCATTTTAGGAAATTTTACCGTGCTCGTTTCCGCCATCGACATCTTGCATCTCGCCTCCACTTTCTGCACCCCTCGGGTCGGCGGAGGGGAGGTACGACAGCGAGCCGACCGTCGTCGAATGTTACCGAATTTTTTTTTTTAAACTTCAATAAACTTTAATTTATGTCATTTATGACAATTACGTATCGCTTGCCAGTAAGAAGTTTCGTAATTTCTTTTATCAAAGAGATCCAATTATTATCAGATGCATAACCAGTTAAATAAAATACCTACATCAGTGACATTCTTGACTAAAATCAACTGTCAAAATTCACCTATTATTACAATAGTCAATAGAGCATAGCTAAGGCTGTCACATTGCACAAACTGTATTTTTTTTTGTAATTCATTTTGTATTTTTTTTTTAATATTTACGTGACTCACCCCCGCCCCGGTATCTGAATGACTGATCAAGTATCATTTCTTGTCAACTATCATTTCCAGATTTTATGATTATTATTTATTTTTAATAAAAATAATCAAGAGTTAGAACTGGTCAGATCCTGGAGAACACCGAGAGTCGAGGGAACACCTCAACGGCATATAGCAGCTACCTTGTGTTTGGGCTTATTTTAATTGTATTGATGAAAACTTTACTAATACTAATCTTAGAAATTGTAATCAGCATGGTTTTTAACCGACTCCTGTCCGAAGTCGGTTTTTTAATTAGAAAATTATATGATTTTTCTTCTTTTTTTTTAAATCCAGCTAAAATTAACTTCATGTACTGTATGTGAAGTAAGATATTATTGTGTACTGTATGGAACCCCTATTAACGATGCACGGGCTAAAAACTGCCTCAAGAATAAACAGTTTAACTTAAAAAAAAAAAAAAAAATGTTTTACGGTGTCATACCTACACCACTTACAAGATAAATTGATATCTCGCTTGGTGTGTCTTCCGCAACAAAACTTACAATAAAATATTTTTTAAAAACCCATTTTAGTTATCTTTATTTACTCCTGATTTATTACTTTTTGAGTAACTACCTACAGCTAGTATTAGTGTCAACCCTAACAATCAAGAAGAACAATATTTATATTTTGAACGACATTTTGATTTGTAATAAATACAATCGAGCGCGTGTGCGTGTGCATGTTTCTTACTGCTTTTCTATGAGTTCTCTTTCTCACGCGACGTTTGGTGAAACAACAATGTTTTAGGCTTCGCCGACAGCTGAGTTGGTTTTGACAGAATGAGCCTTCTTAACACAAGTCCCTTACTCTGTAAGTAGTTACAATAAACTAAAACTACAGCTCTGCACATAAATGTAGATGGTACAGTTTACAGTCTACCTCTAAGTTGTAAACACTCATAACTACACATATTGTTGTTGTAATAAATGAATGTAGAGAAGTGTAGCCTCTAATTAGTGTACGGTACATGGCGGCAGATAACTAACGGTATATGAAACTGTTCACTTACTTGTTGGAACTTAACACCCGCTCTGTGCTCCTTTAGAAATACCTGTTGAATAGGTGTACATTGGAAGCATATAGTATATCTATACATAGTATAAAATATAGTCGCTTTTTCTGTTCCTATGTCCCTTTGTATGCTTAAATCTTTAAAATTACGCAACGGATTTTGATGCGGTTTTTTTAATAGATAGAGGGATTCAAGAGGAAGGCTTATAGATATAACACATGCATAACATAGTAAAGAAACCAACCATATAAATTTAGAGATTTCTACTGTAATAATTGTCTAATGAAGCTGTACTTAAACGTTGTTTAAGGAAATTCTGTAGTAGGTGCCCGTGCGGAGCCGGGGCAGGTCGCTAGTAGTATGTATATAATGTTAATACACAATGACGAATATAGGGTGTACATAAGAATAAAAAATTGAAATGTCTGTCATACCTTCTAAACGGATAGGCATTTATCGATGATTTTTTGTGTCTGCTTAGTAAAATCATATCTGCCCTACCTCGTGTTCAAATTCATAAGCCATTCTCATCATCATAACAGCCCATTAATGTCCCACTGCAGGGACGGGCCTCCTCCCATGACGGAGGGATACTTGGCCTACTAATACCTCACTGGCCAAACGGATTGGTATAGGGTTTAGTTTCGAGTTTTCCTTCTTTTTTATTTCGTATAGATAATATTCACGGATAGTCCCTTAGTCGGTTTTTACGACACTCATGGTATGAGATGGGGTGGTGACATATTGTATTCTTACTCCGTCACCACACGGAGAGCCATTCTCATGTACATGATAAATTCTTATTTGTTTTTAGTGGACTTGAAAGCACCATTCTAGCGGAACAAACCGCTGATCAAAGCCAGCTAACTATATTATTCAGATACCAACGCGTTTCCGAACAGGAGATAACTATTATCACATATATTCGGAAGCGCCGCAACACAAAGGTAAAGCCGAATAACATTAATTTATAATCTCGGAATAATGGGATTATCACCTTACTACGATTGAACTAGCATAACTCAGTCAGTTTTACCACAAAATAGATATGTAGAGAAGTCGAAGTTGTGTGTTTAATTGTAATCTTCAATTTAAATTAAAAAAAATGTTTGTCAACTTTTGACTTATGCACCAAAAACAAATTGAGATTGGCGGTATGGCATTCGTAATTCTTCTTCTTCTTTCTTTTATATGGCAAACTATGCCCATGTCGATAATTCTGCCAGAGTCCGAAGTGCTATAACTTAATGTGAAGTGATAAAAAACAAAACACTAATTTAGATTGATTTTGTGGCAGAAACAGGGCATTTGTAATTATTATTTGTATGACGTAGTTTTAAAAATGAGAGTCACCACTTAATGTCATCTCATGGTTTTCGATTAAACGGGCTAACAAAAGTTCGGGAAATTATTATTACGAAAACCAATTAATAAAGCTTGACATAGGACCTGTAACGGCGCTTGTACACGGTAAGAAAAATCGCCGGGCCTACGCAAGAATTCGTGTCGTTTCTAAGCACGACCTGTGTACACAGCGCCGGCGATACATAAGAAAATTTTCTTGTCTGCGCAAGACCAGACACGGCGAACGTTGTTGCGGAGGGGCGGGGAGCGGTGTAGTAGGGTATCATACTTGTTTGCTTTCTAGTTAACATTTTTACTTAAGGAAACTCACACTGATTATCACAATTGTTATTACTTGCGCGCCCTACGCCCGTCTGACGACTGTACGAAAAAAATCCTGGCGTGGACACGTTCCGAATTGTCTTGTCTGCGGAAGACAAGAAAAGTTTTCGTGTACGAAAAAGACAAAATTCTTGACGTCTACACGAAGATTTGTCTTGTCTGGCGTAGACACGGCGATTTTTCTTACCGTGTACAAGCGCCGTAACTGGTCTGTCTGCATGTCCAGCTATATTTTACATTGAGTGTTATCGCTTTTTGTGTAGTTATGTGTTGTACTATGTTTAAGGCACGAGATATTCTCCATAAGGTATAATGAGTATTTACTAATACTTGCAATATCACTTTTGCTATTTATTCAGTCTGATGATAATGTTATGCTATTCTTCTTTGGGTTATTGTTATTATTATGTTGATTGGAAAGCTTTTTGATCTTTAGTAAAGTAATACAAGCAAATTAATATCGCTTATATAAGTTCTCGAATATTTAATAACTCTGTGTTGCTTACGTAAGAATACAATATGTCACCACCCCATTACATCCCATGGGTGTCGTAAAAACCGACTAAGGTGCTATCCATGAATATTATCTTTACGTAATAAAAAGAAGGAAAACTTGAAATTCAACCCTATACCAATCCGTTTGGCCAGCGTGGTATTAGTAGGCCAAGTATCCCTCCGTCGCTGGAGGAGGCTCGTCCCTGCAGTGGGACATTGGTGGGCTGTTATGATTGCGTATTTTATTTACAAGTCATGTCAAGCAAGTCTCCCGAGGTTACACTGTTGCTCCTAGCCAGCAAGGGTCATGATTATTGTGTAGACCTCTTTTAGTCAAACTTCCTAACACCTAGGAATTGGGATCAGAATCAACGTATATTTTACAGCTTCACCGTATGGGAAATCCATAGAAGATTTTTACAAATGATTGATGATATCCACGGCTTTTTGACGTTTCCATACTCTTAGTTTGGTCCTACCCCATTTGTCAAAACAGGGTGATCTGTACTAACAACTGAGTATCAACCCCTACCTAAATATTTAGTATGTTCTTACCGAGTCAACTGTGTAAACTCAGAGGGGAAATACGGGGTAGTAGGTGTTACATTTTATTTGTATACAAATCGACGACATGGGAGAGGTAAACCTGTTCCGTTTTGTTCCAACCTACTTTTTCAACAAGCAATAAAAAATAATGGAAGTAAACGAGTTTAAATATTAATACAACAAATGTCTTACGAGTGTAATGCTTTTTACTGCCGTGAATTCTTTCAGGTGCTTTTTGTGTAATACTGAGATATCCTTATTGAATATTCTATTCTATTGTAAACAAGGAAAGGTGTGATATTGTAAATCTATACTTATATTATAAAGAGGTAAAGTTTGTGTGTTTGTGACGTTGTAGGGGGTAATTTCTGGATCTAATGAACCAATTTTAAAAATTCTTTCTGTGTTGAATAGTCCATTTATCGGGGAGTGTCATAGGTTATATAGTTTCACATACATACATAAACTCACGCCTTATTCCGGCCGGGTTAGGCAGAGACATATAGTTTCACGCTATGACTAATATGAGTGGAGCAGTGATGAAATATGTTTAAACAAGTGACGCGTTTTTTTCGACGCCTAACGAAGTGAGCACGGGTCAGCTAGTATACTATAAAGTACAAAAATGGAAAATACGTTCCTTGCGGTGGTAAGTAAGTAGAAATTAATTACCTAATGATATTATTTTTAACCAACTTCAAAAAAAGGAGGAGGTTCTCAATTCGGTTGTATTTTTTTTTTGTATAATTCGAGGAAAGGAGAAGCTATTAAAATACCTATCAGTGGGTTTTTATTTCGGATTGTTTTATATATATTGGCTCACCTAAAGTTCTTCGTCCGAAAATGTTCTTCCTAACGATTTGTAATCCGAATGATCACTCTTCCTAAAATTTTAAATCCTAAAGTTTTCATTCATACTATTTGTATTGCTACCGGCGATGTTCATAACACTCATGTTTCCGAAAATCGTTATTAATAATATCGTTACGTAAATATATTTAAACTCCTAATGTTTTTTATCATAACGCTTTTATCCCTAAACATTTTCACCATAATATTTTCTCTCATACTCAGAAAAAAATATTTACCAAGTGAAAGTAATAAAAAGGTTTGTTTTATACTATTTCTTGTGATTACAAAACAACGTTATACATTAAAATTAAACCATTATTTTTTTAAAATATTGTATATTAAAATTATTAGAATATTTTTGTCTTAAATGAATGAAATCCATAAAACAGGTTATGCTTATGGCCTGAGAGTTTACCAAGACCAAGTCGGTTCTGGCACTTCGCCGGCCGCTGCCGCGGCACGCTCGCTGCGCTCGCTCGGCTCGTGCGTTGGGATCACAGCTCTACCATAACCTAAACCAATAATTATAAATAGGACCCATTTCTTTTCTGGATCTTGAATGAATGATTGGAGAGGGACTCTGGTTTTGCTCTGGTCTTTGGTATATTATGTTATACCTACATGTTGTCAACAAAGTTACGCAAAATTAATGTAGGTATATAATATTGATTATTATGAATAAAAATAAATCTAAACAAAAAAGATATGACTTTAAATTATAGTATAAACGATGGTTATGTTGAGAAAATATAGGAAAACAAATAATTATAATAGTATAATAGATGTTTATTGCTACTGAAATTATGAAGTTGAATGCTTCGGATTATTAACATTAGAGACAAAAAAATTAGGAATTGCGATTGTTAGGATGAAAAATGTTAGGAAGAACATTTTCGGACTTCCAATTATAGGAGTTGAAATTTTAGGTGAACTCTGGCGCACCCGTTCTAGGGTCTTGTGTCAAAAATACACAGTTGGATACAAAGAAGGTAAACTTATGACAGAACCCAGGAGCAACCAGCTACCAACAGTTAGCAAGTTAAACTCCATTGTTTTGTCCACGCAGTGGGACTTTGAAGGGTTGTTTTGACAGGTACCTACCAACACCAGACGTAGGATAGATGCATTCTCAACTGAAGAAATGACAAAAGAGAAGGTGAAAATAACAAAATACAAGGTCACTGATGATGACATAAAGCTGCCTTATGCAGGTATAATCATAACATCATAATAGCCCATTAATGTCCCACTGCAGGGACGGGCCTTCTCCCGTGACGGAGGGCTACTTGGCCTACTAATACCACGCTGGCCAGACAGATTGATATAGGGTTTAATTTCAAGTATGCCTTCTTTTTATTTCGTAAAGTCGGGTTTTACGACACCCATGGGATGAGATGGGGTGGTGACATATTGTATTCTTACTCCGTCACCACACGGATAATAATGAAGGTATAATAAATATAAAGTTCTGAATATCTAAAATGTGATCTAACTAAACTGCCCATTGTATTGTACGCGCTGATGACGTAGATAATTAAGTAGAGTTTCCATTAACGTTTTGTTCACACTCATGCCAGCTTTCACTAAATATTACCTTAAATGGACTGCACACTAAGATTTTGAAACGGGATTGTTATATCGATGTTTTTTTTATTGGTGTGGTGGATATAATTTGTGGCTAAGCTTGTTGTGGGTTTAAATTTTTTGGATTATTCACACTACAAATACCACCATCCAGTAACACTTGGCCTATTAATACCACGCTGGCTTGCTGACAATGCAATCCTTACATCACAGCGCCATCTTGTCCTTAACTAAGTAGATCGTGTACTGTGTTACCTACATATATAGTCTGATAACCCCATACTGGTAACCTACGTGTGGGATTTTTTTTCGTAACCAGAGGAGTGGCCATAAATTTAAATATAGAAGAATTATCAACCATCTTTAGTAAAGCTAATTCTTATAAGAGTTACAAGTACGTTTGAGAATTATGATACATTTCCGGACCGTTACGACTTGGGTAGCTTCAAGAAACGAGCGTACTCCCTTTTTAAAGGTTGGCAACGCATCTGTGATTCCTCTGGTGTTGCGGGTGTTCATGAGCGGCTGTGATCACTTACAATCAGGTGACCTGCTGGCTCGTTTGCCTGCTATTACATAAAAAAAAATATGAATACAATTCAACTAAGCCGAATGAAATGGTTTATGAAAATGTACACGGGCTTTTACGTTTAGTTTAAGGGACGTTTGATAGATGGTGCGTTTGGACACCTTAAGTTTTTTATTTACTCCTAATAATGTAGGCAAAACGTTGAACAAGGAAATTAGACTTTTCTGTTTTCATCTATTCAAGGTCTGTTTTGTCAAAAAAGTTAGTTTAGTTTTTATTAGCCTTTTGTGATGTAGTAGTAACATCATTACTAGGCAAAAAATCGTTCGATTCATTTACATTGGTCTAGTTATTTTCTACGTATAATATGTCTGTATTTACAAAAAAAGTATAAAGTTATGGTTACCCTTATCTAGTACCTTAAGGAATAATCTCAAATTAATTTGGCGTCAATGAAATGTGGGTTTATTAACATAATTATATAGATTAACGAAAGAAGTAGTCTAAATGATGATAAAAATTAATTTATAAAGAGATTCAGAAAAACTTATAGCTTATTTACAGGACCCTTGCTTGATTCCTGTCTTAAGCTTCAAGTGTTTCTAATGCTTAGAGAAGAGGTAGAAGATTGTATTTCACATCTCTATTTTACGATGATTTTTAACTATCGACTTGCAATATACCTAACCCTAGTTAAATAAATAAATAATCCTCACACATTCACACATGGCCACCTAGTCCCAAACTTAGCAAAGCTTGTACTATGGGTACTAGACGACAGACAAACATACTTATATACTTTTTTTTGTAAATACATAATATATTATATTTGACATAGAAAACACTCAGACCAATGCAAACAATCATGTTCATGCACACAAAGATTTGCATTGAGCGGGAATCGAACCCGAGACCTCTGCGTAGCAGGCAAGTAATATACCGACTGCGCCACAGAGGTCGTCAAGTTCTTAGAACTGTGGAACTATTAAATAACAAGCCAAGCTTGGTCTACAAAATGCGTGTGCAAATTTATTTCTAACCAAAAACAAACAATGTACCTTCGTCAACTTCTAAAATACCGAGACTCATCCGTTTCAGGAGTATTCTGTGAAGACAATACGATTTTGTTTCTACTTCGATATTTAATTGTTGAAACAAAGCAAAATTAGTGGCTTATTTAATGTAGTGTTGGTCCAGAATTAAACAAACACTATAGGATATGTTTCATTTAGCTAGACAAATGAACAGAGACAATAACAAATACCAAATTGAACCTGATGGAAAATGCAATTATAACACAGGAATTAAAGCTATAGATGGTTGGATACTTCAGTTTGTGTTTTTAACTTTCCCGACCCAAGATTAAAATTATGCTTATTCATACAACAAAGTTTAACGGCGCTTGTACACGCTAAGAAAATTTGCCGTGTCTACGCCAGACAAGACAAATCTTCGTGTAGACGTCAAGAATTTTGTCTTTTTCGTACACGAAAACTTTTCTTGTCTTCCGCAGACAAGACAATTCGGAACGTGTACACGCCAGGATTTTTTTCCTACAGTCGTCAGACGGGCGTAGGGCGCGCAAGTAATAACAAGTGTGATAATCAGTGTGAGTTTCCTTTACTAAAAATGTTAACTAGAAAGCAAACAAGTATGATACCCTACTACACCGCTCCCCGCCCCTCCGCAAGAACGTTCGCCGTGTCTTGTCTTGTGCAGACAAGAAAATTTTCTTATGCATCGCCGGCGCTGTGTACACAGGTCGTGTTTAGAAACGACACGAATTCTTGCGTAGGCCCGGCGATTTTTCTTACCGTGTACAAGCGCCGTAATAGACAATTTAATGAGTTAAAACTTTGATTCTTGGTAACTATAAAAAAAACTTTCTATTATCATAGCTAAGTAACACTGATATTATTTTTATCCGTAAAACATAACCTTCAAAAAAAGGTTTTACAGAATACAATCTAATTGGTAAAAGGCTTTCACCTACCGAAAGTGGTGGACCCTTGTCAAGGTGGTCAACAATCAATATTCGCGGTGCGCTCTCTGTAAATATTAACTTCTCACCACCGCCGCACCGCCAACTGAGTGGATTGAATTTGTCGAATCATCATTTCTTAAGGACTCGGTACTTAAACAGATAAGCTTGTGCTTTATTCTCTAAAAATTTGAACCATTTTGAAAATTGATTTGATAAAGACATTTTACAGCAGATACAGTAGGGATTTTAGAGTTTTTAGCATAGTATTTATGTTGTACACAAAAAAATAATTGTTAACATGTTGTTTTTTTTTAACATTTTATCTAGGTATTACAGGTCTTAAAAGTTATCTCTGCATAACCCTAGGTTGACTGTTAGAGAATGCCACTAGGCATTAAGTCCGCCTATGTACAATGTTGTTTTGTAATAAAGTAAAAATAAATAAAAAATAAATAAAAGTACCTAAACATAATACATTACAACTAGATTAAACATATATTATGTTACATTGCGTTGCGTATGTAGGCTCTGCACGTGACAGTACTAGGTCTCAGAATTAGCTCTAACATCGATAAACTATTTAATAATAGAGATGACACTTTAAACATTCTAATATTGGTGGCCAAACTTAAGAGGGACTGGGCTGGCCACGTTTGACGTATGCCTGACCATCTGTGGGACATAATTACCAACGAGTGGTGACCAGATTCAGCCAATTGGGGTCGCGGCGGACCACGTAAGAGGTGTCTAAAAAGAGCTAGATAGGTCACAGAAACAATGACCTTCATCGGCCAAGCACCGAAATTAGTAGAAATCAAAGGTAGAGGCTTTTGCCCAACAGTGGGACAATAAAGGCTAAAACTAAACTTTCTATTTCGGAATATTAAATGATCTTTCAACATTTACTTAATAAATGAAAAAAAAAACACGCAGCTTGGTAGTTTACTCAATCAAAGAAAACCGTTGAGGCGAGGCCTCACATTCATTTAGATTAAGACAAAACGTAAAAGTAATTTGTCATCTCTATTAATATAGAAGGCATACAAAATCTTCATAGAGAACTAGGTACATACCTAGAATGCAAAGAGATTAGTGCATCTCAGCGTTCAACACAATCTGTTTGTCCTCGAGTACTATCTGGAGAGGACATTTAGAAATATAGGTATAGTAAAATAATGTCTACGTGTGGTGACGGTGTAAGAATACAATGTGTCACCACCCCATCTCATCCCATGGGTGTTGAAAAACCGACTAAGGGACTATGCGTGAACTTCAGTTAGCTTGGAACAACTAACAGGAAATGTCAATAATTCCTTTTCCCGATTAGTTTAAAGTAAGTATATAGTAGTAAAAGGTAACTATGAAACTATTATCAGGTCATTGTTCAATCGAGTTAAGATGCACTCAACGCTTTCCTGGTTCCTCACTTACAGAGAGAACTGCACTTAGACTCATCTTATTAATTAGTGAGATAGAATAATTATTGTAGTCTTATTGAAGGTACTGTCATGGCGGACTTTTTTCTTGTATTGCGAGCAATGAAAAGGTACCAAAAAAAAACTGGGACATCGTAAAACTTATATTATTTTCTATTTAAATAAATTATGATAATATCTAATATGTTTTCAACGTTAAGTTAAACTTTTCAGTAGTTATCTTGTATCCTAACTTATAAGATCACCGCATATTAGGCTGAAGTGTGCTCAACCTTAAAACAAACTATGAAATAATAAAATAAATATGGTTGGTCCCTGTACCCGATGCTGGTGGGTCTACCTTTTTTTATATTTTTAAATGTTTTTATTTTTATATCTATATTTAAAAATGTAATTAATTAAGATATAATGTACCTAAATAAAGAGAAAAATAAATATAATCAATGTAATCTGGTAGAAGCGAAACCGTTCGCCATTAATTCACAATATCTGTTAGTATCTGCGTCTAATGGATTCCTGCAATCTAAAGCCACTTCACGACAATGAACACTGGAAAGAGGTTCGTGCTCTCTTTGCACAAAAAAAATGAAACATTTTAACTAAAATATTAACAATTATATTATTTCCCTTTTCTTAATAAAAATATTATTATCTTATTTCTGGCGATCTGTAACACATGTTTACCTACAACAGACACCAGTCTCTCACAAAGGAATGATGATTGTAACTGTATTATTTTAAGTTTAATTGTACTTATCTACATATTTTGTGAAAGATAAATAAACGTTATATTATATTTTATTAATATATTTATGTCATATTGCACAAAGATGCGTTCTTTTGTGAATGGGGAAACGTGGTCTTCTTGTTTAATTAGTATTTATAAGTCTTTTAAAAATAATAATTTAACGAAAAAAAGTTGATTAAAAGCAATCAATTTTTGAATCGTAATAATTTTTTGTCAAGCCTATACAATATAATAAAAATAAAGTAGAACTTAGCAATATAAGGTACAAGTATATCTTAAAGCAGATGCGAGGGGTCCATATATTCCTCTACAACCTACTTAAAGAACAGGGCTATCGGAAGTTTTAGCAGCAACAACATTATAAGACCATTTAACATTTTTGCCTAGGTAGAATGAGAAACATGGCAGACAGTGTAGTAAACTACTCAAGCTGACGCATTGTGAAGTTTTTATTATCAACTAGTGAACTGGCCGCACGGGCACCTACTACTACAGAATGTCCTTGAACAAAGGAACAAGCACAGCTTCATTAGACAATTACAATTACAACATTAGAAATCTCTAAATTTTTATGGGTTTCATGTATGTGTTATACATATAAGCCTTCCTCTTGAATCCCTCTATCTATTAAAAAAACCGCAACAAAATCCGTTGCGTAGTTCTAAAGATTTAAACATAAAAAGGGACATAGAAATAAAGAAAGCGACTTTGTTTTATACTATGTATAGAAGCTACATCGATGAAGTAAGTCTTAAGACAATGCCACGGTCCCTCAAATTCAGAACCACATAAATATAGAATTCATGATGCATCCTTTTTTCATATTTCTAAAAATCTAGCACAGCTATCGATAAAATACGACCACATTAAAAAATAACAATGAACCAAATCAAAACAATGGTTTCGTCAAAATAACTAAATTATATGCCTTAGTGAGTTTTGGAAATATTTAATTTACTCGCCTCATTAACACAGTACAAAGGAAGCACCATTCATTATAACGATTTGCGGCCGGTCGGCTGGTAAATGATAAATAATTGCATTCTGATACGCGAACAGGCTTCAATTAAATCGAAACACTTAGATATCGATTTAATTTGAAACGTTTCAATGCGATACTCGTAATCGAATTAAAATCGGATCTCGTCGGGTTTTCTACGATGTTTTATTTTTCCTTGCCACGGTCTTACCCGCTCGAATGCAGCGTTTAGTAATTATTTTTCTAATTGGAAACAATAAATTAGTTTTCTTGTGTAATTAGCTACTGGAGTAACGTACCTACTTTGAGAATTAGAGGGCCCCTTGCAAAGGCTGACCTAGATAATAAGTAAGAAAAAATATTTCACTTAACGTTTTGTCGTCATTAAATAATAATTATGCTGACATTGTAATGGATAATTCTTATTTAAAAAAGTATTCATATTAATATCAATGTAAAAAGAATATTTGATTTCATCCCCCAACAGATGAAATATAACCACGCCTGGACAGATACGCAGCTATTAGTAAGTAATGAATGAGGTACTTTCTACTTCATTTACTTTTATAAATGACGTTCATCGAACGTCTAATAAAACGCATCTTAAGGGCGCTTGTACACGCTAAGAAAATTTGCCGTGTCTGCGCCAGACAAGACAAATCTTCGTGTAGACGTCAAGAATTTTGTCTTTTTCGCACACGAAAAATTTTCCTGTCTTCCGCAGACAAGACAAATCGAAACGTGTACACGATAGGATTTTTTTCGTGCAGTCGTCAGACGGGCGTAGGGCGCGCTAGTAATAACAAGTGTGATAATCAGTGTGAGTTTCCTTTAGTAAAAATGTTAACTAGGAAGCAAAAAAGTATGATACCCTACTACACCGCTCCCCGCCCCTCCGCAACAACGTTCGCCGTGTCTTGTCTTGCGCAGATAAGAATATTTTCTTATTCATCGCCGGCGCTGTGTGTGTACACAGGTCGTGCTTAGAAATGACACTAATTCTTGCGTAGGCCCGGCGATTTTTCTTACCGTGTACAAGCGCCGTAATAATAGTGTTTTAAATTATTAGAAAATCTTTCAATATATATAACATATAATAGGCAGAGCTTGTATTGTGGGTACTAGACAACGGATAAACATACTTAAATACTTTTTTTTTAATAAATACCATATTTATACATACCCAGACCAACAAACAGAGTAACTACCTCAATTTTCTTTTTTTTTAAATCCTACTACAAAGTCATACCATTTCTATTGACTAAACCACATCCAGTGTCAAAAGAAATTCCAACCTGAATACTCAAAAGAAATATATCAAAAAATTGGAAATCACGCTTAGCAGTAAAAATGCATACCAATACAAAAACATTCAGCGCATATTGTAACAAATCAATTTGGCAGATTATTGCCTGGAATCCGCGGCGTCCGTGTAAATTGCTGGAGTAATTGAATTTCAAATTGTCCACGCACGGGTAAAAGCGTCCATGGCATTTGTCCATGGTGCTAATTTAATTCAGCCGTGTTATACGTGTAAAAGCAAAGGGTGAGTAATTTTGTTACTTAGTTTATTTACTGTCGTGACTGTAACGAGAACGGCGAGACCGAATTAGTACATTTGGAAGTAGCTTTGATTTTGAATGTAGTTACTTTACGTTTTGTAGAGTCGACTTTTAAGTTTAACTTAATTCATTTACGAAATACTTCGAGGATAATTAAAAGCTTTTAAAATCTATATAATATCTCCGTGTGGTGACGGAGTATGAATACAAAGTGTAACCACCCCATCTCATCCCATAGGTGTCGTAAAAACCAACTAAGGGACTATCCGTGAATATTATATTTACGAAATAAAAAAGAAGGAAAACTCGAAACTAAACCCTATACCAATCCGTTTGGCCAGCGTAGTATTAGTAGGCCAAGTATCTCTCCATCACGGGAGGAGGCCCTTCCCTGCAGTGGGACATTAATGGGCAGTTAATGATGACGATGAAGGTCTATATCGTTTAAAATGTTTTTCTCTTAGACATCTATTGAGGAAGTTGCCATAGCTTGTCTGGCGGCTATATTAAGGTACATCACTAAAATATAACAATAAGTTTGCACTAATAAATTGTTCAGCAAGGAATTTGAGCCCGTGACTAATGAATACTGTAATTATCCACTACTCTATGTGTTATTGATATATTACATAAAATTTTGTTACATTGTATGAAATAAAGAGTTGTTTTATTGTATTGTAATAAAAGCTCATAAACTGCCATTTATATAAACAAAGAAACAATTAATACAATACTAAAAAAACAATACAAACAAAATATTGTATCTTCATCAAATAGTCTATTTGCCTTTTCAAACAAAACCGTATCGCGTGAAAAAGTATAACAATATACTAACAAAAGATATATTGTAAATAAAGTTGACGACAACGTTGCCTCTCTACAAATATTGCATTGAATCAGAAAACAATTATTTTAGGAAAACATGACGAGAGAGGCTCACGTATTGTTTAGTTGTAGGGATACCACGATTTCTAGTTCTAAGAGACAATTTTATTATAAAAATATAAATAGTAGGTAGTAATAGTGGTACACAAATTACTCCCAAATTGAAATATTGTGTCTAAAATAATGTTACACCGATTTAAAATAATGTCGAATTTAAGTACTTCATAGTACAGTATGTCGAATTAGACTATTCACAAAGTAGCATAGTTATCTAAGTAGAATGTCGTCGAACTCACATTGTTTCTTAGTAAAGTCATATCGAAGAAACGTTTTGTCGAAGTTAAGTAGTTTAGTACTAAGATGTGTCACATCTTAATTTTGACATTATTTTAGTACGAAAGTTTCATTATGTCGAAGTAAAATGTTGTCGTAGAAATAGTTGTCAAAGTTCAGTTTGAGAGTCGCCACAAATTATCATCACATGAAATTTTACGGCACCAACATGATATTATACGCTTTCAAACAAAGCAATTAAGGTTAACAAATAAGTCGTATATAAAAAAAAAAGAAAAACGATTGAACTCTACCAAAGAATCAGTTCTATTCTATAATATCTTTTTTTAAATGGCTTCATCGTTTACCCTTGATTCTGCCAGTTAAAAGAGCATAAAGTTTAAATATAAAAAAAAAGAGACTGTAACCCACAGTCAAACCAGTAACATGGTTTTGTGAGATTGTCTATAATATAGGTAATGCATTATTTAAAAAGAAAAAAACGTTTTATCTGTATATCAAAATAAAAATACCGGGTTCTTACTAAAAACTAAAACTTCAAAATTTAGTCCGTTTTTTAATTAGTGAGGGCACGCACTTGCATATTAATAATAATGTTTTTGATTTTGACTGTTGTAAAAAGGACAATTACCTGCAAGTATGTAATATTGACTTTGACTTTGACTCTTTAAACAGTTGAATTTAAAGAATAACCACGTCGATGTTACTTAACCTATCGATCGATTGTTCCAACTTTATCGGAATCCCTTTTAATCCGTTTAGTCCTTTATAGAAGATTTTTCATGGTCACTATAACATGAGATATTCAATTTGTTTGGTTTTCCACGAGCGAACGTCATTACAAACAGTTCAAAGGTTTGCTCTATTTCAATTAATTTATTGATGATGCTTATAAATAATTGGAAAACAGTCAATAACAAATGCTCTTCAAATTTCTTAGAATACAATTTCTATTGAATACAATTTCGCTACGTTTAATAGATGATATTTACTGCCTATATTTTTATTGAAAAAGAAAATTTATTAAACAATAACATTATTAAAAAGAATTCCAATAATATTAACTTATTTCTTAAAAAAATCATTTTGTATTAATTCTCTTTACTTTCATTGTATAATGTAGCTAACCTATTTGTATTCTCTATGGTTCATTGTGCTTTGTGAAATATTATTTCTTGAATTGCGATTTACAATACATTTTTGTTCTTTTTATTACATACTCGTAGACCATTTTACAGTACAGGTACCTAAGTGGAAGTGGCCTACTGCAGAGACAGGCCTCCTCCAGAGATAGAGGTAGGCATAGCCTACACTTTAATTGTTAGAAAAGTGTCAAGCTTTCACTTCTTGCAATTATGATGTTTCTAGAATCTCAAGTGATGAGATAGGTAGTAACACCACATATTCTCACACCACCACCACAAACATTTTTACAGTAAATATGAAATAATAAATTTCGTAGCTAGCTTAATCGATCTGTAATGACCCACCGTTGGGCGTGGCCAACTAGTTTCTGTCCAGCCAAGTCGGATCGTTTGATTGGTGTGAAGTTTTCTATCTCCTGCAATGTTATTATGCTAGACAAGCTTACTTTAACCTTTCGTTTTGCCTTTAATAAGTTTAACAACATTCATAGTAAATACAATAAGGCGCGGTAACATTTTGTAACTAATAGGGCTTTCCGTCGATATAATTTTATAAAATATTCTTAAAATTTTTCATTGTTGCATTACCTTAATTTTCATATAATAATATAACCAGTGCCTAATATTTATAAAAGGTACGCCACCATCAATTACATGCTACCTATAATAAAAATATTAACGACGAACAAACCAAAACACATGATTGGAATACACAAAGAAAGAATAGAAGTAATAAAACCAATCCAGTAATCATTTAAATTAATTTAGCACACATTAATTCGTAAATATAAAGGCAAACAACCTTTTCTCTACATTTCAAAACGGATTCCAATAAAAACTTTTTTTAATAAAATAGATATAGCACCTCTATACACCCCAATAAGATTACAAACGTACCAGAGATAGCGCGGCCTGGCACAGAACACCATACTGACGTTTGAATTTCGAGCGGCATCAGTGCGGTCGTGGCTGCCAATCGTGTTCCACCATAATGGCGGCTAGAACAGGTGACAGGTCGAAATGGAGACGAAGAAAATGCTGCAAAAGTCCTTCAGAAGATGATAACGATTGTGCAAGCCTCGCTTGGCTGTTAAACTTCAGATTAGATGATTTTGTGAATATAAAAGTGCCAGATGATGAGCCTGTAGTGAAAGAGCCGAAGGTTGATACTACTGATGTACCGCCTGCGCCAAGAAAACCTCCGTACACGTATCCGGAGTTAATTGAGAAAGCGCTGAGAGAAAATGGAGAGTTGACAGTATCAGCAATTTACCAATGGATCTCGTAAGTTCTTATTACGTAATAAGTATGTTATGTAGTTATACTGATTTTAATTTAATACTTATTAAATTCTATCAACAAACAAAAATTGTACAGATTTAGAATAATCATTATTTTTTAGTTTTCAATAACAAACTTAGTCATTTTGTTTGGTATTTGTGTATACTTTGTGGTATGTATGAGTAGGTACATTATTGTGTTTACAATATTTTACATACTTAATTTTACACTATTTTCTGCCTTGTACTTAGCAATGTCTAATAAGTTGTAATAGAAAATGTTATTTTTATTTTACTGTTGAATTGTTTTACAAAACTAGTAAACAAGGTTCATAGGTACGAAGGAAAAAATCTTATGAGGTTTTTTTTTCTTTTTAATTTCAACGCATGTGAAGAAAATTCCTATTTCATTTATGATTTTTTATTTGTAGTAGAAAATGATTTGAACTCATTTTCGTTCGTCATTCTTTCGGCGTCCTCTTTCCTTGATTTCACTGGCTATGGACTGAAACGTGGAAGAAGGTATAGTATAAAAAAGAATAAAAATAACATTTACTCATGGAGAGGAAATAATCGCAACAAATGTCAATGGTATTACTTGTAATTTCATTTGTACTTAAATAAATCATAAATAATATATCATCATTATCATCATAACAGCCCATTAATGTCCCACTGCAAGGACGGGTCTCCTCCCGTGAAGGAGGGATACTTGGCCTACTAATACCACGCTGGCCAGACGAATTGGTATAGGGTTTAATTTCAAATTTTCCTTCTTTCTATGTAAAGGTAATATTCACAGATAGTCCCTTAGCCGGTTTCTACGACACCCATGGGATGAGATGGGGTGGTGACATATTGTATTCTTACTCCGTCACCATACGGATATATACTTCTCTTCAAATAACGTTAATTTGAATTAAAAGATTAGGTTAAGGTTTACTATTAATTTATTTAGATGGAGCTTTATTAACTGAAAGAAGTAGGGCGTAAGTAAGGCGGCCTTTGTACAATAATGTATCAAAAGTATTAAATAAAATAAAAATCATGGCCTCATAGTCCTCGCAAAGCAATGGACAAATTTTGGTTGACCTGGGTCAAGACGTGTTAGGCTAATCCCAAGAACACTTAATTTGAGATTCAAATTTTTCTATTAACTATTCATAACCTCCGTGTGATGACGGAGCAAGAATGCAATATGTCATCACCCCATTTCATCCATTTGGTGTCGTAAAAACAGACTGAAGGGACTATCCGTCAATATTATCTTTACGAAATAAAAAGAAGGAAAACTTAAAATTAAACCCTATACCGATCCGTCTGGCCAGCGTGGTATTAGTAGACCAAGTATCCCTCCGTCACGGGAGGTGGCCCATCCCTTGCAGTGGGACATTAATGGGCTGTTATGATGATGATGATTCATAACTTTTAATTTAAGCCAGTCAGCTTGCAATCTGTGCCAAAACGTCAAGCAAAATAAAGGTCAATAATATGCGCGTTAATCTCCCGATTAAATAATATTAATGTCGATAAACTCTAATGCAAAATGTTGTCTGTAGAAAAAGCAATAAAAAACCATAATTTTTTTTCACAATGAATATTGCGTTAAGACCTATATGGCACATAAAATATGTTTGGCCTAAAAAAAACCTAAACATGTAAGCTTATATAGTTTCGAATAAATTGGATTACTCAAATAAGTTGTACAATTTCCAAGTAATATAACAATCTACGAAGACGTGCTAGGAATTGTCTTCCGTAACAAATAACATTATAACAATAGTCCTAAACTCAATTATGTCAACAAAAGAAATAGTTCCGTCGCCACTTAGAAGTAAGTATATAAAGGTGGCTATTTTATTTGTCCTTATAATAATAGCTGACTTTATGTAATACAACAACAGTAGACAAGCTATTGTGTAAATTAGCTTTGTTAGTTTTGACTTAATTTTGTAGCATCTATTATTATTTTTCGCTTACGTTTTGTGGGTTAATCGCTAAAAATGTTAATCTAGAAAAAAGCCTATATTTATTTTTCTTAATAAATCAGTACTTATTGTCAAATTTCTTGAAAGACATGTCTAATTAAAAAACAGATTCCGAAACTAGAGCATTTATATTGGTAATACGAATTTATAACGAACTAAAATTTAATTTTATTTCTACCTCTTTTTGTTAGAAGAAGAAGAAAAATTCTAAATAAACCTTCTGCCAATCGGCCTGCCTAACGTGGTGATAGTGAGCCATTACTCTCTCCAAGAGCCGCTAAGAAAGCTAAAATCTAAAAAATCCATGCAAAAACCTTTAATTTAATAAAAAAAATGAAACCTTTGTTCTTTGTTGTATCTTTGTTTAAGTTTATGATAAATACAGACTACATATGATATGTTAAACAAAGCCCTATGTGGCTATCTACAGGGTGTCCCGTAAGTAGTGGATAACCCTGCATTGGCAGATAGTTGAACTATTAGCGGTTCTATAAAAAATATTTAAAAAAATAAAAATGCTAAGTACATGGTAGGTATTTCATTGTAAAATTAAAAAAAAATGCCTTTTTTTACTATTACGTCATTTGTGTCCACAGATTAATGACTTTCGTTGTAGTTTTTTTGCCATAATACTGACCAATAACTATGATGACAGAAAAATAATAAAAATTGTAGCTGACTAGTGCAGTTTTTTTGTTTTTTTGTCCTAAACTTAACTTTTCCATAAAATAATTGCAAAAAAAAGAAAGTTCTTAAAGTTCAAGCGCCTATGGTACAAAAAAAATGTATAAATGGATTAGTGACCAAGCATTTTAAATTAATGTACGTTTAATTGAGATTTCAGGATGGTATGAACCACTATTGTGTCTTAGTCAATCAGTGAATTATAGCTATTAACATTTAGGAGAGGAAATTAGTAAAATAGAAAGTGACGACCTCGGTGGCGCGCCGGTAGAGCCAGCGGCTGCCGCGCATGAGGTTGTGGGTTCGATCCCCACGCAGGACAATAATTTGTGAGATCCACAAATTATTGTCCTGAGTCTGGGTGTTCTATGTGTCCGTTAATTGATGTTTGTAAAAGTCCCCGCGACACAGGGCATGATCCCTAGTGCGGGAGTTGTCTTTTTCTAAAATAAGAAAAATAAGAAAAATAAGAAAAAAATTCAGTAATTGTAAATTCTTTACCCTAAACTTTACTTGATTGAAGGCTTGAGGTTTAAAAAAAATATCCTCAATGAAAGTACTGATTAAAACCCAATTTTGAGTTATCTAAGTACACCAAGTATTCAAATACATAAATATAATTTTACCAAACATGTTTTAAATGTGTGAGTCATGGTAAAAATGGTCTGGCCTGAAGAATTTAAGAGAGTCTTTTTGGCTACAAAACGATGGCTACCCGTCGCATTATGCTACGCCTGTTCGTACGTATTTAAATACCGCTTTCCCTGACAAAGGGATCGGCCGTATGGGTCCAATTTTGTGGCCTCCTCGTTCACCGAACTTAAACCCACTGGATTTTTTTTATTGGGGCTGCTTCAAAGAGGAAGTTTACCGGACGCCGATAACTTCCTTAGACCAATTACGCAATCGTGTCAGGGCAGCTGCATCAAAAATAAGCAATCGACATTATACGCGATTTCTAAGAAGACCCTTTATCCGTCGCTGCAGGGCATGCATTAGATATGGTGGAAAACAGTTTGAACATTTGTTATGAAAGAGGAAATAAAGAGCATTAATATTGAATGTTGTTTTTTTAATAATCACTTACCATCACGTAAAGTTTAGAGTAAAGCATTTCCAATCATTGAAAATTGTATTATTTCACAAATTTCCTTTTCTAAATGTTAATAGCAATAATTCACTGATTGACTAAGACACAATAGTGGTTCATACCATCCTGAAATCTCAATTAAACTTACATTAATTTAAAATCCTTGGTCACTAATCCATTCATTTTTTTGGTACCGTAGGCGCTTGAACTTTAAGAACTTTCTTTTTTTTGCAATTATTTCATAGAAAAGTTAAGTTTAGGACAAAAAAACAAAAAATCTGTACCACTCAGCTACAATTTTTATTATGTGTCTATCGTCATAGTTATTGGTAAGTATTATGGCGAAAAAACTACTACGAAATTTATTAATCTGTGGACACAAATGACGTAATACCAAAAAAAGTCAAAAAAAAAATAATTTTTCAATGAAGTACCTATCATGTGACCTACTTAGCGTTTTTATTTTTTTTATATTTTTTATAGAACCGCTAATAGTTACTATCTGCTAAGGCAGGTTATCCACTACTTACGGGACACTCTGTATACAGTTGCTTTATAACAATGTATCGGTAAGCCTATTTCTACCTGTCAAGCATTGATTTATAAAAAACCCTAGATGCACATTTTCAAACAAAACTAACAGCCAAAAGTGTCACCAAATTAAACATACGCAATAAATACGTATAGTAATATCGTAAACATATTTCTTTTTTCAAATTCAATCTTACACGCATGACATAAAGTTGTATTTAAAAAGTAATGCACATAAAGCAATAAAATTTAATGATTGACGTTTGCCGGTAGAACAACGCGATACTAATTTAAAAAAAGTGCACAATGCGCCCATTTGTTGCGGACGTTTTTGGGAAGTGGAGTGTGTATCTTTGGTTTTTTGTAAATCAATGCTGTCAAGGCTTGTAACCATCGCGCTATGCCCCTAGGCGGTCCATCGTATCGGAATATCAGAAAGGGACCTCGACGTCCATACAATTGGATAAAGCTTCCTGAATGAAATGTGTATACTTTTAAACAATATTAAATTTCGTAGATTTTATTTTGCGAAATATTTTATTTTTTAAGAAATGTGTTTTATATGGGTTTAAATTCAAGTTTTCCTTCTTTTTATTTCGTAAAGATAGTAGTTACGGTTATTCCCTTAGTCGGTTTTTACGACACCCATGGAATGAGATGGGGTGGTGACATATTGTATTCTTACTCCGTCACCATACGGATAGGTTGGTACATTTTAATATAAATGTGATTTTGTGTATGAATGTTTTTAATGTCGTTGGCGACCACGAACTTTATGTCCTTATTCCAGAACCTGTATTTTGCACTTTCTATATGTTCAGGGTTTGAGGTTAAATCTATTTACTATTGTTTGCGTTTACTGGTTAAAATATACAGTTTAAAAGGCGTTTTTCTATTAGGAAACTATATGTAAATCAAACATTGTGCGTAATTATAATCATCAAACCAATGCATATATTTATCTATGTTTTACAAAACCCAGTATATTCGGAAGATGTAGGTTCACTCCTGCCTTAAAATGTCATCAAATGTTTTTAGACTTATTTCGATAAACAATAGCAAACCTACATTCTATAGGTATTTTTATTGTCAATATTTAATATTTACCAAACCAAACAAAGCCGCAAAAACCAATTAGTTTACTAACACAATTTAATCAAACACCTTTCTACAAAAACGGGTTCCCCCCGCGATAACCCTAAACGACTTATTGTAAACACTAACGCGATAATAAATTAATAATGTTGCCCCTCGGTCACGGTGCGATAACCATCGCAATCCCTGTCGCGTCGACAGGAGTGCGTCGATAGTGTAATTGTTGCTGATTACACACAAGTTTATGCTTGAATGATATTTATTGTATGTAGGTGGTTTAAATCTGAGGTTTATCATATCAGCTTAAACATTAGAGTACCGTGGCAGGAATGGACTTTTCTGTAATGTATAGAATAATTTTGGGCATTAGGTATAAGTTAATGAGTTTAGATGGATGCTATTAAATACTGATTATTAACAAAAAGCTCTATTCCTTACAAGTCGATCCTTGGCCGTAATACTATGCAGAGACATTTGGCCTACAAATACGAATATAACGCTGGCCTGGTGGGTTTTATGACAAGTTTTTTCTAAAGGCCTTGACTTAATTTGTAGCCCATGCCTTTAAGAAATTCTACGAGTATTTATTCGTAGGAATAAGATACGATGATGACTTTTTTAGACGCCTATTCTTAGCATCAGCTCCTGCTCTTGGTATTTGTGTAATTCGCGTCGCATAGTGTAAACTGTTATAAACGTTGCCTGTTTATTAAACTAGCCAACAACAAACTTTCCGCAGCAAGTCACGAAAAGGTTTACCGGTTTGACTTAAAGCTTCAAGATGGCTACTGTATCACGCGAGCCAGATATATTAGCAAAGGTTTTGTTTTGTTTATGAACATACAACGAACGTATGGTTTCCGTAATATTTTATTCTCACCAGCATGTCAATTCTCGTTCCTTAAAGTCGTTAAAAATTCGGTTAAGTTAACTTTACTTGTCAAATTGTCACACAATGGGTAAGACAATTTGACAACTAAAGTTAATTAAACCTAAGTTTTAACGAATCTAAGGAACGAGAATTGACATGCAGATTACAAATCTACACATTTCAGTAAAAAACATGTTATATTGATAATGATATTAAGAAATATTTCCATAACAAATCTCTCATATTGAACGGAAGAGCGTAACCGTAAGCCGCAGGATTGTGTCCGTCACAAGATAGAGGGACGATTTACTCATGGAGGCAGGATACCGATGCAAGAGGTTTCAGCGGACATTCATTGACTTTAATGACAAGAATGAAGAAAATCATGTTCACGTTAATTGATTTTAATACGTGATTTCTGATCTACGACATTGTAGAGCAAAAGCCTGGGTCAATTTTATTTAGACACATATTATTTTATTTTATGTATATTTTATGTATATTATTATGTAAAAAAGCAAATTTATGAAAGTAATTTAATGATCTGAGTAATTTATGAATTGAGTCATTCAAATATGTAATAATCAGGTACCTTAGTCATGTTCGTGTTTTGCACTACTTGGAAAAGCAGACTCCATTGTTCCACACGACTGCACCAATGACGCAGTAATTTGTTATTGAATAATGATTTACAACACTATTTGTCACAAGTTTTTCAATATCGGTGAGGTGCATGCAGTTAAAAATAACGAGTCATGCATTGGTCGCGGTTCGCAAAGCAATCGATCACGGTGCCAGTCGGTGATCGGTACCTCTGCCCCGCCGTGGTTGTGTGCGGGAGTGGGTCGCGTGTCAACCGTGAACATTATGGGGTTAAATGACAGGTGTATAGAATATTTTGTATGTCTGTTTCGGGATGTTTTCTTTGTTTACGCAGTAGCGTTTAGTGCGTGTTTTGATTTCTGTAAAGGACTAAGTATGTATTTTGACTAGCTGTTGTATACATATAATTTCTTTATTAATATTAAATTTTAAATCAGGCTTGTATCAGGTTTTCCTTCATTATATTTCTACTAGGTATTTATCATTTTACTAGTACCAAAGAAGAACGGAAGGAGAGATTTTAATCGAGCCAGATGTTTTCTAATGCTTTATTTGTATATGAGCTCCCTAACAAAATTAGGGCTTTCATCTATTATGAAAAACAACCATTAGCACAAATATCGTTTATTACCTACACGTTTCACATCCACAAACTTGAGTACACTCAGGCAATAGGTAACAAACGCATACCTAAAATAAAAGTATCATCTTCTTATCTATAATTTTAATTGATTTCAGGGACCGCTTCCCCTACTACAAAGCGAACGATGAACGCTGGAAGAACTCAGTCCGACACAATCTTTCCATCAACCCACACTTTCGCAAAGGTGCCAGAGCGCCCCAAGGAGCTGGTCATCTGTGGTCCTTGGCAGCAAACGCGTTAGATCTGTTGCCTCTAAGGGACCGCATTGTTTATGAAGACAGTTCAGTTGCCGCTGTTGAAAAGACCAGAGTTATTGGATTCCCAAAAGTAAGTACAATTAAATATTTTAATAAAAAGTAAAAATACTCTTCGCACACACTCCGAACTAAGTAGGTACACATTGTACAAGGGAAGCCAGAGAACTGATAAATATATTATTTATGCAAGTTTTTTTCAGTTTGTGTAAATAATAAAGAGAAATACCCAAGATATCTGCGTAGAAGCTAAGGACTATAAACAGAACACTCCTAGAGGGTCTATATTAGAATATAATATTTAAATATTATTTAACACCATATTTTTATTCATTCATGCCAACAGAAAAAATGCGTATACTATTTCTGTGCAGTGTTTAGCGAAGTTTCGATGTCACGGGGAGTAGGTACTACTAACTTGGTCCAAATTAAATCTAAAAATAACGATTAAATCAACATGAGCTCGTTCTGAAATAATGCAAATTACTATACAGCCTAATAGAACTACGCTAATTTTTCTTTCTTCTATTTTCGTAGAGATCTGGGTTAACTTAACCTTTAGTCTTATTCTACGGCCGCGCCGCGGTGACTAGGTCACCAGCACAAAATATCATTTGGAATCATTCATATGTAGTATTTTTCTTTTGGTGTCAAAAGTAAGAATACAAAATGTCCTGACCACATATTCATCCTATGAGTCTTTGCTGTTTTGCTTCGGCTCGGACGAGCCGAGCGAAAGAAAATAATGTTATGTTTTGCTTTATGCTATGGTCTTCTTCATAACTTTTCAGGTAATCGTTCTGGATGAAGCAGCCATCGCTGCAGCCAGCATCATTCCAGATCAAGACTTATTCACTGGAAGTACAAGTAAGTTTATTGCTATTATGTTATTGGTTTTCTTAAGTTAACTTTTACGACACCATAGTGCATTTAAATCGTATTACAGTTTTTTTTATCTATGTTAGGTGAGGACGCGAAACCTCTTTATAAGTACCCTCATGAAAAAGTCAGTGCGGGTAACTGGTTTCCCTAAACAGGCTCTTAGACACAAACGGAAGGTCTTTTTAAGACAAGGGGTTAAAGAAGACAGTTACTGTTAATGAAAAAACCCTTTTCATTTTAAAGGGACGCCCTCGTAATTTCACTATAACAAAAAAAGAGAGCTGATCAAAGTGTGATTGCTTTTCAGGTCATGATGATTTGAATCAAAGGGATTTTGGGAAGTGCTCTTGACTTGTATAAAAACATCTTGATCTCTGAGGTGTTTACAGTAAAACTTTCTTGTTTTCAGTGTTCTTGAATCCAGTGTCGACGGAGCAAGTAGTGAGGGAGAGCGGTCTCATAACTGTGGATTAGACGATATCAGTTTGTGTCAATTTAGTATTACAATATATTACTTGAACTATTCTTTTGGTTTGAACTACATCCGGCTGTTGTCGTTTCGTGTGCACCACTTACGATAGTAAAATTGTTTGTGTAATCTACAAGTCATTATATTGAGTCAGTTAATATTTTTATGTTTGTAGAACATACATACAAAAACTCACGCCTTATCCCGTCCGGGGTAGGCATGTTTGTAGAAGTTTAGAGATTTACGTGGACTTGATTGTGAGGGGTCTTGTCTGCATGTTCACGTTGTTATCTTTGTATGTATGTCTCATGGTATAAATATAATAAATCAAATAAATCTTTCTTCCTCTCTCCTATTTACTACTATGCTGTGCCCGACAGGGTCCATGATTGTTACTTAATTTAATATTACCATCTGTTATACATTATGGAAGCAATAAATGATTGAGTATTGAGTATAATATCACTAGTCAGGTGGTATTATATAATAATATATGTTTACTGTACTTATTGGATGTATTTTTCCAATTGAATTCATTTCACTTGTGCAAATTTCAACAAAACAGTCTAAATACGTTGAACATTTGTTTCGTTAAATTGATAATATAATTTAACAAACAGTATTACATATGCGTTATTACCAATTGTACAAATTTCTAAAAATAGAATTAGTAAACTCCATATGTTATTTACTTTACACATATTATAAGTAAAACCACAGCTGTGTAACTTATCTTACATGCTAATATAAATTACCATTTACTGTAAAGTTATTTTTATTAAGAATGAATATCTTATCTGAACTTACTAGGTATAATAGTACGTATAATATTATTATAAGTAAACGTATATATATATAATATACGTTTACTTATAATAAGTTTTTATAATTAACGACTTCTTAATTAAATAGTTTGTCTGTACTGCCAGTAGACACAATAGTAAAACAAAATGCATGTATCTAATGTGATACGCAGGCCAGGAAAAGGGTTAGGATAACTGAATATTAATTTGGTACACCTTTTCAATCAATAGAATAGTTCTCGTATAGGTTACTTGTTAAATAATAATTTAGTATTAATATAGTATATCTATGATAACATAAAATATTTAGATTAATTTCTCGATCTCAATAGTGGGTTTGGTAAGATGAATGTATTTGATAGTCATTGGTTTTAATAAATAATTTTAAAATGCATATTCTTTCGTTTATTTTGCGCACCTTGTTATCACAAGCTTTCAAATAATTTCTAAATTTAATAATGTTTTAGTAAAATGTGATTATTTGGATTATTCACTACACTAGCAAGTCTTGCTATCTGCAGGTTAACTAATAAAAACTTGTACACTTATTAAATTTAGTATACAAAAAAACTAAGATTTTATGACTCAAAACATGAGTTTCCTGCGACACTTTTGTTAGTGTGGAATGGTAGTGGGGCGGGGCAGAAGGGGTTATTTCCCCACATTCATCTATCAGTTCGTCCTTCATAATATATTATCACTTTCACTGTCCGTGCATTACATGTAATGCACTGATGAGTTAGCTCCGTACGTACGTGCATGTTTTTTTAGATTTTCGTGGTTAAAAGTGTATTGAATGTCATGCACGGACGACGTACGGAGCTAATCAGTGCAATACATGTAATGTATGTAATGCACGGACAGTGAAAGTGTTATCATAACTTTTTTTTTTCCTAAAACAATCTGTCCACATTTTTCTCGGCTTTCTTTTTCTTCTGTATTCATAACATTTTAATTAATTACTTTCTTATGAATGCTTTCCAACCCTTTTTTTCCTTTAGCGTCATAGTTTTACTTAAACTGGGTATCTTAAAAGCAAATAAGGATAAGCAATATTTTTGGACAATAGTCTACTCATTTAGCATTCATATAATTTTGAGGCATAATCACGCGGCTCCTACAGATATATTGTTTGTAGAGTGTAATATCACAATAACAAGAATTTAGTGCGTACAAAGGTGTTAGTGAATATTACATTCCTGAATCTAGAGACAGGACATAGTGACGTGTCGTGGTATTATAATTATACTACATCATGGCAATAACGTGCTTTTGTCTATGAAGGAGCAAGTTTGTAGCAGAAGTACAACTTTTGTTTTAATACACACCATATCACATGACGATAAATCTATAAAAGTACTGATGAGGCATTTGTTTAAAGTAGACCGATGGGGAAAGTAGACTCTTTTTACAAGTAGACCGATTGAAAAAGTAGACAGATCGGGAAAGTGGACCGATCAGGAAAGTAGACGAATGGTTCCTGAGGGCAGTTTTGTAGGGATGATCGATCTACTAATAAAAAATAGGCCAGTGTTAGTGTAGATCTTTATACAAACTGTACCTCTTTATAGTAGCTAAAGCTTTTTCTAAAGACGTACATTTGTCAGCTTTTACAAACTCTTAGCATCATCAATCGGGTTTTAAAAGTCGCCAAACTGTAAATACCTAATAACTACAAATGAAAATAAACATTCTATGCAAATTACATAATTTCCTTGTTTTACTGTGGACTATTCCCCTATGTCCACTAAAATCCATTAAAAAGATCCATGGATCTTTTTACACTCAAATCACACAGATATGTCCACTTTAATCCATGATCCGAAAATATTTTAAAAATGGATCTTTTTAAAATCCATTATAAAGCTGCATCTACAGTAGCCATTTTCTATAGGTAAATAAAAGACTAGAAAACCGATCAAAAAAAAAAAAATTGGTGTGAGCAATATTTGGTCCGTATTTGGTGAACGGATGGTGATGATTCTCCGTGTGGTGACGGAGTAAGAATACATGTCACCACCCCATCTCATCCCATGGGTATCGTAAAAACCGACTAAGGGACTATCGGTGAATATTATCCTTACGAAATAAAGAAGGAAAACTTGAAATTAAACCCTATACCAATCCGTCTGTTCAGTGTGATATTAGTAGGCCAAGTATCCCTCCGTCACGGGAGGAGGCCCGTCCCTGCGTGGGACATTAATGGGCTGTTATGATGATGATGATGATTTGGTGAAAGCCACCGGACAAACAATTTTGTTTGGAAGAGTTAATAAAAAATTGGGCAAGAGGAATAGAGCAATTTAAGATTGCGTGTGTCACCCGCTTTATTTTTTACAATGGATCATGGATTAAAGTGGACTTATGTGTTTGATTTAAGTGTAAAAAGATCCATCAATGGATCTTTTCAATGGATCTTAGTGGACATAGGGGACTATTCTTGTCTAATATACATCGGTTACAATGCGGTTAACCCGTGCGTCGCTCGGGAAAATCATACCGAGCTGTCCTTTAAGCCTACATTTGTAGGTAGAGTAATCAAATATAATAATATATAAACGACTATTTCGTTCTTATAGATTATTATTTGCAATATTGTGATCACGAGTTGCATACTACACCTACTTTTTTTTTTGGACCTGTGTTTGTTCACACGGTCGCTAAAGGGCGGCCGTAAAGCACAGTTTTTAAGTTGAAATCTAACGTAGACAATATTTGTCCACAAAAATTGAGTGACCCACAAGTTTAGACTTTATCCTGGATATGCTTTGAGTTCCGTTTTGTTGCTTGTACTATTGGGTATACTATAGACCACGAATTACTGTTTTTACTGTTAAGCTTATTTAACCAATTTAATTAGTTAAAAATGTTGGACAAACACTCAGTTAAATTCAAGTATATAAGCATTGATTGGGATCCTAAGTCAAGATCTCTGTATAACAGTAATGTTACTTCAGCCACTGCACCGGGTGTTAAATGAAAGTCTTTTGTCCATGGAATAAATGTTATTTTTCAGTGTAATTCCTATCATCACTCAGGCGAGTTTTTTACCCTATCTCTCCTATTATATAAAATGCAAACAATAATTTATTAAAAACCCTAAAAAACTTAATTTAAAACATATAATATAAAATCATTAATTTTAAAGAGAAGACGCCATTTATATTGCTTAGAATTCTCCTCTCGTAACAGAATCTCCTAAAGATTCGGTAATTATTGCCGAAGTGGTACCCTAAAAAATAAATAAATTTCCATTACGATACGTGAGTTAACTACTTCAGTAGAATGTACCACTTAAATTGTTATTACTTTTTCTAATAAAATACTGTTTGTAATTACTGTTTACTTATTACGCGACAATATTAGGTTTTGTATATCTTTTTATGTGTACGTCACGTTAAGCCTCCATTTGTTTAAGCGGGTAGCTATATCGGAGTCCCGAAATTATTAAAATTGGGGTACCAATTTCAAAACCACGAAGTTCCTCTCTCACCCATAAAGTGCCAGAACGGCGAGAAGAAGCCACACGGTTTTTTATCCCTGTTGTGACAGAGTTAGTTTACAAAACACCACCACTTATTGTCCTATTAGTGTGGTCAAGGCGTTATTGAGGTATACCAATACGATTTAAGATTGACCCCTTTTTCGGTTCCTAACTTATTGCTTTTAAATTTACATAATTAAGCACAAAACACATCAACAAATAATTAATTCATACCAACATTAATCCACAGCAATGACACAAATGCACTTATAACCAATTCAAAACCAATTCAGCTTTACTAAAACACAAATTGCCGCCAACATTCGCCAAAAAGATACTAGATATAGCCGACCATTCCTAATTCACTGCAGTTAATGTATCGGGGCGGTACGCTAGTCATACTTTACCCACTCCGGGTCACTTGCCTAATTTACAGCTTACCCTTAGGCTGGTCGTTAACCTCATATAGGCTTATATCTCATCCACTAGCATTATAACGGTCCAAATTGATTTACAATAGCATGTGCTAAGATTTAGTAAAGCTTAAATGATAAGCGGAAGATCAAAGATTAGTGATTTAGTTAGTGTATTGTCAACAATTGAAATTGTATTGTTGTGTAACTAATGATGTATTGTCTATTGTGTAATGATGGATTATGATGTGTTTGGGTAATTAAGTTCATGATAGATTGCACTATTGAATAGTTATTACAACTGCCCTATTACGGCTACTGCATAGATGAGTCTCGTTAAATTGTTCCTGTTTTTCTAACACATCTCTTTTCAAAGATTTTTTACGTATTTTCGTAGAGGAGTAAGGAAATACCTTTGTACGTAACTTTCCAGTTTAAAACTAGATAGTATATTAGTTAAAATGACTGGCTTTCAGTATGCATGAGTTTTTTAATCAACATAGCGAAGTACAAGCCTTTAAATTAGAAAGACCATGGTAACAAAGAAATATGCAGACCTCCACACACTCACATACTACATAAGGAAGTTATCATCATCATCAACACATCAGCCAATCGACGCCCACTGCTGCACATAGGCCTCCTTCAAGTATTGCCACCTTGTGCGGTCCTGTGCCTCCCTCATTCATCGGCTACCTACCGTCCTAACTAGTAAGGAAGAAGGAAGGAAGTTATAGTCACCAAGAAACACTAAAAAAAATAACAAAACACTGTATGCCATAAAACAATATTCTTATAATATTGGCCAAGTTAAAAACATGATACTCTACGTAGTTCGTGCATTGTTCGTTGTAAAAACTTTTTTCATTATCCTGTATATAGGCAGCTTATTGAAAATAACAGTGTCGCAGTACCGCTTTTGTTTTATTGTAAATTGCTTGTTCCGTATACGAGAGCGTATCTCTGGACTTTTCAAAGCATTTACTTCTTATGAAATATTAATATTTTATATCAACTTATACATAATAGGTACTGTGATATGGTTACGTAAGAATACAAGATGACATCATATTTATCTTCTTTGTTCATGCATTGCATTTTGTCTTTCTTTGACGACCTCTGTGGCGTAGTGGTTATATAACATGACTGCTACGCAGAGGTCTCGGGTTCGATTTCCGCTCAATGCAAATCTTTGTGTGCAAATGAACATGATTATTTGCATTGGTCTGGGTGTTTTGTATGTATAATATGTATGTATTTAAAAAAAAAGTATTTTTATATGTTTATCCGTTGTCTAGTACCTTACTTAGTACAAGCTTTGCTTAGCTTGGGACTAGATGGCGTTGTGTGAATGTGTGAGTAATATTTATTTAATATTTGTGTGCTGTGAAAGCCAAGTAAGGAAAAGTTCTATATCATAAGAAAACAATAGATTAAAAACTTGACATAAAACCCTTTATTACCTTATACTATATTATAATATGTCTAGTGGTCTCCGTGTGGTTACGGAGAAAGAATACAATATGTCACTACCCTATCTCATCCCATGGGTGTCGTAAAAACCGACTAAGGGACTATCCGTGAATATTATCTTATATCCCTCCGTCCCTTATACCAATTCGTCTAGCTAGCGTGGCATCAGTAGGCCAAGTATTCCTACGTCATAGGAGGAGGCCTGTCCCTGCAGTGGGACATTAATGGGCTGTTATGATGATTATATGTCTGGACGGCATGCTATTGGCGTACTGACATAATTATGTAGCAGTAGACAAAGATTCTCTCATTCTGTAGAGTTGGCAAGTTGATGATATTCATAAGCCTGTCAGCATCGTAACAGCCCATTAATGTCCCACTGCAGGGACGGGTCTCCTCCACTGACGGAGGAGTACTAGGCCTACTAATACCACGCTGGCAAAACGGATTGGTATAGGGTTTAATTTCAAGTTTTCCTTGTTTTTATTTCGTAAAGATAATATTCACGGATAGTCCCGTGTTGTTTTTACGACAGCCATGGGATGAGATGGGGTGGTGACATATTGTATTCTTACTCCGTCACCACACGGAGCATGGTAATAGAAAACCAAGTCTCCCTTCATTACTTATTCCTTACTCATTAGTTTATGCAACCCTCATTTCCGTTAGAGAGCATAAAAATCTATGTTATTTCCCGCATAAATCAGTATGATAGTGTTAACGCACTGCATGAAATACCGTTTATTACTTTACGTAATTAATTATGAAATGTATGTGTGTTCATAAATATATTTATAGGATTTTTTATTTTAACATACGTGGAGGACGTCGTTATTAATTAAATTGTGTTGATAAAATGATGTGATAATTTTTATTTATGAGTGATAACTGCATTTTCCACTTTTTAGCGGAGTGTATCCTATGTCTACCATTTGGAAACGATATCATTCAGTACTATTCGTTTCCAACATTTTTTTTATGTAATAGTAGGCAAACGATCCAGCAGGTGATCACCGCCGCCAATGGACACCCGCAACACCAGAGAGAGGAATCACAGATGCGTTGCCGACCTTTTTTGAGCCGCTGCCATAGTAAAGGGAGGGGGGATGGGCTACCGGACTCTCACTCACCGGACATAACACAGCAGTGACAAGCACTACTATTTTACGCCGATTTTTTGTGAGAGGGTGGTATTTCACCGGACGACGGCATAACTCTACCACTCAAGAAACATCCTTTCTCCTACATTTTTTTCTCACACGTACGCGTAAGCTCTGGAATAAATTACAAGCTGTGGTGGTAGGTGGCTGGGGTAGTTTTGACCACGTGGCCAGGGGGACCCAGATGATATGGGGTGATATCGTAATGTATTCTTATTTTCTATTGCTATGTACTGCGATTATTTTTGCTCATTTCCTCAATAAGTATATTTTTGCTCCACTTTACTCAACCCACGAAAAGTGAAACAAACAAAAAAAGAACCAATACAAAAATATCATAACAAAATAATTTTCAAGTTAGCCAATCCACATAATTGCTAAGTTATAAAATAAAGTAAGTAGAAGATATTGTCAATAAAAGTGCCTCAAAGTTTGTAGGGAAAGTCCTGCAAATAAGCAAAGTTATAGCTAACGACAATACCGTTGTCCCGAATTCGATACAATACCCATAACATCCAGTCATAAATGGCTTACAAATTTTCTCCGTATGTTTTGTCTATTGGCTGTATTTAAATATAAAATTATTCCTTGCCTATTTTCCATACAATTTTAACTTTACGAAAGTTTTTTTTCGTTTCAGGGAATATAACTTGTGTAATCATTTTGTAATTTGGGTTAAACAATGTTTTAAATTTGATTACTTAGGTATTGAACGAAAAAATATTATGCGGCCTTTTTTTAGAAAGAAAATTGCCGTAGCAGTTACCAAGCCTTGTTTTCCGGGGACCTTTACAAACATTAAGTAAACAGACGCAAAGAACATTTAGGAGCAAGCCGCGATAATTTGTGTATCGCATAGTAGCCGCATATGCGACCGCTTTGCCCTGAGACGGTCTATATTTTTATTCAGCACAGTTTAATACTTTTCAAAATGAGCTAAAGGTTTTCTTTTTTTATTAATAATATTACTTTCGTTAAACTTGTGTATTGTTAACGAATCAGTTAAAGATGATAAATAAAATAAATACTAATTATGAGAATCAATTAGTAAACATAATGCGTCAATATTAAAGAGTAGCTTTTCTTGCTATTTTGTCAAGCGGACCAGGTGAATTCGTATATTCGGGAACAATTTCAATTTAAATTCAATTATTTTAATATACCTGTTTCGTCTAGGCTCCGTGGTAACTACTAGTCGTCCTCGCAGTGGGACGAAGTCACAAGAACGCTAACGCAACAAAAATGCTAACACATTTTCTCGCAAATAGAATTAAGCCTCAAATAGTCAGCACATTTTCCAAATTATTAATGAAATAAATCAAACCAAAGTTAACGTCGACACCTCACATCTGCTGAAATACGCTGAAACACAGATTATGAGCGGAGGAAAAAATTGTTCCTTATAAGAAGCACTTAAAAGCGTATCAATCAATTTTGACTACGACAGCGCCTTCTCATACATTATCAAAGGCGTTACTTGGACGTCTTCCATTCAAAGATGCTAATCGGTTCTGGATGAGACAAAATGTTGTTTAATCTTAATGATAAGATTGGAGTTTGTTTGTAAAATTGAATGCTTGTTATCTTACTGTCTACGTATGACTTAAGATACAACACTGGCATATTTGGTAAATAAAAGGTTAGCTTTTAATTTATGTTATAGAACAGTAACTAACTGGGTGTCGATACCTGTTGAAGCTGTCCATATGCCTCTGACGGGGTTTAACGACTGTAATCACCATGCCTGCAAAATTGACTATTTGTTTCGTGCCTTTCACAGAACGGAACCGCACCTAATATGGCATACCACTGAGCACTGAGCAGTTACAATATTGAAAATAATCTCACAGACGTTGTTATTGATGTGTGTTGCAATTGACTGTATGCGCATCGATTATGAAACGGTGCAACCAAAATTATCATAAGTATAAATGCATCTAATCAACCGGGTCATTGCTTTCATTTTAACATCGACAGGAAATATAGCTTTTAGCTTTGATTTACTGCCTTCAAGCCTAGATACACAGTTTATCATAATAACGATACTAAAATAAAACCTACAAAACTGTAAGCTTAACACATCTAGTCCTTTTAACTCAAGGCATTGCCAAAACGTTGGCCAACATACATTTGCGTTTCTAAATATATATTTCTGCTAACAAAATTGAACTTTTAAAGACGAAATTGTTCTAGAAAACGGTAAAGTTAATTTGGTATTACAGTTAATGCTCTGAATACTATCTCGTGAACATATATTCTAGCTGTTAGCAAATGTTAGAAGATTTGGGCGCATAAGAATCCTCTCTGATCTGATTGTTACGTTCGACGGGTACATTATCTTCTTTATTGCTTGTATTATTGCTGAGTGGGGGAAGAAAGAATATGGTGGCGGAAATAACTTGTTACTACCATGTTTATTTGCATAACTTTATTGGATGGGGTTATTGAATTAAGTTTCATTGATTCGTGCAACAATATATGAAATGTCGCTACTTCTCGTTCCGTGGGTATTATAATAATATGCGGGTCCCGTAAAAGGCCACTAAAGGAGATTTGTATAAAAGACATTTTAATAATGGTAAAGTTTATTTTCATAATCATCATAATCATAACAGCCCATTAATGTCCCACTGCAGGGACGGGGCTCCTCCCGTGACGGAGGGATTCTTGCCTTACTAATATCATGCTGGCCAAACGGATTGGTATAGGGTTTAATTTCAAGTTTTCCTTCTTTTTATTTCGTAAAGATAATATTCACGGATAGTCGGTTTTTAGGACACCCATGGAATGAGATAGGGTGGTGACATAAATATTGTATTCTTACTCCGTCACCACACGGAGATTATTTTAAGTCTGTAAAATTGGCCGCGATAAAGACCACAAACACTACAGGGTTGTCTTTTAAAAGAAATGAATATGGAGGCAAACACAGTACAAACCTGTTCTGTCGGTTTGTTATTAGTAGGCAAAGTCCGTCGCTGCATTATGCCTTGTGATGGTGGAAATTCCCCCCCTAAAAAAAGATGCTGGTTCGTATAGTGGTGTGTCCTTAATCAATAAAACAATTACGATTTAACATGCAACAAACATCCTTGTGTATTATTATTTGTATCTTTATTTAATTTTTCTCATTCAATTACATTTTTAAATATAAAAATATAAAAAAAGGTAGACCCACCAGCATCGGGAACAAGGACCAAGCTACTGGCGGTTAGGGCTCCAGAGATAGGAACTTCCTCACAATGCGTGCCGTGTCAAACAGTACTGCCTTCTGCATCAGACCTACGATCCAACTCTCAAGCGAAAGTCTCCGTAGATGTTGATAGAGACTCTTTGGAATAAGCCCAGTATTACTATTATTATTGAAAAATAAAATCAGCTCAAATAGTTTGGTCGTATATTTATATGTGCTTTAAAATTCACGAGGAATTTTGTAGCATTTGTTGTTATCGGCAATAAATTTCACAGCTCGGACGGTGTGGACACTAATCGTGTAACAAGAATAAAACTAATTTTTGTGAGACAGAAATACAGCAGAATTGTCCTGGATTTATTTTTATTTGGACATTTATATAATATAAATAAATATAAATATTTTGGGCTTAATTTCAAGTTTTCCTTCTTTTTATTACGTAAAGATAATATTCACGAATAGTCCCTTAGTCGGTTTTTACGATACTCATAGGATGAGATGGGGTGGTGACATATTGTATTCTTGCTCCGTCACCACACGGATTTATTTGTTTATTTCCATTGAAAAAATTGTTTACTAAATGCATCTTAGGATATGCCCACCACCGGTAGGATCCATTCCATATACCCTGACAGAGGGACCAAGACGACATAATACACACTATTTACTAAGTACTGTAAATAGTGTGTATTATGTCGTCTATCCTAAGATGCATTTAGTAAACAATTTTTTCAATGGAAATAAACAAATAAATCCGTGTGGTGACGGAGCAAGAATACAATATGTCACCACCCCATCTCATCCTATGAGTATCGTAAAAACCGACTAAGGGACTATTCGTGAATATTATCTTTACGTAATAAAAAGAAGGAAAACTTGAAATTAAGCCTTATACCAATCCGTCTGGCCAGCGTGGTATTATTAGGCCAAGTACCCCTTCGTCACGGGAGGAGGCCCGTCCCTGCAGTGGGACATTAATGGGCTGTTATGATGATGATACAAATAAAAAACCTAGATTGTTTTTTTAAAAGGCTGCTTCTCAGTATTTGATGCGTCATAATTATCACTTTCATGGAAACCGAGAATTACTTTTTTTTGCCGCATTAAAATTGGAACTACCAATTTTTTTTAACCACTGTTCATTGCTGCATTAAAGCACCATACGATTTATATGTTAAAAAAAGCCATGTTCTCAACAAACTAAAATGTATGTATGTATAATATGTATGTATTTAGAAGAAAAAAAAAGTATTTAAGTATGTTTATCCGTTGTCTAGTACCCATAGTACAAGCTCTGCTTAGTTTGGGACTAGATGACGTTGTGTGAATGTGTGAGGATTATTTATTTATTTATTTTATTTTAACTACATATTTATATTCTAGTGCAAGGGAAACAGTATCTGTTCCAGGCACATTGTTTCAAACAATAGTTGTAAGATAGTTGTATGCGAACATAATACTGCTAATTACTAAGCTTATAGTTAAAGGTAATTTACTGCGTGAATGAAGCCTTATTGGGGTTAATGTTAAGCCTGTTTGTGCTCAATTGTGCTTCGGTAATATGAATATTCGTTCATAATTATACTGTTAGCTACGATTTATTGTGTTAGGTTACTTGTGTGGAATTGATTGATTGATTGTCTAAGAGCCAGTGTCATCATAAGCCCATCAATGTCCCACTGCAGAGACAGGCCTCCTCCCGTGACGGAGGGATATTTGGCCTACTAATATCACGCTGGCCAGACGGATTGGTACAGGGCTTAATTTCAAATTTTCCTTCTTTTTATTTCGTTAAGATGATAGTCCCTTAGTCGGTTTTTACGACACCTATGGGATGAAATGGGGTGGTGATTTATATTGTGTTCTTACTACCGTCACCACACGGAGCCCAAGAGTCAGTGTAAATCACTGCAATGAATTGCAATATCAAAGGTTTTCTAATGTTTGTGGTTTTTAAGAAAGTAAAATAATATTTCTTTGACCGTTTGGTCACTGAATGATTCACCACCGTTTCATTGTGAATATTCATTGTAACTCTCCCCTCTCCAAAGCCTTTTTAACAAACTTCTTCTACACAGTACATGCTACATAAATACAATGAATTATTATAACTTATAACTTTCAACAAGCCATTTCTTATACAATAAAAATTGTAATGTCTAATTCTAAATAAAATTATCTACTATATAGTCCAGTCAAAATAGATATCCAGTTTGCATTAATTCCCAACAAGCTGGATTTTTGTGCAGGCCTTGAATACGTCATTACAAATGATATGTCAAAAGTCCCCATCGATCCCACTTGTGCGTTGTTTTTTATTCGAGGTCAAAGGTCACAAATTTGCGTTTTTTGCGTATATCTCTGAAACAACGAGAGCTATCGAAAAATGGTTCAGATAAAGTTTGTAGACCATAAAACTATCTACAAAAAATATCTCAACACTTTTCCCCTACAAGGCATCGCTTTCGAGATATCGTGACTTTAGAGCGCAGGAAAGTCGTATTTTCGACTAATATGCACACACTTGCTTTTTCCCGCGATTTCGCTCGCGTTTATAAGTATTATTAAAAATAAGGCTTATTTAAATATATAGTAGCAATATGCATGCTCGGTCTCAGCCTAATCGGTTTGAAATTGACAAAGTAACATACAAACTTTCATCCCCTATCTTATCCCTTTAGGGGTAAAATTTATCAAAATCCTTTCTTAGCGGATGCCTTCGTTATATTATCTACCTGCATGCCAAAATTCAGCCAGATCTGTCTAGTGGTTTGGGCTATGCATTCATAGATCACTATGTGGTAGGAGTATTCCTACTGGAGAAAACACGTTAAAAAAATGCGCCGTGTACTTGATTCAATGTACTGTTGTATTTGATTCAATGTTGGTGCAAGATTGGCCTTACCTACCTCAGAGGTGGTGAAGAAAACTTCTATACTTATAAAACTCAAATGTGACTGCCATAGTTATCTATCAACGCACAGCCCAAACCACTGGACAGATCTGGCTGAATTTTGGCATGCAGGTAGATGATATAACGTAGGCATCCGCTAAGAAAGGATTTTGATAAATTTTACCCCTAAAGGGATAAGATAGGGGATGAAAGTTTGTATGTTACTTTGTCAATTTCAAACCGATTAGGCTGAGACCGAGCATGCATATTGCTACTATATATTTAAATAAGCCTTATTTTTAATAATACTTATAAACGCGAGCGAAATCGCGGCAAAAAGCAAGTGTGTGCATATAGTCGAAAATACGACTTTCCTGCGCTCTAAAGTCACGATATCTCGGAAGCGATGCCTTGTAGGGGAAAAGTGTTGAGATATTTTTTGTTGATAATTTTATGGTCTTCAAACTTTGTCTGAACCATTTTTCGATAGCTCTCGTTGTTTCAGAGATATACGCAAAAAACGCAAATTTGTGACCTTTGACCTTGAATAAAAAACAACGCACAAGCGGGATCGATGGGGACTTTTGACATATCATTTGTAATGATGTATTTAAGGCCTGCACAAAAATCTAGCTTGTTGGGAATTAATGCAAACTTTAATCATAATTAATTTAGTCTATTTTGACTGGGCTATATACTCAAAATTTTGAGACAGCCAAAAGTTTCGGAAGGTTAATATTATTTTGAAACTAAACTAGGTCAAGCTTGCGATGGTAGGCTAGATGAAGGATTTCCTTTTATTCATTAAAGGAGTATGTCAACTCTGGAATTCTACTCGCTGTTAGAGAATTCCTGTGCTAACTGAAATTTAGTCTTTGCCGTCCGATCGTTCGTGTACTTCAACAGAATAGGTTGCAGCAATATAGTTTATAAGAACTTTTTAACTATGATAATAAACATCTGGGTTGTTATATATAGTACTAGACAAAAGTCGAAGATATTTTGATCATTACATATGAATGTCAAAAATCAGGTTTTTAATCCTTGTCAATAAAAACACAAACAAAAATATCGTGATATTAGATAAGGGATTCCTGTGTCATACATAGGGCACATTAGATTAAATAAATTATCCTCACACATTCACACAACGTAATTTAGTCCCAAACTAAGCAGAGCTTGTACTATGGGTACTAGATAACAGATAAACATACTGAAATACTTTTATTTTTGTAAATATATAGAATGCATAGAAACACTCAGACCAATGCAAACAATCATGTTCATGCACACAAAGATTTGCATTGAGCGGGAATGGAACCCGAAAACTCTTCGTAGCAGTCATGTTATATAACCACTACGCCACAGAGGTCGTCCTTGATTTCAAACCAACTACAATGACACGGTGTCATTTCTAATTTTCATGAGACTCAAGCAGGCCCTTGAAAAGGGGGTTGAAAGGATAATCGTAGAGACTTTTGGCAGACATTGATGCTATAAATTGCTTACTTATAAAGGCGTTTGAAAAAGGGCTCGCAGGTTCAAAATTAGTCCCAAGATTTAAAGTTTTTCGTCTATTTCAGTTTATGTTGGTAAATAAATATTCGTCGTATTTATGAATCTGTTAACTTTCGCCTTGGGACATATAAAATTCGGTTTGACTGCATCGCTGTAGGAGACTACATCGGAGACTACTTTGTCATAGGTCTTTAATATTTGATCGAAATTCACTTCTGCGTCTTGATACAAGCGCTTCACAGATTTTAAATATTCATCTTGTACCAGCTTTATTTATAACCAAGCTAGTACATTATTATTAAACTCTATTTGTTCGATTACAATCATCATAACAGCCCATTAATGTCCCACTGCAGGTACGGGTCTTCTCCCGTGACGGAGGGATACTTGGCCTACTAATACCTCGCTGGCCAGACGGATTGGTATAGGGTTTAATTTCAAGATTTCCTTCTTTTTACTTCGTAAAGATAATATTCAAATATTCGATTACAATAATTCTAAGCAACGTATTATTAACAATGGACTAAGAATAAGTTTTAGGTATTCCTAATCCTGTTTTCCTTGCTTATTGGATTATATTTAAAGATTTTTTTATTCTATTAATGTTTCTTTCATATATTTTTACCAAGTATGTACTGATACCGGTGAAGGTGAGAATTGAGGGACCAGTTTTAATCTACAAAACCTTTATAAAGTTATAATTTCTACTATTTTATTTGCTAAAGCGTCATCTTGGGGAATTAGAATTACTTTCATTGAAGGAAATGATTTAATAAAAATGCAAGCGATGTGTATACAAGTTTAAACAATTGTTTAGCGAAATAAATCCAAAAATAACGTTTATGTACCGCTTTGATGTGGATCTACTGTAACTAAATCCTTTTTTTCAGCTCGTTACTAAGATTTTTTTTAAACAAACGATCCAAACGAGCTTTAGTCTGAGCAAAGAAAATGTCAGTCCATACACACGTCCAATTTGGACTGAAATCTGTTTTCTATTTTGCTGGTAAAAACGCCAATCACGGTACGTGCATATGTCAATTAACATTATGTAAATTGGCTACTTTGTTGAATAACACAAACGCTTTCTCTATTGTTACAAAATTATAACATTTTTGTTTGTAGAATATGCTATTTATTCTTATGATCAAAGCATTTCCGGGATTTATATTTCCACATAAAGTTTCATCATCATCATAACAGGCCATTAATGTCCCACTGCAGGGACGGGCCTCGTCCCGTGACGGAGGGAAACTTGGCCTACTAATACCACGCTGGCCTAGTACTTACAGTATATTTAAACAAAATTATCTTATCACAACCATAAGTGTTTTTAATTATTTTCAACATGGTTTTGTAGCAAAATACTTTGTTAAACTCATTTCAGAATAAACGTATTAAATTATTATATTTTAAAAGAGTGACTTAAATTTCATGGCCACCAACCATGCTTCTACGATATAAATATTAGTCACCTGCATAAGTAGTGGTTGTTGGGCAGATATTTATTTAGCTTCACAAGAATTACCTTGTAATCTGTGACTTAAAAAGAGTCTTGTAATTATTTAAAAAAATTTAAACTTTATCTAGTTCCAGTTAAAATTTAAAACTATCTTAAATACGACTTAAAAGGTAACTAAACTAAAATACTTAAATAATACTCCAATTCCTCACAAAGGCTATAAATTTAGTCGACGAATATCGTAAAGCCGGGTCCACACGGGCTTAAATTACGAGAGGGCTTGCACGTCTCTTATCGTCCCGTACGCTGTTCACAGTGCATAAATCACTTGCACCCACTGATACCGGCTAGTGTGCATCCTACCTAACATCTTGTGTAATGATACTATTACCTCTTATGTTATCTTGAGCTGGAGGTAATTAGGAATAGATTTTATGCATTCTGTTTTATTTACTTATAATGCTTATGGTTTATTTTAAAACCATTAAGTATGGTTTTGTGATTGTACAGTGAAGTGTGAAGTGAAGACCCATGAATGCACATAAAAAAACCTTTATAGAGTCTATAACTATTAACCGAATAATCGTTGCCCGTTCGAAACGTTGGCCGACACTTACTTAAGATCGACTGAACGTTTGGCCGACGCCGTAACGTTTGACCGACATTACCTAGGACCGACTTAAGATTTAACAGACATTAATTCAAAAACAATCACACTTAAATTATTATGGTAACCTTTCATGTGCCTTTCTTTAGACTTTCAATTTAGTTTATAAAAAAAAATATTGCAGAAAAATTATAAAAATTGTTAAAACATTATCTATACATATAATAAAATTGTAGAAAAGTCGTTTTTGTACATTAAAAATAAATCCAAAAAAAATAGCCAGGGTATTAAAAGACATTTCCACCATTTTTGGAATTTTTGTCTGTTTATCTGTATGTCTGTTTATCTGTAACCTAAAATTTGTTCGGGCATCACGTAAAAAGTACCAAAGCAATTAAGATGATTTTTATACACAACGATTGAGCGTAACTTGAAGTTTTATTTAGTTTTTGTTTCATTGCAATCGGTTCTGTCTATTAAAAGATATTTGAATTTAACTAATTAATATTAAACAGCGCCATCTTTCAAACTTAGACTGAACTACATCAAGAGTTAAACTGCGTGCAGTATTTTTAAATGTAACGTAAAATGTAGATGCCTTTAATACACAACGATTGAGCGTAACTTGAAGTTCCATTTAATTTTTGTTTCATTGCAATCGGTTCAGTCTATCAAAAGATATTTGAATTTAAAGTGCTCAAGAATAAGTAGTTTTAGTTTTATACGTAGTTTATGTTTACAAAGTGAAATATTAAACAGCGCTATCTTAGGAATGTAGACTGGAATATATTTAGAGTTAAGCTGCGTGCAGTATTTTTGAATAAATAAAATAAAGACATTTAACATTTTTTTATCCGGCTCGAAGGACCATGAACAAATCCCAAAAAGTACTCGATGGAATATTATGTAATAGAACTCCAATGGCGAGTGATAAAGCTTTTATATTTAACTACAAAACATGGTTATGCTATAAGATGAACATAAAAATATCTTAACTATATATCAAATAACGCCATCTGTTGGTGGCTTAATTAAACTTATTATGTTAAACAAATAGAACATTAAACAATAATTTAATGTTTTGTGATTGTATTTCTATATTTTATTGTCAGTTATGTATTTTTCAATGTGAATAATCTATATACTATAATAAAATTGTAGAGGTCGAAATGTCTGTTTCGAAAATTCAGATAAAAATTACCTATAAAATCTAGAAAAAAGTCAAAAAGCACGAAACCACAATTTTTAGAATTAATGTCTGTCTGTCTGTCTGTTTGTTACCGCAACATCTTTAAAACGAATTAATATAATCTTAAGACCAATCGTCGCACCAATACTTAAGTGTCCAACCTCCATTTGCAACATTTTACACCAGAGACGTTTTATTGATTAGTTTAAGCAAATAATATGATTTTATCAAAGTTTTATATTAAAAAAATAGTTAACGTGTTTATGAAATGATATATTACAAATAATCATTAAAAAGACAAACAGTTATGTTTATTTTCACAATTTTTTATGGAGGTTGAGCAAATAAACACAAAACAAATTATGCAATTGGAGATAGACCACTACTGGAGTGGAGGTTGAGCATTTTGCATTCGAATATATTTAGTACTTAAGTGCCCTATAACCAAATACAGTGTGTTTGGGTATCGTGGTAAAAAAAATAACTACTTAACGGGCTATTTATTATTAAAAAAAAACACAGAATTAAAAAAAAACACTGTTTGATATATATAAAATACAAAATACAATATTTTTTTGTTTTTGTACCGATACAAGATCGTTTACTTCGCCTGGTATTGTTACTGTTGTTATTATTATTTGTTTATGTTGTCTGATCCTATCAAAACCTTTTAAATTAGATATTCCATAAAGGCTTTGTCGTCAGCTTTCATATATTTGTAGGTACTTCTAATATATTTTATTTTATTTTCGGTTAGTGTCTGATTTGAATTAGTCCTTATTCGTCGTATTCTTCTTTCGTCGGATTCTTGATTCATCGTACGTAATGTCAACATAAAATGGAACTATGGTATTACCGTGACTCCACTTCTTTATTTCAATATGTACAATAAAAACGACATAAATTGAAAATAAAACGGTGATAAGATCATACCTATACGTATAAAAAATAATTAATATACCTACTGAGACTATTTAAAAAATTTAGAATGGATTTTTTTATGAAAATTAACCCTTTTTTGAGGATTCTTTATGTTTTCATAAGGAATTCTTTATTTTATGGGCTATTCATTCCTCAACGGCGTAATTAGTTCTGATCTTCTCATCCAAAATAGGGAAGAAAATGCAAAGCAACGGACATAATAAAAATAGATGTACAATGTGAGCAATGGATCTGTGGCGAGTAAAAAATAGTATTAATCTTCTTATATCGAACACAAAGCGTAGGTATACGTAAACACAAAACTACCCATTTAATGCTAAGAAATTTACCCATTTAACAATTAGCAAACATGCAAGTAGCAGGTATATTTTGACAGTCACCGCACAAAAGCAATATTTTTTATTATTATATTAGTTATATTTTACAACCTTACGAAATGTTCGAAAGAATCTGTTCATTTATAGATACGTTACAATTTCATTTAAAGATTTAATTAAATCTGAAATTATAAAAATTAAATTTAAACATCCTGTACTATAAGTTAACGATACGCAGTGATAATCTACAAAGAAATGTTTACAAAAATACAAGTTACCGATTCTTTTCTATAGTTGTGACTATATTTTCCGATTTATATTTCGTCACGGACATTTGGGGTACTGTTTTCTGTTAAAATTAATACTTTTTTCTATATTTCGCGTTATTTTTTACTCAAATGCGTGCGAGCACCAGCTTCGTCACAAGAGAAATTAATGATGGCGGCGTATTGCGTCATCAAAATGCGATGTCGTGATTGGTTACCTGTGAGGAGATTGAATACTTAAGCACGCAATCGATGCTCGGATGCACGTTTGGTGTTTCTTTACGGACTTTGAGCAATTAAGCATGAAGTTTTAATTCTCTTGTGTTAGTTTACAAAAACTTAAATTCCTTATAAATAATGTATTTTAAGTCCAAACAGCAAGTATTATATACCAACCGAACCGCAATTTGACCCTTAATAAAATTGCATTAAAAAGTGAAATTCGTCAAAATGGTCGGTTGAGCAAATAAGCATTCAGGCGACGCAATACATTGTATTGTAGCCTTTTTTATTAGGCTTAAACTGAGGTATGTTTCATCAAAATCGGATAAGTAATACTCGAGATATCGCTAGATCTCTTTATATTAGAACAGTCCAATACAAATCAGGGGCCATGAAAAATGAATTTGGTTCAATGTTGAATGAATTTAAATTTCGTTTCTTTTGTTCACGAGATTCGTTACCAGTAGTAATCATACTCAAAAATAAATGAGTTTGTAAATAATCCATAACTATTTTATTATGAAGTGCTATTAATTATAAGTTATTCATTTTAAATTTTAATAAAATTAACCATGAATCGTATGTGTTATATCAATTATAAGTTATATTAAATCTACACTAATATTATAAAGAGGTAAAGTTTGTGTGTTTGTGAAGTTGTAGGGGGTAATCTCTGGATCTACAGAACCGATTTTTTAAATTCTTTTTGTGTTAAATAGACCATTTATCGGGGAGTGCCATAGTTAATAGTATCACGCTATGACTAATAAGAGAGGAGCAGTAATGACATATTTTTAAAAAAGGGAAGCGTTTTTTTCGCCGCCCAACGAAGTGGGCACGGGTCAGCTAGTACTTAATATTGTTAAAACCTATAAAACAGTTTTCAAGACCTTGTCTAAAACGTACACATAACACAGCTCTGTATTTTGTATGAGCTCTCTGACTGTGAGCTAGACAGATGGAAGGACAAACGGACAGCCGTGATAGAACACCCTTTGTATTTGATCAAGCACTACCACTGTATTGTTCTAGTAACTATTATTATTTTTACAAAGTAAGTAATAAATAAATGTATATGTGTTACAATCGCTGTGCTGAAAAGTATTATACCCATAGTTATAATTTTTCAATGTAAATTACAAGATTAAAAAACTTCAAAAATCATTTTTCAAAACTACATCTACTCTTGAAACGTACGGTCAGCTGCAGAGATATCTAACCCCCTTTAAGAATATAACAGTGCGCTAAAGGGGTTAGATATCTTTGCAGCTGACTGTACATAACACATCTCTGTATTTTGTATGAGCTCTCTGACTGTGAGCTAGACAGATGGAAGGACAAACGGACAGCCGTGATAGAACACCCTTTGTATTTGATCAAGCACTACCACTGTATTGTTCCAGTAACTATTATTATTTTTACAAAGTAAATGTTTGTATTTGCGTTACATCATTTTACGATAAAAAAAATCATGTAGGTATGTCATCATAACAGCCCATTAATGTCCCACTGCAAGGACGCGCCTCCTCCCGTGACGGAGGGATACTTGGCCTACTAATACCACGCTGGCCAGTCGGATTGGTATAGGGTTTAATTTCAAGTTTTCCTTCATTTTTATTTCGTAAAGATAATATTCACGGATAGTCCCTTAGTCGGTTTTACGCCACCTATGGGATGCGATGGGGTGGTGAAGTATTGTATTCTTACTCTGTCACCACACTGAGAATGTAATAGTGATAATATATAATTGTTTGTCTTTGTGATTACACAAAATACAGGGTATCATGATCATGCCTTATCCCTCAGAGGTGCAAACAGGCGACTAAAAGACGACCACTTGTCTTATTGTATTTTATAGGAAATAGTAGGAATAAAGGAAAGTCTTACAAAAAACCCGTTACAATCCAATCTGTTCTGCATGCTATTTTTCATGCACATAAATGTATGATTATTAGTTGTCTATTATAACTTTTGTTTAGATCCAGACTAAATTACGTACCTATAAGTAATATTATTAATACTTTAAGTTACATTATTTCAATAGTTTTTTTATGACTAACAAATATACTGTAACACAAGAACAAAGCAAGTAACCAAAAAATAAGCAAAAAATAAAACATAGCAATCCTTTTCAATTCTCATGTTAAAAATGTAGTGCTCAACATATAATAAATATTCCAAAGCTTTTTAATTTAAATTCGTCGAAATTAATTGAAACTGAAATTTCAGATGAAAAAAATATGTTTTCAAGAACATCTGATGTAAGTGATACGTATTGAGTTTTATTATTACGAGTTTTTACGTGAGTGCAAAATATTTTTATTTATTAAACTTTATCGATTAAAGGATAAAAATTTTATTACTTGTTGTTTTTTTTTTTTTACATTGGCCTACCAGAATGACTCTATGGTGCCTGATGTTAAGCATCCATTAGAGTCCAATAATGGCAAGCACCATGCCAGCTACAATAATTAATTTAATTGTTTAAGCCTCCTCAAGCTCAAGTTCGCGTCAAAGTCTTTGGTATCATCCAGATCGTCTTGCAGTGGGACATTAATGGGCTGTTATGATGAAATGATGATGATTAAATCACCAGGTCTTTTAGGTTACTATCTAAAAGACCCTGGTGATTTAATAAATATAATTAAAAAGCCTTTATTAAAAAAGTAGCAAGTTTAATAACAAAGACATAATACCCACCCCACACACATTAGCCATAGATCAAATGACATAATCTGAATGCATTTAATCTGTAGAACGGCAACGGAGTGCAATATCTCTGTGATGAGGTTCTAACAATGGCCGCTCGATCTCTGCTGGATATTAAGTTTCCGTTGATACCGCACTCAAATGACTAGAATAGACCTTCCTACTATGTATGAATTAGTTCATTCTATTCATGTCACTGTGATTTACACTTTTATATTTTATTATAATAATGTACTTTTTTGTCTTTTTTCTTAGAAAGAATTTTGTGACCTAATAATTGGATGGAAATGAAAGAAAAACATTAAAATAAGGTTGAACACTCAGGCTAGATTTAGCTAGAACCTATATGATAGAATGAATTATAAAACGAATTCAATGTTGAAAACATGTTTGCAATAGTAACAGCACCTTATTAGTCATTAAATAATAATTATTATATTTTTAATCTGAAATGTTTTGAAATATATCAAGTGACTTTTTTCAGATTCTTATCATGCTTGATTTAGAGATGGGTTTGAACCCCATCTCTAAATCTGGTGTTAGCTTATGGACAAACTCTTCAACTTTCTTACGCAATAAACAAAGGTATTGTACATATTATATTAAATGTATTGACTGAATATTATTTGAGTATGATTTGGACTTGATTCTTTTTTTTACTAAACAATAAATAACGTTATGCTTGTATTCTCTATTGTATAGAAACAGAATACTTACATTGTGGTAAACAAATTCCCATAGGTACAGGAAATGACAACCAGACACAGCAGCATTCTTCAACTTTATTTTATTTATAAACAGGAACTCTATATCCTGATTTTGCATATCCTTTTGCGTTTTATTGTGAAATGAATTTTAATTATATTCTTGTATCATTGTATAGAATATAGCATACAGAGTTGGGTTAATAGTTTGTTCGTAAGAGATTTGCTTGAACGAAAAAACATCTTTTAGAAAAAAGAAAGATTAAATTAGAGTAAAAAGCATCTCGTAAGTATTAATATAAATAAATAAATATTCACAGACATCTCTTCACAGCGCCATCTGTTCCCAAAGTAAGGTAAGCTTAACCTGCTTATGTTATGGGTATAGAAACCACGGATATTAGTACTTATTATATACTTTTTTATATTTATTTTAGTATATTCACAGTGTTGACATATGAATGTAAGGCGTGGAGGTAATCGTTCTTAGAATCTACTGATTCCTTATCATTAAGCACAGCAAAGTTACTGCAGTAAAGCAAATTAGAAAAAAAACATGTATATGGAAAAGCCAACGACAGTAAAAAACCTCATTAGCACTAACATTTTAACTGTAGAAGAATAAAAAAAACACAAATGTTTTCCCCCACAGGTACTTACTGACTCCAGTATAAAACAAAGCAAGCTAATAGCCCATTACACACATACTTTCCTTACAAACTTTACCAATATCGACTTTACGAATTACGAGAGGAAAGTATAAATCGTTGCCAAAAAACGTGTAACTTGCAAACAAGAGTGTTAAGCTTTAGCGGTACCACAATAAAATGGCCGCGACAGTTTAGCACTTACTGTGGGGCTATGAATTCAGCGATTACCTTATCGCTTAGTGAAGTAAGTAGTAGTTAGTTACCTAACTAACAAAAGAGTACACATTAAATAATAGGCCTGTCGACATCTCGTAACTCGTAACTCGTAACCTCAAACGGTGCGGGTACGTTGATGAGAAGTCCAAATACATTTTTATTTAAAATGCAAGATACCTTTATTTGATATAATAGCTCGTTTAGAGGTTGTCTAGGTTTTTTTAATAAAAAATAAATAAAATAAAAATAACATTTATTTTCTCCACAAAGGTACTTATAAACTAAATATTTCTTAAATTAGAACAGTGTACAACCTTTGCGAGAGACTTGGTGTCTGTGCTAGGGCTAACCCTGTGTTACAGATCACCAGGCTCCCCTCATCTCGTTACATATCTTATTGACGTGAGAGAAACAAATCCAAAACAAAAACAAATAAAAAATCAGTAAACATTATACGAGTATACAAACAAAACATAAAGTAAATAATAGACTGTACAAGATTAAAAATGAAAGTTTACAAGAGTTATATATAATCCAAGTTCTTAACAATTACTTATACGGGAATTTTAAATATTTTTTCCGTACTCTCATAATCGAGATCTTGTAGCCACTCAGAAATTATTATTTTACAATTTCTTTTGTTAAGCGAAAGTATATTTAGTAGCCGGTTTGCCTTATTGTATAGATATCTAGAGAGAAATGGATAGTGTTTTTGCGCAAATCTAGTTCTAGTTCGCAGGACGTTACAGATGGAATTTTGTCTTCTTCTATTTTGTATTAAGGTTAAACTAAAGTCTAGGCGAGAATGTTGCCTCAAAATACAATCTCTTATGAAGAGTTGGCGTACAGTTAGGACTTTACACATCTTATAAACTTCCTTTGTAGGATGAAGAAATGGAAGGTAACGACTAACTTTTAGTATGGCACGTTGGGCGCGTTCAACTCTTATCATAAATGTTTTTGCAGCACCACCCCATATCGTTATACCATATGTTATAATAGATTGACAGATAGCGAAGTACACCATCCTTATTATTTTATATTCTGCAATGTGCCTAAGGTTTTTGAAGACAAATATTAACTTTCTTAGTCTTGATGCTAGTGATTCTATTTGGGACTGGAAATTCAGATTGTTATCAATCACAATGCCAAGATATTTAATAGACGAAGTCTTACTTATAGTAGGACAAGAACATGGAGAAGAAGAATGCAAGGATAGACAGCCATGAGCAGTAAGAGCCGGCAGATTATTGGGTACTAGTGATGATCGAATGGAGAAAGTCATATATTTCGTTTTCTGTGTATTGAGGGAGAGTTTATTTTGGTTGAGCCAATGTAGAACCTTATCTAACCCTATTTGTGCGAGCTTAGTAACCTCAGTCCATGTTTCAGCTTCAAACAGCAAGGCTGTGTCGTCGGCAAAAGCAACAATTTTGCCACTCTTAAGTTTTAGTTCACAGAGGTCGTTAATATAGCATAGAAAAAGGGTCGGGCCGAGAACACTACCCTGTGGCACGCCATGTGTTATTTGTAGGTCGTTACTTATAGACTCACCAACTCTTACTCTTTGCCAACGATTTGTAAGATAGTCTGTGAACAAATTTAACTGATTGCCTCTTACACCAAGGTTTTCTAATTTCTTTAGTAGTAATTGAACAGAAACTGTATCGAAAGCCTTGGTTAAATCCATGAATATGGCAAGTACCTTCCTTTTTTTATCTACATTACTAACAATAAAATTTGTCAAATCATGGACTGCGTCTGTAGTAGACAAGCCTTTTCGAAATCCATACTGTGATGATGATAGAAGTGCGTTATCTTCAAGAAATTTAATTAGTCGGGTGTTAATGATTTTTTCAAAAATTTTTGATAATGTCGGTAAAATGGATATAGGCCTATAATTTGTAATAGATTGTTTATCTCCATTTTTGTAGATTGCGTGAACCTCTGCTAACTTAAGTTCATTAGGAAATATTCCTTGTTCTATTGATAGATTAAAAATATATTTAAGTAAAGGAGTAAATAAGGTAATAAACCGTTTTAGAATTAAAGGAGATATATTGTCACGCCCAATTGTAGAGTCGGATTTTAAGTTATTTATAACTAGCTGTTGTGCCCGCGACTTCGTTCGCGTGGCGGATGTTACTTACTTCGCAATTCGATTTAATACTGAAAAATCGTTTTGTAAACCTTATAACAAACAGATATACCTACAAACGAATTGTAAAATTAACGAACGAACCAAAACCTTTTCAAAAACAGACCTTTACAAAGACAGATCTATTTATTTATCATAATAATATACATATATCTATGAAGACTGTGTCTAAACTTATACTGAAAGACATGAGCGAACGTCATTCTTTCAAGGAAAATCTTAACACCGCGATACTGAAAATGACGTCACAGGCACAATGCCATCTGTTGTCAAATTTGTAAGTTAAAATAAATGACATGGCTTTTCATCATAACAGCCCATTAATGTCCCACTGCAAGGACGCGCCTCCTCCCGTGACGGAGGGATACTTGGCCTACTAATACCACGCTGGCCAGTCGGATTGGCATAGGGTTTAATTTCAAGTTTTCCTTCATTTTTATTTCGTAAAGATAATATTCACCGATAGTCCCTTAGGCGGTTTTACGCCACCCATGGGATGAGATGGGGAGGTGACATATTGTATTCTTACTCCGTCACCACACGGATAATCGCTAATTAATTATGAATGAATACATTTGCACGCCACGTTATGGTGCGGCAGAATTACCTGCCTCGGTGGCGCGGCGGGCGGTCGCATTACATGGCTGGCGTGCATGAGGTCGCGGGTTCGATTCCCATGGAGGACAATTGTGATACACAGACTATTGTCCTTAGTCTGGATGTTCTTTGTGTCCGTTAAATTGGCTAGTGTGTGATTTGTCTTTTGTAAAAAAAATGCTGAAATAAATTATTGTACCTAACACCTTTTACCATCTAGCAAAAAATAAACTGCGTGCAGTATTTTTGAATTACTTAATAAAATAAACAGAAACACTTTCAATAATAATTTAATGATTTGTGATTGTATTTTTATTTTTTATTGTTAGTTTTGTATTTTTTTAATGTTGACAAATAGCAACATTGTGTAAAATGATTTTATAAAGAAAAAACGTGTTACTTATTATGTTGTCTGTTATATTATACCCATATATTATTAATTATTAAATAGTTATATAAGTGTGTTATAATTGCAGTTATAATAAGATTGTGAGAAAAGGAATGTTATTTTAATTCAATTTAATATTTATGATTAAGTATAGGTATAGTTTAACTTTAAAAAATGAAGTTTGTACGCCAATATTAGCAATACAGGGAAAGACTATTTATTTTTATCAGATGTTTTGTACCTGTGATTAACTAATAAGGGTTATTTGTATTTGTATTTATTTACATTAATAGAAACAGGTGGAGTCTGTTGCATACTTTTACGTTGACCAGTAACTACTACAGTTTTAACTAAATTAATACCAAAAGAATAATTGATACTTTAGATTAATAGCTTACTAATACAATGTATATTTAATTAAATTGCGTTTCAATTACGAAAAACACAAAAATATAACAATCAAGTAAACTTATAATTGATTTAATTTAATAAGACTTATAATTGGTTAATTTTATTAACATTTAAAAGGAATAACTTATTAATAGCACTTAATAATAAAATAGTAATAGATTATTTAAAAACTCATTTATTTTATGATTAATACTGGTAACGCCATCTCGTGAACAAAAGAATCGAAATTTAAATTCATTCAACATTGAACCAAATCCATTTTTCATGTGACCCCTGATTTTTATTGGGCTGTTCTAATAAAGAGATCTAGCGATATCTCGAGTAATACTTATCCGATTTTGATGAAACATACCTCAGTTTAAGCCTAATAAGAAAGGCTAAAATACAATGTATTGGTCTTAAGATTATATTTTAATTCGTTTTAAAGATGTGCGGTAACAAACAGACAGACAGACAGATAGACATTAATTCTAAAAATTGTAAGTGTTGCTTTTTGACTTTTTTCTAGATTTTATAGATAATTTTTATCTGAATTTTCGAAAAGAACAGACATTTTGACTTCTACAGTTTTATTATAGTATAGATAGATAGATTACCTACTTTAAATTTCATCATCATAACAGCCCTTTAATGTCCCACTGCAGGGACGGGCCTCCTCCCGTGACGGAGTGATACTTGGCCTTTTAATTCCACGCTGGCCAGACGGATTGGTACAGGGTTTAATTTCAAGTTTTCCTTCTTTTTATTTCGTAAAGATAATATTTACGGATAGTCTTTTAGTCGGTTTTTACGACACCCATGGGAAGAGATGGGGTGGTTGGAAGAATACAATAGGATGGTACCTATTGTATTCTTACTCCGTCACCACACGGAGAAAACGTAATACTTTAAACTTAATACCTAAAAAGTACGTATCTATGTATTTTAATATCTAAAGCGCGCTTATTCCGAGAAGAGTCAATAAGAACCACGTCCGTTCGCATTAAGAGTCAATGTGAATGAAATTATATAGATGCACCGGTTGGCCGCTTCGGACGTTAACAAAAATCAACCGTACAGCCGTACTCATACTGGCGCGGCGACATTTGGAAATTTTCTTTCATCTAAATCTTGTGTGTTTATAAACCGATTTCTATAATTTTTTTTTATGAATAAGGTATTAAAGTGTACTTTTGAAATATGGGAGTTTAAAAAAGATATGTCTATGCAAATTACAATATATTTATGTATTTAATACACTTTGAAGAAAACCCTAACGATTAAACAGGTTATTGTGGCTAATATATAAAAGATAGATATATACTATTCAGGACTTTTTTGTTCATCTTTTGAAGACCATTATTTTTGTAATACATATTTTTGGCGTATGATCAACGTATGCGATGATAAGAGCTCGAACGCGCTTTTTTTCAACCGACTTGCTTCAAATTTTTCGTCACTGCTCAGCTCCTATGTGTCTTAGCGTTATGTTATACAGCCTATAACCTGCCCGGGAGTATAGACTACAATTGTACCAAGTTTGGTTAAAATGCCTTCAGTAGTTTTTGACCCATGCGTGCACATACAGACAGACAGACAGACAGACAGACAGACAGACAGACAGACAGACAGACAAAAAATTTATTGATTGCATTTTTGGCATTAGTATCGATCACCATTCATCCTCCAATATTAATTTTTAACATATATTCAATGTACAGAATTGATCTCTCTACAGTTTTATTATAAGTATAGATGTTTTTAATTTCATCTTCGTCTGTTGGTAGCAGTACAAGTGAGTGTGGATAGGATGAGCATGTAAAAGCAGAATCGTTGTAAATATTAGTTTGACAATTGTCTGATAGATTTTTCCCTACATTTATAAAGTACGTATTTATTTCATTTAAACTTAAATTTTTAATAAGATCAAGAGGTACCTTGTCATGTGGTTTTTTAAAATTTGTTACATTTTTAATACTGTTCCATAATCTTTTGTTATTTAATTTAGCTGAAGATTCTATTTCTGATTTGTCCGATTGTTGTTTTAATTTTCTTAAGAGTTCATTGCAGTAATTCCTATATCTTTTATAGGTTATAAGAATAGTTTCGTCCCTTGGATACTTAAGTACCTTTCTATGTAACTTATCTCTGTTACGCATACAACGCAGAAGTCCCGGAGTAATCCATTTTTTATAAGTTTGTCGTCGGCACGATACAGATATATGTGTTGTATTTTTAAGTAAGACGTCATTCACTAGTTTCAAAAACAGGCTTGTAGCGGTTCTAGCATTTTTTAACTGTAAGATACTGTCAAACGATATTGTTTTGATGTCGTTATCTAATTTGTCATAATTTATTTTCTTTACAGTTTTTGAAGGTGTTGACCGTTTTATCTTCATTATCAAAACCAGCATGGTGGTATAGTGGTCTGTCACTGTCGTATCAGCAACGTAGCAAAAAGCTGGAAGTTGTGTTTTTAGCATGACGTGATCCAGACATGTCTTACTGTGTGTAGGTATAGTGTGCGCAGCTAATATACCGTGAGTAGCAAGAAGGTTTTGATAAATATGCGAATTAATGTCAGTGCTGTTCTGTGATATATCTATATTTATATCTCCTACCAGAATTATATCTTTGTAACATGAGTTCAGTTTAAGAAAGGCATCGAGGGAATGTATGAAATTTTGAGGATTTCTATAGCCTGCGGGCCTATATATAATCAAAACACAGGTTTGGTTGTTGATTTTTAACATAAGGCTATTACATTCGGTTATCATCGCTTCTTCAATCGTAAGGGTAATATTGGATTTGTAGTAGACAACAACCCCTTCATTTTGCGTTTGATTATTCGTAGTACTGTGGTATTTATATCCTGAGAGTGGTGGTATGTTTTGTGTATGGGGTAACCAACATTCGGTTAATGCAATAATATCCCATTTAACCTGGGAGCGCTTAAGTAACGTCATTAAACCTGACATATTGCATGTTATGCTCCGGATATTTTGTTGGAAAATTGTAAGAGAGCAGTTGGTCTTAGGCATAAGGTTGGTAATGTTATCTATATCACAGTTATACGAGCATGCCACACTAAAATCGTCAATATCTCTAGTAAAATCCGGTGTGTTATCGAATGTTAAATAGTATAATCAGAATCCTGCAATCAATAGACTTGATCAAAGTTATGACACAGCTACATAGGGCTACCAGACGTTTTCGCAAACCAAGCCACAAAGCTACAACAAGGATGTAATAATTCGCTAATGTTTCAGTAGAACATATTTTAAATCTAATACAGTATGTGCTATTAAAACCAAAAAAGAAATCGTAGTAACATTTAAAAAGGTTACATTTCAGAGTTATAGTCTGAGATTGTAATTTAATGTTGTAGTTTGTGTTGAAGTGAAAATAACTCTCTAAAGGATAATGTGTAACGACTCTACATAGACCAACATTACTCGGCTCATTAATTTTCATACATATATTTAAAAAAATAAATTTTATTTGTGGAAAACATGCAAAAAATAATAATAAAAATAAAATGTATAAATTAACAGAAAATTGTGGAATCAATATATAGCTATCTGAGTCTTGAGTTGTTAGTCATTTTGTGCTCAGTAGTTCAGACAGACCATGTTCAGTTATTATTTGAACAGGTTTTAAGTTTGGGTTTTTTGGGTCAGTACGAATAAAAATTTTACCATTTACACTCCAGCACGAGAAACCATTTGTTTTAGCAAAGAAGCGAGCTTGGTGGAATAATTTTCTAAGAGCAGGTGTTAAATGTTCATCTGCATATATGTATAGGAGTTTTAGTCCCAGATAAACCTATAGTGTGTGTATTTAACTTTTCTGGGATAGAACGCTCTTTGTTAAAGCGCCGAATATTATTTAAAAACGTCGTTCTATGGCTAACAGAGGCAAACTCGGCTACAATTGGCCTAATAGTTCCCGGTTTTCCCGGAAGACGATAAATGTCCCGCAAAGATGACTTATTAATTTCTAAGTCAACCACCTTGCCAACGTTGGTAACAATTGATAAAAGGTCTTCAGGGTCTTCTTTTTCATGTGTTGGCACATTACGGAGTTCAATCGTTGCTGAGCGTGTAGTGAACTGCATATCTTGCAAACGATTTTCGAGTTGCATGATCGACTCAGATTTTTCTTTTATTTGTTTTTCCATAGAGCTTACGTTAATTTTCATTTGCTCGTAGGAGGCATTGATGAATTCCATGCTTTTCTCTATGTCTAAGTTTGATTTTTGTATTAGATCGCATTTTTGTTTGAGTTCTAAGACGTCGTTGGCTAGGGTAGATAATGCAGCTCCTTGTTCTTTTTTCCAAGTAGTAAACAAACGATCTTGATCACTTTTCCATGTTATAAGCATCTGTAGAATCTCCTCCTTTGCATCGTTACATGTACACAAAGGCTGGTCAGGGGTTGTATTCGGAGAACCTTCGCTTCGTTGCCTTTTACTTCTCTTAGTGACGGTTTTATTTCCTAGCATTAGGGCTTCACTGATTTCAGGTTGAGGTGGAGTACCCTTCGATGTTGATGGTTTAGAAAGCGGAGGGGTTCGTTTAACGTTTGGCATAATACAGAAAAAATAAAAAACTTTAAGAAAAAAGAAAATAAAATAAAATAAAAAAGACCAAAAAGTAACTTGAGGACCCGCGCTCGATCTTGATTTTTCTTCCCCACAGTTGACTGTTTTACCACCACGCCAAGACTGTTAGTACGTGGGATGTGAAATATTCCTTCTGTTGTAATAGCCGAGGTTGAAGTTGTACACAAGCTTCAAGAAGTTATGTTATCCTGGTACTTTCATTTATTTATCTGTTGATTTGTACAAATAAAACAGCTTTGTTTCTCTCACCCGTCGATGGCGTTTCCGTTTCCGACTGGCTGGCACGCAGTGCTGTCTGTAGCGGAGTGAATTTGTCAAATACTTTTTAGTCGAACTGTCTTCGTTGTTCATGCGCTCCTAGTAGTTTAGTTGACACTTTTACAACTATTTATTAATTTAAAAAATACTTTTAAATAAATTTGCGTAAATTCTGCACACGTCTACTCGTTGCCGAGGTCCGGGAGGAGAGGGAATTGGTAAAGGAATGCAAAATTACCTTAACTGTCCTTTCTTTATTTTTTCTCTATTATCCTCTAAAATATTAGAAGTATTATTACACTTAAAAGTACCAGTAAAAACTTGATAACTTGTAATTTACGTTTTTTAATAGATTGTATTTCTATATCTATACTTCTATACTAATATTATAAAGAGGTAAAGTTTGTGTGTTTGTTTGTTTGTGTGTTTGTGACGTTGTAGGAGGTAATCTCTGGATCTACTGAACCGATTTTAAAAATTATTTCTGTGTTGAATAGTCCATTTATCGGGGAGTGTCATAGGCTATATAGTATCACGCTATTACTAATAGGAGCGGAGCAGTAATGAAATATGTTTATAAAAGGAAAAAAAAACGTTTATTTTGCTTCTGCTGCTTAAACGTCTGGAGATATACTGAAATGATGTATTAGAGAATTGAACCTTTAAAAAAGTTTTACAATTAAGTCGACGATAGCATATATCTATCTTCTAAGGTTGACTCACTACGCCCTTTTTTATAATAATCAAATTTGATTCAAAGAAATGCATTGTTTGTAAAGGTATTTTGTGTATATGGTATCGGCCCTTATCAAAATAAATACGTTTATCATTATATTTATTTAATTTTAAACATAATTGACCTTTACAGCGATGAGATCCGATTATTAGTTTGAAAGATATCTCAGCTTTAATAATGCGCGAATAACGTAAAATGTCTGTCTAGTATACGAGTAGATGAATTTTCTTAGTGTCAACATTTGGTTGGAGTAAGATTTTTATTTTAATTTTAAATACCTGTCATTATCATAACAGCCCATTAATGTCCCACTGCAGGGACGGGCCTCCTCCCGTGTCGGAGGGATACTTGGCCTACTAATACCACGCTGGCCAGACGGATTGGTATGGGGTTTAATTTCAAGTTTTCCTTCTTTTTACTTCGTAAAGATAATATTCACGGATAGTCCCTTAGTCGGTTTTTACGACACCCATGGAATGAGAAGGGGTAGTGACATATTTTATTCTTACTCCGTCACCACACGGAGTTATATACCTGTAAGTATGTACTATAAATATAATAAAATATGTAATATAATAAATGTAATATAAATAATTCCAACTCAAAAAGATCGCTTGGTCGGAGGACCCTGTTCTGTGGCTTTTGTTGGGAGAGGCATTTTGTCCAGCAGTGGACTGCGATAGGCTAATTGGTTTATTGATTAATACCATGTACCTATTCTTAATCCATCGTTACATGGATAATACTCTATACTAATCTATACTAACATTATAAAGAGCTAAAGTTTGTGTGTTTGTAAGTTTGTGACGTTGTAGGGGGTAATCTCTGAATCTACAGAACCGATTTTTAAAATTATTTTTGTGTTAAATAGGCCATTTATCGGGGAGTGCCATAGGCTATAAAGTATCACGCTATGACTAATAAGAGAGGAGCAGTAATGAAATATGTTTTAAAAAGGGAAGCGTTTTTTCGCCGCTCAACGAAGCGGGCACGGGTCAGCTAGTGTATTATATATTTCAGAAAATTGTGTAAGATGGTAAACAAATACACTTCTCATCAAAAAAATCGAAACAGTTGCAAGTTTGTGTTTTATAAGGATTATCTGAAAAATGTGTTTATTTAGGAATATGTGTTATATATCATTAAATAGGGAATTTAATGAGGTTTTTAAATAATGATGTTAATGTTCTAAATTCAAATTAAATTTTCATAGATTTCGTATTTTGTTTAACAAGTCGTATTTGCCCTGTACGTAGTTTGACGGAAATTGATAAAATTACGCACGTAAATCAACAAAAAGCTAGGAAACGTTTATTTAATAACTCGGATACCATCTCCGACCTCTCATTACTGCTTCTGTCCGGTTTTTCATCGATCGGATGAGAGTCACGATCAAAAATAGTGGCGCTCTATTCCATTCCTCTTGGATTGCATTTTAAAGCTGGCTAAGTGTTTTTGAGGCATGATCTCTTACACTAATTCGTCTTCTTTATTCATCTCATAGATATTTAATCGGATTCATGTCCGGGCTACGTGCTGGCAAATCAATAATAGAGATATCGACTTCAGTAACATAATCTCATACGACGCTCGCGGTGTTTGTCCTAGCATCCTCGTACATAAATGTTAAACCGGGGTCAAATAAATGTGCATAGGGCATCACAAGAGGTTTAAGATACTGTTCGATGTACCTATGACTGTTAAAAAAGGGCAGATGAGACCCAAACACAAAGACAAACTCGGTCTTGTCGTTGCCACTAATTTCTCCTCAAACAGTCTATGAACCGCCACCATGGATGGCCTTTTCTTTTAATCCTTCATAGTGCAAAGCGTTCTTCATCACTTCTGTAGACCTTAGTCCTTCCATCGTTACCATACTATACAATTTTGCACTCATCAGAAAGGAGGAACTTGCTCCACTAGATGTATGACCAATTTAGGTAATTACGTAAAAAGTTAAGGCGCGCTTTTCGATGATCTGCAGGTAGTTCTTCCCTATTTGCTGGCTTGTACGGTACAAGTCCACGTTTCTTCAACCTTCTTCTAATTGTAGAGTCACTTACAGCCACCATAGGTTCATCATGAAGCTGCTGCTGCGGTTGAAAGACATTAAGGCCTAGACTTTGTAAGAAAGGTGTTACTATAAATCGATCTACTTGGTCAGAAGTTACCTGTTTTCTACCAGATCTCTAACGGTGCGTGAACAAACCAGTCTCTTGATAGCGTTTGCAGATTCTATGAAAAGACGAGAGGCTAAGATGCAGCATTTCAGCCGTAATTACCTGACTAAGTCCAGAATTCAGCAATGCCACCACTTGGCGGTTTTTGCGGGTAAACATCGCATGGATGCAGTAATAAGAGGAGCGAGGGACTCTGGGTGCGCGATACGGGTTATTAAATAAACGTTTTCTGGCTTTTTTTTTCATTTACGTGCCTAATTTTATCATTTTCCGTCAAACTACGTACACGGCAAATACGACTTGTTAAACAAAATACGAAATCTATGAAAATTTAATTTGAATTTAGAACATTAACATCATTATTTGAAAACGTCATTAAATTCCCTATTAAATGATATATAACACATATTCCTAAATATACACATTTTTCAGATAATCCTTATAAAACACAAACTTGCATCTGTTTCGATTTTTTTGATGAGAAGTGTATATTATTTCAGTGTGTTGTAAAAGTTGACTAAGATGTTTACTGTATTAACATGATTTTAAAAGATTGTTGATAGAATACAGACAACATGAATATACAGAAAACGTGAATAGTATGCTGAAATAATCTGATGCATAAGAGATATCAGATAAAATGTGAAGCAAGATGAATGATACCGCGTATTTAGAAGCCCCACAAGTACTCGTAGTTGCGTAGGTAATGAAAAAAGTAGTGTCGTTTGGAACACAACCGCAGCTAACGGCCGGTCTCTTGTTGTTTTGTATTCCTTCTTGTCTTATAAGCTTACTAACTATATTTTGGCAAGATTTGTATAACCTACCGCAATTATATTTAACTATGGTAATGATGCAAATTCTTTATTAGAAGATGATGAATTTGCTATCCGTTTAAAGAGATTTTTCTCCGTGTGGTGACGGAGTAAGAATACAGTGCGTCACCACCCCATCTCATCCCATGGGTGTCGTAAAAACCGACTAAGGGACTATCCGTTAATATTATATAATATATAATATTAACGGATAGTCCCTTAGTCGGTATGGGGTAGAATTTATCAAAATCCTTTCTTAGCCAGCCCAAACCACTGGACAGATCTGGCTGAATTTTGGCATGCAGGTAGATGATATAACGTAGGCATCCGCTAAGAAAGGATTTTGATAAATTCTACCCCTAAAGGGATAAGATAGGGGATGGAAGTTTGTATGTAACTTTGTCAATTTCAAACCGATTAGGCTGAGACCAAGCATGCATATGCTACTATATATTGAAATAAGCCTTATTTTTCATAATATTTATAAAGGCGAGCGAAATCACGGGAAAAAGCTAGTGTGTGCATATAGTCGAAAATACGACTTTCCTGCGCTCTAAAGTCACGATATCTCGAAAGCGATGCTTTTTAGGAGAAAAGTGTTCAGATATTTTTTGTAGACAATTTTATGATCTACAATATTTATAATGACGTTAAATGCGTATTTCCCATAGAAAACGAGATAATGGGAAAAAACTGATTTTCGTGACCTTTGACCTTGAATAACTTATGACGCAGACACGTGATCATATGAGACTTTTCTACCAGTCATTAGTACACCAAAACAAAGGTTTATGCAAATTTACAGCTTATTCGCTTCCATTCCGAGGTTTGCCCCTAATTAAGCCTTATTTGACTGTACTATAAGTGTTACTACATCTCTAGTAATGACAAATACTAAACGTCACCGTACCCATAAGATCTGAAAAATAGTATAGTATTTAGTAGAACTGTGCTCATTGGATTTTTGGTCTACAAGAAGCTAAACAGTACAGCAAAATAATACAAAGTATACTCGTGTTTTACCTTTAAAATTTACCTATTCTTTTGTTAGAAGATACATTTTATAAGAGAAAATATATATTTAGATACGTTGCATTTCTTACATACACATAAAATAGCAAATGTAACAATGCCGGTTCAATTTACAGCACATAGTAGTTTATTACTCCTGTGGAAATTTCATACATTTTTATTCATTCTTCTCTATCGAGTGCAGAGGCACCTGTCATTTCGACAGCCATTATTATTTTTATTTAGATGCAGTGTTTAATTCAGTTCCTTGTATAATTTTCTTTTCTCCTCTAATTTACATTGGACAATACAACGCGGTTTTTTAGTGCTGTAGCGTTTGCCTGTGTCGATCTTTAATTTTAATTGTAGCCTTAATTTTAAGTAAACGACGATTTCAAACAATTTGTAATAAAGAAGAATGGGCGAAACGTCCCCACCCTTGTAACACTTTCATCTATACATCAAATGAAAGCCCTTGAAAAGTTAAGCATTTTATTGTATGACAGCAAATCTGTCAGTCATGGGAGAACAGAGTTATTGAGGAGAAGAAAATAAAAATAATAAACGATAATATTACATACTATAAGCTAATGTTAACTATAGGCATATAGGCGCTTTGGTTTAACTGTAAGCTTATATTGCTCTTGTGTTAAATAAATAAATAAATAAATAAATAAGCCCGATAGAGTCACAAGGCTATCTTACAAGTAGTGGAACCATACATCTAGAACATCCTACATCATTCAGATAGCCATGAATTTCGCTTTTCAAATATAAAACATAAAGCTTTCATAAATATAAAAACTCGTACGTCATATCAGGCAATTGATGTCTACTACTGAACATAGGCCTCCTCCAAACATGGCGAGGGTGGCACCCTCATCCATCGGTTTCCCGCCGTCCTAACTAGGTCGTGGTGGGGGGTCTCTCCACCCTGCGCTTTCTGATGGCGGAAGGCATTCCATTGCCATTCCAGAGCTTTTCGACCCCAACGGCTGTCGGTTCTCTGTGCTATGTCCCCTGCCCACCGCCACTTTAACCGGGCAATTCTGAGCGCTATGTTCGTATGCATAGTTGGGTATATTAGAAAGATAACAGGACCTAACGCGGCAACTACTTCCAATGTAATGCTTTGCTGAGGCTCTTGAAGCGGTTCTGTAATATGAGTTGGAAGTTCTCGGGGACCTGGACTTTTGTAGGTCGGAGCGTACACTTTATCAGCCGACTTTCCAGCCTAGGATTGATATTTAAAGTGCCTCTCACCATCCGGTGATCGCTTCAGGTTTTCACCGAATTGATCACTGAGAGATAATTAAATATATTATGGCGTTTTGTCGACATGATGAAGTCAATCTCATTTTTAGTGACACCATCAGGACTAATCCAAGTACACTTGTGGCAGTTACGCTTCTTAAAGAAGGAGTTCATCATAAAAAGTCCCTCCTTCTCCATAAAGTCCGCAAGCATTTGGCCAAAGGTAGTTGTGTTGGTAGCCTGACCTCCCCCGGAGATTCTTTGCACCCCCTACTCAGCCGTTACCATGGCCGCTACCTTGACCAGGAATAGCGGAGCGACCGGAGACTGGGGGCCGTTTATATTGGTGTGTTGTCATTTTCATTTTGGAGGGTTATTTGGCCTACTTTACCACGCTGGCCAGACGGGTTAACGGTTGGCAGTGATAACATAAGCGTAAGGATTCCCATAATCGGCTTTTACGACACCCGCGACAAAAGGGGATGGTGACATCATGTATTCTTAGTCCGTCACCATACGAACATTAAACTTCTCGCCCCTAAAAAGGCACCCGGCTCAGAAAGAATAACAAATATAGTCATCAATTTATTCCCCGAACGTGTCTTCCCACAACAGTGGAAAGACGCCGTGGTTATCGGAATACCGAAACCCTACAAAAGTTGTCCGAACCGGCTGGTTATCGACTTATTAGTCTGAGTCGAGCCGTTGCCGAGCCTGAGGAACATAAATTCTGTCGTTTACTATTTCAGTAATGGTTGCTGCATAAAGAACATTTCTTAAATGGTTCTCTAAATGTTTAGTTTAGCAAGGCTAGCTATCCGAAAGTCAGGAAAATGCTGTGGATGATTTTCTGGATGATCTAGATGTATGGTCCGTCTACTAGTAAGATAGCCTTTGACTTTATCGTGCTTATATAGTAAACATTAACATAAAGTATGTAATATTATCGTGTATTATTTTTATTCTCTTATCCTCAATAACTCTGTTCTCCCATGACTGACAGATTAGTTTCATACAATAAAATGCTTTACTTTTCAAGTACTTTCGTTTGATGTATAGCTATAAGTGTTACAAGGGTGGGGACGGCTTCCATACAAAAATGCCCATTCTTCTTTTATGAAATAAAGTATTTTGGAATTTGTGAATTGTATTTCTTGATAGCTAGGTGGACCGACGACCTCATAAAGGTCTCTGGGTCGGACTGGATGCGGTAGGCGCAGGACCGAGTTCTGTGGCGTATATTGGGAGAGGCCTATGTCCAGCAGTGGACTGCAATAGGCTAGTTGATTGGTTGATTTGATTGATATTTCTTGATGCTATAAATTCCTCAGGAACGTATCTGATTGCACCCCCACAATGTTTATTTGGACAATGCCTTTCGTTTTAACTAAGTAGTGTATTTATTACTCGACTAAAAAATGGGAGGTTGTAAATTTCCCTTCGGCCACATTCGAAACCATGTTTCGACACCGGTTTCGAATACAGAACACAGAATAATATTTCTGCTTGCGAAAGAGTTACGAAACAAGAAATATTATTCTGTTTTCGAAACCGGTTTCGAAACATGGGTTCGAGTGTGGCTGAAGGGGATAAACCCTGGTTGAAATTTTTATGTTTGTTACCTTCAAGTTATTGTTATAGACATTATGTGAAAATTGATTAAGTATTTTAATTTGTATCTCCAACAATACGGAATAACTGTGTCAAAATCATACAAGTACACGAAATTGCGTAATATTTTCGGTATTGGCTTAGGGTTTGGAATCTGTACAACATTATTATATTGATACCATTTTTTTAAATATTTAATTCAACATTTTCTTTATTTGTAATGCATTATAATTAAAACCGACATCAATGCTAATAGATATTCAGAATGAGATCATAAATAATACTGTTATGGTAGTACAAACAAACGGTGGTTAGTAATTACGTCCAATAGTGGTGGGTACTAAATAATTCTCTCACAAAATATGGGAATTATTATATGAAAACCACAGCAGTGAACAATGTAGGACGTGCTTTGTGGTATGTGGGCTGTGAACTAAATTGTATTGGGTGTCTAATGATGCATGTTTTCATAATGCTAGTCTATTTGAACTAAACTTAATTTGTAAATACATTATACATATGCAATTTTAGCCTGTGTGGTGACCGGAAACATAATAACGTTGCCACCCTGTTTAATCCTGTGAGTATCGTCGTAAACATCGACTTAAGGAAGATTTCCTTTTTATATATTTTAAAGAGAGAAAAGAATAGGTGGTTTGGACTTACTGAGAGAATGGATGATGGGTGATATACTGAATCTCCGCAAAGCGATGGACAAAATTTGCCATCGGGACTAAAGTACGAATGCTTAACGATCAAGAAAGTCTAAGGCATTAACAAAAAGGTCGCTGATTCAAATTTTGGAAAATTATGTATATCGGTCAAAAATACACAACCCGACTCGACGTATTTAAAACATTAAAACCTATCTTAAAGGTCGTTTATAATGTGCTAAGACGATTTTAACCCTTTCCATGGGAGCGACCTCTTCCAAGCAATCTCTAATTCATATGTAATTTAAACATTTCTTTGGCTGTTTGGTTTACAGTACACCCTACCAATAGTTAGGTAGTTAGCTACATATAGTTTTGATTACTTCAATATTTGCACGATGTAATTGGGACATATCGTTAGCATACAAACAAACATTTATTTTTATTGTTATGTGAATAAGTAAATAGTCATAAAACAAACAATGTATACATTTTTGATTGACTTTTTAATTTGTATTTTTTATGTGTTCCGCGTAAATTCATAAATTTATTATAAACCAGGCAATCATGAACGCAGTACCTACTTCCTCTTTATAAGCAATTAATTATTAGTAATCCAGAGCATGCTGGGGACCTTTGAAGGAGGCTTATTTGCACGTATTTTGGTCAAAAAGAAGAAGAATTAATAGTTAATACTTTAGGTATTTCTGCTTACAACAATAAAATAACAAAAAAAAAACATCAATTAATTCATCATAACAGCCCATTAAAGTCCCACTGTAATGACGGTCCTCCTCCCGTGACGGAGGGATACTTGGCCTACAAATACCACGTTGGCCAGACGGATTGGTATAGGGTTTAATTTCAAGTTTTCCTTCTTTTTATTTCGTAAAATAATATTTACGGTTAGTCCCTTTGTCGGTTTTTACGACACCCATGGGATGAGATGGGGTGGTGACACACTGTACTCTTACTCCGTCACCACACGAAGAATTTCATTAATTATCAAAGCCAAAAAAACTTCGTCTTCTTCCGAACATTTCCACTTCCAATGATCCTGTGCCTTCCTCAACCCCCAAAAATTCCTTTAAACACAAGTCGTATCATAAATACGTGAGTCTGTGTACAAGTCTACGTGACAGTACACAGGCAGTGCTTCGTTACTCATTCAAGGTCGCGTCATGTCACTCGACAAGCTCACGTATCACACGTTAACTTTCACTCACTGATTGCTACGTTTTCATCGTTCCTTTTGCAAATTGATGAGTGATATTTTGGGATTTAGATTTTGTATTATAAAATATATTACCGTCACTAGACATAAAATAATTAAGAGTATATAGTGTTATACGATAATATTTTCCCTAACTCTACAAAAATTCTTTTAAACACACAAACACATATCACAAATACGTCAGTCTGTGTACAAATCTACGTGACAGTACACAGGCAGTGCTTCGTTACTCATTCAAGGTCACGGCGCGTCATGTCACTCGACAAACTCACGTATCACACCATTATTCCTGCCACGTTTGCGTTAACTTTCACTCACTGATTGCTACGTTTTGCAAATTGATAAGTGATATTTATGGGATTTAGATTTGTAGTAGAAAATATATTGTCATTAGCAAAGAAATACATCTGAGCAATGTATTAAATAAATATATTTTAAACGTTTTCCCCCTTACTCATAAAAGCTTCTTAAAATTTTAGTCAATTGATTAGCTTAAATTCTTATGGTTTTGTTTGGTATAAGTTGATTTTACTAATAAATAGTGATTAAATTTAAGAGGCGTTTATGAGTAAGGGGGTATAATGTAATAAACTATCCATCCATATAAGTAAGAATACATGATATTGGTAATCTCATCATGACGTGTTGTTATAATTGTCACCAACTTTTTTTACCCAAGGGTCTTGTAATGCCAGGATATCTTGTATAGCTTTCTTTGTAGAAATAAAATTAGTGTACGTCATACCGTGTAAAGGTTTCTTGAAAATTTTCGAAAACAATAAAAGAAAAATAGTCAAAATTCACTTACCTCTACATAAATTCCTTAAAACGAATTCAAAATTGAAATACTCCATTGCTAACGTACTCAAAACCGAGGCATCTCAAAATACCACGAGCCTTATTTCTTGTCCGTCGTACTAAAAAGCCCATGTGTCTGTGTGGGTGAGCAGTTGTTAGTCTAGTTGCCGCTTAAGACAAAAGATGGGAGCGATGAGAATGCACTTTAGAGATGTTTTCTGTATAAAACGTATTCTGTAAACCTTTGAGCGTTAGAAATAAAAATTAAGTCTTGCAAAATAATTGGTTATATTATTTTAAGCGTTTAATTTGACGAAGTACTGGCATAGTAACGTAAATTATCCTGTTTTCTACTGTCTTAAAGTTGCAGACAATAAAGCATACCAGCTGGTGCTGGTTTGCTGGCTGGTAAGAGAAAAGCACCGCTTCTAGACGTTAGCGATGACAAAGTCGAATAAATATCATAAAAGTAATTCTTTCTTTTTTTCTCCTTTGAAGAAGAAATAATCATAGCTTGTCTTAGCGTATGGAAAATATTTAAAATTAGTTTATTAGATATCACGTAGGTATTTATGTATTGATATATTTTTTATATTCTGTAATATAAACCCTTTCCTTTTGTATCAGTAAATGGGCAATCCTAAGTGCTACATTGGTCACTTTGTATATAGCAGATCTTCTCATTTCTTAATAAATTAAGCAGAGAAAACGCTAAGAATAGCAAACAATTAATGTACATAATATATTTTTAATAATATTAAAACTATAAACCAGTTAGTAAAAACACATAATAGAGTTTGTTCTACATTCGTAAGCGTCAGAATATGGCCGCCCGCATACAGCTCCATTCCGTGAAAAGTTGATGGAAAGTGTAATAAGAACACTTAGGTCTGAAGTCGGTATGATGTAACACAACGGATACTATTGCACACCTAGATGCAATCTTATTGCTCGTGCTCGTTGTAAATATGGAAAGTTTCTAAACGGTAGGTAATTGTCTCTGAGTATTAACTTTGAAAGTTCATTGAGAGAGTCAAAGTGTAAGAAGTAAACTCTCTTTGTAGTGTTTTATGAAGTTGCAAGCTTTGTAAAAAGCTTATTATAGAAGTGTTTATACCTATTCTTCTATCGTGTCAATGGTCGAGAACTCAAACATTTATTGAATAGTGTGCGGCCATTTCAATGGCATTTGGAGTGGCCGCGTAAAGATCGGCCATCGTACACCGCTCAGGGGACAAAGGGCACACCAGTAGATGCGACATCGATTGCACTGGACTGCCGCAGTCACATTGGGGGAGACAGGCGTCTCTGAATTCCCACTTACACATAATTTGCTCTACAGCGGCCAACCTGTGTACGTAGTTGGTTTAATGACCTCTAGATCGGCCACTGCAATGTGTGTCCTGGTGGAAGACTTTTATACCTTGTTACATTATTAGTGACTATTTAACCTTAGCTATAATAGCTAACAGCCTACAATAATTGTAGCAGCCTTGTTCTGCAGATGAAAACTTACTACACTAGCCACGCTGGGAGGGCAGGGCGGTATCGGGTGTTATGTCAAATGTTCCATTTTCTAGATAGATACTAACTGCTATTATATTGTGCCTTTGCTGTTTTTAAAGTCGTCCTCATAATAAACAGTTTGGTAAAAATCTGTAAACCAAGTTTTATTACGTCACTGATGGGATCCTCTACAATAGTACATTAATATGCTTTTTACAATTATTTCAAAAATAATACACAACTATATCGACATAACTTAAAAAACCATATCAAAATACGTAACGTTTGCATTCCAATATGAAACCGTGTGTTTGTTTAGCTACGCTGTCGCCAGGCATACATGTATTGATAACAAATATTTGTGTAAAGTTAACTGTGTTGATGGCTGTGTGTTTGTTCTGTAAATAGGCAAGCAGGAGAACTTGTTATAACGGGGGCTAGATACTAACGGATTTGTGCTACGGTATTGATATAATATATATGTGTAGGGAGTATAAAATGTTTTATGGTTTTCTTTTTATGACATGAGAAGGGGGAAATGTATGCAAGAATAAGTATTAGGCAATCACGGTGTTACTAACTATGTAAAAAGTAACAAAATAAAAATTTATCTACTACATTTATATAAAAACTAGCTGATGCCCGCGGTATTACCCGCTTAATTGTTATTTTACACCATATTATATTCCAAATTTCATCAAAATCCATTTAGTAGTTTTTGCATGAAAGGGTAACAAACATCCATCCATCCTCACAAACTTGCATTTATAATATTAGTAGGATAGGATAAGCAAAGGTGTGTCACTTTAGTGCCTAACAAATAAGGTGAATATTATCTTCACTAAATAAAAAGGAGGAAACCTTGAAATTAAACCCTATACCAATCCGTCTGCAAGCGTGGTATTAGTAGGCCAAGTATCCCTCCGTCAAGGAAGGAGGCCCGTCCCTGTAGTGGGACATTAATGGTCTGTTATGATGAAATAAGTTGACAATTACGAATTTAAGCTCTCTAGATATATCAGACCCACAGCTAAAAAACCGGTCAAGTGCGAGTCTGACTCGCGCACCGAGGGTCCTGTACAAACCTATTTATTTTCCCGCCAAATTGTGATAACGTCAGGATTCAGCTGTTTAAATACTATTTTTCCTGCCAAAATTCAATGACGTCACGACTTAGCTGTCAAAATATATTTTCCTGCCAAAATTCTGTGACGTCACGACTCATCTGTCAAAAATTCTATGACGTCACGCCTATCTGTCAAAATTGACAGCTGTCAAAAGTGACAGAGGTATCAAATATTTTCCCGCCAAAATAATATGACGTCACAAATCATCTGTCAAAAATTCTGTGACGTCACGACTCATCTGTCAAAAATTCAATGACGTCACGACTCAACTGTCAAAAAATATTTTCCCGCCAAAATTCTGTGACGTCACGACTCATCTGTCAAAATTCTATGACGTCACGGGTCACGTGACCTATAGTAGGGTATTATTGGGCATTCTGTACCACTTTCGTCCAGTCGCTCCGCGAAACAAGTTTCGCTCTCGCTCAGGACTCGTGGTCCAAAATGCCCAATAATATAAATTTAATATAACCAGCGACGTGTGGCTTCGAAACTTCAATAAATAACTAACGCCTAATATATTCACGTGAGCAATAACAATGACGACATTATAGCTAAGACATCAACAACTGGCACTTTAAAAATTACCAACAACCAGTATTTTTAATTTTAGTGTGTTTGTGTCATTATAGACAGAATTAATAAAAATATATTGTGAGGAGGATAATAGGATGGTAAAATTTGTTCCAGTACTTAAAAGAAGTTGAGTAGATTTAAGATCGATTAGTATTTATAAAGATTAACAATCTTTAAACTTGATCATTATTAATTAAGCTGTAATATGTATATAACATGAAATTTGTCAAACAACCACAATCTTTGCAATTAAATATAATTTGCAATGATTCTTGTAAGACTGAATCACGTCATGGAAAATTATTACCTAATACCATACGATGCATTATTTGCGGACCATCAAACTGTGGCAAAACAAACTTGTTAATTGGTCTACTTCTACATGAAAATGGATTAAACTTTCAAAACATCTACATATATTCAAAAACTTTACTTCAACCAAAATATGTGTTTTTAGAAAAGGTTTTACAGCAAGTACCATGTATATCATTACAAAAATTTCAAGGAAATGAAGAAGTGTTAAAAGTTGAGGATGCGAAACCAAACTCTATAATTATTTTTGATGACGTGGCGTGTGAGAATCAAAATAATATGCGTGATTACTTTGCTATGGGTAGACACAAATACATCGATTGTTTTTACCTAAATCAAACATACAGTAAAATCCCAAAACAATTAGTAAGAGATAATGCTAACCTGATAGTACTTTTTAAACAAGATGACATTAATTTAAGACATGTTTATGATGAACATGTTAATACCGATATGACTTGGTTTGAATTCCGTGAAATGTGTTCCAGGATATGGAGTGAACCCTTCAACTATGTTGTAATTAATAAAGATTGTTCTAAAAATAATGGATGCTATAGAACTAAATTTGATACCTTTGTAATCTTTGATTAAAATTTCGAATATTTAAGGTTGTCATCTTTGTATTATTATTATTCTGTATACGACTTTCAACCGATAACAAGCATGGAAAAATCATTAAAAAGACAAATTGTTGATGCTGCAGAAGCTGTAAAGAGAAAAGTACGGAACATGCGAGATATTGAGATTAGCAATAAACAAGCATTGGAATCAGTTTTCAAGCCTGTAACAGAATCTCTCAACCTGCTTTCCAACGCTAATAATCAAATCGAAGGTCCATTGAATAAACAAACTATGCAGAATGAAAATCCAAAAAGTAAAGATGACAGTGATGAATCTGACAATGACAGTGAAAGTTCTTTTCAATCATTGGTTGATGATGTTAATATTAAAGAGCACGACACTTCATCCTGGTCGTTATCTTCAGAAGCCCTACGAGACATCCCGTTTGGCGTTCGAGTAGATCAAGGGAAATTTATGTTAGGGTCTGCTAATATAACAGTTGGTGATGAATTTATTGTAGTATCTGGTTGTAAATATCGTAATACACCTGGTTTGAAACAATTGTTATTAAAAAAGAATGTAGATTTAAGCGTAGTTACAGAGAGTGACATGCAAAATTATAAATCGATGTTGCTTGATACAAATGCACATCGTAGAGATTTCGAACCAAATAAACCAATAAAAAGTAATAAGGGAATGAAATATTTACAAGTTATTAAACCGCTTTTCTCACTACAAAGTACAATTCCTGGTAAGCAATCTAAAGGTAAAGGAATGTCAATGAAAAAAATGTGGAGACAAAATGTGGATTACATTTATTGGGATGATCCAAACGAATTGGTTGATAGATTAAAGTTGTTAATAGCATCTCGAGATGCTGGCAATACAGGATTAGATAATGAAATTATCTCTATTATTGAGGAATTACGTGAAAATAAAATTATTAATAAATAAAAGTTGTTTGTATAGAATGTTCATTTTATTTCCAACCTTACAGTACAACACACTTAACATGAATGTAGACAAATTCGGTCATTATATTCATAAACGAATGCGTTTATCTGAGTTATTCGAGATTAATAATAACGCTTTGTATAAATCTGAAAACGGTGATTTTGATTTGAAAGCATCACGGCTAAGAGGAATTAGACTGCCTGAGGAAGCTGATGATGTGGTAAATAAGGAATACGTAGATAAAATTAAATCAGAAATATTACAAGAAGTTAATAAATCGCTACACGTTCAAAGTATTTTAAATACAAAGTTTACAAATACTTTGCTTCATTTAGAAGACAAATTTTATACAAAAACCACTGTGGACAAGTTAATTCAATCAATAAAATCATAATGACAAAGCAACAAATTGTTAATGAAATACACAAAGCAGCACGAAAAAACTTTCTTCGACGACCTGTAATATTGAAAGGAATCGATGATTTATGGCAAGCTGATCTGATAGATATGCAGACTTTGAGAAAAAGTAATAAAGGATATAATTATATTTTATTAGTGATTGATTGCTTTTCTAAATACGCTTGGGCTGAACCATTGAAATCTAAAAACATGACCGATGTTACACATGCTTTTGAAGAAATATTACGTAGTAGCCCTCGCAGACCAATCAACTTACAAACTGATTCTGGGAAAGAGTTTTATAATACAACTTTCAAAAACCTTATGAAGAGGTTTAATATTAACCACTACTCTACTTTTTCTACTAAGAAAGCTTCAATTGTAGAGAGATTAATAAAAACGATAAAAAATAAACTATACAAATGTTTTAGTTTAAATGGAAACTATAATTGGTTAGGATCGATATTGACAAATATATTGAAGACATATAACAATACAAATCATCGTACTATTCAATGCAGACCTTCCAATGTGAATAAATTAAATGAGTTATTAATAAAAAATAAAATTAGTAAATCACATAAACATTTATCTATTCGGTCTAAACCTAAATTTAAAGTTGGTGATAATGTACGCATTAGTAAATACAAACATATCTTTGAAAAGGGCTATACTCCAAATTGGTCTACTGAGCTGTTTATTATAAAAAAGATCAATAAAACCATACCAACAACATATTACATAGAAGATCAGCGAAAACAACCAATATTAGGTACGTTTTACGAACAAGAACTCCAAAAATCTCATCATCCTGGTGTGTATTTGATTGAAAAAGTATTGAAAAGAAAAGGAACGAAATTATTCGTGAAATGGCTGGGATTAAGCAATGATGACAACAGTTGGATTGATAAAACTGCAATAACAGATTGAAATACAAATTATATAACCACATTCATTACATATTTATTATTTACTTTGCTTTAAGCAATGCAAGGAGGTGGACTGCTTAACACTATTATTGATAATCTACCGTTTGAACTTCACCTGCCTGGTTACAACTATTGCGGACCAGGAACAAAACTCAAAAAAAGGTTACTCCGAGGTGATCGAGGTGTAAATAAGCTAGACGAAGCTTGTATGCAACACGATATTGCATACGATAACCATAAAGACTTACCCAATAGACATAAAGCTGACTTACAACTACTAGATATGGCTAAAAAAAGACTTAAATCTAAAGACGCAAGAAAAGGAGAAAAACTTAGTTCCTGGTTAGTGAGCAAAGTTATGAAAGCTAAATTAAAATCTGGTGGTGGCGTTAAGGCGTTTAATAGTTTTATATCAAAAATTAAATCTGTGGTTAAGAAATTGAAACCCAAAAACAGTAAAACATTAATAAACACTGCATACTCAGTTGCAAAGAAACTATTTCCATGCACTCCAAATATTCGAATACCACGAGTTATACCAATACCCAAAACTGGGGGAATTCTACCTTTAATTCCAATTTTTGCTGGTTTATCAGCTTTAGGCTCTTTAGCTGGTGGCGCAGCAGGTATAGCCAAAACGGTGAACGAATATAAAGCAGCCCAGAAGAATTTACAAGAAACAGAGCGACATAACAGATCTATGGAGACATTAGCCCTAGGCAAGGGTCTATACATAAAACAACATAAAAATGGCAAAGGATTATATATAAAATCTCCAAAAAACTGAATTGGAAGCTACCTAATCGACCTTTAACTAATTTGGATATTGAAAAACATGCACGAGACATCCCTCACTTTCGAGGAGTCTACATGAAGGATCAGTTACCAATTTCACCAAAACGGATTGAGTGTGGTATAGTGAACTTGGATGATGCAAAAAACGAAGGAACACATTGGGTAGCTTATGTTAAAGTAAATAATTACTGTGAATATTTTGACAGCTTTGGTGATTTAAAACCCCCCAGGGAATTAATAAAGTATTTTAAAAATTATAATGTTTTTTATAACTATACAAGATATCAGAAATTTAATACTGTAAATTGTGGACACTTATGTTTAAAATATTTACGGAATTATTGGAATAAAAACTTATAAATGTAATGCGTTTTTTTTATTTGAATCATTTTCAAGATGTCGCTCACTTTGTCGATAACTGGAAACTCGTCAGAATTATCTGTGTACTATACTAACACACTACAATTATCTGGACAGTATGAGTGTGCTTTGTTGCATTTCTCAACATTTAACTCTATTCCAAACATTGACAAAAGCAATAATAAGTTATATTATGGCTCCGATGAAGTTATTGAAATACCGGAAGGCACTTACGAATTACAAGACATTGGCGATTATTTAAAATCTGAAGTAAAGGATGCTTTATTTAAATTACAGTGCAATAACAACACATTAAAAACTTGTATATACTGCACAAAAAATGTAAATTTTAATAAGGAAGACTCTATTCACAGTTTATTAGGGTTTAAGAAGCAGATCTTGGAAGCAAATAAATGGCATGAGTCAGAGTATCCTGTCAACATTCTATCTACAACCGTGATCAGGATTGAATGTGATATTGTTAGTGGCTCGTACATAAATGGAGAACCCAGTCACATTGTGCACGAATTCGCGCTCAACGTCCCACCCGGATACAGAATTATTGAAATCCCAACAAACGTGATATATTTTCCAATAAATCAAAACAATATTAGCTCCATACATATAAGACTATTAAATATAAATAACCACTTAATAAATTTACGTGGTGAAGAAGTGCAACTGTATTTACATCTAAGAAGCAAAAATGATTAACTACAATAAATATACACAGACAGAAAAAGGAAATATCAGTTCTACTCGAGCTTTCAACACGATACGAGCTTACTCTAAAACGAAAATTAAATTAACTAAAGACAATAAAGCATTCCTTAAAGCGATTGGACTGCTAAAATGAATATCTTAGATGTTTTATCTGCTCCAACTTATGACAACACCGTTGAAGGTATTGAGTTTCACTCTTACAAGCCGTACATAACAACTTTCAACAGAAACGATGAAATCCGCATCCCTATCAACCAACAAGACCTGTATATATTACCATCAGCAAGCACCTTGTATTTGGAAGGATCAGTTATCGTTAGCAAAAGTACATCGAAGGATCCTGTTAATACTGTTCATTTTACGAACAATGGGTTACTTTACTTGTTCCAAGATATAAGATATGAATTAAATGGAGTGGAAATTGATAAAATAAAAAATGCTGGTGTTACTACTACCATGAAATCTTTAATATCAATGAATGAAAGTGAGTCAAAGATATCCAATGCATGGGGATGGAATGTTGAGGGTATAAAGAATATTAACGGAGGTAGATTTTCTGCTTCTATACCACTTTGCAATATCCTAGGTTTTGCAGAAGACTTCAAAAAAGTCGTGATTAATAGTAGACACGAACTGATATTGTTACGAAGCAATACCAACCTGAACGCTGTAAAACTTAACACAGGAGAAATCATAGAAGATGTTGTTATAAACAAAATTGTATGGCGCGTACCGCACGTCAAAGTATCAGATAAAGAAAAAATAAATTTGCTAAAAGTGTTAGAAAAAGACAGACCGCTCCAGATGATTTTCAGAAATTGGGATCTATATGAATATCCAGCTTTACCAAAAACTACAAAACATACTTGGTCTATCAAAACTTCGTCACAAATTGAAAAGCCTAGATATGTAATCATTGGTCTACAAACAGACAGGAAAAACAATGCAAGTTCTGACATGTCTCAGTTCGATCATTGTCATATTCGTGATATTAGAGTGTACCTAAATTCAACCTACTTTCCATATGAAAATCTAAACATAAGTTTTGCTAATAATAAAGTTGCTTTATTATATGAACAATACACTAGATTTCAACAGTCGTATTACGGATGTCGGTCGCAACCGTTATTAAGTGAGAAACAATTTAAAGACTTGGCACCGCTTTTCATTATCGACTGTTCCAGGCAAGCAGATAATCTAAAGACAGGTCCTGTTGTGGACGTGAGAGTGGAAATTGAAAGCGATTCGGATATACCAGATCAAACTGCAGCATATTGTCTCATTCTGAACGATTGTATAGTTGAATATAAACCACTGAGTAACACAGTGAAGAAAATATCATGAATCCAGATACGATTATAGTAGATGTTCAAGGATTTAAAGACCTATATAATAATTTCATTATTAAGGAATTAGCTTTGGTCACTCATGATTATACTCAAACATTTTTAATTAAACCTCCATACTTGTTTAATCAGCTAACAAGCGATGAAAAGAAGCAAACTAAATGGATAGAAAAAAACAGAGGTATCTATTGGAATGAAGGATTCATCGACTACAGAGAATTCCATCGCATAATCGTACCGTATTTGGAAAATAAATCTATTATTGTAAAAGGTTTGGAGAAAGTGAAGTGGGTTATGCAACTGTGTGAGAATTGTAATGTGATGACACTAGATGATGAACAGTGTCCTAATTTATCATTATTGCATAAAAAATACTGTTATGGAACTACTAAATTAAATTGTGTTAAACATTTGAAGCATTGTGCGCTTAAAAATGTGTTATGTCTAAAAATGTATTTGAATTGGTGATAAAATGTGTCTGTCGATCAAATGTTATTTATAAAATTAGGAAAATATTATCATGAGGTGTTTTTTGAAAATAAAATATCATAGTACAACTTATACAAAATGTATTTTAATTTGAAAACCCTAAATAGTTTAAAAAGTATTAGTCATCGATTGAGGAATAAATGAAATCACTTAACTGTACAGCATATTTTGCTTATGTTGAGTCTGTGTTACGATATGGGTTACTTTTATGGGGAAATGGTACAGATATAAATAAAGTATTTTTAGCCCAAAAACGGTGTATACGAGCAATTTCTAGGTAGTAGCGCTCAGTGAAGATGAGTGACTAAACTTTCTATTTTGCATAAAAAATACTGTGATAGTAATTTCAATTGTATTAAGCACAAAGCATGTGAATTTCAAAAAATGTTATGTACTTATATAAAAATATATGTTATTTTTTGGAGTAGGTAATAAATAAAAAGCTTTATAACTTACAAAATATTTTATTGTTTTATTTTTAAACCTAAAAATACATCAATTTAATATTAGTTACAAACCTTAAAAATAAACAGAAAAAAGGAACATCTAGTTTAATATTAGAAATCAGTATCAATTAATGATTTTGATATTTTCTTAACTAATAATTCTGTCTCGTCCATGACACTATCCATAGCGTCCTTAACTATATATTGTGCACTTAAAACAACGTTCTCACTGTCACTGTCAACATCGCTTGTTTGAACATCACTATTACACAGATCTATGACTGAAATCTTTATTAACTTTATCCCTTTTCTCTGCAGTCGACTCATTACGAATGATTTTGTGGGAATTTGTTTTTTTGGTGTTTCTCTGCATCGTTGCGTAGGTTTCTTTTTCTTTATACTTTGTTTGCTATTTACAACAGGATCTGATTCATTTCGAAGCATCTCATAGTATTCTTGGAGGGGGTCCTGAGCGTATTGGCTCAACACGATCTCGGAGTCAGAAACCTAGAACAATTTAAAAAAATAAATTAACAATCAGGCTCATCAGAATCATACAAATAATAAAATGTTTTTTTAATAATAAGATACTTACAGTCGACATAATGAAGACGTAGACTTGATGTACGTACAAGTTCTCGAGCTAAAGACTTATTGGTAAATGATGAATAAATTAAATATCAAAAACAACATATTTAAGTTACGAAATAATTATACAAGTTTGGTCACGTTGAACACAAAAATGTTAGCTAAGCATTTGTTGTTAAGGCTGAGAACACTTATATTTGCACCGCGGCTACACCTGTGTTATAATTAAACATGACTAGTTTCATGATTTTATAGGTTTCCTTGATAAATTGACTTAAACTTACAAAATAATTCTTGTGAAATTATGACGTTCACACAAACATACAAACAAACTCAGCAACCACAAAATATTACTATAGATTAAAAAAATAGAGGAAAGTGGGACAAAAGTAGGGTTCATTAGTTGAAAATAATTATGGGTGTAATAATTTCAAAATAAACATAGTTTTTACATGTCATCATTACTAAAATAAGTAATTGAAATGAAATTGATAAGCAAAACATTAATTTATGTCAAGTACGGAACCTTACTCATAAATTGTGAAGCACTAATTTTGTGAAATAATTGCAATAACAAAATAAATTCTAAAAACCAACACATAAATCTCCAGCTACTTGGAAATTAAATTTAATATCTACTCATGTTACATTTGTGCATGTTTGTTAATAAAATGTGAAATTGATACCTACTATACTTACGCAACATTATGCACACTTGATTTATATTGATATGATATTATTATGCTTTAATTTAATAATGTTTTTTTAATAAATATATTCATGTAATTATTATATGATTAAAAGCAGGTAACAACAGGATAAAACATAAATAAAACAAATATGAATAAAACAAATACGATTTATTTAGAATTGATCATATTATTATTTTATTTTCAACAAAATCTCTTTATAAAATAAACTTTACAATATTGTACAGGGTATTTCTTAAAACTATATTTTCTATTATTATTTTAACGAATAACAAAATTTTAGCTCCTCTTAGTTATCTTGTTTTCAACTATAAATCAGTATTGTTATCTTCCCCTTTAAAACTTATCTACTTCTTACGAGCCTGAAAAATTAATTAATATTTTATTTAACAGCTTGGATAGACTTGTAAAATATGTATTTTACATAATAGCTGCAAACTGCAGTCCAAACTAAAATATTTCAATGTTATTTTAACGTTACCTTAGTTATTATCCACAACGAATCTGTCTCCGACTTTTACTGTCTTTATAAGATTTTATATTTTTAATACGTAGATTAATCGATATAGGTAGTAAGTACGCTTTCTTCAAAAGTGTCTAAGTATTCAAAACAGCACCATTGTTTATTTACTTGGAAGGTATCAGTATTCTGAAAATAAAAAATGTTATCAAATAAATATATAAATCTTTAAAATAAATATAATAAACCATAAAAATATATAAGTAATATTAAAATATTTACCTTGTGACATTGAAAGCAGTTTTATCCAATTAGTTTTATAATTTATTTAATTGAATAATTAACACAATAATTATAAATTATTTTATATTAATATAGTATAAGTTTTTAATAAAAGTAGGTATTGCTTTTTTGTCTATATGGCGGCACGCTACTGATTAACATAATACCTTGTATGTAACAAGATATTTTTGTTTTTCCGTTTATAAAATTTACGAAAACAAAAGTTTCACGTTGCAATTGCGTCATTTCAACACTTTTAATGTAAGCAATTTTAAGCAGGGCTAACAAACATCATGCTTCCTAATATTATTTTATTCCATGATAATATTACATAATGAACAATGCTAAATCGAATTATATTATCATATTGTTATATCCTATCACAAAAACTGATATTAAATACTTAAGTTAAGTAATGTATTGTGGGGAATAAGATGTTTATGGTAACTTTATTTTTATGAAATGGTCACTAATTTACAATAATGTAATTTGTAACAGTTATTAAAAAGAAAAAAAAACATACTAACATTTTAACCCTAACCTTAATCGTCATGATAGATATTTGATATGATCGGTTTTTTTTGTAATATTTTAATTTAAATGTACTTTATAATAATTATTATTATTGTAGTTATTTTAACCAAATTTAATAAAACAACATTTTAGTTAAATATCATGCCCACATGTTGGGTAGCCCTGAACCGTTTTGCAGCGGTGAAATTGCGTCATTTCAACACTTTTAATGTAAGCAATTTTAAGCAGGGCTAACAAACATCATGCTTCCTAATATTATTTTATTCCATGATAATATTACATAATGAACAATGCTAAATCGAATTATATTATCATATTGTTATATCCTATCATAAAAACTGATATTAAATACTTAAGTTAAGTAATGTATTGTGGGGAATAAGATGTTTATGGTAACTTTATTTTTATGAAATGGTCACTAATTTACAATAATGTAATTTGTAACAGTTATTAAAAAGAAAAAAAACCTACTAACATTTTTAACCCTAACCTTAATCGTCATGATAGATATTTGATATGATCGGTTTTTTTTTGTAATATTTTAATTTAAATGTACTTTATAATAATTATTATTATTGTAGTTATTTTAACCAAATTTAATAAAACAACATTTTAGTTAAATATCACGCCCACATGTTGGGTAGCCCTGAACCGTTTTGCAGCGGTGACAATTACAGTCGATTACGAAACTTTAACTACGTCTTCACTTTTCAAACAAGTATAATACTTACAACTAAAAAAGTCAATAATCTGTCTATTTTCTTTGTTGATTATATCAATTTTAAATTATGATACTTTATTACCAATTGTGAGTTATAAGCTTCAACGAACTCGTTAATATTATTTATCATCCAGTGAAGTCACACTGAAAGTAGTGCAAGAATAACTCAGTCTCTCCAATATTGAAGTAAGGGACCCTCACCATATATAATGTAAGTGTTTATATTTAAATTTAATTATTTTAGATTTTTTTTCTATTAATATTATTTAATTATGATTTCCACAGTTTAGTTTATTTGTGCGTGCTCTATGCACAAAGCTTTATGCAGTTAATTAATTATGATTTTTATTTTTTCATGTTTATAATAGTTACTTATTCTTTAATTTAACTATTATCTTTTGTTACTCTAAGAATGGTGACAGCAATTTGTTTATTTTATCCGAGCAATTTAGATACAAGCAATCCATGAGATTGATCATAATTTCCACACTTACTTTGTTTCTGAGTGCCCCCCAAATACAATTGATTAACCATTAAATTAATGTTTTTTTATTTTTTGCAGGTCAGAGTTTGAATGTGATCAATACTTCGATAAAAGCGATGAAAATAATGTCGTACCAAACCGTAAACACTCCAATATTTCGATCAAACGCAGAACTACTTCAAAGAAAAAATCACCAGTCTGTACCAGGTAATTATATTATGTTACTTATCTATAATACGCAGTTTATGTAACAGTGTACATACGTCTAACTAACAGGTTTTCAGTTTTAAGCATAATAATGTGTTCATTATTATGCTTAAAACTGAAAACCTGTCTCTTAATTTACTCTACCAAACTTTACTAGTGCAGTGGGTTCTAAACCGATATAGACAGCCATTATGTTTCATTACTGAATTAATAATTAATTAATTTTATTTATGTATTTATCTAAGGTACACTATTTACAAACTAACAATAGATTTAAAAATAATCATTAATTCGATGTGATATCCCTTTATAAAACAATTGTAGTGTTGTTGCAACAATTGTATTTGACCTATCTTCAAATGCAAATGTTGTATTATACCTACATAAAGAGGTAAGGATGAACTAAAACTAAGTATTATTTGTTTCAGAAAAATAGCCAAGTCTACGGATATATTTAGCATCAGTCATGGTCAAGCAGAGAAAAGTATGAATTCACCGCCCGAACTGTTATCGTTCTTCGCGAACAAGGTGGCAAATGGCAACGAGCGTCGCACGACCAACACCAAAGGCGATTTCTACATCGATCTTAAAGTTTATCACGCGGCTGACGCTCGTGAAACCGAATCTCAAGAGCTCTGGAAGAAGGCATTGGTGAGAATAAAATTCCATACAGACGATGACTCAACCCAGTGGCGCAAACTTCAAGCTTTCGTGTCATCCGCTGATGCGCTATTCGATAAGCCACCTACATTTAGTATGTATTAAGTAATTGTGTTATTAATAAAGACTTGTCTAGTTTATTGTGTTTTTCATGCAAATGTTAGCCACCCAACAGAAATGTTGGTTGCATTGTTAGCCACCCGACAGAAATGTTGGTTGCATTGTTAGTCACACAACAGAAATGTTGTTTGCAATGATAAAGTCGATTGATAACTGTATTGATCGCATCTCACACCTAAATGTTAGCCACCCGACAGAAATGTTGGTTGCATTGTTAGTCACACAACAGAAATGTTGTTTGCAATAATAAAACCGATTGATAACTGTATTGATCGCATCTCACATCCAAATGTTAGCCACCCGACAGAAATGTTGGTTGCATTGTTAGTCACACAACAGAAATGTTGTTTGCAATGATAAAGTCGATTGATAACTGTATTGATCGCATCTCACATCCAAATGTTAGCCACCCGACAGAAATGTTGGTTGCATTGTTAGTCACACAACAGAAACGTTGTATGCAATGATAAAGTCGATTGATTACTCTATTAATCGCATCTCACACCTAAATGTTAGCCACCCGACAGAAATGTTGGTTGCATTGTTAGTCACACAACAGAAATGTTGTTTGCAATAATAAAACCGATTGATAACTGTATTGATCGCATCTCACACCCGACAGAAATGTTGGTTGTAATTGTAAGTCACACAACAGAAATGTTGTTTGCAATTGATAAAGTCGATCGATAACTGCATTGATCGCATCTCACATACAAATGTTAGCCACCCGACAGAAATGTTGGTTGCAATTAATAACGAAAAGTTATAATGATGATCATGAATAGATACAGCTTGCTGTTCGAACTTGCAAAAAACGTAAGGTTGCATTGCATAACGATGTAATCGCTGGTTATATCGAATTTATATTATTGGGCATTCTGGGTCACGAGTCCTGAGCGAGAGCGAAACTTGTTTCGCGGAGCGACTGGACGAAAGTGGTACAGAATGCCCAATAATACCCTACTACCTATGACGTCACAGGTCACGTGACACAGCTTTCCCGCCAAAATTCTATGAAATCAAAATATAATATGATTGCTAATAAAAGGTAGCCTATGTTCTTTCTCAGGGTCTAAAGATTGTCTGTACCAAATTTCATTGAAATCCGTTCAGCCGTTTAGGCGTGAAAGAGTAACAGACAGACAGACAGACAGACAGACAGACAGACAGACAGACAGAGTTACTTTCGCATTTATAATATTAGTATGGATAAGTCGGGTATCCTTCCTGACGCTATAACTCCAGAACGCACAAACCGATTTTCACGGTTTTGCATTCTTTGGAAAGGTCTCGGGCTCCATGAGGTTTATAGCAAAGAAAATTCAGGAAAAAAATCAACAGAAAAGCGGGAAAGTAAGGCCCGTGCGAAGCCGGGATGGGCCGCTAGTCTAATATAATTTCTACAAAAACAAAAGATAAAAAATTTTGTATGAAGTTGTAATGGAACTTGTACTAAGCTACCAAGATGTTTAATGAATTTAATGAAAAACTCATCCTCTATAATGTATTATTAATGTCGCGATTATTCTAGCTATTAAACTAAATGTGTTCTTCTTATTAAAACAGTAGAAAAAAAATGATCTACTAAAGCACTCGTTTAACATTTCAGTAAATACCTCATAAATTATTTCTCAATTAGAAAACATAAAAAAAAAATATCTAAATAATTGTCAATGTATTATAATTACTGTCTCACTTGGCATCAGGAAAACAAACGTTAATTCCTATCTTATAACTAAAACAAAAAAAAACGAAAAAGTATTTCGTGAAAAAGCGAGCCACTCTAACAGATTAAAATGTTCATAATATTTCACAATTCTGTGTGAAATGTAAATGGTCGAACGCTGTGATAAACGGGGCCCGAATGTTCACGATGTATGCCGAGTGGACGATGCAAATGGCTTCGGATGCGCTTCTAAAAACTCGCATCTATGATACTAGAATGTGCATGAAACTGAATTAACATACAAATTGCTTATTTGTGATATTATTTCATTTATTGTTTTAGGTATTTGAGGGGGCATTATCAAGTGATATCCAGTATCAGGAATTAAATAGCGTCCAGCAGTTTGAAGTTGTACGTTGGTACAGAACTTAGAAAGATTGTATACACTGCCAAGAAACATGATTTTTATAGTAATATCATCATCATCATCAACTACCCTATTATTATTATAGTATACTAAGCAGTAACATTACTTCAAAAACCAAACAAAATTGAATGAAGGATGTATGATTTATTTATTTGTATTGATCCACACTATGTGAAATCTTAGGAAGCTTTCTTTATTTTTATCTTATTTAAATGGAGCCGATTACATAACCGCCTAGGAAATATATGAAATCTTAGGAAGCTTTCTTTATTTTTATCTTATTTAAATGGAGCCGATTACATAACCGCCTAGGAAATATATGAAATCTTAGGAAGCTTTCTTTATTTTTATCTTATTTAAATGGAGCCAATTACATAACCGCCTAGGAAATATATGAAATCTTAGGAAGCTTTCTTAATTTTTATCTTATTTAAATGGAGCCGATTACATAACCGCCTAGGAAATATATGAAATCTTAGGAAGCTTTCTTTATTTTTATCTTATTTAAATGGAGCCGATTACATAACCGCCTAGGAAATATATGAAATCTTAGGAAGCTTTCTTAATTTTTATCTTATTTAAATGGAGCCGATTACATAACCGCCTAGGAAATATATGAAATCTTAGGAAGCTTTCTTTATTTTTATCTTATTTAAATGGAGCCGATTACATAACCGCCTAGGAAATATATGAAATCTTAGGAAGCTTTCTTTATTTTTATCTTATTTAAATGGAGCCGATTACATAACCGCCTAGGAAATATATGAAATCTTAGGAAGCTTTCTTTATTTTTATCTTATTTAAATGGAGCCGATTACATAACCGCCTAGGAAATATATGAAATCTTAGGAAGCTTTCTTTATTTTTATCTTATTTAAATGGAGCCGATTACATAACCGCCTGGAAAATATTATAGACTTTAAATTTTAAAATTATAACATTTTATCTCTACATCCGTGTAAAATGCATACGATAAATTTATTACCTCTCATAATAGCAGTTTTAATATTTAAAAGGTTTTAACACACACCACCGGTTGTAAATTAATTGAATAATTAATTATTGTTTATTTTTACAACTGATGTTTGGTATTCAAATAAATTACGATTATGGACGTTATTAAATTTTTAATTACCACATTATACATGACCTACATTGGTTTGATTTTTGAATGGTGACAGCCTAAACTTTTAAATTACTACATTATAGACTAACATCGGTCGAATTTTCGGTGATGACGTCCTCAGCTTCCATTATGCACTACAGCATATAGTGATAACTTTAAACACAGAGAAAGACCTCATAAAAGCTACTGACAATGAAATCACTGTGGCCAAGTTCCGGGCTGATTGCATTTGACCACCGATGGTACTGCATTGTGTGCCTTACGACTCGAGAGAAGAAGAAGACCTTAAACACAAACAATCGTTATTTCAATAGGTTTTTGTGCATTTTCCATAATGTTTATAAACATAAGCAATAGGCTTATAATTTTTGTTTGAGAAGTTTGTAAGTAATAATAAGCCTGATTTAATAGTACCTAATCAGTAAATAGCGTCCAAGTGTATCGCATTTTCACAAGTAACCATTATGTAATAATTTTCGTTAGTGATCTTTCCCAAGTTTGCATTTTTGCGTAAATTTCTTTAAAAAAAGTCTCTTTGTTACAATAGCTTCGCTGATCGAATGATTGGCTTGTTTTCTAATTTGAAAGACACGTCATATCATCTATCATGAATTTACTGTATCAATATAATCAAATGTGAGTCTGTATTGATTCAGAATATTCAAGCTGGTCTATTCGTAGCGAATGCAACTTAGATTCACCACTACAAAAAAGGCATACATTTATTAAATAAACGCACTATATGTATATAAGTTTTTATATTTTTTTATCGAAACATAATACTTATTTTACATTTTTAAAAGAATGCAAATAGAATATTTCGTTTCAAATTTTACGAAGTATTTTTTGTCGAGTCTATTATTGAGTTTAGATTTTAGAAATTCAGTTTCATTGTTTTCATTTGTCTATCAATATCTGATATCTATTACAATTTTTTTTTCATTGCCTACTTACCAGGGATTATAATAAATATATTCTAGTTTAGATCTATAACTTGACTGCTTTATGGTTTATAATTTTGTCTTTTCTACGTAGGTATATTTTATAAAAGACATTTGTCTGAGTTTATTTTTTTACAACATAAAAAAAAAGCAGATAAACAGTATTGCAGTTTAGATGGTAAATTACATATAGTTACCTATTTATGGAAATAAAGCGAATATCTCTTAAACTTTTGCAAGTTCTTCTAGAAATATAGACAGGTAAACAAGGACTCAGTAATCAGCAGTGGACTGCGATAGGCTAATTGATTGAAACAAGGGCTCAGTTAGCTTGCATGTGTCCTGAAAGTAACATGTTCGAGCCCTGCGCGAGCATTAAAGTGTTAGGGCGCTTGTACACGCTAAGAAAATTTGCCGTGTCTACGCCAGACAAGACAAATCTTCGTGTAGACGTCAAGAATTTTGTCTTTTTCGCACACGAAAACTTTTCGTGTCTTCCGCAGACAAGACCAATCGAAACGTGTACACGATAGGATTTTTTTCGTGCAGTCGTCAGACGGGCGTAGGCCCGCAAGTAATAACAAGTGTAATAATCAGTGTGAGTTTCCTTTAGTAAAAATGTTAACTAGATAGCAAAAAAGTATGATACCCTACTACACCGCTCCCCGCCCCTCCGCAACAACGTTCGCCGTGTCTTGTCTTCCGCAGACAAGAATATTTTCTTTCTGTCAAAGTTCACTGCTGTCCAATCCTTTGATTATATCAACCTAATGATATTATCATTTAATTTAAAATCAATATCATTGGATATTTCATCAATATATCATTAACCATACAATCATCATTTTCAAGGTAATCAAACAAATCATAATGATATCTTTATTCCCTCTTCAACACACATTACAGAACATAACATTTCTCTTCCACATATAAAATATATTATGTAAACCTGCAAATGTATGGTGATAACAAAAAGACCTCGTTACTAACATGAATGTATGAGAAAATAGATAGAGTGTTTTATATTCTGACTTCTTCCATTGCTTGGAAGAGCATACCAAGTATTGAATGGTGGTCAATGGCAACGGCAATGAACAACATGTCCTTAAGCCAGATTTACACATCGACAAGTACAGTTGATTAAGTTGATTTAAATAGATCTCCATCCTATTTTATGGCGAGACGCGAGAGCGGGGGGATGAGGATGGCGCAATTTCTACTTCGTACTTAACTCGCTACTGTACTTGTCGATGTGTAAATCGGGCTTTAGTGATCCTAAGTAACATAATACAGTTATGACTCCTTATTTTAAGTACCACAGTAAGGGGTAAAGGAACTATATTTGCATTCAAGTTCTTCTGCATTACAAGGTTAGTAGACCCGTTAGTAATAATAACCAGAGCTTAGATACCGATTATAATAGTTACGCAATTTAGTTAGTTACATGGTTAATTCACGGAAATTGTTAATTAGTTTCCAATAAATCAAATTACATATCCTTCTCCGTGTGGTGACGGAGTAAGAATACAATATGTCATCACCCCATCTCATACCATGGGTGTCGTAAAAAGCCGACTAAGGGACTATCCGTTAATGTTATCTTTACGAAATAAAAAAAAGGAAAACTTGAAATTAAACCCTATAGCAATCCGTCTGGCCAGCGTGGTATTAGTAGGCCAAGTATCCCTCCGTCACGGGAGTAGGCCCGTCCCTGCAGTGGGACATTAAAGGGCTGTTATGATGAAATTAAATTACATAATCAATTTTACTATAAATTTGAAGTTGATCATGAATACAACTGAATTGATAATCAGTTCTTAATTTTGGAGTCGGTTAAAACTCATTCTTATTTATTTTAAACTCCCCCTTTACATATGGCACAGCTAATATAGCAAACTTTAATTTAATGAAAGCATAAGTAATATTAGACGAAATAAAAAGAAGGAAAACTTGAAATTAAACCCTATACCAATCCGTCTGGCCAGCGTGGTATAAGTAGGCCAATTATCTCTCCGTCACGTGAGGAGGCCCGTCCTGCAGACATTAATAGGCTGCTATGATGATAAAATATAATATTGAGGCCACAGAACAATGATTTGCAGAAAGTGAACTATTGTAAATGCTCCATAATATTTTTCCAACCGTGCGTCGTTTTATACATTCATGGTAACAGCTATATCTTTTAGACGACAAGAGGAAAAATATTACGGAACGAATCATTTTGTCGCTATCTGTATTAAATTCAATATTTTGATATTAGGGTCAGTAATGTATTATTCATAGAGGGTTTGGTATACAAAAAAATATAATACATGCGTTGACTTTGCATGTTTTACTTTTTATTTCTTCCTGAAGGGGTCCTATTATGTAAACTATAGTTCTTTTTCTAGTGCTGTTTTGTAGTAGAGGTCTCGGGTTCGATTCCCGCTCAATGCCGTTTGTGTGCGTGAACATGATTGTTTGCATTGGTCTGGGTGTTTTCGATATATAATTATTTACAAAAAAAAAGTATTTAAGTATGCTTATCCATTGTCTAGTACTCATAGTACAAGCTTTGCTTAGTTTGGGACTAGATGGTGTTGTGTGAATGTGTGGTGATTATTTATTTATTTATAATAATAATATTATTCACACAACGCCATTTAGCCTCAAACTAAGCTATCCTTGTACTATGGATACAAGGCAAACATATTTAACGAACACCTAATCCAATGCACACTCAGATTTGAATTGTGCGGGAATCGAACAGAGTTCGTAATTTCATTTACGTTATTTCGATATCTACTAACGACTGTACACACTGGCAGCCACAAAGTACAATGTGGTTATTTCCACGAAGTTTTATTCAAACACTTTATAAACAGCCTGAAGGGTACGTAGTGCATTTACACTACGTTCGACAAAACTTACCTGTGCTTGAATTGCGAGAAGTTTAACCAGCGCTGTAATATTAGAGCGCTGGTTAAACGTATATACGTCAGGTAAGTTTTGTGAACATTTTGTGATTTAAGCTTCTTAGATTGTTTGGGTGCGATAGAATTTTTAGATGATTTAAGTAGTAATATTTTTTAGTTCATGGTGTCTACTTGTACCAGTTTTTGAGTTAATAGTGATTTGATACGTCTCCGTGTGGTTACGGTGTTCTCCGTGTGGTGATGGAATAAGAATACAATATGTAACCACCCTATCTCATCCCATGGGTGTCGTAAAAACTGACTAGAAATTAAACCTTATACCAATCCGTCTGGCCAGTGTGGTATTAGTAGGCCAAGTATCCCTCCGTCATAGGAGGAGGCCCGTCCCTGAAGTAGGACATTAATGGGCTGTTATGATGATGATACGTGATACGATCATGAAGTGTTGATTATTCGTTAGGCTTACCTATTAAAATTATTTAGTAGTGATGAGTAGCCCACCACAAAACAGTAAAAGGTACTTTCGTAGTCTGAAAAGTAGTCCAGACTAGTGGTCATGTATAGTACTATGGTTTTGGATAGTAGATACTCAAGAAGACATGGTCATTGCTTTTTAGTACATCGGTATAATACCAACCAGCTCGTCGGGATGCAATGTCTATTACTTACGTTATCAGAGTCTGCTTAAACATAAGCGTAGTATGTTCACAGATATTTAAATTTAACGCAATCTGTTATGTATAACAAATGGAGGAGCTGCAATACCTATTGCGCCATTTTATCTGAGTGAAACTATGTATATCCACCACACCACTTATCCACAGTTAACCAGTTTCTATATCCAAAACGAGACACAAAATGTTTGAGAGAAAATCGTTTGAAATCTCTACCGCAGGCAAATACCGCTCAGGTTTGAATGGACATATAAATGGACCATAGAAGTAACATAATCCCTGTGGTGACGGAGTAATATAATATGTCACCACCCCATCTCAACCCATGGGTGTCTTAAAAACAGACTAAGGAACTATCCGTAAAAATTATTTTTGAAAAATAGAAAGAAGGAAAACTTGAATTTATCCCTATACCAATCCGTCTGGCCAGCGTGGTATTAGTAGGTCAAGTATCCCTTTGTCAAGGGACATGAATGGGCTGATGATGAGAAGTAACATAAGCATTTTTATCAACAAAGTACAAACTTTTGCTAGATTCAGTGTCATGCAAAAGTCGCCTTTGCAGTTGTTAAAAGTATGACTCAATTGAATTATTGTACTAATCATTTAACAATTTTTTCTTTACTTCTAGCTTTTATTACGAATATTTGCATTAGTTTAGCTGTTTTCTGTGTATACGTAATATTACCTGATAGTGACAAAATAAGGAAATGAATTATTTTTATGATTAGTTATTATCTAACCCCCTATTACAATATTATGTAGTTTAAGGCTTAATGGCCTTGACTGAATGTGTAGAAAAATATGTTTTAATTCCATTATTATCAAAACCATAACCTTTACAACAATAAGTTCAAGAAACAAAACTTCATATCATCATCATCATATAACAGGCCACTGCAGGGACGGGCCTCCTCCCGCGACGGAGGGTTACTTGGCCTACTAATACCATGCTGGCCAGACGGATTGGTATAGGGTTTAATTTCAACTTTTCCATCTTTTTATTTCGTAAAGATAGTAGTTACGGTTATCCCCTAAGTCGGTTTTTACGACACCCATGGGATGAAATGGGGTGGTGACATATTGTATTTCTACTCCGTCACCACACGGATAATATACTATCTGTCTTACTAATAAAAATTTTCTTATACAGTCGTTATACACATGAATATTATTCAAACAATTTGTAATAAATTTTATGAAATAAAGTATTTTGAAATTTGAAATTTGAATTTGAAATACTTATTCATTGAATAGGAGCGTAATAGCTGTTTATACACTACTTGACTAAACTGGGTAACTATTAAATAGCTATGACACTGACCACTGGCAATACTGTCAGAAACATTCTAAAAAGTAATATAATCAAAAATGTCATTAAATTAGTTTCATATTTTTACCTATTAATTCTTATTGTAAAAATATTAAATAAATTAATATGTCACAAAGAATATTAATATAATGCCCTAATGTTGAAATTCGACTTAGAAATCGTAATAAACGCATAATTTTACACACTTTTACGTATTTTTACATTAGCAAATTTTGACATTACTTTTGAACGTCTCTTATAATATGTCAAAACGGTTGAGTTTTTGAGATTTCATTTCGTATTCTGTTTGCGCGGTTTATTTTGATTTACAATCTCATAAAAATAAGCATTAAAATGGAATCAAGTGATTACAGATATATAGCAAAGAAGAGGAAGCGTTTTTGCAAATTGGGATTTATAAGAAAAGGTATTTAGTTGACCTCGAAAACTAAATAGTGACAATATCGATATGCTAATGTATGGTGTGATTTTGTAACAAAACAAGCTTTAAAAATGGATTAATGAGATAACACGCAGTCCCACGAGTGGGCCGAAGAAGTACATTTACTCCAAGGCAAAGAGCAGCAGTTAAAAATGAAAAATTTAGAACTGGAAAATGTAATACGTACAGAGAAAATAAATAAAATTGATAACTAAAATGTATTTTATTTGACTTAATTAATTATATTACAAAACATAATTCATAAATAATTGCCTTGCAACTTATCCAGTTGCATTATTTTGAATTCTTGTGGTCTATGTCTCAAAACGGGGTCACCGGGCGATGTCCATTATTTCTGTATTTTGCCCTATTTTCATTGCAATATTGTGCAGAAGCGCAAGTGCAAAAATACAGTTTAACATTTTCTAATGATACACTGAATCCGTGTAATAGGCATCGAAATCTCTGTTAGGAGGCCTACAATAAGATTCATATACTTAATATTAGCAGGATTTTGTACAGGTGTAAACAAACAACCTGTTAGTCCATAACCTGCATCACCCGACCATGAAATTCTCCATTTTCAAATCTCTGCCGTATTGAGCTTTCTCTGAAAATTCGGGAATCATGAGTACTTCCCCTCCAGTGTACTACAATGTCCTTTATTAATAGGCTGGAATCGCATACCACTTATACGTTTATTGAACACACTCCTTTTCTATTGATATAGTATTGTCACCACCAACCTTTTTGATCTTAATATGTGTGCAATCAGGCAATAGCATTTGTTACGTTTCTGAAGCCACATATATTACGAAATTCTGCTATGACTTCCTCTTCCACTTCAAGAGTTCGTGGCATATGAATAAAATGGTAAGCTTTCCTTGCTAGTGCAATAGCAACTCGTGTCGGCATACATTTGTCGCGGATTGTTGACTCATGCCGTGAATGTCTGCAGCATCATCTTCCACTTTCTGTCGCGCCCATGTCCTTAATGCTGTACAAACTTGAAGATCTCTTGAAAAGACACGACCTCTAGTACTCTGTTCGATTTCACCACGGATTAAATCTACCACTTCCTTTGCATACGCCTTCGTAAATCTTTATTTGGTTTTAAACTTACAATCATCTAAAATAAACGGATTATAACGAGATTAGTAGTTTTTACTTTCTTGGTGGTTCTTCACTCTCCATTTCGTCAAAAATTTCAAAATAATGTAAATAATCCATAATTAGAGATAAATCAACACAATTTTGTAAGTTATGCACTTGTTATACGAGGTCTGTCGACTGTATAACAGTTGTATAAAATGACGTACAACTTACACCACCGCTATAACAGGCGTATAGCGGAGTGTGTTTATTAGTAACGTTTTTGTTATAACCTTGTTATAGCGAGTGTGTAAATGTTTATTAGTAAGACGGTATTGTTATAACAAAACATTTGCATTTGCATGCGGTGTTCGCCTATAAGTAGTTATTACACTTACAATGTTAAACGTAGCTAATTAAGGAAGAACTGTTTTAGTGTAAATAGCTGTTGGTGAACCGAATAATAAATAAATAAAAATAAATAAATAAATAAAAACATAATTACAACAAATAAAACTTCTTAAACACAGCTACTTACACAAGGCAGTAATCTAAAAGCACTTGTATAATAACAATAGCATTATAACGATCATTAATTTCCCATTTACCAGCTAAACGATACTATTAAACGAATAGTCGATTTAGCATAATAGTAATTACAACACTAAACTTCGATTTATGGGTGAGACCTTATGAATATTTTGAATCAAGGATGTCGACTAATTCCGTTTTGAGGGTATTTGAACCTAGAATAAGATTGTCTCTTTAGTATAATGGCCTATTTACATTATAATAAAATGTTATTGTTAGGCTTTTCAATAATTTAACCTTTTGGTATTGTATCTCTGAGTTAGATAATAATTAGTAATAGCCATGTAGGTTATTATTATTTTGCGTATGGCTTCTGCTTTGAACCCTATACGTCTATATCCAGCTGGAGGAGCCAATCTTTTGCGGCCGGAGTAAGGTTGTGGAGCTCACGCATTCCCCCAGAGAAACGACGTCGGGGACATTCCACATCGTTTGTTTTGGAGCTCCAGAATCACACCCCGGCGAGTCTTTGAGGCTCCATCGGTGGAGGTGGTAGTTGCAATGTAGGTAAGGAACTGATGAATCGACGACCTGAAAAAGGTGGCTAAAATGCACGGATGAGGCAATTACAAAAAAAAAGTATTAAAGTATGTTTATCCGTTGCCTAGTACTCATAGTACAAGCTCTGCTTAGTTTGGAACAAGGTGGCGCTGTGTGAAGATAGAAAATGTTGGAGAACTTGTCCATGTGGTGGTAAAGTAAGAAACCTCACTCCAACCTTTCTCATTAGTTTTGTGTAAAAGATTACCAATGACAATTATCAGATAACTACATAAAGAAAACTTTACATAAAAATACATTTACCAGAACTAGTGATACCCGCTATCAATGAGACGAGACATCAAAGAGTTCGAAACGTTACTATGTTAAAATTAATTAAACGCCTTATTATTTATTATTAATATACTAATCACTACACAACATACAAAGAATACAATATGTTACCACCCCATCTCATTCCATGGGTGTCGTAAAAACCGACTAAGGGACTATCCGTGAATGTTATCTTTACGAAGTAAAAAGAAGGAAAACTTGTAATTAAACCCTGTACCAATCCGTCTGGCCAGCGTAGGGCTACTACGCTGGCCAGGCCAAGTATTCCTCTGTCACGGGAGGAGGCCCGTTCCTGCAGTGGGACATTAATGGGCTGTTATGATGATACTGAAATAAATATATTTTTTATTCAATGTAGTATTTAATTTCAATATTTATTACATACTTAATTAAAGCCTCTATAAACAAACCTACAAAACTGATATTAACCGAACTATAAAAATAATAAACAGAAACACAAATACATCTACATTTTATTCACTTTAGTAATAATATAATGTTTTGATACATTCTTATTCAAAGTAAACGTATGCCCTTGTCTCGGGGACCTTACTTGAATGTATTACGTGCTTAACGACATAGAACTGTAAAAGCCTCAGGAATTACTACGAGTTCTCACATTGGAAATTTAATATTTTTAGTTTTACTTCGAGTTAGTTAATGCTTTGATGGTAAAAACTTATTGCCTTACAAAATATATATAGCTCATAGTGTCTGCTCTTGGCACGTCCTATAATCACTTGATTCCTAAATAAACGTTGATTCTTATTTATTTATACGTAAATACATAAAACAATATTTTGTAATACTTATGCACACAAGTATAATACTTATATTTGATTAGTAATTCATTCTAATAATTTAAATTTACCCAGCAGAACTAAAACTGTAAGAGTTGTAGCTCTAAAGCTACAACTCTTACAGTTTTAGTTCTGCTTAACAACGAATTATCATACTGGTCTAGTGTATGTTTTTTGAGACCTATGCATAGAAGTCTTACTGAACGCTTTATCAAATCAATCTTACGTTCCAAAAACACAAATTGGTGTTGACTACTGACATCTCATATCAAAGTAAAATGAACGCTACGCTTTTATGCAGCAATGTAGGCAATCATAACATGGAGGCAACACAATGGTCAAAAACAACCAGAACGTGATGTGACACTAGGCAACAGAGCTCAGCATCAGGAGATAGATAAATTCGAACAATAGAAAGGCCTTTTTGGCAGTATTATTAGGCACATACCTACTATTTTTTTTCAAAGCGAGTTACGATCGAATACCAGTAGTAAACATTAACTTAACGAAATAAACGTTCCTTTGACCTGTCATTTATCATGGCCACATTAAAACTAACAGAAAGGGCTCAGTCACTGGGTTTGAATCCAACGCAATGCAATTCTTTTTGTCAGTAATGATTGTTCTGATTTCTCTCTGTACGTTAATTTTATTTCATTACTCCCTGCTACAAAAGGGATACCTTTCGTAATGAGAGAGAAGTCCTTAAAAATATTCGTGAATAAATTTTAATACATTCCAAAAATGTTGATGATGGATTTCAATTCGTTAATATTTTTTAATGACTGGCCTTAAAAAGAACGAGTTGAACGGAAGTATATCTACTAAGTATATCCGTGTGGTGACGGAGTAAGAATACAATATGTCACCACCCCATCTCATCCCATGGGTGTCGTAAAAACGGACTAAGGGAATAACCGTAGGTAACTACTATCTTTACGAAATAAAAAGAAGGAAAACTTGAAATTAAACCCTATACCAATCCGCCTGGCCAGCGTGGAATTAGTAGACCAAGTAACCCTCCGTCACGGGAGGAGGCCCGTCTCTGCAGTAGGACATTAATGGGCTGTTATGATAATGACATCTACGAAAACGGCAACACCGTACAAATCCGTAGCTATACGACGAAAACCCCTTAGCAATGACATCATCCTTTATGGGACCGACAACTTAATTAACACATTTTACCTTACCATATTTAAAAGCGGTTACCCGAGACGTTTAAGTAGCGTAACAATACGGTATTACGGTAACGTGCACTTATTGTGAAACGTGGGGTAAATACCGGTAAGTATTTACCGTATAAGCTCTGTCAGTCTCTGGTCGGTGTTAGCGGCGGTCACTGGGCGGTATAAGTGACGGTCACTAGTCGGTATTATGCGACCCATTGTTTGCTCGTTAATGACGTGTTAGTGGTCAAGTGTAGGGTTAACTGGAAGTGTCATATGTGTTTGTTGAGGTGATGGTTAGTACACGTGTATGAAAATCATTATATGAAATGTCATGTTACGAGTACATCCTCAGGTTTATGAAATCAATATTTATGGATTAATACTTAGTTGTTCTTTAATGTCCCCGTCCAGAGATGACCTTCTCAAGCTGGAGAAAAAGCTTTCGTATCTCCTATGTAATAAAGTATCTGTGATTCCTCCATCGTTAAATATTATGTTTTAATTATGCATCATAATTTCCGAACATGTAATCGATTACATGTTAAGCATCTAAAAATATGGTAAGTACCTACTATTTTTCATTTCCGACACAATTGCATCAACCAACGACAAGGATGGACTGACGCTGTCTACAGACTTCTTTCCTAATAAAAAATTACGTATGAAAAAGAAATTCTAATTTTTAAAGTAGTTTTAATTAACAATTTTTATTCTCATATCTCTCTTTTCTAGTGTACCTACACTGTACACTTAACTGACTATCCTGTATTAACTTCTCTCTATCACTTAAAGGTTTGCTGGAAGATAACTCATTTGTTAAGCAAGTCTTTGTACATGTATCTGTCATTGTATAATTATTGTGTTATATTTTAGTGTACAGAAATAAATAAATAAAATAAATAAATTTCTTAAACCTTTATTCCAAGTAATACGCTAGTCACTTCCATGTTTCCTTCATCCTAGACTGTATACTAGAATAAATTCAGTAGCTTAACCGTCAGACTGGTCGACTTAGTATCCAATTTATTATAAATTCATACGCTTTCGGTCCCCGTCTACTTGTACGTACATTTTGAAGAGGAAAGGTAGAAGGCTGACAACCTTATGTCGAACGGAAAATTGATTTTGAATTTAGGTAGACCTTAGCTTATGAGATGATTATTTTCGCGTTTACTTTTAAAACTTTTTTTAAGTTAACCTCCTTACAGTGATCTTTTTTTAATCATCATAACAGCCCATTAATATCCCACTGCAGGGACGGGCCTACTGACGTGACGGAGGGATACTTAGCCTACTGTACGGAGTACTTTGTTCGTACACGTATTGCAATTCAGCAATTTCGCTCTTAGGTGAAATAAGCACAGCGCTCGCCAGTTACTGCGCACTGGTCACGCTATACAGTCATAATATATTGTAATACAAATTGTAATTGATAATTATTAGTAGAGTCCTAACTTGAGGAATAAATCATATTGTTTTTATATTACCAAATGAGTTTTATTTGGAGAGTTGACCAGTGGCAGTAATTCCAGTTGTGAGATCCCGTACATGGTGCATCACGCATAAATCGAGCACGCACGCCGCTATCGTAAGTATACGTAAGTAGAGGTTATATAACCTAGAAATAGTAAGGGCGTGCCCCCTACATCTGGTGACCCCGTACTGTTTTATGTGTGCTGTAGTAAGTGCGTGGATTAGAAGCAACTGTTAGGATTACGTGTAGGTTAATAAATAATAATTTATTTTTATAATAAATAATTATTTATTAAAATTAAAGACTATAAGTGCAAGTGCGGTGATGTTCCAGACACCGAAGAAGATGGAAAATAGTGACGCGAAGATACCGGACGCAGGTATGTCTACCCCTAGTATTGAGTTAGCAGCGATAAGCGTACAGGCACGAAGTTTATCGATTATACGAAGAGTACGGCGATCATCTTAACTCTTGTCAGCGCAAGCATTTGGAGAATCATGGCTTATGTAACGCAGTAGTATGCGGCATAATCCGATGATGCAAGGCATGGGAAACGACGGCGACACTCTTAAGTATAGTGTGCGCGTCGTATGTTGGCATCAGACTTTGGTAGCGTTAAGGAAAATAGGTACGTACCAAGTGCTGGATGGCCCGACCTGCCACATTAGAAGACACGGAGCTGACAGAGCATGTGGACGATGGAAACCGCCGCAGACATAGGACGACTCACGACAGCATTGCTTCTTCGTACGAAAAGCTAGATCATATTCAGCGTCATACGAAGAGCAAGAATATACGTAAAGGGTATTGTGAAAGTGTCGTTAGAGTTAAGTGCAAGTGCCGGTCTTAAAAAGGTTTTAAGGTAGATTTTATTTTATTATGGCGGTATTTATTTGTGTAATATTGTATTATACGCATATAACCGGTAAAGTGTAAGGCATGTTAGTGGAGGTATAATGAGTAGTGACGAATGAAAGAGTTTCCAGGCGTTGTCGTGACGAACGCTGAGGATCCTAAGGGATGCAATTTATTATAGCAGAGCGGGTCGTCATGGCAACTACCAATAATTGCAGTATGAAAGGTCTAGTAATAAGTAGTTATACATAGTGATAAGTAGGTTAAGTAAGGTAAAATAGGTCTTTGTTATGGCCACAGTAACATGTTGAGCAACATGAGTATCAACATGCAAATTGTTTTGAATAAATGTAGAAGCAGGATGTTGCGAAATCAATTCGCAGTAAGGCAGTCAGCGTAAGTCAAACTTACCAGGAACTTATGTAATTTGAGACATAGAACTCTTATCGGTCCTAACGTGAGTGTAACAAGGTAGCTTTATTTTAATATAATATGAATCAATGTAATGATAGGGTGACCATATATTTTTTTGTTTTGTGAATAAGAGAACATGTAAGTAGAGTGACCATATTCAATGTATAATTTTTAATTTTGGCATTTCAAAATTTTGTAAAAAATTGGGGGAAGTAGTGTACGGAGTACTTTGTTCGTACACGTATTGCAATTCAGCAATTTCGCTCTTAGGTGAAATAAGCACAGCGCTCGCCAGTTACTGCGCACTGGTCACGCTATACAGTCATAATATATTGTAATACAAATTGTAATTGATAATTATTAGTAGAGTCCTAACTTGAGGAATAAATCATATTGTTTTTATATTACCAAATGAGTTTTATTTGGAGAGTTGACCAGTGGCAGTAATTCCAGTTGTGAGATCCCGTACATGGTGCATCACGCATAAATCGAGCACGCACGCCGCTATCGTAAGTATACGTAAGTAGAGGTTATATAACCTAGAAATAGTAAGGGCGTGCCCCCTACACTACTAATACCACGCTGGCCAGGCGGATTGGTATAGGGTTTAATTTCAAGTTTTCCTTCTTTTTATTTCGTAAAGATAGTAGTTACGGTTATTCCCTCAGTTGGTTTTTACGACACCCATGGGATTAGATGGGGTAGTGACATATTGTATGTGACCTTAGCATAGATAAGATCTTTTTTAAATGAAGGATAGAATTTACTAAGCATAGGCATTGTATTCTTATGTACCTATCTTTGTGATGTATTATTTACTACTTCGGTGGCAAAGCTGCCGTGACTATAGTTGCAAAACTTCTGATTAATACGGAATAATACCGGAAAAAATCAGGGAAAATTTCATAAAAGCGGATTTATTCAAAATTTATTTAATAAATATTTTTATGTTTTATTTGCTGAAAAAATTGTATTATATTGTATTTTGCATCGATCGTCGATCACCGCCGCGCCGTTTATTTATACTTACCTTTAAATTATAATTATACACATAATAAATAAAAACATAATAATATAAATTTTATAGCACATAAATAATATAATAAATAAATAAATCACGTGACAGTGCGATCAGTTGAAAAAACCCCAAAGTTCCGGTATATTTCGGTATTATTCCGATTTAATCAACTTGAATTATTCGGATTTTTTCCCGCTAGCATCTATAGCCGTGACCATGGCTGCCGTGCATCAGATTGCGGGTTCGATTTCCACGCAGATATATTTTTTGTGCGATCCACAATGTTTTGTCATGAGTCCGCATGTTATTTGTCTACGTTAAATTGATGTCGTTAAGGTGATCGTCGATCACCGCCGCGCCGGCGCCGCTACAACTTTGTGCGCCGGCCGCAGCGTCACGTGCGCGAGCCCGTCTGCACGACTCATGTCACGACGTGAGTGGTTCACGTTGTGACATGACTCTCGAGTTGTTCGGCAGCGGTGCCTGGTGCGGTAAGAGAGAGAGGACATGCTTTGCGGAGGAGCTTTCCCCCCGCGAGTGAGTGAAAGATTCGATCGAATTTTACGTCAAATATATCGCCCGAATATTAAACTAATCTAAAATAATAATATAAAACTATCGGTACCAGACAAAATGGATAAATAGTTTATTTACAATTATTTATACTTACCTTTAAATTATAATTATACACATAATAAATAAAAACATAATAATATAAATTTTATAGCACATAAATAATATAATAAATAAATAAATCACGTGACAGTGCGATCAGTTGAAAAAACCCCAAAGTTCCGGTATATTTCGGTATTATTCCGATTTAATCAACTTGAATTATTCGGATTTTTTCCCGCTAGCATCTATAGCCGTGACCATGGCTGCCGTGCATCAGATTGCGGGTTCGATTTCCACGCAGATATATTTTTTGTGCGATCCACAATGTTTTGTCATGAGTCCGCATGTTATTTGTCTACGTTAAATTGATGTCGTTAAGGTGATCGTCGATCACCGCCGCGCCGGCGCCGCTACAACTTTGTGCGCCGGCCGCAGCGTCACGTGCGCGAGCCCGTCTGCACGACTCATGTCACGACGTGAGTGGTTCACGTTGTGACATGACTCTCGAGTTGTTCGGCAGCGGTGCCTGGTGCGGTAAGAGAGAGAGGACATGCTTTGCGGAGGAGCTTTCCCCCCGCGAGTGAGTGAAAGATTCGATCGAATTTTACGTCAAATATATCGCCCGAATATTAAACTAATCTAAAATAATAATATAAAACTATCGGTACCAGACAAAATGGATAAATAGTTTATTTACAATTATTTATACTTACCTTTAAATTATAATTATACACATAATAAATAAAAACATAATAATATAAATTTTATAGCACATAAATAATATAATAAATAAATAAATCACGTGACAGTGCGATCAGTTGAAAAAACCCCAAAGTTCCGGTATATTTCGGTATTATTCCGATTTAATCAACTTGAATTATTCGGATTTTTTCCCGCTAGCATCTATAGCCGTGACCATGGCTGCCGTGCATCAGATTGCGGGTTCGATTTCCACGCAGATATATTTTTTGTGCGATCCACAATGTTTTGTCATGAGTCCGCATGTTATTTGTCTACGTTAAATTGATGTTTGTGCAAGTCCCTGCTACACTAGAGTAGCGGGTATTTTTATAAGAAAGTGCGCCAAAATTAAAAAAAAACTTCTGTTCTCTTTAAAAGTACACTAGCTGACCCGTGCCTACTTCGTTGGGCGGCGAAAAAAACGCGTCACTTTTTTAACCATATTTTATTACTGCTCCACTCCTATTAGTTATAGCGTGATACTATATAGCCTATGACACTCCCCGATAAATAGACTATTCAACAAAGAAAGAATTTTTAAAATGGGTCAGTAGATCCAGATATTACCCCCTACAACGTCACAAACACACAAACTTTACCTCTTTATAACATTAAGTATAGATTATTGCGTACAAATAAAGTAATCTTTCAATATTTAGACTAAGAAAGGTTCCTAACAATGTATGTCTTTACAAAAACTAAACGCGATAAATCAACAAACCAAACGTTAGTATAATGAGGAAAGTAAAACTTCATTACAATAGTCCATCCACAGATGATTTATCTTTGACGAATATACCTACCACTAGGGTAGCTATCATTTACTTTTTTTAGTATTAGGAGTGAGAAGTCTTTAATAATATAACACACATGTACTGCGTTTTTTCATAACAGCCCATGAATGTCCCTCTGCAGGGACGGGCCTCCTCCCGTGACGGAGGGATACTTGGTCTACTAATACCACGCTGGCCAGACGGATTGGTATAGGGTTTAATTTCAAGTTTTCCTTCTTTTTTATTTCGTTTACACGAATAGTCCCTTAGTCGGTTTTTACGACACCCACGGGCTGAGATGGGTTGGTGTGTATTGTATTCTTACTTCGTCACCATACGGAAATCTTGGAATCTTGGATGTTCTGTGTCAAATATAATGGTGCACTATCATTTACTATTTTGACGTACTTACCAAGAATCCATTGTCTAGTGCCCATACCACAAGTTTGATACTGTGTATAATATGTGTGATGAATATTAACTTCTAATAAATTATGAGTAGATTTCAGACCTAGGTATACCTGTAGATGTTACATCCATCTTGAATAGTAACGTATGGCCGCCTCATACTATTCAATAATCGGCACAGCGATGTATGAAACTAGGCCGTTGATATTCATGAGGACATCAATATGTAAGAAGTTCGTAGAATACATTTGTGTGTATGTACCGTGTATGTTTGTGTTATCAACTTGAAAGATTTAACATTGTTTTCCAAATGAAATCAAACTACAAACAAAAAAAAAGTAAGAAGTTACTATAGTTATTATGACAATTTTTTCCTGTAGTCCTAATCTAGGCAATTCAATTTAATTCATTTCAAATATTTATTGCTCTCCATAACATGTTTACAAAGGTGTTAACAATACATAAGTACATAGATCAAATATGGACCCTGTCGGGCACGGCAAAGTACAATGAAGTAAAAGAAAGAGGGAAGCTAGGTAAGCTTGTCCTGCAGTTGCCTGTAACAATTAGTAAGTAATCTGGTAGAATTGTAAGCTCAAGTAGAGCGAATTACAATAACTTTTTTCTGCATACAATTTTTATTGGGGAAACTGTTTAAAAACGGGCTTGAAATGCAGCTATGAAATTGAAATAGACTGGTCTACTGACTGAAACTTATGATGTTACGGTGGGACTTGCGAAGGCTAGCTATATTACAGGCTATTTTGATAGGTAAATTGCTAGCTTTTGCAGACCCCGTCCATACAAAGACCATGGACTTACCCATAGGCATCAGGGAGGCAGCGTGGTACATAAAAGCACCTGCACGCTCTTATAAACCAAGTAGGAAACATAGGCATGCCTCAAGAATGACACCGTATCTAGGTACCTACACAGTACAGTTTTTTTTTTAAATCTTTATTTACGGAGCTTTGTCACAATATGACTATGTCGCTCCATCATAGTCACCACAGTATAGTTGAACGACAATGATTCCTCAAAGTAGTTGATAGTTTTATGGTAATTTTGTTATGGAGGTATACACTTCATGCGTTGCGGGTTCAATAAATTCAAATAAAAACGTTTAATATATAAGCATTGATTTACAAAAAACCAAAGATACACACTCCACTTCCCAAAAACGTCCGCAACAAATAAGCGCATTGTGCACTTTTTTTAAATTAGTATCGCGTTGTTCTACCGGCAAACGTCAATCATTAAATTTTATTGCTTTATGTGCATTACTTTTTAAATACAACTTTATGTCATGCGTGTAAGATTGAATTTGAAAAAAAAATATGTTTACGATATTACTATACGTATTTATTGCGTATGTTTAATTTGGTGACACTTTTGGCTGTTAGTTTTGTTTGAAAATGTGCATCTAGGGTTTTTTATAAATCAATGTATATAAGTTAGTTTAACAAGCAGTCGTTAAAAGCAACTGCAATTAAAACTACCTCGACGATATTGCACTAATTACCAACTAGGTAATTGTCATAAAGTGATATTTTTAGATTCTATATTTTAATGCAATTAAGCAATTAAAAAGTATTTTGTTATTTATGATGATGTTTTCTACTTTTTTATCTATACTGTATATTATAAAGAGGAAAGTTTGTGTGTTTGTGACGTTGTAGGGGGTAATCTCTGGATCCACTGAACCGATTTTAAAAATTCTTTCTGTTTTGAATAGTCTATTTACCGGGGAATGTCATAGGCTATATACACACATCAAAAAAGTCTAAGCAACATGCATGATATTACAAATTTACCATTTATATTAATTTATTTTACCATTTATTTTAATTATAACGTTGTATTTTATTTTTAAAATAATATTTTTAGGGTTCTATGATGTAAAAATAACAGCTGTTTTCTTTATAAGTTCTTTTAATAACAGAAATTAACAATATTAGAATATACAGGTACATAAGAAACTAAACTTTTTTTTTACAAATTGAAATTTCTTAAGAAAATGAATTTATTGTGAAAGAATAGGACAATTTAATACAAAGTATGGCCTCCTCTGCTATTCAGAACTTGTCGGCAACGATTATTCATTGAATTAATGAGACTGTTTATGTCATCTTGCGGTATTCGCTCCCAATGGAATTGTAGCAAATCCTTCAGCTGTTGGGTTGTTGTCACTCCGTCCAAGTCCTTCAAAACACGTCTCTGGAGCATGTCCCATGCGTGCTCGATGGGGTTGAGGTCTGGCGATTGTGCAGGCCAGGGCAATACCTGGATGTTCTCCGTTGCCAAGTATTCACTGGTTCGCCGAGCTGTATGTGAACGCGCATTGTCATGCATTAACGTAAAATCGGAGCCAAAGGTTTGTGCAAATGGATGGACATAAGGTCTGAGAATATCCTCAACGTAATTTTCAGCGTTCATGTTTCCATTTACAAAAACGAGCTCAGTTCGCCTGTTCTTCATAATACCCGCCCATACCATAACTGTTGAGCCGCTGTATGGATGAACTTCCTGAACGCACCTGAGTCTTTCAGTATTTCCGGGTCGACGGTACACTCGCACCCTTCTTGTATCAGGCCTAAACCCGAATCGCGACTCATCGGAAAACATAATTTTATCCCATTGTTCCTGGGTCCATGTTATGCGTTCTCTACACCATTCATTTCGACGAGCGCGATTCCCGTGACGTATCGGTGGGCACCTGATAGGGCGTCGAGCTCGTAGGCCGTACTCATGCAGTCGATTTCGCACAGTTTGGGGACTTACATCAACACCACTTGAATTTTGTAGCCTCAAACTTATCTCTCGAGCGGTTAACATCGGCTGGCGTCTTGCAGTCAGTTGTATGTACCGGTCTTGCCGAGTGGTTGTACTCCTTTTACGGCCTGGATGCTGTTCAGCGGGTTCCCCTGTATTATTGTAGCGCTGCCAAAGACGACAAATAACACTTCTATGAATACCAAAATGTCGAGATACCTGAGATTGATTACTTCCCGCTTGCAACATCCCTACAGCTCTTTGCATTTCATCTGCCGTCAAATGACGTCACTCCATGATGTAAAGAATATCTAACAATTCAATTTTGTCGCCAACTGTATTTAAATGGTTGGTAAAATTATAAAATCAAGACTAAAACGTAGCAATTAACATGCACTCAAATTCAAACAAATTCGCAGTCATTTGAATTTTATGAAAAAAAACAAAACATAATCGAAATTTTTTTTTTACAACCAGCCAGTATGTCATCAATAACAAAAAAGTTTACTTACCTATACACTTTGAGTGAGTAAATACTTAGAAATTAATTAATATAAATGGTAAATTTGTAATATCATGCATGTTGCTTAGACTTTTTTGATGTGTGTAGTATCACGCTATGACTAATAGGAGTGGAGCGGTAATGAAGTATGTTTAAAAAAGGGCGCGTTTTTTTCGCCGCCCGACGAAGTGGGCACGTTAGCTAGTTTTATGTAAATATAGAATTTGTTGTATATTTTTGGAGTTAAAAAATAAAAAGTTTCTATCTGTTAATTCTAGGCAAAGAGCGTGATTTTCAAATTAAGAATTGTTTGCATACTTTTTATTGTCCTATGGCGGCAAACTTGCAGCCCAGCAAGACTAAGTGGTAACCGATGCTCATGGACTCCAGCAATGTAAGGCCACAGTTAGGCCGTCTACCTTGACACCTGGACGTTCACATTTTCTCTAATTTACCCATGAGAACAGAGAAGAGGATGTAATATTTAGGCCTTTTAGGTACTACAAACATTCTAAAAAAAACCACCAACTAGTACTAGCAAAATGACGTACCTATAGTACGTCATTTTGCTATATGCTTGCCTAAAATATCAATACCTTAAAACCAAACCATATAAAAGATCAAATTCAAAAGGCAACATGAAAACTTAATACAATTGGCAAAGGATTTTAAAAAGTATTCTTACAATAAAGGTTTATTCACAATATCTCGGCGATTTCATTTCCTCATTTTTGCTCCCGTTACATTTCAAACAGCGTTCCATGTGCAATGGAATTCTTTAGTAGCATATGGAATTTTTGTGAAACAGCTTTTGAAAATAGATATTGATAGTCTTAACTGAAAAGCTACCTGTTAGGTTTAAACTTCAGTTTTTAGGAATACTTGAAAATGAAAACATAAGATGTATTTTTTATTAACTTTTTAATTGTTGTATTGTTACGCGCTAATTATAAGCAACGACACTATTCCCTGGCATTTACTATAACGTGGATATCATATAGGAACATGCATCGCTTAATAAAGTCACTTGCGTTGATATCGCGTATTACTTAGGCGCTGATATTTTTTTTCGTAAATTATTTAAAGACATTCCCTCAAAATCTTCACCTATTCCTAGTCCTTCTCATAATATCATTTATCAAGTATTCTTTCCAAAGTTTTATTAAAATAACAATATTTTTTAAAATAAATACATTTAAAAAAATGCTGCTCTCCGTGTGGTGACGGAGTGAGAATACAATGTGTCACCACCCAACCTCATCCCATGGGTGTCGTAAAAACCGATTAAGGGACTATCCGTGAATATTATCTTTACGTAATAAAAAGAAGGAAAACTTGAATTAAAGCCCTACACCAATTCGTCTGGCCAGCGTGGTATTAGTAGGCCAAGTATCCCTCTGTCGCGGGAGGAGGCCCGTCCCTGCAGTGGGACATTAATGGACTGTTATGATGATGATGACGAAAAAATGCTGTTTAGTATTCCTTTCGGTCAACTCAATGCGATATGCATGACAATTTAATAAAGACAATGTAGTAGTGTGTGGTTAAACTGCATAATATTCACTTATGCTAACTTGAAGTAAACAGTTATACATCACTGCCAGTTATCTAAGTTGATATTGACATCGCTAAGTTCAAGATTCAATTTCCGTGGGAAGCCATATTCCAAGCACGTTACCGTGTAACTTTAGATGGGACTCGAACCTGTTCCTGTTGCTTAAACTTTCCTGTTGCTACGTTTAGTTTTGCTTTAATATTTCCAAAATTACTGTTATAGTCCCATAGTCGCCTATTACGACAACCTTTGGTATGACTTGAAAAAAGGCACAAAGCGGAAAACATTCCGAATTTGGTTGTGATTTTATAAAGTTTGTAAAGATAATATTCACGGATAAAAAATAAAAAAATCTTTACGTAAGAAAAAGAAGGAAAACTTGAAATTAAACCCTACACCAATCCGTTTGGCCAGAGTGATACTAGTACGCCAAGTATCCCTCCCTCACGGGAGGAGGCCCGTCCCTGCAGTGGGACATTATTGGACTGGATGGATATGATGATGATGATAAAGTTTGTAGATATTTCTTGCTTTTTAAATAACATTTTTATTTGTTTTAAAATTATAGTATAACTTCGAAATTGAGTTCATAGAAATTTTATTTTAGTTGATTATGTCATTTTGTGTTTTATAAAAAAAATATTGTTGTAATTTTTTTAAATATAAAAAAGTATGTATTGCAATTGAAATCAAGGCACATGTTTTAGAGTCGCTATTTCAATTAGAAAACTCTTTTAATTAAAAAGACTGAGACACGTCGAATCATGGAGAGCCCAGCAGTAGGGTGGCAGAGCCAAATAGTAACACTAACTAACTAAGTGTAAACAGTACGACACTAAAAACTCTTACAAAACATACAAAAGTTACTGCTACCATTAGTTTTTCTTGAAAAATATATTTTTAATTACTCCGCAAGCTACGGTGTATTAGAGCCAAAGCGAGAGGCTGAGGTGGAATACAGCGGCCATTAAAAAATAGTTAAGTTCTTGAAGTGTAAATGAACTGGGGTTCCTTGTGTGAAGTAAAACCATTTTTTGCAAGTGCTTTTTTATGCAAATGTAATTTTAGTACCGTACTTTGTTATTTTTGAAATTGTGAATAAAATTCTGTATAAAATGCAGTAGGTAAACATAAGGAGTATTTGGATGGAGAGTAAGACCCGTGAAAACAGTATTATGTATACAAATCGCGATAATTTAAAATCTATTATAAGGAGTATTTTGCCCTAATTAGGTAAATTTAATTCTTAAAGTTTAACAGGAAATATGAAGGTAAATGGTTGGCCTCCTTGTGATGATATACTAAGAATACGTCACCACTGTATCTCATTCCATTGATGAAGTATAAGTCGACTAATATCAGTTAACAAGTATTAAAATGTCATTGACGTGACTTAGATGAAATAAAAAAAAAAAAAAAAAATTTTTTCCTAAGCCTAGAGAAGACAACCTTTTAACCTAGAGAAGACAAACGTGATATAAAACCAAGCCTTTCGACACTGGAGTAGACACTTTGCTGCAATGGAATGTTCATTGCCTGTTGTAATATTTCGTTTAATTTCGCAATAAGATTAATTACTTAATATTTTTAAACACAAATATTTTTAAACACAACTGGCTGAGTGAATGATAATGAATAATATTTTAAAAGTTGTTTTACAAACTTTAGTTATACTTTGATTAACAATTTTGTAATAAATATCATCACTCCGTGTGGTGACGGAGTAAGAATACAATATTATTATGTCACCACCCCATCTCATCCAATGGGTGTCATAAAAACCGACTAAGGGACTAATCGAGAATATTTATTATCTTAACGAAATTAAAAGAAGGAAAACTTGAAATTAAATCATATACCGATCCGTTTGACCAGCGTGGTATTAGTGGGCCAAGTATCCCACCGTCACAGGAGGAGGCCCGTCCCTGCAGTGGGACACTAATGGGCTGTTATGATAAATAAATGTCATATTAAGTTTATTTATAAGTGTTGACGGAACCCGCGGTAGAAATAAAATAAATCGTTTACCCAACCATCATGAAACACATGCAATGTTATAATCGCAACATTCGAATTTCGCCTTTATTACTAAAGCATTAAGTTCATCTATGAATTTAAATATGTATTTACTTATTTAAAATTTGAACGCAAAAATATTTAAAGGGTTTTTTCTAATGAATAACCTCTTTTATGAATTTCTAAGGCTCTGTGCTAAATATTTTATTCGCTTCGTTGGTATATGTCTGACATTAAATGATAGACTTTATTCTTTATTTATGGACGTCTTGTAGAAAATCTTGTGAATTTAAAGAGCTATGAAACATTACAGCTTTTCTATCAGGGTAGGCTGATGACCATGAGCAGCGGTTATCACCATCTGGTGAAGCGTTTAATAATAAATAAATAAATATTCCTTACACTTTCACACAACGCCATCTAGTCCCAAACTAAGCAGAGCTTGTACTATGGGTACTAAACATACTTACATACTTGTAAATATGTACTTTTTTTTGTAAATACATACGTATTATACCTACATAGAAACACTCAGACCAATGCAAAAAATCATCTTCGTGCACACAAAGATTTGCATTGAGCGGGAATCGAACTCGAGACCTCTGCGTAGCAGTTATGTTATACATAACCATTACGCCACAAAGGTCGTCAAATATGAATAATGATTGAATCAACTTTTTAATGTGTGTTAGAAGACGTTAAATGGAAAACATCGCTTTGATTATTTCATAGAATTAACGTAGCTGAACAAGGCGCCCATAAATGGAAGGTTAACAAACATTGTAAAAAAAAGTTTTCATCACAGGTCAAAAAATCTTCTTAAATTATTAGAACTAAACAAAATTAATGTTCAAAAAGTGCTCAACTTGAACAAACATATAAATTGTTTGTTAGTTGAATATTTTGTTTGAAAAGAACCAATAACTTTACAAATTTGCTAAAAGGGACTTTATTTAAATGCACTAAGCTACAAATTAGATTGCAACTTAATTTATAACGTCTTCAGTTTGATACGTGTTTCTAGCAAATTAAACATTCAGTTTATGCATACTTATGCACTTACAAATAAGGTTTATTTTCGTTTGTTGTAGGTTTATGTGTAGTGAGGACATGTTAACGCCTCGTGAAGCGACGAGATAATTTATTAAGGGTTTGTTGCCACTTTTTTCGCACCCTTTCACCATTTGTTCTTAACTTTGTTGTTGGTAGTGATTTTTAGGGACAGTTTATCTTCTCGACATATTATTAAATGTAATTTAGGTTTGTTTACGACAACACGTATTGTAATGGCGAAGTGATGTGAACAAGACATAAACATAAACGATCTGTTTCGAGCTACAATTGATACCAGACCTATTTGATAGATTAGGATGATTTTTATTTTATCCTTTGAAGATGTTTATTATGAAAAAGAACTAAAATCATCATAGCATCCCATTAATGTCCCACTACAGGGACGGGCATCCTCCCCTGACGGAGGGATACTTGGCCTACCGATACCACGCTGGCCTGAAAGAAGAAAGAACTGAAATATTGTTTGGAAAATGTAAAAACAATAATTTGGAAATGGAACCTGCGGCTTCTAAAGTTTTAGGCTATTCAACAAAATTTTTTTTTGTTAAAATATACTTAAAAAAGCCAATATAACGTAATCGGCTTACACATATTATCTAATTAAAATATAATTTTAAGCAATACAAGTACGTTACATCGAGTAATATTTTGATAGACGTATCATATAATATACTAAGCTCTTAAAAGGCTTTGAGCTCAGACAACTTAAGATATTAATTCGGTACAATTTACTTTTGAAATATTATATTTAGTAAGTACATTAAAACGCCTACTATATTATATTAACTGATGTGACATTGATATAGAGTTTATTTGATAGCTTGTTTCAGTTGACTAGTCATGCTGTAATATACAGTAAATTAAATTAAATAAATAAGTAAACTATGTACTATAATGAAAGTAACATACTAAGTATAGTTAGCCATTCATCCATATCCATATCAGTCTATAGACGTCTACTGCTGGACATAGACCTCCTCCAAACGTTTCCACCCTGCGCGGTCTTGTGCCTCCCTCATCCATCGGCTTCTCGGCGTCCCAACCAGTTCATCGGTCCACCAATTATGAGGGTTATGCTTAGCAATAAATAAGTTAAATACTATAAGAAGAGTTTCATCAGCTCCTTCTATGACGACCTCTGTGACGTAGTGGTTATATAACATGACTGCTACGCAGAGGTCTCGGGTTCGATTACCGCTAAATGCAAATATGAACATGATTATTTGCATTGGTCTGAGTGTTTCTATGTATAATAAATATGTATGTATTTACATAAAAAAAGTATATAAGTATTTATATCCTTTATTCTGTTACCCATAACACAAGCAGGTTAAGCCTAGCTTATTTTGGGAACAGATGGCGCTCTGTAGAGATGTCCGTAAATATTTAATTAATTTATTTATTCTTAATTTTTCTGCTGATGGTATCACCCCTTTTTAACTTTTTCCAGGGTCCATCGAGTATGCTGTTGACACTGGGTTACAAAAGACATAGAGAAAAAAACTTATCTAATAGTAACTTTAATATTACTACACATTTATACTGCATTATAGTCTTACTTAAATGAGATTGAAGCGCTGTGTTACACGTAGTGTTACTTGTATTCTAAAATCTTAAAAAATCTTTGCATTAAATAATTTCATAGACTTACATATCATTTATTAATGATTTCAAAATAAGTTACTTATTTTGTTAAATTATACACTATATTGTAAAAAAGTAATACTATTGGTTACGTTATCATACCGCATAGGTATTGCTAGCCTATTTTATTTTCCAAATTCAGTGAAAATTCGCGTCGCAACACCGCCTTTTGGAGTGTGTAAGCCGGTTCTTAATATTGTCATAGCGGATCCCGCCAGGAATTAGTTGGCAAAACGCCAGCCATGGCTGGGTACAATTAGCCCTTGCTCTGGCGACGGTTGTTGCATACAAAATTACGATACGAAACTCTAAAGTCCGGAGGAAAAAAACGTTACGAGTAAATTTTGTTCAACATCCAACGTTTTGCGGATTATCTCATATCTACTGCGCTTGGGAGTTAACTTCTTTTACGGATTTGTTGCCAGTTCAAATTGGTCTTTAAGATATAGTATTAAAGTTAAAGGCTTTTTACAACTTGAGATGTTTTTATTGGTTTGTAACATCATAGTTATACACGGAGTAAATACAATTGTTTACGGAGTAAACCTTACCGCAAGGAAACAGACTTAACCCAAGCCAAACACGAGATTTATTTAAAGGAATACGGAAATTTAAAGTCATATTAAGAACAAATCTGCTTAGCTTGCGACTAAAGTGTTGTGTGAATGACTAAAATAAATGATTTTATTCTTAAATTTATAAATGACATAAATGAGAAAAAAGAATACAATCGAATTGAAAACCTCCTTCTTTTTTGAAGTCAGTTGAAAATCCAGAAAACGCCATTTATTCAATAACTAGCTGTGCCCGCGACTTCGTTCGCGTGGTGGATGATACTTACTTCGCAATTCAATTTTATACTGAAATATCGTTTTTTAAAACTTCATCATAACAGCCCATTAATGCTGCATCACTGCAAGGACGGGCCTCCTCTCGTGACGGAAGGGATACTTGGCCTACTAATACTACGCTGGCCAGTCGGATTGGTCTATACCAATCCGACTGGCTAGGGTTTGATTTCAAGTTTTCCTTCATTTTTATCTCGTAAAGATAATATATTCACGATAGTCCCTTAGTCGCTTTTACGCCACCCATGGGATGAGATGGGCAGGTGACATATTGTATTCTTACTCCGTCACCACACGGATAATCGCTAATTTATTGTGAATGAATTTGCACGCCACGTTATGGTGCGGCAGAATTACTTGCCTCGGTGGCGCATGGGGCGCGGCGGTCGCATTACCTGGCTGGCGTGCATAAGGTCGCGGGTTCGATTCCCATGGAGGACATTGTGATCCACAAACTATTCTCCTAAGCCTGGATGTTCTTTTGATTTGTCTAAATTTATTGTACCTAACACCTTTTTACCATATTATTCAAGCAATAAATATTTGATTAAATTTAGACTGGACTATATTATTATCTATAGATAAACTGCGTGCAGTATTTTTGAATTAGGTACTATTAAGTAATAAATAAACACAAACACATTGAACAATAATTTAATGTTTTGTGATTGTATTTCTATATTATAATGTCAATTTTCAATTTTTTCTTCAATGTTGACAAATAGCAATAATGTGTAAAATGATTTTATAAAGAAAAAGCGTGTTACTTATTATGTTGTCTGTTATATTATACCCATATATTATTTATTAAATAATTATATAAGTGTGTTATAATTGCAGTTATAATAGGATTGTGAGAAAAGGAATGTTATTGAAATTAAATTTATTTTTGTGATTAATTAAATAGTTTAACTTTAAAAATTGATGTTTGTACGCCAGTATTGGCAAAACAGGGAAAGACTATTTATTTTTGTAACATGTTTTGTACCTGTGATTAACAAATAAAGGTTATTTGTATTTATTTACATTTAAAAATACAGCACGCAGTTTAACTCTTGATGTACTACAGTCTAAGTTCGAAAGATGGCGCTGTTTAATATTAATTAATTAAATTCAAATATCTTTTAATAGAAGAAACCGATTGCAATGAAACAAAAACTAAATGTAACTTCAAGTTACGCTTAATCGTTGTGTATAAAAATAATCTACGAAATGTAAATTCATACAACATTATGTTTATTTTATAATACAATACAATGTATTGGTCTTAAGATTATATTAATTCGTTTTAAAGATGTGCGGTAACAAATAGACAGCCAGATATTAATTCTAAAATGTGTGGTTTCGTGCTTTTTGACTTTTTTCTAGATTTTATAGATAATTTTTATCTAAATTTTCGAAAAGAACAAACCTTTCGACCTCTACTGTTTTATTATAGTATAGATATAGATAGATTACTACTGGTACCGCCATCTCGTGAACAAAAGAAACGAAATTTAGATTCATTTCAACATTGACCATTTTTCTTGACCCCTAATTTGTATTGGACTGTTCTAAGAAAGAGATCAAGCATTATCTCAAATAATACTTATCCGATTTTGATGAAACATACCTCAGTTTAAGCCCAATAAAAAAGGCTACAATACAATGTATTGGTCTTAAGATTATATTAATTCGTTTCAAAGATGTGCGGTAACAAACAGACAGACAGACAGACATTAATTCTAAAAATTATGGTTTCGTGCTTTTGACTTTTTTCTAGATTTTGTAGATAATTTTTATTTGAATTCTCGAAAAGAACAGACATTTCGACCTCTACAGTTTTATTATAGTATAGATAGATGTATTGTTTAGACAGCCCAATTAAAGTGACTATAGGTAAAAAAACCTTGCAGCTATCAAATTTTTAAAGTTTGTTTAACAATACGCAGATAGAGTAAAATATCAATTTTATTTTAGGTGATACCACTAATTTTTAAAAAGCAAAATGTCAATTAAATTAGTGTAAGTGCACAAAAACACAGTTGGCATAACGCCAATGTCCTGTTGTAACGTATACTAAATGCAATATTTTATCCGATCTCACCCGCACTAGCGGCCATTTTACCTACTTCAGCACTTACCAACTGTCAGCTTTTTAATTTAATTTGTTAAGATATATTTTATTTTGTGACTGTTATTATTTGTAGAATAAATATTTATTTTATTAAATTAAAACAAGATATCTGATAATCTATAAGTGTCCTTGATGAAAAATCGATTCGTGTTTTTGTTATCGAATTTTTAAATTGTAAGTTATTTCGTACACGTTTTAGAGTAGTTAGTAAAAAACTTTGTGTTTAATGATTTATACAGACACTTATTATATTATGTTTGTTATGTATAACTGCATAGATGTCCACTGGATAAAATAAGACTTTAAATACGTTGATTTTTGTTGTCTTGTGCCTACAGCTAATCAATCATACAAATTCAATTGACTTTTGATATTGGAATTAAACAACGTGTAAAAAAATGGATGATTAAAGATTTTAAATTAAACTTTCTTTTAAGTATACGGATTTTCAAAATTGAATAAGCATTCAAACTAGTTTGATGATATAGTTATTCAATTTCTTTTTCCATTTTCCTCTGATACAATGTTGGCAGAGTCTCGAAGTTCAAGTAATACAATGTAGATACAGTAACATAACCTAGAAAAGTGACCACTTAAAACCTTGATCGAGCTCCACAAACCTGATAATATAATACTACTGATTGTAGTAGGTACCAATGCAGGAGAAAATCGTTTGATTTCTTTTGAACATTTTTTTTATTTTGTTCTACTTTCTAGTAATCATCTTAACAGCCCATTAATGTCCCACTGCAGGGACGGGCCTCCTACGGACCAGAAGGATTGGTATAGAGTTTCATTTCAAGTTTTCCTTCTTTTTATTTCGTAAAGATAATATTCAGGGATAGTCCTTTAGTCGGTTTTTTCAACACCCATGGTAATAATATTAGTATTATTCTGATATTATTTTCTAGTTTTGTTCCTTTTGAAGTTAAATACATATGACAGACTAATTTCAAACCATTATTGATTTAACCAATTCAAACTATTTTTTGGTTTTTTTATTATTTATTTGTGAATCATAAAATCAGGAACTAAACGACCGTCCCACCAAGTCAAAATGTAATAAATTTTAACTATTTTAATGTATTCACATTCTAATTAGAACTCTACATCTACAGTCGGTTTTTTAATCTACGAACAAACAAAGCATGAGATTCCTTTATTAGTCCAACACCCAACATCACAATAAAACAAAAATAGCACACAAACCACTAAAACTATTCTCAATAGAAAAGTATGATCTGCATCACAAATAACTGAGCAATTTTTCTGTTGAGGCGACGACTGCCAACGCACAGTCAGTTGCATACATTTTCATGAAGTTTTGCATTTTTGATGAACTAAAAAAAGATGGCTGGTCGTTTCAGAAATCGGTGTTTATTTTTTATGTTTTTGGTTTGAAGTATCTTCTCGCTTGAGCTTTGTTAGATGATTTTAAATTGGTTGTCTTTTGTTTTGTGATTGTCTAGGTTATATGTGCTGTGGTGAAGTGGTAACGAAGTGCGTTTATCAAGCAAGACGTCAAAGGGTTCAATTTAGTTCAATGTTAATTATTTCTGTGCGTGAACCAACTATTTATTGGTAAAAGTCATTCCTCTTGCATCACTACATGTCATTTTTACAGGGTGACTGCAAAAGTGACAACAAAACTGGTGGTAAAATAATATAATTATATTCTTAAAAACCAGTTATTCAAATCTCTAAACTTACAACTCAAGAAACACGATTAGAATATCTGAACGATAAAAAATAAAAACAAAAATAACTTTACAAAACCCTTAAGCCCGATTTACACATCGACAAGTACAGTAGCGAGTTAAGTAGTAATTTGCTCATTATGTTGATTTAAATAGATCTCGTTCCTATTTTTTGGCCAGTTAAGTCTTACTTGTCGATGTGTAAATCGGGCTTTACAGTTATTACGTAGTGGTAATAATAGTTACGTACCTCCTCTACCAACAATATTAATGATTCAAATGAACTATTACCATTCACCGCTATCTATTATAATCTAAATGTTAGAAATGAAACAATAGAAAATGTAATTTCCTGAAATCTTTCTTACGATGTTAACTATGACAGCGATTAATGGGATTAAAATTATTCTGATGTGTTCACGTCTATTCATGAAAGCGTAATGAAGAATGTCGAGGTAAAAAGTTCCAAAGCGTGGAAATTTGAAGAGTTGCTGTTCTTGAGGTCGTGAGTTTGAATCCCACTTTGTTTGATCCACAAATTACTGTCCTGAGTCTATCCATATCCATCCATATCAGCCTATGGACGTCCACTGCTGGACATAGGCCTCCTCCAAAAGTTTCCACTCGGCGCGGTCTTGTGCCTCCCTCATCCATCGGCTTCCCGCCGTCCTAACCAGGTCGTCGGTCCATCGTGTGAGGGGTCTCCCCACCCTGCGCCTTCCGGTGCGTGGTCGCCATTCGAGAACTTTTCTGCCCCATCGGCTATCTGTTCTCCGCGCTATGTGCCCTGCCCACCGCCGCTTTAACCGGGCAATCCTGAGCGCTATGTCGGTCACTTTAGTTCTCCTGCGGATCTCTTCGTTTCTGATACGATCACGCAGGGAAACTCTCAACATAGCTCTCTCCATTGCCCTCTGAGTGACGGTAAGCCTTCTGAGAAGGCCCATAGTCAGCGACCACGTTTCAGCTCCTGAGTCTATGTTCTTTTTTAAATCATATTTGTCAAGTCCCTGTGGCCACGAAAGCTAGTGCGAGAATAGCCTTAATAAAAAAAAGTTTGGCCCTTAAAAAAATTTTTAAGCCTATTTTCAACCCATTCTATAGGTTCCAAATATATTCAATCATTCACCTTCTTATTATGGACTGCAAACTATTGAACATAAAATATGGTCACAACCGAAAGTTTTTACAAAATATATTTATTCATTCTTCTTTAAGACTTCGCAATGAACTCTCTTTTGAGTAATCTAAATTAAGAACAGGTACAAAATCTGTGTAATTTATGAACACCTCATGTCAGATGGGTCTATAACCACTTACCCACTATTTAGTTGTTTATTTCAAAGGAACGTATTTTTTAAATACGACGATGTAGGAGAGACTGGCTAATACTGCACCGTACGTCCATGAATAAAGATGTTCGAGGAATAAATTTAATTTTGTGCGGAAGTAAAATTATAAAAAAAAGATGGGCAAGCGTAAAAAGGACTATAATGCAGGGTTCTGTAGAGATAGAACATAAATATTGTGTGCGGCATTTTTTAGCTTCTTCTTGAATACTTCACTAAAGAAACATCACATCCCAATAATTTTTACGGGAATTTAAACTTACCAACCTAGGTTGGTGAGGTGTTTAGTATAAGTTTTGTTTACCTCTTCTGTTTTTGAAAATTATTATTAAAGCCGCTGGACCAAAGCAAAAGAGTTAAAAACAAAATTATAGGTATCAAAATCAATCCAACTAGCCTTTTTATGACAAGATTTCCTACATTGTTTTTTCATAGATAAATTGTTTGATGTTTACGACATGGCTTACAGTGTGGTGGGCTCTACACTATGTATTTATACTACAGTTCTTTATCCCACAGATTAATTTATGCCAGATTTTACATTACAAAATATTTATAAAAACAATTTTGTTATTTCTTGTTTCAAGGGTTTCAGACACAGAACCCTAATAATAACCACAGACCACATTGCGATTTACGTAATCAAAAATGCAAATCTTACTTCAAAATTACGCTGATTTTTGGCTCTCGCAACCCACTGAACTGATTTTTTTTATTTCTAAAACTTTTGGTTGCCTTTCACACAAAGTTTTTCCCGACATTTTTTAAACTTATTTATTTATTCATAGCTTAGAGTCCGAGGTTTTGCTCTCTTTTAGACCACGTGCCCCTATTTTTAACGAGTTTTGTTGTTTATTTTTGCATTTCGTACGATAAGGTTTTGAGGCAAACAATTTTGAAGATCCGCCTTAACTTATTTTTAAGCAGAAAAATGGTTATTTTAAGATTTGTATCTAAAAATTTGTTATTTAAAAATATAGTTTTTGTAAATTCGAAAAACTCATATATATCTAAGTATTAAAACAAAAACTAAATTAATAATATACCTACATACTTAAATAAATGAATCCTCCTAAAAATCTTTTTATAAAAATAATGAAGTACGAATAATAAATTCAAGTTGTCTTAGAGGATACTTTTACTAAATAAAACTAAACAACGCTGTCACTAAGAGCCTATAATAAATATAAAAAGAAAGACTGTTCAAACAATAAGCTCTAGTATTTCCCAGCTCAAATTAAAAGAGTAAAAAAGTAGTAAGAGCACTTTTTATTCTGATAAATCAAGTCAAGCTCTTTCGAAATGCACGCCACTACTTGCGGGGATTTGGCCTGAAAATGAACGTAAGTGGAAATATTTTGGGCACTAGATATTATGCATTGTTTTATGTTTTAGAATAATTTGTTCTGACATATAAATTACTACTCATCCACCATTGTTGGTGACAGCATGCATAAACTATTTGTGTACATTATTCATTTTGCGTATGTACTTGTTAACTGTAGGATCGAAACGAAAACGATGTAAATTTTGTGTTACTGAATTAGGAAATAATCATACTAGTACATAAACTTTTTGGTCATGGCCTCTAAATAAAAAGGAAAATCAGTTTTGCAAGACTTTTGAGTTTTTTTAGGACACACATTTTTGGCAGTCTATTATTTATTTTATTATTTATAAAAGACAACTCCCGCACTAGGGATCATGCCCTGTGTCGCGGGGACCTTTTTACAAACATCAATTAACGCACACGAATACCCAGACCAGGACAATAATTTGTGGATCTCACAAATTATTGTCCTGCGTTGGGATCGAACCCACAACCTCTTGCACGGCAGCCGCTTGTACTACCGTCGCGCCACCGAGGTCGTCATGCTTTGCGCTATGCGTCAAGTTTTACGACAGCTTTCATGTAAAATAGAATGATCTTGCTCGTTTTTTTACATACTTACTTATTTATGCATGTACTAAGCTATGGGTTTTAAAACATTCCTTATTTTTCAGCGTTAAGAAGGCTCATTCTGTCAAAACCAACTCAGCTGTCAGCGAAGCCTAAAACATTGTTGTTTCACCAAACGTCGCGTGAGAAAGAGAACAACTCATAGAAAAGCAGTAAGAAACATGCACACGCACACGCGCTCGATTGTATTTATTACAAATCAAAATGTCGTTCAAAATATAAATATTGTTCTTCTTGATTGTTAGGGTTGACACTAATACTAGCTGTAGGTAGTTACCTAAAAAGTAATAAATCAGGAGTAAATAAAGATAACTAAAATGGGTTTTAAAAAAATATTTTATTGTAAGTTTTGTTGCGCAAGACACACCAAGCGAGACAACAATTTATCTTGTAAGTGGTGTAGGTATGACACCGTCAAACATTATAATTTTTTTTTTTAAGTTAAACTGTTTATTCTTGAGGCAGTTTTTTAGACCGTGCATCGTTAATAGGGGTTCCATACAGTACACAATAATATCTTACTTCACATACAGTACACGAAGTTAATTTTAGCTGGATTTAAAAAAAAAAGAAGAAAAATCATATAATTTTCTAATTAAAAAACCGACTTCAACAGGAGTCGGTTAAAAACCATGCTGATTACAATTTCTAAGATTAGTATTAAATAAATTTCTGCAGTTGTCTTCATCAGATCAACACAGACAGACAAGTAGATTCGAGTAGTAGATTGGTTTTATTTTTCTCCTTTAATTTACATTTGACAATACAACGCGGCTTTTTTAGTGCTGTAGCGTTTGTCTGTGTCGATCTATAATTTTAATTGTAGCTTCAATTTTAAGTAAACGACGATTTCAAACAATTTGTAATAAATTTTATGAAATAAAGTATTTTGAATTTGAATTTGAATTTGATCATAAGATCATTTTTGTAAAGTTGTGTAAAATTTTCATCAATACAATTAAAATAAGCCCAAACACAAGGTAGCTGCTATATGCCGTTGAGGTGTTCCCTCGACTCTCGGTGGTCTCCAGGATCTGAGCAGTTCTAACTCTTGATTATTTGGTAGTGACGTCAGAGATGCACATGTATGACAAGATTTTACACAATGCGTCCCTACAATTTTCAAGAGATGCCCTCGATTTCTCTGGGATCCCGTCATTCAGATCCAGATCTGGTGACAATGGGACCAAATGGGAAGCATAACCATACAAACAAACAAAAATAATTTTCAAATCGGTCTAGCCGTTTTCGAGAAATCAGGTAACAAACACAAAAAAAAAACAAAAAAAAATACAACCGAATTGAGAACCTCCTCCTTTTTTTGAAGTCGGTTAAAAATAAATAATAATCATAAAATCTGGAAATGATAGTTGACAAGAAATGATACTTGATCAGTCATTCAGATACCGGGGCGGGGGTGAGTCGTAAATATTAAAAATAAAATACTAAATGAATTACAAAAAAAAATACAGTTTGTGCAATGTGACAGCCTTAGCTATGCTCTATTGACTATTGTAATAATAGGTGAATTTTGACAGTTGATTTTAGTCAAAAATGTCACTGATGTAGGTATTTTATTTAACTGGTTATGCATCTGATAATAATTGGATCTCTTTGATAAAAGAAATTACGAAACTTCTTACTGGCAAGCGATACGTAATTGTCATAAATGACATAAATTAAAGTTTATTGAAGTTTAAAAAAAAATATTCGGTAACATTCGACGACACGGTCGGCTCGCTGTCGTACCTCCCCTCCGCCGACCCGAGGGGTGCAGAAAGTGGAGGCGAGATGCAAGATGTCGATGGCGGAAACGAGCACGGTAAAATTTCCTAAAATGGTTTTGGGAAAAAGGTAATTGCGTACAAACTTTAGAATGTATCTAGTCAATATAAAATTATTTGAATTTTCGAATAAATAATCTATTCCTAGTCCCAAAATATATTTACCTTTATAAACGTTTAATCCTACTTTATTACGCTAAAAGTTGTCATAAAATGTGCATAGAATTATGAACTTTGAAGCCTCATAACTTGTAAATGAATATTTTATTTACTGTTTTATTAATCAATAAGACTAGATAATAACGAGACAAAACGATATCATCTATAGTTTTGAGTATTTATTATCTAATGAAGGAGGAATTAACTTTCTTTGTTTGTATGGAATTACGATTGAATTGTTTCCCCTTAAAGATGGACTATAGAAAAAGTAGGAAATAAGAAGATTTTACCACCGGGTTCAAACTTACAACTTTTCATTAGCAATAGACAGCTTGTTATAAGACCCTTCTTACACAGAAACGAACGTGTAATAAGTTTTGAATTTACTGACAGCGCTCAGCTCATTATTTTTGCTTAAGGTGGTGGTGGACAGTGCACATAGCACGCAAATTCAATGGCCACTGCGGTATTGATATAGGGTTTTGTGTTTTCTTCAAAATAATAATAATCATTTGTAAGCACAGATGGGTTAAATTAAACACCATTCTGTCTAGTATTCATTATTAAAGTAACATTTAGATAATAAACAATACGTAAATTTCCCAACAAAACACACAGAAAGAAACTTGTATCTGTTACACAACAATTTTTCGTTCAACACCATTACGCAACCATACACATAATACTGCAATATATCATGAAACAGTTGCATATAAATTTTGCAGTCGGAGAGTTGACAGAATTTTTAATACATTCGAGATACGGTGTGATACACAAGTATAAGGCCTCCCACACATTTAGCGTCGGCGTTTCTCGGGCATTTACGCAATGCTTAACCCGCAAGTCTTTTATAGACCATGCTGTGACTGACCGAAACAAAAGCGGGCAGTGTGGAAAGCGATCGAAGAGGAGAGATCGCACCGTATTCACGCTCGACAAACGTCACATCACATGCCATGCAACACGCGTTTACGCGGCGTGAGCGTCACTGACACGCTCTAGGAACGCCGCCCCCAAACGTAGCTCAGCTCTTGTATAATTTGATTACGTATGCATTAAGTGCATTTCCATTTCCCCGTACAGAGAAGATTCGAGATCTTTTTTAAATCCGTCCGTTGTAACCTTTAATGACGCGGAGCTGACTTGAGCTCGGGGATTTGCACATTAGCATGGAGACGCTTACAATGAAGTGTGTCGAGTTGGATTTATTATGCTTTTTTGTTTGTTATGGTTTCTAATTTGGGTATGGTTAGTGATGTATATTTATAACCATGACAAAGGGTGTGTATTTGTTGTAAGTTGTTTATTGTAGATAAACATTCTTTGCTACATCAACTATTCGCTATTCATATCAGCCTATGGACGTCCACTGTTGGGCATAGGCCTCCTCCAAACGGTTTCACCCTGCGCGGTCTTGTACCTCCCTCATCCATCGGCTTGGCGGCGGGGTTGAGGGACTACACACGTTAAGGTCTGTGGCTGTTAATGTGCTTCTTTATAAATTCTTGAAACATAATTATTTGAAATACAACTACTGTAACTTCTACCTAAACACAGTAAGATTACATCTTGGAGTAAGCGGGCCACAGTGCGGTGTTTGCAACATGGTAGCATGGCCTCTTTTTGTAGAGAGAGACCACCTAATATAATATATTTAAGTAAAAAGAAAAAAAATACAAAACCAACTTATTTTTAAAGTCTTATAAACACAACAACCTGTCTAATAAAACAGGAGCCGTACTAATATTCTAACATATTATTATATCTCACAACTAATTCTATAAGGAATGGTAGCGATGCAACCGCGTTGTGAAGCGGGGGGAAGTATTACGTGAATGTGTAGCGGGAGGAGGGAGGGGGTATACAAAGAACGTACCGAACAATCGTCTTACGCAAACATTGCGCGTTTTATTCAACGTTTCGAGCTATGACTGTGCTCAGAAGACGTAATGCATTGAAATACTTCCATTTGAATTTCGCTTGTATTGTGAGTTGTATTATTTTTTGTTTTATATGTGGGGAATGTTTAATGTTCTTGAGGATATTATTCTTGTTTAAGATATTGTACATTTTGGGCAGAAATAACAGTTTTTAAAGTAAGTAAACTTAGTCAAAAGTCAGCATTATATTTATTTTTAACTGCTTTATTAGCTTCATCACAGCATGGTGTTGCAAAGTCGATGCATTTAAAAACACTATAAATGCTTCGAAATCGTAGATCGATCTTATTCCGATTATGACGTAAAAGGGGCTGGTTAATACAATTTAAAAGACAATTTAAAATGTTCACCAAAATTGATACTAAAAATATGGTTGGTATTTATGGTATCAACATACTTTTGTGTGTATAATGGAAAATATATTATCCGTCTATGCACTTCAATAACTAACAAAATTACCATGTCACATAACTAACAAAATTAATTTCACAAATAAACAAAAATAACATTCATACAAATTCAAAACAAACATTAATCAAAATTATTGTCTAAAATCCTGACCGGAGATATCCCCATCCTTCATGTTGGAGTTCTTACAAACGTCACGCGACGAATAATGTCGAAACAAGCGATGAACGGCCATTTAACCAGGAAATCTAAATATATATAAAACTCAAAGGTGACTGACATAGTGATCTATCAACGCACAGCCCAAACCGCTGGAGAGATCTGGCTGAAATTTGGCATGCAGGTAGATGTATTAACGTAGGCATCCGCTAAGAAAGGATTTTGATGAATTCCACCCCCAAGGGGATAAAATAGGGGATTAAAGTTAGTATGAAACTTTGTCAGTTTCAAACCGATCGGGCTGTGACTTTGCAAGCATATAGCTACTATGACATAGGCACCCTCTTAGAAAGGACTCTGATAAATTCTACCCCCAAGGGGATAAAATAGGCGATGAAAGTTTGTATGAAACTTTGTCAGTTTCAAACCAATCGGGCTGAGACTTTGCATGCATATAGATATTATGACGTTGGCACCCACTTAGGAAGGACTTTGATAAATTCTACCCCCAAGGGGATAAAATAGGTGATGAAAGTTTGTATGAAACTTTGTCAGTTTCAATACGATCGGGCTGAGACTTTGCAGGCATATAGTTACTATGACGTTGGTACACCCTTAGAAAGGACTTTGATAAATTCTACCCCCAAGGGGATAAAATAGGGGATGAAAGTTAGTATGAAACTCTGTCAGTTCCAAACCGATCGGGCTGAGACTTTGCATGCATATAGATATTATGACGTTGGCACCCCCTTAGAAAGGACTTTGATAAATTCTACCCCCAAGGGGATAAAATAGGGGATGAAAGTTTGTATGAAACTTTGTCAGTTTCAATTCGATCGGGCTGAGACTTTGCATGCATATAGTTACTATGACATTGGTACCCCTTAGAAAGGACTTTGATAAATTCTACCCCCAAGGGGATAAAATAGGGGATTACAGTTAGCACGAAACTTTGTCAGTTTCAATCCGATCGGGCTGAGACTTTGCATGCATATAGATATTATGACGTTGGCACCCCCTTAGAAAGTATTTTGATAAATTCTACCCCCAAGGGGATAAAATAGGTGATGAAAGTTTGTATGAAACTTTGTCAGTTTCAATTCGATCGGGCTGAGACTTTGCATGCATATAGTTACTATGACATTGGTACCCCTTAGAAAGGACTTTGATAAATTCTACCCCCAAGGGGATAAAATAGGGGATTACAGTTAGCACGAAACTTTGTCAGTTTCAATCCGATCGGGCTGAGACTTTGCATGCATATAGATATTATGACGTTGGCACCCCCTTACAAAGTAATTTGATAAATTCTACCCCCAAGGGGATAAAATAGGTGATGAAAGTTTGTATGAAACTTTGTCAGTTTCAATTCGATCGGGCTGAGACTTTGCATGCATATAGTTACTATGACATTGGTACCGCCTTAGAAAGGACTTTGATAAATTCTACCCCCAAGGCGATAAAATAGGGATTACAGTTAGTATGAAACTTAGCTTCTCTCATGAACTGCATGTTTTATGTTGCTTGCTCACGAGTAATTTCTCTCAATAGCTTTATAGTTTTAGCGCCAAATGACAGATTAATTATCTATATCTATATATCTATACTATTATATAAAGCTGAAGAGTTTGTTTGTTTGTTTGAATGCGCTAATCTCAGGAACTACTTCTTCGAATTGAATTTAGTTTTCAGTTTTGGATAGACCATTTATCGAGAAAGGCTATAGGCTATATATAACATCAAGATATGATAAAAAAAATCAAAAATTGGGTATACTCAGAATCATGGTCACTCAAAGGGCAATGGTGAGGGCTATGTTGTAGCCTGACCTATGGGCCTGCTCAGAAGGCTCATGGTCTTTCAGAGGGCAATGGAGAGAGCTATGTTGTAGGCTGATCTATGAACCTACTCAAAAGGCTCATGGTGTCTCAGAGGGCAATGGAGAGAGCTACGTTGTAGCCTGATCTATGGACCTACTCAGAAGCTTCATGGTTACTCAGAGGGCAATGGAGAGACCTATGTTGTAGCCTGACCTATGGGCCTACTCAGAAGGCTCATGATCACTCAGAAGGCTCATGGTCACTCAAGGGCAATGGAGAGAGCTATGTTGTAGCCTGACCTATGGGTCTACTCAGAAATCTCATGGTCACTCTGGGACATTGAAGAGAGCTATGTTGGAAGTTTTCCTGTGTGATCGAATCAAAAATGAGTAGATCCGCAAGAGAACCAAAGTAACCGACATAACCGGTTAAAGTACGACAAGCAGGGCACATAGCGCGGAGAACCGACAGCTGTTTTGGGCAGAAAATTCCGGAATGGCGACCGGCGACAGCGCTGTTGTGGATGGCTGGAAGCCGATGGATGAGGGAGGCACAGGACCCCATAAGGTGCAATACTTAGAGAAGTCCTATGTCCAGCAGTTGACGTCGATTGACTGATATGATGATGATGATAACTTTGTATGGATTAAACCAGTTATTTTATCATTTTATTTATTTTCATTAAGAATATGTGTACAAAGAAGTTTTGTAGGCCCCTTATTTTTACACACGCTAAACAAAAAATAAGCCTAATTAATCATAATACTTAAGAACGCGAGCGAAGCCGCGGGCTACAGCTAGTTATTATAATAAATCGCATCCGCTTTACTGTGAAGACAGTGGCGCTCTCTACCTTATTGCTAGGAAACATGCAATCTACGTTACAGTTCCACGGGAAGTTATTCCTTGACTATTGTATTTTGTTTTGTATATTTCTAAGATGTTATCATTGGTTAGTTTTTTTTGTATTGAAAAATAAAGTTTCATTTGGCTTTCGACCTAGTTAAGCTGGGCACTGATGGATGTACAGGACTACGCAAGGTGGCAACATTTGGAGAAGGCCCTTGTTCATGGCATGGGATAGTACGACAGCAATAAGAAGATGTATAAATAAACCTATATAGCTTAGATAAAACTAAAAAAAAAACGAAAAGAAAATACTTACAAGGAAGGAAAACCCAAATCACGCTACTTTAATAAACCATTAAAGTAAAATAAATGCGTCACAATGTTTACAAATACCGTGCTCACCACTCAGAGGAATTGCAATCGTACTCCTGTATGTATTTGCTATGTTAACAAGAAAATTAGCAATGCATTACTGGTTGCAACGCCGAGGCTGTCGCCTTGGAAAAAGTTTCTCTTACTTGCGTAGCTATGTACTTTGTAGTGCAAATGCTGTTGGTTTTATCGTAAGTTTCAAGAAATAAAATAATTTGTTAGTGATTTTAACCGACTTCAAAAAAGGAGGAGGTTACTCAATTCTACCGCATATGTGTTGTTTTTCTATGTATGTTTGTTCGCCGATTTCTTCTTTGTTTATGAACTGACTTTGATGATTCTTTTTTTGTTGGTGTTTTCCATAAAAAATGACCACAGTAAGTTTAGTCATCATCATCATAACAATCCATTTATGTCGTGCTGCAGGGTAGGACCTCCTCCAGTGACGGAGGGATACTTGGCCAACTAATACCACGCTGGCCAAACGGATTGGTATAAGGTTTATTTTTAAGTTTTCCTTCTTTTTATTACGTAAAGATAATTCTCTCGTGAATAAATATTCACGGATAGTCCCTTAGTCGGTTTTTACGACACCCATAAGATGAGATGGGGGGGTGACATATTGTATTCTTTCTTACTCCGTCACCACACGGAGAACCTTAATGTAATAAACAAGAATTTGTACATTACCGCACTGCAAAGCTCTATTGCACAATGTAGCTAGGAAAAGTTTACGGGACAGGCTTTGGCTTGTGGAAGTTACTCATTGCACAGAAATATATATTCCCCAGCAATGTAACATCACATAACTTACTTAGTTTAATTGTGTCTTAAACTTAACATTTTCTTCTTATCTAACTAACTTAATTTGGCGACCAGAGATTTGTTTGTAGGTTACATTTTTAATTAGAACATTGGAGGACATAAGACATTATTGGGAGGAGGCCTATGTCCAGCAGTGAACGTCATTTTACTGATATGCCGCCATTATTGCCGGGAATTGTTAAAGTTTTTTTTTTGATAATATCTACAATTTTGTATTTATCAATAACGTTCAATTAAAGATGATAAACTTTTCCCGACGATACAAACCGCACGACATTCCCAACAAATAATAACGGAACGTTTACCCATCGAACTTTTCCCATCACGCTGCTACAATTCACCGCAAATTTTCAATTAGTGTTGTACTACAAGTGGCGATTACGGGGATTTGTCACAACACAACACTACACAACTATTCCGTTAATTTAAACTTTGATCCTGTGACTTGAGCCATGGAGTGGTTAATGTGTAAAATGTTTTGTTGCAGCGCCATTTCATTTATTTTAGATACGTTGACAGTTAAATATGTACTATATATTACAAGTATTGTGTGCAACAAAATAAACTATTTTCTTTCTTTCTATTTACGATTAAAAGTAGAATTAAAATATTATAATTTCAAACCAGGCAAAAGTTATATTATGATAAAAATAAATATTCTTATCCTTAAAATATACGGAACTACTGTTTGAAAATCTTTTACGTAAATCTAATTACCTATTTATATTATTGATAATCAATATTAAGGTTTTGAAATCAAATTTTTAATTAGAAAATTATGTTCTTTGAATACCAATATAAATTTTAATATACAAAGCTTTCAATCTTTGTATATTAAAAATTTGACGACCTCTGTGGCGTAGTGGTTATATAACATAACTGCTACGCAGAGGTCTCGACTTCGATTCCCGCAATGCAAATCTTTGTGTGCATGAACATGATTGATTGCATTGGTCTGGGTGTTTTCTATATGTATTTATTAAAAAAAAAAAGTATTTGAGTATGTTTACCCATAGTACAAGCTTTGCTTAGTTTGGGACTAGATGGCGTTGTGTGATTGTGTGAGGAATATTTATATTTATAATCTATGTAGCTGCTCCATGAGAAAACTTTCTATGGTAATTTTTTAATTGTAAGATTTGGTTAGCATATTAACAGATGACTGATTGATGAATACATTATACCACCAAGGCGTTTTGTATAGTACAATGTAGTCGAAGTAGTAACAATTATTTAAGGCATCAGCAATAAAACAAACGTACCTACATTACCTATTTTTAAACCATCGCCAGATATAAGAACAAAAACAGTTTTATTCACAAGAAACAATCTGGGCACGTCGAAAACCTAAAACACACAAAAAGTGCTTAACAAAGCTAAAAGTGTAGATAGTTCCAGACTCTGTAGTCTAAGAAAACGTTCTCGATATAAAACAACTACAGCTTCAACACTGTACTACTTTTGTTTGTGGGAATTTAGTTTAGTTGTAGAATTCAGTTAACTAGTATAGTATTTATTAAATTATGTGTGGAGCAGTATAGATCCGTGTGGTGACGGAGTAAGAATACAATATGTCACCACCCCATCTCATCCCATGGGAGTCTTAAAAATCGACTAAGGGACTTTCCGTCAATATTATCTTTACGAAATAAAAAAAAGGAAAACTTGAAATTAAACCCTATACCAATCCGTCTGACCAGCGTGGTATTAGTAGGCCAAGTAACTCCCGTAAGGCTCCTTCGTCACGGGAGGAGGCCCGTCCCTGCAGTAGGACATTAACGGGCAGCAGCACAGTTAGACTTTATTTTAAAGCTATTATCATCGTCATACAAGCAAAACGTCCATTGTTGGATGCAGGCCACATTCAGTGCCACGTTTATACATCGGCTTCAAGCAGCTTGAGCAGGTTGTTGGTCCGCTGTGTAAGCTCCACTCTGCTTTATCTAGTCTACGGAGCGCATTCTAATAGTTTTCTTTTGGTTCTACGTGCTATGTGCCCTGCCCATTCCCTTTTTAATCAGGCATCCTTAACGTTATGTCGGACACGTTAAAAGTCCATGCGGTGGAAAACTAATGTCTGTCTACAGTCCTATTTTCATGAAATAGATTGGCCATGGCAGTGTCATAAAAGGCGACTTAGGAAATAAAAACTGCTTATAAGGCAATTAGGCTAATTGCCTCCATTTCCCGTTTGATATAAAAACTGTCGAGGCAAACGTGTCCCGGATAATTAATGTTCAAAAATTCAAATAAACCAAAGTTTATTGACTACCTAACAAGAACTTACATTTAAGTACTTTGGCGTACAACCCATAAAGTCGTAAAAAACTACTTAAAAGAAACAGAAAAAATTGAATTTTTATTTCTTTCTAAAATTGCAGTCAGAAATAAACTTTATGAAGATATTTTTAAATCATAAGCTTATATTATTAGTTTTATAATCACAAAGAATAATAACAGCCAAACAATATTACGGTACACTAACAACATTACGTTTCAATAATAAAACACTGCGCTTTATTCAAGGCTATAAAATCTCGAATGGCTGAACAATAAGATATAACCACCAAGCAAATTTCAACTTTATCGTTAATAGTTACAGTCGAGAATCGTTTGCGGTATAGTCCCACTTGTTGCAAGATCTAGGATTCCGTTGTTGTGAGATTCAATCTAAAGGATTAGCAGTATTATTAGGCGGGTGTTAGTCTGTGTTGAAATACCGTGAGAAGTGCTTGTAGGTGAAATCTCGGTTTTCTGATGTCTGAAATTGGTTTAACTCTTATTGGAAAATGGAATTGTGACACAATTTTATAAGCTCTGGTAGTTTCTAGGCTTAACAGTGACATGGAAGACTTTTACGGCTTATAGGTTGTAGTTACTGTACAAATAATTGTTTCGTCTCTGAGAAGAGAATCTCGACCAAGGTATTACAAGTTTAAGTTTCTCTTCATCAAACTTCTAACTTCAAAATGCTTTATTTCATAAAATTTATCACAAATTGTTTGAAATCGTCTTACTTTATTGAAGCTACAGTTAAAATTATAGATAGACACAAACAAACGACACAGCACTAAAAAAAACCGCGTCCAATGTAAATTAGAGGAGAAAAATAAAACCAATCTACTACTCAAATCTACTTGTCTGTTTATGTTGATCCATAAATTCCAGTTTCCAAAGGCCAATGAGAAACCTGGCAAAGAAACTCATCAAACATCACTGTAGAAAGTCCGTCTTTGTAGTAGCATTTGAAGTACGCAACTATTTTGCTGCCTGGACTAATAGTTAGACAAACTGCGACTATTATTATTATTTGTAATGCCTTCATAAAATTTCTGCAATCATACTTTAACTTGTGAACTATTTAAAGTAATTTATACCTAATCTATCGGTGGACCCGACGACCTAGTTAGGACGGCGGGAAGCCGATGGATGAGGGAGGCACAGGACCGCGCAAGGTTGCAATACTTGAAAGAGGCCTATTTCCAGCAGTGGACGTCGTCGATTGGCTGATATGATGATGATACCTAATCTAAATTTAAAATGATATTCATACTCGTATGTAAAATAAAATACTTGTTATAATTCAAATGTTTATTTTCAGTACATTCAAAGCATTGTCACGTGCCAAAGTCTATCCTTATTTATATTATTATTTACATCTTATTGTAATATTGTATTGAGATCATTTACTACATTCTGCCGTAATAAGGTTTACAAATAAAATATTTACATTTTGTAAGTTATATAAGCACCCCTTCGTCATGGAAGGAGGCCCGTCCCTGCCGTGGGACATTAATAGGCTATTATGATGATGTTATATATAACGTTACATTTAAAATAACAATAGTATTTAATGACTGGTTGAAACACAGTTTTACGGTGTGTACTTTTAGGCCGGTGCCCGAATTTTACACTAAAATAAAGCATGAGTTCAAAACAATTTCACATTAGCATCCTTCATTAATATGACGACCTGTATGGCGAAGTCCGTATATTACATGGCTGCTACGCCGAGGTCTCGGGTTCGATTCCCGCTCAATGTAAATCTTTGTGTTCATGAACATGATTGTTTGCATTGGTCTGAGTGTTTTCTATGTATAATTCATGTATATATTTACAAAAAAAAAGTATTTAAGTATGTTTATCCGTTGTCTAGTACCCATAGTACAAGCTTTGCTTAGTTTGGGACTAGGTGGCAATGTGTGAGGATTATTTATTTATTATAGTTAAAATTTAGCGATTTATAAAAAGCAGATTGTTTACTTACATGAATACACGCATACACGTTTTATAAAAGAAAAATACTCAATCGAAAATTTATTGATTATACCATTAATATCACACACATTTAATATAAAAATATATTGGTAAACACCCTATCAACAGCAGAATCAGTAAGATTCATTTTGGATTTATTAGAGCGGTATCGGTACATGGTGTTAAATAATTTAATCAGTTGTTAATCCCCTTACTCATAAACGCCTCTTAAATTTTAGTTTGGTACAAGGTTGATTGTACTAAAAAAAACCTCGCTAAACAGTGATTAAATTTAAGAGGCGTTAATGAAAAAGGGGGTAAATCTATCTTTAAATTAATTGTTGATCATTTTTTATTTGCACTAAACTACTCTTCATATGCTCCGGTGTTATTGACGTCTAGGGTATCCGTGTAAGGAAATAACCGTAACTACTATCTTTACGAAATAAAAATAAGGAAAACTTGAAATTAAACCCTATACTAATTCCGTGGTATTAGTAGGCGAAGTAACCCTCCGTCACGGGAGGAGGCCCGTCCCTGCAGTGGGACATTAATGGGCTGTTATGATGATGATGACTAAATTGACAGACGAGCAAGTGGCCTGTTACCGCCACATAAGGATGTTAAGTATGCCTGAGCACAGCTGAGACGTTGCCTACTCAGTCAGCAATTGTTAAGTTACAAAGAAGATAATGTCAGTCTGTGCGATGTCCAAATAGTTGTTAAGTCGTTATATAAATGTTGTACAAGGCCCTGCGACGCAACACAGAGCATGACTTCTAGTTCAAAAAAGGGATACAATAAAATGATAAAACTGATCTTGATGAATTACGTTCATGAAATATAGAGAAATACACCATAATAAAGGAATAAGTACTATGAACTTAGACAAACTGATAACTCAAGAAATTAAAAGAAATAATGTTAAAGAAGTACATACACATGGATTACATATTTGACTAGATTAATGTGGCATAGATTCTCCGTGTGGTGTCGAAGTAAGAATACAATATGTCACCACCCCATCTCATCCCATGGGTGTCGTAAAAACTGACTAAGGGACTATCCGTCAATATTATAGAAGGATATTAGAAGGAAACTTGAAATTAAACCCTATACCAATTCGTTGGCCAGCGTGGTATTAGAAGGCCAAGTATCCCTCCGTTACGGGAGGAGGCCTGTCCCTGCAGTGGGACATTAATGAGCTGGTATGATGATGAACGTGGCATAGATTAGTAAAATTATCACCATGTAGCGCTACCGCTATTCCAAATTAAAGTGTGAATACTATCACAACGTCACTCATTTTCTGCAAGCGCCCGTGATTTTATCCAATGATAAGGCCAAGCAGAATTCCGGTTACTAGCTGTGGCACAATTCTTAGCCTTTATTTATAATCATTTGAATATTTGACAGAGAACATTTACACATACGTTCTTCTACCTCAAAAAGACCTTGTTTTTTTTGCTTTAATAAAATAAACTTCTGATCCTGAACAAGCTATCCTTTTCCGCGTGGTGACGGAGCAAGAATACAATATGTCACCACCCCATCTCAACCCATGGGTGTCGTAAAAACCGACTAAGGGACTATCTGTGAATATTATCTTTACGAAACAAAAAGAAGGAAAACTTAAAATTAAACCCTAGGCCAATCCGTCTGACCAGCGTGGTATTAGTAGGCCAAATATCCCTACGTTACGGGAGGAGGCCCGTCCCTGCAGTGGGACATTAATAGGCTGTTATGATGAACAAGCTATAACTTCTCTAAAATTAATGTGTTCTTCTTCGGTGTTTAGAAGGTTATTAATGATTATAAAGTTCAAATCAAATATTCAAATGATTATTTACATTAAATGTAACTTACTAATGCTAGCGTAAAAATTTTGTGCATTTTCATATAAATCCCACCATACACCATGACAAAAATAGATTGTATCTCGTTTCATTATGTATACACATCCTTTAATTAGTTAACTATCTAACTGCACATACATTTTGATAACCCGATAAAAATAAGAAGTTACCAAAATATATGTACTTACCGTTTTCTTAACTACCTCGCGATATTGTCTGCGTATCTAGAACTAATTATTGAACTTAACTGCCAAGCGTTTATACAATGTTCACGCTTACAATAACACTCCAAACTGTTGGATGTAATGTTCAAACGTTTCCTTACAATTTAAATACAAACATAAACTATTTGCAAAAATATATAAAGACATACAACCAAGTTTTAGCAAAAATATAGAACTGGGATTTTTATGACCAGATCCGTTGAATTTGAATCATCTTAGTGTCTTATAAAAAATGCGGAAAAAGTCATAAAATGGTAGACAAAGGGTTAAAAAATCTTATAAAGACCCCAATCGGAAGATAACACACTACCTTAACTTATCCCGACAGTAAAAAAATAATCAAAATCTTTGTTTTTAAACTTAAGAATTATAATAGTAGCAGAGGCTTGTAAACAATGAATACTTAAATGAAACAGATTTCGTTAAGAGATAGCCAATATTTATTTGTGTAATAAATAAACGATTGACAAAGAAGTTAATCACCTTGAAGACCCAAAATCAATTTTGATTAAACAGAACAAAGAAGAATTTCTAATTAATAAACTTCCAAACAAACCAATCGAAATTATTTCTCCAGTTTCACAAACTTTCTTTAGAGCAAAATGTTAGGAATTCCGGTCTAAAGTGTTTTTGTGTTGCATACTATCGAATATAAATTTGGTAAATATTTAAATTGTCAGTATAATGATGGATAAGTATACCCATCTTTACGGGAAAAAACAACCCATAAAATAAACATTGACTTTAGCAAACTGCTAAAAATGATACATTTGAAAGCCTGCAGGTAAAATAGGAGAACTGTTCGCAAACAGATTCGTTGATATGGGTACCAACAATAAGATTTAATTTGCCATAATGATCAAAAATAAGTGTCTACCAATTACAATTTGAATACAATTAAGATGTAGGTTTTTTAAGGACTATATAATAACTAAAACAAAATTAAGTTTTAACTCGTCTACAAATAGCCTTCCATAATAAAGGTAAGTGATTCTTATACTCCTACTCCTTAAGTAGGCGTTGTAACGTACAAAGAAGAAAAGGAACTGGCGCACGACCTAATTTAATATCAAGAAAGATTTAAGGGTTCTTAGTTTTGAAGTATTACAAGTTAAATTAAAGCCGATTCCTTTTTTTACATTGATGTTATTTACCTTTCTTAACTTTGGTTGTATGTCTTCATGTTTAGTTTAAAAAATATGATAACTTAATACGTTTTCATAAGTATATGCTCCGTTAATGGTGCTCCAATATTCGCTATTACACTATTAGTATTTTTCTTATCTTTTCTATGCAAGGTACACTTTTTGTCTTTTAGTCCGATTTCAGATTTATTGTGTGTAGTTTTTATATGTGCTGACACAGATAAATTACGTTTTTTGGTCCCACATAATGTATTTTCACTGTCATTTTTATCACTTGTAATTTTATTTGCACTTTTTGTGTCCACTATTCTTTTATTATCGTTTTTTGGAGGTATTAGTTCTTCGTTTAATGCGACGGCCAATTGTGAATGATCAAAGCACTTTGTTGATTTCTGTAATGAAAAACAAATTTTAATAATACTTCAATGAGTTAAAAACAGTAGGATGCAAAAAAATCAATGGAGTCGAAGTGCATCCGAAATCCATCGAGGGCCCTCTAATAAAAAAGAGAAGATAGGATAACAGCATTTAATGAAATAAATATAATATACACGGGTAGATAACTCAATTGTAACACTTCTTTCATCACATAATATCATACTGCATACATCATTACATAAGTGCATCATTACAATAAAGAAAAACAAATGAAAATTACTCGTAGTATGTCTAAAATAATAAACATTACGTATTGACTGATGACTATCATCAGTTAGATGATAGTAATCAGTTGATTCTTATTACATATTTATTATAGTACTACGTAGTTATCTTGATTGTTAATCCAAGGTTATGTTTTTACATTCAACCTTACATTAATCATCAATATAATAATCATAGTAATAATATTTCATGGCATAGAGTACTTTATATTGGCTCTAAGTAGGTTACTAACAATATTTAAAAAAGAAACAAGGAAATCGCTTTACAGTTATCATACTTTTAAGTTTTTGAATTAGATTCAATGTTTTTTTATTGTAATTACGTACAAAATCAGTTGTTTTCGTTAAGTGAATTGAATTTTTAAATAGGTAGGTACTGCTGTTTCAGTAGATAGGGAAAAAATTAATAGCTGTAGGGCCAAGTTAAGATATTTTAACATTTTGTTTGGTATTTATTTGTCAGTCCATTTATGGAATTGATTTACAAATAAATTTCAAATCTTATTTTCTTTTGTCAAAGTAAAATACAAAAATTCCAGAAGTAGTAATTACCCACATATTTAAGTTAATTGACGTATACGGAAGGAACAATTTTTTTTTTTTTAATTAAAATATCTTAACAAAAATTGTATTTAGGAGGGTAGAAAACTGGGCCACATGTGTCAAATATTCCATAAAAATTTCGTTCCTTATTTAAGATTTCTTATTTTTGAGACCAATTAACATAATTCCTATTTCACTAACTATTTTGATTATTTAAAAAATGCAACATGAGCTTAATTACAGTTTATATTTAAAAAAAATTGAATTTAGTGTTTGACAAGATAGAAAAAGTAAAACATAATATGTACCACATTGGTAGATTTCTCAGTACCATGGCTTCAGAAATATGTCTGAGGAATTAAACTAATTATAGCTTATTTTTGTGAGAAACAAACAACTTCCTATACGATGTATGGCTTTTAAATAAATGAGATTATAAAAACAAACAACAGACTCAGATGCAAAATCAATACCTGAATACTTACAGAAGGATTCACTGCTTTGGTATAGACCTCTGCTCGTCCTTCTAATTCTATCTTCAGCCGCCAGTCTTTCCAGTACATATGGGCTGCTATTGAACTTGGCCAACCTCTTCGCCACGTGTGCCACCTAAAGTAAAACATACCAGCTATTTACAACGTTCTTTATAGCTAGCTACCCGTGCCCACTTCGTTGGGCGGCGAAAAAAACGCGTCCCTTTTTTAAACATATTTCATTACTGCTCCACTCCTATTAGTCATAGCGTGTTACTATATAGCCTATGATACTCTCTGATAAATGAACTATTCAACACAGAAATAATTATTAAAATCGGTTCATTAGATCTAGAGATTACCCCCTACAACGTCACAAACACACAAACTTTACCTTTTTATAATATTAGTATAGATTAAAGCTATTTAGAAAGTGCTGTGAGTTTTACCTTCCTTGTCAGATCATAATGGGCTAACAGTAAGAGATCATAGTTGACTAACAATAAAATCAGTACAAGTTTAACGCTTAAAAAAGTCGACTGTTATGAATAAAAATGGAAATAAAAGTTTCATTTGAAAATAGTGTGGCGACAAAAATTGTTATGAGTCACATAAACTTTTATTAACATCAGAACCTATTCTTTGTTTTGTTGCAAACGTAAATAAGAAACATAAACTTATATGCTACTGTTATATTAAAAGTTTAATAATGGAAACAGGTGAAATGGTTTACGTTGAAATGCATGAGAAAATCTAAAACTCCCTATTAGCCTTTTAATGTTTCACTGGTAAAGGGTAACTTGACGTATGAGAGCCTTGCTGGTCAGGCACGATATCATTTTTCAATTTTCTTGTATCTTTTCCCGAGAAAAGAAGACTTGAAGAACTCATTCACTCAAAGATGCATTTGAATTCTTAATTCGTTACCACACTTTCAGTGACGAAGATTTATTTGGTAATTTTAAATTAGTATCACATTGGCCAACCAATAGGGTATGGGCCTTGATTTTAGTTTTTCATTCATTTATGTAGTGGTTGTTAGTTTTTCAGATATTTTATGTAAACCGTCTTCTTTAATTTTCTTTACGTGATCTTAAAAACGAGAAAGGGTGGTGACAATTTTTTTTTCTTAGATTGATTAAATGAATGAAATAAAAAAATAATTCTTATTTTCATCATGAAAGGCATAAAAGTTCACAAAAAACAATCTCATCTCACCTAGTTAATAATTGTAATGTTCTAGATCTCTGTCCTAATGACCGGTACATTAACGCTGTGTATCTCAAAGTGATGAGATCTGCTCTCATCGTCCTTTCTACTCGATGATATCTGAAGCTGAGTCGGGTTGCTTCTAAGTAGTACTTCGCTGCTGGTGCTGGTAAACCTATAAAAGAAACTTGAGTAAAAGTCATGTACATAGCTAAACTACATGACAATTTTTTGCGCAAAAAATCGATCAAGTCTTCTATATACTTATAATAAAACTGTAGAGAGATCAATTCTGTACATTGAATATATGTTAAAAATTAATATTGGAGGATGAATGGTGATCGATACTAATGCCAAAAATGCAATCAATAAATTTTTTGTCTGTCTGTCTGTCTGTCTGTCCGTCTGTCTGTCTGTCTGTCTGTATGTGCACGCATGGGTCAAAAACTACTGAAGGCATTTTAACCAAACTTGGTACAATTGTAGTCCATACTCCCGGGCAGGTTATAGGCTGTATAACATAACGCTAAGATACATAGGAGCTGAGCAGTGACGAAAAATTTGAAGCAAGTCGGTTGAAAAAAATCGCGTTCGAGCTCTTATCATCGCATACGTTGATCATACGCCAAAAATATGTATTACAAAAATAATGGTCTTCAAACGATGAACAAAAAAGTCCTGAATAGTATATATCTATCTTTTATATATTAGCCACAATAACCTGTTTAATCGTTAAGGTTTTCTTCAAAGTGTATTAAATACATAAATATTGTAATTTGCAAAGACATATCTTTTTCAAACTCCCATATTTCAAAAGTACACTTTAATACCTTATTCATAAATTTTTTTTATAGAAATCGGTTTATAAACACACAAGATTTAGATGAAAGAAAATTTCCAAATGTCGCCGCGCCAGTATGAGTACGGCTGTACGGTTGATTTTTGTTTAACGTCCGAAACGGAAAACCGGTGCATCTATATAATTTCATTCACATTGACTCTTAATGCGAACGGACGTGGTTCTTATTGACTCTTCTCGGAATAAGCGCGCTTTAGATATTAAAATACATAGATACGTAGTTTTTAGGTATTAAGTTTAAAGTAGGTATCTATATGTATATACTATAATAAAACAATCGGAATCGGATAAGTAATACTCGAGATATCGCTAGATCTCTTTATTAGAACAGTCCGGTACAAATCAGGGGTCATGAAAAATGGATTTGGTTCAATATTGAATGAATTTAAATTTAGTTTCTTTTGTTCACGAGATGGCGTTACCAGTAGTAATCATAAAATAAATAAGTTTTTAAATAATATATAACTATTTTATTATTAAGTGCTATTAATAAGTTATTCCTTTTAAATGTTAATAAAATTAACCATGAATCGTATGTGTAATATCAATTATAAGTCTTCACACTAGCCTTTAAAAATATCAATTTAACGGACACAAAGAACATCCAGACTAAGGACAATAGTTTGTGTATCACAATTGTCCTCCATGGGAATCGAACCCGCGCCAGCCATGTAATGCGACCGCCGCGCCACCGAGGCAGGTAATTCTGCCGCACCATAACGTGGCGTGCAAATGTATTCATTCATAATTAATTAGCGATTATCCGTGTGGTGACGGAGCAAGAATACAATATGTCACCTCCCCATCTCATCCCATGGGTGGCGTAAAACCGACTAAGGGACTATCGGTGAATATTATCTTTACGAAATAAAAATGAAGGAAAACTTGAAATTAAACCCTATACCAATCCGACTGGCCAACGTGGTATTAGTAGGCAAAGTATCCCTCCGTCACGGGAGGAGGCGCGTCCTTGCAGTGGGACATTAATGGGCTGTTATGATGAAAAAGCGATGTCACTTATTTTAACTTACAAATTTGACAACAGATGGCATTGTGCCTGTGACGTCATTTTCAGTATCGTGGTGTTAAGATTTTACTTGAAAGAAAGACGTTCGCTCATGTCTTTCAGTATAAGTTTAGACACAGTCTTCATAGATCTGTCTTTGTAAAGATCTGTTTTTGAAAAGGTTTTGGTTCGTTCGTTAATTTTACAATTCGTGTGTAGGTATATCTGTTTGTTATAAGGTTTAAAAAACGATTTTTCAGTATTAAATCGAATTGCGAAGTAAGTAACATCCGCCACGCGAACGAAGTCGCGGGCACAGCAGCTAGTTTTATAATATACTCGTAAGAGTAGGCCTCTAGTAATTACTTTAAAACCTTAATCGAAAAGAAAAGCAAACAATTCTTATTATAATTGCGATTGAAGGTTAAGATAGAAATGTGTAAAACAACGACTATGACTATAACTACGGGTCATTAAGCGCAATAAAAGATCGTTCACGATTAATCTAGATAACGGTAAAATTTGAAGAAGACTTAGTCTCTCAACAATAAATCTAAAAGCATCGTCACAGCAAATACACATACAACAGATTTTTTTCAAGAGTAAAAGTGTAGGTCAAATGAAAAAAAGGTTTCAGCAACAAAAATAATCTCTAGAACCTCTTTGCTGCGTTAAGCGCTACATTGTTCTCATATAAAGATATATTTTGTGTGTGAAATAAACTTTATTATCTCTATATCCGTTTATGACCACCTGTGGAAGCTATATATTATTCATGTAAGCCGTAGTAAAGTTTTACTTGCAATGTACAGAAAATAGTGGAGACCAAATGTTTGGTTACTTTTTACGCCGGCGAACTTTCATTTCGGGTAAATTGAAACAATGGTTATGGCTGAAATGCGGGGATTTTTCAAGTTACACGGAGCTGCGTATGATATTAGTTAAATTTTACGTACGATATTTTACTGAATGAATGTGGACGAGGCCCAATTTGTTTGCCAGGATCATGACAAGTGGCGTTCTGTCGTCTCTGCCTACCCCGGACGGGATAAGGGGGACGGGAGTTTATGTATGTATGTATATTTTACTAATTTTGCATTATTTTAGGTTGATGAATAAAGTGGCGAGAATTATACACGAAAGTAAACGTATGTTTGGTCAAAATATTTGCTAACCTAAGCAAAGATTTTAGAAAAATTAAACTTGTTTGAACACATTTTTGAAAGAAAGAAAGAAAGAAAAATTAGTTAATTCACGTAAGATATAAAAAATACCGCGTGTGAAGGTCGTTTTATAGTGATCACATAATATGCTCGTCTAACTTAACGGCTAAGTTTACTGAGGGTTCGGAACACGACCATGTCAGAGAAGACACCCACAAGAAACTCTGCTGGGTTCCTATCGCTCTTTTGGTGATCACTTCACAAATATTATTTTATTTAGTAAACAGGACAATTCAGATCCAAGCATTTTTATCGTTTAAGTAATCCTTTACACTATAATATGATTTCGATATGAACTTATGTTTAATAAAAGATTTAAATTTATTAACTGAAAATTCTTTAACTTCCCTAGGGAGCTTATTATAAAAACGAATACCATTACCAGCGAAAAAAAAAAAAAAAGTCAAAGTGTGTGCAATGCAGTCTTGTTTAAAGTTTGTTTATAAATGTCAATCTTAAAATATCAGTACCAGTGTGTTTGCATAGTGTAGTGCTACCATTGGATGTCCAGGATTATCGTTCGTCACCGTTATCTTCCACTACATTAGCCAAGATAAGTGATAATTTTGTACCGTTAATTCAAATTATAATTCACCGGAAGATCAAAATTGCACAACTATCTGTCACATTCAACTGTTGTGTCAACTAACCGGAAACAGATATTTTGCACAATATTTTGCACGATATTATGCACAGTGTTGCCAGTTTATGAATATTTACCCAAGCTGTGCAAAATTATAAATACAGCGGCAGTCGTCGGGCTCTGTAAACGAGCGTTTTTTCTCGACATCTTATTTTTATTGATAGAGATTGAAGATTATTTATTGTTGCGTATATATTTAATTACAATGCCACCCTCAAATACTGCTTGCCCTGGCTGTAACAAAGCTTTTAAAGCTAAAGAATGCCTAATATGCCATGGATGTAATCGGAAGTATGACTTGGAGTGTGCTAATATTGCACTCAAAAAGTTTAACGTAATGAATTTAGATCAGAAAAATTCATGGCGATGCCCTGAATGCCGATGCAAGCAGCCGAAAACAGACAATACCGATACGCCAATTCGATGTTTTTCGAATCCACCTACGACGTCGTCACAGTTGTCACCCGAACCAAGCAATATCACACAACGCATGAAACCGATTCGCGGTTCTTCAGAACTGACGGAGGATACTGACAGCTACCTTACTGAAAGGAAATTAAGATCCATACTTAAGCAGGAAATGTCGGCAATCATAAAATCCAGTGTTGACAGCATCATCGCAAACCATTTAAGGCCCATTTACGAGCAAATCTCGGGGTTTCAAGAGTCATTGACCTTTTTTAACAACTTGTTTGAAGATCTCAAAAACAAAATAGAGGAGAAATTCACCACCATAACTGAGTTGATAAAAGAAAATTGCGAATTGAAAACTACCGTTAAGGATTTGTCAGGCAGATTAGGGTCTGTGGAACAGACTATGCGTGAAAGCAATATAGAAATAGTTGGCGTCCCCGAGTTTAGGAATGAAAACCTGAATACTACAGTACTTCAATTGGTGAAGACAGTGGATGGCTCCATCAATGACGATGACATATTGCACGCTACCCGAGTCTCTAAACTAAACAATCAAAGCGATAAACCTCGTTCTATTGTTGTGAAACTTCGCAGTGCACGAAAACGCGACACTTTGCTTGCAGCTGTCTCAAAATATAATATAGAGCACCTGACACCAGCTAACAAATCTTTACACGCAGCTGCACGTAAAAAGGGTAAAGAGTTGTCCTATAAATTTGTTTGGGTTAGAAACGGTAGAGTATTTGTACGTAGGGACGAGACAAGCCAAGCGATCTTGATTCGTAATATGGATAGTTTAAGTTTAATAGTATAATTGTTAAGTTGTTTTTATTTTAATTCTTTTATTGTCTGTGTGTATAATATTTGGTAATGCTGTAGTAAATAAAATATCTTATAATGCTTGATATATTTTATCAGAATGTCCGTGGTATTCAGACTAAAACTAACGACATTTACAAAAATATATGTTTAAATAATTATTCAGTTATTGCTTTAACAGAAACTTGGCTTAACGCCAGTGTATTTAATGGTGAAATTGCTGACTCCCGCTATACGATATACCGTAGAGATCGATGTCTGTCAAAGGGTTCTAAAAAGGACGGTGGTGGAGTACTTATCGCTGTATCACGTGATATTCCATCAGCTCGCGTTACATCATGGGAAAGCGACAGCGAAGACCTTTGGGTCACACTTAAAATCAAACAAAACAGCACTGTCAAAAAAATTGCTATATGTGTTGTTTACTTACCGCCACCTGTCAGATTGGAATCACTTAATAAGTTTCTTAAACACACATCTGATATTCTTAACCATGTTGGCGATGTTATAATACTAGGCGATTTCAACCTTAATTTTATTAAGTGGTCTACAGACTCCTCTAGTCATTGTTTAATGCCATCAAATTATGATTGTTCTTTGGGTTATTCTCTCGTTGACTTTATATCAATGAATAGCTTGAAGCAAGTTAATAATGTGCCTAATATAGATAACAACTTTCTAGACATAATTCTAACCAACCTACCAGATACCACTGCGACTGAGCCTATAAGTTTGATCACCAAAGTGGACTCCAGGCATCCTCCTCTGCTAGTTACTTTGGTCACTAATGTGGACAGGGATGTTCTTGAACCAAACCAGAGAACTGATTATAATTTTTATAAGGCTGACTACGACAACATTTTGCTGGAATTGTGTAGCATCGATTGGTGTGAAGTATTTGCACATTCGTCTACTGTAAATGATATGGTTTTTAAATTCTATGACTTACTAAGAAGTGTTATAGATAAACATGTACCCAAACGAAGAGCAAGGTCTTCTAAGTACCCGCCTTGGTTTGACTCTGGACTAATTCGCCTTCTATCGGAAAAAAATAAAGCTAGACTTAAATATAAAAAATACAAAAATCCGCGAGACAAACTTGAATACGATTTACTCAGAGACCGCAGTCACAAACAGATAAAGTTATCGTACAACAATTACCTTTCTAGAATAGAAGCGAATATAGCAAAGAATCCCAAAGTATTGTGGAGTTTCATAAATGACAAACGTAAAAATGACCTTTCCCTACCTAGTACAATGCACTTAGATAACTTGAGCGAGGATACAGGGTCCGGTATAGCCAATCTTTTCGCGAATCATTTTTCATCTGTATATAGTAACATAAATTCTAACCATAATATATTACGCTCTGTTACAAACGCACCTCAACATCATACCATAGGCAATTTGCACATTACAGAAAATGAAATTCTCTTGAAAATTAAACAATTGGACGCGTCAAAGGCTGCAGGACCAGATGACATACCTCCTATTTTTATTAAGAGTTGTGGTTCCACTCTTGCCTTCCCTCTATATTTAATCATTAATCATTCTATTCGAGATGGTGATTTTCCTGACGAATGGAAGAAAGCTCGTATTATACCCATATATAAGAAGGGTGAACAAAACAATATTAAAAATTATCGTCCAATCTCAATTCTGTCCTGTTTTTCTAAACTGTGTGAGTCTCTTATATGCTCAGTTGTTACACATCATGTGAATAACACTATTACAAATGCTCAGCATGGCTTCAAGGTCGGTCGTTCTGTTGACACAAATTTGGTTTCATTTATTTCTGACATATCCGGTGACATTGATAAGGGCAGACAAGTCGATGCAATCTATACAGACTTTTCTAATGCCTTCGATAGAGTCAATCACAGCCTGCTATTAAAAAAACTTGAAGCTCACGGAATACATGGTAACATTTTGAACTGGTTCCGTTCTTATCTTTCAAATAGACCACTAACGGTGTCGGTAAAGGGATATAATTCACAAATGTACTATGCTACATCAGGTGTACCGCAAGGATCTCATCTTGGACCTATATTATTCTCCATTTTTGTTAATGATATATCTCATGAAATAACACACTCAAAATTTTGTTTATTTGCTGACGACCTCAAAATTTATCGAACGGTTGCATCTCAATCGGACGTAGATTTAATACAGAATGATCTTAATCGCATCCAAGACTGGTGCCGAGATAATGAAATGACACTAAACGCGGCAAAATGTTACCACATAAAGTACACAAGAAAAAAACTTCCGTTCCCTTCGAAGTATTACATGGAGAGGACAGAATTACAAGAAGTCCCTGAAATAAGAGATCTCGGTGTTACTATTGACAGCAAACTAACTTTTATACCACACGTAAACAATATCGTGAAAAAAGCAGCTAAAATGCTCGGTTTTATTAAAAGAAACACAAACAGCTTTCGTTTAAAACAAACAAAGATGCTTCTCTACAATGCTTTGGTGAGAAGCCATCTCGAATACGCATGTGTAGTCTGGTGTCCGTCGTATGCTGTACAATCGCAAAGAATTGAGGGTATCCAAAGAGCATTTACTAGACATTTGGCGTACATATCGTCTGGCATTTCGCATAGGGCTCCATACTCAGATAGACTTGAATTTTTAAAAATGAATAGCCTCAGCCATAGACGTCAAATTCAGGATCTCGCTTTCCTCCATAAAATCCTTAACGGTGGGGTAGACTGCAGTCAATTACTAAGCAACATTAATTTGTCTGTGCCTTATAAAATTCCACGTCATCCAGTAACAAAAATTCTTTACGTTCCATTTTGCAGGACCAATGTTGGCAGGCACTCGCCACTGGTTCGTATTTGTTTAGAGTACAATACATTGTGTGGGCGCTCGCATGATCTTGAGCTTGATATTTTCCATGACTCTATCAAGGTATTTAAGCGTAAGTTGGCGCAGATAATTTCATGCTAATAAATTGTTTTTGTAAATTGTTTTCTTAATTATATCAATTGTATTTTTATTTTTCTTAAATGTAATTTAATTCCTTTCTGTTATTTTATTTTTGATTCTTATTTTATACTGATTTATTTTGTTAAAATTACAAATTCTATTCCAATATAATAATATGATAATTCTGTGTTATAATTATAATAATGTTGTGTATGTCTGTAATTGATATTCATATAAGTTTATTATTTCTAAGATTCATTGTTAACAGATTTTAATATGTATATTGTTGATGTACCTTAAAATAAATAAATAAATAAATAAATAAATTTCTAGTGTTAACATTATGTATATTACTCATTTTTTGATATTTGTTAATATTTTTGTGTACGTACATTAAATTATCAAAAATATACTGGCAATGCACAGTCATAATCTTAATTATTTTAAATTTATCTCTAAGAGACTCTCTTGGGCCCATATTATATATACAACGTATCGCTCTTTTTTGCAAAACAAATATTGTGTTAATATCAGCCGCACTACCCCACAACAGAATACCATACGACATTATGCTATGAAAATAACTAAAATAAACTAGCCTAGCTGTGTCTATATCTGTTAACTGACGTATTTTTTTTACTGCGTATGCTGCTGAAGAAAGCTTACCTGACAATTTTTCAATATGGGGGCCCCATTGTAATTTACTGTCTAAAGTAATGCCTAGGAATACTGTAGTGTTAATTATTTCCAGTTCCTCATCATTGATTTTAACTATTGGTTTTATATCAAGAACGTTTGGCATGGAAAATTTTATGCATTTTGTCTTTGTTTTATTTAGAGACAAATTATTTGAACTGAACCAATATACTATTTCCAAAAGAGAATTATTTATGTAGTCTACCGCAGGTTGTCGTCTATTAATTTTAAAAATAAAGGATGTATCATCGGCAAACAAAATTATCTCGGGGTTCTTTTTAACTAAATTTGGCAAATCGTTTATATACATAAGAAATAGAAATGGTCCTAGTATTGAGCCTTGTGGTACCCCCATTTTAACACCTGATCCGGGCGAACGCTTACCATTTACATCTACTTTTTGTACTCTATCGCTTAAATATGATTTCATTATACCTAAAGCAGAATCTCTAACACCATAGTGACCTAGTTTCTTCAATAAAGTCTCGTGATCGACACAATCAAATGCTTTGGATATATCGCAAAAAACGCCAAAGCATCCTGTGACTCTTCCCAAGCCTCAAATATGTGTTCTACTAAATTAACTCCGGCATCGGTAGTTGAACGACCACGTGTAAATCCGAATTGTCTATCGTGAAGCAAAACATTCTTATTAAAGTGACTAATTAATTGATTAAGAATTAGTTTTTAAAATATCTTACTAAACGCAGGCAACACAGATATTGGTCTAAAGTTTGAAGGATCCAAATTACTACCTGATTTGAAAAGAGGTGTTATTTTGCTTGGTTTCATAAGGTCTGGGAATATACCTAGGTCTATACTGTTATTAAAAATAAAAGCTAATTCCGGTGCAATGATATCTATAACTGTTTTTAAAATGCTAACAGAGATTCCCCATAGATCAGCTGTTTTCTTAACATTTAGAGAATTAAAAGTTTTAATAATGTCAAGTGGGCTAACATGACTAAATGTTTCGTTACACAATGTGATTTAAACACAAAATAAAACCAAACGGTTAAACTGCTTAAAATAAGTGGGTACATTAACCAGGATTATACAAAAATAAAACACAACAAAAAACGAGAAACTTTAACTAAACCGCAAATTTTTCAAAATTTGCAGTGTAATTTTATGAAAATTTACTAACCTCTACTTCTCAACCAATCTCCGTACAAAACATAATGTTCCCAATTACTTGGCTCCAGGTCCATTAACCTCGTCAATATTCTTCGCTTCTCGTTCTCTGACTTCATTGGCAGTAGTTCTACGTGAGCTTGCACGAACCTTGGCTGTAGCCATAGGCATTTTTCTAACATTGTCATCGCTTGGTGCGTTCGACCACTTTTTCTAAAATTAAACATTGTGTATAGTAAATCGTATTACGTTAGATACACCTATTGTAAAGTATTATTTTACTCTTTATAATAATAATATTTTTGTTTTTTCATCTATCTTCATTCCCAACGTTTACTTTATTAGGTTTTTTATCACTGTTATTTTCAAAAACAAAACAAAACAAAAAATCATTTATTCACGTAAGATATAACAATACCGCTTGTGAAGGTCGTTTTTAGTGATCACATAATATGCTCGTCGAACTTAACGGCTAAGTTTACTGATGGTTCGGAACACGACCATGTCAGAGAAGACTGACAAGAAACTCTGCTGGGTTCCTATCGCTCTTTTGGTGATCACTTCACAAATATTATTTTATTTAGTAAACAGGACAATTCAGATCCAAGCATTTTTATCGTTTGAGTATCGTTTATCAGGTTAATGGTTTATATCCTCTTTAAATGTTAACATGCCAATCATATAATTTTCTTTATATGAATATAATTAAAAAAACATATTTGGGCCTTATGGAATGCCATTTCTTATGAATACTTACTTGTAAAGTTTTCCAAGATTATAATGTGCGTTGACATGATATTTGTTGAATTTGATAGCTTGTAAGAAATGATGTTCTGCGTTATCTATACCGGATACTAGTGTTCCGATGTTGTTGTGTGCACTTGCATAACTTGGCCATAACCTAAAACAATATAAGTAAAGGTAATATTTTTATCTATTAAACTACAAACCTAAGTCAGTTAACGATCACAAGTATTTTTCTAAACATTTACATCTTACGTAATTCGTAAGGCATACTTAGAACAAAGCGTGTCTTCGCACATTCTCATTTTGAATTTATCATTAACGGCGACAAAGAGACAGTCAGTACATCCAGCCAAGAAGGATTTTTTACACAAAAACTGATAAATTAAGGTAATTAAGATGTAACAGTAAAATAATTCAAACATTCATACAAGTTACAGAACGTGGCCCTTTAATGGGACATTTATAGGCTGCTACCAATTTCTCTGTATGTACAAAAACCATATGCACACAATAGAAATGGATATATTCTACAAAAACCGAACCAATGCCTTATAAATTCCACCTAGATTTCCACCTCAAATTATTCGTACAATCAATTGTTATCAACTCGTAATTACAAGCCTCAGAGAATGGGTAGAGGCAATCTAAGACGATTGGTATTCAATTCGATTGCATCAGAAATTGCATCGACACTTAACCACTTATTGAACTAGCCACTGAACCATAAACACCGCCATTTCCTTTAGACTGCATTCGATTTAATCAAATAACTGGAAGCTCTGTTCACAACTAAAAACGTTGAAAACAACTTGTAATTTTGTAATCATGTTTATACCTACTAAACCTAGAAATGCTTTATTTTGAAATTGGTTTGAATATGCTTTTTATAAGCCAAAAATTTAACTTTAAATTAAGTAAAATAAATCAATTTTGACTTTAATGTCAATTGGCATGTTATGTTACGTATAATGTAATATTTTTATTGTATCTATTTAGAGTAAGAAAACAAAACATAAACAACCCAGAGCCTGTAAATTTTGTAAAAATACGAAGAGTAAAGAACCGACTTTGCATAATATAAACTCTGCAAGAAAGATGGAATTTCTGACGCCGAACTCTGATTGACCCTACTTAGGGCCAGATTCAGAGACCGCACTTTGACTTTACTTTGAAGGAAAGTTCGACTTTGATACAAAAACGAGATATAAGGCCCAGATTCAGAGTCGTGCCTTTACTTTCTTTCAAAGTAATCTTCCCAAAGTAAACTTTGGGATGCGAAAGATTACTGTAATGTTTTTCAAATACAGAGATAATAACTAGACTTTGCTAAAGTAAAGTCAAAGTGCGGTCTCTGAATTTTATTTTATTTTATTTTATTTTATTCGGAAAACAAACAGTTATTTACATCTATATACAAGAACTAATTATATAACATAAAACCAGTTACATGTTTTCACATATGCATTACAAATTGAATACGAGAAATAAAAGTACACGATAAAAAGTCTTAAAACGATTTACATGGAGCTTACTTACAAACTAATATGAAAATATACTATAAATTATAACTAAATACTACTTGAACATTATACAAAAATTATACAAGTATACCTGTAGATATTACTGAAGGTTAATTGGAGAGAAACCACTTGCTAGCAATCGTACGTCTATATATTGAGGTACTTGAATTAAATATGTCCAGTTCGTTTCTCGGGTCCTCTACCTTATTAATGGAATTAGCAGATCTTATAAAGAAGGAACCGCTTCTATATTTCGTCGTGCTTTACAGTTCAAAACATTATAATTAAATGTACCTATATAACATTTTATTGTTTGTCTGCTGTAGGAAATGTGCTTTTTTTACATTTCCCTACAGTATACAAACTTCTTCTTATTTCAAGGGTGAACTCATAAAATGGGCCTCACTGAAAATCAGCGCTGTAAGCGACTGAGCATTATTGCTTGGTTGCCGCAGCATTATGCTGAGTGGGGTCCGATTCCTGCACAGATGTGGCTTTTGCATAATTTTTGTTTTGTATTTTTATTTTTTGTCTTGTTTTTTGTAATTTTTTGTCTGTAACATTATTGCAGGAATAAATGTATTTTCTTTCTTTCTTTCTTTCTTTCTTTGGGGAACATAAAGTGGGTAGGGAATACGCACAGATCTGGTGGGAACTCGGACGTGTATATTCTCAAGTAGGTGAGGCGAGTCAATTCTAGATTGAGCTATACCCACCAGTAAAGTTATATCGGCTATTTTCCTTCGCTCACAGAGGGGTAGCAAGTGGTGTCTTTTACATCTCGCCTCGTAGCTTGTATCATAGGTTCTACATTTAAATTGTAGATATCTAATAAATTTACGTTGAACAATTTCCAACCTCGCTATATGAACATCGTACTGCGGGTTCCATATCTGTGAGCAGTATTCAAGGACGCTACGAACATAAGCACAGTATAATATTTTTATGGGTTTGATGCTACTGAATTGGGAGCAAGTTCTCATTACAAAGCCTAGCATTTTATTGGCCTTGGTGACTATATGATCAACGTGTTTCTCATAAGTTAGCTTCGAATCGAGGATTACACCCAAGTCGCGAATCTCACTAACTCGTTTTAGTTTCGTCCCTTTCAATGAGTAATCGAATTGTACTATATTGGGTTTACGGGAGAAAGTTATTGCAAAACATTTCGATGCGTTAAGTTCCAGTTGGTTGCTTAGACAGTAACTCTCAAAGCGCTGAAGATCTTGTTGTAACAATAGACAATCTGAATAATTAGTAACATTTATGTAAATTTTCATGTCATCGGCAAACAAAAGAAATTGTGAATGCAAAAAACAAGAACTAATATCGTTAATAAATATGTTAAACAAAAGCGGTCCTAGGAGGGATCCTTGAGGAACGCCAGAAGGAACGCTTAGCCATCTAGATACACAACCGTTCACCGCAACTGCTTGGGACCTGTTCTCAATGTAGGAGCGAAACCATCTGAACAAGTTGCCATGTATTCCAGCGCTCAACAGTTTTTGATAAAGTATTTGGTGATCGATGCGATCGAAGGCTTTACTATAATCGGTGTAGATAGAGTCAACCTGCCCACCCGCTTCCATATTGGATGTTGTAAAGTCGGTAAAAGTTAGTAGATTGGTAGTGGTTGACTTGTTTTTCATAAATCCGTGTTGTTGTGGAATAAAAAACTGGCGTAAAGTACTGTAAACTTGGGTGTATACAATACGTTCTAATAGCTTTGCAAAAATACATAATTTAGATATAGGCCTATAATTAGCAATGTCACTCCTATCACCCTTTTTGTGAATAGGGGTGATAAATGCGGATTTCCAAATATTTGGCACTATGCTTTCCTCTATAGAACGCCTGTATAGAATGAGGAGTGGCTTAGCCAATGATTCCGCACAGTTAACGATAAACAGAGGCGGTACATTGTCAGGGCCAGCGCCTTTAGAAGTGTCTACTGTTTGGAGTAACTTTAAAACTGTACTGGGAAGTATTTCAATATCTCCTATCGTATAGGAGAAGTTCAGGCTCCTATCACTACTGGTGCAGGGGGAAGACAGACTTAATACGGCGGGGGCTTGAAAAGTTGACTGGAAATATAAGGCAAAAGTATTACAAATTGCATCGTTTGTATCTACTACTGAGCTTCCAAGAATCATAGTAGAAGGCAGCGAATTAGAGCCCTTTTTGATACCGTTAACGAATTTCCAGAACATTTTAGGATTAACGGTAATAGAGTTCTCAGTGTTGGCTATATAATCTCTGTAACACTGGTCTTCTATTCGTTTGGCTCTCTGTCTTAGAAGATTAAATTCAAAAAGGTCATTGGAATTACCATATGTTTTATATTTCTTTCTGCATTTATCTTTTTCTTTTAGAATTTTTTTAAGGCTGGCACTATACCATGGCGGGAATGAAGAGGGAAAGATGGTCTTATGGGGGATGAATTTGTCAATTAACTCGTATAAGTATGTATAAAACCTTTCTACCGCTGCTTCCAATGATGTGCCAGACAGGTAATCGTTCCATGACACCGTTGAGAAATCTGATTGAATGGCGTCGTAGTCACCGCGCTCGTAATAATACTTGGTTCTAGGACTGGATTTAAGGGGCTCAAAATTGATGTTATTAATTGTGATGCAGAGTGCTTTGTGGTGGGCATCTTCCTGGACAAGGGGAGTCTCACATGCTTTAACCGACAGTTCACTGTTGCTCAATATCAGATCTAACAATCTATTATTTATATTTCGACACGAATTAAATTGATTTAAGTCACATACGGCAACAGTATCGAAGAAAGAGACCTGTGCCCCGCCAAGAACGCCCCTAGGTAATAAACGATTGCCACTAGGGCACCAATCTACGTTACTCATATTAAAATCACCCATAACTAGAAAAACATCATTTGGGTGCGAGTTGACGATTGATGACAAATTATTTGTAAAGTTAATTAGTTGATTATTGTACGTATTACCATTCTTTTGTGAGCATAAGTATATCGTACACATATGTATTACAGTTTTATTAACTGCTGTCACAGTGACCCAAATATCTTCAGCCGATGAGCTCCAGTCCTGTCTACGTACAGACTTTAACTCACGGCGCACAGCAAATAGAACACCGCCGCCGTACTTCTCACCAGTGAGATTGTAATTTCTGTCGCGACGATAGACCAGATACCTGTCATCAAACAACTCACCGTCACCTATACTATCAGGTAGCCAAGTTTCCGTCAAGGAAATTACGTCATAAGCGTTTAGAAGCACGTTACGCTTAAAAATATGGGATTTGGTCCGTAGACCCCTTGTATTTTGGTATATGACGCTAATAGGAGCCATTTATAAATATAAAAATACAAAAGCCATATACGACACAGAATAAATGAGTTAGTATAACGGTAAAAACTGGACATAACACAAAATTAATTAATAGTTTTAATATTGACGGATACGCAAATACGACCCACAGTACGACACACGCAAGGTTGAAAACTGTAGACAAGCGAGGAGCTAAAATGATATAAAATACAAGCAAACAAACAAAGCAAAGTACAATACAGTTAACAAAACAACATAAACACACAAGAATTTCATTAAAATCTAATGTAAGCGGAGAAGTGCAACAAAGTAACGACTCGAGTTTAGCCTCATTATTGGCTGCAACATAATTTAAGATAAAATGTAAGCATAACAAGTAACAACAACAATACATTATAATGATAAATCCAAGTACATCAATAAAATTAGACGATCTAATAAACAATGAAGAGGTATGTATAAATATCTTGAGCAAACAAAATTGTAAACATGATGAGTATAAGTAGTTGAATGGGATTCTCAAACTGTGCACTGTAGTTACATATAAATTTATGCTATCTTTAAGAGATCTTTTTCTGTCCTTATAAAAAACGTAGGCGATGTATCAGTTTTTCTTGCCATTATCTTGCAATGTTTCACCCAGATATATTTGAAGTCCCTCTCCCTGGCCAGAGCTTTGGCCTTGGTTAGTAATATTTTATTTCCAGGCGTAAGATGGTCATTTACGAAGAAATTCGAGGAACCCTGAAAACCCAGCTGCGATAAGGTATTAAGTTGTTTATTTTTTCGAGATAATGCAATAAATTCCTCCTTAAGGTAGCGGTTGTTAAACGCTACGATTATTCCAATCTGGCCCTTAGACAAATTTGAGTTACGTTTTCTTCAGTACCGTCATCTGTGACTTGTTTTTATTATTTGTAAAGTAACATTAGCACAATCCCGAGTGCGTGAAATCAAAGTTGTGTTGGTGGACTTTTAAAAATTTCATCAAATTAACATTCACAAAGTACAAACATTCATCAGCGAATCTCACAAAACAATTCGTGGGATTCAAACTGACGACTGATGTTATTATAATTCATAGCAGCTCATAAAAGTCCTACTATTTCAGGAACGGACCTACTGCGTGTATGTAGGAAGATAAGACTGGCCTACAGAGACCAAGCTGGCCAGACAGATTTCGTGTTAACTTTTCAGACACCCAGGGGACGCAGCGGTGACGCTTTGTATTCTAGTTCCAACACCAGACGGACAAATCAAATCAAATTTATACCAAACTAATTTAACGATTTAAGTTTCTCAAACCAGACAAACTTAATATGAACGAGAAATGAAGCTAATATTAACACATAATAAAACTTAATAAAGTTTAAACCTCATCCAAAGAGGTATTTAACGAAGCGAGATAAACTTAGTATAAAATACATTGCGTATATGACAAATAGCTTAATAAACTTTGCTCGACTCGAACATTAACAGTTCACGTGAAGGCAAACGTCTTTGTTACCTCAAAGCTTCTTTGTAATGTTTGATCGCGCTGTCTTGTTGCTCTGTTTCCCGTAGAAAGTTCGCTAAGTTGTAGTGCAGTTTAGCGTTTTGTGGCAAACTCACTAAATCCGCTCTGTAACAAACAAAACACATTTTAAAGGTAATTTACGTATGACTATGGAGCTCGTAACTGCTATATTGCAAGAACTGTAAATTTTGGTTACCATTTTGTGTTTTTTTTTATTATATTATCTAGGTTACTTAGAAAACAAGCTATGCTATTGGTCTTGGTCATTACGCTCAGATAATCATTATTTTGTTATGAGATCGCTTCAGAGAAGGCCGCCTAACATAAAGCAATTGCCAATGGTCAATTTACAAGGAAGCAGTATAGTCTTCATCACTATAACAGCTCATTAATGTCCCACTGCAGGGAAAGGCCTCCTACCGTGCCGGAGGGATACTTGGCCTACTAATACCACGCTGGCCAGACGGATTGGTATAGGGTTTAATTTCAAGTCTTCCTTCTTTTTGTTTCGTAAAGATAATGTTTACGGATAGTCCCTTAATCGGTTTTTACGACACCCATAGGATAAGATGGGGTGGTGACATATTGTATACTTACCCCGTCACCACACGGAGAGAAGTATACCAATTTGCACTAATAGTGTTTAACTAGAAGGGCTGAAGGGAATGTATAATATTTTTTTTTCTAAAAACCGTTCTGTGTCACAAGGGTATAACATGAACTAAAATACATTTATGAACCACACAAAGAAAAGCCCTGCGTGGGATTGCAACCCACTGATTTTGTCATTCTATTGAATCTGCATCATACTCCGAGTCTTGTAACTTATGAAGCACTATCTGTCATTAACTAACACCTACACAATTTATTCGCACTGAGCTCGATTTTAAGATTCAAGTTTTAAAACTGTCTTCAGGGATGTGATATATAGTATCACTTAGGATGCATTGAGTCTTCGATGTCGAAAGCTTTGCTTGTATTAAGTGGATTGTTTGTTACAAATAGTCGTTTTAATGTTATTTCATTTTCCAAATATAAAACCCCGAAAACGTCTACCTGAATATGACACAATGTGTATTATAGCAGACTGTACCAACTTATCTGTATTTTTTACCAACCCATATTCTGTGATTAAATGATTATGATTATGATTATGATTATGATTATATATACAGAAAAATTCATTATAAAACGTTGGTTTGGTTTCACCCCTACTTATGTCATAACCAACCAAAACAAATTAACCACGTAACCTATTTGTCAACCTTCCTGCCCCTGTCAAGGCTGTATCCTGAGGACGGCATAAGCATAATAATTTTCAGCTGTTAAAAATAACCTACGATTATTATTGACTATTGATCAAGCGTGTCCATTCCCTGAATGCACGGCTTTGTTGTAAATAGAGAAAGTCCTAAAACTTCTAGTATTTTTTATAAAGTGACTTTTAGGTTGAATTTATTTTTCATGACTGATTTTTTTTTCCAAAAATGCAACCAGCTTATTAAAGCATGATTCTTTCTGACTATTTAAATATTATTTTTATCTTTATGACTACAAGCTCTTTGTGTATTTTTACAACCAAAAAGGGGTTCGTTATAGCATCGATCATAGAACTTTGTAAGTAGTTATAATAGTTTTGAACTCACAAACTATATAATTGTTACTTTATAACTGTCAGTTTGTTCAGTTATTATAATTGTTTCGAAACTATCAGTAGTTTGCTTTGTAAATTTATTATTAATTTAAAAGTTTTTAGATATGCGTGAATGCAAATTGTCGGATAAATTATTTTGAAATGGCAATAAATAGATATGCGTGTTTAAAGTTCATTTGTAACTTTGATTGATTCTTAAACTATTTCTGTTAATATTTTGTTTATTACCTAATGACAGTAATAAACCAGAAGAAAATCATATTAACATTTGTATGACACTAATTAGAGTTCCACTATAAAGTTACGGGGTTCCTCCATTGTTAGCGGAAAATAATAATATGGTCTAAGAGTACACTGTACAGACGCGTTGGTGGTTTTATGACAAGTTTCCCTTGTTTTGTTTACGTAAGTATAATACACTACCAACTTTTCCTTACTTAGCTTTACGACACCTATGGAATATGACGAAGAGGTGACTTAATTACTTTGTATAATGATAAGTATTGTTAAACTTACATGGTTAAAATACAATGGAACATCTACAAACAGAATAATATTTAGAATAAAATAAAGTCAACAACATTTAAGACACTATTAAAAAATGGTTGCCCTAGACTTATAAGCTCTTTATGCTTATTGAATAGTTTGCAAAGTTCTAAAATAATAGATTCTCTAGAAAACATAAAGAAAACAATACTCACCTTAAAAGCGTAGCTCGATCTCTCCAATCAGCATTTCTTCTATACGTTTTAGCCACACCACTAGCAGCTAATACTGCTAACCCAATCACTAAGAACACCTTTGTTCCCGGTCTTGAGCACCACATGAGCTGAACTCCATATGCTGTGATGATTACACTTCCTACACTGAAATATACATGTAACATTAATCCAGTCTTTACCTTATCTGATCAATGTATCATTTCAAGGTTAGGGATCTGATAGTATTATATCTGTGGCATTTGGTATACATATGATAACTCCAAAATCAGCTGTTTTTAGTTAAGTATACAAGTGGACTTTATTTTTTCTATATTTTCGTTTGATCCAATCGAAATAAGTCCACTACTCTAAGAAGTCCATATTATTTTGATCAAATAATGATAACTTTAAAAAAAATATATATATATTTGATAATTTTCTGTTATTTCAACATATCATCTTTTTGTTAGAGCAAATAGTTAATGTTTCACGATCCATTTCAGTTAAGTGTATATATCATTTTTAGATCAAACATTTTATATTAAACACCTTGACAAAAATTGATAAGTCCCGTTTATATAATGAGTGATAGTGAGGAGAATTATGATGAATAATATTTGTTTCTTTAAAAACTAATTACAGTGTAAGATTAATTGCCAAAAACATGATCTCAACTTATAATATCATAAGATAAACATATATCACAGGATAAACATGATAAGTTTAATTATTATTTTTTAACTTTTTTTTTTCATTTGGTACAAAGTTGTTAAGTGCCACTAATTAACAAATAAAAAAACTTATTGATTTGATTTTTATGTTAGTGAAAATCTGATTCTAATAAAAACAATAATTTCATTGATTTGTTTTATTATTTCATTATTCCGATTTAAGAAAATAACTTAATGCTTAAAATGCTTGTACTGTAAACTCGTTGTTCAAGAGTTATCATATATATACCAAATGCCACAGATATTTATGTTCAAAATACGTTGTCGGGTAAGCATAGGCCTCTTCCAACTCTATCCACCGTGAGCGGTTCTGTGGCTTCCTTATCCTTAACTTTTACGATACAAGATTTTGATTATGATTATAAATTCATAATTAATTTTAAGTTACTTGGCGATCATTTGAGAACCATAGACAAAAATTGAAAAGTTTATTTGGCTTTCTGTTCAAAGTCAGACTGGTTTGCAATCCAAAACTGTGACCATGTTCATGATCAATGTTTGCAAGATTTATATACAAAAATTTTTAAAAGCTTGGTGGAAATATTTGGATGAGGCCTACGTCTAGCAGTGGACGTCCATTGGCTGATATGACTATGAAGATAATATAAGAACTCTATTACTTTTGGCATTATAATTAATACTTACCTGGGTATATATAAAACTCTCTCGGCAATAACAAAGCCTACTGTAACCAACAGGTTACTGGCGGGCACAAACGGCAGGACCATTAGTAGTAAGCCTATTACAGCTGGTGTGTGCTTCTGTACCTACGACAAATATAACGTAAGCTTATAAAATTGATTTAGGTATTCATAACACAAGTCACTAAATTATAGCGTTTTTACATAAAAGGCAAATATAACTATATTAAACCTTATAGTAGCGAATACAGTCTAGAAATAAACGCAACGGATATACTCCGTGTGGTGACGGAGTAAGAATACAATATTTCACCACCCCATCTCTTCCCATGGGTGTCGTAAAAACCCGACTAAGGGACTATCCGTCTTTACGAAATAAAAAGAAAGAAAATTTGAAATTAAACCCTATACCAATCCGTTTGGCCAGCGTGGTATTAGTAGGCCAAGTATCCCATCGTCACGGGAGGAGGCCCGTCCCTGTTGTGTGACATTAGTGGGCTGTTATTATGATGATACTCAAAAAAACTTCGTCGCCTAACCTTGCTGGTCTGCCCAAATGCTTTTTTACACAATGTTTGAAGAATCCAATATCATACAAAGGCACATGTCTCAGTCATACTGGGTCAAACACAAAAACGTGCAAAAAAGCATTTATTATTAAAGAAAGTGCACATTGTTTTGAGAGTTTTAAAGTAGTTTTTGCAAGCCAATCATAATAATGTGATTAAATAAATAAGGTTTAAGTATATTAACATCTACACAAATATCTTTTCTGTAACTCTTTAAAAATTAAAAACTGTGATTTTTTGTTAAAATATGTAAGACCGATCTATGTCGATATTATTAAAGATCAACCAAAAGTATTACTTAAATATAGACTGATTTTCAAAATAATAATTATGAGATGTTTTATTTTTTGGGATTGTGAATTATACATTTTGTGTTTGACCCTACTACATTTAACTAAGCTATGGCTTCAACCTAGTTCAGGAATAATAATATCAAATCATGCAATATTAATTGTACTTATGTTTTAATCGTTAGAAATATAAATGTAATTATTAGCCCTAAGGCAGTTAATTATATAGACGTTTATATTGTACTAAGAAAAAGTTTATTGAGAAGTTTGAAGCTTACATAACACCCGTATAATACAAATAAACTAACGAGAGCGTAGGTGGGCATTTTCTTTTTAGGCTAGGACTCTTTTTGAGCCTTTAATCAACATAACAGCCCATTATTGTCACACTGCAGGGACGGGGCTCCTCCCGGGACGAAAGGATATTTAGCCTACTAATAAGACGGATTGGTATTGGATTTAATTTCAAGTTTTCCTTATTTTTATTTCGTAAAGATAATATTCACGGCTAGTCCCTTAGTCGGTTTTAACGACACCCATGGGATGAGACGGGGTGGGTCTTTAATGCAACGAAGTAAATACACTAAACGGTACAGTTAGCATTTCACTATTTTATGTCTAATTAATAATTTGTTACAACACAAACATTAATTTCTTATTATGCCTATTTTGTTGAGTCATTCGATGCAACTACGAACACAACTTTTCTGAACTTTAAACGAAATTGCCTTAATTTTTTTAATCGATTACAACGTTTTATTTACAATTCTTTAATTTGATTAATAAAATCATTTAAGTAACTACTTTAAGATCTCAGATCAATTTAATACACTTCTTTACTTATTAATATCTAAATAAAGTTAAAAGCATACCCCCTTACTCATAAACGCGTCTTAAAATTTAGTCAATTGATTAGCTTAAATTCTTACGGTTTTGTTTGGTATAAGGTTGATTTTACTAATAATAATCTCGCTAAACAGTGATTAAATTTAAGAGCCGTTTACGAGTAAGGGGGATATTTCTCAAACATATTTCATTTTACCCAATTGTAACCCAAGACGTAGTTCAAGTAAATTGGTATGAAGATGTTTAGACGCTATTGCAATTAATACAATGTAAATTGAGCTATGCTCTCAGTGTGCTACAGCTCATAGAGTACTGATGATAAATTGTGATATAATTAGTTATTATTTCTGTAAGTGAAACCATTTAGGTATTGTGTTTATTTTTTTTATGTTTTACGTAGGTTTTATCCGCGCTTTGTGACGATAAGTTCAAATAAGTAGGCAAAATTTACATGGTTTTTAATTTGAAGGGTTACGCTCTGATGTTAATTTTGAAGTAGTAGTAAACATACAATTGTAAAGTTACAATGAAAAATTAAAAATAATTCCTAGGTATTCAATTGTTATTTTGGGACGCATTTAAATGCCATCAAAATGAGTGGCTATATTGAATGTCATATTATAAAAATACATTAAGTACCAATATATGAAAATGTAATATCCCTTAATTAATAATTTTGCGTGACATTTGAACCACCTATGTGAATATACCGAGGTTCAGGCAACTTCATTAAATATACATGAAGGAATATAAACAACGACCTATTGATTCGTAGTAAGTCAGGCGTTTACTTAAACTTGGACAATTGGATTTAAAAAAAATCCTATACAAAACGTTTGTGGTATTTTATTTATCGTTACATTTGGGAGCAAATAAAGATATAGCATGATCGGTGAAAGTAAAAAAATATTGGTTAAACTTACACTGAATAAAAAAAAAGTAATAAAACCTTTAAGGTCATAATTTTACCGTTCTATGCTTACGTTACAGAGTGATTGCAGTAAAGTTTCTATACAGTAAGTATTGCTAGTATATTCAATGGTAATTAAAGAAATACGACCTCGGTGGCGCGACGGTAGCGCAAGCGGCTGCCTTGCACGAGGTTGTGGGTTCGATCCCCACGCAGCACAATTATTTGTGAGATCCACAAATTATTGTCCTGAGTCTGGGTGTTCTTTGTGTCCGATAATTGATGTTTGTAAAAGTCCCCGCGACACAGGGCATGATCCCTAGTGCGAGAATTGTCTTTTGAAAAAAAATAGTTAAAAGAATAAAAGACCTTAAACTAGTCAATTATTGTTATATTTACATTAGGCTTACCTCCATATCAGCTATAAACCTATAGCACAGCAGCAATAAAGCTCCGAAGGCAGCACAAGTAAGCAGGTTCCTCGGATCCCATCCACTGGTGATGAGAGGCACGGATCCCATCTGCCAGTCGTGGCTGAGCGTCCATGGGCACAATAGCAGCCACCAGTTAAATGCTGCCAGGTAGCAGAATGTCATTAACCTACGAACAAAAAGTACATTTAAAATCAAAATGTTGATTTAATAAGATATTCTTCTTCACTCACGTCACGTTCACTTTGAAAAATCAACTTAAACTTACTAGTTAGAAAAGGTGGCTTTGGAGCGTGCTGTATATGAAAGGGCCACAAGAAACTCATAGAGGTTTTATTATTTTCATTCAAATACAAATATTATATAACAGAACAGTTTACTATAGTTAACGATATTAATTTTCATTTTTTCTTTTTTTAGGCAAGCATGAAATTAACGGACACAATAAGTATCCAGGCTAAAGACAATAAATTGAGGATCACAGAAATGTGTGCGAGGTATTTGAACCTGCGGCCATGTGAACGGCAGCGGCATAAATAGGCGCTTTGCCACCGATGGTATCAATTCCGTAACGTCATAGTTTATGTCCCAAGGTAGAAAGCGGGACAGTTGTGCAATGAAATCGTTTTTATTTATTTTAATTCTTCGAGTATAGTACACAAAATGCCTGAACTAACATAGTTCAGGCATTTTGTGTTAAGCCTTCGTTTCCTTATTAAATTATTGATATGAATATTCAGAGTCAAATGAAAATGAAAATGAAAAAATATTTTATTTCATCTAAGTCACGTCAATGACATTTATGAACGTCGGAGTTTTTATAGTGCTCACAGCACGTCTAACTTAACGGCTAAGTTTACTGAGGGTTCGGAACACTACCATGACAGAGAAGACACCCACAAGAAACTCTGCTGGGTTCCTATCGCTCTTTTAGGTGATCACTTCACAAATATTTTATTAAGAAAACAGGACAATTCAGATCCAGGCATTTTTATCGTTTAAGTAATCCTTTACACTGTAATATGATTTCAATGTCAAAGTCATGCACTTCAATATCGGAAACCAATATAATTGCTCAGTAATCGTCTTAATTACCATAAATGTTCACTTGGTCGAAATTCCTTCTCCCTTTGTTTAATTAAAATAATGTTCTGTATTAATTGTTGTTCATTATTTAGCTTTAAAATGTTTTAGATTTATGTTTCCACTGTCAAAGTGTTATTTTTAAATGTGATGGGAGATAAGCAATTACAAGGGTAAATTACAAAAAAACGTCTGTAATTATTCTTCAATGCTTGTAACATCATATCCATCCTTTCTCTCTCTCCGTGAGGTGACGAAGTAAGATGAATACAATATATCACCACCTCATCTCATCCCATGAGTGTCGTAAAAACCGACTAAGGGACTATCAGTCAATATTATCTTTACGAAATAAAAAGAAGGAATACTTGAAATTAAACCGTATACCAATACGTCTAGCCAGCATGGTATTTAGTAGGCCAAGTATCCCTCCATCACGGGAGGAGGCCCGTCCCTGCAGTCGGACATTAATGGGCTGTTAATTCAGTTGCATTTCATTCAAGTATTGCGTGGAATTTGAATACTTGGACTCGCAAAAGACAACCAAGCCATTGAACCAACATGGAAATATAACCTTTCCCCTTTCTGGAGTCGGTTTAAAATTAGGTATTAAAGCACAATACGGTGACTTTACCTAAATTAATAAATAACAGCTTTGGAAATTTATTAAAAAACTTAAATCTAAATTAAAGATCGTATGATATTTACCTTACAAAAAAACTAGGATGAAAAGCAGCAGGATTGTCTTGTGGTGAGAAAGATGGCCACGTCCCTTGCAGTAGCGCTAGTCTCAGACAGACTAACAAGGCTAATGACACAACGACCTTGATCGTTCTTATTGATAATCCTGTACATTTCTTTTCTATTTTCAAGGAACACAGCGACCTGCAAATAAACTGAGGTTTAGTAATTATTACTTTAAAAAACTAATTCTAATTTTGTTTAACCCTTTCACAGTGCCGCCAGCAGACACAATAGTAAAACATTGCACGTGTACCACATATGGTACACTGCACTGGGAACGTGTTAAAAATAGTGTTAAAAATACTATACCCTTTCCACTATATTTAACAACATTTGACAGCTTGACGTTAGTGACGTTCAGCACTATCTCGAATGTAATGCCATTCGATTGTAAGCGATTTTGCTTTTTCGAATTACTTTATTTTACACATTTGGATCCTTACATCACCTTACATTATCATTTTATTATTGTTTCTTTCTTTATTTATGTTAAGAGAATTAGGCTATAGCTTAAAATGATAGAATTATAGTTAGCTTAGGTATTATTTAAAATACATAATTTATCGTGACACATTCGCGGGTTTAGCTAATCTAAAATATCATATTACATTTTATAAACGTATTATGAAGAGTTCAGGTTTATTCAAAGCATTTATTTCTACCGATTATTTGTAATTTGTTTCATAATGGTGGTAATCGTTATGAGTGTCCATCACTAAGTAACCATGGTAACTGAAAAAAACATGGGTACGTCCATGAAATACATTATTATTTGATCGAAAAATTACTAAACTTCACTACCTACTATTACGAAACTTCATGGACGTGAACTGTCAAAAAGCTAAACTTACGCTGGAAGGGGTATAGTGATTAACTTCTGTGCATTCGGAACTCGGAGGATTCGAAAACGCGGCCTCAAACATAAGACTTCAAACTATGAACCATCATCATCATCTCAGCCAATTGACGTCTACTGCTGGACATAGGTCTCCTCCAAATATTGCCACCTTACTGTGCCTTCCTCAACCATTGGTTTCCCACTGACCTAACCAGATCGTCAGTCCACCGTCGAATACCAAAAATATTAATAAAATATTATAAACACAATACTTATTCTCTCTGCCTACCCCGGACGGGATAAGGCGTGAGTTTATGTATGTACAATATTTATAACAATAGTTATTATAATTTTACCCAAACAAAAACCAAACAAACATCTCATTACAAGAATAAATCTCAACGAAAGGCACCGCAAACAAGCAAAAAAAATCTACATTATTAAACAATTCAACCTCTTTACAGACATTTGAGTAGCACTAGTATTTGTTGGAAAAAGTCGAGCTACAAATGAGAAGCAAATAAAATCTACAAGTGTCCAGACCCGTGAAGTTAGAAGGTCGTAAGTCGAGAAGGTAATTGTTATGCTATTGTTGGACTTGGTCAGTTGTGTTAAGGAATATATTTTTATTTCTGTTTGTGTTAGTGTATGCCTTAAGTGTTTAGAATAAATCTTAGTATGAAGTATTAGTAATTCTAGGTAATTGTATAGAATTTTTAAGTGACCCATGTTATAATTGAGCTTTTTTGCAGATATAACGTAATCAGCTATTTAATAGGATCTACGCTCAACATTTATGTAACAGATTATATTTATTAAAATGATAATAATACAACTATTTAGAAAACATATAAATTAAAGAAAAGTATAGTATTTGTAAATCATCATCATCATCTCAGCCAATCGACGTCTACTGCTGGACATAGACCTCCTCCAAGTGTTCCCACCTTGTGCGGTCCTGCGCCTCCCTCATCCATCGGTTTCCCGCCGTCATAACCAGGTCTTCGGTAAATAAATGATTGTATTCAAATTTGATTTAAAATAAGCTCATTGCTTCAATATAACATTCGTTGTCATAACTTAAATAAAAATAACTAATCTAAATAGGTGTCCACTGCTAGACATCATAACAGCCCATTAATGTCCCACTGCAGGGACAGACCTCCTCCCGTGACGGAGGGATACTTGGCCTACTAATACCACGCTGGCCAGACGGATTGGTATAGAGTTTAATTTAAAGTTTTCCTTTCTTTTTTCTCCTTCTTTTTCTTTTTACTGCTAGACATGTCACCTCCAAATTATTAGGTACATAAAATATCAGACAGCCTTAACAGCAAAGTTAAATCAAACTCTCAAAATAAATGTTACGAAATTGATTTCAGATAAAAATTCAATCTTGATATACTTACAAACTCAATTTATCACTTTAATAGACAATTTTAAATTTTAAAAAACTTTCTAATAGTACATTATTCCAGTACATAAAGTGTACCCATCAAATACATTTTCACGAAAGATTAAAATCTATTACGATACCTTTTAACAAACGGCCAACATCTATAAAAGTCGAAGACTAGATTGAGCATAAATATCATGGTGCCTGTCTCCTTGGCCAGCATACTGAGAGCTCCCAACACCACACTGAGCCAAACACACTTCTTGTTACTCGTAGGCCTAGAAATAATGGACACGGTTTAGTATATTTTAAGTATGGGACACCAAAGTAAGCGGAATGAAAATAAAATGAAGCCTTTGTTGTCTCTTATAAAGGTTTTTTTACGGTTTATGACGTCGTGAATTAGGGGAATTCGTGGAGGTTTATTTCCTTACTAGCCTTTAAATGTCCCACTATATTGGGACCTTTGCTAAGACTAGGAAAACTTGATCTAATAATATCCCTTTGACGAAGTTTTCCGTCTCTGAAAAAGTTATTATCGTTGTTGATAATCCATTATCAAAAGTCTTGTCTACATTGGGTTTTAATAAAAACTACAATTTATCAATCAATTTAAGTCTTAGCAAAGGTCCCAATATATTGGGACCTTTGCTAAGACTAGGAAAACTTGATCTAATAATATCCCTTTGACGAAGTTTTCCGTCTCTGAAAAAGTTATTATCGTTGTTGATAATCCATTATCAAAAGTCTTGTCTACATTGGGTTTTAATAAAAACTACAATTTATCAATCAATTTAAGAGATAAAAAAACTAAAAACAAAATGAAATACAAAACCATTGTTGCAACTTCAGCACAGGTTATATTGGCTGTGGTTTCAAGCTACACTTAACCTTCGTTAGCTACTACGTAACCCTTAAACGGAAAATATCGCAAAATATTTATCTGCTTGACGTTTTGGCAGTTTTTACTGGTCTTGTTCTCAAATTTACTCATCTTCGTTTACGGTTAGTATTTATTAGTACCAAATCGCCTAAAATATATTATATAGTAATGAGTATATTACAAACATCAAGGAAGCCATTACAATAGTCATAGTAACAGTTTCGTTGGCGTTAATGAACGCAACTCATGGTGTTTGTTCACACGTTAATAATTTATGGAATACTTACGCCATAACTACAGTTCATTGTCAATATTAAATACTATAATATTATGTCCCCAAAAACTAACACATTTGGAAACAAACCAAATGTTGGATACTATAGGGGAATATTTTAAAATGTAGCAAGTATTAAATATAAAGTGATAATTTCTTTTTATGCTTGACGTTACAACACAGGTTTATTGATATTGAACGCAAGCAAACCACGTTATAGTTAAGTAGTAGTAGTTATGTAAGTACAAGTTTTTATACAACTACATCTAAACCCAATCGTATGGTAAAACCTGACTAAGGGTCGTAGCACATGTAACGTAACGTAAACGGATCGGCACCGCCTCGCCTTTTTTCTCGGTGTCAAACGTCAAAATTAGTGTGCGTTGCAGTAAGGAGTTTCATACAAATAATAGAGAACGGCTCAAGTTGATACGGTGCTGATCCGTTTACGTTTCGTTACATGTGCTACGACCCTAAATAGGTATTATTACAACGGAAAAATCTCTCTCTCGGTACAAAAATACACAAATAAACTACTAACATGCAGACACGTCGGTCAAGCATTTTTTCGCTTGCCATCGTCTCAACGCAATGATCCGCAAAGTAGCTTGGGACTCTATTTAACTTACATTCATAACAGCCCATTAATGTCCCACTGCAGGGACGGGCCTCCTCCAATGAAGAAGGGATAGGCACTTGGCCTACTAATACCACGCTGGCCAGACGGATTGGTATAGGGTTTAATTTCAAGTTTTCCTTTTTTTTACTTCGTAAAGATAATATTTACGTTTAGTTCCTTAGTCGGTTTTTACGACACCCATAGGATGTGATGGGGTGGTGACATATCGTATTCTTACTCCGTCACATTTTAACTTACATAAATAAAGCATTAAAAAATATAGTTATTTTTGTACTCACCTATGATATACTAGTAGTGACGATAAGAAAAATATACAAGCTAATACGTCGGCTCTGCCTACTACTCCGGCTACCTGCCACAAACATAAATAAATTATTTACTTCAATTATACAATCCTTAATTACTTACAATCTCTGCCTACGCCTAAGAACACAGCGTAAATATAAAAACATATTTCTTACACTTCACACAACCCCATCTAGCCCCAAACTAAGGACAGCTTGTACTTCTTCTTCTTCTTGAAGAAGAAGAAAAAGAAGAAGCTTGTACTATGGGTTCTATATAGAACGGATAAACATACAAGATACATTTTTTTTGGATATACATAGCAAACACAAAAATTTGGATTGAGCGGGAATCTAACACAAGACCTCGGCGTAGCAATTATGTAACATAACATTTACGCCACAAAGGTTAAATTAATGTTAAAGTATATTTATACTAGCTTTTGCCCGTGGCTTCGCTCGCGGTAAATTCGGGGTAGTACTGTTCCCCTTTCCTGGACACAGCAGAAAAAAAAAGTAGCCTATGTTACTCTCCATCCCTTCAACTATCTCCACTTAAAAATCACGTCAATTCGTCTCTCCGTTTTGCCGTGAAAAAAAGACAAACAGACACACTTTCCCATTTATAATATTAGTATGGATTTAAAGTTTTTAGATTCACTTGCACCAAATACAGTCACACACGACACATGTGTTTTTCCTAATTGGAATTCACATGCGCGACCACTTTCACTTCTCATATAGTTTTTAGAAGACATCATCATAACAGCCTATTAATGTCCCACTGCAGAGACAGGCCTCCCCCCGTGACGGCGGGATACTTGGCCTACTACCACGCTGGCCAGACGGATCATTATAAGGTTTAATTTAAGTTTTCCTTCTTTTCATTTCGTAAAGATAATATTCACGGATAGTCCCTTAGTCGGTTTTTACGACACCCATGGGATGAAATGGGGTGGTGACATATTGTATTCTTACTCCGTCACTACACGGAGAAAAGTAGTTTTTAGAAGTAAGACCCGTTAAACACTCACCGCCTCCGTATGTACAGGATGTACAGCAAACAACAACGCGGCCAATGCTGCGAATGGTCTCTGCAATCTCGCTATCGTGACGCAAGCACGTGCCACTAAAGCGCAGCATGCAGCATGAAGTAGGACGTTGCTTACATGCCACCACCATGGCCTAAGACCTGATAGCGCATGGTTTAACCTGGAACAAAGGAAAAGTCGTTTTAGAAAAATTGCTATTAATGTGTCATTGGTAGGCATTATCCAGTGACTGAAGAAAATTTTAGTAACTGTAATAAATAATTATAAAGTTTACTAAAACTAAAACAGTCTTATAATAATGCCAGCGCTGGTCAGAGAGATAAAGCTATCTCTAGGCTATGAAACTAAACTTCATTCTTTTGTTTTTGTAAAAATAATAGGTAAGAATGTATAGGAAAGGTAAGGACCTTTTCTATACATTCTTCAAAGTAAAATGAATATTTGACTGATTTTTTTCTACTGTAAAACGTCATAGCAATAACCAAGTACAACTATACTATCCTACTAATATTATAAATGCGAAAGTTTGTGAAGATGGATGGATGGATGGATGTTTGTTACTCTTACACGCAAAAACTACTAATCGGATTTTGATGAAACTTTACAGTAATATAGCTTACACATCCGAATAAAATATAGGCTACAAATAATAAAGGCTTTTAATCCCTAAGTCACCTTTTACGACAATAAAGTGATGAAAAAGAGATTAAAAATAAAAACTGTCACAAACCGATCTTATTCAGTCCGTGTCGTAAAAATTTCTTTGGCAACAATTTTTTATAAAATTGTATGTAGATAGTCTGAAATCTGAAAAGGAATATAAGTTACTTTTTATAAAAACACCACGCGGGCGAAGCTGCGGGTGGAAACTAGTATTTACATAACTTCGTCATCCTCGGTCTGTGATCATTCCTTCCGTACAGATAAAGTAGAGTCATAATAGTTAATTTAAAAAAAATAGCAAACATGAAATTGTCAAACTTTCTCTAAGCTATATTAAAACACCCTTACCATCAAAGTCCTATCAAAAGTACATCCAATATTTTCCACACAACGCAACATACGAGTACCTACGTAATGCACGTACATAATTCTATGTAAGTAAGCTACGTGGAGCACATTTTCCTCTACAATTTACTTGGAGACGTGCTATCATTATAAAATGAGGGGAGAGAAAAATGGCTCTTTTGTTACATAGACACCTGTATCAATAAATGGGTTACTTTTCTTTAAAGGTTAAAAGTTACTCATAAACGCCTCTTAAATTTTAGTCAATTGATTAGCTTAAATTCATATAATTTTACTTAGAAAAATCTCGCTAAACAGTGATTAAATTTAGGAGGCATTTATGAGTATTTATGAGTAAGTCTAAAATTGAAGGTTTTGAAGATTGTTTTTAAATTTGAAACTAATTGATAGAGAACCCTAGTGTCGTACTACTGTCAAGGTCGGTATTAATGCTCTGGTTTTGGAATCCGCATTTTTATAGAAAATTATTAAAAAAACATTGAATGGTCGTCGGCATCCAAAAATAAGAAGAGTTTATCGATTTGATTGTTGGACCCCTTTGAAAATAATACTATTCATTTTAAAGACTAGTATAATTACGCTTTGTCGCAGTTAGTTCAATGTAAATTTCAAGAAAACACATAAAAGCTACAAAATTCTGGGTTTTATATACAGAAAATATAATGTCGCCCAAGAAAGAACTTAAATGAAATACGTATTATAACAGTATCAATTGTTTTTTTTATAAGATGATTTTGTACAATCTCACCAAATCGTCTTACGAATCCTACAATATGATAAAGGTCAACATCATTTACTTTTCCTAAACAACCACTCTGATTTTTTTATCTAGATATCAAGAAAAAAAATCTAGTTAAACTTGATTAAAGCATTCAACGTTGTCAATAAATATAATACAGCAATGATTGCGCGATCGTTGTACTTGTTGGCTTCCTATTTCATTTTGATAAATCCCAACAGACGTATCTGTTTCATCTTTACCACAAATTATTATTGGGAATAAAGTTTCTACGTTTTTTTTTGTACAAAATTGGACGAGATCTGATATTGTATGGCTTCAAGTGGAAAGGTCAGCTTGAAGACTTATGTTCTTCTGATGAGATTTTATTTCATTATTTAGTTTTTGTTTATTTGTTCCAAAATTTTCGAAGATAAATCTTTGTTTATTGTAATCTATATACTTATAATAAAACTGTAGAGAGATCAATTCTGTACATTGAATATATGTTAAAAATTAATATTGGAGGATGAATGGTGATCGATACTAATGCCAAAAATGCAATCAAGAAATTTTTTGTCTGTCTGTCTGTCTGTCTGTCTGTCTGTCTGTCTGTCTGTCCGTCTGTCTGTATGTGCACGCATGGGTCAAAAACTACTGAAGGCATTTTAACCAAACTTAATACGATTGTAGTCCATACTCCTGGGCAGGTTATAGGCTGTATAACATAACGCTAAGACACATAGGAGCTGAGCAGTGACGAAAAATTTGAAGCAAGTCGGTTGAAAAAACGCGCGTTCGAGCTCTTATCATCGCATATGTTGATCATACGCCAAAAATATGTATTACAAAAATAATGGTCTTCAAAAGATGTACAAAGAAGTCCTGAATAGTATATATCTATCTTTTATATATTAGCCACAATAACCTGTTTAATCGTTAGGGTTTTCTTCAAAGTGTATTAAATACATAAATATATTGTAATTTGCAAAGACATATCTTTTTCAAACTCCCATATTTCAAAAGTACACTTTAATACCTTATTCATAAAAAAGAATTATAGAAATCGGTTTATAAACACACAAGATTTAGATGAAAGAAAATTTTCAAATGTCGCCGCGCCAGTATGAGTACGGCTGTACGGTTGATTTTTGTTTAACGTCCGAAACGGCCAACCGGTGCATCTATATAATTTCATTCACATTGACTCTTAATGCGAACGGACGTGGTTCTTATTGACTCTTCTCGGAATAAGCGCGATTTAGATATTAAAATACATAGATACGTAGTTTATAGGTATTAAGTTTAAAGTAGGTATCTATCTATACTATAATAAAACAATCGGAATCGGATAAGTAATACTCGAGATATCGCTAGATCTCTTTATTAGAACAGTCCGATACAAATCAGGGGTCATGAAAAATGGATTTGGTTCAATGTTGAATGAATTTAAATTTAGTTTCTTTTGTTCACGAGATGGCGTTACCAGTAGTAATCATAAAATAAATGAGTTTTTAAATAATATATAACTATTTTATTATTAAGTGCTATTAATAAGTTATTCCTTTTAAATGTTAATAAAATTAACCATGAATCGTATGTGTAATATCAATTATAAGTCTTCACACTAGCCTTTAAAAATATCAATTTAACGGACACAAAGAACATCCAGACTAAGGACAATAGTTTGTGTATCACAATTGTCCTCCATGGGAATCGAACCCGCGACCTCATGCACGCCAGCCATGTAATGCGACCGCCGCGCCACCGAGGCTGCCGCACCATAACGTGGCGTGCAAATGTATTCATTCATAATTAATTAGCGATTATCCGTGTGGTGACGGAGCAAGAATACAATATGTCACCTCCCAATCTCATCCCATGGGTGGCGTAAAACCGACTAAGGGACTATCGGTGAATATTATCTTTACGAAATAAAAATGAAGGAAAACTTGAAATTAAACCCTATACCAATCCGACTGGCCAACGTGGTATTAGTAGGCCAAGTATCCCTCCGTCACGGGAGGAGGCGAGTCCTTGCAGTGGGACATTAATGGGCTGTTATGATGAAAAAGCGATGTCATTTATTTTAACTTACAAATTTGACAACAGATGGCATTGTGCCTGTGACGTCATTTTCAGTATCGCGGTATTAAGATTTTACTTGAAAGAATGACGTTCCCTCATGTCTTTCAGTATAAGTTTAGACACAGTCTTCATAGATCTGTCTTTGTAAAGATCTGTTTTTGAAAAGGTTTTGGTTCGTTCGTTAATTTTACAATTCGTGTGTAGGTATATCTGTTTGTTATAAGGTTTAAAAAACAATTTTTAGTATTAAATCGAATTGCGAAGTAAGTAAAATCCGCCACGCGAACGAAGTCGCGGGCACAGCAGCTAGTTCTTAAATAATGTTGTATTTTAAAGCCTAAACCTGAGATTTCATCATCATCATAACAGCCCTTTAATGTCCCACTGCAGGGACGGGCCTCCTCCCGTGACAGAGGGATACTTGGCCTACTAATACCGCTCTGGCCAGACGGATTGGTATAGGGTTTAATTTCAAGTTATCCTTCTTTTTATTTTTATTTCGTAAAGATAATATTCACGCATAGTCCCTTAGTTCGTTTTTACGACACCCATGGGATGAGATGAGGACATATTGTATTCTTACTCCGACACCAAACGGAAACGAGAGATTTCATACCATTTACAATAAACAATTTTGTTTGTAGAGTTAATGTACAGAGATAGGTACTATATTTTTAAAAACCAAATATCTAAAAATACAATCTAACGTGTCCATTTGATTAATTAGTGGCCGCTATACTAATGTAAAAGTATTAACTTTACATAGTCTTTATCAATGCTAGAGTCAAATTCCTTTAATCAACTAAGCAAGACAAAGTTAAATTAACGAGTTGGAAATGGCCGTCGCTTTCAAAACGAACAAACAAACAGTCATTAATCATAAAACTAGGAGTCAAAGGAGGTTTTGTGTACTCCATTTATTGAATAGAAAATTTAAATGATTTTGACTGTTCAAAAGCTTTGTTTGTAGTTTATTTTAGATATAGCTGCTGTGCCCGCGACTTCGTTCGCGTGGCGGATGTTACTTACTTCGCAATTCGATTTAATACTGAAAAATCGTTTTTTAAACCTTATAACAAACAGATATACCTACACACGAATTGTAAAATTAACGAACGAACCAAAACCTTTTCAAAAACAGATCTATGAAGACTGTGTCTAAACTTATACTGAAAGACATGAGCAAACGTCATTCTTTCAAGTAAAATCTTAATACCGCGATACTGAAAATGACGTCACAGGCACAATGCCATCTGTTGTCAAATTTGTAAGTTAAAATAAATGACATCGCTTTTTTCATCATAACAGCCCATTAATGTCCCACTGCAAGGATGCGCCTCCTCCCGTGACGGAGGGATACTTGGCCTACTAATACCACGTTGGCCAGTTGGATTGGTATAGGGTTTAATTTCAAGTTTTCCTTCATTTTTATTTCGTAAAGATAATATTCACCGATAGTCCCTTAGTCGGTTTTACGCCACCCATGGGATGAGATGGGGAGGTGACATATTGTATTCTTGCTCCGTCACCACACGTATAATCGCTAATTAATTATGAATACATTTGCACGCCACGTTATGGTGCGGCAGAATTACCTGCCTCGGTGGCGCGGCGGTCGCATTACATGGCTGGCGTGCATGAGGTCGCGGGTTCGATTCCCATGGAGGACAATTGTGATACACAAACTATTGTCCTTAGTCTGGATGTTCTTTGTGTCCGTTAAATTGATATTTTTAAAGGCTAGTGTAAAGACTTATAATTGATATTACACATACAATTCATGGTTAATTTTATTAACATTTAAAAGGAATAACTTATTAATAGCACTTAATAATAAAATAGTTATATATTATTTAAAAACTCATTTATTTTATGATTACTACTGGTAACGCCATCTCGTGAACAAAAGAAACGAAATTTAAATTCATTCAACATTGAACCAAATCCATTTTTCATGACCCCTGATTTGTATTGGACTGTTCTAATAAAGAGATCTAGCGATATCTCGAGTATTACTTATCCGATTCCGATTGTTTTATTATAGTATAGATAGATACCTACTTTAAACTTAGTACCTAAAAACTACGTATCTATGTATTTTAATATCTAAAGCGCGCTTATCCCGAGAAGAGTCAATAAGAACCACGTCCGTTCGCATTAAGAGTCAATGTGAATGAAATTATATAGATGAACCGGTTGGCCGTTTCGGACGTTAAACAAAAATCAACCGTACAGCCGTACTCATACTGGCGCGGCGACATTTGGAAATTTTCTTTCATCTATATCTTGTGTGTTTGTAAACCGATTTCTATAAAAAAAAAATATGAATAAGGTATTAAACTGTACTTTTGAAATATGGGAGTTTGAAAAAGATATGTCTATGCAAATTACAATATATTTATGTATTTAATACACTTTGAAGAAAACCCTAACGATTAAACAGGTTATTGTGGCTAATATATAAAAGATAGATATATACTATTCAAGACTTTTTTGTTCATCTTTTGAAGACCATTATTTTTGTAATACATATTTTTGGCGTATGATCAACGTATGCGATGATAAGAGCTCGAACGCGCTTTTTTTCAACCGACTTGCTTCAAATTTTTCGTCACTGCTCAGCTCCTATGTGTCTTAGCGTTATGTTATACAGCCTATAACCTGCCCGGGAGTATGGACTACAATTGTACCAAGTTTGGTTAAAATGCCTTCAGTAGTTTTTGACCCATGCGTGCACATACAGACAGACAGACAGACAGACAGACAAAAAAATTATTGATTGCATTTTTGGCATTAGTATCGATCACCATTCATCCTCCAATATTAATTTTTAACATATATTCAATGTACAGAATTGATCTCTCTACAGTTTTATTATAAGTATAGATTTTCCTTGTTAGTCTATTAGATGACCTCTGTGGTTTAGTGTGGGTTTCGATTTCCGCTTTATGCAAATCTTCGTATGCATGATGATGAATGATATAGATTATAGATTTTTATTTATTTTCCAGCGTGGTATTAGTAGACCAAGTATCCGTCATGGGAGGAGAACCGTCCCTGCAGTGGCACATTAATGGGCTGTTATGATGATGATCTGAATTTTATCATAAATATGTAGTCCTACTAATATTATAAATGCAAAAGTTTGTGAGGATGAATAGATGGATAGATGTTTGTTACTCTTTCCCACAAAAACTACTGAACGGATTTTCATGAAGTTTAGAATATAGGTAATTTAGGGTGAAGAATAACACTTAGGCTACCTATACCACGCGAGTGAAGCCGCGGGCATCAGCTAGTTTAAAAATAAAGTGATGCAGTCTTGTCCCCAAAGCACAATCACTGCTAAGTTTGGAAAAACTCGTCGATTTTTACAAATTTCGTTACTCTTTTCTTTTTCTTTTTTTCTTTTTAAAAAGACAACTCCCGCACTAGGGATCATGCCCTGTGTCGCGGGGACTTTTACAAACATCAATTAACGGACACATAGAACACCCAGACTCAGGACAATAATTTGTGGATCTCACAAATTATTGTCCTGCGTGGGGATCGAACCCACAACCTCATGCGCGGCAGCCGCTGGCTCTACCGGCGCGCCACCGAGGTCGTCAAAAAAAACTACCGTCGTCAAAACAAACTAACTAAACGTTTGGTTTAGAATGACGGGCATGTAAAATGATAAAATATTACAATAATTAATTAAAATAAATAAATAAACATTCCTCACAGATTCACACAAAGCCATCTAGTCCCAAACTAAGCAAATCTTGTACAATGGGTACTAGACAACGGATAAACGTAAGTACTTAAATACTTATTTAAAGAATAATAATCAATATAGACGAATCAAAGCCGGTTAGTTGTTTCCGACGCCTACGAGAAATTAACTTTGTGTATTTGTTTGTATAACTTTCAGGTATACGGGACATCTAGGTTTATGAAGCCGCTTAATAAAACACTACCAATAAATGGTCATCATAACAGCCCATATTAATGTCCCACTCTAGGGAAGGGCCTCCTCTCGTGATATAGGGATACTTGGCCTACTAATACCACGCTGCTCAGACGGATTGGTATAGGGTTTGGGTGGTGACATTATTGTATTCTTACTCCGTCACCACACGGAATGGTCATCCATCTATAAAATGATCTGGCAGAAATTACTAAATCTGCTGCAACAAGCTATGTCTACCCCAGACATGTCGCTAGACAAATTATATCCTAAAAACATCATTTAGTGTAAATTGTGATATGCCGTGTCGTTAAATGTTCTATAATGACAGTAACGTTTAAATGTTTGTTTGTATCTGTCTGTATTTACATGAGCTTCACAAGTAATGGGGTCGGTCAACCAGGCGTAAAGGTATATATTTATAACAGCCTAATTATCTGTCTGCAGTAGATGGGTCTCCTTTAATGACGGAGGTAAACTTGACCTAGTTATAACTGATTATTTGGATTGTAATACTGAATTATCCGTGTCGTGACGGAGTAAGAATACAATATGTCACCACCCCCCAATCTCATCCCATGGGTGTCGTAAAAACCGACTAAGGGACTATCCGTGAATATTATTCTCACGGAAGAAATAGAAGGAAAACTTGAAATTAAAGCCTATACCAATCCGTCTGGCCAGCATGGTATTAGTAGGCCAAGTATCCCTCCGTCACGACAGGAGACCCGTTCCTGTAGTAGGACATTAATGGACTGTTATCATGATGATTTTGATATAATACTAAACGAATTTGAAACAACAAGCCTAGTCTCAATGAAAACATGCGTCGCGTATGTAAAACAATCTAAATTATGTTTATCGGTGTAACAAACTTTCGCACTAACGTGATTTGCAATTCAGTACTTTAGGGGACCTGTTCATCGCTGTTTTGAACTTCGAAATTACGACTTATATCCCACTCTAACAACATTCGGATAGGTTTTAAAATCTTTTGATAATGATAACTGCGAATATTAATATGCACACACAACGGTTAATTGCATTAAGGGAAATCAAACCTCAAACTTCTGCGTAGCATTCAATAACTATAAGCACTACGCTACAAAGGAGATAATATATTATTATTAAATTTCATTGTTTTGAAAATTAACTAGTTTTAAAAGATTTAAAATGAATAAATAAGTTAGGTGAATTCTAAGTAAAACGGATACGTCATACAAAAACGTTTTGCAGAAGTCGTCGTGCTAAATTGTGTATATGGGGAGTTTACACGCATGACCCGTTTTATTTGTTACGCTTACGAGACTCTACATTATATTATAATACAATGTCAGAGAAAATATAGTATACCTAGGTATGGTATTGGTTATATTTTTTAACAAAAATATTTTCAGTTTTTTTACAAAATGACTAGGCTTCATCGTTGTCATCATAACAGCCTATTAATGTCCTACTGCAGGAACGGGCCTCCTCCCGGGACGGAGGGATACTTGGTCTAATAAATACCACGCTGGCCAGACGGTTTGGTATAGGGTTTAATTTCAAGTTTTCCTTTTTTTTATTTTGTAAAGATAATATTCACTCTTAGTCGGCTTTTCCGACACCTATGGGATGAGATGGAATGGTGACATACTGTATTCTTACTCCGTCACACACAGAGATTGACATGTAGATATTTCTAGCAAAAAACAAAAACTTGAAACAAAGTCATTAAACTATCTCGTTTGCCCTATGTTACATTTATCACTCAAGATTAATTATATCAATACATAACATGGTAACCTACCCGCCATTACATAATTCATACCTACACTGAATCTAAACAACAAAGTTCCTAAAATAAAACAAAAAATAAACACCAAAACTGCAACAAAATCACATTAAAAATTAGTTCACGTTTATAAGAACCGCAAGTTCCCCAATCGACGCTTCATGTTTTATTGTTTCTGAAAGTTTAATAGGACGGTAAGCCTTCGCGTGATAATAAAGGTATTAATATTTCCTATTCGTAGACACCAAGCCTTGCAGGCAAACCGAGTCGGGCAATTAAGTATGAATTACAAAAGACTGCGCCATAATTACCTAAGTATGCTATTTTGATTGTTTAGATTTGGGTATGCTTCCATTCTTACTGAGATTTGGGTATGCTTCCATTCTTACTGTTTTGTTATGCGAGTCTTTATTCGTTAAACTTTTAAATTTAGGATTAAAATGTAATTATATTATATTTAATAGAAGTAAACCCGCGTTTTATATCTTTACTAGCTTTTGCCCGCGGCTTCGCTGACGTTAAATTCAGGGTAGCACTATTCCCCTTTCCTAAAAAAAGTAGCCAATGTTACTCTCCATCCCTTCAACTATCTCCATTTAAAAAATCACGTCAATTCGTCGCTCTGTTTTGCTGTGAAAGAAAGACAAACAGACACACTTTCCTATTTATAATATTATTATGGATAAACAAGACATAGTAAGTCACTTTTTTTAAAGACATTTTACGCACTAGGGCTCAGGCCATGTATCGCGGGACATTTTATTAACATCAATTTAACACAAATAACGTCCAGATATAAAACAATAGTTTTTTGATCAAACAAATTATTGTGTTCCGTGTGATTCAAAACCACGACATCATGAAAAGCATCCAACGAAGCAGACACACTAATAGGAACTAAAAACCGCGAATACAAACGAAATATACTCTCATTCCCTTCTCTGAATTTATATTTATAAACATTCACGAGCGACGCATTTAAACAAACCGATCATTCAACTTTAACAAGCAATCCATTTCACATTTCATTTATCAAAGAGCACTACACAAAGGCAAAGGCACAAAAACAATATTCTGCCAAGTTTGCTTGCTTAATTGAAAAGTATCCATAGACTAAGGGGTAACAGAGTGTCCGCTGATTGCTTTTTAATAGGCTCCGGTATCTAGACAAGCTTAAACCGACGTTCTGTGATAGGTGATCGTGATCACGTTACTTTGTGTGCTTTGTACCGATTGAGTTATATTAAAAGGTAACATGCCGAGCAATGTACTTTGTTGCACACATCATTCTTCACGCTGCTGTTGGTAATTGTAACAAAGTCAAATTATTATTTTGAAAAGAGTGGCCTGAGTTTCTTGGCCACATTCTTCTCAGAGCTCTACTATAGTCGTCTGCGAAAGTGGTAGTAGTTTGGCAGACATTTTTCTCTATACTATTCTACTACATGTATAACGATTTGCATGTGTTACTTTGTAACCTAAGTGAATAAAGCTATTTGACTTTGACTTTGACTTTGATATATTTTGTGTTTACATTTCGATGTTTTGATCAAAATATATAAAGTAAAAATATATAATACGGATCTAAATCGTTTAGTACGTCAGAAAATTAGTATTTTGCCGATAAATACTTATTTAAAAATATTAGTTTGCATGTAATCTCATTTTTTATTGACGTCCATGCAAATAAGATTAGCTTATACCAAAAATTTACTTGCATTATTATAAAATCAAATAATTTTCAGATTAAAAAATCAATACCAAAAACAAGGCGTTGGAACCCATGTTTACGTAATTTGATTAAATTGTATGTTTTGTTTGACACAGTCATTCCGTTATTCAGAGTCAAATATTAGGTAATTACTCAATTTAAATTTAATATTTTTAATTAAATATCTATGACAGTACTTTGAAAGTATACTCTTTAACTTAAACAAGCTTTTTTTTTATTTCGTAAGGATAATATTCACGGATAGTCCCATAATCAATTTTTACGACACCCATAGGATGAGATGGGGTGGTGAGTGGTGACATATTGTATTCTTACTCCGTCACCATACGGAGAGTTCTGGGATAACAACTATAAAATAAATACAACTGAAAGAAGAAACTCCTGATCATTTTATACTTAGTCTCTTAATTATGTTTATTAATAAAAATATATTTCATCACTTTAAAACCGATACTAGAATAAAAGCTACGATTTGCACCGCACTCGAGAACTCTGAATATTACTCGATAAAACCGAGAGCTACTCAAGTGAACGTACCAATAACGATGAAACACGATAGACTGAAACTTGACTATAATAACGAATGCCTTTTGTGAGGAACATATTTCATATTACAATTTTATAAGAATACAGTGTGTCACCACCCCATCTCATCCCATGGGTGTCGTAAAAACCGACTAAGGGACTATCCGTGAATATTATCTTTACGGGGAAAACTTGAACTTAAACCCTATACCAATCCGTCTGGCCAGCGTGGTATTAGTAGGCCAAGTATCCCTCCGTCACGGTAAGAGACCCGTCCCTACAGTGGGACATTAATGGGCTGTTTTGATGATGATATTTATGAAATAGATTAGTTAAACTGACGATCTGGTGAAGATTGCAGGCAATGGTTGGATAAGTGAGGCACGTGAAGGAAAGGTGGAGATGTTTAGGGAGGGAGCCTATAGAGAAATGTGGATGCCTATGTCAGCAGTGGATGCCTATGTCTCCAGTGGACGTCTTTTGGCTGAGATGATAACTCAAGATCTTGCAGTGAGACTGCTTCAGCTTGGTTTTTCTTGGTGTCCGTTAATTTCATGTTGGTAAAGTCCCCAAGCCACAAGGCTCGATCCTCAGGTTCATCATCATAACAGCCCATTAATGTCCCACTGCAGGAACGGGCCTCCTCCCGTGACGCAGGGATACTTGGCCTACTAATACTACGCTGGCCAGACGGATTGGTGTAGGGTTTAATTTCAAGTTTTCCTTCTTTTTATTTCGTAAAGATAATATTCACGGATAGTCCCTTAATCGGATTTTACGACAAGGGTGTCGTAAATCGGATGAGATGGATGGTTGACATATTCTTACTCCGTCACCACACGGTGATTACTCAATTCCATAATGGTCTTTAATTTGTTTTTTCAATTATGCTTAATAGTATTTTTTTTAAATAACGTTCTAGATAATAGCTACGTTCACAAATTCCTCTCCTAACAATATAATTTGCAAGCTCGTACCGTACCGTTGTGTATCTGTGAACTTGAGTGCATTCTGTTGCTCGATCAATTTTGTATCTATCGCTACTAGAGCATACCTGCTCTCCTCAGATCTGTTGCTAGTTTCAAATCACAGAGGTAATTAAATTATATTTGTACATAGCTACAAGATTAGATACAAATTTATTTATGGAAGACCATAAATGGGGAGACGGGTCACGACCAGTGCAAAAAGAGATTTTGGTCATACTTATAAAACAATGATGAAATGGGAGAGATGAATAGGCTTATAATGTACTAATTTTTATAATTATTATGGTTGTCATGAAGACCAAAATATGAGAAAAACGTAAACAATACTATGTAATATATACCTACTCTGTTTTCTAACGACGCACGCACGCTGAAATATAATTCATCATAACAGCTCATCAATGCCGTCCCTGCAGTAGGACGAGCTTCCACCCGTGACGGAGGGACATTTAGCCTTCCAATACCACGCTGGCCAGACGGATTGCTACAGGGTTTAATTTCAAGTTTTCCTTCTTTTTATTTCGTTAAGATGATATTCCCTTAGTCGGTTTTTACGACACCCATAAGATGAGATGGGGTGGTGACATATTGTATTCTTACTCCGTCACCACACGGAGAAAGGGGCAATATAATTGCATCAAAACAAATACGAAACTTTAAGGCAAAACATAAGTATCACAAGTGTCCAGCTGATCAAATTAGATTTAGCCTATTTCAGTTAAAGATCAGACCCATGTCACTCTCAACGTATACGAGACAGCGGTTTCTTTATGGTGTTGTTAAACGTCTTGGGTTTGGGCTCCTTATTATGCGACAATCAGTAAACGATGGCCTATGTATACAAATGATATTATCGTACTGAAAGATAGGTTAAAAATAGATACTATTGTTGCAGGTTTTAATAGTAATGTTTAAGAAAATAGTGTGTTACAGTGACCTTTACACACATCAAGTTTACGAAAAAAGGGATAAGCAAGCTTGAAATAAGCATAGTATCTCAGTGTAAGGTCTAAGATAAGAGGTTTTTTTACATCTAGCAAATAAGCAATTTTATTATAATAAAAATGTAAATTCAATTGTCCAACGTGTCATGTTCCGCATATCGTAAAGAACTACTACGCCACCAAGTTCAAATACACATATTTTTCTCCGTGTGTTGACGGAGTAAGAATACAATATGTCGCCACCCCATCTCATCCCATGGGTGACGTAATAACCGACTAAGGGACTATCCATGAATAATATTTTTACGAAATAAAAAGAAGCAAAACTTGAAATTAAACCCTATACCAATCCGTCTTGCCAGCGTGGTATTAGTAGGCCAAGTATACCTCCGTCATGGGAGGAGGCCCGTCCCTGCAGTGGGACATTAAATGGCTGTTATGATGATACATATTTTAAGAGTGCTGTCATAATATAAAAGTCATAAAATAAAAAAAGTAATACACATAAAATTATAAATACCATTAAAAATATAACCATCTAGTTGCTCCTAAATAAAGCTTCTGGTATAAAACCCTTTACCCCTTCAACATAACTTTTAATAGAAACTTAACCTTGTTCCTTTTCGCTGATGACATCACCCTTTCTCGCCCTTACCCTTTGCATAATCCATTGCTTCTAAATCTTGGATTCGGAGCATGTCCCTACATTTCGTTGGTTCGTTTTGTTCAAGTCACGATACATGTGACAGCGGTCATTGTATATGAAGACATAAAAGTCTTTCTATAAACTAAACGAGATACAGTGAGCTTGGGTTTTGTAGATATTGATGGGAGTGCGGATTTGGGATTATTGTGATTAAACTATTTTTTTGAGAATTACATCCTATTTTTGCGCTACTTTTTCGAGTCTAAATAATTGCTAGCTGTCTGTATATTACGTTTTGCTAAGCAAAACTTTTTCCTTCGTCCTTAAAAGAGCTTTGTCCCGGCAATAGGACATGAATGATCTGATTTGATAATGATTTTGAAATAGGGATAAACATGAACATTTTTTTTTATAGAGGCAAACGAGTCAGCAGGTCACCTGATGGTAAGTGATCACTGCCGCCTATAGACACCCGCAACAGCAGAGGAATCACATTATGCGTTGCCAACCTAATTACAATTAATTTATTTTAATTCTACATTCTCTTATTTATTATGACACTAATGACGCTCGTTCTCGTTGGCCAGACGGACGTTCGATCGCCAATTTGGTTAAATAAAATCTATTTTACGTTTTAACCTTCTTACGTAAAATTTATCAAACCAGCAGCCAGCTTTAACAATATCCTTGAAATGAAACAGAGTTTTAAGTAATACATTAAACTACACACCACAATCAAACCACAGTCTCTGTAATTAATCCCAAATAAACCATAACCCATAAAGTACAAAATAAATATCATAATTTTAACATACTCATTCGTATTACCATTTAAATAATTAGTTAGTTCCCATTTCAGTACATATTAACATTCGCATACATTATAAACATAAATTTTGCAGCTTCATTCGACAATTCATCATCCGTTTCACAATAGTGTAGCGACGCCATTTTAACTCAATACTGTTCGTATCAAATGCTGTAACATTATTGTTCTATCGATATTGTATGGCTGTACCATTGGTTGTACAGAATTAATTGTTGTAAGTGGCAATAGTACCTACCTATAACTATGAACTATAGAGTTATAGTTTTTTTTACTTAAAGGTTAGTGCCACGGTTTTGTCAAATGGCGGAAAATGGTATTTCAAAGTTTTTTTTTGTATTGACCGACTCTAACATTTTTACAAAGCCTCTGAATTTCCCCACGAGCAAAATAGTTTCGAAGTAGCCGTTTTAAAAAACAATAAAATTTTCATGAAACCAAGATAGAGTTTCATTTTATAACGGTGGTATGGTAAAGGTAAATATCAATAACCGTATTTTTTCTCTATTTCCAATCGTTTAGAATATTTAAATATTTTAGGCATGTTCATGCCCGATAATTTGCTATAGGGCATTCCCCTAGTAAGGTATTCTTCCAGTTAACAAAAGAGGCTATAATCTGCAGTTTAATTAAGCTAGAAGCTTTGTCTTTGTAGCACCGACAAGCTATAATTATAAACAACGGTTGCCCTCCAGGGAATAGAAGCTGGTTAACTACCTACATTGATCAAACTGTATCTATAATATAACTGCAGCCTTCATTATACAAAAGAGAGCAATTAGAACTATGGTATGTATAAAGCAGACTGATTCATGTAGGGACTACTTAAAAAGTCTAGGCATTCTAACCGTGCCATGTCTCTACATTTTAGTAGTTTTAACAAACCACATAAAGAACCTATGAAAATATGAGACAGAATCAGAGAGAATAATAAGAATAAGTACACGTAGAAAAGACCTTCCAGTAAGGATACATGCTAAATTAAATGTGGTAAAACATAGTGCAGGTTTACAGGCAGTTATGTTGTATAATAAACTACCCTCTGATTTTAAAATAATTTCAAATCATAGAACATTCAACAATAGATTCAAAGCATATCTCCTGTAAAAATGTTATTATAGTGTAGAGGAATATATTTTTATTTTATATAAATAAAAATAAAATAAAAAATAAAAATAAAAATAAAATAAAATATTAACGACAGATGTTATTGATTTGTAGCTTTTGTTATGAATTTATATGTAAACCTTAAAGCATTCAATAATGCGTGCGTTCGCCCAGCAAAAAAGTATCGCTTTACAAGAATTGAATGATACAGATAATTAGACCCTTATCCCGTATAAATGTGCCCCTCAATTAAAAATTCGAGCGTCCAGAGGCTTCAGAGTTATTTAAGAAAAACAAATTCTGCTGCACGAACGTTCGCCCAGCAAAATATTTTTTAGTTAATGGGTCTAGCTGAATATAAAATATGCAGAAATATAGCTTGTATTCGAGCCTAGATGTGCCGTGAAAATAAAATTCGAGCGTCATAAGGTTTCAGAGATTTTACAGTTTTTGCTGGGCGAACGTTCAGGCGATTGCTATATTATCGGAAACGGCTGGACGTGAAATCAAAATTTTTTGTATACGGATAGAGCATAATTCGAGCCTATTTAAGCCGAAATTTACATTAGTGTATCTAGCACGGCTCAAGAATTATTACTTGATTACTAAAAAAAATTTAGGAGGCTTAATCTCTCGAACGAAGAAAGGTGCGGTTTTCAAGTTTGTGTTGACTGGTACCTGTTATTGAATCACATGATCCTGCAAAGTTTCGCCATGAAAATACCTAATATTGTAGAGTTTTTAATGATTTTCCTCTTATTTTGAGGTTATCTTCAATGAAATTAGTTACAGCCCCGAGACACTAGCTTTCTGTAAGCTGGCATGTTATACGTTTCAACAAAAATTAAAGCGCTTTTTGAAAAATACATATGCATAAAACCAGGTGAATATAGCCATTAATTTAGATGTTATGACTAGAAACCACGATCGACATCTTTTGATAGATTAACCGACCAAATTCGAATGGACATTAAAAAGCGGCCGCACGATACTTCAAGCTATCCTTTCACACTTACTCGTATTATAATGACAGTTCGAGTACAGACGTTCGAGTACGTGCGGCCGCTTTTTAATGTCCATTCGAATTTGGTCGGTTAATCTATCAAAAGATGTCGATCGTGGTTTCTAGTCATAACATCTAAATTAATGGCTATATTCACCTGATTTTATGCATATGTATTCTTCAAAAAGCGCTTTAATTTTTGTTGAAACGTATAACATGCCAGCTTACAGAAAGCTAGTGTCTCGGGGCTGTAACTAATTTCATTGAAGATAACCTCAAAATAAGAGGAAAATCATTAAAAACTCTACAATATTAGGTATTTTCATGGCGAAACTTTGCAGGATCATGTGATTCAATAACAGGTACCAGTCAACACAAACTTGAAAACCGCACCTTACTTCGTTCGAGAGATAGAGCCTCCTAAAAATTTTTTAGTAATCAAGTAATAACTCTTGAGCCGTGCTAGTTATACTAATGTGAATTTCAGCTTAAAGAGGCTCGAATTATGCTCTATCCGAATACAAAAAATTATGACTTCATGTCCAGCCGTTTCCGATAAATGGCAATCGCCTGAACGTTCGCCCAGCAAAAATTGTAAAATCTCTGAAACCTTATGACGCTCGAATTTTATTTTCACGGCACATCTAGGCTCGAATACAAGCTATATTTCTGCATATTTTATATCCAGCTAGACCCATTAACTAAAAAATATTTTGCTGGGCGAACGTTCGTGCAGCAGAATTTGTTTTTCTTAAATAACTCTGAAGCCTCTGGACGCTCGAATTTTTAATTTAGGGGCACATTTATACGGGACAAGGGTCTAATTATCTGTATCATTCAATTCTTGTAAAGCGATACTTTTTTGCTGGGCGAACGCACGCTTCAATAATTGCCTTTAGGTCTAATTTAATTTTGTTATTGTTATGTATTAGTAAGTAAGTTAGCAAGTAAGTTTACAACACAAATGTAATTTTGTTTCGAAATTAAATGTCTAATGTCTAATATAAATAAGGAATATAATAAGGTATTTTAGGGTTTCAAAAACAATAGATACCCAGGTCATAGAAAATTATTTGTGAATCGTTCATATAAAATCTATTGTTATTTTTTGACTATACTACCTTCATCATCATCATAACAGCCTATTAATGTTCCACTGCAAGGACGGGCCTCCTCCAGTGACGGAGGGATACTTGGCCTACTGGTACTCAAGTACTTCAAGTTTTCCTTCTTTTAATTACCTTAAGATAACATTCACGAATAGTCCCTTAGTCGGTTTTTACGACACCCATGGGATGATATCCGTCACCACACGGACATTATTACCTTGACAGGGCAAAACAACCGAAACAGACGCATTTAAAACATTTTAGTGATGCTAATAGTTTCCAGATTAAACTTTAGGATTATTTTAGAATGATTGATTGAACTAATTGGCAAACCATCAATATACTCGTAGGTACAAAAGTATACCCAGAATAGAAAAGTCCTAGTTCAGCCTCCAAATGTTGTATTTTTTGCATTTTTTATGGTAACCGGCTTTCGCATTGCATTTTATATAGAAATCCATCGTGAACGTTTGTTGGCTCCTCGCACAGAACTCACCACGTTTCTTAACATTTAATCTGGGCAAAAACTTTCTGGCCGCTTAAACGTAAAAAAAAATTGATGAAAACTATTACCATCTCTACAGTTACTTAAGGTTACTATTATTATAAGTACATTTTTAGTTTATGTAGGTACAGTTGATGGACAGTGGGATTTCAAAGAACACGGATGTTTTTTTACATTTTTTCCATCCTTTGTTTCAAAGAAGGTTTTAACCATGACAGATGTCGCCACCTAGCCAGATGCGACAAAAATGTCGGGATAAGACTCGAGATCTTTATGCTTTATAGTAGTATGAATTTCTAAGAAGGCATATTTTCTTATGCGTTCCTTTTTTGAATGTGCTCTTAAAGATTTTGAATTAGATAAATACGTAAGAATAAGTAAAGAAAATTATTTTCTGTAAAAGGAGTTTTGCCTTAAGATTTCAAACACCTTTCATTTATTTTGCCTCGATAACTGTTATACTTAAATACAAACGTTAAGTAATTCAATTATTTTTAAAGTTCATATGAAATGCCTCATAAGGCCTCTATAAGTTATATAGTGAAGTTTCCTTATGAACTATCTCACAATTTAATATGAAATTGTAAATTACATGAATATTATTTATTAATTTTGTAATAAATTGGCTTTAATTTTTAAGAGCGTTGATAACGATTATAATAGGTACGCAATGTGATTAGTAGTTGCGTAATCTTTGATATTGTTTTTATTTTTTTTAACAATAAGAAGAAAAAGTACGCATTGTATATGTTATAGTCAAAACTCATAACCGGTCAAAACCACTTTTGACCGAAAAAATCAGTCAATAGTGGTTTTGACCGACGTGCTTAGTCAAAACCCTTATTGACTGATATTTTCGGTCAAAAGTGGTTTTGACCATCGATGTTAGTCAAAACTCATTGAAAATTGATCTTTAATACATATTAAGGTAAAAGTCCGAAACAGTTGGTTAGGTTAGGTTAGTATGGTGACCAAAGGACGCACGAGCCGAGCGAGCGAAGCGAGTGTGCCGCGGTAGCGGCCGGCCGGCGAGTGCTAGAATATAATAATACTATATTCTAGTTTTACATTAAAAAAAATGTTTCTAGCGTCCTTTGGTCACCATACTAACCTAACCTAACCAACTGTTTCGAACTTTTACCTTAATATGTATTAAAGATCAATTTTCAATGAGTTTTGACTAACATCGATGGTCAAAACCACTTTTGACTGCAAAAATCAGTCAATAAGGGTTTTGACTAAGCACATCGGTCAAAACCACTATTGACTGTTTTATGCAGTTAAAAAGGGTTTTGACCGGCAATGAGTTTTGACTGTAACATATACACTACGTACTCTCTTTTTAAAGGACGGCAACGCATCTGTGATTTCTCTCGTGTTGCGGGTGTCCATGGGCGGCGGTGATCACTTACCATCAGTTGACAAAAACTAACAATCTTTCTTCTATTCTTTTACCAATGCATTCCATTACAAAAAACCTACAAAAATAAATTCTATACAGTCTTTACCAAAAAGTATCGTACTCAATCAAGTTATTTTTGTCATATACCGTCACAGTACAAACAAAGAAAATAACCAAAATATTATATCAAGCGGAACAACAATCGTAACAACCGAGCCATGACATACCCCCCTCACCCCTCCCCCCACACGCATCGTTTAGAAACTCGGTGAAAACGTAAATAAACATTTATTTACACACAAAACAATTTTTCAAACGCTCAAAGTAAGCAAGCTCTACAAACGGAACCACTGAGCCGGTACGTTAGTGTACACGTTGCAATACAGAAGATCAATGTTGAAATGCCTTTGAAATTTATATAATTGGATTTCATTATAATAAAATTGAATTTATTATAATATGCAGCCCTGAAAAGGTTAAGTGTTAATCCAGCGAATAAATAAATTAATGGAAATACTTATACTACAAGATTTCTTACTTAATAGTTTTCATTTTGTAGTATCTATATTATACTAAACAAGCCATCTCCTACTTCACTACATTTATTTTAATAACATACTATGTTTTGTCTATTGCCTTTTACACATAGCACAAACTTTGCTTAGCTTAGGACTGAATTCTGCTTGGGGAATGTGTGGAGAACCACGGTAGCAGATAGCGTAGTACACCTTTTAGTTTTATTCCGGTACCATAGGTATACTATTCAATATAAATTATATTTCTACTATAAAACCAAGTAAGAACCAATTATGAAGACATTTTATATATTTGTTAAAAAGGGTAATACAGTTTATGAAAACAGGTAAAAAGTAGCTTTAAAGTTTTTGAAGTTAATTAACAAACTCGCATCTATAGCCCAAAAAATCAATTAGAAAAATTGCACGATTTATTTATTTTTATTTTTGCATTTCTATTTTTATTTTTTTTATTTTTTGTCAAGTCTGTTTTTTTGTCTACTTTTATTTAATTTGTCCAGTAATTTTAAGGTTATTTGCCTGTTTAGTTTTAAATTGGTGTAGTGCTTGCTATTCTGTTTTGTTGGTAAATAAATTGATTTTCTTTCTTTCTTTCTTTTACTAACTTGATAAAAACAAGCTGAAATAATTTCTAGATGTATCAAGATGTTAATAGATCAATAGTTCTACTATACCTTATCTACACAGTGGCACATGTTGTACTATATTTTTTCTAGTAAGCCCGCCAGTTCGGTTGACAAACGAGCTTTGATTTCACGTGTCACTACGAGTTGAGTGACGGCAGAGATCGGCTTTTACATCACTTATGTACAAAGTGTCTTCCACCTCACAACCAATTTAACTTCCCTAACAGGTATTATTTCTATAGTAAACAATTATTTTGATGGCGGAATTTTATTTTTATATGTACAATACAAGAAAATTGGTATAATTATAAGTATATAATATTTTAAAATATATAATAACATATTTATTTTTTCTAAAATACCTTAAATATTTCCACTGAGGGTAGAAAGTTATGAGGCATATTTCTCTCATTTTGGTTCCATTCAGTAAAATGTATAAATACATACTCGTAACAGGTATATCACAATACAAACAAAGGTTAAAGGAAGAATGAGTCCGGATTCGTCGTATTTCTCTTTAATCAGGCATCCGACTAAACAACAATCCGACGAAAGAGGAATACGACGAATTAGGACTAATGCTTACTGTTAGCTCAAGATATTTTCTACTAAAAGCCAGTCGTCTCAGCATTAGACAGACAGACATTTAGATCCCAATTTTATATAAATAAATATTCCTAACACTTTCACACAACGCCGTCTAGTCCCAAACTAAAGTAATAAGTAACAAATCCTGACTAAAACGAAAACAACAAACTAAAAATTGTTTAACTCCGCAATCTCAGAAGTAACTCGGCATTGTTCATTTTTAATAAGCATAGCGAGGCATTAATGTTGCCATTGTACGCGCAATTACGCGCCCTCTTTGAGCCTTACATTTCACAGTTTACTTACTCTGTAATGACTCTGTCTTGTGTTACGAAAAAAGCGGCAATTACTTGTATTGTTTTTAAGGGAACAATTAGAAAGAAAAAACTGTTTAGTTTAAGTCTGAAAGTTTTAGGTTTTTCTAGAGTTCTTAGGATCAAAGTTGGAAGATTTGGAAGGATTTTTTTTATTTTATCGCTTGAAGACGGCAGATAAGTACGGCTTTTTAGAATCTGATGGTAAGGTGTAAATGGCGCTTAAGGACATTGGTAAAGCATAGCCAAGACGCTGCATAAACAAGACAGAAGTTATCAGGTCCTTATATTTCACTAGCTAGAAAATAGTAGAGATCATTTATTTTGTTTTAACACCAAAAATAAGCAGTGGTTTTAAAATCAATGTTAAAACTATTTTTTTATAGTTAGACTAGTTTAGGAAGCTTAAAACTGTTGCTAGTAAAATATATTTTTAGAAATACAAACAAAACCTTTCTATGCATCCCCATTAAAAGCTAAACTAACTATCAGCTTTTACAGGGAATCAAATATTTTTTATATTGTATGAAATGATTTTAGCAGCATTTAAAACGAGTAACAAAATGGCTAACGAACACAGATCATACAAAAACAAGTTTTATCCCGAGAATTTTTTTTCTAAATTCTTTCATTTCAATTCAGGTTTTTCGTTCACAAAACGCCATCTAGTTCCTAACTAAGCAGCTTTTATACAGCACAAGGGTATTACAAAAATGATTGATATACGTTTTTGTTGAACAGTTGCATACTGTTCGATACGTGAATACTATATCCGTTAACATCATTTAAACGGTAAGATGCTCATATTGCACATTTCTGATGGTAGAATGGGTATTTTTTTAAATTGGGGCCCCGTACCTAAAGACACGAGATTGAAAATCTGGTCCGGAAGACGTATGTGGGAGGAACATAACTCATTTGATGTTTATGGTCTTACGTACGACATAAAATATTAGACCAATCGCTACGAAAAACTTAAGAAAGAATATTTATCAAAAGAAGTATAATTACATTTTAAACGAAAAACTAAAGAAAGACTATCAAAAAATGCTTTCACAATTGAAACCAATGTCATCAATAGAACTTGAATCATAAATCTAAAAGCAAACGAGTTCCACTTTATAATAATGGCGTAACTCAATTTTCTCCGCTGCAGTAGTGGCCGGCAATAGCCAAAAGATTGCTATTTACACTCTTTTTATACTTTGATTTACTATTCTAGGTTAACGAACTCCCATTTTTAAGAACATTTTTTTTTAATTTTACACAACTCAAACTAGTCTTTAGGTAACCTTTACTGATAAAATTAATGGGTACAAAGTACCTACATTCAAGCTAAAGCCTATCACTTATAGAAAGCAGTAAGAATTTGTATTGTACAGAAAAAAAAATATTTTCTTATTACTTGGTGTCCTGCGTGGGTGACGAACGCGAAGCGGCGCTACGCGATGCGATGCAACGCGATGATACACGCGACAAGTGTCCTACGTGAGTTAGGTCATTACCTCTCAAATCATAAAGAAGAACATTTTTGCTTTGAAATCGCGTCGCGTCTGATCGCCCTCAAAACAAGTACGCGGTAACGTCGCGTCTCGTCGCATACGGTCACATAGGACACAAGTAGGGTACGCCGTTGATTTAATCGCGTACGTCGCATTCGTCGCGTCCCGTTTTTCGCCCAAGTAGGACAGCAGGTTATTATGCACTTCAATTTTTACGAAAACCTTTTCATGTTATGCTTTTTTGGGATTAAAGGCGTTTGCCGAAACAGTAGACTCGTAAAAGAAAACTGAGCAACCTACCTACCAGATCATTACTCCAACAGGTGACAGGCTGCGCCTTAAAGTCTAAACCATAGTGTTTTACAAAATCCTATTCATGTACGGACATATATCGAGGTCGGAGCTCCGAGAGTTGATGGACACGATTTAACAATATTTTATATTGAAAACTGAAAGTCCGTGCTACCGAAACGTATTGGCCATCCCTTTGTTTTATTGCTATTGAATAGTTCTTTTTAATTTACGATTTCATGTATTGCAATTCATGTTTTTATGTGATGAAAAACTTTATTTTTTATTTGTGTTTTATAGCGGGTTTACAAGGAAAAAATACTATAATTTTGAGACTAACTCATACGTGGAGTGTTAACAGTTGAGATAAAGAGATATCTCATTTTCATTAATAGTATCAGTGAAACTGACTGGAATGTCCAAATTATTGTGAAGTTGTTGCTCGATTTACCACCTTCATGAATTTAGATAATAAATATTAAGTAAACACGACTTTAAAAAACATCTATTATTATTAATTAACATGAACTAAAGAATATTAAGATTCTGTGAATATGATTATTAAATGCATACCTCTGTTATTGAATTAATAATCGAAAGCTTTAGATGCTATCAAATGTAATCACTTAAAACTTGTTTGTTTTTGAAGTTATATTTCCACAAGTCTATTTACTATAATAATATTGAAGTAAGTTCAGGCTAGAGTGATATTAGGAAACTATAGAAAGAAATAAGAAAGTAAAACTGCATCATCATCATTATATCAGCCAATCGACATAGAAACTAACTTAATTGGTATTCATTTAATAGGTTATTAAAAGAATAAAAAATACACAACGTGTGCACACCATTAAAGCGTCGAAAAAACTTTTCACATTTACCAAATAACATTCTCCCCACATTGCTAAAATTACAGCAACATTTTTTTCCTATTCCTTTACAAAGAGTCAATTCAGCACTAGACACGACCAATTGTTACATCCATCTACGTCGAAAATATCCAATACATATTTTTTCTTTCGCAGCAATTCTGTAAGCAATACACTACACAATTCACATCGCACCAAAAAAACGTTTTCAGTCGCACCATTTACGCCAAATGCTGCCTCAACGCAACGATGACTATATTTCATAGGATTCCGTGCAAACGCGATCGAACTTACTCTACCTTAGGCAATACATTTCTGTGTCATCCAAATAAAACAAGTCATGTGATAAAGTATAGTCATTTTCTTTGGTAAAGAGGTGTACATCTATCATGCAGCGTTACCCAACTTTTCATCTGAATCCCTTTTCTAAGGATTGTAAGGAACTCACGTATACAGAAATAAATCTGTGCCGTCGGTATGTAGGGTCACCTGTTGACATTTGTAATTTATTTGATTGCTTTTTAATATCATAATCTTTTCGAAAATGGGAAAAAGAAGAAGGCATTTATGTGATCTATCTAAAATGTTAATTTTTATTATAAAATGATAACTTCCCTAATTCGGCTGTTGACATACGATAAGTTACTGTAACCATAATAGAGACTAAAATTATTACAAAGTAATGAAACATAATTAAAAGTTTAATTTATTTCAATCATTCTTATTAAAACAATAGTGACAAATTGACTTTCCACGAGTATAGTCAGAAGGTCATTAACTTTTGATTTTTGACAGTCACCTGTGGAATAATTTAGAATAGATGTTAATCCTTTTAACGTTATTTGATTGTCAGTTCTGATAGTTATTAAGGTTAACGGTATTTTATATAAAATATTCAGTTTAATACATTTTAGATTCGATAGTCATTATTACAAAATCGATAATTATAACTAGATAGATATTACACGGTCACATTACCTAGAGACCACGGTGGAATACGAACTAGCGTCCCGTTTTCCTTTCAAGCCCCGCGTTCGCCACGGGCGCATCAGTGATTCGTTCGACGCGAAGTAACGTCATCGACGCCAGGTCTCGAGATAATGTGACCGGGTAGTACATATTGCTCGCTACTTGACTAAGGTCTTCCTTTTTCGTCATGGCTCTTTACGGTTGCAGGAGGAACACAGAGAGCTTAATAATATAGATAATTCAAGAGGTTACCATACTGTGACCATACCACACTGGGACTAACCCATATTTTTAGGTAGGCTATCGTGGAAGATCTCATGGTTTCAAAGTCGACAATTAACAAGTTTTTGAGCGATCAACAAATGTTTATCCGGAGAATTTATGATTTTTTTAAAGTTGATTTTTCCAAAAAACAAGAAATGAAAAGAAACTTAAATGCAAAATGCTGTAGTTCAATAAATATCTCCCTTCTTTCTTTCTTTCTTTCTCCACACCTTTAAGCTTATTGTAGTCTTGTAACGTGTTGCCATGTGTTGCCATGGCCAATATATGTATGAATACACGTTTACCTATAAAATATTCAAGCTCAGTAACTACATACTTCCAAAATTACTATAATTATCAAAAGAAATGATTTCTGGCGGCAATTAACCTTGACACGTTTCTATATTTTCGATCGTAGTCATTTAAAAACAGTTAATAATTATTGGTAAAGAAAAAAGTAATTTATCATACGTCCATTACACGTGGAAATTCTTTATTGATTAAGGTCAAATATTCTTTACTCAATAAAGCAATTATATAAACTATAGAAAACACAATATCATATGAATACTTCAAAAAGAGATAGATAATATTGTATAAGAAAAGAAGACCGGTAGTTGCAAGCGAGATCATCATCATAACAGCCCATTATTGTCCCACTGCAGGGACGGGCCTCCTCCCGGGACGGAGCGATACTTGGCCTACTAATACTACGCTGGCCAGAGGGTTTCCGTTACTTTATATTTGTAAATTATCCGTGTGGTGACGAAGTAATAATACAATAATTATGTCTCCACCCCATCTCATGCCATGGGTGTCGTAAAAACCGACTAAGGGACTATCCGTGAATATTAGCTCTACGAAATAAAAAGAAGGAAAACTTGAAATTAAACCCAATCCGTCTGGCCAGCGTGGTAGTAGTAGGCCAAGTATCGCTCCGTCCCGGGAGGAGGCCCGTCCCTGCAGTGGGACAATAATGGGCTGTTATGAATTAAAATTTACTAACAACGCTCATTTTTACAAAGTCTTTCCCGTTCAGTATACTCTTTAGAGATATATAAGTAATAATAATGTCTACGATATAATAATAACTAGGTACTGGTTGAAACTCTACAGCGACTAGTCTGTGGGTATTGTACTTGGTACAGCTCTGTGGCACAAATGCACCACCAAATTGTACTAAACTACGGTTGAACAATGAACATTATAGTTCACTAAACGACTGGAACCCACTTAAATAATGCTCAAACATTTTACTGGGACGTTAGAACGAATAGCTTATTATAGAGCTAGCGTTTTGTTTCAACAACTTTGTGTTACATTCATTTTTAATTAGCATTTGCCCGCGACTTCACTCGCGTTAAATTCGGGGTAGCACTGTTCCCCTTTCCTGGACACAGATGAAAAAAAAGGAAAAGTAGCCTATGTTACTCTCCATCCCTTTAAATATCTCCACTTAAAAAATCACGTCAATTCATCGCTTCGTTTTGCCGTGAAAGAAAGACAGAAACAGATAGACACACTTTCCCATTTATAATATTAGTATGGATGTGTATTTTTATTGATTTTGTTCATCTGCCTCTGTAGCGAAGTTAACGCTTGAGTCGTGCTTGAGGTCGCGGATTCAAATTCCATGCAGAACATATTTTTGTGCGCTACATACATTATTGCACTGAGTGTACCTGCAGAAGGCGCAGGACCGAGAGAGGCCTATGTCAAGCAGTGGACTGCAATAGGCTAGTTGATTGATTGTACCTGTTTCATGTGTACGAATAACACAAGGCACGAATGCGGAAGCTGTTTAAAAAAAAAGTTACGTATCGTTAATTTTGTCCGTATTGTAAGAATGTATAGTAAAATTGGAATTATATATTTATCTACCAAACTAAAATAGGAAAACGTGACGTTAAACTCTGTACCACTCCGTTCAGCCAGTATTGTCCTCTTCATAAAAAAACAGAATCTCGTTATCCTTTTAAGAGAAAATGTAAACCCAAAAACCCTAAGAATGTTTTGTAAATCCTCTATACCTAGACCAAATACCGCTCATTCTCTAGCAAAAACTGTCCCAGCAACAGGATTTTCAAAACCTGAACAATAAAGCATTCCTTTATACCCTTTATCCTGTTTCATCACAACGCTATTCTTGCCCCAACAGCTATAAATTCCAAAGTTCGAATTTTTAAAAATTCAAAGGCTGTAATAAAATATTCCAGTGCGCTTCAGTGAGTGCAGGCATGACAAGATAGCCGATGTTTTACGGTTTTCAAATTTTCGGTTTAGTTCCACAAAACACCGGCTCATTGTGTTACGTTATAATTTAGTAGTTTCATTGTGAGAGTTTGTAAAGCTCTTGTAATGATGCGCCATGATGAAAATGTCATTCAAATTTTGGAAATCAATTTTAATGGTAACAAATTGTAGGTTTGTTTTGCTTTTTTACACTGTAACACTGAATTTCGAAGTTTAACAAAGCGATGAACTACAAATAGAAATAGTTAAATATAATCTGACAATGTGTCGAAATCGATGTAAAATACTTTCGCACTAACGTGCATCGCGTTTCAGTACTTTATTATTGTTATAAGGGTCACCGCTCATAGCAGTTTAGAAAGTTTTTATTCATAATTACATTCGTTTTTTTTTTCTATTTTGTACTTAGTTGACTATAACTAATAGTACGATGTCAATGACGACTGTAAAATCTTTTAAGGAGAGCTTGTGGTAAAATCCTATAACTAGCGTGGTAGAACACATTACACAACATAGGGTTTTGTGTCCAATATTTTGTCATTGCTAGATATTTATTAATATTAAGAAAAAACAATTTTACTTAAATCCTCAGAATGAGATGATGTGGGGTGGTACCTGTCTGTCAACACAGGATCACATTTTATTAAACCTGAATTGTTTTATTTTGTTTCTTATTTGATAAATAATAATATTACCTAAACATTTATTATAAGAAAGACAAAACTAGAAACCCTAAATAAAATACAAAGACAAAAACCGTAGATACACTCGAACATTAACTATACAAACCAATAAAGTACATCACTGTCACAATTCGCCATTGATTCATATCGGCCATTGTTTCAACTAAACTACAGTTCCTATGACAAACGATTCCAATATAAAAAATAAAGTAGAACGTTAAATTTCCGAACAATGCCAATAATAACCGGCAGGGAATTGCGCAATCATCAACCGAACAACGGACAGGTTGAGCCACGAAAATCGCGTGATTAGTATGATAATCAAGTACCTGTAATAAGTGAAGTAGTAATACCGACAACATTTTTCAATGTAGATATTAATATTTTTTAACCAAAAATAAAATCTAGAAGGAAAGGACGACGACTTGTCGCTATAAACACCCTTATGTGCGATCAACTACCGATTGTAATTCATAGATACCTGTTTAATAACTCTTTGGAATAGGAGCAAATACACGATAAAAAAAATGTTTTTTACCATTCTTTATGACCTTATGTAATGAAATTATTACGACGTATGACGTATAAGTACAGTGATATCAGAATCTAGTACATTTGCCATTATTATCATTATAGCATTTCAGGAATCTTTGTGGGTAAAATTATTCTCTTTTAATTAATTTCCTGACAATTGGAAAACGTGGAATTCATGGCCCCAAATTCATGGCAATATCACAAAGCGCAGGGGGCTCGGATGTGGCCAATATCTGTAAATGAATATTTGAAATATCAATAGAAACGAACTTTAATCACATTCTTTGAATTTTAAAATAGTAGTATTTATAAAAACGTTTATTGATGACAAAAAGGTTTTATTATCCCATTTTCTTTTTGGAAATTGTGTTAGATTTGGTATTTTTACCTGTTTATAATTTTATTTACGTATTTTGAAAAACGGTTATTTTGAAATTTATTATTTCTTAGTTTATTGCTATGATAATATTGTATCGATAATAAAATAATAAATAAATATTCATCACACATTCACACAACGCCATATAGCCCAAAACTAACCTGAGCTTGTATGTACTACTTTTCATTTTCATTTATTTAAGCTATGGGTACTAGACAACTGATAAAAACATACATAGATACTTTTTTTTTGTAAATACATACATATTATACACAGAAAAAATAACTCAAGTAGTTATAGTATAGCTTTAATAGCTTTACTAATGAAATAATAGTAAGGAGATGAAAATAACATTTACTAAACTTGAAGTAAATTGAATTGTAGTTTAAGTAAATTTATAAATAGAAGGTGCAGGCTATCATCGTATCAAATCAAATCATTCTTTAAACGAAACTTTTTACCAAACTGTGCAGCAAATAATTTTTTTAGTAGCAATACCAAACAATATCTTTTCTAATAAATAAACGGTCTTTTCTCATATTACAAAATGAGATAAAAACTAACATAAATTTTCTACTATACATAATTTTAAATATTCTCTTCCTATTTTAAGTGTATCCTCTTTGGTATGCAGATACGAAGTATAAGACAATCTGGTCGAGCGAAATTTCATTGCATTTTTAATGCATCGACATTCGAATTTCTAAGTAGTCTACTCCGGGATACGTTAGGTACTGTTACTTGATTTTAAATATACGTAAATAGGTTTATTCTAAGAGCTTCCTGGAAGGTTATTTTGGATAGAAAATCAATAGAATGTCTTTTTATTTAAAGAGTAGAGATATTGACTGTAAAGTAGTTCTTTTGTCGCTTTTTACGACACTTTGGGAAAAGATGGGCCTTGCTACCGTGTCATATTCTCAGGATATCACGTTTCTATACACGTAATGTGTGACTTATCTATACTAATATTATAAAGAGGTAAAGTTTGTCTGTTTGTTTGTTTCTTACGTTGTAGGGGGTAATCTCTGGATCTACTGAACCGATTTTAAAAAATCCTTTCTTTGTTGAATAGTCCATTTATCGGGGAGTGTCATAGGCTATATAAAATCACGCTTTAACTGATAGGAGTGGAGCAGTAATGAAATTATGTTTATAAAAGTGACGCATTTTGTTCGCCGCCCAACGAAGTGGGCACGGGTTAGTTAAATAATATTTAGGTACAACTTCCGCTTAGTAATTTCGTTGCCGGTAAACTTACATCTCTTGAGGATGGACTATGGAGAAATAAGGAATAAGTTTAGTGCTTGGACTACATTTCGTCCCATTAGTAGAATATTGTTGTATCATCACATGTAACAAAAATGATTTTATTGTAAATTCGTTATCATAATGACGTAAGCTATCTAATGATATATTTTTTTTATAACTTTTGTTCTATATTTTAAAAGTTATGAAGTTCGAATAAAGTTTTTGCCGCGCGGCATACCTAAAATAACGTCTCACGACCACATAACGCGCACCCCGGCTCCGTGCGTCGTGTTTCTTCATTACAACGCACATTGTTCAACGGAGTCGGCAAGAGTGAGGTGTTGTAACAATGGAAACCGACAATGGCGATCAAAATGGTCAGAAATCGGTCAGAAATCAATTAAATTATTGCTATTTTGTTTACATACACAACGATGTTCATTACTATTGAGAATTAAACGTTTAAATTAGTAATAAGAAAATTATTTACAAAATAGAATATACGTAAAATACATATTTCATGGATTTTTATAAAATTTATACAACATCCATAAATTTAAATTATATTTAATGGAAAGTAAACAATTTTAGTGTGTTAATTACATTGTTTTAGGTCTATTACACAAAATTATTGACATTACCACAAAGACAGTATTTAAAATCACATAAAACATTTTTCTACCAAGTTGCCGCATCTTTTTAAAATTAAGTGTAATACACTAAAATACTTTACTGATAAGTTTCTTAACATGTTAATATGCAATGAAGCTTGTCTTATTTGTTTCTCTAATTTTGTAGTTTCTTATGCACATATTATATTTTACTACGCATAATTGTATCTTCTTTTCGTCGGTACGTACACATGAAACATTACTCGACCAAATTATATTTTAAAGTGTGCGTCGTAAGCACTTATGCTACTTTTTTCTGTTAATTAGTTTCTTGTAAAACATTATTCGAAATCTAAAAGTGTTATAAAATTATTAAATACAGTATTAATTGTACGCAGCTATTCTTAATATCTAATTTTCGGCTAACTCTACATAAAAACCAACAAATTTTACAATTATATTGGTGTTTCAAAAAAAATCTAGGTCTAACTTCATAGTACACACATTCGTGTGTACTACACATACACAGTCTAAGCTGGCCGAGCAATGGTTTCATAATATGTACAACCAAATGCGAGATCAGCTTACACTGATTCTGTATAGGTTGAACGGTAGCAGTGTGTACATTTGTAAACGTCGTTCTACTTGTCGTGATGGACCAGCGGATCCATCGACTCTTACTGAACTGCGTCCTGTAACTCCGTTTCAAATTCAATCTGCATCCAGTTATGAAGCATCATTGTTATCAGTATAGCAGCGATTTTAAGTATAGTATCGAAGATTTGTATACCTACGCCTATGCTATCACCACCTCCGTATCAGACAAAGTGTTATAGTGATTTTTATCTGATATATTCAGATCAGTCAATTGAATCTGACTTGAGTTATGATAAAATTACATTTCCCAGCAGTCGGCTAAAAAAGCGCCACTTGCCAGTCAAACATTCAAGACAAAAAACGTATTTAAATAGTATTCGTAAAAAGTACTGGATAAAACTGCAAGGTATTGAAGAATATTTTTCAGAAGAACATCATGATCCATTCAATTCAGTGAAGCAACCGAATGCACCTATAGCTAAATCTTACTCAAGTCAGTTCAACATTGAGAGTAACTTGATGGCATTACGTGCACTTTCTGATCAAAGTCAATCGCTTCATGGTATAGATCGCTCTGTTTCTAATACTGTCATATCACTTTAATCACAAGTGCAAGCTATCGAAGAACGTTCTTCAGAAGGTCCTAATTAGTCTAATTCTATGAAGCAACACTAGCTCCCAATTTGCTCAATCTTGCCCAACTCGGTCAAACACTGAAAGTACTGTGATGGCATCTCCCGCTCCCTCAGCTCAAAGTCAATCATTTTATGGTACAAATAGCTCTGTTTCTGAACTTGCGATACCACGCCAATATGTCGCGATAATTGGACTGATCTAGGAAGGAAACGACAACCTTGGACAGGAGCACTCTACTAAAACTGGGAACGTATTTAATACAAAACAAATGGGTCTATCAAGTGCTTTGATATTGGTTACGTACAAAGCTTAGATTATATTTAAATAGTTTTAGGAGTTTTGTGACTGAAAAAAGCAATGAGAGTATGTGTTAAAGTACACAACTAAGAGGTCATGTTGTGCGTACGTGGCGTGTTTGGCCAGTTCCTAGATGTGATAGCTGTCTACAATATCCTCAGGAAATCTATTCATACGACGATGGAAAAATTATGGTTTGGACGGGAATTCGTGTGGGTCTTAAAGCAGGCTTAAGTACGTTTTGATCAGAAGTACCATGACGGCTGAAAAATAGCTTAACGAGGTTATTTGAGCTTCTAGTTCCAATAATCTACCCCCGTATACTACATTTTGCAAATAACACCCATCCGTTTAAAACAAAAGTGTTATCGAGATAGTTGCAGGACCACGACATATCGGTCTTATCCTGAATCACTCAATCACCTGGACTAAAAACCATAAAACACACGTAGGAAATGTTCCAAAGAAGTGCTTTGATGAATTTTCCTGCAAAAATTGCGATTGAAGAGCAACTTTTTTGCATCCTAGTCGGACATGGAACAATATACCGCACCAAGACCTGGATAACTTAATCCAAGCATGAAAAACCGTTATTTATGTTTTTTGGATGTACTGACTAGTACTGAGTTAAAAACAGATTAATAATCGCTTATTGTTCAGTTAAGTTTTTAATTTATTTGAATAAAACATTATTTACGCTAAAATAATATCTAGATTGTAGCTATATGCCATTTATATGGCTACAATCTAGAATTAAATAAAATTTTAGTGTATAAAAATATTAACATATTGAATGTTATCTTCAATAATTTTTGAGTTAATTGAGTAAATACCAAATATCCCTAGACAAAGTTGATGTGTGTATTTGGTCTATAAAAGCCGGATCTCAAATTTAACCAGCACATATTCATGTGATCAATAATTATTATAATTACGTGTACCTTCTTTATAGTCGTAATCATAAAAAATCGGCTTAGTTAACTTTTAGTTATCCGTGTGGTAACGGAGTAGGAATACAATATGTCACCACCCCATCTCATCCCATGGGTGTCCTAAAAATCAAAGGGACTATCCGTGAATATTATATTTACGAAATAAAAGAAGGAAAACTTGAAATTAAACCCTATAGCAATCCGTCTGGTCAGCGTGGTATTAGTAGGCCAAGTAACCCTCCGTCACGGGAGGAGGCGCGTCCCTGCAGTGTGTGTGCAAGTGCATTCAATACTTGTAAAATTCACATCATTACTTACGTTAATTCTTAAGACGGGCGGAGCCGGCCGACAAACTAGTATTATATAAAACATCTTCACGAAAAACATTGACATAATTTTAGGATTTCGTAAAATATTGTTTCACCTGCACATACAACGTGATTAATTTGGTCAAATAACGTTGCATGTGTTCAAGAGACAGCTCCTGAACTATTTCCGTTGGCAGTACAATGTTATGTATGCACATGCGACACACTATCTACGAACAGGAATAGTTTTTAGACTAAATAATTATATCAATAATAGCTGTATTTATATCTATGTACATTGTAAAAATATTACATGGCTAAAGTCTTCCGTAAAAAAGTTATAAGCAAAAAATGCTAGCGCAAAACTTCAAATCGCTCTACTGAAAAGTAGACATTTTGTAGATACAACATTGTTCTACTAATGGGACGATTTAAGACGTGTGTTAATCTATTTACTTATAAATAAGTATTGTTAAATGAATAAAGATTTACCCCCTTACTCATAAACGCCTCATTGATAAGTTTAAATTCTTACGGTTTTATTGGTATAAGGTTGGTTTTCCTAATAAAAATCTCGCTTAACAGTGATTAAAATTAAGAGGCGCTTATGAGTTAGGGGGTTAGTATGTATTAGAAACGTATGTATTATGGCGATGCATTAAATTAAAACATTTTCTACGTACCGGAAATTACCACTAAATATTTTTAGCATGCCACAAGAATAACAAAAATAAGTATTTGTAATAGTTAGTATCAAAATAATCTAGATTTATTCCTAATCATTAAAACCTTCATACAAGACTTATAAAACAAATACAAAGGTAATGTGCGTACATACATAGCTCGACAATTTGGTACGTGATTAGATTACAATCTAAGTTTCTTACAAGAAACTAACTCAAACTAGTAGTAATGTTAAGTACAACATTTAAAGTTCTTTCAAAGTTTTTTTTTTAGTGCAACTTCGCAGACTTCGCAGAAATCAAACGGCACTAAAAATCTTAAGAGAAAATAAAATATAACTATATTATTATTTATATAGATATGGATTAGGGTGCCGATGGAAGAAGGAGACCGGACTGCACAAAATGGAAATATTTAGAGGAGGCCAATGTCCAGGTACCTAATGAAAATAAACCAATCCATCTGGCCAGCATGGTATTAGTAGGCCAAGTATCCCTCCGCCACGTCCCTGCAGTGGGATATTAGTGGGCAGTTATGGTGAATGTCCAGGTGTGGACGTGCATTGTCTGATTATTATAATTACGATGATCTGCGTCAGTTTTGTTTTGATTGGGACTAGATGGCGTTGTACCTATAAATGCATAAAGAAAAACATATCATTGCAAACAACTCCAAAAAAACAAACCCTACTCTATTACTCCATAGATACCTTAAGTTCATTCCAATCACAACCTTTAAAAAGTAATCTCTGCCGCCAGGTCCGATCAAGCGACAAATTGTGTAGGGTAAAGTTTCCATTCCAACAATAAGTAAAAGTCTAGCTAACGACCCAGCCAGTTCCGATAGATCGTCCCAGGAATTGCAATCAGTCCTTTCTTGATTATACCTTTAATGAAAATTGTTACTGCCATCCTCTCTACTAAAAGAGTTAGATATGTCGCTGTTTTATCTATTTATATGCTCTATATAGGCTTTTTGGTAATAGAGTGAAAAAACATGGTATTACCATTACGTCTCATAAATGCCATAGCAGCAGACTAACTGAAAGTTTCATCATAACAGCCCATTAATGTCCCACTGCAGGGACGGGTCTCCCCTCATGAAGGAGGGATACTTGGCCTACTAATACCACGCGTACAGATAACATTCACGGATAGTCCCTTAGTCGGTTTTACGACACTCATGGGATGAGATGAGGTGGTGACATATTGTATTCTTACTCCGTCACCACTCGGAACTGAAAGTTTGCATATTATGATCTGTTCGAAAATAAAACAAGAAGACGACGTTTAGTATTTATGCCTTTTATTAGACGTAAAGTATTGCAGTCCCACTTTAGCTCATATACTAAACTAAGGAGGACTGTATTAATGAGTCAATACAACTTCGTGACAACTCCGTGTGGTGACAGAGTAAGAATACAATATGTCACCACTTCATCTCATCCCATTGGTGTCGTAAAAACCGACTAAGGGACTACCGGTGAATATTATCTTTACAAAATAAAAAGAAGGAAAACTTGAAATTAAACCCTATACCAATCCTACTGAGCATCGTGGTATTAGTAGGCCAAGTATCCCTACGTCATAGGAGGAGGCCAATCCCTGCAGTGGGATAGTAATGGGCTGTTATGATGACTTTCTCTATAAACCAATTTAAAAACAAAGTATTTTAAGAACAAATGAAGTGAATTACCCACGAAAGTTCATAATAAGGAGGTTATAAAGTTTTACAGTTCTTCAAACTCTTGTCGATGTCTTCCTCGTTGAATGTAGAAAATTTATTGTTTTCTCACAAAACTATTGAAACTTGATTTGTTCATGGAACTTTACTAAGTAAATATTGTGGTTTTGTTACATTCGTAAGTCAAGTAAATGAAGTTGAGAGAGTCATCGAGTTGTAAAACTATTTTTGGTTTGTTTATTATTCATTCATTGTTTTATTGAATTAGGATGAATATTGATTATTACTGTAATGCCGAACAAAATGTTACTTTACCGGTTTAAAGTCACATCATACATTTTTATTCGCTGAAGATACGAAGCGTAAGATGGACCGTATAAGTAGTAACTGAAAGAACTGCTTGTTTCACTTATTAACGACTTCTGTGGCGCAGTTGGTATATTACATGGCTGCTACGCAGAGGTCTCGGGTTCGATTCCCACTCAATGCAAATCTTTGTGCATTGGTCTAAATGTTTTCTATGTATAATAATATGTATGAATTTACAAAAAAAAAGTATTTAAGTATATTTATGTATTTATTTATCACCCTTTGTTCGTAAACGGTACTGACTATTTATTATCAGAGAGAGTAGAGTCGTGATGGTCAACTGGATTAACTGCTCTTTAAGTACATTAGGCAAATATCAAAACCATCTTTACCCATCTCTCAATATCGGAGCCGAGTACAATTCAAAAACAATGAAATTGTTGACTGCATCAAGTAACAAATAGAATAACGCAGAAAAATCTGAATACTAGGTAATTATTGGCATCCCACAGATACGATCAAAACAAAACCTATTGTTTACATACTGCAATGTTCAGTATCTGATAGGTAAAAGTGTGTAAGTAAGAAAAAATAATTTTACAGTACCGCTTTTTTGTAAAATTTAATTCAAATTTTCAACACTATGGGCAGATTAAAATATTGTGTTTAAAAATAATTAGTTTCTATCAATTATATAAAATACTAGCTGATGCCCGCGGTATTACCCGCTTAATTGTTATTTTACACCATTAACTACCTATATTCCAAATTTCAACAAAATCCATTTAGTAGTTTTTGCATGAAAGGGTAACAAACATCCATCCATCCTCACAAACTTGCATTTATAATATTAGTAGGATAGGATAAGCAAAGGTGTGTCACTTTAGTGCCTAACAAATAAGGTGAATATTATCTTCACTAAATAAAAAGAAGGAAAACCTGAAATTAAACCCTATACCAATCCGTCTGCAAGCGTGGTATTAGTAGGCCAAGTATCCCTCCGTTAAGGAAGGAGGCCCGTCCCTGTAGTGGGACATTAATGGGCTGTTATGATGAAATAAGTTGACAATTACGAATTTAAGCTCTCTAGATATATCAGACCCACAGCTAAAAAACCGGTCAAGTGCCGCACCGAGGGTCCTGTACAAACCTATTTATTTTCCCGCCAAATTGTGATAACGTCAGGATTCAGCTGTTTAAATACTATTTTTCCCGCCAAAATTCAATGACGTCACGACTTAGCTGTCAAAATATATTTTCCTGCCAAAATTCTGTGACGTCACGACTCATCTGTCAAAAATTCTATGACGTCACGCCTATCTGTCAAAATTGACAGCTGTCAAAAGTGACAGAGGTATAAAATATTTTCCTGCCAAAATAATATGACGTCACAAATCATCTGTCTAAAATTCTGTGACGTCACGACTCATCTGTCAAAAATTCAATGACGTCACGACTTAACTGTCAAAAAATATTTTCCCGCCAAAATTCTGTGACTTCACGACTCATCTGTCAAAATTCTATGACGTCACGGGTCACGTGACCTATGACGTCACAGGTCACGTGACCTATGACGTCACAGGTCACGTGACACAGCTTTCCCGCCAAAATTCTATGAAATCAAAATATAATATGACTACTAATAAAAAGTAGCCTATGTTCTTTCTCAGGGTCTAAAGATTGTCTGTACCAAATTTTATCGAAATCCGTTCAGCCGTTTAGGCGTGAAAGAGTAACAGACAGACAGACAGACAGACAGACAGACAGAGTTACTTTTGCATTTATAATATTAGTATGGATTTTCACATTAAAAATGCTGGCTATTAATTAGATAAACATTGCCTTTCTAATAGCAACGCCCTAAAATGTTAAAGAAGAAAATGTAAAACACTGTGTGCATTGTTTGCAAAAAGAGGATAAAACAGAAAGAAGAGGGTAAAGTATTTATTTATTAAGATAGTAATTGACTTAAAAATAGTAAGAATATCCTTTACGGTCTTATTAAATAAGTTAATGATGCTAAAACGATAAATCCTGATTCATGTATTTAGTTTCTGATTAGATCACACAAATTATCTATAAGTAGAGTGTTTACTTTTATAAGGCACATGCTTCAATATTGTAACGACAAAAATTTACAGCACATTTTTTAAATTCTTTAGTTATACAGTTTTTGCATACAATGTCATAGATACAGAACATTTTAATTAGTGTATCTAAAAGTGAACTAAAAATTTCATATCATACCATTCCTACTCAGTTTTACCAAGAGCAGAGAATTCTAATAAAAGAATTGAATTGACAGCGATAATAAACAAGTCAAAAGAATCAAAGGAGAAAATAAATTATCGCAACAAATCCAATTGGCAAACTCCGCAACAAATTCGCAAAAAATTGTTGTTAGAATTGATATTATTATTAATTAATTTTATTAATTTTTATAAAGACAACTCCCGCACTAGGGATCATGCTTTGTGTCGCGGGGACTTTTACAAACATCAATTAATCGACACATAGAACACCCAGACTCAGGACAATAATTTGTGGATCTCACAAATTATTGTCCTGCGTGGGGATCGAACCCACAACCTCATGCGCGGCAGCCGCTGGCTCTACCGGCGCGCCACCGAGGTCGTCATTATTGTTGTAATGCTGATGAAACGAATTTTGGGAGACCTATGTCCAGTAGTAGACCGGTCATGGTTGAGATAGATAGTACAGAATGATTATTATTATAGTAATACAAGTGCAATATAATTTTAGATCATGACATAAAGAAACACCCACTTAAGGGTAGTCCAGAAAATACCTGGAGAACATCTTCTTCGTTTTTGGTACAGTGCCCTCAAAAAGGTTTTAATATTATGAAGATTACTCCGCTAACGGATGTTTATTTTTGTTTGCTCAAAACTTAAGGATTCAAACCCGCAATATGTACGAGCACGACAGTTGCATACAGGACTTGTCTAACACTAGTCTTGTCACCGTGACAGGGAATTTTTTTTGAACTACGTGTATATGATTTATACGCATACCCCCTTACTAAACGCCTCTTAAATTTTAGTCAATTGATGAGCTTAAATTCTTACGGTTTTGGTAAGGTTAGTTTTCCTAATGAAAATCTCGCTAAACATTGATTAAATTTAAGAAGCGTTTATAAGTAAGGGGATAAGTATTTAGTAGTTTATTTGTCGTATTTATGAAACACTTTATGAAATAAAAGTACGCCTTACTTTTTATTACAAAAAGCTTTTTATATTCACTATGAACTACGTAAATTTACTTAACAAAGCCATTAAGAAAATCATATTTACACAAGTAAATACGCGGCGTATTTAAACTAAGGCGTTCATCTGTAGTTGGCGTAGTACGCCGCGCCGCGTATGCTTACGTACGTAGTATTTACATAATCGTACGTAGGAATATGACCGCTTATTTGTTACGCTGTATGCTTCGCGTAGTTGATATTGCAAGACTGGATATTTCTGCGTTATTTGGTTTAAAGAAAAATTTAATCTGAATACCCTCTTCTGTTTATAATACAGAGAGTCTTGCCATATTGTGAAATGACTACGAAAAAAATAAAATAGAAAGTTGTTTTTTTTACTATTTGGTTGAGGATATTTTTTAACTGACAAAGGTAAATGACCTCAAGGAACCTGTGCATCTTTAAATTATTATTATTTACACGGGTACCAACACGTGATATCATCATCATTATATCAGCCAATCGACGTGCACTGATGGACATAGGCCTCCTCCAAGTATTGCCACCGTGTGCGGTCCAGTGCCTCCCTCATACATCAGCTTCCCGCCGTCCTAACTAGATCGTCGGTCCTCCGTGTGAGGGGTCTCCCCACCCTGCGCTTTCCGGTACGAGGTACACGTTATATATTATTTGGTAAATATTTAATCACAATTTACCTATGAGGCTCTCGACGTTTCAAACTCCATTGTAGTTTATAAGCAGTGAGATAGAAAGTAGAATCAAGTGTTTTATATTAAAATTGTTAAATACGCTTACGAAAATTATTTCACCGAATTACTTCAACAAATCCTCATTTTCTATTTTTTTATTATTCTAATGCACAAAAACACACATAACTCGGCACTCGCTACCAGCCAAACGGAAAAATTACGTAAAAAAAATATTTTGAGTTATTTCATAACATTCACCCAGTTGTGGCTGCTAACGGTCAAATATTCCCGCTACACGATACAGCTCAATACCATTAACATTGTAATCGAAGTTCGGTACAGAGCTATCGAACTCATCGACTCACATATCGAGTACAATTAGTACACAAACAATACTCGTATTAGGTAATGTTGATGCGTGTTGTTGTATTAGATTTAATTTATCAATCAGTAATTATTCTGTTTTCATCATAACAGCCCATTAATGTCCCACTGCAGGGACGGGCCTCCTCCAGTGACGGAGGGATACTTGGCCTACTAATACCACGCAGGCCAAACGGATTGGTATAGGGTTTAATTTCAAGTTTTTCTTCTTTTAATTACATAAAGATAATATTTACGGTAAGTTCCTTAGTCGGTTTTTACGACACCCATGGGATGAGATGGGGTGGCGACACACTGTATTCTTACTCCGTCACCACACGGAATTATTCTGTTTTATTTAAGGAATATTTACCTTTAGGTTTTTTACAAGGCTAAACATTTTACATTACAAATATAATGTAAAATGTTGATAACAACGTCTTGAGAAAAGGCAATAAAGTATTTATATAACACACTCTCAACATTTTAAATGTTTTTCAATTAAATAAATTGCGAATTATGTTTTTTTATCTATTGGCGGCGCGGCGCTAGTGAGCCACGTAAAGGCCCTTAATACGTAAACAAGTGACACACAGTTCTTACTAATACACCTCCAAATAGCTATCGCCTTTACTGGTTAAGATCACGCAATGCGAAAGTGCAAAAATAGCGTTTTTTAAAATGCGTTTGCGTAAATGAAATTTTCCTTTTATTAACAAGTATTATGAAGTTTTGGGACAGCAAAAGAATTTTGGTTATAATCCTTTTTGTTTGTGATAGTGATTTTCTTTTTGTTTGTGGATTATGTTATCAGAATATTTTTTATCTAAACAAAATTATGTTTATTATATTGGTGGGTGACGGAGTAAGAATACAATATATCACCACCCCATCTCATCCCATGGGTGTCGTAAAAACCGCCTAAGGGACTATCCGTGAATATTATCTTTACAAAATAAACAGAAGGATAACTTGAAATTAAACCCTATCCCAATCCGTCTGGCCAGCGTGGTATTAGTAGGCCATTTATCCCTCCTTCATGGGAGGAAGCCCGTCCCTGCAGTGGGATATTAATTTGCAGTTATGATGATGATATTGGTGGGTTTGATTTTTATGCGTATTACATCTTGATTTTTTTTTGTGGAAAATGTATCTCCATTTTCTTTCCGTAAGGTGACTTTATATCCACGAACATAAAAGTAGAAAAACTTTACATAAATCACTAAAACAATTCATCAGACTGGATCCATATTACTTAGCTTAGATTGAGAGTTGACCCTACAGCAGTGAGCCTTTTATGATTTACTAGCTGACCCGTGCCCACATCGATGTGTGGCGAAAAAAACGCGTCTCTTTTTTAAACATATTTCATTACTGCTCCACTCCTATAATTCATAGCGAGATACTACTCGTATATAGCCTATGACACTCCCCGATAAATGGTCTATTGAACACAGAAAGGATTTTTAAAATCGGTTCAGGAGATCCAGAGATTACCCCCTACAACGTCACAAACACACAAACTTTACTTTATAATATTAGTATAGAATAAGAAACTACTGTGTTTTGTGGTAACAATCAAGTGACTAGCAGTAAAAGTTACCTTTATGAAAAACCGATGACTTTAAGAAAAGTTAAAGCTTTGAAATGCAGTCCGCGTACCGGGACTCGCAAGGTTGACGGTTCCTTTAACTATAAGTAGCAATGTAGGAAATATTTCAAGGAATAAGTACAGCTCTGCTCTAACCGTCAGCTGATACGATACTTCAGTTACAAAGTTACAATAAGTACAATTGACGACCTCTGTGGCGTAGTGGTTATATAACATGACTGCTATGCAGAGGTCTCCGATTGCCGCTCAATGAAAATCTTTGTGTGCATAAACATTAATTGCATTGGTTTGGGTGTTTGTATAATATGTATGTATTTACAAAAAAAAGTATTGTGTATGTTTTTTCGTTGTCTAGTACCCATACTTTAAGCTCAGCTAAGTTTTACATTCATGTGTGATTATTTATTAGTTTTAACTTTTTTTTACATTATTTTGTTCCAAATGTTTCGGTGTATTATATCAAACACTTCAAACAGCAATAAAACAGCGTGTAATAATTGGTATTTTTGTATGAACAGAAGCGATTAGTAAAAGGGCATACCAACCAAACAGTATTTAATTAACAATAATATTTCGGATGCGCATTCATTGTATGCTCAAACAAGTTTCGGAAATGAATAGCCTTTTTCCACCATTCAATGTACGAGGTATAAATCGATTCAACTGTTATCTATATTGGTAGATATATGGTATGATGAAATGTTGTTTTGTAAGTTTCGTTATTTGTGGTCTGTTAGCAAAATATCCAACAAAAACAAATGGAATAGGTATTTGTTTATTTAAAAATTCATATCTATGATTTGTTGGTATGTAGAGAAACGAGGATTTATCGTTTTCGAGTAAAAATCACTGCAAACGCGAAAATTTGGACACGATTTGTGTTTTAACAAAATATGGTATTTGGTGCTACTATTTTAAAATGTTGGTTTGTGTGAATGTCGCGATATATTTATCTTTGCTTCACGAAACATTAAAACCCTAATTTTAGCCACGGCTAATGATTTGAATGTTGCGCAGAAATCCTTTTTTTAAGTTAGTTATTCTTGTTTGCATGTTTAGTATTTTTTTTTAAGTTCCGATGTTAGAGGTCACTTTAGTTATGGCGACTTACTCAATGAAAACTTCAATGAAATACCTCAAAAAATTATTATTACGAGCAAACCCGTTGACCATAACAGGAGAGACACAACGCAAAACTATTTTAATATTAAATTTAATTAACGCCATGATTTAACATGAGCATGCAATGGATTAAAATACTTTGGGATTTGTGATATGGGATTGTACGTTGGATTAATTAAATTTAACCGCAAAGGGATCAAGGTATGTGTCAGCATTACTAGTCAAACACTTTTTTAGAACAAAGGTAGCTGAGCAAGATTTGCTGTGAGAAAATCTCAAGGGAGGTAAGGTGAACGACTAGCTTTTATTTTCATGCATTAGCATTGCATGAAATGTACACCACGCTATACTTCGCAGGTACTTAAAATGGCAATTTCCTTAATAGTCGTGGTCCTTGTGTCGTGGTGGCTTTTACATTTATAAACAGACAGAGAGGACAATCATCATAACAGCCCACAGCCTCCTCCCAAAACTTAGGGATATTTGGCCTACTAATACTACGCTGGCCAGACGGATTAGTTAAGGGTTTAATTTCAAGTTTTCCTTCTTTTTATTTTGTAAAGATAATATTGACCGAATTAAAAACCGACTTAGGGACTGTCCCTAACTCGGTTTTTACGACACCCATGGGATACGATGGGGTGGTGACATATTTTATTCTTACTCCGTCACCACACGGAGAACACAGGACAATCAGGCCCATGACAATTTACAAATATGTTTTGAAACCTGTTGTCATTTGTCTACAAATTTATCGAAACACAGGGCTCGCGTGTTTTATGCTGCATCTTGTTTAGTTAAAAAAAAGTCCTGAAGATAATCTCAAATAATCTAAAACCTTCTTTTTCTCTTTACCACCAATTCCTCTGCCCAAGTTGTCACTTTTATTATCATTTCTACCAATTTTTGTTAGAATCAAGCTTTATATTACCAGAATATACATTATGACAAAACAATTTTGATAACAAAAATTGTCGTAAAATGAATATACATAATTCATATCATAACTTTACGTTTCCGACGAGGCTCATAAAATAAACGACAGCGATTAACAAAAGAAAAAATAAACAGTTATAAATTAAAATGTCATGGTATAAATTGGTCATAACGCAACTACCTAATCACCAAGTCAAACACTAAAGGATTTACAAGAATATTTCTGTGACAGTCACAGGATGGCACGCGCTTGTTGCGGTATTGTAAGACCTCCTTGTGAGGTTTGGTGTAAGTTGTTAGATTAGCGGTAGCGATAGCGATTTAACTTTTATATCTATGCTGATGAAGTAATAAAACATCTTGCTAATAAATAAGAAAAAGAGCTAAATATTTGTCCGTGGTAAATTAACTAAAAATATACATTTTATCCAAAACTGCGTTCTAGATAGAAAAAGACCATTTTTTTAAATGTAGGTAGTGTACAAAACACGTCATAATTATAACGTGTTTTGTACCTTCATCAAAAGAAAGCTTTAATTTTAAAGTGACTTTTAACTACATATAAATGTTTAAAATAAAATGTTAAAGCTTCTATCAATATAAGTGTGGGAATTGTCTTTTGCATTAAAAGAAAAAGCTACCAGTCGTCTTAACACGTTACCAGTGCAGTGTACCTATATGGTACACGTGCATTGTTTTACTATTGTGTCTGCTGGCGGCACTGTGAAAGGGTTAAAATAATTTGTCACGCGTGCTTTGCTTAAATAATAATTTAATGTAACACTAGTCTTAGTACTGCACAGAAGATTAATCATAATCGGCAAAATATAAATCTGACAGAGGTATTACTAAAAATCTTTTAAATCCGCCTTAAGCACATACCTTGTACCACAACGTGACATAAAAAGAAAGTTCGCGTGATCCCCACCATTAATTTAGTGCGTGAAAAGAACGAGACGAGGAACGGAGACGACACGGCTCTTTCAATGAAAATAGATGCCCTTTGAGCGGAAATATACGACTAATATTATTACTAGGCTGCTTTGTGAAAGTCGATTTAATGTTGACGTTTATAATAGCAATATTGGATTTCGGTGATTTGATTTTTGAATTACAATTTTTGGGAGTAGATATTAAAAAACGATAAATTTTGTTCGCTTGGTAAAGGAATATGAAATTAAGGTCAAACCGCATATAATTTGAAGAGTATCGTAAAATGTGATACCAACCTGTCTGCCTACCGTGATAGTTACCATAGTATTGTTTTAATATAGAACATGATTCATACTAATATTATAAATGGGAAAGTGTGTCTGTTTATATTTCTTCCACGGCAAAACGGAGCGACGAATTGACGTGATTTTTTAAGAGGAGATAGTTGAAGGGATGGAGAGTAACATAGGCCTTTTTTTTTTCTTCCATGTCCAGGAAAGGGGAACAGTGCTATCCCGACTTTAACGCGAGCGAAGCCGCGGACTAAAGCTAGTTATACAATAAGTCTGATGAAACGGGCAAATAAAATCGCAATAGGTATGTACGAGTACCTAGAGAATGTTCTCTGATGATCTCTGACCGAACACGATATTCAAATGGAAACAGCTTGGAGGGGTTTTCGAAGGATTCCATGATTATGGTTATGGAAAAGTCAATGAATTAACTATAGAAACAATAATATGCATTGCGGCCAAGTTACATCAGGTGGGTCGCTTTCTACCTAACAGCAATAATATATCTACCGTGCTGTTGTACAAGTTCGGCGTTTTGGTAAACGTCAAGTGTGGCCACAGCCAAAGCTAGTACGCACGAACGTGCCAAAGTAATTTTGTATAGAATCAAGTATAACATAACAAACCTTCTGATTGTTTTAACTTTAGTGTATTACTGTCAATTAGGCAGATAATATTGCCACAGTAATTTAAACCCTATTCCATTTACTTACACTCATATGAATTAGTATATAACCTAGTTATTAAGATAATAAAACCAGTCAATATATTTTAATCTCAGAACAATCGTTTCATTTCACTCACATAGCCACTCGCTATATCAAGTCTACTACTACTTGGAGGTGGATTAAACGGACATATAAATCGCACCGGGGTGCGCCAAAGTTCACCTAAAATTTCAACTCCTATAATTGGAAGTCCGAAAATGTTCTTCCTAACATTTTTCATCCTAACAATCGCAATTCCTAATATTTTTGTTCCTAATGTTAATAATCCGAAGCATTCAACTTCATAATTTCAGTAGCAATAAACATCTATTATACTATTATTTGTTTTCCTATATTTTCTCAACATAACCATCGTTTATACTATAATTTAAAGTCATATCATTTTTGTTTAGATTTCTTTTTATTCATAATAATCAATATTATATACATTAATTTTGCGTAACTTTGTTGACAACATGTAGGTATAACATAATATACCAAAGACCAGAGCAAAACCAGAGTCCCTCTCCAATCATTCAGTCAAGATCCTGAAAACCTATTGGTGGTAGGGGTAGTAACCCCTACTGGGTCCTATTTATAATTATTGGTTTAGGTTATGGTAGAACTGTGACCCCAATGCACGAGCCGAGCGAGCGTAGCGAGCGTGCCGCGGCAGCGGCCGGCGAAGTGCCAGAACCGAATTGGTCCTTTACTTATTGGTTTAGTTACGGTTACGGTAAACTCTCAGGCCATAAGCATAACCGTGAACGAGTTATGTTTTATGGATTTCATTCATTTAAGACAAAAATATTCTAATAATTTTAATAAACAATAATTTAAAAAAAAATGGCTTAACCCTTAACGCAACGTTTTTGCTAAAATATTTTTTTTAAATATTTTAGCAAAAACGAAAAGCACGATCACGTGACTCCAGGTAATCCTCGATGACACCTTTGGCCATCTTATAATTAGTCGTGCATTCACGCTAATGCATTGTAGGCGTAATTATGGCTGTTTTGGGGTTTATCAGACCCCAGGGTAGGAATAAAGTTATATTTTTGTGGTGTACTGATATTTATACATTGGTTTCGGCTGTTCGTTCTGGTGATAAAATAAAAAGGTAAGATACATTTCTTGATGTTTAATAATATAGTAATAGTATTATTAGTTCATTTTACAAAAAATATTCGGCATATTGTATTTTTTTTACATTTTTTAATGTGTTTTACGTAATTAATTTGGTAAAGCTAAACAATAATGGATGATCAGATTATTGACTGGCTGCACGAAGAAGATTCTAAAGAGGAAGAGGTATTTGGTGTTGTGGCTCTTAACCGACTTCTGGAGATGAAAAAAACAATGAAAAAACTAGCCTTGGACCTCATCACCCGATAAATGGAGGACATGGCCTTCTTTGCCTTCAAATCTCCAACACCTCCTATGAGGAATTTAAAAAAAGAAGCGTCTTATGGTCGTCGCAACTCCTGCTCCCATAGCAAAAAAAAAGATGTGCTGTCTGCCCAAGGGGGAAAAACCGGAAAACGAAGGTTTCCTGTGGGATGTGCCGTAAACCTCTCCGTGGTGAAGATACTGTGCCAAGATGTGAGGAATGTGCCATCCAAAAAATAAAATGTTGTTTATAATGCGTTATTAAACTGTTTTTCTAAATAAATAATTAATACATTAAATGTGCGTTTAATTTATTATTTATTCATGATTTAAATATGGGGTCTACGAGACCCTTGGGTAGGAATAATGTTTCTCCTAGGATGGGTAGGACTTAAGGGTTAATGTAAAAATGTAAAAAGTTGTTTTGTAATCACAAGAAATAGTATAAAAACAAAACTTTTTATTACTTTCACTTGGTAAATATTTCTTTCTAAGTATGAGAGAAAATATTATGGTTAAAATGTTTAGGGATAAAAGCGTTATGATAAAAAACATTAGGAGTTTAAATATATTTACATAACGATATTATTAATAACGATTTTCGGAAACATGAGTGTTATGAACATCGCCGGTAGCAATACAAATAGTATGAATGAAAACTTTAGGATTAAAAATTTTAGGAAGAGTGATCATTCGGATTACAAATCGTTAGGAAGAACATTTTCGGAAGAAGAACTTTAGGTGAGCCAATATGGACCCATCGCACCGACCTACAATGTTTCTTGTTTAAGACACCCATCGCTTATAAAATATATTGGTATAAATATTTAATAACTAGTACTTAGTTGTGGGTTGTTTAAACAGATGTCTAGACACAACAAACATACACAGCCTCGTAATCCTTAAAATATAAATACTTCTACTTCAATTTAAAAAATTTACTAATAAGTAATGACACATTTTTCGAAGCTTCTGTAATTTAAGTAGGTATAGGTACGCTCAATAAGTTTAAAAGAGTGTAAGCTTATTTTTTAACTACCAATATGTAACTGCAGAAACGGAAAAACCAAGCCAGTCAATACCACGCTGACTAGAAAAATCAATAGGATATAGTTTGGCTTTTAAAACAAATTTCCTTCTTTGTGGCGTTTAATGGGGATTAAGATTTTTTTTTCTTAAAAAATACCCGGTATTTTGACTTTCACAGCGGATCCTATCTCGCTAATTGGGTGTAATATGTGACAGCGAAAAGTGTAAGTATAGTGTATTTATACAAATATGCAAACAAATTTAACATTAAACATTGCTGATCATCCAAGAAATCACTGTACTACTGTGATTCAAAGCCATCCCCATATATGAGCCTCAAATGCTGATACCAAACGCAACAATAATAATAGTTATTTCTTACTTCAAAATGCCTTACAATTTTAATTATAATACCAAAGAAAATAGTTTTGGGTTTTTTATCCCACGTTACATAACAACAAACCGTCAAATACTGTCGTTGCTAGTTTCCAATGAATATTTGAAACGGTCATTACAGTAATAAGAGGGGTGTACTTCGGCAGTATTCGTGATATTTCGGGTGGACTTGGGCATAGTACAATTATATACAGTATTTCGACTTCATAGAAACGGCCAAAACGCGAGTTATACCGACACGCTCACGATAGAGGTGGCTTTGCGGGGTGAACAGTCGTGACTGTGTCGCAGTAACAAGCGGAAAGTAGGTAAATGTAATTAAAAAGCTGGAGGTGGTCAGTCCTATTGCATGTTTACGTACCGCGCAGCCGTAGGCATTTATAATAAATATTCGGCCGAGATAGACTACTGGTTTTACTGTGACTCGGGTGTTCATTAAAATAATGACAACTGTGGGACTCTTAGCTGGTTAAAGCGAGCTCTCGTTAATGTTTGCTGAATCAAAAATATCGGTTAAGTACTACATTGTAGTCAAAACAAAGTTATAATAGTACATATTTTTGGTTCATAGTTATTTTTAAAACAACTAATGAAGGCACGGTTAGTTGTTTTATTTAAGTTAAAGAAGAATTTTGCATCGAGACAAACTATTTTTTTTAATCATCATGTCAATTCTCGTACCTTAAAATCGTTGAAAATTTGGTTAACTTAACTTTTAGTTATCTAATCGTCACACAAAGGTCACACGTAAGACAATTTGACAACTAAAAGTTAACTTAACCAATTTTTTTATGATTTTAGGGTACGAGAATTAACATACATATTACAGCATTTCAAAAATTATTTAAACAAATAACTTATTTTCAGATCAATATTTCCCAAAGCGTAGCAACGGAACGCGTGTAGAAGGCTGACGGTTTTCGTCTTGCCAGTTATTTCGGCAAATTATGCGTACAGTACAAAGTGCTTTCGGTGGAATAAGCCATAGCAGTTTTCTGTATGTTTCGTACACAAGAGGGGGAAACCCCGCACGTAATGGTCCGAATACCTCGGTAGGACGACGAGAAACCGATGGATGAGGATGGACCAAGACTGTACGGTCTGAGGTGGAAATATTTTGAGGAAACTTATGTCCACTAGTGGACATCCACTGGGTGATATTCAATCAGATAGTGGGCATTTTCTACATGATCAGACATGGTTGGTTTCCTATACAATCTGTATTTTACTTTAATAATTATAACAGCCCATTAATGTCCAACTGCAGGGACGGGCCTCCTCCCATGACGGAGGGATACTTGGCCTACTAATACCACGTCCACACCACACTTGCGTCGTAGAGAAGTTACGTGATACAAAAACCTTTACAATGGTGGTAAAACTGATTACTACAGCTTCTCTGAGGCTACCGTCGTAATAACCCATAACGAAGGTAGACTTTTAGCTTGTTACGCTTTTTTTCTGTCTATTGGACAGTGAGTGATAAGAACTATTTTGTAAGAACTCAATATTTATTAAGAGGCTTACTACTCTCTTTGTATTTTAGAAAATGTCAAAAAACAAAACTTAACAGTAGATACATTAGAAATCTTAACAACCAAATTGTGAGCTGTTATAACAGATTATTAGATATTATAACAGAAACGCTAGAAAGCTTTAAAATATTTTAAAGCTTTCTACTTCAAAATTCTATGATTTTTAGGAATTATAAATATCAACAAATAAAATGAAAAGGCAAAGTTCCGGCATAAGCTCTAACAGATTAAAAATATTTGGTTTTATATGATAGGTACCATATTTTTTGTTCTATCTGTAACATACATTCATAAAAGTTAGTCAGGATTAAATGTTTTAATTGGCAATGTCTCTGAATAAAATATTTATATTTTCATTTGTAAACAACTTTTGGTGTCGGTTTTTTAAAAGGTGGTAAACGAGCAATGGATCCATGTGGTGGTCAGTGGCCTTGAGATAGCCCTAGCGTTATCTAGTGAATCATAGAGACATTATGTGAATACACAGAGATATAATATAAATAATAAGTAATGATAATATGAGATTCATCATAACAGCCCATTAATGTCCCACTGCAGGGACAGGCCTCCTCCAGTGACAGGCCTCCTCCAGTGACGGAGGGATACTTGGCCTACTAATACCACGCTGGCCAAACGGATTGGTATAGGGTTTAATTCCAAGCTTTCCTTCTTTTTATTACGTAAAGATAATATTCACGGATAGTACCTTAGTCGGTTTTTACGACACCCATGGAATGAGATGGGGTGGTGACATATTGTATTCTTACTCCGTCACCACGGAGAAAAAACATAACAGTAACAGACAAATTATATTAATTTCTAGCGAGCTCAGTCCCATTATAAAACGTAACATATCTACTTACACTCGCAAATATAAGGCAAACAATTAGAGCAAGTCGTTTTTGTTATAAATTTTGTAATTACACGATGTGGTAGGCCGTGCCATGTACCAGAGGTATAACCGAGCCATGTACTAAACATAAATCTTAATATTACTGAATTAGATTTTACTGGATGTGTCAGTTTCAATTTTACAATTTTTTAAATGCTTTAATAGTATGATTGCAAAAATAAGCGTGCAATGACATGAAAACTAAAATCTGACTTAGGTAATAAATATAATTATTAATTAACAAGACGAATATGACATAAATGAATGTTTTCGCTAAAAAAGACTTGCTGTGCATTAATTGATAAGGAAAAGTCAAGGCAAACCTGTCATTTAAATATAATTTATTGATTACCTTCAAAGAAAGTAAAATTTTATGGCCATAACGACTGGTCATGTTGCTCATACGCTCAATGTTTTTAGAAAATAAAGAAAAAGTTGACACTGTTGTTTTTGTACGCCAAATGCATCCTTCATTATTTTAAATTAATATTAATAAAGTTAGCAATGAACAGACAACAGCACCATAGTACAAATATATACAGTATTTTGACTTCATAGAAACGGACAAAACGCGAGTTATACCTACTCGCTCATGATAGCGGTGGCTTTGCGGAGTGAACAGTCGCGACTGTGCCGCAGTAACGAGCGGGAAAATAGGTAAATGTATTAACTTTAAAACTTTCGCGTTTCATTTTATTATTATAATAATACTCATAGTCACGAGTAGTCTACTCGTGACCATGGCTGGTGTAACCTGGCCGAAACGTCGAGCGGCTCAAGGTAAATAATTTAAGTGTTTACCAAAAAATCTATACGTGTTAATACCCGATAGTATTATTATAATAGATAAATGTAATTAAAAAGCTGGAGGTGGGCAGCCCTATCGCATGTTTACGTACCGCGCAGCCGTAGCCATTTATAATAAATATTCGGCCGAGATAGACTACTGGTTGTACTGTGACAGCACCATCTAGTATCATTAGTTCAATGTATTTACCCCCAAATTAAGGCTTAGCGAGGTGATTGTGCGGCGACATGCAATCTCTGTAACCTTAACTCAAAGCTGTTTCTAACTACTGACTAATATTTTATCCGTTCTACTACATAAATATTCTAAAAATGGTTCTTCTTTGCTCTTAAGATAAACTAAGAATAAAAGTTTTAAATTAAAATAAATGCGTATAATATTCTTTTCAAAACATTGATATAAATATTATAATTATGTAAATGATAGGTAAACGTGGCATGCTATTTTCTTGAGTCCACGGCTAGTATAACCTGTGCTGAATCGTCAAGCAAAATAAAACAAAAAAAAAGCAAATTAAGTACGAAGTAGCCCCCTCTCTCGCGTTAATTGATGTTTGTAAAGTCCCCGCGACACAGGGCATGATCCCTAGTGCGGGAGTTGTCTTTAAAAAAAAAAAATATATATATATATATACACAGTACAAACATTTGCGAATCCTATAAGTAAGTTTCGTACGTGGGACAATATTTACACAGCATTAAACTTTATACAAAATATCATTACGATATACAGACAATATTTCATAATAATATGACGTGAGGTACTTTACATTTACAAGTTGTCTAGACGTGGGTGCACCCACGAAGTGAGTGAGACAACTTTTTATTACGAATAAAATGACAACAAAATAAATAAAATTGTAGTGAAAATATAAACTTTGTCTTGATTTTCTTTTAAAATAAGTTTTTAAAATTGTACACATACATACCTACACATTATTATACAAGTACATTACAAAAAAGAAAAAAGTAAGTAGTTGAGTAAGTAGTTTTCTAAGTATTATTATTACATGGTCATATTTACCTATAACAGACCTTGTCGGAAACAAAGACTTAAGGAAAGGTTTTTCATTCTACATACATACGTACATTCAACATAAAATCTCGCTAGGTTCACATGGGGGTAGGCAGCTGGCAGAGGCTACAGGGAAAGAGAGTATCTGTCTCCAGAGCTTCTTATCTACTAGCGCAATCTCGTTAACATGGATGATTCAGAAAAATTCCAGGTAATTTTTTTGATAAAAACAGACTTTTATCCACTTTTATTAAATTTATATTAAATCAATTTATAATAAGTAAACTCGTCCTAATTTCTTTGATTCGTACGTTAAATAACAATCTTCTAAAAAATGTTTACCTATCTAATCATTAGAATAAGAAAATACAGATTTCCGCCTTTAGGTCAGCATTTAAAAGTTATAATAACTACTTAGAACGGTCTCTGAATGTCCCAATTTAGTAACGAGTCAGATATACCAGTTATCTTGTACAAAACCGTCAAAATAAGAGACTATATTCTAGAGTTATGTTTCTAAGTCTCAAAGTTCACGTAATTTAATCCTAACAAATTGCAACAAAGATGATTAAATATTATTAAACGCGGATAAACTGTAACGTAATGAAACTACGAAAACCGCAAACTACTAAGTTCTACCTGGGTATAAAGTATGAGCTTATACATACTTTGTTTCAACGTGTATGTGTGTGGGGTGCAAGTGTTAAGATGGTAGCGGGCTTTTGTATAATTTTAATAGCAACTTTTTTTTATTTATATCATCATTCATCATAACAGCCCATTAATGTCCCACTGCAGGGACGAGCCTCCTCCCATTACGGAGGGATCCATGACCTACTAATACCACGCTGCTGGCCAGACGGATTAGTGTAGGATTTTATTTCAAGCTTTCCTTCTTTTTATTTCGTTAAGATAATATTCACAGATAGTCCCTTAGTCGGTTTTTACGACACCCATGGGATGAGATGGGGTGGTGACATATTGTATTCTTACTCCGTCACCACACGGAAAATATCATTATTGGTTTCCATTAATCTCGCACTGCAGGGAATTTTTTTTAATATTCTTTTTTCATTTTATAAAGGTTCATTGTGACAGACACTACGCTGACCAGGTATGTTACTCTCTAGTTAAGTATTAAGTTTTCTTACTTTACTTAGTCTGCTGTCAGCAAATAATCCCCGAGTTGTCATTAACGACACCTTTATGAGATGGGGTGGTGATACACTGTTCCACACAGATCCCTCTGGCTATTTTCGAAACTTGAGTTACTAAACCTGTTTCAAATAAAAAGTAATATTTCTGTTTGTGAAACTGATTTTCCAATAATTGATTTGATATTTGACAATAATTAAAAGATAATATCATAACAGAAACAAAAATATACACAAATTAAGTCCGCTTGTCTCTATTGACTTACAACTTAAGCGACCGCAGAGCACTTAGGTATATAATATTTTTATTGCTGCCCCATTCCCCCAGTAGACAGGACTAAATAAAATATATTTCTAAAGGAACAGTTGGATTATGGTAAAGTCACCGTACCGTTTTCTTTGAACGCTTGCCGATATGTAAGGATATTAATATGATACTACAGAACAAAATGGTACGATCAGAGCTGATGGCAACCAGATTGTCAAGATCTTGAAAATCAAAATCAAAAAAAGTTTTTTTTTGGTGGTGATAATAAAAGGTTTACTGATAAATCTGGCATTTCATAGGTAGTTATCAATATTTTAATTAATTTTATGAATAATGCAAGTTTTTTTTAGAACACAGCAATATGGCTGTGACGGCCTGGTTAGGACGGCGGGAAGCCGATGGATGAGGGAGGCACAAGACCGCGCAGGGTGGAAACGTTTGAAGGAGGCCTTTGTCCAGCAGTGGGCGACTATAGGCTGATAATAATAATATGATGATGATGAATATGGCTGTGTCGAACCTAATCAAAAGCACATAAATACTGTGCAGTACGCAACGGAACTTGTAAAAGCTTCACTTCGTCGCTATTATTTTACCGGTCCGACCACGGCTATGTTTATACACCAGGGGGATCCCCGTACATGATATTCAAGTGAAAAAGGTTACAAATTATGAGTATTTAAAAAGATTGGTTTAAGTTTCTTGAATATTTGTTTCTCAGAACTTCACTTCGTTCTGGGAGATATAATTTTTGTTAACATAATTGATTTTTAACACGTTCCCAGTGCAGTGTACCATATATATGGTACACGTGCATTGTTTTACTATTGTGTCTGCTGGCGGCACTGTGAAAGGGTTAAGCTTTGATTTTACTGATTTCAAAACGAGGAGTTGTGAATTTGGGTTTATATTTTTTGTAAGTTTGATACCTTAGAACTTTTTATAAAAGTTGCTGTAAAGAAATTGTTCAAAAATTAATCAGCTAAGTAATTTAGATTTCGATAGCCTAGTTGTTATTCGGGTCCTTAATTAGATTAGAATAATACCACTACTCCAATACAAAAACAAGCAAAACCAATAACCAATGTGCATCAGGCTTCGTTGGGTTTGAATATTTTAAGGTTGTTTTTATTTCAAAGAGTACCCTTTTGACTAAGTCATAAATATTTTTTATAAAAATTGGCTTCTTGATTTAGTTTTTATTTTAAAAATATATTGAATTTTTAATCATAATTATATTAAATTAACGTGATTTATTTATGTAAATTACGTTTCATAAGAATTATGACAAACGCTGTAATTGGACTCGGCTTCCCAATTTAAAAAATATTTTACTACAACTAGCACAATACAAAAACGAACAAAACCAATACGCAAAGTTGTACACAACTGAACGTAATACAAAGTCAGCAATACAAGGCAATAACGTTACGCATTGTGGGGTCACTGTACATACATAATGCGTGTATTACGCGTGTGGCTTGTTGCAAATTGCGTGCAGATCGGGTCAGGCTACGTTTGCTTTGAAAGAAATAAGATTGTTTGGGTCAATGACTACTGTATTGAATGCTTTGTACATTTTTAAAAAGTTATTTATATCTCAGCTTTAATGTAGACACTGCAGGCATGGATCTCATCTCAAAAAGATGGGTACTTTGGTACCAGTCTTCTAATACACATGACGAGAAAAGAGTAAAAGATATAATGACTTATAAACTATAAACATTGAATCTTCTTCTTAGCGAATCGATGGCAAAACGACACTGTGGACTAAATTAATGTAGCTTAAAACTCTGCGACACTGACCGCGTTAACCCTGGACATCATTAGCTCTTCCTGAGTGTAGGTGTAATCAGGACATAATGAGAGGTGGGCCATAGTTTGTGGAGCGCCGCACAGGCAGCTAAGTTCTCCACTGTCCGTGAGGTGAAACATTGAATTAAAAATACAGAGTAGGTTGCAAGAGCTTTCCACTTCAATACTAGAAAAAAAAAACAAGAATGTATCATACATTTTTTTCAAGTTTGAATTAACACAAAAAGGTTACTTATCATATTCATCGGCACGGTATTTTTTTTTTCAAAGGAAAGGAATAATAAGTCAATTATTCTTTGTGTCCTTTAATTTCATGCAAATTGTCGTGATCGTGGCTCAACTTCCACCTCACGCTCAGTTTGGACGCATTATTGTATGAATTTCACATGTTTGAGTAAACCCAACCTTACCAGTATGTACCTTATGTCGATTACGAACTCTAAGGCGTATTCGTTATAATAAATGTGTGAGAAATATTTATATGCATTAAGAATAGATATAAATTATTGTACATTTATTTTCTCTGTGTAAATTAAACTTCAATCCAAAGAAAACGATAGAAATAAATAGACAAATTCATCATTGTTAAAATTAATAGTGTATTAAGTGACAAAGATTAATATACCCTATTTATTAGGCTGCCGCTTTGGTTTGTGGTCTCTTTAATTTGTGCGGTTAATAAAATCCAAGCTTACTATTTATCAAGGGCATTGTTCATTTGATGTATTTTGATGAAGATGATAAATAATGAAACACTGTGACTGATCGAAATAATTCGTTTGACACCTAGCAATAACTTTGAATTAATGGTGACACCGGATAGTATATCTGCTGCGTCGATGCCTTATCTCAAGAAGAGTATTTTAATAGATCAAATAGAACGAACTTTCCGGGTGATGACGGAGTAAGAATACGATATGTCACCACCCCATCTTATCCCATGGGTGTCGTAAAAACCGACTAAGGGACTATCCGTGATTATTATCTTTATAAAATAAAAAGAAGGAAAACCTTAAATTTAGCCCTATATCAATCCGTCTGGTCAGCGTGGTATTAATATCCCTGCGTCACTGGAGGAGGCCCGTCCCTGCAGTGGGACATTAATGGGCTGTTATGATGATGAAATAAAAAAAACCGTTGCTAAGAAGTAACGCTCTAAGAAAAGGTAGAAATTCATTCATCAAACTTTATTCAGTGATAATTGTCTTGATGATGACCTGTCTTTCAACGGGAGGCGTAACAGTAAAAAAAAATAAAGGTCAACATTTAATTTTCGTCACCAACTAAATACCTATAAAAGAAACTCTGCTTAGTTTTGGACTAGATGGCGAGAGTATCTGAGGAATACATCAAACACTGCCCTCAAATAAACAGCTATGTTCAGTAACTTTACCCTAGTTCAGTTAAGATCTTCAACGACCAAAGCTATAAATTATTCGTCAAACGAAAAAAGCGTTCATATTTTCACACTATCAATAAAAATGGCGTCGATAAAGTTGTGGCACACCCAGGCATTCATATCTGATGTAAGTGAATGTTCGCATTCATTTATAGAATAAAAACATAACACTACGCGTTTGCCCCTGGGGTGTTTATCTGGACTAGTGTTGGCAAAATGTCATGAGTCCGTTGAGAAAAGATTTTACGGGACCGTGAGGTCCCGGGAGAGTGTAAGCTTTGCTACTGTAAAGTATTTCGTGTTTCGTTTTCATAATTTATTTGTAGAGTTACCGAATTGTATATGGTTATAGTTTTCTCTGTGTGTTTTGTTTTGATAATTTATGTTTTAATGTAAAATGTTATTTATATTTGACTTATTTATTTATTCATTGGGAGGAAAATTTGTAGCACATATTTAAATTATAATGTATTATAATAATTATGTACGGCTTGATCAATTACAAAGTTTGAGTCCATTATGTTATCAACAGATATCAGCAAATTTTTATGAACTACAGTACTACTACAACCTTAAAAAAACCATAGTCCTTAAAAATATAAATATTCAAGATAAAATTTAATAGTAATATAATTAAATGTAAAGTAATATAATAAAATTAAAAGTACGTACGTACAAAGTAGTACGTTATTGGCTACAGTATTATACAGTTATTGGTTTACCACGAGGCGAATAAGGCAGGTCCCGAAATAGTAAGATACCTAGACAGCATAAAGAACCTATGCTAAAATCTGTTCTAATAACTTTATAGAAAAATAAAAATATAAGGCAACAACTTTTAAGACGCAGAAAACTTAAAGTCTCGCGAACTTAAAGACTCTTCCTCCTTGTATAATTCCCCTGCTATTTAAGAACAACATTACAGGGTTCCCGGACTAACTACAACACTACGTTGTCCCCGCTATTGGTTTTTGTAGAAGCGCCCTCGTGTAATCCGATTTTGGCCGCTTTCGTGTTTGTTTTCATAGTCTTAGCGAAGTTATATGTTTTCAGTTTGTTCTGATGTAGTTTAAGTTTCAAAATTATACAGAATATTAAGTTGATGCCTTTTAAAAATATAACTTCATTTTGCTGGGCGTCATAATGGGAAGGTTTTGTTATTTTATTACTTGTTATGTACTTACTTACTTTCTTGGGAATATTAATGTCCCTAAAAGCATAACGAAATAATTATACATTCATGATTCACACCTTTCTCTAATGAGGGTAAGTAGAGACTATAACTAATGGACTATACACTCACACAGTGATAGTGACTAAGTAAAGGCATTCTATAACTACCGTATGTTTCCCGAACTGTATTAATTCAGGCTTACATAAGGTTCGGTGCGTTTTTATTAATAGGTATCAGAGAGATAATATCTCCGTGTGATTACGGAGTAAGAATACAATATGTCACCACCCCATCTCATCCCATGGGTGTCGTAAAAACCGACTAAGGGACTACCCGTGAATATTATCTTTACGAAATAAAAAGAAGGAAAACTTGAAATTAAACCCTATACCAATCCGTCTGGCCAGCGTGGTATTAGGTAAGTCAAGTATCCTTCCGTAATGGGCTATTATGATGAAAGAGATAATAATGTGGACTAATACCTACAATACAAATATATTTATGTTATTCCATTAAAAATGTAAGTACATATAAGGTTTTACAATGAGTAGTGCGTAAAATATATCTTAATACATATTATATTTATGGTGGTAATAATTAATATCTAGCATTACATGGCTTCCCGTTGTCACTGCCTACTCCCATGAGACCAAGTCGTGTATCTAATATGTATGATTATATTATCAAGATATGAAATTAATATGTTAGATAAGACAACGTAGGTTGTACTAAATAGGTAGTCTACGAGTATTACCGACAGCTTGATAACATGATAGCTCATTAATTATAGATAAAGTGGTCAGCGTATCAATATGTCTGTCTTACGGTCGATGGTAGGTATGTTGTGTTCTACATTACTACTAGTTATAGGTTTCTAACAACTATGATTATTATGTTTTAATGTCATGAGGAAGAATTTCTAGACACCACGCCAGAAATGATCTAAAAATGTTTAGGTAATATTAAAACTATCGGTAGATTTGCTGACTACATACAAATAAATAAATAATTAATATATTTAATTAATCAATTGTAATTTGATTAGTTATTCCAACACTTTACAGTTTTAGACGCTTGGTTTTTAAATTAATTACGAAACATATTAGTAGTCTAGTAAGTCAATTTTAGTGAAGCTCAGCTAAAAATATATTATTAAGAAAAATAAAAATTATAACAATAATAAAAAACAAAATATTAAAAATATAACAAAAAAACCGCAGCACGTGTCATTCTATTAATTTAGCTTATTCCCTAGGGGAAAAAACGCCACTTAATCGGCTGTATGAGTATCTATACAAAAATATATAGAACTTTATACATCGTACATTCTACCCTACAATTGTATAGAATCGATAAGAACGTACAAAGGGATAGATACCACAGCCCATTATTATATGGGATGCGAAAAAAATGCTATAAATTTACATTTTGGTAAAGTGCGAGTATCCAAAGTGAGATAACGGATTTTTTTTTCCTGTGCTATCGTAATTTAGTACGAACCTTTGTCAACAGTGAATAGATTGTGATGAAAAATAACATGTTTATTTAAGGCAAAAAGTGTTGGTTGTTTAAAGGCAAGCATAGTTGTAAATAGACTATCTTTTTAAATTCTTTCCTTTCCTTTCCTTTTCCTTTGCTTAATTCAAAGTATTGAATTGTGAATTATGGATTGACAGGACAGTTGTTTTCTTTACCCTATGATATCAGGTTCTGCAAATTTATTTGTAAAACGCAAGGAATAGGCGAAAGGTAAAGTAATATTTTGACTACCATACGTTACGCTTATTTTTTCAGACTGTGTTTGCGCTTTCCATAAGACTCGATACCTTGTTGGTCGGTACATCGAGCCACATTGCCTTGTTTTCTATTTAAAAAAATGGATAAGTAATAAAGATGATAAACGTGGGTTTATAGAGAGTCTATACCCACGTTAAAAAAAGGCTAAGTTTTCCTCCAAAACTAGAAGAAGCCTGAAAACTTAAACGAATTCAAAATATGATATTAAAGTTTGTAACTATCAAGTCACGAAAACTCCATATTCCTCCAAGAAAACAATAATTACAATATATTTACTATTCAATTGCAATATTTTTTCAAACAAAATACAATAAATATACAGACAACACGCATAATTGCAACTTGGCACGCCCGCCATTACTGTGGCATACTGTATACGATATACTACGCCGTATTGGTGGATTTGTTCTGGCAATGCCGACGACTTGGCACCAACAACCTACCGGTACAAATATGAAACTATAAATTTAACTAACTTATAACTTTGCTGATTTTATTGAGCAATTTATTTAGTAGTGGTTAGCATATTATTCGCTTGCTTTGATTAGAAGTCGTGGGTTTATACTTGTTCAATTCAAACATTTATAGCTGTGTCTCATTCACGACCTTAGCTAATATTGGGGCGGCGAGCGTTTACATGAAAAGTAGTAAAATATATGAAGCACACCACAAGTCGCCGCTTAAAGCGAAAATGCACCGCGCCGCCGCGCGCGCCGCCCCGCTTGCCGCTAAGACCGAAGGATTGAACAGGGGCTCCAATAGCGCAGTAGTCATACACCATCACATTAATTAAGAAAATTTCATACAAACTCTCATGCTATGTCTTTGAATTAATCAAAAAAAGCCGTAAAAGTAGCCTATTTATTTCCCAGGCTAGGAAACCGCCTCCTCTAATTTTAACAGCCAGCTTGGCTTTCATAGCTTGGAGGGCAGACGGACTAGTTTATAGAGTTTTACGCTAAGTTTTCCTTTCTTCGTTTCCGCAAAGATGGTCATCAGATCATCATCATCATTATAACAGCCCATTGCATGTCCCACTGCAGGGACGGGCCTCCTCCCGTGACGGAGGGATACTTGGCCTACTAATACCACACTGGCCAGGCGGATTGGTATAGGGTTTAATTTCAAGTTTTCCTTCTTTTTAATTTCGTAAAGATAATAGTCACGAAAGTCCCTTAGTCGGTTTTTACGACACCCATAGGGTGAGATGGGGTGGTGACATATTGTATTATTACTCCGTCACCACACAGAGATATTATCTCTTTGATGACTATTAATTAGTTTATACTTAGAGTTTTCTTTCCTTCGTTTCCTCAAAGATGATATCAGCAATATTTCCCTTAACCAGCTTCTTCGGCTTACCACAGTATAAGATGGAGTGAAGACAGTGCTCTGTTTCACAACCTTACTACACAGACAAACTATTTAAACCAAAAAATATACTTATGATAGCTTTAAATGTATTTTGTTGTTAATGCTTATAACCACTTAAATTACTTAAATAAGAAACTTCGTGACTGCGCAAAATATTAAGAGCTTGCCCTACAAGTAGTGGAAATAAGTGTTCAAGTAATTTTAAACTTTAATGCCGTCTTAATAAAGTTTTTAATATGATTAACTATGAAGTTTATCATTTTATTTTGTAGACTTGGTTTTAAATACTTTGTATAGAGTTTAAGGCTTTCTAGATAGGAAAGCTATCGTGTATGGTTGTAGGCATTTTGTATAAAACTGCCCGCGTTTTTTGACATTTAATCTGTCAAATTTGTCAGTTTAATTTTTAATAAACTAGTGTTAAAATCAAAAGTAATTTTCATTTTACTGCTTTGCTGACCCATTAAAGAACGGGTTATTTAACGTGCTTTTATTGTTAATAAATATTGAATTAAATTCTAAGCACTTACCTAAAGGAAAGCGTAGTTAGCGGCCTGTAGGACTTATGACTATTCGGATCTGCCATCGGCATACCCCAATAGTCATTAAGAAACAGCTGCCTCAGCGAATTTGTTCCAACAACGTCCCCATTCGTCACTATCGCCGGTATGTCATCATGGACGAAGTCTCCGTTTAATGTGTTAACGTAGCTTAGCACCGCTGTGGTGGTGACCATCGTGTAAATGGCGAAGTCACTGCACAAGGGTGGTGGCTGCGGGCCCTCCTTCACTAGTGTCAGTGATCGCCTCTTCATTTTCGGTGTTTTTGATTTGATTGTTACATTTCTACATCTGCACATTTGTCACCTGTAACAATATGAATATTAAATTAAGTTGTGTCTAGAAAGTTTGTATGTTTCTTTTTAAATAGTCGACTCCCATCCTAGGGATCGAGCTCTCTATGGCGGGGAATTTTACAGGCATGAATAAACGACCGCTTTGCTAAGGCAGTTTAGTTTGATAGATTTTCAGTTTGGTTTTTCTCAGTTTGGACTTTCATCCTAACAATTACATGTCCCTCTGCAGAGACGATGTAAGACTTCCCAATAAATATGGTGTATTTTGTATTCTATTTTCGTGGCGATATTACTCTTATTTACGCCATCTATAGGTGAGGGAGATTTTTAATACCATAACGGAATCTGTGTACTGGCACTAGAAGGGTAATCAATGGTAACATAGAACCCGTACATAATTACTTGTACTTCAACGTGTTTTAAACGGTAAAAAAAAAATACAACCGAATTGAGAACCTCCTCGTTTTTTTGAAGTCGGTTAAAAATCTAAACGATAATTCCTTCCAAGCAATGCCCGTAATGTTACTCCACATATCAAAGTACAACATGTACTCAGTATTCAAAAAGTGATTTGATTAAAACTACCCTCCGTTGTACATCAAAATCATATCACAAAACCACAAAATACCGAGCGTCTCTTCGCATGGTTTCAACGGTAATCTAAATAACTATTTTTCAATATACCCTTCGCAATATTGCCGAGTTATGAATTTTCGTGTGGCCTACTCACTATGGGACGTGCCCAAAATATTATATTAAAGGGAAAAATCCCTCCGCAGAATTCTGATAGTACTAAATATAAATAATTCGAATTCCAACCCATTGTGGCGATACGTTTTACGGCCTTTGTATTATTATTTATTTTTTGTAATATAAAAAAATGTAGTTCATTATTTGATTTTATTTAATTCGTATAAAATATGATGTTTAGTCCCAAAAAATTCAAATATATACACGTCTTATTTTAGAAAAAAATAAACACTTAAAAGACTTATAATATCGTAGAGCAAAAGTAACAATAACAACAAAATAAAAAATACATAATTACACTAGACCCAATTTTTGCTCAAACTTTATTCACGCTTTCAACTAAGTCAAATCGTTCTAGTATTTTCTCATACAAAAGGAGGTGAGAATGCACCCAAACTATTGAACAGGTCACAGAGAACTGATACATTGAATTACTGAACTACGGGGTCGGATGTCTCACATTGAAATTAGATAGGTAATCCTAAGTATGCTATCCATCTATCTTGTTTTAGACATCTAGAATCCCAGACATAAATCTATTGAAATCTCGAATATCTTTAATATTTTCTATCCTAATCTATCTCTCTCCTTACTGAAGAAAAAATATACTGTATGTGTGGCTTTTGGCTTTTGTTTTGTTTTTGTTGCCACATAGGCGGCATTAGGGTTCTTGATACAAAGATCATCCAGGGTCAAACCAATCATTTTTGGAACTCTTCAATTTTTTTCCGCGAAGATTTCGAATCATCGGCAGCTGCTTATGCCAATACAATCACCGAGACAGGTTACATTTTAAGAAGCAAGATCCTCAAAGAAAACAAAGTTTTTACTAAAAAAGTTCGTGTGTAAAAGATATCATAGATCAACCACCAACGCAGCGTAGGTATAAAAAGCAAAAACTCCACAACTCTTTTTTTCTTTATTCGCTGCATAAAGAAAAGAAGAGTTGTGAAAATTTAGAGAGTAAACAAACAAAGATCACACCGCTACATCAAAAATAAAAATGCATAAACTAAAACATTTTAAATTCGCGACATTTTTCTTAGCTCTCGTAACAGCAAAATTATGAGCGCGCTTCATTGCCCAAGGCTATATTCATTATTTTATGAGCCTAATAAACATCTAAAGTAAACTAACAACCATAAATTGAGTACAAGCAACCTGTGAATTAGCTGTTGGTAATTATTAAAGCGTAATGTGCCTGAAAATGTTGAGGCCATTGTGTAATAAAGTTTTATTTTAACTACTCTGAAATATTATACGTAACGCTATCATGAGATACTATAATGTTGTATGTATGTTATGGCAATTAAGTTTCGTACATTATACTACAAATTTTATTACATTATTATATAATATAATCTCCGTGAGGTGACGGAGTAAGAATACAATATGTCACCACCCCATCTCATCCCATGAGTGTCGTAAAAACCGACTTAGGGACTATCCGTGAATAATATTTTCACGAAATAAAAAGTAGGAAAACTTGAAATTAAACCCTATACCAATCCTTTTGGCCAGCGTGGTATTCGTAGGCCAAGTATCCCTCCGTCACAGGAGGAGGCCCGTCCCTGCAGTGGGACATTAATGGGCTGTTATGATGATACACTTTTTTTGTTGCGATGGAGTAGATAAGAATAATATTAACAAGAAGAGTTGTTTTAATAATACACAGCAGGCATTGTGAGGAAGTTTCTACTTCTGGGGGTATAATCAAGAAGCTAAGCATCACCCTTGTATCCAAATCTGATCTACCTTTTTACGTTTTTGCATTAAAATTAAAAATAAGTAAATCAATAGTAATTAATTTTGCAGAAATGTAAATAAAGATTAGTTATATCAACAATATCTGGTGAAGTTTGCAATAGTAAATGTAAGTAGAACAATTGGTCAAATAATGTGATGATAGATCTATCAGAGCGTCATGAAATAATAAAATCGATATCACTTTTTATCCCAATATACGAAATAGCAGTGTAAAATCATCAAAGCACTATTATTTTAAATGATAATCGTAATCGGCAGATCAACGCAGCATACTATTTACCTGTATTTTACTTGCAGTTTTGGCACAGGTTACACTAGGTGGCTAGGGTGTGGGCGAACCATGAAGCCGGTTCGTCGCTCCAGAAAGGAATGCGGCGCACGACTTGCCATCGTGCGTTCCTTGAGTACGACCTAGAGTGGTCTCCGTTACGTCAAATACACACGTAGCGGAGACTACCTCCTCGTAACCTAGTGCGTACCCTAAGTGGCTCCGGAGTTACTCTGGGCCCAACGCCAGCCGAGGTCGCGGATGTAATGAGAAATTGGCTACCGCGACCCGGCGCACATGGCTATTAGGGGCACGTGGGTTTTAGTCGGTACACCGTATTACCATCTAACGGGACTCCGACGCTCCAGCGCCGTCGGGTCTCCCAGGCGACGGCGGTTGGGCCGCAAAGTATGGTTTCCCACGCAAAAAAAGGTGGCTAGGTGTCAATCTAACTGATCATTTCAATATTACCTGTACTCCTTACTTCAAAAGTCACCTTAACTTACAAATTGGAGACTTATAAGCAGGCTCGTTGCTCTTTCTTTAACTTATAAATTCTATAATAGCTTAAATACAAACATAATACATTTATATCAATAAGATGTTTAACTCAGATAAATTTTATAGGTCATTTGGAAAAGATCTTTTCGATGTTGATTACGTTCCTTAATGCCCTTAAATACATAGATTTGCTTTTATATAAGTAAATAAGAAGTAAGTACTAACATTGTTGCAAAGAAAATGAGACTCTATCACTGAGAAGTTAAGGATTACTTTTGATCGGAAACAACATTATCGTAATTAGTTATCATTTCCACTGTGTTCTGTTATTTTAAAAGTAAATGGTCAGTATATTTGCTTTATTTTAGAAACATTTCGAGGTTATTCTTTTTAATATTTTCAGGCTTAAAAATTTTTTTTAAAAAGACATTTTTTAAAAACCTCTGTTATGCAGCAGTCATTCAAATTAAAAACTTTTTGGTTAGTTATAGTACAAAAAAAAACTAACATTCAAAAGTAGAAAGATTTACAGTTGCATTCTAAATTTAAACATTTATACACATAAAGGTAAGTATGTTTCTTCACAGTTTGTGCATTTGCATGTGATTTATGAACGTCAAAACCTAGAAGTATGAGTTGGTACGTTTTAGAACGAGCTTCTTGAATATAATTATATGTTTTGGTAGTATGTTGCAGTCTGCAAGTAAAGCTTTTACTTGAAAAATCAACGTGACGCGAATTTAGTTGTAAGTTGAGAGTGGTGACGGATTAAGAATACAAAATATCGTCATCCCTTTACCCTTGGCTGCCTAGCATGGTATTTAAATTTAACCTGCATGTCATTCTCGTACCTAAAATTCGGTTAAGTTAACTTTTAGTTGTCACGTTTTTGCTATTGCAATTGTAATCTTTTGTGGTAGTGTTAAAGTTTTATTTAGAGTGTGACAATTTGACAACTAAAAGTTAACTTAACCGAATTTTAGGTACGAGAATTGACATGCTGTTTTCCATCCATCACTCGAACTCTCACTATATGACTTCTTCGTGAATGGCCTCATGTGAAACGTCACATCTCTCACTATATATATTTTAGTAATTGTTTACGTCATCTTGACTTCGCTGAGAAAACACAAACATTACAAATTCTATATTTTGATTTAAATTTCGATACTTTGCAAATATTCATTCTTCGTTTCTTGTATTTGAATTAACAATATGGTGGATATATTATTTTTTAAATTATTGTCCGTACGCGTACAACCGGATAAAGTCATTAATATTTAAATTTTAGGAGCTTTGAGCGCAAACATGACGTCGAGGGGCCTTGTTTATGATGTTATGAGTATAAATATTACATTATTGTATGTTTATAGCGATCTGTGAAGGACTTACTGCACTGTCCGAACCTTTACAGTTACTAAGTTAAGTCACAAAAAAGGCATCTAGCCTTAATACAGTAATCAGTAACATCTAAACGATGACCAGATTCTAAATTTAAATTAAAGAAAGTATTTTACCAGCCTATACGAAAGTCACTACAGATGACTTGTCAATATGTGTAGAATACATGCAGCGGCGAGGAAAGAAGGGAAATGAAAAAAAGGTACTTAATGGAAAAAACAAAGAGACCACGGCTTCGGCGGCGCTGCCGTAAGCTGCTGCCGTGCAAGAGTTCATAGAGTCGAATTTCACGCAGAAAAATTTGCGTAGATGTGTGTTGTATGTATAACATTGATGTTTGTTTAAGTTCCCAAGATAAAGGAGCAAGATCAATATTGCAAAATTATCTTTATTTAAAGAAAGAAAATCTATTATAGAATTATCAGACCTATTGGCAGAAAGACCATCTGATACTATTTTTATTATTACTTGTTGTTATCCACTCACATCACAAACATACAGTAAATAATATAATGCTTGTTTATATTTAAAAGCTACAACAAAACTTAATTGTGTTTTTTTATGTCACCAAGAATATTATAACAACTTTTAAATTAACACATACAACATTATTACCCTTTTGAAAAAATTAAACTAAAAATTTCATAAACTGCCAACACAAAATCTCCTGTCGAGGATAATTAAAAAACTGCTGAAGCGATTTTGAGTAGATAAGGCTTAAAGTTTCACGCTGTAAACAGTTTAAAATGTTCCCGTACAACATATTCAACGTATTGAGGGAAACAAACAAAGGGATAAAGTTAATTTGTATAATTATTTTTTATAGCTATACATCTGATAATATTGTATCACAGTTTTAGTATAAATTGACTTTAAAATAAAATGATTACGTAAACATACTTAATTATACTTTTGTTGAAAACAAGTAACAGCAAACAATATTAAAATTAACGCACAACCAGACGAACATTCGACATGACCATCAAAAATTAATACACGAACGAAGTGTCGACATTTTTCGCCATGACCAATTCCCATGTCGAAGAGACAGAGTGGAACAACCCATAACGCGGTACACGGTTATGAATTTAATTTAGCTCGACGTTTTATAGTGTTCACGTGACTCACATAAACGTGAACCTTCGACCAAATGTGTACGTCTCTCTTAAACTTAGCTCAGAGAAAAATGAATCAGGTTTAACGGGAAAACGTATAAAAATGTCTTGGTGGTCAATGCCTATAAAAATAATAATACATTATTAATTTAGTTGACGACATAAAAAGATATGAAATACATACCTACCTGTTTGTATTTTTTTTTTGTATTTTTATTGTTTATTCAGTTTTACTACACTGTTTCTTAATTTCTAAAAATGCCAAACTGCGCAGCAGTTTATCGGCACAGAGTTCTTGTTAACTAAATTACTACGAGTATAGTATTACATACAGTACTATACGAGTACTAAAACTAAAATATTGTACATGGGATACACAATACCACCACCATAAAATAAAATAAATTAAAATTACACCTTCAACACAATAGTCTTACACAACATAGGTATTTAGTGACAACCTTGGCCAGCAATTGTTACATTTAAATATAAGCCAGTATCGTATATCAGTAGCCACACTTATTCTACTATTATTTTTAGTTCATATTTACTATAAAATCACACTATAAATACATATTTATTAAAAACAGTTTTTTTTTTTTTTTTTTTTTAGAAATGTCTCTGCTTCCACTCACATAATAAATTAAAACACATACACACATATATATATATATGTATATACACACACACACACATGCATACATACTCCAATCCACTATGTATATATAAAAGAAAACTTCATAAAAGTCATAGCAGATAAATACATATGCAGATGGGCAATCAAGAACCTACAATATAGGTTCTTGATTACCCATCTATGCAAACTATGGACAAAGTGACAGATAGTGTTTTAACAACACACGTTTTAGTTGAACCTTGGTCGATACCTGAGCTAGCAAGTTATCGGGCAAATCATTACATAAAGTGGGGGTTAACCATTTGCGTGTGCGTTTACCATAATAATTTTTTATTTTGGGTACGCTGTACGTATGTTTTCTTGCAAGCCGGGTTGGATAGTTATGTTCTCTTTTATTCTTATTTTCTTCATTATTATGTTGTTCTAAAATTATCATCATTTTTGTTTTCATTGTAATGGGTAGTATGTTACATATTTTAAATAATTTGTCGTATTCTTTGTTTACTGCATTTTTATCTTTATTACTGACTAATATTTTTAGTATTCTAATTTGTAACATTTTTATTCTATTTATATGTGTATCAAACGTAAGACCATAGCTGCTCAACCCGTAGTTAATAATTGAATCTACCAGAGAGTAGTATAACATATAGAGTGTTCCTTTTGTGACAATTGGTTTTAAAGCCCAAAGTTTAGATAATATTAACCTTAATTTATTACATACGCTATCTATGTGGAGGTTCCACGTAAAGTGGCGATCTATTGTCATACCAAGATATTTATAACAAGTTACTTGTTCTAGGTTTTGACATAAGCAGTTTTTACAATCATTGTGGAGACATTCATATGAGTGACCTTTGATTGCAACCTGTATATTTTTGTTGTGTGCATACGGGGAATATATTGGCATACACTTTGTTTTACTAACATTAATTATGATTCCATTGTCATGGGCCCATCTGACTATATTATCGAAATCCTGTTGCATTTTATGTTGTATGGTGCTTATATTTTTATCACTATACAAAAGGCAAGTATCATCTGCGTACTGATAGGAACTGCAATTTTTAATAACATTGCACATACTGTTTACATGAATGATGTACCCAATCGGACCAAAAACAGAGCCGGTGGGAACACCATATTTAATTTCTCCTTTTTCACTCTCCGCTCCACATACTGAAACCCTTAAATATCGGTTAGACAAGTAATTACGAAACCAGTTATTAAGCGGACCCCGAATCCCACACTCATCCATAGCTTTTAGTAAACCTTCATGATCCAAAGTATCGAAAGCTTTTTTGAAATCTATATATATAACTACCACAATATTTTGTTGATCTAAATTATTATTAATATAATCCGTAAATTGTTCTAATGCAGTTGTCGTACTTTTTTTGGCACGAAAACCATGTTGTATATCATTGATTAAACTATGTTTTTCCAGAAAGTATGTAATTTGCCCTACTATTATCTTTTCTACTATTTTATTTATTGTGTTTAAAATTGCTATGGGTCTGTAGTTCTGGAAATCAGTATGAGAGCCCTGTTTGTGAATAGGTCTGATAATTGATAGTTTTAGGTTGCTTGGGTACGTACATTTTTGTATACATAAATTAATAAAATGTGCAATTACGGGGCTTATGTGTACTTTTACATGTTTTATGTCACTAATTCTAATTCTATCTGACCCTGGTGCCTTGTTGCTGTCCAATCCATTTATCACGGATAATACGTCTTTTGGGGTGACAGATCTAAATCTTAAACTTACATTGCTGTTCCTTACGTAAGATTGTCTATCCAAAAAATACTTATCACATTTATGTTTAATACTGTCTATTTCCTTCGTAAATGTTTGACAAAATTTGTTACAAATAGAATCAAGTGGTTCAATCTTTAATAAGTATTTTTGAATAGTTCCGTCGATCGTCGTTTTGTGCCTTCCCAACCAATTATTTATATTATGCCATATTTTCCGTATGTCACCATTACATTTGTTTAAAGAAGTACGTCTGTAATTTTCCTTGGCAATATTTATACATTTTTGTGTACTATTTCTGTACTTTGTATAATTTAGTCTCAATATACAACTAGTTGGTTCTTTTTTCCATAATTTAAATAGATAATCTTTATGTTCTATCATTTTTTGTATATTTTTATTTACCCATGGTTGAGATTTGCGTTTCGTTACAACTATATTTTTTTCACATGTTTTATAAATATTGCCAAAGATAAAACATAATTTATTATACAACTCAATAGGGTCAGTTATTGTCAATAATAACGACCACTCCACTTCTAATAATTTTTGCAATATTAATTTATTATTATAAATGGTTTTACATACTTGCAAATCCTTTTGTTTACCTATTTCCACTGATAGTCCTGTTAAATAGTGATCCGAGATTTTAGTAGCAACAGTATAAGCAGCAAGCCCAGACGCGCAGTGATTCCCACGGACGCCCGCGCCAGTGCGCACGAAGACGTGGTCGAGGCAGCTCGTAACGCGTCGCCCGTCCACTATCACATCACGGGTTACTTCCTGAATGCCGCATGCTAATCCCAATCCAGCGAGCATATCTATATACTTGTTAGATATCCGATCTCTGTCTTTTTCCAAGATATTTATGTTGCAGTCTCCAATCAGTATAATATTACATAGTGTGCTCACACTTTTAATCATTATTTCTATTTCTTCTATAAAATGTAACTTGTTTGTGTTCGGTGGCCTGTATATAACAAAGAGCTCCGCCTGGTAGTTATAGTTAGTTGTTACGCGTCCGTATATAATCTCGCAAGTAGGTGTCATACAGCATTTATTGATATCGAATTGCAGGTCGTCACACACGTATATCAGTACACCTCCCCCTCTTCTTTTTTCTCGCGTTAATAAGTAGGTGTTATATCCTTCTATTCTGTATTTGTATATTTCGTTTTCCGTAATATTTATTTCAGTTAGGCATATTACGTCAATATTTTGTAAACTGGTTTTTATTACTACCAGTAGCTCATTAAAGTGAGTTCTTAATGAGCATATATTCATATGAATTATTTGTAATGATGTTGTCTGCGTTTTTATGTATTGTTGCCTTTTGTTGTTGTATTTTGATTTATAGGAAAAAGGATGTTATTAGTAAATTAAAACGTAGCGTGCAACATAATTCTTACAAAATTGATCTTAAATCTATGGATTTATTACTTTTAAGGTACCATCACAACATCTCTACCCAAAAGGTCTTAACCTTCTTATTTTAAATCCGGTTAAAACATCTAAAACTAACCCACAAAACACAAAATTCGAATACAATATCCCTTTACACCACGAAAATGAATAAACTTTCCCATTATCCCTAAATACATTCATTTAGTGTCATCATACGAGAGCGCGCTGTCATAAAACTCCACTGTGAACACAACCTCAGAAGTACTTACGGTCAGTACTGCGAAGGACTTTTATTACAAACTTCATTCGATAGATGAAATAGTTCACGGCGATTGAAATATTCTAACAGAAATATATATTGTAGAATAGTTTCTATTTAGTTTATCCGTGTAGTGACGGAGTAAGAATACAATATGTCACCACGCCATCTTATCCGTAAAAACCGACTAAGGGACTATCCGTGAATATTATCTTTACGAAGTAAAAAGAAGGAAAACTTGAAATTAAACCCTATACCAATCCTTCTAGTCTGGACAGCGTGGTATTAGTAGGCCAAGTATCCCTCCGCCACGGGAGGAGGCCCTTCCATGCAGTGGGGCATTAATTAAAAGTTAACGTTTCAGGTAGTGGCAGGGTTCTAGATATTCTTGTTGTGTACGAGGACATAACATTTTTCGTCTTGTGTGTGTCGTAATATTAGACTAATGGAATCAATTTGACAATCATAACGAGTTAAGCTTTTTATTATTTGATAGATTAGAAATCATAGACGGTGAGCAAATTATTTATTTATTTAGGCTCACAATACACGTTACAAGCAGTGTAAATTGTTACATAAATTATGTCAAATAGGATTATGAAATTATTAGGTTATTGTTTTAATATCTCGATGCGCTGGCAAGGCGGATAGGTACTTCAAGTTTTCTGTATGTATTTTTCGTATCATCATAACAGCCCACTAATACCACGCTGGCTAGACGGATTGGTTTGATTAGTTTAATTATAAGTTTTCCTTCTTTTTATTTCGTGCAGATAATATTCACGAATAGTCCCATAATCGGTTTTTACGACACCCATGCATGAGATGGGGTGATGACACACTGTATTCTTACTCCGTCACCACACGGAAAATTTTTCGTATAATATTATTGTAGGTTAGGTTCCTCTTAGTCGTCTTTTACGGCAATATTCTTACCACAACGTGAACGTAAGGTAAACAAAAGCTCTGAGAAACTACGAAATATTCATCATCCATCGAAATTAAATCGTGACGAAGCCCTATTACCCCGAACATTGAACAGCCTCCAAAATTAATAGGAACCGTATGCGAGTACTATTGTGTATTACGAAATCGCTCGAGAATTCACGAAATCCACCTATTCACTGGTAAACAATGACGATTAATATTTAACTTACGAATCTAATATCAAAGGGAGAAGTAAATATGGATGTTGTATTTTATTTATATAGGTTTAATGTTCCGTGAAATGACGCAGGTTGGTACTACCCCATTTCATCTTAAGCCCGATTTACACATCGACAAGTAGGTACAGTAGCGAGTTAAGTAGTAAGTTGTTGATTAAGTTGATTTAAATAGATCTCCATCCTTGCTTTTTGGCGAGTTAAGTTGGCGAGACGCGAGAGAGGGCGCTATTTCATACTTAACTCGCTAAGTACTGTACTTGTCGATGTGTAAATCGGGCTTTAGTGATTTTTTAAATCCGTGTAGGTATAGAAGAGCTTCGTAGATTATTGCCACTACGAAAATAAAAAAACGGAATATTGACGACCTCTGTGGCGTAGTGGCTATTTAACATAACTGCTACGCAGAGTTCTCGGGTTTGATTCCCGTTCAATGCAAATCTTTGTGTTCGTGAACATGATTGTTTGAATTGGTCTGGGTGTTTTCTATGTATGTATGTAGGTATTTACAAAAAAAAGTATTTAAGTAGGTTTATCGGTTGTCTAGGCCCCCTAGGACTAGTTGGCGTTGTGTGAAAGTGTGTTTTATTATTTTTTATTGACAAAAAGCCGTACGGTAGTGTAACTAGTTAATAACTCGTATTTGTAGTATTAGTAGGTTAAGATTCCTCCTGTCATTGAACGAACTTGGCTGCATGAGGACATTAATGGGGTGGCATAATTGATTATTTTTTTTATTAATTGCTTTGTTGTTGCGGTTACACGGTCGTGTGCTAGCACATATTTTTATTAGAAATTAGACCACAGCTGGGATGTTCGTTGTGTTATTTAATTGTTGTTTGTCCTATTAAGCAGATTCTACTGTAGTATTGGAACGGACGTGACTGGACGTATAGATGACTGAACGACCCTATAAAACAGACTCAAAAGGACTCAAGTTTTTAGTTATATTCCAGGCTGCAGGGTTAACCATAACAGTCAATATTAATATAAATCAAAAGAATAAGTATGTGTGTTTCATATTATCTTTTTACATCGCGAACTAAATTAATAATGTATTATATTTTTATGGGCTCTGACCACCAAGACATTTTTATACGTTTTCCCGTAAAACTTGGTTCGTTTTTCCTCTGAGCTAAGTTTAAGAGAGATGTACACTGGTTCACATTTATGTGAGTCACGTGAACACTATAAAACGTCAAGCTAAATTAAATTCATAACCGTGTACCGCGTTATGGCTTGTTACACTCTGTCTCTTCGACATGGGAATTGGTCATGGCAAAAAATTTCGACAGTTCGTTCGTGTATTATTTTTTTATGGTCATGTCAATGTTCGTCTGGTTGTGCATTAATTTTAATGGCTTTTGTTAGATGAAAGCTCATATAAATGAAAAATGTATTTTTTTTCATATTACTGAGTAAATGTTAGTTTAAAAGTGAGTTTTTGTGTTATTACATACACGCTGTTACACATTTTTTTAATGATTACCTTTATTTATTATTGCTTATACTTTTTTCTTAAATAGAATGAAGACATCTCTATGTTTGTAAATAGTTATAAAAATGCTCTTATGTAGCCAGAGCTTAGATAAACATAATTCCTTATTACTAGAGACGCTAAATCCAAAACAATCTTTTATTCACCTATTAGACCAACAAGGTATTATAGAACCTTAAGTTTCGCATTGCTTAGTATTTTATAAATAAAACAGATACCTACTAACACGATAAAAGTAGCTTAAACAACCCGGCTAGTTATACTCAAAACTCCTAATAAAACGCCAGAGCATTCATGAAATAAGTATACAGTCGGAATTGGGCTTGTTAGTTCAATCAACAAACCCGTACGACACAAAACAAATCAGATCAACAAAGAAGAATGGGCGAAACGTCCCCACCCTTGTAACACTTTCATCTATACATCAAATGAAAGCCCTTGAAAAGTTAAGCATTTTATTGTATGACAGCAAATCTGTCAGTCATGGGAGAACAGAGTTATTGAGGAGAAGAGAACAAAAATAATAAAGGATAATATAACATACTTTAAGCTAATGTTTACTATATAAGCACGATAGAGGCAAAGGCTATCTTACAAGTAGAGGGACCATACATCTAGAACATCCTACATCATCCAGATAACCATGAATTTCGCTTTTCAAATAAAAAACATACAGTTTTCATAAATATAAAACTCGTACGTCATATCAGCCAATTGATGTCCACTACTGAACATAAGCCTCCTCCAAACATGGTGAGGGTGGCACCCTCATCCATCGGTTTCCCGTCATCCTAACTAGGTCGTGGTGAGGGGTCTCTCTACCCTGCGCTTTCTGATAGGTGGTCGCCATTCCAAAACGTTTCGACCCCAACGGCTGTTGGTTCTCCATGCTATGTCTCCTGCTCACCGCCACTTTAACCGGGCAATTCTGAGCGCTATGTTCGTATGCGTATATGTATTAGTATCGTTGGGTATATTAGAAAGATAACTGGACCTGACGCGGCAACTACTTCCAATGTAATGCTTTGCTGAGGCTCTCGAAGCGGTTCTGTAATATGAGTTGGAAAGTCAGATACGCTCTGACTTCATCACCCGACTTCTTTCCAGCCTAGGATTGATATTTAATGTCATTGTGCCTCTCACCATCCGGTGATCGCTTCCGGTTTTCACCGAATCGATCACTGAGACATCATTAAATATTTTTGTTTTGTCGACATGATAAAGTCAATCTCATTTTTAGGGACACCATCAGGACTAATCCAAGTCCACTTGCGGCAGTTACGCTTCTTGAACAAGGAGTTCATCATAAAAAGTCCCTCCTTCTCCATGAAGTCCGCAAGCATTGGCCCCGTGGATTTCTTTGTCCAAATGCAAAGAACCTCACTCTCCACTCATTTCCACTTCTAGGGCCCAACTTCGCAGAGGCTTCTAGGGCACTCTCGATCTTCGCCACGTTGTTCACGAGAGTTTTGTGGATGTAAAAACACGACGCCTCCCTGGGACTGTCGGTCGCCTTCCCGGAAATAGAGCAGGTTACCAGACTTAAGGGTTATCGAGTCCTCCTCCTGTCTTCGGACTTCAGATAAGCCGACAATGTCCCTCCGTAACCTGCTCAATTCTTCCTCCAGTTCTACCTTAACCTTCTCGTCTGACCTCCTCCGGAGATTCTTAGCACCCCCTACTCCGCCATTACCATGGCCGCTACCTTGACCAGGAATAGCGGAGCGACCGGGGACTGGGAGCCGTTTATATTGGTGTGTTATCATTTTCATTTTGGAGGGTTATTTGGTCTACTTTACCAGATGGTTTGGTAAAGGGTTTATTTCGAGTTTTTCTTCTCTAGCAGTGATAACATAAGCGTAAGGATTCCCTTAGTCGGTTTTTACGACACCCGCGGGACGAAAGGGGATGGTGACATCATGTATTCTTAGTCCGTATTAAACTTCTCGCCCCTAAAAAGGTACCCGGCTCAGAAAGAATAACAAATATAGTCATCAATTTATTCCCCGAACGTCTCTTGATCCTTAACAGACATGCATCTTCAATGTCGTAATATCAAATTGTTTCTTCCCACAACAGTGGAAAGTGGTTATCGGAATACCGAAACCCGACAAAAGAAGTCCGAACCGGCTGGTTATCGACCTATTAGGGCCAGATTCAGAGACCGCACTTTGACTTTACTTTAGCAAAGTCTAGTTATTATCTCTGAATTTGAAAAACATTAAAGAAATCTTTTCGCATAAAAAGTTTACTTTGGGAAGATTACTTTGAAAGAAAGTAAAGTCACGACTCTGAATCTGGGCCTTATATCTCGTTTTTGTATCAAAGTCGAACTTTCCTTCAAAGTAAAATCAAAGTGCAGTCTCTGAATCTGGCCCTTAGTCTGATTCGAGCCGTTGCCGAGCCTGAGGAACATAAATTCTGTGGTTTACTATTTCTGCAATGGTTGCTGCATAAAGAGCATTTCTTAAATGGTTCTCTAAATGTTTTGTTTAGCAAGGCTAGCTATCCGAAAGTCAGGAAAATGTAGTGGATGATTTTCTGGATGATGTAGGATGATCTAGATGTATGGCCTGTGTACTAGTAAGATGGCCTTTGACTTTATCGTGCTTATATAGTAAATATTAACATAAAGTATGTAATATTATCGTTTATTATTTTTATTCTCATATCCTCAATAACTCTGTTCTCCCATGACTGACAGATTAGTTTTATACAATAAAATGCTTCCCTTTTCAAGATCTTTCATTTGATGTATAACTGTAAGTGTTACAAGGGTGGGGACGGCTTCCATACAAAAATGCCCATTCTTCTTTATGTTTATAAAGACAACTCGCATAAAATTGTCTATTCAATTTAGCCTTTGTTAATTCAATCGTTCATTACTGGAGTATAGCAATGCTTTTGCTTCGAGAATATTCTGCTAGTAATATATTTTTGCATACGTACATAAATTCATGCCACATTACTATGGTATAGGCAGTCTTCCGAGCACAACTACGATCCTTACAAATCTGCGTTGCTTGTCCGCAGATTTGTCCGCAGTGTCCTACGTGGGCGATGAACGCGACGTACGCGATCAAATACGATCAATCAATAATATAATTTTATTACTCGTTTTGTGAGGCAATATAGTATGTGAATCTTTTAAATGCAATAAATAAATGATCCATCTATCTAAATCAACAACGTACCCTACTTAAGTCCCATGTGACCGTCTGCGTCGAGACGCGACGTAATCGAATAGAACACTTGTCACGTCGCGTCGCTTTCGTCGCCTACGTAGGACACTGCGTGAAAAAGTCTACGCGATACAGAGTGACTTACTTGTTTTTATAATAAAAAATGTTACTTACTATATTAAACTTACAATGTATATTTTAGCAGCAAGGTTTACTAAGACGCTGGTAGTTGACTACGCTTTTACAATCGAGGTTGACGTTCATGTTCCGTTACCGAAGACAATAAACATTCTTTGTACTTTTTTTATCAGATTTACTACACTGTTCTGCTTTATTTATTTACTAAATAACTTTTTTTCTCTTAGTATCACGAGACGACCTCTGTGGCGTAGTGGTTATATAACATGACTGCTACGCAGAGATCTCGGGTTCGATTCCCACTCAATGCAAATCTTTGCGTGCGTGACCATGATTGTTTGCATTGGTCTGCCTGTTTTCTATGTCTTGTATGTATTTACAAAAAAAAAGTATTTATGTATATCCATTGTCTAGTACCCATATTACAAGCTCTGCTTAGTTTGGGACTAGATGGCGTTGTTTGAAAGTGTGAGAAATATGTGAGGTATAACATACGTATGTATGTTGATAAGTAATAAGTAAAATGTACTTTCCTGAATCATACTTTGTTTCACTCTTTTAACTCTAGCTTTTTATTTCAAACTATTTATGACATCATGAAACTCTGGTTTCAATCTTAGTTTAGAAATCATAAAAGGAAGTGGAATTTTTAGCCATTTATGTTATAAGATTATTCTTTCGAGGTAGGGTTTGGCTACCACTTGATTTTCTTCCAACGCAAAAAGGGCTTGTCCTTACAGTAGGCCATAAATAGCCTATTATAGTATTATAAATATGGATACACAGTAGATGTACATGTTTATGTTCTTGTTAATGGTGACGTCTTATGAGACTTTGTGGTATTTACATATTTTTGCACCTGACTGTACCACCTCGAATTATATAAAAGAACTTACATCACTTAACCACATACCCATCAAGCAATTAAAAACCCCCATGTAAGTACATCTGCTAGTAAACGCTACTTAGAACGCTTAACCACAGTTTGTTGACGGGTTCTAAAAGCCTTTATACAGGGTGTTTCTCTATACAGGGTGTTGCAGACTAATAGGTGACGGTAAAGCGTTTCCTTGTTGTGGGGACGTGCGATGACCACACGTTTTGTTTTGTTATACAATGAATTATACGGTGACGTAAGTGGGCCAAGTGTACCTTTGAAATTGGGGTAAAAGCATCATGGTTTAGTAAAAGGTATACTCTTGAAGATGGGGAAAAATAATTTGTAAAAAGTTTCAGAGATTTATGAATTTGTTGTTTGGAGTGTTTGGGAGATTACGGCAGATACCGCTCTTGCGTAGTAGAATAGTCATCATCATCATCATAACAGCCCATTAATGTCCCAACCCAATGCAGGGACGGACCACCTCCCGTGACGGAGGGATACTTGGCCAACTAATACCACGGTGGCCAGACGAAATGGTATAAGGATTAATTTCAAGATTTCCTTCTTTTTATTTCGTAAAGATAACATTTACGGATAGTCCCTTAGTCAGTTTTTACGACACCCATGGGATGAGATGGGATGGTGACATATTGTATTCTTACTCCGTCACCACACAGAGGTTATTATTAGGGTATAATAGTAGAATAGTATTGTAAAGAAAATAACAAATAAATAGCTGATTATTCTAAAACTAGTTTGATAAATAGAAATATTATTCATTCGTAGAACTAGTTAAATAAGCTAAGAAACGGAGTTAAAAAAATCAAGGCTATGTCAATTAATATTGCCCCAATTACGAAACTCCTTCTAATGACAAACTGAACAATCTTGTAATAATTGAAAGAAAATATAATTGGCCTTATGCTGTGTAAGTTTTTGAAGATAACTATAGTAAAGTTTTCAAAAGATTGTGGCCAAGAAACCCCTTTCAAACATAATTTAACCGTCTCTTGACAACCTCTGTGGCGTAGTCGTTATTTAACATGACTGCTACGCAGAGGTCTCGGGTTCGATTCCCGATCAATGCAAATCTTTGTGTGCGTGAACAGTATTTAAGTATGTTTTTCCGTTGTCTAGTACCCCTAGTACAAGCTCTCCTTATTTTGGGACTAGATGACGTTTCTATAGGTTCTAAAGAAAAAAATAATGTTTTAATTTATTGTAATGTCAAGCAAAATAAATCAAATAGGTAGTCAATCTGTACCTCATATAACATTTAACAATTAAAACTAACTGGGTTATACGAAACTAATATATTATACGAGTAAACCCAACAAATAATTGCCATGAAAAAGACAAAAATCAAAAATTCTTAAATAAATCTTTACTTTACTTTCCACTATAAGCCTCACTTAAAAAAGCTCATACAAAAACACATCTTGGTTATCCGCAACCAGGAAACATTCTCCCACCCGTAAGGGTCGAACAGGAACGGTCCCCACATTTATCGACGACATAAAACCTTGATAGTTAGACCCTTCCGCACCTCATTACCGTGGGTTACGACAACGACTATCGGATTAAATAATGCTCTTTGATGATATTTTTTATGAACTTTTAGCAAGTGGTCGACTATGTTTGTGTGAGGTATGAGTACTTGAAATTATTATAATATAGGTATGAAGAAGATTAAGTTGAAAGGTTTTTGTTGTACTGTGGTCTACAGAAATGTATAAAACTCACCTAAAGAAGTGTGTCTGTATTTTGTTTATATATTTATTATTTTTTATTTTAATAATTATTTTACTGGGTGGGGATCGGGGACCAGCGCCGTGAAGTCACTCACACATTATATTACGGGCACTGCTGAAAACCAGTGTTGCGAGGCGCCTCTGGCTCTCGTAGCTTTATATTGAGCAGTTTCCGCATTTGACACTGATGGGTCACACCAAAGGCTGTAATTGTTTTTACTATTGTTGTTTTTGTTTCTTAAGTAATTATAGTTAATTATTGTGTCTTTTTTTTATAATTCTTGTCTGTATTTTTAATTTATTGTGTGTGTACCTAATGTATAGTGTCAAATAAAAAAAAATCTTTCTTTCTTTCAAGTGGAGGTAATCAAAGTTGCGGTATTAGCTAAGGTGAACAACATAAGTACTTGTATGTAACTATTTTCTATTTAAATATTTGTTTTAATTCTTTGTTGTACTCATTTTTGCCACAATGCTTGGCTTCTAAAGCGATTGTTCTTTATTAACAGTGCTTTTTCTTATTAGACCATTAAAGTCAGACTTCAGCGAAGAGCCTTCTCTAGTGACAGAGGGTATTTCGCCTATTTTACCGCGCTGGAACGGTAGCTCAATACAAGATTATTATGTCAAGCTTCTTACTATTTCATAATTGAGATAAACTTTACGAACTTCCCTGTAATTTCTTTTAAAACACCACTAGGATATATGATGGGATGGTTTTCACATTTATGTTTTGAGCGCAAACAACCAGATAATTAAATTTTAATAAACAAAGATAATATTATATTTACATTAAACACAAATATCCAACTTAATGTCTCCTTTTTATCTCTCAAAAACATTCAGTAAATGAGCTCACTGCGTTAAACGAATGAACTGAACATAAAGTCAGTCACATAAAATATTTTTTATCTGTTCCGAATGGCGACCGAATGACCACGAACAATTTATATTGCACTTATGGATCTTTATTACCTTAATTATGGAATATTATATTTAATACATTGTTTCTTTTTATGCTGGTACACAAACACACACACAGTATGTATATTATTCAAATGAGCGTATATGTACGTGTGTGTATGTATAAACATGTAATTAAAAATCCCATACAAAACACATCTTAGTTATCCGCAGTCAGGAAACATTCATCCACCCTTTTTAAGTACATTTACGCACCCGCAAAAATACATACAGGCACACAAACAAACACATGCACACATATTTTATTCAAATCGTTATTTTCGTTTGTAATTATTTGTTAATCTACTTTAGTTAATATATGAAATAATATATATTGTTTAATGTATCTAGCATAACAACTTTATTGTCATAATTGTAATTTGTGTCCAGTGTAAAGGGTAAGACACTAACTCATGTAACACAGTTATTACTAGCGCTGGGAATAATGGAATTCTTAGACAATATAGGGATGTAATAATATAATTACAGATACAAAATGAAAACACCATTCTCGTCTAGTGACTAAAGCAGTTTGCTCAAAAATATTATTATCATTTAATTATTGCCTTGCATTATTTTAAACAATAAGGGAATCTTTAAAAGTTCCTATTTGATTGGTAACAGATTCAGAGTACATGGTTTGACTACCCCATCCCACACGCATTCATACGCGCGAAGAAAGTGACTTCTTTCCTAAGCACTTATGTAAAAATTAAATAAGCATGTAAATCAGTATATTAGAACTTAAAGTCCAAGCAAAACAATGATGGTTTTGATACCAACTCCAAAAAATTGTAATTCAAACCACCCTCCTATTTGATCTTTCTCTCCAACGAACGTAATTCCCATATCCAATATAGCGCAAAAACACAAAATACTTTCATATGCTGCGAACCGTACAGCGCGGCGGTCGTCGGGTACGGTCTACAAAAACATTGTCAGCGCCCACAATTGCATTTTGTTTCACCATGATTTATTATACTGGCGGATATCTTAATAAAACTTTACACACATGTGACACGGAAATATCTGACGTTACGTATTTTATACTCTGCTGGGAATATACTTTTGCGAGCAAGCAATTAAGTTTTAAACATAAAATTTTATTATACAACGCTATGTATATTATAACGGGTGGTAGTTTTCTTTTATACAACTTGAAGTTAACAGGCCCCCCTGCCTGTTAACTAGTGATAGAAGCACTAAGTTAAACGATATCACACTGGCCAGACGGGTACAGGGTTTAAAATTAGTTTTTTATCATCATTCAGAACAGCCCAATAATGTCCCACTGCAGGGACGGGCCTCCTTCCGTGACGGAGGGATACTTGGCCTACTAATAGACACCACGCTGGCCAAACGGATTGGTATAGGGTTTAATTTCAAGTTTTCCTTCTTCTTTTTAATTAGTTTTACGTTCTTTGTAAAGAAATATCAGTCCAATTTCTTTTAATTCTGGTTGTGGTGATTACGACCAGAGTGTGGCAGATTTGGGATAATATGGGTAGTGACGCTATGGATTCTTACTACGATGTCATAAAAAAAATATACTACAAAATCACTTCCAGCTTATTTAATTTAAGCAAATTACACATTTACCAAAATAAGAAATAATATTTTTACATTTAAAAGGAACTTTGTTTATCTTTTTACGCCATTTATAAAATAACCAGCAATTTATCAAGAAACGTTTGACACTTACAAAAAAATGAGTCAACTCTAATTACAAATTAATTTGAAAACTTTTAGAAGAAAAAACAGCTTAAAGAACCTTATCACAAACTGGCACAAACGTTAAATAACAATAAAACAAAATGTATACTTATTTGTTCAAAGATGAGGCCATCATTGTGGATTTCGTAGAAATACTTATTTTTTATAACACTATCGTCATTATCAGTAAGCTTGAAATCACGCAGAGGGCAATAGACATGAGCTTAGTTAGAACATTTCGTTCTCTAATCAAAACAGGATTGAAGGAATCCAAAAAAATTTTGGGAGTATTTTGTATTAGAAGTTAATTGGTATTACCTATTTTTCACTTACGACTGCAGCAGTAGTGTGCAAATGCTTTAGGGGAAGGAAAGAGAAGAAAGGAATCATCATCATCATAGCACCTATAGACGCCCACTGCTGGGCAAAGGCCTCCTCCAAACGTTTCCACCCTGCGCAAGGAATTAATAGTGAAAAAATAGGTAGCATTTTCATAATTATTTGTGTACATCATCACACTTAAACAGGTACAGTCACGAGCAATAATATGTACACATTTTCGCATTTTGTAAACCAGTTATCTAAAGTTCTGCCAATCCAAAATTGAAAATTCGAAGATTAATTCAAAACTGTACGGAACCTCTTCTAAATTACGAATTCATTTTGATATTGTAATGTCTAGATAAACGTGCAGATAGTTTAGAAAATTTGAAAATGTGTACATATTATTGCTCGTGACTGTACAGTCAGCCCCAAAAGTCGCTGAACACATTTTAAATTCCAAAACTGCTGAACACTAAAAATGTCATAAGTCAGTGTCGCAACACGACACAGGTCAGAAAATTACAAGATGAAAATATGAGAAGGCAGGCCAAAACTACTAGAATCCTACTATACCTAGTTAATGTTTTGAATTTATTGATTTTCCAATGACAAAGGTAAAAATTTTTTTTTACAGCATCAAAATCAAATAAAAGCTACTGAAATTCCATGACACGACAGAAACTCAATAAAACTATGATACCCGAAAACTCGGTAGACGAAACCACTTCACTATGGGACGTGAATAGCTGTATCCGATGTCAAGTACTTTGATTTGCATCCAAAACTCATCGGCAGTTGTTAATACAGACCTAACAACACAACCACAGCAATGCAAAGTTTGGGATTTTTTTTAAATTGTTTTACAAAGACAATCGGTGCACATACAGTCAATAAAAATACCGGTAGAATGGGGTTACTTTAATAAGTACGGGGCTACATTGATCACTCATTTTCTCTGAATGTGCTAAGAGAAGGATGACCGATTTATAGTATTAGCCATTATCAGGTTTTTCCCATATTTATATGGGGTGCTTCATTTGCACGAAAAAACCACTGCTATAATAAAGAAAATTGAGCTATCAATGTTACCCCACAACATCAAAGTAACCCCTGTTTACGGTACTATGAATACTTAGGTATCTATTTTAACTTTACTTATAAACTACACTACCATGCGACAATATTGAACCTTAAATAAAGGATAGAAATGAAGGAAGGCATGGTAGTCAAAAAGCAACTTAACTCCGTTAACAACATCACCTTCTGTGGCAAAATGCTGCTTCATACTACGTTGAAAGGACTCAATATCATACATACATACATAAACTCACGTCTTATCCCGTCCGGGGTAGGCAGAGACAACAGAACGCCACTTGTCAAGATCCTGGCAAACAGATTGGGCTGTCACATTCATTAAGCGAGTCATACATGCACGTCGACTCAATGTCATTCAAGGAAATACTGTAATGATAGTTCATCATTACATAGACTACTAATTACTTAATGTATTATTATTTATAACTAAAGAAATACCCGATGAATTAATATGATATTTAATACCAAAGGAAGCTCTTGAAAGTATTTTCTTTGAAACCCAATCTTTTTTACAATGATTTGTAATTTATACCTGTTGATAAACATTCATAAGCTTAGACTAATAATTGACCTTATAAGTAGGTAACAAAAAAAAATATATACATGGTGGCAGAGTACTTAGATGACTTTTAAACAAGATTAATAAGTTGTATTGTAAATAATAAATAAATAATCCTCACATATTCACACATCGCTACCCAGTCTCAAACTAAGCAAAGCTTGTACTATGGGTACTAGACAACGGATAAACATACTTAAATACTTTTTTTTTGTAAATACATAGGTACATATTATACATAGAACACACTCAGACCAATACAAACAATCATGTTCACGCACACAAAGATTTGCATTGAGCGGGAATCGAACCCGAGACCTCTGCTTAGCAGCCATGTAATATACCGACTGCGGCACAGAGGTCGTCAAATGACGATTCGTAGCTTCCCTCCATGTTATAGTTTGAAGTTTTCCTAAGTTAAGATTGCTTAAGATTTTTCTATAATGCGGGTAATAGTTAGTTATTCTTTCTTTTACAAAACTTGTTTCAATATTTTTTTTTAATCGCAATCTAAAAACATCATTCCAGCATGAATAGAACCCAAGCAAAAAGTACTCTATTCAAATAAAAATAAATCGCGTTTACACATACCAAATACGTTTACGAAGATATATCCAATATCCAAGAATAACACCCACATTCATCAAACTCCCACCAACTAAGTAAATATATCAATTAAATTAATCTTTTCCCCAGCACATACATAGTAAGTTATTTACGACATTATCACAGGCAATGCCAAGCTATTAACTTTTTCGTTTACCAAGCTATAAAAGCTCAAGACAGTTTTATTAAGATTATTCTGCCACATATTTGAAGAAGTTTTTACGTGTACGCTGTTAATAAATGAGTATGACGCTAATTGGAAGTCGCGGGATAATGGTCTTGCCGAGATTGCGCATGCTATGGGATCGTAAATTAGAGGGAAGTGTGGAGATATAAAGAGATTCTTGACTTTGTATCTAAATTGTTGAGTGTTATGGTAATAGAGATAACATTTTCTTTACTGATAAACTGACTCCAGAGGGTTGATACCGATTCTTCTGCTTACGCAATTTCATTTACGGATGATTCAAAAAAACTTCATATTTTTTTAAATAAAAAGTCTATTACACAACAAATTTTGATGAAGTTTAATGATACTAACTTGTAAGAAAAACGTTTTAAACAAAGCAAAGTTTCACTCGAATGGGTCAAGTAATTATTGAGTTCTGTAACGAGTACATAACGTATAACTGACAATTAACTCTCACTACTCAATACGTCAGTTCGGCTGTCCCAAAAATAAACACAGTAAACACCAAAAACATTTTTGTTCAGGAGAACGGAAAAACACATTTTAAGCATGCCGATCAAAATTACGTGGTATTGCTGCAAAGTGACTATTGTATGTCATGGATAAGATGTTTCCCTATATGTATGCACATTCAAATGTCATTTATATATCTATGTGCACGTTCTATGAGACTTACTAACTTTCAAATGGTTTTTTCAACCTATCTAACCTCTAACTACCAAAATAAAACACAGTATGATACCTTACTAGGTTTTTGAATTGGTTTTTCTAAATTATCTTAGTTTATAAAACCATTGTTAAACATAATAAAGAACCATTACATTTTAGTTAAGTGGTTAAAGTCTAAAAATGAAACAAATTTTAATAATCAAATTATATATTTTTTATACTTATATAAAAAAATTACAAAAACTATGTCCGCCTCTTAGTAAAATTTTAATTAAATGGTTAAATAATCAACAAGGATGAAACGAATATAAGTAATATTATTAATTTATTCTGATTCTTCATCCACTAAATCTGAAGATTGGTCATTAACAGGTAGGTTTTGCCAAAACTGTTTTCTGGATTCTGGCATCAAATGTACCAACTTATTAAAAATCTCTTCTTTCTTAGATTTTTTAATGCCACGTGGTTCATCTATGGCTCGTGGCCAAACAGTAACACAAAATTTTTTTATTATAAAATCTAAAGAAAGAAAGTCGTCACTGAAAGAAGTCTTATACAACATATTACGTGAACCTTTTATAAATTTCACCTGGACAATCGAACTTAGTTGAAAGTCCTTTAATGGATCATTATTAACACGCGCTGAACGTTTTTTTTTCTGCCAATCATACTGCGTTTTAGGTTCAACAACTTTAATTTTTGATCGAGCCTGTAGCACGATTTTTTTAAAATCATCGAAGTCATAGATAGATTGTTTTCGAGTCATCTTTCGGTCTATGTTGCCATGTACGGAATCTGCACTCATGTGGGTGTGTCCTTTTGTTAAATAACTAATAGTTATGCTCTCTAATTCATATTGAGGGCTGTTAAGTATTACAACCATAGCGGTGTATAAATACCAGTTCTTGTTTTGTGCTGTGCAGTTATCTGCCCATAAATGAAAATTTTTCACGTCTCTCTCTGAGTCTATAAATGCCCATATGGCATTAACAATATTATTTGCCTCTCTTCCAGCTATAGCTTCGTGCCATAAAACACAAACTGCATCGTCACTACTGTTTTTTTGGATTGGGGCAAAGGTTAAATTAAAAGTTATCAGTCTACTCACAAAATGTGACTCTTTAATTTGTGGCATTTCTGGCAAAAGTATTACCTTTTGCATATCCATTGAATAGTATTTTGTACTAATGCAATTACTAATTTTTGCTTGTAGTTTGTACATATTGACAGCCGATTCAGCTTTTGTTTTATGGTCGTCGTAACACTTCTTAAACTCTTCAGGTATAAGTGATACATCGTCATATTGGGCTATTTTATCTTTGTTTGTTTGGCAATCAACACACGCGTCACTTTTTGGCATAAAGAGAGAAATTTTTAAGCTTTTCATTGTTTTTCTGTATGTTTCAACTCCACATTGTACACTTAAATTCTTAGATTTATAATCTTCATACATGTCTTTGACCGTTAAATGACGGGGAAGGTAACGGGTATTTGGTGCATTGTGTCTTCTGTAATGGCTCTGAAGTGGGTGATAGCTCATTATGTGATCTTCAATTTCATCTCTTTGAATAGGTTTTCTTCCACTTTTTCTCTTCCTTTCCTCTATAACGAGGTCACCTCGCTTTAAAGCCCTTGATAATTCAGTTATAACCGAATCATTAGTGTACCCGAGTGTGGATAAAATAAAATGTCGACAAACACTTAGACGAGTCATGTTTCCATCGACGTTTCTTGGGAGGGTGAAAAATCGTGACTCATTTCTGGAGTGAACGTCTGATTCTCGCATAGTTTTGCGTCTCTTTACCGTGTTTACTGTAATACATTGCGACAAAAAAGCGCGTCTAGATTTATGATTCAGGTCCCAATATTTACTCCAAAGGTCATGACGTTCCTGGTGAGTGAATTTCTGACATTCTCGACTACATTTGCATATTTTTGTTAACAAAGGGTGTTTAACTTTCTGTTTATTTACTGTTAAATCATCGCGGCTTGTAGTATTAGATGTAGTAGTTGGATCTGTTTGGTAATCAAACTCAGAATTATAATTCTCTGCAATTATAATTGGTCCTCCATACACGGCAATAAAGTCAGCAGTATTTGAGTTGCGTGTTGAAGTTTCTTCAGAAGTTGAAGCCGTTTCCAAACCTAAAGGTTCTCGTTGAACGTAAAGTAGCCTTCTTAAATTAAAACTTTGAAGTTCATCATCGGAAGAGTCTGTTCCAGAATTTATATCTGGGACAAAATTTCGATCAGCAACCGAGTCGTCCCAATTAATTTCCTCAATATCATAATCAGATAACGTTAATAAATCTTCTATGTTTTGTTCTAAAGGATAAGTAGTATCGTTAGTACTTTCAGCTACACTGAAAAGAAAGGAAACCCAAACTGTGCAAACCATTCAAGCAAACAAAACATGTGCAAAAAGAATAAATAAAAAGATTTAAATAGACCCTGTAAGGCAATCGGATAATGGATTAAAGGGAAACATTAAGAAGTTTATTGTTAGCAAGCCAGGCCTGTCACCGCGAGTACGTATACGCCGCCCCCATGTGCTGTAGCGTGCAAAATAATAATATTAAGCTTTGTCAATAAAATAGGCTATATCGTGCAAAAACAATTTTATAAATCGGTTAGGTAGATCCTGAGATAAGCACGTTCAACAAGCCAAAAACTAAAAATAAAATAGTAGGTACGTAGGTATTACCTACTCGTATTTATAGTTATATCAAAATAAAAAAGTTAACACGTTAGTACAGATACGTAGCACGTAAGAATGTTAGGTATCATAAATAAATTCAGCTAATGTGTAGATAAACAATACTAAAATTAAAAACTAAAATTCAATACATAGGTTGGTAGGTACTCACAGTCTGCTAGGCTGCAGTGAAACTTCAAAATCATATACTCTTTCTGTATTTTGGGCAACTACGCCCAAAGCAGCATTCAAAATCTTTCTACTTCGATTCATTATTATAAAAATAATTCTAATAAAGTAAAATACTCGCACGCTTCACAATAAACAAAACAACTTTACGTACGAACTACGAGTAGGTACAAACGCGTTTCACGGCAACCGCTCCCTGCACCGATGTGACGAACGGCAGAGATTGAAAATACCTCGTCCCCCAACGCCCCGTTACCCCTCTCTAAAATTCACCGGGACATTGCGGTTTCCCGCCAAATTTAAAGTAGTGAGGACGTAAGAAATGTTTACAGACCAGTGCTATACTGTGTATTGTATAGTTATAATAGTATGTTTTAAACTATAATCTCCAAATAAAAAGCCTAGTAAGTCTCCATTATCAAAAAAAAACACAGTAAGACACTTGACTTACTGTGTTTTTTATTGGTAACTGTTAATTGCTGTGTTTCATATTTGTGAATTATGTGTAAGCTCGTTGACTTACTGTGTTTTGTAATTTTTTATTTCGAAAACTATGGTATTTTTTAAAAAAAGGATCTTTGTATATTGTATGGAATTGCTGTAATAGTAGCGTCGTGTAAAAAACGACTTTTTGAGAAGGATGTCGCTTACTGTGTTTATTTTTGGGACAGCCGAGTTGCATACCATGATCAACGCTTTACCAAAATATTTAACTTTGGAACATTGGAGCTACAAAACAGTTATTTTCAAAACACAAAATACGTCCTTAAAAAACAAGTAAGTAAGTACTAAACTTTTTTCTTTCTTTGTATTTAGTAGGCGTCATAAATCTGCAAGAGGAATGCCTCCGACCGTACTCCAGCAAGGTGATAATACTAGCTAAATAAACGATAAAACTCACATAGGTCTGTGTGCGTAATTTATGCTTCTCTACAAACACGTGTAAAGGTATATTCGTGAACTGTTGTAAATGCCGGATTAGTGATGTAATGAGGTTTTATAGCTGTATGTTGTTTTTTCTCTTGGGCCTTTGTTTTTTTGATTAGTGATTATTTTTTTATGAACCAGCTATGTATGTTAATCATTTGGGTCTCGTCTAAAATTAAACTTTGTATTTAGAACCACGTAAGGTGAACATATATTTGGACTAAGCTTATATACAGTTGTGGATATGATGATGAATCAAATGGCAGATTTTTACAATTAGACCTGTCCTACTCCGACGTACGATTTCATTTGTTTTCTTACTCTCTCGTACACATTTCCGCGAAAAAATATTATCTTTCTTCTAGATCAATAAGTACAATACTTGTTTGTCAATGTTTTTTCAAAACATTTTCTTATTCATCATTGATATTCAAAATGATATTCGTTAAAAGTATTACACAAAATATTGATGGAATTCATCAGATAAATCGAGTTTTCTCAATCAAGTGGCGGTCCTTCTCGAAGTCAATTTGTCGTTGCCCTTACTTCTCCCTGTTTGACAGTTAATAAAAGCATCCGATAGACCTCATCTGAATTGCTAATGTTATTTTTCTTTAAATTACTTGGTGGATTAAGCTTCTATTATGTTCGAAGATTGTTTGCCATATCGACGCCATATTGAGAGGGACTTTTTTAAACGATCCTATCTTGACTTGACACTTAATTCTGCTTTTGACTTAATTAATTTGGATAGGGTCTGTTGGTTGTGTGGATTGGGGTGTTGGTTTTACGTTTTTTAGCACTTAAAAATAAAGAGTTTTTGTTAAGCTAGTGTTAGTTCACGTTTATACTTTTTCTAAACGTACATCGTTATGTAGTTAAAGATTACATTAATCCAGTGCCATTGGAGGTATCGTAGGTTTTTATTACAATTAGGTTATCTGCAAATTTAAGAAAGCAATAAACCTAAAAATTTCTGCAAAGCAGTGCACAAATTTTAGTGAAAGTAATCTCTCGGTAAGTCCCCCAGCTAGGTGAACCGATGACCTCATAAAGGTCTCTGGGTCGGACTGGATGCGGAAGGCGCAGGACCGAGTTCTGTAGCGCGTATTGGGAGAGGCCTATGTATGCCAGGAGTGGACTGCAATAGGCTAGTTGATATATTGATTGATATAATCTCTCGGGATAGTCTAATTCTTTAAAATGAGACATAATAGTCTCAGACCACTGTTTCAGTATAGCCTCGTTATTTCAATTATGGTCGTTATTTTTCTGTTTATTTGAATAGATTTTACGAATAATGGTTTGAGTTCAACCTAATTTGGTACTTATAGTCTGGCTTTCATGCTTGGTAAGGTCAACTACAAATAAAACTCGCACCTTTTAAACATAGTGATTGCACCAAAGAGGTATTTCTTTGCTGTTGACTGCACCTATAAGAAGACATTTACGGAGTACTATGTATAAATAGCTCTACTGATTTAATACAAGCAAGTACACTGTCTCTAAAGGATAGTGCTTTTTTCATTCATTCATAACATCCTATTAATGTCCCACTGCAGGGACGGGCCTCCTCCTTTGGCGAAAGGATACTTGGCCTACTAATACCACGCTGGCCAAACGGATTGGTATAGGGTTAGGTTTTTATTTCGTTAAGACAATATTCACGAATAGTCCCTAAGTTGGTTTTTACGACACCCATGGGATGAGATGAGGTGGTGACATATTGTATTCTTACTCCGTCACCACACGGAGAATATGCTTGATCAAACAAAATACTCGATGATAACGTAAATTTTTCCTCACAGGAATAACCACTTTTTATCTAACTTTCGTACAAAAACAGTACCATTAAATGAATGAATTCGCCATACGTACTTGTTGACGAAGGCGGGGTTGATTCGTGGTAATCGGCTAGTAAACATTTGTCGATAGGTGGAGCCGCTGTTGATACTGATTGCTTACCTGTTAGATATTCTGTTCGCGTGATTACGATGAGACGATATTCGTGAAAAAGTAATGTTTGTACTACTTTGTTGGTGGGTTTAGGCTAAACTTTTTGTATGTTTTTGGTGAATTGTAGTAGCTTATAATATTTTAAATGAGTTGAGGTAGCTTACGAGTATGTTACTGGCCATGGAGAAATATCTGCTGAGGCAGACTGGCCTTTACGGTATGTGACAGTCGTACATGGAGGAGTTTTTTTAAGACAACTTTAAATACTAGGAATCGTGCTCTGTGTCGCAGGGACTTTCATTATAACAGCCCTTTAATATCCGTCTCCAGGGACGGCCTTCTCCTGTGACGGAGGGATACTTGGTCTACTAATACCATGCTGGCCAGACGGATTGGTATAGGGTATAATTTCAAGGTTTTCATCTTTTATTTTTTTAAGATAATATTCACGGATAGTCCCTTAGTCGGTTTTACGAGACCCATGGGATGAGATGGGGTGGTGACATATTATATTCTTACTCCGTCACCACACGGATAATAGGTGTAATGTATAACAATTACAATTTCGCTTCATTCTTATTAGTCCAGTCAAAATAGATATCCAGTTTGCATTAATTCCCAACAAGCTGGATTTTTGTGCAGGCCTTGAATACGTCATTACAAATGATATGTCAAAAGTCCCCATCGATCCCGCTTGTGCGTTGTTTTTTATTCGAGGTCAAAGGTCACAAATTTGCGTTTTTTGCGTATATCTCTGAAACAACGACAGCTATTGAAAAATGGTTCAGACAAAGTTTGTAGATCGTAAAATTGTCTACAAAAAATATCTCAACACTTTTCTCCTACAAAGCATCGCTTTCGAGATATCGTGACTTTAGAGCGCAGGAAAGTCATATTTTCGACTAATGAACTGATAAGTATGTGCGTAGGGACAAGTGAAACAACTAATGGTCGAGATCACACTGACGTTTAATGACAAGCGATGGATACTTATAGGAGTGGACGCAGCCACTCACCTATGTACATATACATATATGCAACATTCCTCCCTCTATAGCTTGACAATATGGATACAGAAATATATAATATAGATATCTACACAAGAAAATTTACTACCTAACTATTACAGTAAAAAAAACTTTTATAATCAACCCTAGGTACAGGGCGTAAAATCTTTCCACAACTCGTTTGTCTAACAGGTTGTCGAGGTTGTAGATCCGATTGAACTTCAACACTCGTGTGTTCTACAGCCTCATGAAACTCTTCTTCTTCTTCTCCCCTCGGGCTCGGGGGACTGTTAGCAACATTCGTCGACTGTGACGTGTTAGCTTGCGCTGAGGTGTGCTGTGATGTAATATCTTCAATTTCGATAGGACTGTCACTGGATGATTGACGATCGCTGCCTGTACCTCTAAAGGGTATTATTTGATTCTGATGTCTTTTACAAATATTGGAATTTAGACTGTCTTTAATAATATATATCACTTTACCTATTCGTTTTGCAATAATTCCTTTGTTCCATGATTGATTTTTGTTTTTATTAAATGTTTTATATAAAACCAGGTCTCCCGGGTTAAAATGAACATGTCTTGCCCTAGACTGTGAGCACTGTTGGACGTGTTGAGTGGAAGTGACATATGCCGGCGGCAGACATTGCGGTGTTGGGTTTATTAAATCTAATCGTGATCGTAACTTACGCCCGAATACGAGCTGTGCAGGTGAACTGCCCGTACTAGAATGTATTGAATTCCTATAGTCAAATAGGTACTTATATAATTTATGCTGTACCGATTTAACCTCAGAGTTACATAAGATAGCTGATTTAATCCCCTTTTTAACTACCTTCACATAACTTTCTGCCTGTCCGTTGCTAGCCGGGTGATAAACAGGTGACGTCACATGCGATATTCCATTCGATAAGCAAAACTTTTTAAATTCTTCTGATGTAAATTGTGTGCCATTATCACTAACTATAGTGTGTGGCGAGCCGAATCTCGCCATATATTCGTACAGTTTACTAATTAACGAAAACGATGACGCGCTTGTCCCCATACAGTACGCCTCGACCCACTTGGAATACGCGTCTACTATAACTAAATACAAGCGATTATGAATAGGTCCTAAGAAATCTACGTGTATTCTGTAAAATACCTCAGGGGGGCGTGGCCACGGCTCAGGGAGCGCGCGCGCTGGTGACGGCCGCAGTTGTATACAAATCTCACAACCGGTTATCATATTTTCTATAGCTTGATCTATCCCGGGGAACCAAAATCTTCCACGAGCCTCTGCTTTTGTTTTCACAATGCCTAAGTGTGATTTATGCAACTCAACTAAAATCTTGTTTCGAAGCGATTCCGGAATAACTATTTTATGACCTCGCATTATGCACCCATTCTCATAAGATAGCTGGGCCCTACAAAGAAAATATGGTTTAATTAACTCATTAATTACATGTTTAGGCCATCCCTTCGAATTATAATAAATAACTTTGCACAAAACTTGATCCTTCAAAGTTTCCGTACGAATATCGTTAACTGTAACGGGTAAACTACTATCTATTACAAAGTTAATATAGGAGGCGCGATCCTCTACCGGCGCTAATGAGTCATAGCTGCCTGTCGCGGCGTGCTTGTGTGCGTGTGACTCATCGTCATCGGGCAAACTCGCGCGAGACAGATAGTCCGCACTGTTGTCTGCACTACGTATATATTCTATAGTGTAGTTATATCCACTAAGGAATATGGCGTAACGTTGCAGCCTATTAGCTGAGACTTCAGGAACGCCTCTGTAGGGTCCAAAAATGGATAATAGGGGTTTGTGATCAGTTCGAAGTATAAACGGGGTCGCCCTCCCATATAAATACTGATGGAACCGCCGCACTCCAAATATAATGGCTGTGGCCTCCTTTTGGATTTGCGAATAGCGCTTTTCCGCTGCATTTAGCGTTCGTGAGGCGAACGATATGGGCCGTTCCACTCCATCAGTTCCTGCCTGTGACAGAATTGCTCCTAACCCACTAGGAGATGCATCTACTGTAAGAATAATTTTTGCATTCTGATCAAAATGAGCCAGTATTTGCTCAGATGACAAACACTCTTTAATTTTCTTAAAAGCATTATTATGTATAGGGTCCCATTTCCATTTACTACCCTTTTTCAAAAGTGCATAAAGAGGACTCAGGATAGAAGATGCATTTGGTACAAACTGTCTATAATAATTAACTAACCCTAGAAAAGACTGTAGTTTATTTACACTATTTGGCACGGGAGCCTCAACTATAGCTTTTACTTTTTGTTTGGATTTTCTAATCCCATTTTTATCTATAGTATAACCTAAATACTCCACTTGATCAGCAAAAAATATACATTTGTTCTTTTGCAAGGTTAACCCTGCGTCTTGTAACCTATTTAAAACCATCTCAAGGCGAGCTAAATGTTGTTCCTTAGTTTCCCCTGTTATACAAATATCGTCGAGCATGCACATAACTCCATCCAATCCCGACAGTAGACACTCCATCGCGCGCTGGAAAATAGCGGGCGCGCTGGAGAGGCCGAAGACAAGTCTAGTATATACAAATAATCCCCGATGGGTATTTATACAAGTTATCTTTTGCGATGCCTCATCGAGAACAAATTGTGAGTAGGCCTGGGTCAAGTCTAATTTAGTAAATTGTTGCCCCCCGTGTAGTTTCACAAACAATTCCCGAACTGTCGGCAAGGGATAGTGTTCCACCACTAACTGTTTATTTACGCTAACAGAATAATCAGCGCACAAACGAACAGAACCATCGCGTTTTAATATAGGTACAATAGGAGATGCGTATTGCGAGTGTTGAACCGGTTTTAGGACACCTATACGCACTAGACGATCGAGTTCATTATTAACCTTATCTCTTAATGCGAACGCTATAGGACGTGCTTTGCAAAATACCGGTTTTACATCGTTTTTTAATTGTAAATTTATTTGGTATTTTGAAAAAACGCCTAATTCGTTGGAGAACACCAATGGGTAACGTAATTTTAATTGTCCGACAATATCAATGTTTACATTGTTTATTTGTTGCATTTGTAACTTGAACAAGGAAATAAAATCGCATCCCACTATTGGTGGTCCCCCGTCTTGTATTACCCGTACATTTATTGCGTGCGTATCATTTAAATACGTAAAAGGCAAATTAATAATACCAAGGCATTGAATTGCCCTTCCCGTGTACGTATATAACCGGTCTTTTGTTAATGATAATGGCATAGAATTAAAATATTTTTTATATGTTCTATCGGAAATCGCAGTAACCGCCGAACCTGTGTCCAGTTCAAATTTTAAGCTAACGGCATTTATTAAAATAGTTAATGTCATTGGTTCACCCCTTTGAGAAAATATTTTTAAAATCTTACCGTCGTCACCGTCACTTTCACTCAACTCGCCTGTGGTACCTACAAAGTTCACTTTTTTACACATTCGGCGCAAATGGCCTATTTCGTTACACTTTTTGCATTTGTACTTAGAGAACCGACACTGAACCGCATTGTGGTTTCTATAACCGCACACTGTACACTTTTCCATTGTATTACCGTTAGTATTTTCCGTTTGCTTATTACGCGCTATCTTGAAAACCGGCTCGCTCGGTGTTGGTCCTACTGCTTCTGCCTGGGAAGATGAAGACGCTGTTGCTCCTTTGCGCGCACTGCGCACGCTCTCCGCCAGCTCCACTGCCTTTGCCAGTGTCAAGTCCTGGAGGTCCCGTGCAAACAACTTCTCCTTTTCCGGCCCAGGTTGCATACCCATTACAAAACGATCCCGGAGCGCCTCCTCTACGTTCAAGAAACTGCAATGTGTAGTTAGCCCACGTAGCCTCGCAGCCCACTGCGAATACGTCTCTTCTGCTGTCTGCGTAGCCGCATAAAAGTTGTGCCGTTCCCCGAATCCACACTTTTTCGGTGTAAAGTGGTTATCGAGCAGTACCAGAATGTCTTCAAAGGGCACCTGTGTTACTTGCTTCGGTAACGCCAAATCTGCAGCCAGTTTGAAGGTACTATCACTGAGTGCACTCAACAAGATTGCTCGTCTTTTCACTCCTGCTGGGTCCTTTATCGCGTCGATGTCGTTCGCGATAAACCACTGCACAATACGTTGCTTATAGTTTTGCCATGTATGCACCGTATGGTCAAAACTCGATAAAATACCGAAATGCGACATTTTAATTTTATTATTTTCGAGTCGCGGGTAAGCTCGTCGCCAATGATAAGTATGTGCGTAGGGACAAGTGAAACAATTAATGGTCGAGATCACACTGACGTTTAATGACAAGCGATGGATACTTATAGGAGTGGACGCAGCCACTCACCTATGTACATATACATATATGCAACATGAACACACTAGCTTTTTCCCGCGATTTCGCTCGTTTTCATAAGTATTATTAAAAATAAGGCTTATTCTAATATAGTAGCATATGCTTACATGGTATCAGTCTAATCGGTCTGAAATTGACAAAGTTACATACTAACTTCCATCCCCTATCTTATCCCTTTAGGGGTAGAATTTATCAAAATCCTTTCTTAGCGGAAGCCTACATTATATCATCTACCTGCATACCAAAATTTAGCCAGATCTGTCCAGTGGTTTAGGCTGTGCGTTGATCAGAGGTGGTGCGGAAATCTTCCATTTCTATAAAACTCAAAGGCGACTGACATAGTTATCTATCAACGCACAGCTCAAACCACTGGACATACCTGGCTGAATTTTGGCATGCAGGTAGAGGATATAACGTAGGCATCCGCTAAGAAAGGATTTTGATAAATTCTACCCCTAAAGAGGTAAGATAGGGGATGGAAGTTTGTATGTAACTTTGTCAATTTCAGACCGATTAGGCCGAGACCATGCAAGCATATGCTACTATATATTGGAATAAGCCTTATTTTTAATAATACTTATGAAAACGAGCGAAATCGCGGGAAAAAGCTAATGTGTTCATTAGTCGAAAATACGACTTTCCTGCGCTCTAAAGTCACGATATCTCGAAAGCGATGCTTTGTAGTAGAAAAGTGTTGAGATATTTTTTGTAGACAATTTTACGATCTACAAACTTTGTCTGAACCATTTTTCAATAGCTGTCGTTGTTTCAGAGATATACGCAAAAAACGCAAATTTGTGACCTTTGACCTCGAATAAAAAACAACGCACAAGCGGGATCGATGGGGACTTTTGATATATCATTTGTAATGACGTATTCAAGGCCTGCACAAAAATCCAGCTTGTTGGGAATTAATGCAAACTGTTATCATAATTTAGTCTATTTTGACTGGGCTATATTGCCTTATGTAAGTAATCAACTACACATTAAAAAAACTTTTTATAGAAATAAACTTTTCATTATTATTTTTAACTGTTTCCTATTTTATCTAAAATATTGTTTTTCTTTATAATTCGAGCAGGAACCATTCCCATGTCCTTGTTTTCGGATTAAGCAGTACATTCAAATAATTGAGTAATCTCAAACACGGAATGTCGTAACCTTTATATGACGTAATGTAAGCTTGACACGCCATTAATGCTTACAGTACTAATACTTCACCTAACGAAGGATTGCAGAGGTAATCTTAGGTTAAGTCTTGGTCGTAAAAAAGCAGTAAGTAAAACGTAAGACGCAGAGTGGGGAGACCCCTCACACGGTGGACCGACGACCTGGTTAGAACGGCGGGAAGCCGATGGATGAGGGAGGCACAAGACCCCGCAGAGTGGAAACTTTTGGAGGAGGCCTATGTCCAGCATTGGACGTCCTTAGGCTGATATGGATGGATGGATGGATGGATGGATGGAAAACGTAGATGTTATTATTTTATAAAACCTGCTTAGGTGGTCATATTATGCGTTGCGAAGATAATTCAACAAACACAAGCTTAGGTCGATTATTTGTAAATAGCAGTCAATTTATACTGCACCCGCCATTCTTCTCCTTCTATACTCGTATTTTATGTAAATATGTAAGGTTTTACCGGAAAGTATTAATTTACTAAACGAGTTACGTTCACTTCAATTATTATCAATATGCCTTAAAACAAAACGAAAAAGAATTCGCACGCTATAAATAAAAGGGTATTAAGTCTGAAAAACCGTTTTTTTTTTATTTTGAATTCGGAAACCTAATTTTTTTCTCTATAAATTGGTAAGAAAATAGTATTTAAATTCCAAATACTTTTTGAAATATAACGATACAATTCTTTCTTGACTATTTATGCACCCTATTTTCGAGATAGGTAAGACAGTCGCATCTTAGTTGATTCAGTAGCCGGGCATCGTTCGTGGCTGTCGCACGTATCTTTCTGAGTTACAACCCGTCCAGCCGTCAATATCGAATCAATCTATAAAATTGTAAGTATTCTAAACAGTATTATGTAAAGTTAATACCTTATTGCTTGTTAAAATTGATACTAGTTTCATGTTTTATTTTAAATAATACTGTCTTGCCTGTTCAATATAATATAATTTGGTAATTTTAACGAAATAATATTAAAATAATACTTTATAGCTCCCGATTTGCTTGAGATAATTCTGTACATCTTGTCAATTGTATTTTATGGTTGCAAGTTTCAAGTAAAATACTACCTTTTAAGTTGTTATTATATTTTTTCTTTTTTAAATTTTAGTTATAATCAAAACAATGAAGCGAAGTAGGAAGGCTGGTTTAATAATGAAAGCAATCAGCAATCGCCTAAGTACACCGGACAGTTCTTAAAATGAAGAAAACAAAGACCCATTTGCTCATTATCATCATTTCCCTGCCCTTATTCCAATTTTATTTGGGGTCGGCGCAGCATGTTTTTTTCTTCCATACTGTCCTATCGGACGTCATCTCACTAGTAACACTCTTCGCAGCAATATAGCTTTTCACACAATCCATCCATCGTTTCTTTGGTCGTCCTCTTCCCCTATATCCATCCACACACATATTCAGCACCTTCCTCACTACATGACTCTCATTCCTCCGCATAACATGCCCATACCATGCCAGCCGGCTGCCACGTAATTTTTCTGCCACCGGTGCCACTTTCAAATCTTCTTACATACTCATTTCTTACTCTATCTACTCTCGTAACACCACACAGATTGTCTTTCATTCATCCCTTTTGTGGCCAACTCTCTGATCCATACAGGACGGCAGGTGTAATCATAGTTTTATAGATCTTCCCCTTAAATTAAGGGGACTGGGTCACAGATGGTTCCCGTGAAGCAATGACCTGCTGCCATTTCATCCATCCTATGTTAACTCGGTTCTTGACCGCCCGATCTACTTCGCCATCGCTTTGAATGAAAGAACCGAGATACCAGAAGACAGAGAAGACTAGAAGGCGCATGCCGTTAAGCGCTGTGGCTTCAGGACTGCCAACGCTCTAATCTGCTCTGGATCTTAGGTCCATCCTCCCCAACCAGAACAATGTAATCGGCAAACACTGCACCAGGGTGCCATTTCCTGTATGCCCGCCGTCAAGGCGTCCATAATCAGTAAGAGGTAAGGACTTAAAGCCGACCCTTGGTGCAAGCCTACCGCCACACTGAACTGGTTGGAGTTGCAAGACGATCGGACGTATAACTGGTTTGTCTTTACATAGCACGAATTAACTTCACATACTTCCCAGGTACAACTTTCTCTTTCATGGCCCACTTCAATACTTCTACGAAGACCCATTTGCTGACAGTGACAACAGGGATCTAACGTATGTCCCTAAAGTATCACATTTGATTTAATTTGATAGTTTTGTTACTGTAGGTACCTACATAATGTTGTTAAATTATGTTTCTTTCATATTGAGTTTCTTTTTTATTATAACTAATTATGATACTAAAACAAATAGAATTTCTAGATTTTCTAGATGCAATCAGTATTTAATTTATTATAATACCAAGCAAAAAATATCAACCAGAAACAACTTGGTCAAACGCCTAACTTCTGCGTCTTGGGGGGCAGCCCCACATGTTGTCAGGACTACGGGTCTGGAGTCCTACATGGCAGGAGAGTATGCGTCCGCGGTATGGCACCGTTCGGCTCACGCAGGTATGGTCGACTCTGCCCTGAATGAAACATGCCGTATAATAACTGGCTGCTTGAAACCTACCCCATTGGTCAAATTATACTCATTGGCCGCCATTGCTCGACCTGGTGTTCGCCGTCAGGTCATTTGCGAAAGTGAAAGGAAAAACAAGAGACTGACCCTCGTCATCCACTTTACTCGCACAATATACCCAGGGCACGCCTCAAAAGTCGTGAGAGTTTTTTGCGACACACACGTGCACTGTGCGGTGACCCCAGTAAGGCTAGACTGGACGGGTGGGCCTCAAACTTTGCACCACCGGCGGACTTCATTCCACCCGCCGAACATCTTCCACCTAGTTTCGAGGAGCAGTGGCCGATCTGGAGGTCGCTCAATAGGCTACGTACCCAAGTAGGCCGCTGTAACTCTAACCGGACTAAATGGGGTTATCTGAACCCCTCCTATAGTGGATGTGGGTGCGGTTCTCTCGTCCAGGACATCGAACACTTCCTATCATGCCCACTGTGCCCTGCCACCTGCACACCAGAAGACCTAAAGAGTGCCAACGATAATGCTGTTGCTGTCGCTGGTTTTTGGGCAAAACACATCTAAAATATATTTGAAATTAGACTTATTGCCGTCGAAACGAAGAAGAAGAAGAATTATAATCCCTTAGCCATGTAGGCAAAAGATAATTTCTGTGCTGCTTAATATAGTATCAATATTAATTACAACTGGTTATCGAAATAATTTGGTAAATTTTGGTTAAGCTAGAGAGTAGCAAGTTAAACTTAAGAGCTATTTGAACTGCTTAAAGGGTATCATCTTTTTCTGTTCCCATAAAACTATTAATATAAAAAAACTGTTATAGATACACAAACTAAACTTAACCAGCATAAAGAAGGATAGTGTACTTTTAAATCTAGAGATAATTTTAAATATTTGAGTAAGTAGTTCCGAATCTATGATTTTTTAAAACTTCAATACGCGATATCTCAAAACAACGTTTTCGAAATAATACCCTTTTGTTTGTGACGTGCGAATTGGAAAGAAATACTATAATTACATACTAATAAACATATTTCCTTCTTTAACGATAACAAACTCTTAATCTAACTCAAGAAATGTAACCGTGGAATGTTTCACAAAATATTTATATAAATAAGCCTAATAAATGCTTTTCCAAGTGAAATATTTTAATTTGGGTCATAGGTCAGCCGTCAGATGGCAAATCAAACGAATACCTCTTGGATACCGGCTGAAGTAGCATTAATACTAATTAATAGGAATTTAATACAACAAATTATAATAACAAATTTGAGAAGCTATGTCGCATTTTGTTTTAATTATTTCGAGAGTGCTCCGTGTGGTGACGGAGTAAGAATACAATATCTCACCACCCCATCTCATCCCATGGGTGTCATAAAACCGACTAAGGGACTATCCGTGAATATTATCTTTACGAAATAAAAAGAAGGACAACTTGAAATTAAACCCTATACCAATCCGTCTGGCTAGCGTGGTATTAGTATCCCTCCGTAACGGGAGGAGGCCAGTCCCTGCAGTGGGACATTGATAGGCTGTTATGAATAGGAATTTAGTACAACAAATTTGAGAAGCTATGTCGCATTTTGTTTTAATTATTTCGAGAGTGAGACTAGATGGCGTTGTATAGGAAAATTATTGTAACATAATGTATAATCAAAAAACTTTATATTTAAAAAATATTGTAACTATTTGCCTTGATTAGTTTATTAGTTGTCTATCACCTTTAAGGTAGGTGGTTCGATTCCTCTTTTAACAAATATTTTTATGCATAAACATAAAAGTTGTATGTAGTAAATTCGTATGTAAAATCATACACATCAACTTAAATAAAAGCTTTTACATACCTACGTTTATCACTGAAATCAAGTACAAATTGCACAATCACTTAAATGATAACCTACTCGCTATACACATTTATAAGTGCACCACACACTACCAAATCCATCCAAAGGTTGCCTGGAAGAGATCGCCGAGCGCGATAAGGCCGCCACTTGTACTACCTGTTAAGTGTTTATTTTGTATGTAACTATTGTAATTGTATTTTTTATTTTGGTGTACAATAAAGTAAAAATAATAATAATCACTGCTTAGTTAGAAGCTAGATGGGGCTGTGTTAATTCGTTCCTAATATTACTATTAAGTTCACGTGAACGTAAAATTCATTGATTCATAAGTAAATTGCATTCAAAAATATAAGCACGTGTACACACACGCGATCATTTGCTACAATTACGAAGCAAATCCATGGTTTATGTCCTAGCCGCACGTGTACACTCGGCCTTACTGCGAATCACTTATTTATTCATACAAAAGTTGATATCTACACGCAATCGTGAATCAGCCTTTATAATGGCTTTAAAATGGTTTTTAATATTTATTGAATGTTCAATAAGTGCTCTATTTTGATGGTAAATTGCTGTTCAGTGAGCTTTGATCTTGAAATGACTCATGTTTGGTGACAAATATAGAGTTTTAATATTTATTAATCTGCTGATAATGAATTTTCTCTTTGAGAGTTTTAATAATGATATTATGAGATGAGATCGGTGACTTTTTGTATTTTGACTTTGTTAAAAGACAAACATTTGAATCCAGATTTTAATGATTGCATACGAATACGATTGAATCCAGAACTAATTAAAGAGGAAATGTTTGATGTCACTTTAGCAGAAAAGAATTCAATACTAATTTACAATATCTACAAATTCTCTCTCTCTCTCTTTCTAATCGGTCCCTCATTGCTGAGGATCGTGATTACGAGAGTCATTGAATCGAGTTTGATCTACAAATTAAAGTGTCATTAATGTGTAATAAAATAAAATCATATTCCTACAGATTACAATTACAACAAATTTTGATGAAATTTTTGTAATGTAAACTTAGAAGGGTATTATATACATTCAAACTGATTCCAAAAATACTGAGTTTTAGGTAACAAAGATTTAAAAAATACAAAGGCATTAAAACCTGTTCTTTTTAAAGTTGCTTATAAATTCTATGACAAAATTGCACTGCTAAAAAAATCTAAAATTAAATTTACCAACTCCAAAATATTAAGCTAAAGAGTGTAACTGGAAATTCTTTTATTTTTAATTGTCTAGTCTCTGTACTATTTTTGTACGTTTTGGTTAAAATTATTTTCATTTAATTAATTCTAATATCTCTGTCTGGTCAATCAACTGTAACGTGTTTCATACATTTCATACATTTTACATTAATTATTTATATTCCTAATAACCAATTATTAAAAGACAGAACATGCTTGGTCCCTATAGTGTATGAATATTAATATTTTTAGAACAAATAACTGCATTGCGCTCGTAAATGACACATATCACATACTGCTTTAAATTATAGGGTGTAAGATGTAAGAGTATGATTTTTAATTAATAAAGAGTGATTCGGTATACTGTAGTTAGGATCTCTTTCGAATATGTTCCTATACGGCTGACAGTATCGGACTGATGTATCGAAGTGTATAGACCAAGATCCCAGAGCCACCAGACATCACTCATTTTCTTATGTACAAAATGTGCATGAGTGAAATGTACTATGATAGTAAGACTAATTTCTACCTTGGCCGGTGAGAATTTTAATAAATTAAGCAGTATCTTATGTAAAAAAATCCTTATGATAGAAACGCATTAAAAATATGAAAGGATAGGAATAAATTTTAATAAAACTTATTATTTTTAAATGGTATCAAAAGCATGGACTGAACTAGAGAACTAGAGAAAAAAGAGTGGTTTTTATTGTCATAGACAGGAAGTATCAATCTATCAACTAGCCTATTGCAGTCCACTGCTGGACATAGGCCTCTTCCAACACGCGCCCCAGAACTCGGTCCTGTGCCTTCCGTATCCAGTCAAAAAGTATAAACGTTTAAAATCGCTGAATCTTGTACCTTACACCACTCTAACTGACGCCAACACATCATAATTTCCCATAAATTAATACTACATTTGTTCTAACACTAAATAGGTTTACACTGACATAGCACCAAGTTATAACACGATAGGAAAATTATTTTCTAATGCGACAATACCAACATGTTGGAACGAGCTTGTTGGAAAATTAATGCATTGATTGGTGTTTTAATAAATAATGTAGTCGGTGTGGTATACTTTGATCATAAATAGGTCGTAATTACTTTTAAGGTTCTGTAGCTATGTATGTGGTGCTATTGAAGAAGTTAAAGCCCGATTTACACATCGACAAGTACAGTAGCGAGTTAAGTAGTAAGCTGTTGATTTAAATAGAACTCCATCCTATTTTTTGGCGAGTTAAGTTGGAGAGACGCGAGAGAGATCCTATTTTTGGCGAGGTAGGTACGAAGTAGGGGGCTACCTCGCCAAAATAGGATGGAGATCGTTATATTGATGTTTAGAATAGTTTCTCTACCACATGGCATTGTTCTCCTCGACTGATGTACCACTGGACTTACTAATACTTTGCTAGGAACACGGATTTAAAAAGGCTTTTTAAATTTTGTCTAATAGATTTTGTTGGCTTTTACGATACCTAAAGCCCCATGCTTTATACGAACACTATTCATAATCCGTCACCACACAAATCGTTAACCTTACAAGAAATAAAACCAAAATCATCCTATTTTTAATTAATCAATAAATGAATTAATGAAAAATACAGAGTATTTGTAGACTAAACATACCTTAGTAATATGAATATTATATACCCTTTACTCAGTAAATAAACACTCATACATATTACATTTCTCATGAACGATACATCAAACATTAATAAGTCTAACCATTTAAATTTTAAACCATGATTATTCACTCATCAACTTTGATGCTACGTAAAGTCTACGCCGTAGCAAAGCTCTACGAAAATGCTACGAACTACGTAGCTCTTTCAATTTAAAGTTTAATTATTTTTTACCCTGAAACTAGTATACTTTTTATTATAAACTTAATTACGATTCTTTTTAAGTATAATTTTAAAAAGCTTATTTAAGTAAAAGTTTAATTTGAAAGTTAGGATTAAGTAAACTTTTTGTTTCGTTGATTCACGAAAATTAACTCTTAGTCTTTTTTTATCCCGTTAGTACACAAATCAAATCAAATCAAATCGTTTATTTGTGTCACAATAAATGTCATACATAGAACCGAGCTCTCCGTGTGGTGACGGAGTAAGAATACAATATGTCACCACCCCATCTCATCCCATGGGTGTCGTAAAAACCGACTAAGGGAATAACCGTAACTACTATCTTTACGAAATAAAAAGAAGGAAAACTTGAAACTAAACCCTATACCAATCCGTCTGGCCAGCGTGGTATTAGTAGGCCAAGTATCCCTCCGTTACGGGAGGAGGCCCGTCCCTGCAGTGGGACATTAATGGGCTGTTATGATAGAACCGAGCAACATTACTCTCCATTAACCTCATTCGTGTGGTGACGGAGTAAGAATACAATATGTCACCACCCCATCTCATCCCATGGGTGTCGTAAAAACCGACTAAGGGAATAACCGTAACTACTATCTTTACGAAATAAAAAGAAGGAAAACTTGAAATTAAACCCTATACCAATCTGTCTGGCCTGCGTAGTATTAGTAGGCCAAGTAACCCTCAGTCAAGGGAGGAGCCCCGTCCCTGCAGTGGGACATTAATGGGCTGTTATTATGATGATGAACCTTATTCGGGTTATAAGAAAAACATAACAGAACATTTTGTCAAACAATCGCAAGTATAACTGTCAAACAAACACGATCAGTTCCCAATAATTTATAGTCGAGGAGGCAAATGGAATATACATTTTTTTGACTTGTCAACTACATTTGTGCACTCTTATGAGAATCGCATTAGGGAGGCATTGGAACTTTATTTATGTTTCTCTGTTAAAGTTTGACAAGTGTTAAAATGCTACTTCGTGTAAACAAATATGGAAATGTGAGAACAATTTATTGTAGAATATTAAATAATTTTTCCCGATTGATCAAAGAAGACTCCGTGTAATGACGGAGTAAGAATACAATATGTCACCACCCCATCTCATCCCATGGGTGTCGTAAAAACCGACTAAGGGACTATCCGTGTATTTTAACTATACGATATAAAAAAGAAGGAAAACTTGAAATTAAACCCTATACCAATCCGTCTGGTCAGCGTGGTATTAGTAGGCCAAGTATCCCTCCGTTACGGAAGGAGGCCCGTCCCTGCAGTGGGACATTAATGGGCTGATTAGAAGAAGATCAAAGAAGTAATGTGTTTTACGCGTATGTATTTACTTATGTGTGATGAAGAAGGAATATATTCCGTGGTTGCTATAAAGGCTACATCACACTTATGTTAATACGTATCAAAATATATAAGATACATGTTAGGTGGTGTAGCGACCTGAATAGTTCGAGTGGCACGCTCGCCACAACGACTGGCACTCGAACTATCTCTACCGCGATACTGAATTTTCACTACTCAATATACATCTTATATACAAGTGTTATATATTAGTGAGGGCTGTGAGGTTGTGAGAGTCCCAAAGTAAAGAATTTTTGTACAAAATGTTGTATGTTTCCTTCTGAAAAATATATTTTTTCTTTCTTTCTTTATATAAAAATTAAGAAATACTTAACCACTAACCCCACTAGGTTTTCGAATGACTAATCAAGTAAAAATCAACTAATCCAGTGTCAAAACTATCATTTTCAGAAACTAAAGTGACAGTTTTGACACTTGATTAGTTGATTTTTACTTGATCAGTCATTTGGAAACCGGGGGTTAGTATACAAACACCTTCTAGCCCAGTAAAGATCTTAGTATAATATGTTGGCATAACGGATTGGGATAGCGAATATGATAATTCATGACTGTGATAGTCATTAATACCAAAACTTCATTTGCGCTTTCCATCATGTTCTAAATGCTTTTATTGGCCAATTTTTTTCTACTGACCAGTTTTTACGTCAACGAGGTTTTGTAACTTTGTATATAATGTATTCTTAACTAATACAAGGGCTTTAATAACAAAATCGTAGCAAGAAGTCTTAAAAACAAAACAACAACTAAAATGTTTTAAGGCATACATAAACTTTCTTAAAGTTTTTTATTTCTGCGACAACAGTATGTACAGTCACGAGCAATAATATGTACACATTGTCAAATTTTCTAAACTTTTTGCACGTTTATCTAGGCATTAGAATACCAAAATTGATTCGTAATTTAGAAGAGATTCCGTACATTTTCGAACTAATCTTTGAATATTCAATTTTGGGTTGCCAGAACTTTAGACAACTGTTTTATAAAATGTGAAAATGTTAACATATTATTGCTCGTGACTGTACATTATAAAACAAGTGTTTTGTAAGGTTTCCTTGAAGTATTAATTAATAATGACGTTGATCCTCTCTAAGGTCTGCGAAGGTAAAAGCCAGACCGACTGTTAAATGTAGGTAACTAGAAAAAACAGTATAATTTATTTCTTAGAAGCCTAACAACTAATACTGCTTTTGGCTAATTGTTTTTTGACAAGAAGTCTAAATTCTAAATATTGTTTGTTTATAAAAATCATCATCTACATAAAAGTTGAGAGAGAGAGTGGGAGATATGGCTGTAAATAAGAGAAAAAGCTACTCAAAATATGAGTTCCTTTCATATTTTGAGTAGCTTTTTCTCTTATTTACAGCCATATCTCCCACTCTCTCTCTCAACTTTTTAGATCGAGTTTCCAGCTGACTTGTTTTTTTTTAAAAGGCCAACTCTTCCTCCGTACATTATTCGGGCTCTTTCTGCTGGGACATTAATGGGGACCTTTTTTGACAGGGACACATTTAGCATACAGTAGTCAAGTATCCATGTTCCTCCCGTAAGACATACATAAGCAACTGTATCTCATCATCATTACAGCCCATTCATGTCCCAATACATTATATTGAAACAATGTTATAAAGAACATTCATGTTTTGCTAGTACCAACCTACAAAAACATTATTAAGGAAAACGTTAGCTTAAATATTATTTTTAATTTTCCTGAGTACATTATACGCAAAATAATACAACAATAGCTGTGATGAATAGACAATTTACAGCATTTCGTCATAACAATTTTCAAATTACAATAGAATTAACCGAAATAGAAGGAACTTCCTTATTCAACCTTATTTTATACATCTGAGATTCAAGGGCAAAGAATAATAAACCTTATTTATATGTCCATACGTACTATTTTCTACTTCCCCTAACATTAATGTCAGGTTAAAAGAACACCGCTTATTACTAACGATGACTTATTAGCGATAACAATGTTGTTATTCAGTCTTACTTTCCATTTGCGTCTTTTCGTTGTACACTGGGGGAGTTTTGTGAAAAATATTTTCAACTTTATTTTGATAGTTGTAAGGTTGGGTTTCGTTTGCGTGTCAGGGTTAGAATTAACACTGTGTTGGCTGGATGTTATCGCCTGTGTGATGCGTCAATGAGTTTGTAAATGTTATCTGGGATATAATATAGTTAGCGGGTTTAACATCTTAGAGTTCATTTGTGAGTAAGCAACGGAAACTTCGTAGTCTATACAAATACTATAATATCAAAGAGCTTTGTTTGGTTGGTTGTTGGTTTGGCTGTTTGTTTGGCTGTGCTGTCCTCGGAAACTACTGGTCCCATTTGGATAATTATTTTTGTGTTGAATATTTTTTTGGTCACGGAAGGTTATGTTTCATCATAACAGCCAATGAATGTCCCACTGCAGGGACAGGCCTCCTCCTGTGACAGAGGGATACTTTGCCTACTAATACCACGCTGTCCAGACGGATTGGTATAGGGTTTAATTTCAAGTTTTCCTTTTTATTTCGCAAAGATAATATTCACGTATAATCCTTTAGTCGGTTTTTACGACACCCATAGGATGAGATGGGGTGTTGACATATTGTATTCTTACTCCCTCACCACAGGACTTACGCAGTACAACATGCATGTCCACATTGTCCACCTACACATTCTACCATTCTATATCACACCTCTAATATCAAATTCCTATAGATTCAGCACAAAATCGATGTCCATGCATAAAATATTGTAAGTGAACCAATCGATCATTTATAGGAAGGCGGGTCGGATACAATCAGACTTGCCCGTCAGCTAGGCAATGCTAACTACCTTTTTATGCACCCACTTAAAACTGTACAATTTCTGATTTTAATTCGTACTGCAATAGTCATTAATTATTCAAAGTGCTAGTATTAACTTATGCTTTGGAAATTGTACTGTAATAATAGGGGCTAAGCTTTATGAATGTTCATGAATGATTCTGTTTAGGTACACGTTTGAATTGCTTAATGAGTTGAAGGTAGTTAGGTATGGTTTATATAATATTGATACGGCGCCATCTAGTAGCAAATTAAGCAGGTTTTTTTTTTGTAATATAAATATTCCTCACACTTTCACACAACGTCATCTAGTCCGAAATTAAGAAGAGCTTGTACTATGGGTACTAGACAACGGATAAACATACTTAAATACTTTTTTTTTTGTAAATACATATTATATTATACATAGAAAAACACCCAGACCAATGCAAACAATCATGTTCATGCACACAAAGATTTGCATGGAGCGGGAATCGAACCCGACACCTCTGTGTAGCAGTCATGTTAAATAACCACTACGCCACGAGGTCGTCAATACGAATACGAAACGCTAAAAATAATACTTACAATATTTTCTGTCTTTTTTAAGATATCTCTAGCTCTATGGATGTGACAGAGCTCGCAACATCTATTTAATGAGCACATAAAAACACCTAGGCTTAGGAGAATTATTTGCGGATCACACAATACATTTTCTTGCACGGTGACTTTAACAGTCTACTTACTGACGACTTTATCTATTTATATAGGTTTGTTTACAATTTTTTTATGAAATAATAATTTTCTTGTGGTGAGAGTAAGAATACAATATGTTACCACCCCATCTCATGCTATGGGTGTCGTAAAAACCGACTAAGGGACTATCCGAGAATAATATTATCTGTACGAAATGAGGAAACTAAAAATTAAACCCTTTACCAATTCACGTCCGCCAGCGTAGTAGGCTAAGTATCCCTCCGTCACGGGAAAAGGCCCGTCCCTGCAGTGGGACATCAATAGGCTATTATAAATAATTTGTTTAATTAATATTTGAAAACAAATCTCTTTACTTTGAGTACTAGACAAAGTTTAAACATACTTAAATACCTTTTCCTGTAAATACATACCTAAAATAAATACAAAATATCGCAAGCTCTGTATTTGCTTTATATTTTCTTCTTTATCATGCACACAAAAAGGATAATATTTTAAAGTGAGAGCGCATAATTTTGTGTACATAATATTAAAACACCTTCAGTGTACCTTTAAAGTACATACTGTTCTCGACCGCGGTCACATTTAATTCATAGAGCCGCGTTACACTAAGAGAAAATTTATTACTTGCTCTTATTTCTTGAGTTATAACGTTTTAGTACTAGACATGAGATACTATAGTATGTTTTTCTTTATTTTAACAGACTATTGAGGACCCAATTTACTATTAATGGCGCATTGAAGAGACGGGAGAAAAGCTCAACATAACAATACTTTGTCGGCCACAGAGATTGGTTTAGGGATTAATAAATTTAGTTTTTTTTTTGTTTGGGTAAAGATTGCATCTGCATGTTATTCTATTAGTTTTTAGGCGATAATCGTAAGTCAATAATAGAAAAAAAATTAAAATCTATAACAACCCAATCACTATTCACCTAAACAGCATCGCCAAGATGTCATTTTGTGTTAAATTTAAGTAGAAAATTATGTCGAAGATAATATTGAATCTAGTGCTGTATCTTAGCAGCATCGCTTGGCTATCTGCCATATCTTACAGTGGAGTAGCACGCGGTGTGAGCGTAGGATTATAATACGTACTGTGGACGGATAGTAAGACTAAGGGCGCCTTCAAATTTGCCGCTAAGTGTCGCGCGGAGGCAGCGCGACTGCAGCGCTGCGGTCGCGCTGCTTTGTAAATTCATAGAGATAAAAAACGCGCGATTGCAGCGCTACGCCCGCGCTACGCCCGCGCTGCGTCCCCGCATTCGTTCATCAATCGACTAGTGTTGTTTAGAATACTTTTTCTTTTTAATAGTAACACTAAGAGCAGTGTATTTTCGTCTGAGTCCATCGTAAAACTAAAACACAACACTACCATTCTCAAACCTAGCGACGGCAGCGCGACCGCAGCGCTGCAGTCGCGCTGCCTCCGCGCGTCACTTAGCGGCAAATTTGAAGGCGCCCTAAGTACCGTATTGCATATTTAAGTGGATACAAATGGTGAAATTTTCTTTACATTTTTGTATGAAAAGGTTTGTGTTTTTTTGTGGAAACGGATTTTTTAAAACTTCAAGGTGTTACCGTCCTTTACTTACCTCATTACTTTGCGTAAACCTGGACTAAAAGAGAACTTGCAAGGGGTTATTTTTATATAAATAAAACGGGGGAAACTATTTTAATCTTACCTAAAGGTCTGACTCCGTGTGGTGACGGAGTAAAAATACAATAAGTCACCACCCCATCTCATCCCATGAGTGCCGTAAAAACCGACAATGGGACTATATTCTGTTAATATTATCTTTACGAAATAAAAGGAAGGAAAACTTGAAATTAAACCCTATGCCAATGCGTCAAGCTAGCGTGGTATTAGTAGACCAAGTATCCCTCTATTACTGGAGGAGGTCCGTCCTTGCAGTGGGGAATTAATGGCCTGGTATGATGAAAGGTCTAAAGGACGTCAAGAAATATATAATGAGAATTGTACTTATCTTGATTAAAGCCATTTTGACTTTGACTAGCGTGGTTGTACAAATCCTAGCTACCCTTTGTCACAAAAGATAACCCACCCTCTACTAGGCCCTGTACTAGACCCTCCCACCAAGACTTGAAGGTGAATTAAGCGGACACAGCGATAGTACAACTTAAATGATCTTGATAAAATAACCTACTACCCGTATCTACAAAAATCATATAACATTAAAGAAAAAAATAAAAACTACGAAACAGCATCACAGGTTACAAGCACGAATAAAAAAAATACCAATTCGCTTTTCATCGCACTCATTAAAGTAAAACCTTAATAAGATCTTCACTACCCTGTTCCCATATAAATAGACTCAAATAACGTTCGTTTGCTCGAAGGCAAAAACCTATAAACCGTAAAGCCTTTGAGGCTTGAGCTAAAAAATAAATTAAAAAATAAAAGGCGAGTTCTAATCAAATTCATTATTGAAAGTAAACAGAGTATTGTTGTGTTATATTTGAAGAATGGAAGGAAATTTCGTGGAGTCTTTTGTTAAGCTAATGCAAGTTATTGTTATGGACGTCCCGTAATCTATATTATTTCCATTAGCTACTTAAGTATGATAATACAATGTTTTAAAAGGATTTTTTTTTACGGTAAAATATTAAAGAGATTTTGCCTTGAGGTAAAAGAGAACATGTTTTGCCGAATTCTGTTATAATATTCATGTGATATTAAAATATTGTAAATAATTTCAATTGATACATGTTATATATTTATAGAAATCAGATTCTATGAACGTTATGTAAAGGGCTTATGTAAAGAGCTTAGCTAGATCAGCAAGGAGCCGATTACAACTTATCTATTTACCTATTGCCTTACGGCGGCAGACGAGGAAAGGGTTTGATGTTAAGTGGTAAGTGCCGATCATGGGCTCTAGGGCAAAGTCAAGCTACAACCTACCTCACCTTCTCCCCTTCATCTTCACATTCTCTCTACCTTTCCCAATAGATTATTTTATGCTATTTTAAAGACAACTCCCGCACTTGGGATCATGCCCTGTGTCCTGCGTAAGGATCAAACTCACAACCACCTGCACGGCATCCGCTTGAGCTACCGTCGCAACGCGTCGTGCTACCGAGCTAAGAGTAGATTATGTAAAGGGTATACGCAGCAGTAATTATTTTAGTGCTACATTACGTCGGTTTTCTATGAAAGGTTGGTACTGCCCCGTATCGTGTCGATCTATTCATGCTATGTGACTTTACCAGTGAAAAACTCTTTGACTACTTTTGTCTTTAATCCTGGAATTTATTCGCACGTTCCACTAGGTTAGATGCGGTTTTGTTGCGGAATTATTCGTAAAGTATAATAAAATTGGATAATTACAAAATGCTTCCAGTTTATCTTTCCACATAGACAAGTCTTACATAATATCCAAGACCTGTAAGATATTAGAAAGGGTAGTTTATTACATATACTTTGACTTATAAATAGGTAAAAATAAAATAATTTAAAAAGTATGACGTTTTCCAGTTTTGCAAAGTTCCCTACTTGTATTTTCGTCATTTGCTTTGTACGGGTTATTTCTTAATCTATGACGTCAAAGACGATATTTCTTGCGTCATATGCCTTTTTTTCTTAAACAATAAGTACATACTTCATAATTTATACAGGTACTTTCTTTCCTGTTACATTACATACTTCATAATTTATATAAGTATGTACTTTCTTTCCTGTTTTCATTCACATTAATACAAAATTAGCAATCATCTATACTGTACTGATTCTCGCTGTGACAATAAGTAATAAGCCTACACGATATGTTAATTTATTACCAAAAACAAGGAAAAATCCTTTTTTAATAAGTACCTTCAAAATAGATTTTGATAGCCAACAAAATCTTTAAGTAAATTTCTGAAAATTTAAGGGTATATATAATTTCTTTAAGATGTATAGGATATGTCTTACTTTCGTCTCTATAGTAAATAATGAAATAGAATAAGAATAGAATATGGGTGTCGTAGAAACCGACTAAGGAACTATCTGTGATAATTACCTTTACATAGAAAGAAGGAAAACTTAAAATTAAACACTATACCTATCCGTCTGGCCAGCGTGGTATTAGTAGGCCACGTATCCCTCCATCACGGGAGGAGGTCCGTCCTTGCAGTGAGACATTAATGGGCTCTGATGCCATAATAATATGGTCTTACTGTTAAAGACAAAGTTGCGGGAAACAGTTAGTTTTATAAATAAAACCTCCAAGATTAACGCCATCAAGAAAACATAATAAACTCTTAATGTATTACAATAACAATTAAATTTTCCCTACATCAAGAATTATTATGAACAACAGCGACTTAATATTTAAGTGCTTAGTAATTCTGGTCTACAATGTATTAAGTTATAAGCCGATTACTTAGAGAATGCACTTGCACAATATAAAAAATACTAAGTTTAGTTGAATAATAAGCATTTTTATTTAAGACCTGTTTATCATGAATTTGGTATAGATTTCAGTATGGAGTCCTACCAAAAAAATAAATCTTGTAAGGATAGGTACATATTATCAAGGATTTTTTTTAAATTTAGTAACTTGGTATTTTTTTTAACAACTACTAATTTTTTTATTAGTAGGCCAAGTATCCCTCCGTCACGGGAGAAGGTCCCTGCAGTGGGCTGATGATGATAACTGAGTTTTGAGGTAACAATATTGAAAAAATAACCGAATAAAAAACATCCACCTCTTTTTGGAGTCCGGTTCTTCTTCTCTCGGGTCGTAGATATACAATTACTTTTTTTTTGGAGTCGGTTTAAAATATACTAGTCAACATAAAATAAAGCACTAAATCATTCCTTAATAAAGTGTTTTTTATCAAGCAAACAAACTCTTTAAAATCAGGTGTACAAGTGTAGTACAGTCACGAGCAATAATATTCATTGTCAAATTTTCTAAACTTTTTGCACGTTTATCTAGGCATTAGAATACCAAAATTGATTCGTAATTTAGAAGAGATTCCGTACATTTTCGAACTAATCTTTGAATATTCAATTTTGGGTTGGCAGAACTTTAGACAACTGTTTTATAAAATGTGAAAATGTTAACATATTATTGCTCGTGACTGTACAATTTTTCATGTTAAAGACAGCCAATAATAAAACGAGTTATCTTTTGATTAAAGTTTGATGTCCAAGAAAAACTCGTGGCCGCTACCCTTATTGTAATTCTAAACTTAAATCTACAAAATTGTGTAAAAAAAAATATTTCCAGAAATAATACAGTAAAGAGGAATTCCTATATATTCCTGTAGGAGCACAAAATATTGTCAGAAACTGAGATGAAGCTATGTTCACGGTAAAAATAGCAGTCAACTGTTTTTATTTAAAATGCTCTTGTACATACAGCAACACATCAAGTTAAACACTTTCATTTGAAATTGTGTCTTGTTTCAAGGTATTAAGGTACATGAGTGTCTAGCTAGATGAGTTGCTGTGTGTACATATTTTATAAGTTTTGAAAATGCACAGCTTTGCTTCACACAAGTTTATTAAGTGCTGTTCGTATTAAATTAATGATTTATTAGTGTTCAGGTTTACTGTAAATTATCAAAGCAAATCGGAACTGCAAAGAAAAATATAATTAATTCGAGGCAATCCTAGATTACGTATTAACTTAAATTAATTTTCCAAAAACATAGCCTTATACAAGTAGACAAATAAATTGTCCTGAGAAATTGGAAAGACTTTCTAAAACATCAGATCTCTTCCTCCAAAAATCAGTTAACTATTTTTTTTAATTAACTTAAAGTTTTGGTACAATTATAATTAGCAATGATTATAAGTAAATGTATTTTTATAAATAACAAAATTATTATTTATTAAATCAAAATTCATTGAACTCTGAGATAACATTAAAAAACTACAATCTATTAAAAAAAAAAAAAGCATGAACACCAATCTACAATAATAAAATCTTTCAATCGCATAAAAAAACAAAAGCTCCAAGCGAAAGACGCTTAAAGTACGGAGAGTAAGTAGCTCTACTTAATCCCGCACACGGATGTAGAGCCACGCTCTATTTGATTAACTATTGGTTTTAACAAGAGCCGTTAAAAGGGTGTCGATGACGTAAATACATTTTATGGTACATTAAGGTAACTGCGGTTAGAGAGGGTTACACTTAGTTTATAGCTGGCTGAGATTAAAGATACTTGTAATTAGAATTTAAGTGATCATGCTTTTAACTCCATTGAATCATAATAGACCATTAATGACCTAATCCAGGGATTGGTCTTTAACAGTGATTGTGGGATGTTTGTCCTTTTAATAATAGCTTTAGTAAGACTAGGTTCCATCTTATTGTAATTGTTGCTTGGAAATATTAGTATAGGGTTTTATGTTACATATGGGATATCATCATAACAGCCCATCAATGTCCCACTGCAGGGACGGGCCTCCTCCTGTGACGGAAGGATACTTGTCGTCCCTGCAGTGGGACATTAATGGGCTGCTATGATGATGATACATTATCTCTGCGAACTTTCACTTAATAAGTCCTAGAAGAGGTAAGTGCGGTGCGTTTGGAACCGATGGGTATGTACCCATATCCATCCATATCAGTCTATAGACTGCTGGACATAGGCCTCCATGAGTATATAAATGAAGATAATCATATGTATGATTGTAGACGACCCACAATAGCTTCATCATAACAGCCTAATAATGTCCCACTGCAGGGACGGGCCTCCTCCCGTGACGAAAGGATACTTGGCCTACTAGTACCACGCTGGCCAGACGGATTGGTATATGGTTTAATTTAAGGTTTCATTCTTTTATTTCGTAAAGACGATATTAACGGTCGGTAAAGTTAGTCGGTTTTTACGACACCCATGGGATGAGAAGGGGTGGTGACATATTGTATTCTTACTCCATCACCACACGGAGACCAAAATAGGTTAATAAGAGATTATTGTACTTGATTTTCCGAAGTTTCAGCTTACCCCAACAAAAAAAAGGTATCAGTATTTAAGTATTCACTCCCTGAATAGATGACTTGCTATTAAATACCGTTCAGCCAAAGTGAAAATTAAGATTATCGAGCCCCAATCTAAGATAAGTAACGATGTTGTGAAGAACCTTAACATCGTTAATTTATCACAGAAGAAACTTAACTAGCATTTAATTTAATTATGTATTGTGAAAGTTTCTTCCTCGTTCGATCTTGGCTGATTACTTGGACTAATTATTTTATTTGGGGCAAGGTCAGTAGTTAGATATAGTGGGGAAGCGGATCAGTACGTGCTGGAATGGATCGTGTAATGGTTTGATTCTCGCTGTCCTGGCCTTATGAGTTAGTGAGGAAAAGTAAGGGATTTTTTTAAATCATATTTAATCTATGTCGGTCACTTTGGTTCTCCTGCGGATCTCCTCGTTTCTGATTCGATCACGCAGGGAAACTCCCAACATAGCTCTCTCCATTGCCCTCAGACATAGCGCTCAGGATTTCCCGGTTAAAGTGGCGGTGGGCAGGGCACATAGCGCGGAGAACTGATGGCCGTTGGGGCAGAAAAGTTCTAGAACGGCGACCGCGCACCGGAAAGCGCAGGGTGGGGAGACCCCTCACACGATGGACCGACGACCTGATTAGGACGGCGGGAAGCCGATGGATGAGGGAGGCACAACAGCGCAGGGTGGAAACTTTTGGAGCAGGCCTATGTCCAGCAGTGGGCGTCTATAGGCTGATATGATGATATATAATCTTTATCCGTGTGGTGACGGAGTAAGAATACAATATGTCACCACCCCATCTCATCCCATTGGTGTCGTAAAAACCGACTAAGGGACTAACCGTAAATATTATCTTTACGAAGTAAAAAGAGGGAAAACTTGAAATTAAACCCTATACCAATCCGTTTGGCCAGCGTGGTATTAGTAGGCCAAGTATCCCTTCGTCACAGGAGGAGACCCGTCCCTGCAGTGGGACATAAATGGGCTGTTATGATGATATATAATCTTTCGGATACGGCTTTGGCTCTAACAGCTCTGCACGCCTGAGTCAAATGTGGGTAAACCAAGTTTTTAGGTTATTTTTTTATTACTCAACCGACTCTAAATAAAATAAATAAATATTGCCACTCTTTCACACAACGCTATCTAGTCCCAAACCAAGCAGAGCTAGTACTATGGGTACTAGACAACGGATAAACATACTAAAATGCTTTTTTTTTGTAAATACATACATATTATATGAAGGCGCATACCTGGCGCCGTGAAATAAAAGTAACCTTTTTCTTGGATAACGTTAAAGGAGGTTTATATTGAATTATGAAACAAACATTCAAAATGTTCGGACGAGAATGACAGGAGTCGTCATTCTAGCAGAACGTCATGAAAACTGGGGGAACCCACCGAACCCGTGAGGCTGGTGGTCCATCCGGTATACATGAGGGACTGCTATAGTGTCCGTGTTCAGTGCTGTTTAAATACCTTTATTTGTAATTCAATAAGAAAAGAGATTATAAAATGTAACTTAATAGAGTTATGCCTATTTATTTCCAAAGACCTCGTGCCTTTACATACTTGAAGAAGTCTGAATCTGATACAGATAGCCACCTGGCGACATATACATAAAAAACACCCAGACCAATGCAAACAATCATGTTCATGCTCACAAAGATTTGCATTGAGCGGGAATCGAACCCGAGACCTCTGCGTTGTCATGTTATATAACCACTACGCTACAGAGGTCATCAAGAAGAAAGTAATTCCATTCGAGTAATTACTTTTTTATATTAATATTTTTCGTAAATATATTAGTGTATTTTATGCGAGCAAGAATATCCATTCCCATATTAACTTTTGCAACATGAACTGCTTGACTAATTTTCAATTCTGAGGTGCTAGTAGATTCGTATTACTTGTGTGTAGTGTCACTTCACTGAGGCTGATAAACAATAATTCATAGCAAGAAAACGTGAAGTATTTACAAAAACCTATGTCAATCTAAACTAAATCTGTGCTGCGTTGGTCTAAGAAACTAACAATAAAAAAACCCACTTATGGCTAAATTGAAGGTTAAAACCGTTTATTCATTAAATAGCTTGAGCCATTAGACGAATGAGCCATAAAATAAGTCATAAAACTTTTAAGTGTTTTATTCATTTAATATAGACATAAGAAGAATAAAGACACTAAAAAGTTGTATATGCTAGCTAACCTCAGATCTAGAACTTCATTAATAAAGAAAAGATGGGACAGGTGCAGTGCTACAAAAGATTTTGGATTAAAAATTATTTTTTTTATGGTAACAAAGATTTGTGCAAATTTAATATCAAATGCTTATTTTTAATAGCAAACTCTGTGGCGTTATAATTATACTCGTAGTACATGGATGTTACGCCATACCACAATACAACCAGTAGTCTATTTTGGTCGAATATTTATTATAAATGCCTACGGCTGCGCGGTACGTAAACATGCGGTAGGGCTTCCCACCTCCAGATTTTTAATTACATTTACGTACTTTCCCGCTCGTTACTGCAGCACAGTCACGACTGTTCGCTCCGCACAGCCTTTATACCTCTATCATGTCGTGAGCGTGTAGGTATAACTCGCGTTTCGTCCGTTTCTGAAGTGAAAATACTGTATATTTATTTGTACTATGGCCATACTCTCGGTTTCGATTCCCGCTCAATGTAATTTTTTGTGTCATGTACATTGAGGTAAACATATTACCTCAATGGTCATGTAGACCATTATCTACAACTAATAAAAAAAGCTTTCATTATGGAGTAGATAGCGTTGTAACAATGACGGATCATTACTAAACTACCCAAGCACATCGGTATAAGATTTGCTTCAAGGTTTTCCTCTTGATATCAATTTATAATTTCTCTCTTCTTTATACTCACTTGCTTTACTCGTATTATGTCCCCTACCTATTCCCTTTTACAAAACCTTGAGCGTTATATATTATGAACGTTTAACAAACAAACTGACCGAGATTAACAATAAAGAATGTTGAGTCCGTCCTTCGAGGGACAACATTGCACAGACAAATGAGGAACGCACGCGTCTCATTTATGTCACATAATTGAGTGAGGGAAATTGTTAGAGCATCTTGTATGTAGAATGTTTAAGCATGTTTGTTCTTTTTTTGTTAGGATTTTTTGTAAGATATTGTGTTAAATTAAACATATTCTCCGTGTTGTAACGGAGTAAGAATACAATATGTCACCACCCCATCTCAACCCATGGGTGTCGTAAAAACTGACTAAGGGACTTTACGTGAATATTATCTTTACGAAATAAAAAGAAGGAGAACATAAAATTAAATCCTATACCAATCCGTTTGGCCAGCGTGGTATTAGTAGGCCATAAGTATCCCTCCGTCATGGTAGGAGGCCCGTCCCTGGAATGGGACATTAATGGGCTGTCATGATGATGATGATATACGTAAATTACGACTACTACTTCATCATCATCATCATAATAATATCAATCATTTGACGTCTACAGCTGGACATAGGCTTTCACCGAATATTTCTAAATACCTTTTTAATAGTCATGTCATATTTTGGTCGCCGTTATTTGCTATTAGATAAGTGATATTATCCGTGAAATGACGGATATCTCGTCCCAAGATTTTTGTATAAATCATATTACAAATACAAATAACAAAATATTTTTATTTCATCATTACACAATTACAATTAAAGCATAGTTGTTGGTGTCTTCTTTTAAGCATAGAAATGCCTGTGCCAGAAGACACCGCTCCTCGAATATAATTTTATTTTTCGAATATAATGGAGTAACTTCTTAATATCCATACTAACATTAAATAAATAAATAAATAAATAAAAATAACATTTATTTTCTCCACAAAGGTACTTATAAACTAAATATTTCTTAAATTAGAACAGTGTACAACCTTTGCGAGAGACTTGGTGTCTGTGCTAGGGCTAACCCTGTGTTACAGATCACCAGGCTACAGGCAGACATTATAAAAGGGAAAGTCTGTCTGTTTGTCTTTATTTCACGGCAAAAGGTGACTTGATTTTTTAAGTGGAGATAGTTGGAGGGATGGAGAGTAACATAGGCTACTTTTTTTCTTTCTTCTGTTTCCAGGAAGGGAACAGTGCTACCCCGAATTTAAAGCGAGCGAAGCTGCGGGCAAAAGCTAGTAAGATATAAATAGACGGCCTATTGTTTGTAAAAATCGATATGATTAAAGTGGGTAAAACTTTGATTCAACTTTGAGTAACCACTTGTGTTTAACGAGTTACCTAACAAATATCAAATTGAGTTATCAAAGTACCGTTAGCCATTTTGTTCATGGAACATATTTACGTAGATTAGGGATATGAATAATTTTAATACTATTTCTTTGTTTTGAGAATTTTGTCTGATTAAGTCATTATCTCGATCGAAAGGGATTTACTATCCTAAAAGAAACTACCCAAAAAAACTACTTTTAGGGTAGCTATTCCCTCCCGATTGAACTAAAAAGTTAGAACGTTTTATATTTTAAATTTTTGTTTTATTTTTAATTTTTGTTTTAAATTTTTATTTTATGTTTTATTTTTTAAAACTTCTTTATGTATAAATAATTATAGTTTAAACCATTTAAAAAAGTTAAAATAAGACGTGAGAATTGAAGGAAATAAGAATAGAATTTTGAGTTGAAAATATTTTTCGTTGAGTGTTTCTAGTCAAAGCTACATAAAGCTTAGGATTTTCTGAAGTGGCAATGGACAGGACACTTAACAGACTTTTAAGTAGGTACGTTGTAACTAATGTTTTATATACTACTTGTATAATTTATGTTTTGTTAAATGTTACGGTAAAAAGCATCTACAAACATTTAAAAATATTTTTTCAGTGTTGAGAAACTTGTTGAAATTAATTTCCTTACTTTGTAATTTGGTTTAGTGGCTTAATTTGATTTTGTTTTTATCCCAATAAGTAGAGAATTATTTTTTATTTTATCAGAAATATATTCGGTACGGTACAGAAATGTTTTCGGACATTATATTCGGTATAGATGCTCTGCTTTTTACTTAAATTAATGAAGATGCTATATAATTTAACTTTGTCGAAATTCAATGAAAGCACAAGATGGGTTGAAGTGGTTGACATTTAGTATTCTTAATCCATCACCACACCGCAAAAGTATTATTTTTGCCCTGAGGTTGCCCACAATAAAGTTAGTTGCACAATTAATTTGTCACATTTATTTGATAGTAATCGAACACTTAAGGAGGACCGATGACCTCGTAAGGACTGTGGGAAGCCGATGGATGAGGGAGCCTCAGGACCGCACAAGGTGGCAAAGGATATTTCCTTACCGACTCGTAGTCACACCAAGCTTGTCACACCAGTGTGACAAACAGTAATCTTTTTCTTGTTTGTCACACTACTGATTTTGACACACCATTTACTGTATTTATTTCTAAACTAGTGATGTCCAAGTTACAGTTCAAAGTTTTTTATATTGAAATCATCAAAGTATGTAGGTACTACAGTGTTCAGAAAATGCCAAAAAAAACCAATAAGACACAAAACGTTTTTTATTAATTAAATTGTATCATCTTCTGCTTTTCTGGAAACGACGAACTTAGCTACACCAAAGAATAAACCAAACAAAATATTTTTAAACACTGTTTCCGGAATAGAGTTTAGTTTTCGTTGCAAATTATCCTTTATTCAGTTTCATTTATTCTACTATTTAATCTAAGTGTACAAATTCAAAGTTTATCAAAGTTTCCCACCGATTCCAAGGCGCTAGTAGAGAAGAAGCGGCGTAACTAACTGCTATTTCTAGACTAAATTTAATAACATTGTAACTTCAATAAGGTGCAGCAACCATTGTTTACCATATATAACCATAAAAACTAAGGATTACACTAAATAATCAATATACATTTTAATATCTAAAACTATAAGGAACCATCCCAGGTAGTACATAAAAGTGGGAGCACCAAATCACATATTTTATATCAATGTATTTCCAACCGGTCAGTTCTATAGATGAGGTTGTAGTAACTTGTACTTATTAATTGTCGGCAAAGGATTTTACTATGTAGGCACTGCACTAGCAATTATGTTATACATGATGTTGAAAAATCAGTAGTGTGACAAACAAGAAAAAGATTACTGTTTGTCACACTGGTGTGACAACCTTGGTGTGACTACGAGTCGGTAAGGCAAGGAGGCATATGTCTAGCAGTGGACGTCAATTGGCTGAGATGAATGAATGAATGAATCGAACACTTTATGGTTTTATTTATAAGTTATAGTTTCAACTTCATAATAAATATAATGTCAACCAAATGCAATTGACTTTATAAATTACTTCTGTTCTGACCACTGCAAGGAATGCTACTAGCATAGACTTCTATTATGGAAAATCTTCTGTATTTTAAAGTATTCGTAAAACCATTTATTTTTCTATTATTAGTTACAATTTCACGTTATAATAATTATGATACATTGTAGCTGTGCAATGTGTTAATAATGCTACGCTGATTTTCAGCTGTTTACGTTGGGTTCTTTTCTTACAATGTAATACTCTTGTTTATATTTAAAATATTCAAGATATTTTCTATAGTTTAATAATAATTTATACAAGGTCCAACTAAGGAATTTGAATACCAAGAATTTGAAACAGAGACCTAATAATTTTACAAATGAGAAAGAAAGTTTAGGAAATCCCGAAAAGTTTTTATCGAAGTAATGTTATGACTAAATACATAATTTCAAAATGAATACGAACATATCTAGTTTTTTTATCTATCTTCAAAAATATTAAAACTCATTTTGTAAAAAAACTACTAACTAAAAAACTTTATTCATAAAAATAAAATCTTACCTTCTTTATTCCCTTAATCACTAAACATACTACACATGAAAACACTTAATTAATTTAATATTAACACTAAAAGCGCAGCAAACACTAAATATTTAAAAAACACGATTGACGTGAGCGAATTCGTTTAAAAACCGCGCGCGTCCTTTCGCTCTGACACCTAGCTATCGACTGTCAGAAACTGGTCAACACAACGTGGTAGACCAGGCTGCAGTGACATCTACGCATGCGCAATGCAACTAACTCTTCTCTCAAAGCATCTTAATACCAACCAGGCTTAATCCAGCCACGACAAGCAATAATAAACCTTATTTTGGTGGAATAAAAGTGTTTTGATTAGCTTAGGTAAAGTATGCAGGTATGCAAACGTCGTGAACCGTTTAAAGAAAGTTTTGAACCACATGTCGGTCCCGACGAACTCGCTTCTAGTTGTTTGTCTGTTTAATGAATGAAATCTGTGTAGAGGGAATGATGTTGTCGCTTTTATTATTTTTGGAGTTACTTTTTGTTTGATAGGACTTGAGAAAGGTGTCTTTTATGACAAATTGCATTGCTTCTTGTGTAGTATGAATACATTTGTGGTTTTAGCTATCTATCTGTCGTAATTTTCGACGTTTTCTTTTCTCTTCTTACTGTATCTGAGCATGGGGTTACACATTTGGGTTAAAGTTTGAAGTCCCTTTTAGACTGACTTTTCTGGTTGTATTTTTTCTCATTCTGTAAATTGCATGTTTTTTTCCACGTTGACCATTAACACGATGCCCTCTGAAAAATGTTAGTTAATTTATGACCTTTTTTTTTCTTCTCTTTTTTGCACATATTTTCTTTACAAGTACTTATCCGAAATAAAACACACAATTATTCTGTAACCAGTTACTCTTAGTACAAAATGCTTACAAGGAGTGTGATTTCACAAGTCATCCAAATTCATTCCGTGGTAGTCATAAAAGCCAACTAAGGGAAACGTAGATTATTATAATGTTAAACTCAATACCAATACCACTCTGGCTAGTGTAAATAATAAATATTCCTCACACATTTACACAACGCCATCTAGTCCCAAACTAAACAGAGCTTGTACTATGGGTACTATACAACGGATAAACATACTTTAATACTTTTTTTGTAAATACAAACATGTTATACATAAAAAACACCCAGACCAATGCAAACAATCATTTTCATGCACACAAAGATTAGCATTGAGCGGGAATCGAACCTGAGACCTCTGCGTAGCAGTCATGTTGGACCGGACGGATATGTACATAGAAGACGGATGCCACAATTGTTATGGGTACCCCGAGCGCGCACCAACCTCCTACAGGAGGCGCCTCTGACCCGCGCACGCAAAACCCTCAATCGAGTGGCTATTAAACTAGATCTATTCTGTGGCACGCTGACTGAACTCACAAAGCAACATAACATTATTTGAAATCTGTTATTGTTAGATTAATAAGGAATTTTTATTTAATTTTTAATTGTAGTATAGTATGTAGGCAACACTATTGTATTAGGGTGTACCCTGTAAGAATAGTGATAAGTAAGTTGAATAAATAAATAAATAAATAAATGTTACATAACCACTACGCCACAGGATGAGGTCGTCATCGTAAATAGTTCAAGTTCTCCTCCGCCACCGGAGGATGTAACCACCACTAGTGTACTTCATATCAGAGCACACCCAAACTAGAAGAGACAAAAGTTGTTAAGTCTTATACTCTTGTAATTTCACAATCTTTAGCTGTTCGCGCATTCATGCACGTTTTCCATCAAGTGCGATACAGTATTTTTCCCCATACAATATACAACAACAAAGAAAGGGCATAAGACTATTATCGTTAATTTTACGCAACACAAAATCTTACTCATTCAAAATCAGGAGATGCCCCATTGATGTCCCCGTGATGTCCCCACGATGTCCCCTGTATCACACCCCTTAAGTATTCATGATCTATGAATGGGGTCGGTGTTTCATTATGACCCCTCTTTTCTTTACTGGGGTTGGAGTTTGAACTCATCTCATTAGTTCGGTTAGGGGTGACAAAATGAATTTTATTATTAAATTAATTTTGCACCAAATGTTCCGAAATTTATTTGAATGTATTTGTGTAGAGTGTTGAATGGTAGTAATGATATTTAATTATGTTTTCCAGAAAATTATATTTCATCATCGCCATAACAGCCCATTAATATCCCACTGCAGGGACGGGCATACTTGGCCTACTAATACCACGCTGGCAAGACGGATTGTAGGGTTTAATTTCAAGTTTTCCTTCTTTTTACTTCGTAAAGACAATATTTACGGTTATTCCCTTAAGCGGTTTTTACGACACCCATGGAATGGAATGTGGTGACATATTGTATTCTTACTCCGTCCGTCACCACACGGACAATTAAATTATAATTATATTTATTTATCCATTATTTATACAAGAAATTAAATTTAGTGCAATTATTATTAAAACTACTAACGAAGTAACGAAGAGGTTACTGGCGGCTATTAGATGCTTACCTACTCGTCTGCCATTTTAAAACAACAAAAAGAATGTTTAAAATATAAAGTATTTAAAATAATGCTGATATCTATACTAATATTATAAAGAGGTAAAATTTGTATGTTTGTGACGTTGTAGGGGGTAATCTCTGGATCGACTGAACCGATTTAAAAAAAATTCTTTCTGTGTTGAATAGTTTATTTATCAAGGAATGTCGTAGTCTATATAGTTTCACGCTTTGTCTAATAGGAGTGGAGCAGTAATAAAATATGTTTAAAAAGGTGACGCGTTTTTTTCGCCGCCCAACGAAGTGGGACGGATCAGCTAGTCTATATCTATACTAATATTATAAAGAGGTAAAGTTTGTGTGTGTGTTTGTGACGTTGTAGGGGGTAGGGGTAATCTCTGGATCTACTGAACCGATTTTAAAAATTCTTTCTGTGTTGAATATTCCATTTATTAAGGAGTGTTGTAGGCTATATAGTTTCACGCTATGACTAATCGGAGTGGAGCAGTAATGAAATATGTTTATAAAACGGACGCGTTTTTTTCGCCGCCCAACGAGAAGTGGGCGCGGGTCAGCTAGTACTCAATGAACTCAGATAATTTTATTTATTTCCGATTTAACCATTTCTACAAATTATCATAACAGCTCTTTAATGACCCACTGCAGGGACGGGCCTCCTCCAGTGACGGAGGGATTCTTGGCCTACTAATACTACGCTGGCCAAACGGATTGGTATAGGGTTTAATTTCAAGTTTTTCTTCTTTTAATTACGTAAAAATAATATTCACGGATAATCCCTTAGTCGGTTTTTACGACACCCATGGGATGAGATGGGGTGGTAACACCACACTGTACTCTTACTCCGTCACCACACGGATTTCTAAAAAATGCCACAACTGAATGTACAGGTTTTTTACAGTTTCAGGGAAAAACGTAGCTTTGTTTACCGGAAGCAGCATCACATGTTCCAACATCCGGTGCTATTATTTTACTTTATAGTCGTAATATCCGGAATGTATTTGTTCTATGTATTTTATTGTATTTATTGGATCGATGAGAGTGCAAACCAAAATAACATACAGTTACAGATTAAAATTTTTGTATACAAAAAACAAATCAAGCCAGCAATATTTAGTTATAAATTATTGTAATTAATTTAAAAACCACGAAAAAAAATTAGAAGGTTTGAACAACTAAATAAATAAATAAATAATCCTCACACATTCACACATCGCCACCTATAGACCGACAATCTCGTGCGCGACCTTCCTGCGGGGCGACAGACGGTGTGGCGGGGATGAGGTACTCAAGATATCAGCGGGTAGCGGGTGGTGCTGCGGGGAAGGGAAACGCGTGCATCTCTGTGTCAAATGCGGCAGTCTCAGCCGTGCAGTCGAAGCGGCATCACTTGCTTGGTATTCTGTATTACTTTGAGTTTTACGCACACGAGACTAAGATCTTAAGATGAGTAAGGCTATCTCAAGACAAGTAAAGGAAGTTGTACATAAAGTGTACCAATTTTTTGAAAGGCGAAAAAATGACCGAACATCTGCCGAATACGCAAAGGACATTAATTTAGCAAAAACTGTTGCTGAAGCCACAGGTTTGTCTGAAACCAACGTTAAAAAAATTATAAAAGAAGCTAGAATAATGGAAGCACAGGGCAGCACAGCAACTTTCAATTCACCACGGAAAAACCGTTTTCCTAAAAAAAGGATTGAAATTGACAATTTTACGGAAGGTGTGATACGAAGAAAAATTACACAGTGGTATACTGTAAAAAAATGTATCCCGACATTAAAACAGTTGAATGCGGAATTGAAAGAAGACAACATACTCCATTGCTCACGTGAATACTTGAGACGCACAATACATAGGCTTGGTTTCAAATATTTAACATGTCAGTCAAAGCGGAAACTATTAATTGAACGTCACGATATAATGCGCTTGCGATGGCATTACATCAGAGACATTAAAAAATACCGCCGAGAGGGTAAGTCAATAATTTTCCTAGATGAAACCTACGTAAATAAAAATCACGTGACACAAAAATGCTGGCAGTCTAATACAGAACGCGGGGCTATGCAAAATATCGGTAAAGGACCTCGTATTGTTATTGTACACGCTGGCAGCCGCAATGGCTTTGTCTCTAATGCTTTATTGATGTTCAAATCGCATTCCAAAACTGGTGATTATCATGGAGACATGAATGCAACAAATTTTCGAAAGTAGATCGATGAAAAACTGTTACCAAATATTCCTCCGAACTCTGTTATTGTAATGGACAACGCCGCTTACCATAGCACTCAGATCGATAAAAAACCTACAATGAGTACCCTGAAAATCCAAATGCAGCAGTGGTTAGAACGACGAGGTGTTCCTGTTCAGTATGATATGCGTAAATGTGATCTAATGAAGATAATTAATGAGCAAAACACGGAGAAACAGTACAAAATTGATGAAATATTAAAAGAAAATGGACATATCGTGCTTCGCTTACCCCCATATCATCCGGATTTAAATCCTATCGAACTCGTGTGGGGGTTCGTAAAAGGCGAGCTCGCAAGGACTTCCATTGATTCGAACTTAGACAAAAAGTTAAAAGATTTAGAATTGCTCTTTTCTAATTATTCAGTTGAAAAGTGGCGCGATTGTGATAATCACGTCATAAAAATCGAGGACGAATATTATAATTCAGATAGAGTATGTGACGATGAAATGGACAGGTACGTTAATCCTTATTAACATAATAGATAATCATTGCTTTATCTGGGCAGAGTGCTTAAGCTATAATTCTCGGAATCAAGTAATTGTATGTTAAGTTGATTGTTATTTCTATAGTACATTGTCTTTTTAGATTCATAATTCAACTGGGTGAAAACGACGACAATGATAACGACGAAAGTGATGAAGAAGATCAAACAGAGAGTGAACATGAAAGTGATATGGAAATTGATTTATAATAAAATAATCTATCATATAATAAATATAATAGATATCCCCATTCCTCATGACGGGAATCTTGTGAAAGCCGAAAAAGACAAACAAACAAAATATTTGGACTTGACTCACGAGCTTGTCGACATGTGGAATGTTGATTCGGCGATCATTATTCCGATGGTACTTTCGGTAAATGGACTTATTCCAAAGAGTCTCTATCAACATCTAGGGAGACTCGCGCATGGCAGTTGGATCAGTCTGATGCATAAGGCAGTATTGCTTGACATCACGTATTGTGAGGAGGTTCCTATCTCTGGAGCCCTAACCGCCAGTAGCTTGGTCCTTGTACCCGATGCTGGTGGGTCTACTTTTTTTTTTATTTTAAAATGTTTTTATTTTTATATTTAAAAATGTAATAAAATGTAAAATATGTAAATAAAGAGAAATCATAGTAGGCCAAGAGCCCGTCTCTGCAGTAAGACACTAATGGGCTGTTAGGAATCTATGATAATTTTAGTTTCAAATAATTTGTCCTTTTGTATATAAAAATATAAAGATTAAAAATAGTTATATCTTTTTATTTACTCTACGTCACGTCACAGTTACAACTTATCGCAAGATTTATCCTGACACATTTCTTTTCGTGTGTAGCCGTGTGCTAGAATGACGCGCTACCTCGTCCCCGACAACGTCTGTCGCCCCGCAGGACGGTCAAAACTTAAAATTAAACCCTATACCAATCCCTCTGGCCAGCGTGGTATGAGTAGGCCAAGTTTTCCTCCGTCATGGGAGTAGGCCCGTCCCTGCAATGGGACATTAATGGGCTGTTATGATTTAAATCACTATGATTAGCAGCGGTTTTTTTTTAAATAACTAAAAGTGTACCTTAGACAGTTACTGTTAGTATTTCCTTCTATGGGGGTTGGAAAATTGTCTCCCCAGTCCTATACCTACCATATCAAAATTCATTGAAGTATATTTATAAGCTGCACTCCACACAACCCCTGAGCATGCCCAAGTAAACACATTCCATATAATAAATGTGTGAAAACAATACCATACAGAGAGTTAAACAGTTGATAAAACTCTGAGCAGATAATAAATCTTCTCTCCCTTCGTTACATTATTCAGCTTAAGACTATTTTATCCTTACTATGAACGTATGAAATGTTATGTAATGGTGTTAACACATTGATGTTGTTTTACAGGTTTTTATGATTGTATTTTTTATGTAAATATTTTATATAAATAAATGGTAATTTGTCACAATAATATTATCGTAACAGCGCATTTTGTTTTGTATTTTTTATTTTATTTATAAAGTTACACATTTTGATACATAAATTTATCTGCCAAACTGTAATTACAGTTTGTCGGCAGGGCATTAACCATTATGTATTTATGCGATTCACTAGTAATTGCTTTAATCATGATGACTTTGTGACTGTAAAATGTATGTTTATAAAGATCCCCGCGAGCATGGCTTGATCCCTTTAGTTTTGTAAAAGACAACAATCATTTACTTTACTAATTTCATTTCACTAATAAGAATAGTCCAAAGGTTAGTTGGAAGAAAATGCCCTAAGGCATTAAACTTACCATTATACAATAATTAAAGTTCGTGCATAAATTATTAACAAGATACAGGTGGCGTGGTGACAAAGATCTTGTGCTGTAAAAACATTTAGAGAAGATTTATGTCCAGCAAAGGCTCGTCTCTCGTCTATTAAACATAAAACATAATAAAATTAATAAACATCAGTGTGGTATCACCTTTAAACATTGAGTAAACACTATATCATAACATCGGTACCAAGGGACTGTAACTATTCGGATAAAATTTGTTTTAAATAATAAATTTTGATGTATGAAACGCTTGATGGGGTCGCACTTGGGATCTTAAGAGAGATGTAAAAATCTCAAGTCATTTATATTCTTCGTACTTAATAAGATGTCAAGTTTTAGGTCAGGGTGATAACTATAAATAAATGGCACTTACTTAATATAAGCAACGGTAAAGGCCACCTTGCGCCATTTTAAGTAATACGCAGAGCTCCTTGATTTGATTTCAACTCAATGCTAATTTTTGTTTGCTTTTAATAAATAAATATTCACGGACATCTCTACACAGCGCCATCTGTTCCCAAAGTAAGCTAGGCTTAACCTGCTTGTGTTATGGGTAACAGAACAACGGATATTAGGTACTTATATACTTTTTTTTTGTAAATACATACCTAATTATACATAGAAACACTCAGACCAATGTAAATAATCATGTTCATACACACAAATGTTTGCATTGAGCGGGAATCGAACCCGAGACCTCTGCGTAGCAATCATGTTATATAACCACTACGCCACAGAGGTCATCAAACACAAGAGGTTTTAAACATGTTTATCCTTTGTCTAGTACCCATAGTATTAATTCTACAGCTTCGAGTCAATCTGCAGTAGCTTGTGCATTTCAAGCATGATGATTGTGCGATTACACTTTCACTTGTTTTAATACTTACCACATTTATCTCTGCATCACCCAAGGTTGACTAGAAAAGAATGCCTTAGGCATTAAGTCCGCCTGTATAAATTATTGTAATAAAGTTTTAAATAAATTAATTAATTACAACACGGCTACTTTGTCTTTATCGACGAGCGACAGCTAACTAATAATTTCGTAGAACCAAAATATTTAATGCACTTCTCATCATCTTCAATCATTTAGCTAGAGTTTTCGTATGCAATGTCCTATTTACCTACGTCGTGATTATTATCACTCTTTGTAGTGAAGAAAATAAGCTATCATGCAAATATTTAAATTCAAACAATACTAAGAAAAAATATTTTTTGTTATACAATTTATAACGTAAACAGCAAATCTTTACACGTAAATAGTATAAACAAATACTTCAGTTTCATTCCATAAATCCTGACGAAATACATAGTACGTTTTAACCCTCAAATCATTGAACTACACAGAAGAAAAAGCGTCGACGAAAACGTGTCATTAAAATGTAAAAGTCGACGTGGCATTACAAATAAACTGTCTTTGAGCCAGACGGGTTGAGCGGTGCCATTTAAGATGAGCGAGTAATGAACTGAGCTTGTATAAGAGATTGGAAACTAAAATGAAACGTCGCCTTTTTTTCTATGTCCTTGTGGTAATAGACGGTTTCGACGACCTTTGTGGCGCAGTCGGTATATTACATGGCTGCTACGCAGAGGTCTCGGGTTCGATTCCCGCTCAATGCAAATCATTGTGTGCATGAACATAATTATTTGCATTGGTCTGAGTGTTTCCTATGTATAATATGTATGTATTTATAAAAAAAAAGTATTTAAGTATGTTTATTCGTTGCCTAGTACTCATAGTACAAGCTTTGCTTAGTTTGGGACTGAATGGCGTTGTGTGAATGCGTGAGAATATTATATTATGTTATTATTCTTAATAACCAATCGCAATAATTACCAGAGTCAAAATATGAAAAGTTTTACTTGAAAGAAGATTCACGTCTCAGAAATTCAGCGTTGGTGATCTCTAAGTATATCGTTAAACGTTTAAAAATTAACAGACTATTTGGATTACTTATATCACAAAGGTCATGTATTGATGTTGGGTTTTATCTTCAGTCGGGATCATGGGAAAACTAACCTGTCAATAAACTTTTTTATTTTTTATTATTTTATTTGTTTAAAAAGCTTACGGACTAATTACAACATTAGGTAAAATTTTTTTTTTACAGAAATTGCCAATAACAAACTGCAACATGTCGTCCCTTTTCCAACAGTTTCCTTTATTTTGGTGAAGGAACTGATTTTCTCTGGCTTAAACCTACATATTATGTTAAACAGTACAAAAAACGCTAATCTAAAAACTCACACAGCTTAGCACATTACCAATGAAAACCAACGAAACTAGATAAAATACTTTAATTATAAAATGCAAATTGTATAAAATCTGAGACGGCAATCAATGCGTCCCGCGGGGCCTTTATGGACTGGAAAGCTGATAGGCAGTAAAACGCACTGTAGGTAGTGCTTACAGAATTTGTAAACAGATTCTCACATTGTAAGGAGTGTATAGCGGTTACTGTATTTAATGTGGAATATTCAATCTTTCTCCGTGTTGTGACGGAGTAAGAATACAATATGTCACCACCCCATCTCATCCTGTGTCGTAAAAATCGACTAAGGGACTATTCGTAAATATTATATTTACGAAATAAAAAGAAAAAAAAACTTGAAATTAAACCATATACCAATTTGTCTGGCCAGCGTGGTATTAGTAGGCCAAGTATCCCTTCGTCATAGAAGGAGGCCCGTCCCTACAGTGGGACATTAATGGGCTGTTATGATGAAAGAAGGGATACTCAAAATCAAAAATGAATGAACTAGCGGGTTCGATCTTCACGCGGTATTATTCTTTGAGTGATCCACAAACTATTGTGCTGAGTTAAATAGATGTTGTATGTTAGTCACAAACACATTAAGTCAAAAAGTACTTATTGTTTTGAAAACAACATAGATTTGTAAAGTACAAGCTCATTTAACAATCAAACATTAGAAGAAAGTTGTTATGTAAGAAGATACGAACGTAAAGGCGGAGACGAGATGTCTTTAATTCGCAAGAGTTTAACGCTGCCTTCCAACAGATGTTGCCTTAATAAAACCAAATCATTGTTCGCTCAACGCTGCTTGGATGTACGAAGATTTTGATGTGGTACATTGTGTTGAAGAACTACGAATACAGATAATACTTCCTACATTTTTCCCATAATTTTGACTTTCTTAGCCATCATCTTGTCAAAGCCAGTCAATTGTTATGTCTTGTCCACCATGACTCAGCATCATCATCATCATAACAGCCCATTAATGTCCCACTGCAGGGACGGGCCTCTTCACGTGACAGAGGTATACTTGGTCTACTAATACCACGCTGGACAGACGGATTGGTATAGGGTTTACTTTCAAGTTTTCCTTCTGTCTATGTAAAGGTAATATTTACAGATAGTCCCTTAGTCGGTAAGATGGGGTGGTGACATATCTTACTCCGTCACCATACCGATGCCATGACTGTTACCAGCGAAAGCTAAGTTATTTTGCCAGATTTCTCTTTTAGATGATTTAATTTAATTTGTATCAAAATGATGAAGATGTTTAAACTTAGAATTCGCTGCGTTTTATTTTGACGTTTCCAACTCTATTACTAGTTAAGCCTGCCCAATTAAAAAAATAACAACGAATTTATCAGCAGACCTCAAAAGCCTCATTTAAAATTGAACTGGCCTGCGCCGTCAGCTTGTATTGTCATATCATGGCCGTGATAAATGACGCGCATGACAAATTACAATGATACCACGTTTTTTGACTACACAATGTGGTGTTACTGAAATGGATGATGGAATTGCACGCACATGACGTGGGTTTGGGTTTGAGTGTTGCTTTTAATGGTGCACACGTTGAAACGCAGTGTATTGTGGATGTAGGTTTAGGTAAGTCTTTGACCAAAAGATAAAGTTGTATGGTGATAATAAATTAGTAAGGAGCTCGAGAGTAAGCTAAAAACATAATCATATATAAACATTCAGCTACCTGTAGTAAGTCACCAATTAAACGAAGATGTTGCGTACTAATACCACGCTGTGTCTTCAATCTCTCCCTAATTTAAAAGCACCAATAAAAGACTATATCTTGAACTCTAGCGGTAAATAACGCGACAAACAGAATTCCCTCCAACACAAAAGCAGCCATGTAGTGATAACCTATTATATAAAAAGGCTTACACGCTAAAAAATATAATCAGTTAATAGCCCACCAGTATCAAGCCTTCGTAAACAATTAGAAGTAGCAAACATTGCGCTCAATCGAACGTAACTGGCGAGTGAATTACTGCGTAAACAAAAAGTAGCAATCACAGCGAATAATGTTTACAATGGCCGAGTAGATAATGGGTGGTTATTATAACGGCAACAAGCAAACGTGGCCACTGGTCCTACTAGCAAATATTTGTGCACCAACAGGCTGGTGATACTTTTGGTTCTCATTAGAAACTCACTTTAACTTATTTTGGAGGCGGTGGTAAAGTTTTCTAAACTTTTAAATGTATTTAAACTTAGATTAAGTAGTTTAAAGGACGTTAAAAAATATATAATGAGAATTGTATTTATTTTGAATAAAGCGTTTTTGACTTTGACTTTACAGTTGCGCTGAACTGTTCATTCGAAAATGAGTGGCTGAACTACTGGAACCCATGCATTGTTACTGTTTGCAAAAGTTTATTAATGTACACTCAAGGAATTTAATTGTTTAGCAATTTGCTTAATTTTGAAATCGGTCAGGTTACTATTTACCGACTACAGACGACGGATGACGAACCCCGACGTCTTGGGAGTCGTAAAATTAATTAGACAAGGTATATATACCTAGCCTTGTCTATCTATGACAGACAGGTATTTTGTGTTAAAATAAAATTCTTCAATTTTATATTGTTGACAGACCAAAGTTAAGTCAAACTAAACTAGACCTTATCTACCATCTCCATCAAACAGTATCCTTAGTCCGAGTTTGTGTCACTATTAACAATAAAGTATATCGAGTAGCATTCGCTGTTCTGATTGGTTCAATGCATTGTATTGATAATACTGTCAAAATTTTATTTTTTACTCTTTGGACAGAATGGTGGAAGTTTGTAAACAAAGAAGTTTGAAGTGCAATTCATACTTATTGGTTATATTTTATATTATGTCAATTTTGAGGTGTAATATCTTTCAAATTCGCTAGGATTATTTTGGTATATAATACGACTAAATTACGTAGGTTGTGTACAGTCACGAGCAATAATATGTACACATTTTCGCATTTTGTAAACCAGTTATCTAAAGTTCTGCCAATCCAAAATTGAAAATTCGAAGATTAATTCAAAACTGTACGGAACCTCTTCTAAATTACGAATTCATTTTGATATTGTAATGTCTAGATAAACGTGCAGATAGTTTAGAAAATTTGAAAATGTGTACATATTATTGCTCGTGACTGTACCTGCTAAACAATTAAATTCCTTGACCGTACAAGCCTAATGCCATAATAAAAAGAAGGGAGCATTTTCTCATGTTGTAATGACAATTGCAGAATCTCAGAAATCTCACAACGTCATCAAGTTATAAATTTAGCTATGAGAATACAAAAAAAATCTTCTCAATACTTAGGTACACATAAAAACCACCAGATCTAGCCAAAAAACTACATGAATGCACACTAACATTTACGGGAATCAATGCAAGATCGGACCTAGAAGTCACATTTTTTAAACACTACGCTAACTGATTATTAAATTTACATCTCAGCACGCAGGACACTAAGTATATATTCACAAATATACACAGCGCCATCTGTTTCCAAAGTAAGCTAGGCTTATCTTGCTTGTGTTATGGGAAACAGAACAACGGATATTAGTACTTATATACTGTTTTTTGTATACATACATATTATACATAGAAACACTCAGACCAATGCAAATAATCATGTTCACGCACACAAATATTTGCATTGAACGGGAATCGAATCCGAGACCTCTGCGTAGCAGTCAAGTTGTAAAACCACTACGCCACAGAGGCCTCTATGTACTCTTACACCGTGAGAAAAAAGTGACTTTATTACAATAGTAATATCATTGAACGTTGGTATGCTACGTCAGCACATAATCATATGCATTAGACGGACTTTGCGCAGGCGGTTTCACGAGGACCCTCAAATTACAACCTTGTACCAACGCTTAGGTGTATTTGAGTATTTAGCACACGCTCTGTGCCATTAAGCAAAGTTATTATAGGCTGCGAGATTAAGATTACGTAATTATGTTTGGGTCTGATTAAATGTTATAATAATATTATGTCATGTTGTTTGTGCTTACGTTTTCATATAATAATAATTAAAATATTTTTAATGACAGTTAATTTATATACTAGGAATCGAGCCCTGTGTCTTATAATAAAATCAATGGACACAAAGTACATCAAGGCTTAGAACAAAACAAATAATTGCCTTGCGTGGGATTTCAACCCGCGAATTCGTGCACGGCAGGCGCTTATTTATGTTTTGCTAAAAAGAAAAAAAATATTTTAGAAACTTCTATATCATTTTGGAAGAACTATCCATAGATACCCACACATATGTGTTTGATGAAAAAAACATTTTTGAGTTTCAGTTTTAAGTATGGGGAGCCCCCAATTTATTATTATTTTTTTATTTTTGCTCTTATTTACAATAGCTTATAGCTCTTATAGTTACGTAAAAAAATGGCTGTGACATACGGATGGACAGATAGACATGACGAATCTATAAGGGTCCCGTTTTTTGCCATTTGGCTACGGAACCCTACTTTTAACTACTGTTTAATTTAACCATCGTTTTATATATGCCTAGCACTTTTAATTATATTTGATTACTTAATTAGTTTTCAAATAGGTTCGGTGTTGTTTTGTTACCTGTTATTTTTATAACCGAGTTTTATTTACTTAGCTTGATTCTAGATCGTAACATAAGTAAATTAAAACTTTATTTCTAAAAAATAAATAATGTGGACGGAAAAAAGTACTGTATTTTGCAATCTCTTCTCATAATATTTACAAACATATAAAATATTATTATCAAATATTTTATTTGTTTATTCTTTTAAACACATCATTTTAAAAGTACCGCACCACAATCTGTCCGGACACTCAACGTTAAACAATAAGTACCAAAATAACACTAACAACGCAACAAAAAGCGGTACTTTTACATTTAAACTTATCCTGTTTAAAACAGTACACAAACAAATTAACCGTTCGTACGTGTCTTATCTCTTCGTCCGTGTTTAACCGGATCCATAACCGGGTGTATTTCGCAACAATCGTTACCCAGGCGTGCACAATTCATGCGAATTGGCTCACGAATCCCAGACGCAGCGGTGTGAGAGTGCCTTTACATGCTACGGGGCTTTTAAGTTTTGGTTTTTTTTTTTGTTGGATGTTTAAAATCGTATCGTGAATTAAATCATGAGTCGTGTTAGGAGTTTTACTGTTTGCGATTAAGGATCATGTTTTAACAGTATAAGATATTTCCATTGCTGGACATAACTTACCCTCCATTTACTAGCCTTTATTTGTTTCACAGAAAGTCAGATCGTCTGTCAATTATCCACTAAAGGAAGAAAAGTTGTTAAAGCGGGTTGTTTTGTTATATTTTTTTTCTGTCTTCTCTGCCTACCCCGGACAGGATAAAGCGTGAGTTTGTGTATGGATGTAATATTTTTTTAGAGATTTTTTCTCAAGCTATTCAATATCTTGCAAACTTTCTTTTGGTTGATTTTAACTACACCTATCGGCGTCAAGGGCATGGTCTTTCTTTGAATTGTAGATTCTTGTTTTTTATTTGAAGTAGGAATAAAAATATTTTAATTGCTCTAGCTTTTAACCACTTCATCATAATAGTCAATGACGACTGGTACTGATCACCTCCATGTAAGGAGGGAAATACGAAGACCATTTTTTTACTTACTTATTACATACTAGCTGACCCGTGCCCACTTCGTTGAGCGGCGAAAAAAGCGCGTCTGTTTTTTAAACATATTTCATTACTGCTCCACTCCTATTAGTCATAGCGTGATACTATATAGCCTATGACACTCCCCGATAAATGGACTATTCAACACAGAAAGAATTTTTAAAATCGTTTCATTAGATCCAGAGGTTACCCCCTACAACGTCACAAACACACAAACTTTACCTCTTCATAATATTAGTATAGAAGTATAGATTATTTTTCAATAGAAAAATAGTATTTTATCACGTACTCACAGACATATTCACAATTATATTTTTCATTAAATTATTTTAACATCGTAAGATATAAAAGTCCCACAATCTCACCCCCGAATACTTACTATTAATATTTCAAAGTTCATTTTATTTTATGGGTTGAAATGAAAAAAGGTCAAGTGCGAACGATTTGTACATTATTTTTATTTAAAAAAAATGGCGCCCGTAGTTGTTTACAGTTATAAAGTTATAAGTATTTATATTAAATTAGTATTATTTATGTTAAAAGTTTGACTGTTAACGTTTGAGCGATGGAATTATTTTAATGTATGATGAAAAGTGAAATATTACGTACCTATGGTTTATATTTTTCATGGTTATTGTTGTTACATTACAAAAAGTTTTTTAGATTTCTTTGTCTTATAATATGAATTATATTATTTAACTTGTTATAAGGTAAAAATACGTGGAGTTGCAACGCAATTTTGTCACATTTATGTAGTCTCCAGTCTCCACAAAGCCAACTGAAGGAGCAGTTAATTTTTTTTTATTAGTACAGTCAGCTGTTATATTCTTAAAGAGGGTTAGATTTTTTTGCAGCTGACCGTACAGGGTTTATTTTGATGTTGATGTCTCCCAATAATAGTAAGATTATCGATTTCCATTAGTTATGTTACATCGTATTCTTAGCCCGTTACCAAAATAATGACCCTTACTTCATATATTTACTTATCTAAAAAAGTTACATCAAGCCTATAGACATGTTAGTCCATAGTTCAGTTTGTTAAAAATAAATCCACCTATGAATTCAGTGCCTGACGCAATCTCGACTAATCTATACAGAGTCAGTGAGCGCAAGGGAATGCGTGAACGCAACGTTGTGTCCATGCATAACAAAACGCGATTCTTTTACAAACAAAACGCTTATTTTTTAACAACAACTCTTTAAAGGCCTACGCAGACCGGGACGGCATGGCAAGGGATTTTTCCGTGAGTCAGCGCACACTGGCCGCTTAGATGCCACGGCGTGCCGCGGCACGACAAAGCACGCCTTAGCGACTCCTGCTGCCTAATACACTTTTAGTCTTCAGTTGCGTTTGATCATGCCGTTGCCTACCGCAGTATGCCACGGGAGCCTGTGGCGCGTCTTTTAATGCCGTGCGATAAAATCCCTTTCAATGCCACGGCATCATTTTAAATCATCATAATCATTAATGTCGCATTTCTGTAATATTACGGTTGAATGTCCAATAGTAAAAATTAAAATCCTTTGCCATGCCGTCCCGGTCTGCGTAGGCCTTTATACAAAACTCGATAAAAAAAGTATAGCAGCGAACGCCCCGCGGATGTTATTAAAATTTCAGAATATGATTTCATAGAAAGCTTGTCCATTAAGCTTACAACGATTAAATGGCCGCCCGATTCAATGAAATATTTATAATCTTCGTAACCCGCCTATATTGTTACAAGATTATCTTTGACTAGCTATGTTTTCTGGGTTTACCTGCTGTTATTAATATAAGCGTTGGTTGTTAATTGTGATAATCGTGAAAATTTGCAGTGTGCAGTCCTTACAACCTGTATTATTTTTATATACATATTTCCTAGAATTCATAATATTTTAGACTTACAGTTATTTTTGCTATTTTTATTTTGCTTTAATATTTTTATTTGGAAAATAAACGTTATAACGTGGTCATATTATTGTTTCTGTGCAGTTTTTAACACCGACTGATCCTAGAACATAATATAAATATTTAAATGTACGGTGGTACCATGGTGACCATTAGTTGACCAACTACCAAGCTCAAAAGATGTAAAATGGTCTCTAGCCTCTTAGTCATCTCTTACGTCACTCACAGGTATAGAAGGGAAACAGAATTGTATTCTAAAATGAATGAATATTCTAAATTCAATGTATACATATATGTACAATCATACTAATTAATATTCTAAATACAAAGTAGGTATACCTGCAATATAAATGTTACAATCAAACAAAACCGAATCTATACATAGTAGGTACACACGTAGGTACAACTCTTGAGCAATTTATTCAAAAATTCAACTTTTATTCGCATCTCCGAGTGAACTCGGCCTCGTTGTAGAGTTCGCGAGAGATATTTGATTATCTATTTTAAAACTTTACTAAGATAAGGTGTGTCCATACTAAAAAATGTTTAGAGTATTGACTTCAGGAAACTTAAATTTTAAAAGAATAATAACAATTTTGAATCAAGAGTGAATCAATAGACTAATTTGGATAATAAGCACACAAAAAGGGATAACAGTTAACGAGATAAAAAAATAGTCTGGACTTTTTTTAAGTTAGAGGTACAATTATAAATAATTTATATAGGTGATCTTTCTCTTAGTCAGTTTTTATAACACCCATGGGATTAAATGGGGAAGCGACACCATGTATCACTTACTCAGTCCCCTCAGCTACATGTTCATTTTAATTACATCACGATTTACAGACGGTTTAACAAAAACAGGCGTTAACAAACAGACAAACAGATCAAATTAAGCGTGACTTTTTCCCTTCGAGATTCGGAACCCTAAAAACAAGGCAACATTCGTTTTAACAACAAATAAGTACATTTGTAACATTTATCCGGAGGACGCATTCAACTAGATACGTATTCATGGGGTACGCTCCTTGGAGAATTAGCGGGGAGCTATCCTAATCATGAAACGCTGGTCCAGCAAACAGCCTCCACGACCTTACACTTGCATAACATTACTATGTTAAGATGTTCCACTTACATGATTATAGGAAAATGTATTGCGAGACTTTTTGTAGTGTTGGTAGATTTTTTGTATTTTATAAATTATAAATTGTGTAGGTTCGTGACCTATATATAAATATTCCTCACACATTCACACATCGCTACCTAGTCCCAAAGTAAGCAGTGCTTGTACTATGGGTACTAGACAACGGATAAACATACTTAAATACTTTGTTTTTTTGTAAATACATACATTATACCATAGAAACACTCAGACCAATGCAAACAATCATGTTCACGCACACAAATATTTGCATTGAGCGGGAATCGAACCCGAGACCTCAGCGTAGCAGTCATGTTATATAACCACTACGCCAAAGAGGTTGTCAGTAAGTTTATAAAATGGCATCGATCTTTATTTTATCGTTAACGTTTATCAATTTACATTATATTAATGGCGATAAAACATTGAGCACCACGAGCGCTTCTTCTTAGTCATTAGAACTCAAAAATTTGTTTACAAAAGTAAAATCCAAACTTGTAAGTAGATACTTTTTCGAGGAATTTCTCATAAGATCCAATGTTTTCTCTAGGTAAAATTACAATTAAAGTACATGAAAAAAATTTAAAAAAAACATACAACGTGATTCCTGCCTATTACTGCAGTTACCTACTTTAAAAAGCATCATGTAAACGCGTCCTAACTATCTCGAAGCTTGGAGTCGCAAAGAGGCTAAGTGTGTTAGGCAGAACTTCAAATTAGCCTGAACACTGTTCAGCCTCAGCGATCTGAGAATATAAGCATTTATTAATACATTTGACATCACTGACTTCAATATTATGTGTTACTTTTATTTACTAACTAGTTGTGTATTGTGGTTTTACTTGTGTAAATATGTGGATAATTAAAGACGGTTCTTATGAATCTATATATTCTTTTTTGGTAAAAATATATTTTTCAACATTCAACCTTCGACAAAGCCATACCTAATGTGTTTATAACATGCTTTTTAAAACTTGTGGTATTCAATCACCATCCTTATGTCCAGCAAAAAACACCTTGTTTTTTGACGACCACTTTGGCGTAGTGGTTATATAACATGACTGCTACGCAGAGGTATCGGGTTCGATTCCCGCTCAATGCAAATGTTTGTGTGCATGAACATGATTGTTTGCATTGGTCTGAGTGTTTCTATACATAATATTATTTTATATTTATAAAAAAAAAGTATTTAAGTATGTTTATTCGTTGTTTAGTAGGTACCTATAGTACAAGCTTTGCTTAGTTTGGGACAAGATGGCGTTGTGTGAATGTGTGAGGATTATTTAAAAAAACAGAGGTTGTACTATGGATAGTAATCAACAGATTAACTGATAATTCCGTGATCAATTAGAAACAAAATTAAGGGGTTTTATGGCTTGTCTCTCTATGATTGTCTCTATAGCAAAGAGGTTGTGTATGTTACTTACATTCACAACCGTGATCACACGTTCAAATCCCACCCAAGGCAATTATTTGTGTTATCTACAAATTTAATGCATACAAAGCAATGGTTTTTTATTACAGGTCTGCAAAATAAAAATGCTTTAAGCTTTAAGTAACAACTAAGGTTCATTTATATCAATATACTTAAGTTTAAGTCAATATTAACAACACATCTCCGTGTGGTGACGGAGTAAGAATACAGTGTGTCACCACTCCATTTCATCCCATGGGTGTCGTAAAAACCGACTAAGGGACTATCCGTGAATATTATCTTTACGTAATAAAAAGAAGGAAAACTTGAAATTAAACCCTATACCAATCCGTCTAGCCAGCGTGGTATTAGTAGGCCAAGTAACCCTCCGTCACGGGAGGAGGCCCGTCCCTGCAGTGGGACATTAATGGGCTGTTATGATAAGCAACACAACTTGTCAATTAAATTTCTTAATACTTTATCAAACAAGTCACGTTATGCAATATTGAAGGCGTTGATTTATTACTTTATTTTATAATATTAACTAATTACGTAAGTGATTTTAACATATTTCGTTTATAATTTTGGGAGGCTGCGGGTAAACAATTTTAATCTAATTATAAAATGAGCAGATGGAAAATTTATTATCAGAAATATTAAATCTAATATTAGATATTCCCCATATTTTCAAAATAAATATATTCATCTTCCCAATTTGGCTAGATACGGAATTCAATGATCTTACTGAACCACGCTGAAATTTATAGCAATATAAGTAGCTAAGTTTGACGACCTCGGTGGCGCGACGGTAGCGCAAGCGGCTGCCGTGCAAGAGGTTGTGGGTTCAATCCCCACGCAGGACAATAATTTGTGACATCCACAAATTATTGTCCTGGTCTGGGTGTTCTTTGTGTCCGTTAATTGATGTTTGTAAAAGGTCCCCGCGACACAGGGCATGATGCCTAGTGCGGGAGTTGTCTTTTAAAAAAAAAACATTAATATTAGATATTCCCCATATTTTTGAAATAAATATATTCATCTTCCCAATTTGGCTAGATACTGGACGAATTTAATGATCTTTCTGAAGCTCGCGGAAATTTATAGCTATAAAGTAGCTAAGGTACCCATTATAACAACTTTTACGGCACATAGTACGATTTCTGATTATCACATTCATCAAGGTAAGTATTTGTTTTACGAAGTGCCTCTTTTGTTATGCAACTCTATACTGATTTATTTTTAAAACTGTTTCAGAATCTAAGGCTTGCACAATATAAATATAATATAATAAGACATTGAGCCGTTAACTTGACTGAGTCTTTAACACGACGTCTTTGGAAGTCCTCCCAGACAAACAGACAAAACCGTAAGCAACAGCTAGCAACAAACAAATAATAAATAAGTACTTCCATAAAATATTCTCACGTAGTTTTTAAGTATAATTTTATCAAGAGTCAAGTAGATGTAGAGGAGACGTGAGGTTTTGAATAAACAATAGTTTTCAACGTACGGAGATGTTTTACAGACGTTTTCTTTAATGCTTTTAGCTGGAATGCTCTTACACTACGGTACTTACTAATGGATCTCGTATTTACACTTTGTTGCTGCTTATTCGATTTGTTTTATTGTAATGTTGCTTTATTTGTTTATAAAATGCCATCTAGTTATAGTAGTAGGTAGTTTATAGTTTTTAGATTTGTGATAAATAGTAATCTGTTGTTTATGTTGTTGTTACATGTTTACATTTTGTAAACACGTAGGTACTCGCTGTTATTGTTTACAATAATTTTATTCATTCATCCACTGCTATCTATAGGCCTCCTCCAAATATTGCCACCTTGTGCGGTCCTGCGCCTCCTTACAATAATAATTAAAATTAATCTTACCAGAGTTTGTTCTAATTCTATGAGTAATAAATAGTAAGGATAAAATATGTTTATTGTGTTTTAAACTGTAACAAAGACGCATTACATAATTTGAAAGAAGTGGCTTGATTTTATATGTCACATTCTTATACGAACTTCTGCGTGCGTGCGTAAAGTCATGCCTGAAATGCTCATGAAGCAAACCAGGGCGGCCTTTACCTATCGGTGCAACGGATAATTTATTTATTTATTATTTAAATTCACGGCATGACAGAGCCGAGGCGCCGATGCGCCGTGAAACAACATAGTTTATTGTACGCGCAGGTACAAACGTGTATAAGTAAACAAAGTGAATGAAATATAATTAAATTAAATTAATATTATAAACAAATATTTCATATTTTTTTATATCTGTATTATTTATTTATAATGATTTTGCGTTTCCTTTCCCTAACTTATGGATCAAAATGAAACACCTTGGCTCATAGTCCTACATTACTCTGACGCAGTTAATTGTCGTTGGCACCAAGTTGGAGGCCAATGCCCTTATCTACGCCGTAGCTCATTAAACGTAGCAGATAGAAAAACTCGTAGTATAATCACTTCAACTTTAACCGTAGTAACAAACAAAATTTAACTTCCAGCTTACTGCTAATTGCAGTAGACATTTTGAACTGCTAGTTCTATAAAATAGTTCAACCCTATATATCAGAACGGTTGGCAGGAACCATTTGGCAGTTATCCTAATCACTTGATTAATTCTGATGATACGAAACTAACTTCAAGTCTCGTTACATTGCATTGTAACAAAATATGGCGGATAGTTTAATTAGTGTTTGATATGTTTACAGAATTTGACTAGATACAGGAAGAATTCAATGATCTTACTGGTCATAGTAATTACCTATATTTATTGTAATTATAAGTAGAATAATTTTAAGTAGATCAACTTTATTTATGATATTATATAGTTCTGACAATTAGCACAATATGTTATTGACATTATCAAGGAAAAGGCATGTGAAGAGTTAACTCTGAAAAGATTTAGGTTCGAATAAAAAATTCAAAAAAGTCCTTAAGAAATTTCAATTAAGATAAAATACAGTCTTGCTTAAAATTTTAAAGTGGTTTTAAAATGATTTATTGGGACAAGTTATCATAAAACTTCGTTTTATTTAAATAAATAATAAATAATCCTCACACTTTCACACATCGCCACCTAGTCCCAAACTAAGCAAAGCTTGTACTATGGGTACTAGACAACGGATAAACATACTTAAATACTTTTTTTTTTGTAAATTCACACATTTATATTACATACTCGTAGAAAACACTCAGACTAATGCAAACAATCATGTTTATGCGCACAAAGATTTGTATTGAGCGGGAATCAAACCCGAGTCCTCTGCCTAGCAGCCATTTAATGTACCGACTGCGCCACAGAGGTCGTCGAATGTAGAAATAAGACATGCGGTATAAATGGTTGAAAGCTTGGTTGTGAGCCTCTATAATGTGAACTTTCGATATTTGAACATCAGTTTAGTTTCGAGAACTTGTAGTAACGGTAGATGTCGGTTTTTCTAAATATTTATAGGGCACTATACGCGAATCGTAAGTGCAACTTGTGTCCGACCCTGTTTATATTGAATTGTACAATTTTAAACTATTTTTGTACTAAAATATACAACAACAACATAACAGCCCATTAATGTTCCACTGCAGGGACGGGCTTCCTCCCGTGACAGAGGGATACTTGGTCTACTAATACCACACTGGTCAGACGGATTGGTATAGGGTTTAATTTCAAGTTTTAAACACTCCTACTTAGAGGTGGATTATGTTGGCTAAAGCAATGTTGGCAATCTATTATTTTCTATTATTAAAAATAATGCCAATAATTACACTATTTCATTCAATAGTGTAGTTGATCAAAAATCAGTGACATGACAAAGGGGGCCAACCTCCTGACTTCTCACATAGCACGAACGTGACCACACTGCTAATAAGTACAAGTTTTTCCTCTAAGAGTTATATATGATACAAATTGATAATTATCTTTCTATTGTGATATTATTATTAAGTTTTGCTCTAAATAAATATGAAGAACTATCTGTGGCTAGCAGCTTTACGTGTTCACATTAGGTATTTATCTCCAGAAAAAAATGAAAGCTATAAGCCGTTCGTTTACTTACTTGAAAGATTTTCGCATAAGAATTCTTTTTTTTTGGTGGACACTACGTATATAACTTAATTTGGTGTAATGAAATGTATTAAGAACCAATTTAGGAGTACACATTCTTTATGGTCAGGAAATTACTGAGTTCTGAAATAACAATCATGCAAAGTAATAGGTAACATATAAAACTCAAATACAATACTACGAGGTAATTACTGGTATCAAATCCGTATTAAAAATGCCCATGAGTTAATCGATTAAAAATAATAGTCTCTCAAACAAGAAAATTAATTTGACACTAAGGGATCATACAAACCTCATCATAATCATAACAGCCCATTAATGTCCCACTGCAGGGACGGGCCTTCCTTCAGTGACGGAGGGATACTTGGTCTACCAATACCACGCTGGCCAAACGAATTGGTATAGGGTTTAATTTCAAGTTTCCCTTCTTTTAATTACGTAAAGATATTATTCATGGATAGTCACTTAGTCGGTTTTTACGACACCCATGGGATGAGATGGGGTGGTGACACACTGTATTTTTACTGCGTCACCACAAGGACACACCCATAGAAACCTACCTACCCACAAACATACAAATATGCACGCGAAAAGCATTACCCTCCTTCCGGATCAGTCGGGTAATAAATAACCGCTAGTTCTCATCAATTAAATGTAAGTATACAGTGTGTGAGTGAGGCTCCATTTGGAACTTTGCCCGACTATAGCCATAATACATAAGAGTAAGTCTTGCCTTGAGAACAAAAACACTTTTTAATTGTATGTTTGAATTTGGTATTTAGTTAGAACTAAAATGGTTCATAGATTTGAAAATTATTAACCAATTAAAAGAAATTCCTAGATAAAAACCGACCAAAATATAATATACCAATTATAACGCATTCAGCAACTTCGTTTGCGTAGGTTATTCATAAAAAAATCATATTTAAAAAAAACCCAATTAATCGTTAAAATTTGTAATTTTTATACGAGAAATTTGGAAGTAGCAATACTTGGAGGAGGCCTATGTCTAGCAGTGGACGTCGATTAGCTGATATGATGAATACACTTTTTAAAATGGTCTACCAACTTTTGAGGTACCTATCAAACATAAAAAATTATATTATCCTAATTTTGTTGTCTGATAAAAATAATGTTTTAGAAAGTAGTCTCTATTCGTTCCAAGTTTGTCGAAACTGAGCCTATAAACAAATAGGTCTGAACAACTTTGATTTGACAACAGTTCTCCAAATGCGTAGTAATAAAGGATTAAGTAGAGAACTATCATCTATTCACCAATCTTACGATATCTAGTAACATTAAGAATCCATTTGTAATAACTACTAACTATTTGTCTTATCTTAATGCTTGAAGTTGCCGCATACCTTATGTGCTCAAAGACGTAAAGTACCTAAAGCTATTTAATGTAAAATATAGCTAAGTATTGCTCCGTGTAGTGACGGAGTAAGAATACAATATGTCACCACCCCATCTCATCCCATGGGTGTCGTAAAAACCGACTAAGGGACTGTTCGTGAATATTATCTTAACGAAATAAAAAGAAGGAATACTTGAAATTAAACCCTATACCAATCCGTTTGGCCAGCGTGGTATTAGTAGGCCAAGTATCCCTCCGTTACTGGAGGAGGCCCCTCCCTACAGTGGGGCATTAATGGGCTGGTATGATGACACAAAATACTTAAAGGCTGATCACAATGATTTCTAGATCGCATAAACAAATTCCTGGCGATTACCATTTGCACTTTTCAAAATAATAGGAAAACATGTTTCCATGTTTCATTTGTTACCTGGATGACATGTTACTATTATTCTCTGTTCAAAAAACTCCGTGATCTCGTTTACACTAAACTTTACACTATCGTTCTCACCCCTTACCTTAGCATATAAATATTATTAAAATATCCCATCGCTTTAAGTGTGGCTCCGCAACTTCCATTAATGCATAATGAGGTTGTTTTTCCTTGTGTTTTTCTCTCCTAGTTTAATTTACATTAGTCCTTTTAACTTGTTTTATTGTTCTATCTTGTTCTGTTCATATCATGAATATAGAAGTGGGTTGGTGTTTGTGAATAAAGGTTATGTTATGAGAAAATGAACTTTAGTTGTTTGTAATTTTAGCGAAGAGAAATATTTCTTGAGTTTATTTTAATCATACAGGTACCTTTTTTATAATCTCAATAAATTAAAAATAGTATTGATAGGCTTTTTAATTTTACACAGTCGCGCTTCTCCCGCACCTCTTAGCGACTTCCACCTACTCAACTCTCTTGGTCGACCTATACCGAAGGAATCCTTGAAAGAGTTGGTATATAAGGACATGGTTGCTATTCCAAAACCTTACTGCTCTAATAACTATTAGTTCTTTATATTACTTCATCTAGCCTGCTACTTCACAAAACCAAGGGTTATGCGTTTCATTAGTCAGCGTACGGATGTGTCACCTCACTTTCTACGACGCTTTGTTTCGTTTCGGGACAGAGATCTCGTGACTAGGACAGAATAAAAACACTTGGAGTTAGCTTATTACCAACTAATATATTTTATGAACCAACATAACAGGTGAATGGTCCACCAGTGACAAAGGAGTAATACAGACGGTTTCGGTTAAGTTTTTATGCATATATTTTTTTCTCGTTAAAGAAAGAAAGAAAGAAAGAAAATAATTTATTTTGTTGCAAACAATATACAGTAACTAATTATCAATTAACAAGATATTACAAGTGATAAAAGTGATTAATGTAATCTTTTGAGAAAATAAATATCTTAAACGTATATTTTGAAAATTTATTTTCGCGTAATTATATTAAGGGATAGCAAAACGCCTATATTGTAATAATTATAAGAGAAATAATATGGTATAGCAAAACGTAATAATTATACGAGAAAAAATTTCATTTCTTCTAGATCATTCGCGTAATTAATGCATTACCATTCACATTTTATCTCATACATTTGAATTAGCTGTAGTTTAATTTAGTTTTTCTCTTTATGTATCTTTGCAACAAGTTAAAATTTTAAATTATTCAAGAGTTGGAACTCTTCCAAGAAAGTTTTAAATCATTTTTCATTTACCTGCCGTAGTTTAATAACAAGAATAATGATAGACAAAGTTGTGAAGGACGTAGATTGAATTTTTAGTTTGGTTTTCTTTTTTATTAAAAATGTTGAAGTTATTAATAGCTTATTTTAAACTAATTTTATGTATAGAAATGGCTGATATCATATTATTTTATGTATTTAATTCCTTTTGACAAGCTTTAGAATAAGTTGCTTGATGTTATTGCTATTAGTTTGGGTGGTATTAATTCATTCATTATCGTCGTGTTAGTAACCAACCTTTACATCAAGTTTGTCAATTTGTAAATAAAGTTCCGTGTGGTGACGGAGTAAGAATATAATATGTCACCACCCCATCTCATCCCATGGGTGTCGTAGAAACCGACTAAGGGACTATCTGTGAATTACCTTTATATAAGTAGAAAGAAGGAAAACTTGAAATTAACCCTATACCAATCCCTTTGGCCAGCGTGGTGATAGTAGGCCAAGTATTCCTCCGTCACGGGAGGAGGGCCGTCCCTGCAGTGGGACATTAATGGGCTGTTATGATGATGAGGATAATGACTATCTTCGAGTCTATTTTAGTATTCGTTAATTGGATTTTTATGAAAGTCCCAGCGACACACGGCTCGATCCCTAGTTTTAAAGTTGGTATAAAATACTGCTGTATTCTATCACCACGCGGACTCGAATCCACAATGATTGTAATCACTAAACAATATACCCTGCTCCCCATAAGCTGTAACATCCACAGAGCAATCTATCGAGTCTTCAACTAAGGAAATAATTACCGCAGCGGGCCCCGTCTCACGCGCCTAATTAACCAACTTTCTACAAAGTTTGATGAAGTTCCACTGCGCACCGTGTAAATTACTTTGATAACACTACGTGACCAGACTAGGTGTGAACTTGCCCTTACTATGACGTCACGCAGCTTTTGGATGTCTTTATAACGTAATCCAGAGAGATGAGGATCTCAATTTGGTTGTTTTTGTAATGTTGGTAATCTCAGAACGTTAGTTATTTTTATGGCCATTAAAATACATTTTTTGGATGAAACAGATGTAACTATTTTTTTTAAAAGCTTTCTCCGGTAGGGTTTGTTGTTAATACCTCGCTGACCAGTACCGGATTGGTGTAGAGTAAATATTTAAAAAAATTGTTTTCATAGAGATAATGCCTGCAAAACTTTCCTTTTTCGCGCTTTACGACATCCAATCTATGGGAAGATGATACACTAGTGTCATTATTATTCCCCACTTTATCTATTTCTTGCTGAAGCTAAGGTTAATCAAAATATATATATCAATTTTGACAAAAATAATTCAAAGCTTATTAAAAAAAAACCCACAGTCAATTGGCAAAAAACCACCTAAAAAAAATAAAATAAAATTGCCCACCATGATATACATAATATACATATTGCTTACCCCATACAAAGGTAAAACTTTTATTAATTAAAAACATGTTTGCTCCCACAAAAGCACCGCCCGGGGCCATGTTCAATTTGCTATATTAATTTACATACGTTACATATGAAATTTTATCTACGTAGGTATATTATACAACCTACTTATATTATATGTCTACCTTCATTTCTCTTAACTGTTTGAATTGCACGCACACGTGTGGTGATGAGCCAGGAATAAATTATCATCAATGCAACATCTTTTAATTTAATTAAAACAAATGTGAACGTGGTGTAATTAAAACTGATAGGTAAATAATTTAAAGTGTTTACCAAAAAACCTATACCCGTTAGTATTAATATTCCTATAAATTGATAAATTAAAGTTAATAATTAAAACTGAATGTAGCAGTAGCATAATTTAGAGATTATTTTTAGTGTTCTGGAAAGACAGTGAACAGATGCTAAATGCCAAGTAAATCCCAAGTGTACCCTCCATCCTTTAAGAAGGGTTTGACTACCGTTGACTTCATCTTTTTCAATTGATACTTTCTAACAGATTCTATAAAGAAATAGCGCGGTAGAAAGAATAGTCACTAATAATAAAAACCATTCTAATACTGATTCTGTGTCTAACTCTAAGTGACCTCAAGGACACATTATGCTAAGTACTGCATAATATATAAATATACATAGTTACTTGTCCGTGCATTTCTATAAAAAATAAAATAGAATTACATCAATACTTAATAAGCTTATTAAAACTCGTTCATACCTTGTTACAAAATAACAAACTTTTGTATAGAATTTAGAAAAGATTATCTTTTGCACAGAAAAAGAGAAAAATATTTATGCAAAAATAAATATCTCTAAGAAGTGGAATTTACTTAGAAAAGGAAAGAAAAAAAAAGGTTTTGATAAAGAAATTCACAATAAAATGCAAGCTCCATCAAGAGACAGTGTTGGCCATTTTTCTATTCGCATCTTACATTTTCATTTTTCACAATTTTATAATATTCCCGGCAGTGAACTACGGAGAACATTGCAGCGAAGATGATCGCTTTTCCAATTTAACTTATCTACGGTTACTGTACTACCTCGACGACGTATCATACTACAGATATTTAAGTAGGACAAGTCGAAACTAACTTTGTTTGCTAATTAGTGTTTTTATATCGTTTAAAAATAATGTCATCAAAATTATGTTAGAGTTACAGTGACCCCCGGTTTCTGAATGACTGGTCAAGTTAAAATCAACTAACCAAGTGTCAACACTATCATTTTCAGGAACTAAAATGACAGTTTTGACACTTGATTAGTTGATTTTGACTTGATCAGTCATTCAGAAACCAGGGGTTAGTCTGTGAGTGGGGTGGTCTTGTGGTTGTTATTTATTAGTAGTGGCCACGAGACTATTTTGCTCTCACCTTGTATTTGCTTACGTCTGCTTGTTATGTGTGTTCTGTTTTCCTTCTTGTCCAAAAAATGTGTTATGTTTATAATAGTGTAAAGATGTCCTTAATTTTTTGAAACATGCTGTGGACACCTAGTGTAGGAGCATAGTTTAAAACTAATCTATAACTTGTATTTATACTAATGCCCGATTTACACATCGACAAGTACAGTGGCGAGTTAAGTAGTATTTTAAGATTAAGTTGATTTCAATAGATCTCCATCCTATTTTTTGGCGAGTTAAGTTGGCGAGACGCGAGAGAGGGGGCTACTTCGTACTTAACTCGCCAAAAAATAGGATGGAGATCTATTGAAATCAACTTAATCTTAAAATACTACTTAACTCGCTACTGTACTTGTCGATGTGTAAATCGGGCATTACTCCTAATTTACTATGTTATGTTTTGTGTTCCTAATAAAATAAATAAATAAATTGTGTTGGGTCTTATTTAGTTTCACTCGTATGCCAAAAATCACAAACCAAGAACTTCCATGAACTGTAGAACAGTTACAAATCAGGATTCGCTTGTAATGGTCATAATAATTTGCAGTTAACTTCCGGTAGCTGCAGACACACCTTCCGGCTTGTATAATTGTGTACAGCGGATAAGGCGCAGCAAAACCTTTTCAAGTGTGTAGAGAAATCCATATTGGGAAATTTGTTTTTCTGTTGTTCTTCTTTGACAGAGATTGGCGCTTTTAAGTAGTTTTACAAGGGTCAGATTAGATAGCGTGGTGACAGTTTGTACTCTTAGCCAATCATCCCATGGTTGAATGTAATTTTATGTAAAGTAGATAAAACATATATCACAATAGTTTACAACATCCCACTGCGGGGACAAGCCTCTACTAGTGACCAAGGGGAGCTTGCCTACTAATACCTTTCTGGTCAGAAGAATAATAAATCAATCCTTCAAGTTGCAAGTTTAAGTGTAGATTTGCTTGCTTGCGAAGGTTTCCTTCATTTATTTTCGTAGTCGTTTCTCTTTTACAAAATTCCCTATTGTAGCTTTTAGGACACCTTTAGTCACCGTGTGGTGACGGAGTAAGAATACAGTGTTACCACCCCATCTCATCCTATGGGTGTCGTGAAAACCGACTAAGGTACTATCCGTGTATATTATCTTCACGTAATAAAAAGAAGGAAAACTTGTAATTAAACCATAGGGCTTGGTATAACCAAGCGGATTGGTATAGACCAATCCGCTTGTCCAGCGTGGTATTAGTAGGCCAAGTATCCCTCCGTCACTGGAGGAGGCCCGTCCCTGCAGTGGGACATTAATGGGCTGTTGTGATGAGTCACCTTAAGATCAGTAGGTATGTATTCTTATTCCGTTACCACAAGTAAAACAATAAGTCTTCTGAGTAATTTACATAGTGGCATATGGTCCGCTTCCTAGTCGCGAGAGTGAAATCATAGCGATAAGATTGCTAGCTTTGAAATAATTATGTGCACCTTAGGCATTAGTTTCATGTCATCTATCTATACGACATTTAAATGAAATTGAATTGTCTGTTTATCCTCTACCGACTTGTAGTCACACCAAGCATATCTATACTAATATTTTAAGGAGGTAAAGCTTGTGTGATTGTGTGTTTGTGACGTTGTAGGGAGTAATCTCTGGATCTACTAAACCGATTTTAAAAATTATTTCTTTGTTGAATAGTCCATTTATTGGGTAGTGTCATAGGCTATATAATATCACGCTATGACTAATAGGAATGGAGCAGTAATTAAATATGTTTAAAAAGGTACGCGTTTTTTTCGCCGCCCAACGAAGTGGGCACGGGTCAGCTAGTACTTTATAACATCATATCCAAACTTTTTGACTGACTACTAACATGATCAAAAATGTTTTTATTTTGTCTCTGCTTGTTTGTTTCCGGTAATATTAGAACCCCCTGAGTCTGGACGTCTTTTGTGTCCATTAAATGAATGTTTGTAAAAAGTCCTCGCGGCACTGAGGACTTCTTACATAACTAGTACTATTATATTTACTAACATGTAGATAAAATAATAGGAGGTATCACCATAAAACGGAGCTTAAATAAATGTCAGTGGTTTTTGTGTTATACATTAAAGCTGAAGAATTAACTTTCGCATTTAAACATTTATTAATTTATTATTCTTTTTTCACTAAAATCAAACACTTTTCTGACACAGACAAAGTCACGTGATGAAGTTAATATTATTTCATCATCATCATCATATCACCCAATCGACGTCCACTGCTGGACAAAGGCCTCCTCTAAGTATTGCCACCTTGTGCGGTCCTGCCTAATATTATTTATTATTTAATAATACTGATTTATAAACAACTTTGCAGTCTTTATCAAAAAGCAAAAACAGGCCAAAAGCCACCCTCGTTTTATACCTGATAAAGGCATTACTCCGTACAATTAAATAATGACATACCTCAGCATAATATAATAAGTCTTACAAAGGATTTATATTCGTTTAATTAACTTTATTGTTATTCAGAGTTTAGAAATAATCTTGTACCTTACGTAATCAAATTGTGTTGGGCTTTTTGGATTAAAATATCATTTCAATTATCATTGGTTTGTACATCGTATTTGTTAAATTAAATTTTGATAATTTAATTATTATAAATGTTCATTTTAAATATTAAAGAACAAAATTTTTCTTAGTATGAAGAACAGGAAACCATTATGTAATCTTCACCATAAAGTAGTTAAAGAAAATATTTTCGCACTAAATCGATACTCCTAGTTAGTTGTTCAAAGTAATATCAGTATGCCTTTTAGTTTTCCACCACCGCCAATGAAGGATACCCCTCCCTGCAGTGGGGCATTAATGGGCAGTTGTGGTGATGGTCTCGCCAATCGTAGTGTTTCGTTATTACTGTCAGGTCTATGGCCAATAATATATTGGAAGATGTTTATGTAGTCCCTAGATCTATCATGCATGTGGTAACTGTTGCTTGACTAGCTTGGGTACTAATTTCTTTGGGTATATTATTTTCCTAACTAATAAATTAACTTGAAAACTAAACCTTGATACCGAGTTACAAAGAATATTTTGTTAAATAAAGAGCACTCGTAACCGACGCGCATGATGACTCGTTTAATGAATGTGGATGAGGCCCAAGCTGTTTGCCAGGATCGTGACAAGTGGCGTTCTGTCGTCTCTGCCTACCTCGGACGGGATAAGTCGTAAATTTATGTATGTAGGGGAAACCTGTACAAAACCGTATACCGGGGTAAAACAGTATGCCCCATCTATTTTTTTAAATAATTGAGATTTACCGCGTTTGGTATGCTCAGCGGTCGTTGACCAATCAGAACTAGTTGTAAACCAAAAGGAGTCGCCTCAAGAATGCGCGTTTTCAAAATATTTTATTTTATTGTTCTATAGTGACAATTATCTATTTTTTTAAAAAAATTAATGTGTTACAGTAAAGTTTATAATAAATAATAAAAACTTTATTTTCAGAGAACATTTTACAAAAAAACTAAACCTTTTTTTTGTTTGCATCAAATATAGGTAAGTCTAATATTTATTTTGTCTAAAGTTATGTATTTGCATGAATAATACGATATTTAGTTCTAGGAGATTAACTTTGTTTACGTAGTTGTGATTAAAATGTTTACACGTGTGTACTTTGGGTCAAAACCGTACGGGGTAAAACTGTATATATACGATTTTGACCCGGTTATTTGATTTTCTTACAAAGTTATTTTTTTTTTACTTTGGGTCAAAACCGTACGGGGTAAAACTGTATATATACGATTTTGACCCAGTTATTTGATTTTCTTACAAAGTTATTTTTTTATTATAGATATAATAAAGATGGCACGTAGTTCTAAAAGGACGAAATTGAAATTAAGCCAGTTACCTAAAACCAACACCCAATATGCTAAAAACATTAATGATGACAATTGCATATACTGTCTTGAAGAATACGGTAAACGTGGCATGAATGAAGGCTGGGTTCGATGTAAGAGGTGCAAAGGCTGGACCCATGAAGGCTGTACAGGGTATGAGTCTGAGTCATAACTTAGAAGACTTGGATGACTTCATGTCGCCTGGAGTGTCACTGCAAGTTAGATATTGGGGCAACATCGTATACAGTATACGGTTTTACCCATGTGTCGGGGCAAAACCGGAAAAGGCAGAGGTTCTATTTTTTATGATTTTTTTCTGTTTATATTGTGATTTTTTGAAATATGTTTACCTGATATTATACCTTAAGAGACTGACTAATTAAAATTGTTGATTGGAAACAAAAGTGTTTTTATTTGTAACATCTAGAGCCAGAGACCCTTAGCTATACGGCTTTGACCCGGTCTCCCCTATGTATTTTGTTAAACTCTGACTTTAAATGACATTTCTAAGATCGCTCCGTGACCGACAAAAATACAAGTTGGCAAACTCAAGAAGTCTTTAAAATTACCTATTATCAAAACTTTTGGTAAAAAAATATTACCAAATGATAGGGCTTCCTGTGCTACAGTAAAACTTGAAATTTAATGTTGCGTGTCGCCTTTGTCAACGTAATATTTTGTATTTATATATTGACTTAAGAAATAAGTGTTATTTTTCACTTTTTATTATACAATATTTTTCAAACTCATATTACATAGGTAAAGGTAAAAAACTTTCATAATTATGTTGTCACTCAATTTCTTTTCAGCTTTTATGAAAGTTTGTTAAAAAAACTTGTACAAAGTTCACAAACATGAAACGTGAAAATAATATTAAAATGTTTATATTTAGCAAAAATATTCACGATGTTGTTGTTTTCAAAAGGAATAATATTCTAGTATTTATACCCTTTTTTGAAATACTATTCTAAATAGCCAAAGTGAAAAGACTAAACGGAAAATTTAAAAAAACGCAAATATTATCTTTTTACGATTGTAAAAGAAGGAAAACTTGGCACAAGAGAATCCTTCTGGTCAGTGTCGTATAATAAATACCAGTTTCCCGCCCACCATAGAGACGTCTCTGCCGTAGATTAATAATGGACTGTTATTATGCGAATCAGTCTGTTTTACGACCTCTGTGGCGTAGTGGTTATATAACATGACTGCTACGCAAAGGTCTCGGGTTCGATTCCCGCTCAATGCAAATATTTGTGTGCATGAACATGATTATTTTGCATTGGTCTGAGTGTTTCTATGTAAATATTATGTATGTATTTACAAAAAAAAAGTATATAAATACTAATATCCGTTGTTCTGTTACCCATAACACAAGCAGGTTAAGCCTAGCTTACTTTGGGAACAGATAGCGCTGTGTTGAGATGTCCGTGAATATAATATATTTATAATATAAACATTTTTCAATATTTTTCACTTTAAAATGCTAGTATATTATTTCAATAAAACATGATTGATAGCCGTCTCACATCACAAAATAACTCAGAGACGACAGCTGTAACTCGATATTGTCATCTTTATTATTAAGATGCTTGTGCCGCCAAACAGACAGGTACAGAAGTATTATTAATGCTTTCACTTTTTTTTTTACTCCTTTTAGATTAGGTACGTTAACAGGTTATGGTTGTCCACTTTAGCATAAGCACATAATATTATCATCATCACCATAACAACCCATTAATGTCCCGCTTTTTGTCTTACTTCAAATAAATATTTTGTTTAGCTTAATTAATGATCCCAAAGGAGAGTAATCTATTTCTCGCGAATTTAAATAATAACTTTGTATGTCATTTGATGTAACATTAGATATTCGTGTTTTGATTTATCCTATTATTATTTAACTTGAGCTAGTCTATGTGACCTCAGCCTAAAAGCATCATAAACTGTAGTAGTATTGTCAAAAATAGTAACGCGTCTCAAACCAAATATGAATTGATTGTTCCCAATTTCTTTGAAATAAATAACAAACAAAAAAGTTTCTTTTATACTCTTTAAAGGTACGTCCTTTATAAAGGGGTCCAACATCCTGTCTGGAACAGGAACTCAATAATATGAGAATACGCGTGAAGACTGCATGAGCTAAGTCGTAATCTGAAGTCTGGAACATTCGCTACTCGACCCCGGTCACGTATTCAATATATACTTGTCAGAAATAAACATACAGAAATAAAATGTGTACACAGTTGTAATGCGGTTTTGTGTATACTGAGAAAGCGTACATGTTTGGGGAAAACGGTTAATAGAATATAGCATGTTAGGTTTTACCACGTTTAGTTAACCGAAACGTCAAATAGAACGTTTGTACACACAGCAACTAATCAAGCTAGACACTCATGTACCTTAATACCTTGAAATAAGACACAATTTCAAATGAAAATGTTTAACTTGATGTGTTGCTGTGTATACTATACGTCTACGTATAGAAAGTACAACACGTTTTGTCGAGTCATAGATACATTCTGACCCTGGCTAAGTAGAAGAGATTTAGAGGCAGACCGAAAACAAAGTAAAGAGATCTAGTGTTAAAGCATATTATTATGGTATATTGAGAACTTACTGACAGCGAGATCGAGGAAAGGGCAGAGATAAGGAAAAAGTGACCCTACAACCATAATAGAACTTAAAGCCAAGAGGTGAAAGAGATTTAGTTGCCTAGCAATTATAGTCATAATATTTAAAACTTAGAATAGTCTTTGTTTTGTCTAGCAATTATCAAGATTAATGTAAAAAACAACAAATAACGAGAGATGATCCGATGTCTAGACTACAAAAAAAGTGGAATCATATTATTATTATTTTGCTTATCTTTATTTATCCTAAGCTTCTAATTGTAAAATAAAGTTTTATATTTTTAAGATCTAAACATGGTTTGACAGAAGATGGCATGGCATGGTTATGACAGAAGAAAACTTGTCCTAATTAGACCATGCTGGCCAGACGGTTTTGTATAAGGTTTTACTTCCAATTTTCTTTAGCATTATCTTAAATCAGCTAGTATTAGTATATATAAAAATAAGTGGGGTTTTCCTTCCTGACGCTATAACTCCAGAACGCACAAACCGATTTCCACGATTTTGCATTCGTTGGAAAGGTCTCGGGCTCCGTAAGGTTTATAGCAAAGAAAATTCAGGAAAACTTTATACAGAAAAGCAGCAAAATAATGCCCGTGCGAAGCCGGGACGGACCGCTAGTAGTATTATTATGCCATATTGATACAGGATATTCTAGTTTTCCTTTAAACTGTATTCTAATTGTCATGGTTGTTCGTAGAAACTTTCGAAATTGACTTTTGACACCCATAAGACGAAAAGAGGCTGTGACATTTTACATTCTTATTCCATCATATAAGAACCCTATCAATAACTCTCAAGTAAGTGAGCGTAATACTAACAAGCAATGATAGCGACCACAGATAAATAATAATTTACCATTAACAATTGTTGATTCAAAAAGCTCACACGAGGTAAATAACAGAAGGAAGCACTTTGAGCACGCGTTACACTGTGGCAGGTAATACATGTATCAGACCAGAGTTATAGCGAAATGTATATAATGAATTGTTGGAAATTGTGCCTTTTTACAAGGGAATAAGAGTTATATTTTTTACACAACGGTAAGTAGATCTTAAGTAAGCTGAGGCCGTTCTATGGGTATGCACTTTGAAAGTAAAATGAATAACCTTTAATTAGGCGCGCCAAAATACTTACGTCATTAGTCGCGCGGGGTCTGCAGTTACCCCAAAGTGAATGACATTAAATAAATAGTATTTATATACAATCATCAACTTTTATTATTCTTTATTTACTTATAAACTTTAACAAAATTTAAAAACTCAAGAAAAACGTAACTGTAATACTGAAAACAATTAATTTAATTTATTTTTGGAAACATAAATTTTATCAACAAAAAAAGGAAGATGCTACATGTGTCCTCGAAATAGTGACAGAAAAACAACCTTTTTTGTTTTTCTGTCACTATTACATGGACAGGTGTAGAATCTTCTTCGTTTTCTTGTTGTTGCTAGATGAAAGGCCTGGAACCTCTTTTTCAGATAAGATTCTTCTTGCAGTATTTTGCTTAGTTGTTAAATGGAAATACTGAGCCTATTTCTAGCCATGTTGAATGGTTTCTACGAAAAATAATACCAGATTAGACAAATGTCATAGTACAACACAATTAAAATAAATAAACATTATAACTACCTTACAGAAACCGTGAAACTACAATGTAATAAAACTTCCGCTCATCAAATGAAAAAAAAGCATAAACTTATAACAATAAGTACATTTACATAAGTACAACTGTGTATCTTTGTCAATTAACTAGTATTAGGTTTAATGTAATATTTGACACGGCTACCTCTTGTAACAAAGATATTTATCGCTAAACCACGAAATCTATTTCGGTAACCTACTAGCTACTTTACAACCTGAAAATTACTTGAATTTGACTAGACTTTTGATTTATAACCCCTTACCATTTCCCACAAAACAACATTAAAATATATCACACAATCCTTTACGGTGAATAGCGGTGTCATATTATTACAACTGACTAGCTGACCCAAACACGACACACACACACACAAAACACAATTATGATTTCTAAATCTGTAATTAATATAATTTAAGTATAATAATATAATTTCGATCATATATTTGCAATGTAGCATTATGTCAATTTAAAGTAATATAATTATTTTTTATTGTAATAATTTGTGTGACCTTTTTGTGATGTATTTTTCTGGTTATTGATTTTGTTTACCTACTTTAAAATGTGTAAGTATGTTAATTAGTGCTGATCAAATATGCTGTCCGTATACTGCTTAGGAGGGCACTGAAAACCAGCGTCATAGTCTCAAGACTGTGGCATATGCTGAGTGTCCCCCTTTTGCACGATGCTGCAGTATTAAATATCTTGTATGTGTCTCCTTTTTAATATTTTTGTTTTTATTTGTATTTTATTTTTTATCTTTAAATCTGTAGCTTGTGCAATAAACGATTTCTATTTCTATTTCTGACCCGTGCCCACTTCGTTGGACGGCGAAAAAAACGCGTCCCTTTTTTAATCATATTTCATTACTGCTCCACTCCTATTAGTCATAGCGTGATACTTTATAGTCTATGACACTCCCCGATAAATGGACTATTTAACACAGAAAGAATTTATAAAATTGGTTCAGTAGATCCAGAGATTACCCCCTACAACGTCACAAACACACGAACTTTACCTCTTTATAATATTAGTTTAAATGACATTTTAAAAGGATATGCTTGCAGTTTTGAACTTTTCTCTACAAAACTTTTGATTCTTATTTTGTCCGAAGACAACTTGCCATTTCAGGTTATCGAGTGGTAAACCACATTTTACTACGATGAATATGGCTAAAGTCGACCTAAATAGATTTAAGTTAAATCTACGTACGTGATATATTACAAGGTTTTTAATCGGCGTTATAATGTTAATTTCGTCTTTCAATTGAACGTAGATGTCTACGTTCAATTGAATCAAAATAGAAAAAAAAATAGATTTTCATCGCCAAAGCATAAAATTTCAAACGCATTAGTACTTTTATAAGTGTTACGGGCAACGTGATTAAGTGGGCATTATTAATAAGGACCGGCCATTATTAATAATGGCCGAGGGCCCGTGGTCCATGTAATAAGTTAGTGTTTGAGATAGCTTAAAAAAAGCCAAAAGTCAGAAACAGTTGGTTAGGTTAGGTTAGTATGGCGACCACAATGCGCCAGAAACATTTTTTTAATAAATAATTAAAATAATAAAATGTTTAATTTTGTAATTACCTACTATGTCTAATAGTTTATTTTTTGTTAACTTTTCATGAAAATTTTGTAAGTTTAATTTCATTTAATAAAGAAAAACACTACAGTTCACCTATTGTATTACTTTGCCCAAGATAGGGTGGGCATTATTCATAATGGCCGGGAAAAGTGATTAATTATGTTGTTTTTATCACATTGCCCAATTGAGTCGGGCATTATGAATAAAGACCGGCCATTATCCATAGTGCCCGGACTTATCACATTGCCCGTAACATAAGCATCAACGCTCTGACTGTAATAATTATTATTTAACTAGTAAAACTTACTATGAACGATGTCTCATAAACGTCAATCAAAGAACATTTAGTGCCACTAATATACTTATAAATAAATATAAATAAATAAATAATCCTCACACATTCACACAAAGCCATCTAGACCCAAACTAAGCAGAGCTTGTACTATGGGTACTAGCCAACGTCTATACACATACTTAAATACTTTTTTATTGTAAATACATACATAAATAGTATACATAGAAAACACTCAGATCAATGCAAACAATCATGTTCAATGTTCATGCACACAAAGATTTGCGTGGAGCGGGAAACGAACCCGAGACATCTGCGTACCAGCCATGTAATATATCGACTGCGCCAAAGTGGTCGTCAATATACACATGATACAATATCCCTAGCGAGTTGATACATCGGCATCCGATCCCAATATATTAGATACTAGCTGTAAAACGCGACTTTGTCCGCGATTAAATTTGAAATGAAATAAAAAAAACTTGTATAATTCATACAAAGTTTATTTCATCATCATCATATCAGCCAATCGACGTCAACTGCTGTACATATGCCTTCTCCAAGTATTGTCACCTTGTGCGGTCCTGTGCCTCCCTCATCCATCGGCTTCCAGCCGTCCACACCAGCGCTTTTCGGTACGCGGTCGCCATTCCAGAATCTTTCTGCCCAAAAAGCTGTCGGTTCTCCGCGCTATGCTCTGCTTGTCCCTACTTTAACGGGTTATGTCGGTTACTTTGGTTCTCTTGCGGATCTCCTCATTTTTGATTCGATCACGCAGGGAAACTCCCAACATAGCTTTCTCCAATGCCCCTGAATGACCATGAACCTTCTGAGTAGGCCCATTGGTCAAGATACAACATAGCTCTCTCCATTGCCCTCTGGAGTGACCATGAGCCTTCTGAGTAGGTCCATAGGTCAGGCTACAACAGAGCTCTCTCCAATGCCCCTGAATGACCATGAGCCTTCTGAGAAGTAGGCCCATAGGTCAGGCTACAACATAGCTCTCTCCATTGCCCTCTGGAGTGACCATGAGCCTTTTGAGTAGGTCCATAGGTCAGGCTACAACAGAGCTCTCTCCAATGACCCTTAATGACCATGAGCCTTCTGAGTAGGCCCATAGGTCAAGCTACAACATAGCTCTCTCCATTGCCCTCTGGAGTGACCATGAGCCTTATATAATAGTATAGAAGTATAGATTACTATAATTGAGCCTATCTTGTAACTCGAGTGTCTAAAACGAAGACCTACAGTAACCCGACCGATTTAAAGTTACTGTAAATGGCTGCGTAGATTTCAATTTAGGAACAAAACAGCGGGTGTTTTCGTTGTTTCTGTACATGCGCAACCTTCTCTGATAACTTCAAGTCGATTTAGTTGGCGCGCTCTGTAATAATTCTTAAGATAGACGTAAACGAAGACTAATAATGTTTATTACATTACAAAGGTTTTTGGTACAGAAATGATTTACTACTTACACGTACTACCAGTTGATTAGACATTTAAGAGGGCATTTGAAAGTGGTTTAAGGCCCGGGTCCACCGCAGTGCACGGAGAGACTACACACGTGTATTAAGCTTCGCTTTGAAGGAAGTGTATGTGGTTGTATCCACTGCAACCCACGGAGAGGCTACGCATGTGTTGACGTCATTGATACATGCGTGACTTGCTCGAATAGGCGGTTACATAGCTCAACGCTGTTGACGTGGGTCATATTCGTGTACTCCAGTGGAACCGTAGACCCACATTGTCAAACAAATTAATGCACGCAGCTAAAATGCGCCGCGTGCCCGTGCACAGCATGTGCCGCGGTGGGCCCGCGCCCTTACGGTCAGTGCAGTGGTGGACATGTTTTAGATGACGGTTTAGAAGTTTAGTATTGTCTTGTTAGTGTGTTATTTAATATTTCTAACACAATAAATAATATTTAAATAAAAACAGTTGGACCTTCGAGCATGTATTTGAATCCGTATTTTATGGCTATTCGACCCAGATGCCTTGCCAATTAGGCAGGAAGAGTCTTAGCGCAAATAGGTCAATATAACGTTCATCATGATCTACTCCAAGCTGTACCTTCGTTAAATTTACGCCAAAAAAAATAAAATTATGCACAGAACATTGGTTCATGTGCATAATTTTATTTCAGACCCGATCTCTAGTCTTTTATATTTAAATATATTTTTTATCTTTCTTAAAAGGTTGCCTGTGCCGCTACTTCTTCTTGTGGTGACGGAGTAAGAATACAATATGGAACAGATGAAACATGGAAACATGTTTTCCTATTATTTTGAAAAGTGCAAATGATTCGATTATCTTAACGACCCGTCTGGCCAGCGTGGTATTAGTATGCCAAATATCCTTCCGTCACGGGAGGAAGCCCGTCCATGCAGTGGAACATTGATGGGCTGTTATGATGTGCCGCCGCTAGACACAAAAGTACAACAATACAAATGTATGATAGGTTCAATGTTATACGAGAATTGACCTTTAGATTCAAGATAGTCCACAAAGTTTTCGAATGGACAAGCTAAGCAAGACTAAGGGTAGGTACTGGTGAGCCGTTACCAAAATACACCTATTACTTACTTAAATAAATACAAATAAAAAAAATCTTTCAGTACAAATACAATTTTTATTTCGATCTTATTTCTTATAATGATTTCAATAAGTATTACTACACTGTCTAGTCATACTAAAGGTGCTTACACACAGCGCTCTATGGGCGTACTTATCACAGCAGATGTTAGCCATATAATATACTGTAGATGCAACGGGCTTGTACTAATGGTACTAGACAATAACTGTTATACATACTTACATAGAATTTTATTTTTGTAAGTACGTACCTCATCTTAACAGTGTCCCACTGCAGGGACGGGCCTCCTCCCGTGACGGAGGGATACTTGGCCTACTAATACGTATAGGGTTTAATTTCCAGTTTTTCTTCTTTTTACTTCGTAAAGATAATATTTACAGTTAGTCCTTTAGTCGGTTTTTACGACACCCATGGGATGAGATGGGGTGGTGACATATTGTATTCTTACTCCGTCACCACACGGACAAGTACTTACCTAACAACAAGTAATTCATAGAAAACAGCAGATACCACACTATCCACATATTTTTCATTTCAAGTTTTTCTTTCTCAGGTAAGGTGACTTCTAGGTACCAATTACCAAGGACAACAGCCTAGGGATAAGGGTCGTAGCACATATAACGTAACCTAAACGGATCGGCAAAGCCTCGCCTTTTTCCTTGGTGTCAAACGTCAAAAATCCGTTACGATTCCGATTAGTTTGAGTTGCAGTAAGGAGTTGCATACAAATAATACTGAACGGCTCGAGTTGATACGGTGCCAATCCCTTTACGTTTCGTTAGTATGTGCTACGACCCTAAGAAGGAATGGTGACACCTTGGTTTTGTAAGAAACCTTGTATTTGAATTTTTGGGTCCGGACCCGTGCTCCACCTAGGTTCTCCACCTGGGTGAAGCACGGGTACTTGCAAGGTCCCGTGCTCCAACTTATGATTAGTACAGTCAAGTAATTAAGAAAAATACACAATTATCAATCAAAACAACAGGATTTATTTTAACACCCTTTTTTTTCTAAACCAAATGTCATTGCATTTGCGCATTTAGAATAAAAAAGTCTTCGGAGTAGTCTTTGTGTCGTTTAGTTACTGATGAGCCCGAAGACTCGGTATTTTGAGACATCACTGTTAGCAGTTTATTCAACGAAACAAAGGGTCCGGGGACCTAGCAAGTACCCGTGCTTCACCCAGGTGGAGAATCTAGGTGGAGCACGGATCCGGACCCGAATTTTTACTGATATCCTTACAACAAAATAGAAAAGTGAACTTTCAGTGCCTATACCCATGACGATAAAACGTATTTTGTTTTCTGTATAGTATACAAGGTCCTTAACTTTCACCAAAATCTAGATCAGCTTTCAATTTTATGTGGCGAAAAAAGAAAGTACTAAATCATTTTTTAGCTTGAATTTTCTCAGCTTTGTTATCATGATTGCTTAGAGGATTTTTATTCTTTTTAAAACTTGAAGTTTATACTGGCCACGTATTTATACTATGCACGGTTTTTCAACGTAATAATAATGGAAATGTTTTGTTCGTAAACAATAAGTCAATCGCTGTATTAAGCCTACTTAGGTTTTTGACAGAGACTTGAGCTTTTATTTTTGTAATGTCACTCGGCTAACAGTGAGCTCCAGACTTGTAAATGCTAGATGCCAACCAACTACTTAAGTGTTTTAAAAATATAAAGCTAAATTAAAATTAAAGCGGTTAAGTTACTGAGCCCTGTAATTTGACCATAAACTATGAATAACGTTCATAATACTCAAAATAATTTTGTAATTAAAAAGCCGCTTAAGCAATTTTGTGTAGTTATCTGACTCACAGAAATTTAATTTCATTTTTGTGATAATAATTACATTACCTTACATAAATCTATTAAAACGAAATATTCATATAAAATTGACCCTGAAGTTTTTATACCTTGTAAACCAAAAAAAGTTTTATTTATATAGGTTTGAGCTTTGAGGTGAAAGTTTGGTGAACTAACTAAATCCCATGATGCAGTTAGGTACTATCGTCGGTTTATTATTTATTATACCTACGCGAATTTGAAAATAAAAATTTAAATTAATTTAGCATGTCAATTCTCGTTCCTAAAATCGTAAAAAATTCGATTAAGTTAACTTTAGTTGTCAAATTGTCTTACCTTAAAGTTAACTTAACCGTATTTTAACGATTTTAAGGAACGAGAATTGACATGCAGATGAAAATAAGTTCTGTAGTTAAACATTATAAAAAAACAAATTGCGCTATGTTTTGAAGTCGGTTAAAAACTTCAAACAACAAAAGAACCAATAAATCTTTATCACACGTCAAAATTTTAAACAAAATCCAATTACGAAACGCTTTTGAAAGGTCATCAATCGAACGCGCCATGATATCAAGGGAATTTATACTCGGGTGACATCGGCTAGTTTCGCAATTTGTCATTCGAACACGATGACAGAACGATCAACGATTTTCATGATTTATTTATGCATAGTTGTAGTACTCTGACGACCTCTGTGGCGTAGTGGTTAATAACATGACTGCTACGCAGAGGTCTCGGGTTCGATTCCCGCTTAACGCAAATCTTTGTGTGCATGAACATGATTGTTTGCATTGGTCTGGGTGTTTTCTATGTAGGTATAATATTTACAAAAAAAAAGTATTTAAGTATGTTTATCCGTTGTCTAGTACCCATAGTACAAGCTCTGCTTAGTTTGGCACTAGATGGCGTTGTGTGAAAGAATGAGGAATATTTATAGTTATGACGTATTACGTTATGGTGTATATTTTGTAGAATAGAATTAGTTTGTAGTCTTTACGACCTCTGCGGTAAAAATACGACACCAGTGGTAGGTACAATGACTACTAGCCAAAAGTCCGGCTTTCAATTTATGCTCAATGCTTTGTGTGAATGAACTGAATCGTTGAATTGGTCTGGGTTCCGTTTTTTACATAAAGGTCTTTTGTTGTGTTGGTGTGGTGTGTTGTTTGCTAGGTGTTTTGCTTTTTATAATAAATATGTAATACGAGAAATAACTAAAATTCATTAAAATTTAAAAACAATTGATAATGACAACGGTTAGATAGGTACTTATACTCCAAGATCTAGGGAGTGCCAGACATCACTTATTTTCTAACGAACCAAATATACACGAATGGATAGTGGTGGGGTGTACTATCATCGTATGACTAATAGCTAACTTGCCCCGACGGCCACTTTTCTGGTATCCGTTGATGAAAGTATAAAAAAACAGAGGTAACTTCACTCATTTTCTAATGGCTGGTTTTAACATATTATATACAAGAACGTTAAGAATCCATAATCGAAACTGCCAGACACTTTGCGTCGGCCGTTTTGCGTAACAGACACTTCAAAGTTCTGAACGAAATTCAGGTAACTTATTTTCTAATGGCTGGTTTTAACATATATTATACACAAGATCGTTAAGAATCCATAATCGAAAATGCCAGACACTTTGCGTCGGCCGTTTTGCGTAACAGACACTTCAAAGTTCTGAACGAAATTCAGGTAACTTATTTTCTAATGGCTGGTTTTAACATATATTATACACAAGAACGTTAAGAATGCATAATCGAAACTGCCAGACACTTTGCGTCGGCCGTTTTGCGTAACAGACACTTCAAAGTTCCGAAAAAAAATTCATTAATGTCACTCATTTTCTAATGACTGATTTTAACATATATTATACACAAGATTGTTAGGAATCCATATTTAAAACTGCCAGTCACTTTGCGTCGGCCGTTTTGCGTAACAGACACTTCAAAGTTCTGAACGAAATTCAGGTAACTTATTTTCTAATGGCTGGTTTTAACATATATTATACACAAGAACGTTAAGAATCCATAATCGAAACTGCCAGACACTTTGCGTCGGCCGTTTTGCGTAACAGACACTTCAAAGTTCTGAACGAAATTCAGGTAACTTATTTTCTAATGGCTGGTTTTAACATATATTATACACAAGATCGTTAAGAATCCATAATCGAAAATGCCAGACACTTTGCGTCGGCCGTTTTGCGTAACAGACACTTCAAAGTTCTGAACGAAATTCAGGTAACTTATTTTCTAATGGCTGGTTTTAACATATATTATACACAAGAACGTTAAGAATCCATAATCGAAACTGCCAGACACTTTGCGTCGGCCGTTTTGCGTAACAGACACTTCAAAGTTCTGAACGAAATTCAGGTAACTTATTTTCTAATGGCTGGTTTTAACATATATTATACACAAGAACGTTAAGAATCCATAATCGAAACTGCCAGACACTTTGCGTCGGCCGTTTTGCGTAACAGACACTTCAAAGTTCCGAAAAAAAATCATTAATGTCACTCATTTTCTAATGACTGATTTTAACATATATTATACACAAGATTGTTAAGAATCCATATTTAAAACTGCCAGTCACTTTGCGTCGGCCGTTTTGCGTAACAGACACTTCAAAGTTCTGAACGAAATTCAGGTAACTTATTTTCTAATGGCTGGTTTTAACATATATTATACACAAGAACGTTAAGAATCCATAATCGAAACTGCCAGACACTTTGCGTCGGCCGTTTTGCGTAACAGACACTTCAAAGTTCCGAAAAAAAATCATTAATGTCACTCATTTTCTAATGACTGATTTTAACATATTTTATACACAAGATTGTTAAGAATCCATATTCAAAACTGCCAGTCACTTTGCGTCGGCCGTTTTGCGTAACAGACACTTCGAAGTTCTGAACGAAATTCAGGTAAATTATTTTCTAATGGCTGGTTTTAACATATATTATACACAAGAACGTTAAGAATCCATAATCGAAACTGCCAGACACTTTGCGTCGGCCGTTTTGCTTAACAGACACTTCAAAGTTCCGAAAAAAAATCATTAATGTGTGTGTCATTTTTGGTGAACAGTATTTTTTATTTAAACCCGTAAACGACTTGTAGCACTTTCTATGATAACCAATTTCAAATGGATCATTTGGCAAAACAATGTCTTTAAATTTCAGATTGTATTCATTTCTACGTTTCAAAATCACTTTACACTTTTTTAATGTTTCTTCCGAAAAAAGGTTTAATTTTTCATTAGAATTATTGCAAAATATACATTTTAACAAGTCAGCCATTGTACTATTAAAAATAGCTAAAAAAAATTGCGGCGAGATCGTTGCGTAAACGTGGTAATGGATAAATCGTGGCGAACTCGCAGCAATATTTCTTTAGCAGCAAACAACTCACAGCATGCGCTCCGCGTGCACACTGCGATCTAACCTCGCCGTGAAATCGCAGAGAAATCGCCGGAAAAGTCGGTAATGTGAACAGTCTCTAAGAGTAAATCAAAAAAGAGAAAAAAAAAGAGATTATTTTAAATCATCTCTCTATGGTTTTAAAAAGTTTCATTATTTAAAAAGTTGCCGTCATTTAACCCACTATCACTCACTTGGGGTGCTGTAGACACATAACCTAAAGTGTCTGGCAGTGTCGATTATGGATTCTTAACGATCTTGTTTATAATATATGTTAAAACCAGCCATTAGAAAATAAGTTACCTGAATTTCGTTCAGAACTTTGAAGTGTCTGTTACGCAAAACGGCCGACGCAAAGTGTCTGGCATTTTCGATTATGGATTCTTAACGATCTTGTGTATAATATATGTTAAAACCAGCCATTAGAAAATAAGTTACCTGAATTTCGTTCAGAACTTTGAAGTGTCTGTTACGCAAAACGGCCGACGCAAAGTGTCTGGCATTTTCGATTATGGATTCTTAACGATCTTGTGTATAATATATGTTAAAACCAGCCATTAGAAAATAAGTTACCTGAATTTCGTTCAGAACTTTGAAGTGTCTGTTACGCAAAACGGCCGACGCAAAGTGTCTGGCAGTTTCGATTATGGATTCTTAACAATCTTGTGTATAATATATGTTAAAATCAGCCATTAGAAAATGAGTGACATTAATGATTTTTTTTCGGAACTTTGAAGTGTCTGTTACGCAAAACGGCCGACGCAAAGTGTCTGGCAGTTTCGATTATGGATTCTTGACGTTCTTGTTTATAATATATGTTAAAACCAGCCATTAGAAAATAAGTGAAATTACCTCTGTTTTTTTGTACTTTCATCAACGGATACCAGAAAAGTGGCCGTCGGGGCAAGTTAGCTATTAGTCATACGATGATAGTACACCCCACCACTATCCATTCGTGTATATTTGGTTCGTTAGAAAATAAGTGATGTCTGGCACTCCCTAGATCTTGGAATATTAGGCAAACTTAAATACGAATTAAAAATTCGTTACAAAAAAATTACAAGGACACTCCTAAACAAGATACAACAGCCAAAAAATAAGTCTATAAAACATCATACCCACAGTATAATATGCACTACTAAATTGTCTGTGTAGCCACCGCCTAAATTAGTACCGGCTCGTCTTCCCTAGGGTGTCGTAAAACTCGACTGGAAACCTCAACACTCTAGCTGAGATCGGTTTATTTAGCAATATAGGTTCCAGAGACTCAACCGTGAAATTGTCTATAGATAGACCGCTTGTTTATGAGCTTCAATCTACTTTATATGTCTAGATTATAAAGTATATTTTTTAAGGTAAAATTATCGCTGGACATGCATAAATAATTGTGAGAAAAGCTAATGTTTGAGACGAAATAAAAATATTTTATAAGAATATTTATTTTCTTTGTTTGTTTAAAAAGACAACTCCCGCACAAGGGAGCATACCCTGTCGCGGAAACTTTCACGAACATCAATTTAACGGACACAAAGAAGATCCATACTTAGTACAATAATTTGTGGATCACGCAAAGAACTGGCCTGCGTGGGAATCCAACTAGGACTTGTATACAATACCTTGATTTCATTTCTTTCCGGTAACATATATTACTATTGAGTGACGAATTAGATTTATTTCAAAATATTTTATTATTGCTGAATCAATCTCAACAATAAATAAAACACTAACCCCCTTACTCATAAACGGCTCTTTTTTAGTCAATGATTAACCTCAAATTCATACGATTATACTTAGAAAAATATCGCTAACAGTGATTAAATTAAACCTTGGTAAGAAAATATAATTCAAAACCTCTTACTTTTAAAGTCAAAAATGAACTAACACACTAACATTATCTAATGCCCGATTTACACATCGACAAGTACAGTAGCGAGTTAAGTAGTATTTTAAGATTAAGTTGATTAAAATAGATCTCCACCCTATTTTTTGGCAAGTTAAGTTGGCGAGACGCGAGAGAGGGGGCTACTTCGTACTTAACTCGCCAAAAAATAGGATGGAACTCTATTTAAATCAACTTAATCTTAAAATACTACTTAACTCGCTACTGTACTGATGTGTAAATCGGGCATAAAGCACAATACAGATCAGATGTATCTAGCCAGTCTAATAAATCTAACCAGCATGATACATGGTAATAATGGAGGACCGAGATCCGGTTGGAACGGTTCTGGATCACCACGACACTGTCTTGGCTTACAGCCACGAGGCTCTATAAAGAATATTAGATTTTAAGTTTAAGTACCTACTTGATGTTAAAGTACTTGATTCTTTTATTGTATGCTTCAGTTGTTCTTTAAAAAAATAAAAATGCTGTTAATTCTTTGACGTGATACAGCGGTTTTATGTTTGCAACTCCGGGTAACGGAGTAAGAATACAACATGTCACCACCCATCTCATCCCGTGGGTGTCATAAAAACCGACTAAGGGACTATCTGTGAATATTATCTTTACGAAATAAAAAGAAGGAAAACTTGAAATTAAACCCTATACCAATCCGTCTGGGCACCGTGGTATTAGTAGGCCAAGTATCCCACCGTCACGGGAGGAGGCCTTTCCCTGCAGTGGGACATTAATGGGCTGTTATGATGATTCAGGAAGTCGCAGGTTCTAACGTCACTTCATCAGCAGCCCATGAAATATGAATTGCGAGACGCATATCTACTCTATGTATATGAGATTTATAGAGCCATGCTGAACAGATAGGTTGGTGTTGGTAACGAGTTGCCCGTTTTTTGCTAGAGAAAATAAGAGACTTGGAAATGTATCCATTAATACAAAAAAAAAACTTAAATAGCTTAAAACATGACTAGGTTCTTATTAAACAACAATCGATCTTTTTGAAAATTATTTTAGAGTCGACGAAAACTAAAATTACTTACCACAATACATCAATAACCCAATAGGCTCGTAAGTTATTTCATACCTCGAACTACACACAGACTATTGAATAGTTGACTCGCTTGATCATTCAAACAGAGTCCATGTAATTGAATGTCAACAAGCGCTTTGTGCATGCGTACCAACTGATTGTGAGGTAATTGAAACTGATAGCACTCTGTTTGTCAAGCCGCGGTACTTAGCAATAGTTTAAAAAAAATACTTTACAAGATCCTATGTTCTGAGTTCTGATTTTTAATGTTTGCTGGGGAACCCTAAATATTTTTTAAAATCTAAAGTAGCCTTGTTTACTCGCCGTAAAATTTACAATCCAATAATGAAATTCCCATCGGAATCGGTCCAGCGGCTTCGGAGGTTTGCCGGAACAAACAGAGAGAAAGACAAAGTTTTTCAATTGTATTTTTCGGCATTGGTATCGTATACATTGATATGCAGTTAATAAAAAACGGTTGATTTCGTGTTACGAACAGACACTCCAATTTTATTTTATATGTATAGATATCGATGTAAAGATAACATCATTTTTAAAAAATTGACTTATTTTTAAATATTTTTATTATTAATTTTATTTTTAAATGTTTATTAGTAAGACGGATAGAGTGAACCGAATGCATAAGCAGCATGTACAGATAGCGCGCGAGTTAAATGCAGAGCTTAGGAATGCGGTAGTGCTGTGACCTAATTATAATTATTTATTGACATTCATGTCGATAAATTTAAACAATGTTAGAAGTTTAATTTTATTTAGTACTATAGGTTAACATGGTGAAAAAAAAACAATATCATAATTATTACATGTTTTAATAATCATTTCATAAAACGGAATAAAAAAATAACACGGGAACTTCAGTATTACTATTAACACAATAACACGGCAAACGTACGATAGTTGACAAGGATGGCACAGCACTACACTGCAGGCGCGTGAGGTGGGGCGTGCGGATAGCGGGGGGAGATGCTCCCGCCCTTTACCTCAGACCCCGACTGCATTCAACTCGCGCGCTATCTGTATTTATATGAACGGCAAACCTGTTTCGTCGCTGGTGGGAAAGCCGAACATTAAAAGAAAAAACTGAAAACCTTATAACCTCTTTGAAGTCGGCTAATAAAAACGATATCACAGTATTTTCTTAATATTGACTTTTTCCTTCAATAACGGCATATCTACACAACGGCTCCTGTTCTATATGACTTTGTTCACATTGTATTTTCGTGTTCAGATATCTCTCTATTGTTGGCCGCCATTCCATGGGAAGGCAGTAGCAATATTTTTATTGTACTCTTTTAAAATGTAGATTCGTTGCGTCTTAGGCGAGGTTCCAATCGTTGTGGTCTTGGCTTAGATATTCCTGTTGTTTGCGATTGCTTGCGATATTGCTCAATATCTTTTTTTTTTGTCTAGACCTTTTTTGTTGTGCAATCATATTGGGATATTTTTATTTAGTTTAAATGTTATGTTTATATTGGTAAAGGGAAAATGTGCTGACAAATTCTCCACGGCCATGGTAAGCTCTAAATGCTGTTTTTTTAGAATTTAGTTTACCATTAACCATTTAAAGACCTATTACAGTTACACCACAGTTTCACGTAAACTTGGCATCCTGAACAGGGTGCGGCGATACTTCAAAGCGGAGCAATGGTATCTGCTCTACAAAACGCAGGTTCGGAGCAGCATGGAGTACTGTTCGCATCTTTGGGATGGCTCTGCCAAGTATCTCGTGGAAGCCCTGGACCGACTGCAGCGGCATGCGTTCCGCATAGTCGATGACATCCAGGTCACGGAGCACGCGGAGTCGCTACAGCTTCGCAGAGATATCGCGTCTCTTAGCGTGTTCTATCGCATGTACCATGGAGAGTGCTCTGAAGAGTTATTCGATCTTGTTCCTCCGTCCCCTTTTCATAACAGGACCACTCGTGCCGGTTTGCGGAGTCATACTCAGACGGTCTGTCGGATATCGGCTCGCACCAAAAGGTTCAGGAATTCCTTCCTATGCCGAACCATTAAGTTGTGGAACCAGCTTCCGGCTCACGTATTTCCTCCATCATATGACATGGGTCCTTCAAACGCAGTGTGAAAAAGCATTTGGCCAAACCGGCAAGATGATGACGACGGATTGAAGTTGTTTTTGGACTTCTATCCGTTGACTTCATTTGTGGACTGTACTCGCGCTTTCCATCAGGTTCGATATAGTCATATTGCCGTGTTTAGTATAAAAAAAAAAAATTAAAAAGATCTCTTTTTGTTTAAAGTGACCTGAGATTGGTTTAAATCTTTTGTGTCGATATTTCCCAGGGAAATGAGGAAACCAGTGAATTCACGAAATCACTAGGAATATCACGAAATCCCGGTAAATGACGAAAATGCCGTTTCTACCAAAAAAGAAATGCTTATATTTTTGTTTGTAGGTTAAAAAACACAACTATTCCAGCTTCTGTAGGTTTGGTTAGAACTGTGACCATAACGCACGAGGCGAGCGAGCGAAACGAGCGTGCCGGCGCAGCGGCCGCCGAAGTGCAAGGCGTTTTGACATTTACCGGGATTTCGTCACATCCCTAGGAATTTCGTGAAATCCCTGGTTTCCTCATTTCACTGCGACAGATATAAAATACAGATTTTCAGTGAAATTATAATCTCCAGTTTCATCATAACAGTCCCATTAATGTCCCACTGCAGGGACGGGCCTCCTTCCGTGACGGAGGGGTACCTGGCCTACTAATACCACGCTGGCCAAACGGATTGGTATAGGGTTTAATTTCAAGATTTCCTTCTTTTTATTTCGTAAAGATAATATTCACGGATAGTCCCTTAGTCGGTTTTTACGACACCCATGGGATGAGATGGGGTGGTGACGTATTATATTCTTACTCCGTCACCACACGGAGATCCGCTCAAAGCTAAAAAAATTCGTGTGTTTCTACATGAATGTTTGCATTGGTCTGGGTGTTTTCTATGTATTTGTATTTACTAATATCCAGTATATGACTCTATTTTTAATTACAAAATTATCTAGTTATATATTACTTCTTTAATAGAAGTCATAGTCCTTCTAATATTATAAATGCGAAAGTTTGTGAGGATGGATGGATGTTTCTTACTCTTTCACGCAAAAACTACTGAATAGATTTTGATGAAATTTGAAGTACATTTAGGTAGTTTAGCTAGTCATACATCAGCTAGTCATACATAAACAAGTAGAATTTATTTTACCACTTATAAAACTATAAAAATGGTGTTACTATAAAGAAAATTCATCCAGTTTTTATAAATTTCAAACACGAAGTGAAGGCAGACGATCTTATGAATTTCTAATTGCAATAAAAGTTAGTAAAACTAATAATAAAACTGGTTTAAATTTACTTTTAAGTAAGTTTGATTGTCTTTTTATAGTTTTGTATAATATTCTTATTAAAAAACGACTCTAATTAGAGTGTTGAAACCAATTAAGTATAATACTTACTCACTGGATTATACAGGCCACCCTATATATTTCGAACACAACTATTTATGTTATTATATCAAAAACCTACTGAGTTCTATGGTGAACATGAAAAAATCTTTGAAACTGTAAACCTCCTACTCTTTTTGGATTCGAGTCAGTCCGCTTCAGTCGTCGTCATCGTCAGGCGATCTTTTTCCTTGCTATATTACCTGCCACCTTTCCCCTAACCACAACTTTTGAGATCAAAAGCCACCTTCCCGTGGTGGCACAAATGACTCTTAACCCTTTAACGGGCACAAGTAACTTCGTTTTTTCATTGGTTTTGACCTTTATTACAAGGTCATTAGAGTTGCTAATTAGGTGGGAATATAATCACCTCTACCCGCAAAAGTGAAGATACGAAACTGTACCAAAGAATAAGGTTAACAGTAAAGTTAACGTCAGCATTATTCATTGATGACAAACTTTACTATCATTATCTTCAATATCAGTCATAAAATGACCAAAATTCCTAAACACAAAAACACATTTAAAACTCAGTGAAAACAAATAAAAAACATCTCTGGGTACATGGGAAGGCCATCAAAAAATCAAAAGTATGGGAAGTTGGTACTGAATAAGGCAAAGGGACGAAGCCATGCCCAACCCATTTATTTTTCATAGGAAGTACAGTGAGGTAGACAAAGTATTCGTGTGTTAATTTATTTTTTTCTTATTTAATTTTTATAAAACAGAAATAAAAGTGAATATTATCTTTACGAAATAAAAAGAAGGAAAACGTGAAATTAAACCATATACCAATCCGTTTGGCCATTAGTAGGCCAAGTATGCCTTTTTTTTCGTGGAGGAAATGCTTTAGGCATACACATCCTCGCCTGGGGATGCCGGCGAGGTGTTTATGTCAGACTCCCATAGACCGGTCTACTGACTAAAACCTCCACGGTTACCATCTCCGAGGTATACGAGGAGTCCCGGGAACTAGGAAAACAACATCCGAGAGGCCAAGTATGCCTAAGCTAAGTATTCCTCCGTCACGGGAGAAGGCCCGCCTTTACAGTGGGACATTAATGGGCTGTTATGATGAATATTCTGTTTTATTAGAAGTAGGTATGGGATTACGGTTAATTGTTTTTCTTCTGTCGTCCCATCGATGGGTCAACCAATGGACATACGGAAAACAGCCAGTCTAGTGGTGTCAGCTAAATTATTGTCTAGAAGAAAGAGATCACGTGCTTCTTTTAAATAAGCTGTTAAATCAATTGAAAAATTTATTATAATTTAAATTAAATAATTTATGGAAATGACTCACATTTTGCTTGACGTTTTGCCCAAAGTTACACTGAACGTGACGTGGTCTCATCCTGACTGGCAAAGCATTGTCAAAGTTTGTAATTCGTGATAGATGAAAAAATATTCTTCACATCATGTAACGCCATCTAGTCCCAAACTAAGCTGAGCTTGTACCATGGGTACTAGACAACGGAAAAACATACATAAATACTTTTTATTGTAAAATAAAATACAGTCTACGTAATCTTGTAGACTCGTATTATTGTATTGGAAATTGGGACATACTAGGATAAACGACTTAAGGTACTGTTTTATTTGTAGTACAGCTGCTTGGTTATTCTATTAAAAAAGTGTTTAGTTTGTTATGCTGACTGTACTGTATCTAAGATTACAGTGTAGTCGTGACAGACGACTGTTTTGGGATCTGTTACTATCTTAACTGCTACTTAGGATATTACAGACTGGACGTTTTAAATACAATTTTTGCTATAACATAAAACATTTTAATCTTATTTACTTATAAACTTCAAGACATGGCGGTTGTTGATACAAATACAAAGTAGAAATTTACCTTAAACTTCTCCGATTGATGATTTTAGTGCAGAGTTGTCATAGCTGTTACGCATGCAAGTGTCATGCATGAGACTCAAATTCCTCGCAAAATGTGACAATGTCCCTATTTGTGTGATCTAAAAATGATTATTTTAAGCTTGGATATTTTTTCGATGTTAGCAAAAGTGCTTGAAATACAGCGTTTGACCCTTAATGCCCGAGTTGTCATTAAAACCTAAGCTTTTTACATAATTTATTTGTTAAGTAAGAATACAATATCCACCCCATCTTATCCTATGGGTGTCGTAAAACCTACTAATGGACTATCATCTTAACGAAATAAAAAGAAGTAAAACTTGAAATTAAACCCTGTACCAATCCGTCTGGCTAGCGTGATATTAGTAAGCCAAATATCCCTCCGTCACGGGAGGAGTCTCGTCCCTGCAGTGGGACATTGATGGGCATTGACATTAACATTGTTTTGATGATGATTTGTAATTCAATAACATTATTTTAATATAGTTTCTTAGCTTTGTACTGCCATATCTATACAAAACCTTACACTTGACCTATTCATAGAAATGGGTTGAGCTCTTACGCAAAGGTAAGGTAAGGTAAATGGCTATCATGGCGTTGTTCGACCCAGATCGTGATGTATTCTTTTGCTTAAATTTTAATATTGTATTTCTTGAATTCATGAAAAAACCTGTTTGAAAGTTAATACATAATATATATCTCTTTATCTAAGCTCTGTTTTCTTGTGGACATAGTATACCTGCATATTAATTAAAAATAAAGCTAGTGTGTAATAATACACACTATCATCAGGCGTGGTTTAAGTAGGTAGACCAAATTGTCTCAACAAAGACTTTTCTGAAACAGGACGACAAGTTGTAGAAGACAATGACAGGCTCTTTCAACAATAAGTTATGGAGCAACTTTAGCATTTTCTATACATTTCCTTCGAAGTATTTACATTGTAAAAGAATGAATTGTTTCCTTTACGATAAAAGAATTTAAGTAAAGTAGGTACATACTTATTGTTTATTTAATGAAGAAGGTTCTTTACAAAAGAAATTCCAGGTATTGTATTGCTACATACCTTTTTCCTTCGGGCCATCAAAAGTGTAACACCCCAATACCCCAGTTTCACTCAATCACATCACATGGCTGTCGTTAAGACTTCCCTGACATAATTTAAGTATCAATTCCAGAGATGAGTCTTTACGAAACCTATAAAATAAGTTTGGAGTAAAATATTAAAACAATAGTTCAATATTTACATTGAGGCACTCGACGTTTCGAACAGGTAATATCAGTCATGGCCACGAGCTGACTGTCTCTGAAAAACTCTTCTATCAGCTTTAAAAATTCATACGTAAACCAATCCGTTTAACAGTCTAGGTTTACTTTCCTTTCGTTCTTGGAGGAGGCTCATCTCTGCAATCAAATATCAAGGGACGATGATCTAAAATTGTTAATGTTTTTACCCTTTATCAAGTATTTGATACACCGACTGAGAGATAATGAGTAAAAAGTTATACCAATCCATCTAACCAGAGTTAATAAGTATATTTTTTTACCCAAGAACCTTATGTAAAAGCTATTGAACTTTTCAACAAATAAAAAAAATAAACAAACTCAACAACGTAGTATCCCAAAAAAAGTGCACTTTAAAGTACTTTTAAAAGCGTTCGAACAGAGAACATTACAACAAAGAAACGCCCGTGACGCCATTGTCACACAAAAACTCTTCGACAACTAAGTTTTAATTGCGTTTTTAAGTAGACCCCGTGTAACGGAAAGTGTTTTGATTGAAATAAGTTTTTGGGGAATGTTAATTATATTGTGTTGGCGAATTTTGTAAGCATGTGCTGAAGTAATTAATTGATTTTGATTAAAACTTTGCTAAAAGCTATTGGTAAATAGAAGGATACTGATTAGTATATATTTATGTTATTAATGCTCTTTTTTTCTATCCTAGTTCTAAAAGTGATGGCTTTTAATTGGCTGCCAGTCTCACATACCTACTAATTTTTACATTGTTTAAATTAGCTGTAAGTCATCCATAATGTACTAAATAAATAAAAGTATGGTCCGAATATGCAAATGGGAAAAAAATCGAATACTATTAGCTCATAACCTAAGTTTGCAGGACCTAATGTTAAAGAATTTAAGAAATGCCTTGACGACGAAGTCTGTTGCTCTCACCTCAAGCTGACATTATCTTGTTGATGAATAATAAATCAAAAGGATCTCCATAGTGCGAAAAATGCACCAAATAACGATATAGGCAATGCCTGGACCTCTAAAACAAAAACTTGACATAAAATTAATAGATTTGACTTTTTGGTACCAACCAGTAGCCACATTTTCCCATTTCACCGACCCATCTCAAATGTATTACCGGTGTTTTTAGTATGTTCATCAGTTAATAACTTCTTTTTTTCCTTTATCGGATAGTGGGTACACTATGTAAGGTAAACACACTAACACGGGAACATACGCCATTCTGCAAAGCGCTTCAAATCTGCATGATTCTTTGCTATTTCATTATTTTTCGTCTACGTTTATAATAATTAGATCATAGTACAGCGAGCTTTCTCGCAAAACCTAGTAATTAGTTAGTCAATTATAATTATAAGAAGTATAAATCAAACTACGCAACGTTAAATCACTTTAAATTAAATTAAGAAATGTAAGAAGTACTTTTCAAAACAAGACATTTATCAAAGTGGAGCAGTAATACTGTTAATTGTAGCCCGAGGCTATAAGCAACCCTATCCAGATCAAGTGTTTTACATTACTTACTCTAAATTAAGACGTTTTGTAATTGGAGTTTTGTAAACTCTGATGTTTTATTGAGTTAGTGTTTAATGATTGAAATGTTTTGTAAAACAAATTTATCGGTTATATCTTCTTTGTAACTAATCTACAGTTACCTTACTCTTAACTGTTTTATTAAGTACCTATTATTATCAGTAACAACTCTCTGGTTGAATTCATTGATTTTAAAGCATTTAGTTCGGTAGTTTGCATGGTTCTAACGCGTCTAGGTAAAAAAAGACTAGTAGAAACATATTTTTTATCTTTTTTTTGACTCAAAATGGCTGTATCCTACATGATAGTGGAACAATGAAAGTGCTAACAGACTTACTAGACAAGCGTCAAAACAATCACTTGAGGATAAGAAAAGCAAATGCAAAAAAAAAAACAAGTTATTCAAACAAATGACTACACCGTCGCCACCAAGGCTCTTTAAACGCCTCTAACATTTTTTTTCAAGATCATCATAATCATGACAGCCCAATATCCCACAGCAGGGACGGGTCTCCCTTGACGGAAGAATACATGGCCTTCTAATACCACTGGCCAGACGGATTGACGGATTGGACGGACGGATTTCGTAAAGATATTATTCACGGATAGTTCCTTAGTCGGTTTTTACGACACCTATGGGATGTGATGGGGTGGTGACATATTGAATTCTTACTCCGTCACCACACGGAGATTTTTAAGATCAGCTGCAAGTAAAAGCAAACTTCAGTATAATTACAAGCAAGCTCTGTTGATTAAATACAATAATATTAGAGAATTAATGCAACGATGTTCAAATTCCATCCTAGTTTGCTCATTACTATGCTACAAGTTTCCATGTAGCATACATGATATCTACTTGACATGCAAACTACTGCAAAAAGATTAGCACCAAGTTGACACAGATTCTGGTTTAGAATATGGCATTCTGTATTCTATGTGGTAACGATCTCATTATACTATCACTTTCATGCTCTTATCACTGTATTTGCGGCTAGCTGACCCGTGCCCACTTCGTTAAGCGGTGAAAAAACGCGTTCCTTTTTTGAACATATTTTATTACTGCTCTACTCCTATTAGTAAGAGCGTGATACTATATAGCCTATGACACTCCCCGATAAAGGGACTATTCAACACAGAAAGATTTTTTTAAATCGGTTCAGTAGATCCAGAGATTACCCCCTACTACGACACAAACACACAAACTTTACCTCTTTATAATATTTTAGTATAGAAAACAAAAAGCTTTTGAGAAAACTGCATAGTCAGTGTTGAATTTGACGGTTGCGATTTCAGTCCAAGACAAATTAATGTGTCTGAATAAGCGGTTTTTTGTGCAATGTCCATGCGCTAGAGTACATTTCGAATCCCAGGCAAGATAATTATTCGATCCACAAATTACTTTCTTTCGACTTCAACGTGGTTGTACTTTATGTTCTATAGTTTCATGTCAGTCTGTCTCAAAATCTCTCCACAGCAGAAGTAGCACGATATTTAAAGCGTGAAAGTCATAACACAATCTAATTCCTATTCTCTTGAGCACGAGGTGTAATTGCTAAACAATTATGATGTAAATAAACGGCCATATTATTTAAATAAATACCCACAACTTCATACAACAGATGTAAGTAAAGGATCTTAGAAGCACTCAATACACCACTCACTTTGATGACCGATGCAATTAAAATTTACTCCTACTTTACTGAAATAAAAATAATGTGCTCCGAAGTTTTTATTTGCTTTTGCTAAAGCTATTAAATAAAATACCAGACAAATTGAAGTGCCATTTAGTTAAACGATGGTTTATTATTTATTTCTTATTTCGTGGTTTGACGGAATGTGAACAAATCGAAGGCTAGAGAAATATTCATAAATTTCTGATAACGTTACCAGATCCCATAAGAGTCTTAAATAAATATAACTCTCCTTTAGTTGAGGGCCATCCGCCCCATCACAGCTCGTATGAAGTAGCAAAGGCTTTAGGAGGGTAACTACTCATCCTCAAAAAAAAAATCTTTAAATTCAATCCTATACCAAACTCTTCCTGTGCTCAGTATCGGATTTGAGTTCAAACAGTATTACAGGCAAATTGAAAATCATTTTAATATCGACGTGCTACTAATACTTCATTTCTGTTGACATTTTTAAGGAGAAACCAATTACGTGAACAGCAAAAAAATATTTGCCCCAATTTAAACCAAAATCCACAATGGATACTAGGACATCAGACTTTGGTTAGAGGTATACGGCACAACGCAATTGCCCTGTCTAATTGAAAGCAAACAACCAGCCGTGATGGCGCACAAAGGACGGTTGAATTGTTAAACAGCTCCTCTGTGTTCCTACAGCCCTGGTACTTGGCAAACGGATGACGTTCCGTCTGTTGAGAAAGAATTTTTTATTTGTTTGTTTTTGTTATATAATAAAAGAAAGCATTGAATAATCTCTGAGATAAATAAACTATTAGAACTCGTTAGTTTGATTCTAAATGGTTGTTTGTTCGTAAAGGGCATTAAATATTATCCAATTCCCTTCCTCTTTTTTCCTAATAAGTAAATTATTAATTTTAAGGTTCACAACTAGCCTTTACGCAAGGTTCTCCTCATGATTTTAACTGACAATTCAATAGCTGCTATTATAAAGAGTATCTTAAGTTGCTGTTATTTGCAATGTACCAAAGAAAAAAGAGGATCATGAAAAATTTTCTACCTTAATAAAGTTTTTGTGACCAAGTCAAATTAATCTACGCATAGTTTAAAACAATAAAACTTACATAAGACTGATTATATCATACAGTTTCTTTGCATGTCCTTTATTACTTACGAATTTAAGAGTTTTGTATTAAACTTAATAGTAAGTAAAATAAATAAGATATTTATGAATTTAGACGAATAGCTGGTTTGTAAGAACAAAGACCTGAAGCTGTCTCTGACTACTCCCGACGACGACTACTAAGACTTAAGTTGATGTGTAGCTATGTAAGTATAAGTAAATAAAACAAGTTAAATTCAAAAACGACAGCGCTACCTTTCATCATCATATCAGTCCATTAATGTCCCACTGCAGGGACGAGCCTCCTCCCGTGAGGTATACTTGGCCTCCTAGTACCACGCTGGCCAGACGGATTGGTATAGGGTTTTGTTTCAAGTTTTCCTTCTTTTTTCATCATGCATGGCCTCTAAAAGAATTCTTCAAATAAACTCTTGAAGTCAGTTAAGAACTCGTTACATTAAGTCTGGTTACTCTATATAAGCGAAGGTGCTTGACGATAAAACGGCTATTAACAGTGCAGGTAATAAAAACAGGACTCAATCGACTTAAGTGACCCGGAACGAATACCAACTAACTAAATAACTGATGTAAGTATGTTATAAACGAAAATAAAACGGCTTTTTATTTACTGATACTACTTTACTAATAGCCTAAGTTATTAATAAGAACAATATAATATTTATGAGTTTCAAACAACGCCATTTAGCCTTAAACTAAGCTAAGCTTAAAGTCGTACTATGGGTACTAGACTACGGATAAACAAGCATACATTCGGGGCTCTATCCCAAGTGTCAATTGTCTCAAAAAAATATAAGCAATATAATAATAATAGAATCTTGCTCAAGCAGAAAAAGACAAACAAACGAAATATTTGGACTTGGCTCACGTCACGAGGTTGTCGTCATGTGAAATGTTGATTCGGCGATCATTGTTCCGATATTACTTTCGGTTAATGGACTTATTCCAAAGAGTCTCAATCAACATCTAAGGAGACTCGACCTTGGCAGTTGGATCATAGGTCTGATGCAGAAGGCAGTACTGCTTGACACGGCACGTATTGTGAGGAGGTTCCTATCTCTGAAGCCCTAACCACCTGCAGCTTGGTCCCTGTATCTGATGCTGGTGGGTCTACCTTTTTTTTATATTTTTAAATGTGTTTATTTTTATATCCATATTTAAAAATGTAAATTAATGTGAAAAATGTAAATAAAAAATATAATCAAATTGATTCAGAAACATAATTTTGATGCTGATTTTCAATAAGAGGACCGCGCAGGGTGAAAATATTTAGAAGAGGCCTATGTTCTGAACTAGACCTCCATTGGCTGATGATGGTGATTTTCTATTTCGACGGAAATTTATGTAGTTATTTAAAAAAATAATATTTTTAGTGCCTTCAAGATTCTCCCACAGTTTGTTCTTCCACTAGCTAGTTTTGTTTACAAGCAAACTACATAGGAAAATAAAATGAAATATGCCACCAAAAACGCATTGAAATACAAAAAAAATACTGAATGTAACCGCACGAACTTTTGACTCTATTCAGTGGAAAAGGCATTCACTCTCTCACATCCAAGTTGCTACAACTAAAGTACACCGAGCATACCGTTAGCCAAAACCTTGCAAATACGAATCCGATTCGTTGCAAGTATAGATGCATTAGCAGATTAGTTCCCGCCGTGTGCACAAGCAATGAATACATTCATAGAGCTAAGGAATATAGAAATGATATTAAACTAATTGAAAATGTTGAACGACTTGCAGACACGTCTTTAGGTAAACAATGACGAATGCTAACTATTAGTTAGTACCCACTTTAAAAAATAATTTGGTTTAAAATTTCTCTTCTTTTTGTCTAATGGTCTATTCCCAGTTTCCCCCGAATACTTTTTAACTGGGAATTTTGTCGCATCTTCCTCCGAATTCATAATCGGGGGAAACAAGTAGTTCTTTCACATTGAATATATTCATAACAATGTTAAATTATATTTTGATGACCTTAGGAGCAGTGATAGTATATGACTATGCAGGTTCTATTTCCACTTTATGACTTTATTTAAATCCTTGTGTGCACAATTATGATTTATTATTAAATAAACGGTACATGAAAAATCTTAAGAACTAAAACTGTGTTCCACAAAACTGTGTCATATACAGTTATAGTTAGTTAGTTAGTTTTTAATTTTTTCTTTTGCCATTATTTGTGTCTATTAAATTGATAAATGTAACTACTCTACCTACTGCCTAGTTTACTAACAAGCAATATGTTCTGTTCTTAAGACCCTTCTATCAGCAAAACATCTCCGTGACTGAACTCTTAGTTACAAAAGAGCGACGCCGTATCGAACTTATTACATTTGCATTTTAGATTTAATATCATTTAGTTGTAAGACCCTACGAGTGTTGTAAGTCACTACGGAACTAATGAAAGAGGTTGAAGATTGAAACCTTTGTCAAGTTTGTAAGGAGGTTACGTACCAGTTTGATAATTTGTACAAGGAAATCTACTCCTCCTCTCTTCCTTTATTCATAACTACCCATTAATATCCCACTGCAGGAACGGGCCTCCTCCAGTGACGGAGGGATACTTGGCCTACTGCCAGACGGATTGGTATATGGTTTATTTTCAAGTTTTCCTTCTTTAAACTTCCTAAAGATATTATTTACGGATAGTCCCTTAGTCGGTTTTTACGACACCCATGGGATGAGATGGGGTGGTGACATATTGTATTCTTACTCCGTTACCACACGGACACTTCCTATATTGACACAATCTAATATTTGCCACTACGTTTGCCTATGGTCTTTTTAGGGCTCTCAGTTAAGTAAGCCAACACCTTCTCGGTCAACTGGTAATGCAACTGCCCCTTGTAACCCCGAAAGCAAAGTCTGTGACCTTTAGGTGGTATACCCGTTTCTGGTTTGGAGTCTAACACACATACCCACAGAAGTCAGGTTGATACGGTTTCCTTAAAAAGGGATCAGCTTTCTCCTTACATTTCCTTTTTTTTAATGAATATTGGAGAACCAAAAAACCCACACCCGAACAAAACCGCGGTTGTCAAAAAAATACACGTCATACGATCACACAACGTCCTCTACATACAACCATATTGCTTCATACAAATATATGACTTGTGTGGGGATCGAAAACGCATCTTCTAGCCAACCGCTATGCCAAACTGGTCATCGATATAGTTGTTACACGCCCAAGTTTCAAGAGAGAATAGTTATTAGCAAAATTAGTGTATGTGTGGTGAGCTGACGTCACAAGACAATAAGACGTAAGCTCATTATCAGGCAAGTACCGTCGGGAGCCAGACCACTACACGCTTGACTGATTAACAACGACAACACATATGTAGATAACTACTTATATTACACATTACAGGCAAGATAGAAGACAAACAGACTGATCTATGAACTTTCTTTTTTATGTACAGTATGTATGCATTTACAAGAAAGAGTATGTAAGTATGTTTATTCGTTGTCTAATACATGAGTATTAGTATTAGCAGTACAAGCTCTACTTATTTTAGGATTATTTACTACTAGCTTTTGCCCGCGGCTTCGCTCGCGTTTTTGGGGTAGCACTGTTCCTCTTTCCTTGACACAGAAGGAAAAAATAATAATAAATAAAAGTAGTTTATGTTACTCTCCATCCCTTTAAGTATTTCTACTTAAAAAATCACGTCAATTTGTCGCTCCGTTTTGCCAGGAAAGAGAGACAAACAGACACACTTTTCCATTTATAATATTTGTATGGATAGTTTAATTTCTTTTCTGTTTCAAATTCAAATTTCAAAATACTTTATGTCATAAAATTTATTACAAATTGTTTGAAATCGTCGTTAACTTAAAATTGAAGCTACAATTAAAATTATAGATCGACACAGACAAACGCCACAGCACTAAAAAAACCGCGTTGTATTGTCCAATGTAAATTAGAGGAGAAAAATAAAACCAATCTACTACTCAAATCTACTTGTCTGTCTGTGTTGATCCATAAATTCCAGTTTCCAAATGCATATGAAAGGTTGTTCTTACAAGTCCGTCCCATACAAATTTCAGCAAAAAAGGTTAAATAATTGAATGAAATTAAATTAAGGAGGGAGATTTACAAAAAAGCTCATGTCAAGATCAACCATGATGCAGAAAATGACAAGAGAATCCCCCCCCCCCCCCCCTTCGTCTTCTTCGTTTATAGACTACAAGTGTGAGGACGGACATCAGGTGTGACTTAACGATTTGTCGATTTATTTTAACATTGTCCGTGGTACGCAATGCAAATCTTTGTGTGGAATTAACACGAATATCTGCTTTAGTATTCATAATCATAACAGCCATTAATGTCCCACTGCAGGAACGGGCCTCTTCCAGTGACGGAGGGATACTTGGCCTACTAATACCACGCTGGCCAAACGGATTGGTATAGGGTTTAATTTCAAGTTTTCCTTCCTTTTATTACGTAAAGATAATATTGACGGATAGTCCCTTAGTCGGTTTTTACGACACCCATGGGATAAGATGGGGTGGTGACATATTGTATTTTTACTCCGTCACCACACGGATATAGGCTAGTTGCTAGATTGTCTTCTGTATATTTGTTTTACATGCGTTTAATACGGCTCCCTAGATGACCATGACTTAATGTCATTGGTACAGAAGTAATATTGTAATGTTCACAATTACTAGTAGGCTAACTATCCTTGTCGCCACACCTAATTATAATCTGAACTGTGCTATTATGTATACCTCAGGTTATTATTGTATTTTATCTTTTTAACATAAAAACAAAGTTCGCATATCAAAGACAATTTCAAGGCTTATAAAATTTAAGTTAAATTACCATAGGTGTGCAAACTGAAAACTGTAGTTTTTATAGCTTTAAAAAAACTACAATTAACACAAGTAGGTATATGTCTTATACACCATTGGCCAAGTTGATAAAAGATCAACACAACCTTATTCCAAAGTAAAAGAGACAAAGAATTAGAGTTCTTTATCTTTATTTTCTCAAAAAAAATACCAAACAATTTCAAACACCAACTGTTACTCTTACGTGACAATTAGTTCTCCAATATTTTTTCATATTTGTAAGTTTTTATTGAAAACAAAAGAATAAAAAAATCATACAAAACTTAGTCTTACACGTTTACAAGTCGCTGTAGAACAATGTTGAACTCTTTGTGTACCATCTGTCCGGTCTAACTCTTAGTTAAATTCGTTAAGCTATTTGTGGTGAATGATACCGAAGATAGTTAACCAGCAGTTAAGTTAACTAATAGTTAAGAGACAAATGAATTGCATTTGCTTTTATTAACATTCTCAAAAAGCACACACGAAAGATATTCTGTCAATTATATTTCTTTTTGATATCCCTTGTAGTTTATTATTGTTAATAATAAACTACAAGGGATATCATATATTGTTACAATAGGCAGAAGCTTGTAGTTGGCCACTTTTTCTATTTGTAAATGTAACTTAATTAGTCCTTAAGCTTTCCTAAAAGTAATAAAATAAAATAAAATGAGATTGCGCAACATTCAAGTGAATTTTTTTTATCATTCCACATTATGCAGGTAAGTCTTTTTTTTTCTAAATGAATATTCGTCGTGAATAGAAATTATTGAGAACATGAGTATCGTTTAAGTTTCTTGACCTCTATTAAAATTAAAATAAGAAAACTAGCCAGTGTGGTATAATATATTATGTTATTTATATAAAAACAAAACATAATGAAAAATTTACTAAAGATCAGATAACTACAGTTAAGCCACGGTGCAACTCTCCACTAGTTTTTAACGTGCTCCTACAACGAGTTGGGGAAACAGACCTAACTCATTTACTTTGAATTACTTTATATACTCGAACAACAACTAGATGAAATTCCTCTTAGTACAAATGGACTGGGCATACTTGAATAGGGGCGATGCCTCCAGTTTTGTTAAAAAAAAATCTGCACTCGTTTGACATAAGGTCTAGTTATTACTACTGCTTTAAGGTGCCGCAGTAAAGATTGTACAGTACCTTAAAACTATTTAATACAACTTAAAGCAGTTTAACAGGATGTTCAGTTTTAAAGAAAATTCTACCGCACTCGTTCGACGGAATATGCAGTCATAGAAACTGCCTCAGTTGGTGCAGCGGTAGAGGTTAATGCAAGATGTATTTATAATAACAGATTTAGTGTTACAGTGGTAAAAATTAAGTTTACCACATTACAATTACCTATGAATTGCCCTTTTGTATGAAGATTTTATCAGAAGTTTGTTTTTTCATAACTAACGTTTTCTTGGATTTTTCAATAATTATTAAACTTAATAGAATAAAATTTGGTAAAAGTAAGTAAATGGCGCACAATACATTTTTTTTGTGAGCCTATATGTGAGAATATATATGTATAATGTGATGTAGACAGAATAGGCATACCATTCACACAGTAGACAGACGACAAATTCAATGCGACGATAAACCGATCTATGAGACAGGCATGGGACCGCACAAGGTGGGTAGGACGTATATTGACTGATTGATCTAATATTGAAAATTAATATAGCTGTCCGTACCCCGTATACCGTAAATGAAATTCGGGCATAAGAATATTATGGCATATAATTTTCGGGCAAACAATTTATCACCGTCCGAATTCCTGTGACAACTGTAGCCATTACCATCAACTTATGAAGTCCCCTCTAAAGCACGTAGACGGTCGTATTGAATGCCTTACAGCGGTCATCCATCTAAATCCACGCGATGACCGTTGCTTAACCTGTCATCACATTCCCTACAGCTATTTTATTTCTCCATTTAAACACCATAAGTATAATAGAAAGGCATCTCTAACGCAACTACGTAGTTTTTAGAACTTCCTGTAGATACAATTTAAGTTTCTAACTCGTTTACTACATAAAGACTATGAGTTATTTACTTTTATGAATAGAGACCTCAGACGGTAGAAATCAGTTATATTTTACTAGCGACTAGCCCCGGCTCCGCACGGGCACCTACTACAGAATAATAATAATAAGCTTTATTTTCCTCCTCACAAAGTTAACAAAATGAACTTAAAGCTAATTAGAAAAATGTCCTTGAACAACGTTTAAGTACAGCTTACAATAGATATCTCTAAATTTATATGGGTTTCTCTACTATATAATGCATGTGTTACACATATAAATCTTCCTCTTGAATCTATCTTTAAAAAACCGCATCAAAATTCGTTGCGTAGTTTTAAACATTCAAGCATACAAAGGTACATAGGGATAGAGAAAACGACTTTATTGTATAGATTTAAAAATAGCTCGTATATGTGGAACCTGGTGAAAAGGTGTGCATGGTTTTTACATAAAAAAGAGGCATGCGCAAACACAGATACAAATGAAGCATCAAGTAGGCAGGTTCCTTAACATGGCTGGAGATCATATTTAACATGCTCGAAAATCCAGGCCAGCGGATATTAATGAGAAGATTTTTACATCAAACAACTGGTCTGAATGTAGTTGACTAGCACGGTGACATGAGACGCTGGTTCTTATCCCAAGTAGGACAATATTTTTTATTTTTATTTATTTAAAACTTAATGTACATGATGCACATAGGATCAAGGATTTATATAATATTATTATAAAGATAGCGCCTTGAAAGCGGTGGTAAAATTTGAAAAACTTTTAATATGTAAACTTAGACTAATTAGTTTTAAACTGACGTCAATTAGCTGTTATTATGTAACATAACATTGAGAAAATAAATGAACTATGAACTATTTTTTTAAACAATATAAACCTACACATATAGATATATAATATACAATATTGTACATAGATAATATTGTTAGTGTGTTTTACTAGGAAAAGAGAGAGATTTATTTCTAAAAGTGTGTCATCTCTAACAGTAATGAACTCACAGAGTTAAAATAACTTACCTACATACTGCAGCGGACAGCAGCTTTTAGTATTATTCGGTTTAACTTGGACGACGTTATTTGTTGCAGTTGCCTTATATTATAAATTGATTATTTAGAGTTACATGCGTTATATTTATTTATTTGTTGTTATGCTATTTTTAAGACAGCACCTTCGTAATTACGATTTGGATCTCCTGCTCGGCTTAGAACTCTGTTGACGAATTAAGGACACAAAATATTAACTTATTGATATATTTATCAATTTAAAAAAAAAACAAAAAAAGTCACGCGCGTAGCGTTTAAACTGTATTAATATTAAAACTTGAAACATTATTTAAGTATGTGACATTGGTATCATATTTATATACAAACTCATCCCAAGGGGGTTGTTAAACCCTATTCAAAAACCACAAACAGAGATTGTCTCTGAAGAAAAAAAGATAAAATTCACCTTTGAAAGGCTTCTTGAGGCGGGATAATGTATTTTTATATTTTGTATTTTAAAAGTCTACGTTAACTTTTTTCTATGAATAAAACATGTTTTATAATATAAAACTAAATAAAGTTGGCAATACTCTACGATTGAAGAGATAATGCATTCAGCTTAGAACCACATATAAAAAAGATACAGTTGGTCCTGTTATATAACCACTACGCCACAGAGGTCGTCATGAGGTATACATAGATAAGCACGGAATAATGGTTCTTAACAATGTCCAGTACGTACGGGCAAGCATCGTAGACCTTGTATATTTTCTGCTGCTAATTAGGTTTTTACTACTCTACAATTGAACAAAGCCGCAAGTATTACCTTAAATGTAGGTTTGCTATAACTTAACATTCTTTAAAATAATATAGACGCCAATCGACTCGAATTCTTCTAGTGCGGTTGGGCTATTGTGATAAATGGACTAATTTAAGTATATATTTATCTCGGTAACGACTATGTCACGTGTCAGACCTCTAAACCACTTACAAAAGACACAGTATCGACTCCATCTTCAACCCTAAAACATTTTTATCATTTAGTTCGATAGTTTCTAATATTTTGCTTCACAAGTCAACTGTAGTGACTACTCTGTGTCAGTCCATACTAGATACATATTAGTCAGCTACGCTACATTAAGTGTTCGATGGAGATGGATAGATGTATCTCGTACCATTAGTGGTGTTAAGCGAAGCGCGACATCTATATTATTATGTAGCTGTCTACAACTTAACTCACGTTTATTCTAACATTTTCATATTATGCTACTTTTAAGATAATAGTTTTGATTTTAATACTTTACTGTGATTACGTTACGCGGCCGACTAGTTTGTACTGGAACTTTGGCATCACACAGCGATAATTTTAATTATTCTTCATTACTATTACAACTTCCGTGTGGTGACGGAGTAAGAATACAATATTATATGTCACAAACCCATCTCATCCCGTGGATGTCGTAAAAACCGACTAAGGGACTATCCTTGAATATTGTCTATACAAAATAAAAAGAAGGAAAACTTGAAATTAAACTCTAAACCAATCCGTCTGGCCAGCGTGGTGTTAGAAGGCCAAGTATCCCTATGTCACGGCGGGAGGCGGCCCTGCAGTGGGGCGTAATGGGCTGTTATGATGACTATTACGTCCACACTAACAGGATAATGATTCAGTCACAAATTATACAGATGACAGAGACACAAGCGAAGCCCTACCGTATAAAACCAACACGTCTGTAATCTAAAATGATTTCGTACAAACCTTAGAGAGAACAGCGAAGGGGCGGTTCTCAAGGTGATGTAGCTAAATGTACTCTGGATCACAATTACTTGCTCAAACATGATCTAATGTGCTACGTTCTACGTCTTCGTACATCGGGGTTGGCAACGTTTTGATGACTAGTTTAGAACGTATTAGCTACCGTGTTTTGTGGGAAAATGTCTTTAGTGCTGACAGTTGTTTTTAGTTATTTGTGATGGTTTTAGATATGTCCGGATAAAATTGTAACTATTATAGCTATAGGTGTTTGGTTAGTAGATTTCTTTGAAAAGAATTAGCAAGATTAATTTTATTAAAAGTTTACAAGAAACGAAAGTTCAGACAGAAGTATTGCAATAGGTATACGTCTTTGATATTAATAGTAAGCTTTTTTCATGAAACCAAATAATTAAGCTCTGCTGTAATTATAATTACTTTTAGTTCCGCTGTTTAAATATCTTTGTAAACAAGTAAGAATATTAAAAAATCATGACTGCAGCTGGTCCCGAAATTTAGGAAATTTCAAAATGTATTAGTGGCAATTGGCCTGTTTTTTAAATATTCTTCATTAAATTTGTTGTTTTTCAGACACATTTTTTATCAAATTTGTTGTTTGTCTTTTTGTATTATGTGTCCTAAAAATGGGATAAAATGGGGAGGAACCACAATCTATCCTAGCATTCACCACACAGAGAATGACTACATAGATAACCAGTTGTCGTTGTAGTCACACAGTTGTTAAATCACTTTTAAGACCTTTTTATAGGGTTCCGCAGAATAATAATTGGTGAACCTTTGTACATTTTTTTTTCGTGAACTAAGTCGTGGGCTTAGACTTACTATAACGACAAAACATCCAATTCGTTAAGGAAGGCCTTTTTAGTTCTGAGGTCGGCAAGCGATTGGACACTACTGGTTGACACGTATGAAACACACTATAAAATCCCGGAGAATATCTGTGTGTCGCCGTTAAGACCAGACGTATTTCTCTACTCACATTTGAATAAGCGTGTAGTACTTATTGAGCTCACGGTACCGTGGGAAACTAACATCCCGAAAGACCACGCAATTAAGACAAACAAATACTTTGACTTGACAAATGAGATAACCAGAAATGGCTATAAGGTTACTCTATATGCCGTGGAAATAGGTGCGAGGGGTACTCCAGCTAAATCCCTCTACAGCTTATTAAAAGAACTAGGACTGCCGAGAACTTCAGTAAGCTCTCTACTATCACGAATGTCCAAAACGGCATTGTTAGGTTCATACCAAATTTGGATAGGTAGAGGACGGAACATAGCAGACAGTTAAGGTGACCGCTAACGCGTTGTAAGGGGGCCTCCTTAAACCTACATCTGGGTCGTAAGTCCCAGACGCTGTTACGCCAGTGTTCCGTCCTCTATCACGCGATGGACCCGGCACCCGCACGGAGAATCCATGGAATGCTAAGATTAGGTCTTATCTTAATAATCAGTAAGGACACAATGGTCAGTAAACAGATGATATCGAGTATTCCCATCTGACCGCTGAGCTATAAGATGTCAAGACAGAGCTTACCGAACTATTTGATTATTTTACCACTAACAAAACTTATAGGCTTGTTTTGTACTAAGAAATTTAATACCTACTATTATAATATCACATATTTATACAACGCCATCCATTCGCATTGAAATTAAATTTTTAAATTTTCATGATTTAAAAATTTAAAAATTATCCGTGTGGTGACGGACTAAGAATACAATATGTCACCTCCCCTTCCATCCCATGGATGTCGTAAAAACCGACTAAGGGACTACCGTGAATATTATCTTTACGAAATAAAAAAGAAGGCAAACTTGAAATTAAACCTTATATCCGCCTGGCCAGCATAGTATTAGTAGGACAAGTATCCCTCCGTCACGGGAGGAGGCCCGTCCTTGCAGTGAGACATTAATGGGCTGTTATGATAATGATATAAAAATATTCAAAGGACATTAATAATGTTCTTCCTACTCCGTGCTCTTTACTGGAATTTGAACCCGCAACCTCGTCCATCGCACCTGCATACTAGACTGCTATGCCACCGAGATAGTTAGTATTAACTATACCGTATCCTTACTATATTCTTCTTACTCTGTGCTTATATAATTATGTATTCTTACTTCGTGTGGTGACGGAGTAAGAATACAATATGTCTCCACCCCATCTCATCCCATAGGTGTCGTAAAAGTCGTAAAAGGCCAGCGTGGTATTAGTAGGCCAAGGATCCCTCCGTCATGGGAGGAGGCCCGACTCTGCAGTGGGACATTAATGGGCTGTTATTATGATACCGTATTAGTTGCAATAAAATATTTTAAGGTTTATGGTTTGTTGTTTTAAGTGCCCTTGCCTTGATAACGAAAATTAAGTAGTATATGTTTCTTTGACATGTAGGTCCACGTAAGAAAGCCGTCAATTGGCCTCTGTGGCGTAGTGGTTATATTACTTGGCTGCTACTCAGAGGTCTCGGGTTTGATTCCCGCTCAATGCAAATCTTTGTGTACATGAACATGATTGTTTGCATTGGTCTGATTGTTTCTATGTACCTATATTATGTATGTATTTACAACAAGAAAAAAGTATATAAGTATTAATATCCGTTGTTCTGTTACCCATAACACAAGCAGGTTAAGCCTAGCTTACTTTGGGAACAGATGGCGCTGTGTAGAAATGTCCGTTAATATTTATTTATTCACTAGCTGGTGCCCGCGACTTCGTTCGCGTTGAAATATGTGTAAGTAATTAATAAGTTTTTAAATCAAAGAATTTCTCTGTAAACTACATTATTAGTCTTTCCCGTTGGGGCTAAAACAAACAATTGCTCAGCGCTACTTACTCGTGAACATGCAACATATAGCTGGCCGTGAGAAAAGCAGTTGGATCTTAGATCCACCCCAGCGGCCCTAAGAGTTTGACCTTGGGATTTGTTAATGGTCATTGCGAAGCACAGACTTATAGGGAACTGTGTGCGCTTGAATTCGAACGGGAAATTGTTGGGAATGAGTGGAATTCTTGGTATAAAAACAGTTTCGCCCGCGCCACATCCAGTGAGAATCTCAGCATGTATTAAATTTCTCTGCAAAGCACTTACTTTAAGTCGGGTGCCATTGCATAATTTGGGTGGAGTTAGATTTCTCAAAAGCATTATGGGCACTCCGACTTTCAGTGTGATTTTATGTGCAGGAAGACCACTTGCTGTTAGAGAGCTCAAAAACTCTACTGGATAGTTTGTAGCGTCGTCCTCGTTTACAACGCTGTTATAGGACGTGTAAACCACTTCATCTCCAACAATTCCTGCCAAAATGTTTTGATTTAATGCAGAAGCTTGTTCGTTTTTCGGTGTAAGTATGGCGCGTTCACATAACCAGAAATTATCATGATGCAGAATACTTGAAACGTCTCCAAACACTGAATTTATCAGCTCATCTTCGGACGACACAACTCTGCCTAAAACTTCAGGAATAGCAACTTGTCCTTCATCTTCTGGAAGAGTACCCTTTCCAATTTCCAAAAGAATATTTGAAAATGCTTGTGCCTGGGAATTTCCGCCTAGTTGTGCTCGCATGTTTATTGTAAGACACAATTTTTTTATTTGAGGCCATAGATATGAACGCTTCAATGATGCATTGATTTCATCGGCTCTGGTTCCCCGAGTAACAACCGGAAGAGTTTGCCGGAAATCGCCAGAGAATAGTACCGTCACATTCCCCATTGGACTATCGTTTCGGCGAATGTCCCGCAGTGTTCTATCCACGGCTTCAACAGCTTTTTTATTTGCCATTGTGCATTCATCCCAAACGATAAGACAGCAATCCTGAAACACCTTTGCTTTGTCGCAGTTTCTTGTAACTGCACATGTTGGTGTTTCGGTGTTATCTAAATCGATTGGAATTTTGAACATTGTGTGGGCAGTTTTACCACCGGGAAGAAGTGTAGCTGCGATTCCGGAAGATGCTACAGCCAAAGCTATTTTACCTTGTCGCCTGAATTCAGCAAGAATCGCTTTTGTTAGGTAGGTCTTTCCAGTACCACCTGGAGCATCTAAGAAAAATATCTTCCCATCATTATTAAGTACGCTTTGGACGACGATGTGAAATATTTCCCTTTGTTCTGATGTAAAATTTTGTAAATTGTCATTTACTACAGCGGCTAGGTCAGTGGAACTATAGTTTATCTCCGTAGCATACTCACGATTGATACGCGGTTGATCAGGTAGCATTTGGGGAGATGGAAGACTGAAGTCACTCAAAGATTTACCACTAATTGATAAGAGGATCTCCTGAATAGAAGAAAGGGAACTATTAATCACTCTTTCGTCATTTGGATCAATTTCTTGATTTAAATTGCGCCTTAAAGAACGATGGAAGTCTTCAGAAAGATACGTCTGATACTTTTCCCATAACATTAAAGGGTCTGATATACCACAGAACACTAACATGACAGCAAATAGGTGACGTAAGCGTTTGGGACTGTCGCTGACACAGGCTTCTTCGAGAGTGGCATCCCAGTGTTGATCTCCTTCAAGCAGTTGAAGTGCTCTGCAAGCTGATTGAAATGTGGGATGCTCAACGTCATTAACTGTTTTTAAAAACTGGAATGAAGTTGGTCCTTGAACATTGTGCAATAGCAGCCGCAAGTAATAGCATTCCCCACTACTGGGGTGAACTGTATATACTCGACCTAAAGCAGAGTCCTTAAAAACACCAGGGAATCCTTCAACTGGTTGACCACGTCTACGTCTGTTAAAGACTCCTCTTTGCTTATCAAAAGTGTAATAAGAGGGTACCTCATCATAGGTTAACGTTTTAGCGAAATCGTCTTCTTGGCACAACCTGAAAAATGCTAAAAGAGTTGTCTGGCGTGGGTTTTCTACACGGTTTCGTGCGTTATCTGCGTCGAAGTATATTCTTTGCCCATTTTCTAAGTGGACATCCAGATGCATGACAGTAGGATGTCTTTCATGAATAACAAATCCCAAAATGCGCCATATAGCCTCAGAAGTACTAATGTATCGTCCGGTTTGGTACCTTGTAACTTCATCTCGATCGGTTCCTTGCAAAGCAAATGTTGCTTGGTCGTTGCCTTTATTGACATATTTGCAAATGTATTTTATTGCCTCCACACTATTGCACATCTCAACGTTAATGTGGGCGCCGAAAATTTTGGACAATAAAGGTGAGTATGGCACAATCCAACTATTATCTACTGTTAGCTGCTGTCCGCGTAGCCTAATTTCAGCTGTATATCCGCCCTGCTGTGGTGAACGACGTCGATATGAAGGGTATCCATTCTCACCTGTAACTGTCTGCTCTGTCAAAGCACGGGGATACCTTTTTGTACAGCGGCCATCCTTCATGCAGGGAGAGTTTCCATTCAGGATACCACAGGGACCATGTACCATATGTGTTTTTATAATTTCATACAGTGCAGGGTCCTCTTCGGGGTTCGGAAGTTCAGCGCTTATTAACGTGTCGACATCGTTAGGACGTATTTTATTCTGCAGCCACAGCAGGATATGTGCGTGAGGAAGGCCACGCTTTTGCCACTCAACGCTGTACATGAAACACAGAAAAGGACCAAAAACGCTTTCTTTCCTAAGGAGGTCATAAGATACTTGACCCGCAAATAGCTCTTGGGTGATCTCGTTCCATTTTGGGTTAGTAGTAAACGTGATAAATAAATCCGGCCGTCCATATTTTCGGACGTAGCAGAAAGCATCCTGCGTGCGTTCGTGCATATAGCGCGGCCCGCCGGTGAAACTGGATGGAAGAATCACTAAGCGGCCTAAGTTTTCTGAGTCTGTATCTTGCTGCATAGCGTCACGTAAATGCACATATTCTTCAGCACGTAATCGCCTCTGGTTTGTGCGTATGTATACTAAGCGCTCGGTTTCAATTTTAGCGTACATATCAACAATAAATTGGCTAAATAATCCACGGAACCGTTGTAAGTATGCAAAACGATCACGTCTTATTTGTAGAATAGTAGCATAAAACTGCTGGGCTGATACTTTTTTATTTAAGTTAGGCTCTCTTGTGGTGGGGTTGACTTGACTGATCCCAAAGTTATACCCATCTTCCCCTCGGCTGTAAATTAGGGGGTACTGTAAGGCGTCATAAGAACGATGCGTTTCGTAGATACGCTGTAGCCGGTCATCTCGAGTGCGCAAGACTATGTCTCGACGCTCACATTCTTGGTCAACCAAAACAGCAGCCACTTCATTTGCAACAGGTGTATTGTGTCTACCACGATGCTCAGTTGCGGGTCGTTTTTCTGCGTTTATAACAAATTTATAGTTATTGTTTTGACCTTGTGGTAAAGATTCTAATGCGGCTTTGAAACTGTGCACATAAGGGTTTACCTGATGCAGCATATTTTGAAGTACCGTAATTAGATTGCCGTTCAGTTGTGGAAAAATTTGGTTTCTTATGTTTGCCTGCTCTTGATAATTGGATACAAAATAAATTTGAAGAAATTCAGGCTGATTCTCAGGCAACAGCGAACCAATTAGATGATAAACTTGACCTTGGATCTTAAATGTTGGCATGAATGGTCCTTCAGATATTTGTTTTGCACCAAATGACGTCATTTGAAAGGCGTTGTTATATGCTCGAATATTGTCTAAGAAATGCTTGGAATGAGGGTCGTCACCATTCAGCAATGATTTTAAAACTTCAGGTGGATTTTCAAAAAGATCAATACGCACTTTTCCACTGGAGCAACACATCCCATTTGCTTCTTTTTGCCATTTGAGAGCGTCACAAAATGGACAAATTATAATCATTCCTCCAATGGAACTAAATTCAGAATAATTTATCATGGGTGTATAATTAAACGCACTATTTTCTTTATTAATCCATGGGAGGGTGTCATGTCCTACTTGTTGGGGTTCTTCTGAGTCTTCGGATGAAATCGAAATTCTGTTAAGTGAGTGCCGTAGCCGATCAGCATTCAAGCGAGCCTGGAGTTGTTCTTCTGTCTCTTCACTACGCGTAGCACCCACCCTCAGCCGCTCATTTTCTAAGAAAATGTCATGATTTCTACGTAAACGTACATAATTTTCTCTTGCTTCTTCCAATCTCTGTTGATGCTGATCATCGCTTTCTAGAGATCTCGCACTGTTGTGCTGGTCTCGATCATTTCTTAAGCGTTCTTCATATTGTGAAAAGGTTTCAGACGCACGCGATGATGCATGGCGCTCACGATCAGTGGTCAATCTGTAATCCCTTTCTGAAGAAGTTTCGATTGCGCGAGACAATGTGTGTCGCTCACGATCAGCTGTCAATCTAGAGTCCCTTTTTGGAGAAGTTTCGGAGGCGCGAGATAATACATGGCGCTCACTGTCAGCTGTCAGCCTAGAGTTCCTCTCGGTAAAGGTTTCCGAGGCACGTGATAATGCATGGCGCTCACTGTCAGCCGTCAGCCTGGAGTTCCTTTCGGTAAAGGTTTCCGAGGCGCGTGATAACGCATGGCGCTCACTGTCAGCCGTCAGCCTAGAGTTCCTTTCAGTAAAGGTTTCCGAGGCGCGTGATATTGCATGGCGCTCACTGTCAGCCGTCAGCCTAGAGTTCCTTTCGGTAAAGGTTTCCGAGGCGCGTGATAATGCATGGCGCTCACTGTCGGCCGTCTGCCTCGAGGTCCTCTCGGTAAAGGTCTCGGAGGCGCGAGACAATGTATGGCGGTCATTATCAGCCGTCAATCGCAATTCCCTTTCCATAAAGTTTTCTGAAGCTCGAGATGACGATTGGCGTTCACGATCATAGCTAAGGCGTGCATCACGATCGGAAGGATTTTCCAGAGAGCGCGCCATAGCATGTCGTTCTCGATCAGCTTCAAGTCGGACCTGCCGTTCGTCATTTGATTCCTGTGTTCTAGCCAACCTCTTTCTCTTTGCTTCTCTATTAATTTTTGTGATATTTGTTCGTTTTCGAGGCATTGCTACAATATAGTAACTTACCTACTTAACAATAAAAATAACAAAGCAAGAAATAACCAAATCGCAAAGCAAAAACAAAAGTCCGTTTTAATAAGAAAGTCAAAAATATTTTTAATAACAAAGCAACAAATAACCAAATCGTAAAGCAATAACGAAAGTCCGTTTTAGTAACCAAGTCAAATAATTTGATAAGTAAGTATGAATTCCAGAAGCAATGAAAATCTGAAAGAAAGCGCTGTGGTTGCTCCTCTGCGTTACCGTCTGCACAACCACACAATGACCAAATACACTACAACAATAACATAAGCCCGAAGGCGTCTTTACATCACAATGAAATGGGAGTTTTAGCCAGTAATAATTTTACTGTTACCGCCTTCACCGCGTGGAGGTACTCCCAGCTTATGCTACTGTTTGGAGGTTAACTAACCCAAAATCAGGCCTACCTGCGAATCTAGGCAACACATAGTTGAATCAAAAAGTTTCACCTAAATTGGTTAAATAACAATTATAATTCAATTTCCTGCCTACCGCCTAAGTTAGGTAGCGTGATTATTTGTAACGTAACTTTGAGTCCAGGTAACACACAGTTGAATAAAAAAAGGTCCATCAAAATCGGTTAAAAACAATCCAAATTCAATTTCCTGCCTACCCCCTAAGTCAGGTGGCGTGATTAGTAGTATCATAAGTTTAAGTCTAAACAACACTTAGTTGAACAAAAAAAAATATATCAAAATTGGTTAATAAACAATCAAAATTCAATTTCCTGCCTACCCCCTAAGTCAATTGGCGTGATTATTTATATCCTATTTTACTCTCCAGGTAATACTGAGTCAAATAAAAAAAGTCCCATCTAAATCGGTCCAGTAGATTCTGAGATTAGCCCGGACAGACAGACAGAAAGACAGACAGACAGACAGACAGACAGACAGACAAAAATTCTAAAAATGGTTGTTTTGGCTTCTATTGCTTTAATTAAGACCCCCTGTAACAGTTTTTCATAAAAATCTTCAATGTACAGACATCGGCCTTTTACAGTTTTATTATATGTATAGATTAAAAAAAATTATATAAGAAAGCAACGGTCTTAGTAACTCATTACACTTATTAAAAAACGTTTGAAATGAAACCAATTCCTAAATTTATCTGAAGTTTATCTTTCAAGGAGTAGGTATTACAGTTGATTTATCATTTAGAGTCGTTAACAAGTTGCGGGCATTTCATCCAATGCTTCATTTATTAACTTAGCCAGGCATTAATCTTGTCTACAGATGTCAACGTGTACATAACTTTAAACTGATAGAGATGACACAGTATTAAAAATAATACATAAAACTTTTAAAGATAACAAGTTTCCTCTTTTAAGTTTAAAAAAAAAACTGTGTGACAAGAGGTAAAAAATATTCTTTATAGTGTGACCACAGGAGCTGTGCACCTCCTGAGGTATGCGCGCGGCGAGAGGGGGGAGGACATATAGAGTACATGTTATATACTGGTATAGAATAAACAGTCTATGAAGTAGCTACTAGCGACATCTGACGCAATATACTTAAGTTATTTGGCTGGTACGGGTCGCTACACGAGCGGCTGTAGCAGTTTTCTATTAAAAGACAGTCATTTTTAAAAACTCCAAGAAAGTATTTAAATTATTGTATAGTTTTAAGCGTAAATAGGAACATTATTTGTGTTTTTATAATGTAACTTTGAGAAAAATGACATCTAGCGGAATGTATCAAATACTCTAAGAACATGAAATTCTTAAAGAAAAATATAATGTTCGAATTGTTATGACACTGCCGTCAAAACTCGTGACAGCAGGTAGGTGTCCGTTATGGTAGCCAAAAAACTCTGCATAAATAAAATAAAAAAAATCCAATTGTTAAGATTAATGATGAGGAATTAGAAATCGTTAACACTACAGTATTCCTAGGAATTACTTTATACAGATTACCCTTTTACTCATAAACGCCTCTTAAATTTTAGTTAATGGATTACCTTAAATTCTTACGGTTTTGTTTGGTATAAGTTTGATTTTACAAATAATAATCTCGCTAAACAGTGATTAAATTTAAGAGCCGTTTATGAGTAAGGGGTGAGTTCTTATTTATCACCAATATTTTATTATGTCACCATATTTGAGTTACATTGTGATCAAATGTAATATATTACAGATATGTCTATAAAGTCGTCAAATTTGTGATTTTTATTAGTTCATTAATCTACAATAAACTAATACTGACTTACGAAGAACAATGTAAACAATGAGTAGAGTAAATCAAAGTGGCCCGCGGGAAGTGATTTTTTAAAGTTATAAGGCGATGTTTAGCGGAGCACGATTCTGGTCAACTTTTATGCGATTTGGATGATGTTTATGGGTGAACTGCAACTTTGATGGGTATGTAATCGTGTTACTGTTTTTCGTAATCATCGAGATCTATAGACCAAAAACAGGCATTGTGTACATAGCACATTTTTAGGTTAGATATTCATTGTAAGTAAGAAAAATCGTAGTACGACCATTTCTGTTGATACATTATATCAGTTGCATTAGTATAATTCAGTCAAGATTTATCCTAATTTGAATTTAAATTAATTGCTTTATGTCTATATTACGTTGATATTGATAACTAAACTATGTCACTTTCGCATTGACTGGTCTGTCTACAAAAAATAATTAATTGTAATATTTTATTAAATTTTATATCATTTAGCTCTTAGTAAATCCATGTTAAATGATATTTTGTTGGTTAATACTTAATACTGAATAAATTTTAGTTAGGTATTGTAGTTATTCTTTCCATTCCATTAGAATTATTAAATTAAAAAATAACAGATTTAAAAATAATGAAAAGCTTGAAACTCCTGGTAAACACAGGCAAGGCCGGCCAAAGAAATAAATGTATAGTTTCTATATTTCTGCTCTCCCCCACAAAATACAATTATGTTCTACAGTAAAAAAGAGGTATATAACATTTTTCTTCTTTTACCTGTATTTTGTTTTTAGTTATATCTAAATTTATTGTAGGTATAATCAAATGTTCAATTTACATAACTTTTGTAAAATTTCGAGTTCCAACCCTCAGAAAATTGCAGATGATAGCTAGAACTGAGATGGATTTTAATTGTAGTCTTGAAGTTCTACGCAAAACTTTAAATGCAATAGGCTTATCTACAAGAAATGCCCTAGTATTATAAGTGCTCTAATAGTGTAGTGTGTTATTTGAACATAATTGTTTTGAAAACTATTTTGTCAGACTAAATAGGGTTGCTACGTGTACCACAGTGGCGCCCTAATTTTTGTCAGGACTTTATAGACAGGCTGTACCTACATTTAAAAAAAATAGTTGATGTAGTTTTAATATTATAGCGTAATGAAATAACTTCAGCCCGGCCCCTAAGAACCGTTAATATCTCCGATAATATTGAATTTTGTATTGAAATAAAGTGTTACACAGGCGTTATTTCAGGGTTACATTTCTACTGCATTAACAGAATTACTGTACCTATGTTTTGTAGTTCTCGAGATATTCAAATCACTTGTGAGCATATTATCTGTACCAGTACTATGAACATAAATTAACATGGATTTTTGATATATTCCACTGTGAATTCGCATAAAGCATTTACCTACACTAATTCAGTCAGAATTTCACGCATTATTTTTACATAAAGAATTTATCAAAAAAAAAGTTCCCTTTCTATCAGAACTATCACGTGTACGCTACCATAACGGACACCTACTTTTTCTTCGTCCCCCACCTCGCCGCACATACCGCAGGGGGTGCACAGCTCCTGTGGTCACACTATAGTACCACAATCAGGATTGCGATTGTCTTCGTGATTCATATGTCAAATTCCACGCATTAACATTCCTGTAGACTAGATTAAATTTTTACATAATTTTTTTTTTTTTCTTTTAAAAAAGACAACTCCCGCACTAGGGATCATGCCCTGTGTCGCGGGGACTATTACAAACATCAATTAACGGACACATAGAACACCCAGACTCAGGACAATAATTTGTGGATCTCACAAATTATTGTCCTGCGTGAGGATCGAACCCACAACCTCATGCACGGCAGCCGCTGGCTCTACCGGCGCGCCACCGAGGTCGTCATTACATCCTACAATAAAAATATATAAGTAGTATTTACTAGCTTTTATAGTTTAAGCTATGTATCCAAAGTATGGCTTGCATTGTGGTAAATTTGTAAACTATTAGTTCTAAAATATTTTATTGTAAAAATGTCGTCTCTATAAATAATTTGCTCCCTAATTAAATTTAACAAGTCATTTGCAACAATGTTTTGTCTTATTCAAACTAATACGATAACTTTATTAATTGTTGGTTAACTTTAAACAATTTGTTGGATTAATTATTTTTTATGTTTGAGTGAGTAAGTGACAAACTTAGCCTGTGTACAAATAGACTAAATACCGCCAATCCATTTAATCTTTTCCCTATTTTAAATTTGTTTTTTTTTTGTTTCCTAGTAGTGTTTTATTCTTACGCATCAGTTTTAGCATCGTATTCGACGAAGCAGCTTAAAAATAACTTTAGTTACAATTCCTAAAAGGAATATAAATATACATAATATATTCCTCACACATTCACATAACGCCGTCTAGTCCCAAACTAACTACTAGGCAACGGATAAACATACTTATATACTTCCCCTTTAGTTTTTTTTGTAAATACATACATAATTATACATATAAAACACCCAGACTAATGCAAGCAATCATGTTCATGCACACAAAGATTTGCATTGAGCGGAAATCGAATCCGAGACCTCTGAGAGTTATATAACCACTATGCCACAGAGGTCGTCAAAAATGTCTACAACTCATCAGGATTTCATTACTCCCTTTGCAGTATAGGTACATTTACAATTTTATTTTATAAATAACCAAAAGCAAAATCGAATACAAATAGATCAAACTTTTCTTTAGTTTATGGAAAATATATGTTATCAATTAATAGCCAGTACAGTTAGTTTATTATAAATTGTTAAATAGCTCAACACCAAAGCTCTTAAATAAAATAGACAATACATTGAAAGTTCCCCTTTTCCCGCTTCTATTGAAATATTTAAGTTAGTATTATTTTAGCATACAATTTAAAACAATATGGTATCCGATTTAAACTCATAACTCGTACCGCAACAAAATAATATTTTAAACTTTCAACAGCTTTGATACAAATTCACATCAAATAGTTTCTGAATTTATAATTTACCTAGGTAGTTAGTTTTAGGAATTAACTTTATTTGTAAAATAGATTAGTTGAAATATTTAGATATTAGATTTGTACATCAGTGAGGTAATTATCACTATTATTATTACTATTAAGTAATAATTTTCATTTGAAATTACTTGGAATTAGTATGATAATTCAGTATGTGTTTGATTTATTATGATGATCTCTTTAGTTGGTGAACATGACTTTTACGCAGAATTCAGGCTGATACGCAATGCAAATCATTGTATGGAATTAACATGAATATTTGCTTTGGTATTCATCAACATAACGGCTTATTAATGTCCCACTGCAGGGACGGGGCTCCTCCAGTGACGGAGGGATACTTGCCCTACTAATACCACGCTGGCCAATCGGATTGGTATAGGGTTTAATTTCAAGTTTTCCTTCTTTTTATTACATAAAGATAATATTCACGGATAGTCCCTTAGTCGGTTTTTACGACACCCATGGGATGAGATGGGGTGGTGACACACTGTATTCTTACTCCGTCACCACTCGGAGATAGGTATCATGTTTGTATAATATTAGCTCCAGTATCATTGTGTGATTGTTTCTATAAAGCAATGGACATTTGAATATCGAGCCAAGTGCTAAAACGCGTTTTGGACGCTTACCAAGAAAAACGCATTTTTGAATCCTGCCTCATGATTTGTTTTTTTATGTATTGTTAAATACAAGTAAACAGGTATAACTTATAACAACTATATTGTTTTACTACTCCAAATTGTAAGCGCAAGGCGTCCATGGGTCAGGTATAGTGCTTTATTTTATATTCCTCACACTTTCACACAACGTCATCTAATCCCAAACTAAGCAGAGCTTGTACTATGAGTTGTACTAGACAACGGGTAAACATACCTAAATACTTTTTTTGTGAATACATACTTATTATAGGTACATAGAAAACTCCCAGACCCATGCAAACAATCATGTTCATGCAAACAAAGATTTGCATTGAGCGGGTATCGAACCCGAGACCTCTGCGTAGCAGTAAAAAACCGTCAATTTTTAAAAAGTTAAGCTTATTAATTTATGTGTCTAACGTAAGCAAGACAATTAATTATTTGAAGTATCTATAGGTTTACTTACGATCCTAAAGACATTAATCAAAACTTTCTTAAGCCGTTTTATAATAAACACTCGATGAAAGCTAGAGAGCTTGACAAAAAAAATACTTTCATAGTTTTTCAGTAAGTACATACTGTATTATGCTGAGACGGAACTTTTAGCTGTTTTAAAATAACCTATGCCACGATAAACGAAGACGGAGTAAAGATTTTATTCAATTGTATAACGAATTTCAATGGGTATGTTTTTTTTAAAGACAGCTTTCACACTATGCGGCCTGTTTCGCAGGGATCAATTTGAACACAAAGAAAATGTAGGCCAATCGTCATTTGTTGGTCGCAATCGAAACCCATTGTCCAGTTTGGTATTTCAGGGAACTCGTGCACAACAACCGTACACCGCGACCAGAAACGAAGCGGCAATTCATTTCTAAGGCTGGTGCCTCAAATTAAGCGGGCAGCGGGGCTGCAGTGGCGGAACGCGCGTTGTCGCAAAGTCCCGCTCTCGCACCACTGATTTCGAGAACAGCTTCATATAGAAATGTACGCGTATGCTAACGCTTCTGTGCCGTAGCCGCCGCCTCTGCCCGCCCCCCTACTCGCTAAATTCGAGGCAACGCACCGGTCTAAAAAAGTCATCTAAAACAAAGCACTTAATTTCAAAATTACGTCGCTTTATTTACGTTGTTATTTTTTTTCTCTAAGCACAGAACATAAATAATAAATCATTGTCAGTTGGGCTCAGATGCAAGGGGCCTGTCCATCTTAATGCGAACCCCTTTTTTCCACAAACTACCTAAGTTAATTAATTACCACAGAAGGTATTAAGCAAAAAGATGGCTACAAACCTTTGCTTTTGTACTTGTTTTTTTTTTGTAAATATAGATGCTTTTGTTTTTCTTTTATATAATAGGCCTTAATTGTCCCACTGTAGAGATGGTGGCCAACATATAAGTAAATAAATGTTTGACAATATTTGGTTGTCTGTGAAATAAAGTCAAATTTCCTAATTTTCTGATTAAACCAATGTACCTTAGTTGTATTTAACGACATACTTGGGCTAAAATAGGATTGTAGTTAATCAGTTTTAGCTCTATCCATATTCTTAATCCGATATCGTATGGTAAGGTTGTACTTTACAGTTTAATGTAAAAATTTAAAATGTAATTTTTTTTTGTAAAAGATAAGATGACGCATATTACATATTATTATAACGAGCGTACTCCCTTTTTTAAAGGTCGGCAACGCATCTGTGACTCCTCTGATGTTGCGGGTGTCCATGGGCGGCGGTGATTACTTACCATCAGGTGATTTGCTGGCTCGTTTGCCTCCAATTATATAAAAAAAAAATAGTATGGTGACGTGACTAAAAATTTGTAACATTGATTGTTTTATGATAATACAGGTTATAATACAATGCAATAAAATAATATACACTAAAGTAGGTATATGAATAGAATATATTATAATAGGAACCAGGCCCACGGATGTAAATATACAGCAGGTGTAGCCATATTGTTTCGCGGAATATTGAATTTATACAAACTTATTATACATCTCAAACTAGATGGGCGCCCGTAACTGTTACTGAATGTATAAAATTTGTATAATGTATTACAAACCTTTACATTACAGGGCCCACTGCACTGCCGTGAAGGAAGATCACTTGGGGTACGATACCACGTTAGCATGAAGGTTAGTAGGCTCTATTATCAAATCATGGGGTTGTATAAATTGGTGAGAAATTTACTTTATATTTTTTTTATTTTCAAATGGATTAAGGAGTTTATAGACTTTATTTTACTTGACGTTTCGTCACAGGTTGCCCTTGAGACCGTGGTCAGTGTGACCTGTACCAAAACTTCAACCAAACAAAAGTTAAATAGCTTGCCGCGTTAATCTCCCGTTTACTTATAATATAATAGATTTTAAACTATCGCGATTTGTATACATAATACTATGTTTATGGGGCTTACTCGCGGTTATACTAATTAGCTTATATTAATTAATTTAATATATTCTATAAATAGATTATTGTGTATCTTACAAAATAATCCCAGTAATATAACGCTTACCAAGGTGGAACACTTCAAACATATTCTTAAGTGTCAAGGGCTTGATTCAAGGGTGAGAATCTTTAACGTACTTCACTACTAGGTATACCTAGTGGTGTATATCTCTAGATACAGTCGGTGTATAGATAAGGCACGGTACTAAGTGGCACGACGGCTAGTGACAACACTTAAGTCTCTACCGGGATTTACTTAGCTAGGGGTGTGATGCGAAGCTATGTAATATGGATGTGGCTTTTATATGCTTGTTTCTATGCATTTGTGTGCTGTGCTGCATGCACTATTTGCACAAAAAAAGGATTTCCTAAAATATAAAAACGTTTATTTATTTTAACCAGTATGTCAATTCTCATACCTCACAATCGTTAAAAAAATCGGTTAAGTTAAACGTACGAGAATTGACATGCAGAAGTCGAAGTCAAAAATAGTTTATTCAAAAACAGTACAACTTTCTTTCTATCTTTTTTGACGTTATTTATACTACGTCATCTAAGATTAAATACATTTCAAATAAGTAGTGCGTGTTAATTTCATTTAAATAACAACAATATTTCCGTAATATAATTCAATTACAAAATATCTACATAGTTTTTTTAAAATTGATGTATTGATGGTTTATATTAAAGAAAAAGTATGTAAACAATTTTAAACTATTTATTTTACGACTACATAACGTTAAAAGTTTTTGTTGTGGTTATTTTTACAAATATGAAATTTTAAAAAACATTTAACCTCAAGACCATTTCCTTTCGTGGAATGCTAAACCTCAAACTCGTGCACGCCGCGCCGGCTGTTTTCGGTCGTAGCACATATTAACGTAACGTAAACGGATCGGCACCTCCTCGGTGTCAAACGTCAAAAATCCGATTACGTTACGATCCCAATTAGTGTTCGTTGCAGTAAGAAGTTTCATACAAATAATACTGAACGGCTCGAGTTAATACGGTGCCGATCCCTTTACGTCACGTTATATGTGCTGTTAGCAGCACAAAATTATAAACCTAACCAATCTCACAATACCGTTCCTAGATACGTTACTTACTCAAAATTACCTTATCCACATCATCATACCTCGATGTACCTACGAGACTGAAGCGCTCACAGACATCAGATACAGGTTCGAACCCTGATGTATCAGAACACTTTAGCCATCCACCTTAAGGTAAGGCAACATTGAATGTTATGTCTATATTACCTATACACCTGCCTTATGGTTTATCTGTCAGATTTCACTGTTGTGCCAAGGATTTTCGTGTGAAGACAGTAGCTTCTATAAGCCACGTCGCTCGGTTATAACATCTACTTCTACTAAAAAAAAACAATTTCGACTTACCCAACACTATATCCTTAATATAAGCTTGACTGGAAGAGAATGCTTTAGGCATTAAGTCCGCCTGTATGTAACGAAATAACATATACACGCCGTAATACGCCTGTGTACACTAATGTATTAAAGTGGTAAATAAATAAATATCCTGTGTGCGTTGTAACCAAACTGAACTATATGCAACCGAAATGTTTTTTATCACAAGCCACAGCATATAAATATTTATATACTTACCTATATATTTTATCCGTAAATTTCGCTCCTGATGCCTTTATCTGATCTCACAAGTAAGGAGATTTTACAGCGGTATTTATTCATAAAACTTTTAAAGCCTCAGTTCTTTCATTGTATCTTTTTGATGTTAATTGCATCTGCTCGTAATAATCTCTTTGTTTACGCCCATTGCGCGCTAGGAATGCGAAATGGGATCCAATCCTTCACAACGCCGCAATATGTCTTCAACGAAGCTACAACATCGGAATATTTGCTTTACATTGCACTCTGACTTCATGTCTTGAGTTAAATTTGTGAATAAAAGCGTCAATGTATAGTGTGTAGTAGAAGTAGGTCATGTAACAATAGCTTTTTGGGGTTACGTAGTTATAACATGGTAGTAGGTATGCATTTGTTGGTGATTTCGTATTCAAGTCACGGCATACTCTAGGCGTTTGCCGTCGACAGCAAGTGCATTCTGTTTAGCATAAAGTTTCTTCATAGTATCTGGTTTTTGTGTGAGAGCGGTTTTGACGGTGATGATGATAGCTAGCAGTAAGATAATAATATTATCAGCTTTAAATCCTACGGAGTAAGGATTGTTTTTCTTTAGCAAAGGTCAAAGGCTATAAAAGAGAGAGCTAGATATGGAAATTTACAGAAAATTGGTTTAACTACGATATCGTTACAGCTGAAAGCATGCAGTTTAAATTCATATGTACAGATTATCATGCCATAGTTTTTCTTAAAATTCCCATATACCTAATAATATCACTACCAAAGCAAAAGAAGCAAAACTTGATCTAAAACCTTTTTGGTAGTAATTCGTTTGACCAGAAAGGTATTAGTAGGTCAGATTTGACCTCCTTTACCGGAAAAGGTCCGTCCATGCATACGAACTTTAATAGGCTGTTATGACATTAAAAAGACCTTAGGTTAGAGGTCAGACCTCAATTATTTAAACGTTACATTTATCAATTCATCGGTCAACCTCAAATTGTCTGCCTCTAATATATTAAACGTCTATTTGTAACAATTTATATTCGCAATTACAAACACATTAATAAGTCTAGGTACCATAAATAAAACAATAAAATTACAACATCAATAAATTTATTTATCACATAAAATATTTGTATCCATAAACAACATTTATTTTCGATAAAAGTGTTAAGTCCAACATAAATGACTGTCTAAGCTTAGATCCACTATCAGGGGATTACACACCGTTTTATAGTGATTTATGTTCATCCATCGAGATGAAATAATAATGTAGAAAAATGGCGATTTTTACAACGTTGCCAGAGGTAAAATTTAGTTTAATAGAGATAAAATTGAATAATAGTCGGGAGATTTAACAATAAATTATTGAAATCACAGTTTTTATATGCATTAGACGAGATTTGGTTAAGGTGAAAAGACACTGAGCTTCAAAACACGAATAACTACAAAAGTTAATTTTATACAAAAGTGTTATTACCATACCGCGGTTTTGTACATAAAGTCTCTGGTTCGATTCCTACTCATAACATAACTTCGTGTCCATGAACATAAATGTTTTCATTGGTAATAATGTATGTACACGAAAATATATAACTGCTACGGATGCTTACAGAAAAAACAAATAAAAAACATAAAAAGATGATTACCTCATAATAATTATATTCCAATTAGGTAACTGTTTTCTTTATAAGATGATGGCCTAAGAATACAAAATCTCAGTACACCCACTCATCAAATAACACGATTTCAAAAAGCTAACTAAGTAGAACAAAAACATGGTATCTTTCTTAGCGAAGGCATACACGGAAAATCTCTATACCAGTCTATTTAGTCATCACTGCCCGATTTTAGCTATAAAGTATTTACAAAAAAAAACATAGTATCTATTCTAGAGACGAACAACTCGATAAAAACCTAAGTATACTTTCACGGTGACCACTAGATAAATCAGTATGTAGCAGTATTTTAAATAAATAAATAATCCTCACACATTCACACATCGCCACTTAGTCCCAAACTAAGCAAAGCTTGTACTATGGGTACTAGACAACGGTTAATAAACACTCAGACCAATGCAAACAATCATGTTCATGCACACGAAGATTTGCATTGAGCGGGAATCGAACCCGAGACCTCTGCGTAGCACCCATGTAATATACCGACTGCGCCACAGAGGTCGTCAAAGAGGTTTTAAAGTATCTAAAATGTGAAGATACAGCCTCATATAATCTTGTTTGATCCACAAAAACTTACGTGATCCTGTATATCATTAGTGTTCATTAAAAGCATGATTAGGTGTTAAAATTATTTGCTTTAAAGTTATAAAAGTGCGCCACTAATTTATTACTCGTAGTATGTTTAACAATTTTATCTTTTCGGCTGTGTATAACTTATAATAAGGTAAAAGCCCCTATTACGGAGGTATTTCGCAACATTTCAAAGTAAGAAACAAAAATAAGCATTTGTAAATATTTTTAACTGTGCAAAAAAATGTCATCGTCAAAAATGAAATTTATATTTTGTATTACTGTCGAGTTTGTTTCTTATAATGATATAGTTATTTTTTTAAAAAAGATTTAAAAAGTCGGGTCGATTTTCCCTAATTCGGAGGTATTTTTTTCGTCAGAGCCTATTACTGCGGTAGACGATTCCTAATACGGAGGGTCAGAAATTATATTCATCCAAGTTCCGTACAAATAATATTTATCAAATAATTTAAATGTATTAGTAAAGTAAGTTGTATTTTTGGTATTCATTGACCATTGATTTGTATCTTTTTTAATGAAATTATTTTTTACTAGCTGACCTGTGGCCACTTCGTTAGGCGGCGAAAATAACGCGTCACTTTTTTAAACATGATTCATTATTGCTCCTCTCCTATTCGTCATAGCGTGATACTATATAGCCTATGACACTCCCCGATAAATGTACTATTCAACACAGAAATAATTTTTAAAATCGGTTTATTAGATCCAGAGATTACCTCCTACAACGTCACAAACTTTACCTCTTTATAATATTATGTATAGGTAATAAGTATACATAGAAATACACGTTCTAAAAAGAGTTTTGTATTATTAAAATAAGGTTAACTTTTCTTTTTATGCTTAGTAAAATAAAAACAGAAATATAAAATTACATAGATTGCATAACTTTACATAAAAAGAATATGCATATTTAAAAGTTTTTATCGCTTTTGGTTTTATACAAAACAAAAAAACTTACGTATCACATAACAATTCTATTCTCAGAATCAATATTATTGCTTTCATTTAATTACCTAATTGTACCTATTATTAAAATGTGAAATAATATAAAAAAATAAAAAATAATCACGGTACCCTAAAACTTGTAATTTTATGTTCTATGAATAGGGCCGTAAAAGGAAATCATAGATCCTAACACAGACTTACTTGGAAATAATTACCACCGCAATAGGAAAACTACTCCTGTTTTTAATAATCCTAATTCGGACCTATCAAAACTTCGATAAATGGAACAATGTAAATGTTTAATGAAACTATAACAGCTTTTTGGCTCATATGTGTAAACAGTAGTCACCAGTTATACAAAATAAATGATTTATGATAAGTTAAAATACAGCTTCCTATTTTTACTCTTTCTAAGAAATCCACATTTTATACTCAACCATTTTCGTATTTAATTAGATTTCTAACTGCGAATACATACCGCAGAATATGGTTTTTAGTTTATGAGATTAATAATTATTTCAAAAAACCTTGAAACAAGTTCATTAAGTTAATAAATTGAAAGTTACAAGCAATTAAACATACTCAGTATTTTTTCTATTACGGAGTTATACCACCGAATTAGGACGAAACTAAATAAATCGTGTCGTATTACGGCGCTATTTTATTTCTTATTTTTTGGATATAAAACGAGCTACAAATATAAAACAAGCTATTGAAATAGTGAGTATAATAGTAAGAAAATGCTATGAATAAGAAATAATCCATTTTAAACGGCTTATTAATACGAAAAACTTAGTTTCTAAATATTAGTGTACCTAATTTTGTTGTTCAGCAGCGTTTGTATGGAAATCCCTTTCACGTCGATCCCGTTATACAGATTGATTGATTTTGATTAGTTATCCATGTTCTTTACTTGCAATATTCAGGTAAATCATGAAGTAATAGATGTAGAATAAACTGATTTCGTTTTGTTGTACGTAAACTGAATAAAACCAGAATAAAACACTAAATTAGAAATACCTCCGTAATAGGACGCGATTTTGACTACCGCCGTAATAGGAGCTTTTACCTTAATAACTAACCTCGAAACATCTAAATATTAAAATGTAATTTAAGACAGAGTGTAATTATTGATATTGATCGTTTGTTGCCATTTTTTTAATAAATATTAAAACATTTTTATGTAGCTTGAAATACAGATCACTGATGGCTTGAGGAACAAAATCTAGGCAGTACTTAATTCAATTTTCAAACAAAATTAGGTAATATTCTTAGTAGTCTAGTTTAAGAAAAAAACTATTTTGATAAAATCGGGACAACTTGGGAGTATACCCGGGTTTTCTCAAAGAAACCGTGAAATTACTAATGTTGTGTTTTTTTTTTATTGTATTAAGGGTGATGTAAGAGGAACCGGTAAGATTAAAAACAAGATAAAAACCAATCCTACATTTAACAATAATCTAACTGCACTAATCTACAGCAACTTAAACCTAAATTTACTAACTCAACTCATACCAACCAATAAATTAATATCCTTATGTTAAAGAGTAACATTGAATAACTACTATACCAAGCAAGCATAAATAAAAGGCGATGACTTGTAGCGATTGAGTATAAGTGGATCTGGATCTACGGAACCGATTTTAAAAATTCTGTGTTGAATAGTCCATTTATTGGGGAGTGTCATAGGCTATATAGTATCACGCTATAACTAATAGGAGTGGAGCAGTAATGAAATATGTTTAAAAAAATGAACGCGTTTTTTTCGCCGCTTAACGAAGGGGGCACGGGTCATCTAGTAATCAAATAAAGATAGTAAAAGATAGAGATAATCTTTAACTATTTTCTGAACCTTAACAGACATCAATGTAACAGACATAAACAACATTCAGACTAATAACAATAAATGATGTATCGCACATAAGATAATATCTCTATGTAAACGTAATACAAGAAAACTTAATATAAAACTCTACATTAATTCGTCTGCCGACCCTGTAATAGGACCCCTTCGGCCCTTATGGAAACCTAAGTCTGGAAACCGGTTTCCTGAAAGCCTTTTTTTATACTTACACTAATAGCTTATACGAAAATACGAGTACGATTATAATGAAAGTCGATTTACACGACATCCTCGAGATAAGTCGAATGATGAAAATAACTATTCTTGACTCATTACCACAAGAAAAAAATACCCTGATGCTTCTAAAAATCACAAAAGGCCATCAATTCCTGAAGAGTACAAGATTTCTCGCAGCATTCGTTTATGATGTATCTTTTATCTCTGGACGGTGCAGAGTGTCTGGTCTTGTGAGGCCACGCCCACCCGTACTGCGGCTCCTGGTCTTTGTAGCTCGGAGCCAGGAAAGCATCTGTAAGTAATGTTTAGACAAGTAAAATGTATGTGCTACGAACATCGACGCCTACGACTTTTGCTACGTAACTAGTAGCATCTTCGTTTTGTAGCAGAATTCGTAGCAGTTGGAATAAAATTGGGTGGTATTTAAACGCACATCAAAAAGAGTAGGTATCTACTTCTTCAATAAGATTGAGCATTCTGTCACGGGGACTTAAACAGACATAAAAATAAAGGACACTTAAAACAGCCATGCTTAAAACAATCAGCTATTGTGGTTCACACTAAAAAAATTGTTACGTGAAATTAGAACCCGCGACCCCGTGGACGGCAACCACATACGCGACTTTTAAACCGAGACAGTTGTAGTATTTACTGTATGTACTTAATAATAATGTTTGGTATTTGGCTCGTCAACGCACCACCACTTTTACTCGGGTCTACAGTCGGCTACTGACTGCCCCCTCTCCGCCCGTACTTGTGACGTATGCGCTCGAGACAAATGTCATACTAGATGTGCGTATAATATGACCACTCACATATACTATAACAGTAAAAGTAATTGTATTACTATAAAAGAATAATTAATTAACATTAAATACAGAAGGATGGTAGCCATCTTGAGTAATAAATTGTTCTTCAGAGTGGACTCAAACAAATTGCAGTACGAGATAACCACCTGCTACACTTTTACGCTTTATATTCTTTTAAATACTAGTTATTATTAATTATAGAAGAACTTTATCCTCTAAGCTTTTACTAATGATAATTATATTATCTTCTTTGTAATTAAAAAACCACTGCAAAACGTTGATACCAATAAATATCATCATAATAACAGCCCATTAATGTCCCACTGCAGGGACGGGCCTCCTCCTGTGACGGAAGGATACTTGGCCAACTAATACCAAGCTGGCCAGACGGATTGGTTGGGTTTAATTTAAAGTTTTCCTTCTTTCTATGTAAAGGTAATATCCACAGATAGTCCCTTAGTCGGTTTATACTACGCTCATGGGATGAGATGGGGTGGTAACATATTGTATTCTTACTCCGTCACCACACGGATAACTTTTGATACCAATAAATATAATACGTAGCTTTTGTTTATTGGATGGATTGGATAAATAATTTTTAAACGAAAAACAATAATCCAAAAACATATACATACATTGTAATGCGTAGAGCTCCAAAAATATTACACAATACGTACTTGATAATTGTTCATATTCATATTCATATTCATTTAATCCATTGCAAACATAGGTAAGTATAACATTGGTGATTAAAATATATAAGTCCTCCATGTTTTGCCATTACATGGGCATGCAAAATTTGCTTATAAACTAATTACATACTTAAATTCTAACAATTTTTCAATTTAATTAAAATAGATATTAATGTGACAGTTTTGGAAAATTTGTATTGTTGAATGTCAAAAATTAAATAGAATTAAATAACAATAATAGTTGGGATGTCAGAACTTAAAATAAGAGTAAGCAAATTAAATAAAAAATATGTTATGCAAATCTCAATTTCCATATGGGTTACCTTCTAAGTACTCTTTAACACTGTAAAATGCTTTTGCTGTTAAGAATTCTTTCAATTTAACTTTAAATAAATGTAGGTTCATCTAGTACCTGTTGACTTACCAATCTGCTTTAAACCGATAGAGTCCAAGATTGAATCAAACAAAATCAAATATAATAGTACCTACAGTGATTTTCTTTTACATTTTATATTCTACGTTTTCAAACATTACATATCATCTCCGTGTGGTGACGGAGTAAGAATACAATATGTCACCACCCCATCTCATCCCATGGGTGTCGTAAAAACCGACTAACGGACTAACCGTAAATATTATCTTAGCGAAATAAAAAGAAGGAAAACTTGAAATTAAACCCTATACTAATCCGTCTGGCCAGCATGGTATTAGTAGGCCAAGTATCCCTCCGTCGCGGGAGGAGGCCCGTCTCTGCTGTGAGACATAATGGGCTGTTATGACTGATGTGCAATATAAGATACTTACTGAACATAGTTCCTTCATTCTTTCTCTCCAAGGTCTCGGCAACAGAGTCGTAGCACAGGACAGCTATAGCCCTGGCCAAGGTTTTGCCACAAAGCTTTTGCTCGTGGCCGTAACATATAGCAGCCGCGAGCAAGATCAACAAACATTTTTGGTGAAGATGACTCATCTGAAAATTTTAAAATAAAAAAGATAATTTCATTAACCCCCGGTTTCTGAATGACTGATCATGTTAAAATCAACTAATCAAGTGTCAAAACTATCATTTTCAGGAACTAAAATGACAGTTTTGTTTAAGTTATCGAGGGCGGGTCCCCAGATAACTCAAACAAAACTGTAATAATATTACATTGAGGTGTGGTGGGTACCACACCTCAATGTAATATTATTTTCCAAAAAAAATACAATCGAATTGAGAACCTCCTTCTTGTTTTTAAAAAAGAGAAGGGCGATTTCTAATTGCAAAAGTATTTATTATAATCGGAAATAACGTTGTCGTTAGAATCCTTGTCTTATCTATAATATTATTTTTTTATTTCTAAGACAATTCATTAGCACAAAAAGCGCGTTCTAATCTTATACAAGATAATTATTTTACTTAGCCATGATCTACTGTTTTTTTAGTTTATTTTCAATTTCTGTAAAACTAACCGCGATACGGGAGAGCATAGAAGTTGTATTGATCAGGAAAAGAAAATACTTACCTGTTCCAAAAATAATAAATTTCCACCTATATCCTTCGCCAGATAAACAGACCTCGTTATTTTGTCCCAAATATTTTGATTCTTTCTTTTTATTAATCATTATTTTTAAAAGCAAAACGGCTGATTTTAAAAACATGTTTATTGGTCGTCCTACTATTTTTGAATAAATATAGTAACCTAAATTGCAGCTTGCTGTTTCGACACTCTCACAATACCAAGTGCTCATATCTATTTAATAGTCTTTAGGAAATGAAAAGAAAAGTTCAAAGCAAAGAGGTATTTCTCTGTTTGTTAGATTAACTAGTCGTCGGATCCACAAACGGTTGCCCTGATTTAAAACTGGCTAGAGGATTTATTTCCAATATGTGAATTAATAAAAAATAGATGGATTTAACAAATTAACGTCGAATAGCTGGATAACCACAAGGAAAGATTATGAAGGTTCAAGTTATGTTTAAGAAAAGAGTAGAGAACAACACTATTTATGTGACGTGGCTTAAGGACTGTGCTACTAATTAGACAGTAACCAGGACCGACAGAATTTTAAGTATTTTTCCGAAAGAGAAAAGGTTTCGATTAAATCTCAAAGCACCTCTAAGTATCTTTATACTAGAAAATAGAATAGCTGATTAACCGACCGAAAACCCGACACGAACGTGACGCGCTAAGCTACTGAACCAGATTGCTTAACTGATATTATGTACCCTACCCTTATAAATACGATTAAAAAGTAAAGACAACATACCTTTACAGAGCACGTGATTTTCTCTTAATACACACTACTTGAATGTATCTAGGTGAAATATTACTCCTCCTTTTATACCCCTTGTAATAATTAATATTCAGTAACGTGTCAATGCACAATGTGGTTAACAAAATCTGATTTAACCTTCAGACTTAGTGAAGGGTTAACGATAAACACATTAATTTTCTTACCTTTATAACATGAGCTTGTAACAAGTACAGGAAATAGAGATTACATACATCTTTAATTTTTTTTAGGATAACTCGAGCGCAAGCATCTCCTTGATTTGAGTTGGGCATTGTCATATATCATAACAGACCTTTAATGTCCCACTGCCGGGACGGGCGTCCTCCCGTGACGGAGGGATACTTGGCCTACTAAAACCACGCTGGCCAGACGCATTGGTTTAGGGTTTAATTTCAAGTTTTCCTTCTTTTTATTTCGTAAAGATAATATTCACGGATAGTCCCTTAACTACTCGCCTACGACACTCATGGGATGAGGTGGGGTGGTGACATATTGTATTCTTACTCCGTCACCACGGAGAATTGTCATACATTTGTCCCTAAATATTTTTTTTACTTACACAGGGAACAAACTCGACTACAAGCTTAGTAGGTTACATCAACCATTAAAATCAATCAATTTAAAACGTCTGCAATGAAACAGAGCCACTAAAATCATGAGTTTTAGCACAACCTGCTTTTCTTGGTAGGTATAAGATAATTTTCATACTCAATAGTTTATATCTTGTAGTGTTGATAAATCAGACCATTTCTTATTGATGTCCTTGAATGCACGGAGCACGATTGCTTCAATTTTGGGCCTTTGTGTAAAACAAAAGATTCAAGAAAGTATTTCAACATTTTTTAATTTGGCTTAAAAATACACACATCAAAAAAGTCTAAGCAACATGCATGATATTACAAATTTACCATTTATATTAATTTATTTTACCATTTATTTTAATTATAACGTTGTATTTTATTTTTAAAATAATATTTTTAGGGTTCTATGATGTAAAAATAACAGCTGTTTTCTTTATAAGTTCTTTTAATAACAGAAATTAACAATATTAGAATATACAGGTACATAAGAAACTAAACTTTTTTTTTACAAATTGAAATTTCTTAAGAAAATGAATTTATTGTGAAAGAATAGGTCAATTTAATACAAAGTATGGCCTCCTCTGCTATTCAGAACTTGTCGGCAACGATTATTCATTGAATTAATGAGACTGTTTATGTCATCTTGCGGTATTCGCTCCCAATGGAATTGTAGCAAATCCTTCAGCTGTTGGGTTGTTGTCACTCCGTCCAAGTCCTTCAAAACACGTCTCTGGAGCATGTCCCATGCGTGCTCGATGGGGTTGAGGTCTGGCGATTGTGCAGGCCAGGGCAATACCTGGATGTTCTCCGTTGCCAAGTATTCACTGGTTCGCCGAGCTGTATGTGAACGCGCATTGTCATGCATTAACGTAAAATCGGAGCCAAAGGTTTGTGCAAATGGATGGACATAAGGTCTGAGAATATCCTCAACGTAATTTTCAGCGTTCATGTTTCCATTTACAAAAACGAGCTCAGTTCGCCTGTTCTTCATAATACCCGCCCATACCATAACTGTTGAGCCGCTGTATGGATGAACTTCCTGAACGCACCTGAGTCTTTCAGTATTTCCGGGTCGACGGTACACTCGCACCCTTCTTGTATCAGGCCTAAACCCGAATCGCGACTCATCGGAAAACAATTTTATCCCATTGTTCCTGGGTCCATGTTATGCGTTCTCTACACCATTCATTTCGACGAGCGCGATTCCCGTGACGTATCGGTGGGCACCTGATAGGGCGTCGAGCTCGTAGGCCGTACTCATGCAGTCGATTTCGCACAGTTTGGGGACTTACATCAACACCACTTGAATTTTGTAGCCTCAAACTTATCTCTCGAGCGGTTAACATCGGCTGGCGTCTTGCAGTCAGTTGTATGTACCGGTCTTGCCGAGTGGTTGTACTCCTTTTACGGCCTGGATGCTGTTCAGCGGGTTCCCCTGTATTATTGTAGCGCTGCCAAAGACGACAAATAACACTTCTATGAATACCAAAATGTCGAGATACCTGAGATTGATTACTTCCCGCTTGCAACATCCCTACAGCTCTTTGCATTTCATCTGCCGTCAAATGACGTCGCTCCATGACGTAAAGAATATCTAACAATTCAATTTTGTCGCCAACTGTATTTAAATGGTTGGTAAAATTATAAAATCAAGACTAAAACGTAGCAATTAACATGCACTCAAATTCAAACAAATTCGCAGTCATTTGAATTTTATGAAAAAAAACAAAACATAATCGAAATTTTTTTTTTACAACCAGCCAGTATGTCATCAATAACAAAAAAGTTTACTTACCTATACACTTTGAGTGAGTAAATACTTAGAAATTAATTAATATAAATGGTAAATTTGTAATATCATGCATGTTGCTTAGACTTTTTTGATGTGTGTATAATAAATGCCTTATTCTGCTCACCATTAAAAAAAATAAGAAAAGATACGATTATTTTTTACGAGACTGGTATTATTCCTGGCTATTAGGTACTTCAATACCTTTGCCAATGTCTTCTAGCATAGAGTACTATCAAAAGACGAGTATTACACAAACGTGCATCTTCAGATCCCCATGTGTGGTCAATGATAGATGGTCACTTTGCAATGACAAATGTTGCTAGTACATTGTTTAGAGATGAGTCCCGTAGATAATTGCTGATTGATGCGTTCAGTTTCCGTCGTTAGGTGTATGTATTACAACAATGTTTATGACGGCATTTCTATATTTATTACTGTTTTGTTTGGTGTTTTATCAACGTTATGTTTTGGATAGGTTAAAATATATTCACGGATATCTCTACATAGCGCCATCTGTTCCCAAAGTAAGCTAGGCTTACTTTTTTTTTTAAAATACATACATATTATACATAGAAACACTCAGACCAATGAAAAAAAATAATGTTCATGCACACATATATTTGCATTGAGCGGGAATCGAACCGGAGACCTCTGCGTAGCAGTCATGTTGTATAACCACTAAGACTACTACGCCACAGAGGCCGTCAATGATGATATAAGCAAGCAAGGGGAGCGACGGGTGGAATCTAGAAAATTTGAAATTCTTGCTCCTACAGCTTACAAGGATATGCAAGCAATTATTTGTATTAGAAACATCCTACACCCTGAGACTGTAGGGAGATCTGGGAGAAGCTAAATAGTTCGCAACTTATTTAGTCAGAAGAAAGAATTGCGGACTTGGAAATTTTCATTCTTCCAATGCATAAAAAATACTGAAATCCAAATACCTACGTCCATTATACATTAAAGAACACTATTGATTTAAGTTTGTAATTAAAGGAAAAAAACAAGATTCGAAATTATTCATTTAGAAAAAAAGAGAGAGCCAAACAACATCGGATGACTTCTTTTGGCCCACCCTGTATATGGTCTACATTTGCAATATGCAACCTAGTTTAATAAGCACATGCAATTCTGAATGCCATCTGGTGTTTTGTAGCAATTATATCCGAACAGTACTATATTACGCCAATCAGTTTGCAGTATTGCTGCACAATAATCTCGAGAACATGGTATTCAGATATATTTGTATCGCAATCGAGCAAAGGGCGAGTGACGAATTAATTTTAAATTGGATCATTTATTCAGATCTAGCAAATCGTAAATGTTTATTGATGTAAACAATAAAAAGTCTATACAGAGCAAACAGCAGAGTCCATAATAAAAAAAAAAGAAAATTAAATAATTAACCAAGATATTTAATTCCCTAATAAAGATACAATTAAAAACCAAATCCTTAATTTAAAACAACATAACTTTAACAAATAAATGTAATATAAATTAAAATATAAGCAATTATAGAGCAATAATAATAGGATGTTTGCTATGCCACCATGTCCTAATTTCCAGTAGAGTACAGCGACGTCGCACTGGCGCGAATTCCAATCAGGGCCGCACTTAAACCGTCAGCTAAGATGAAACCAAGCGGAACATTGGATGTGACGATACTCCCCCCCAAATACAACGTTCACTGTCAAATACATACGATGATGTACCTATTAAAGTTTAGAGATGACTGTTTTAATACAAGTCTAGTCTTGTGTAGGAGTTGTACCAGAAATTGTTCTAAATTTAGAATTGATGTATTTCGTCTTGTGATATTTCTGGTGGTCCTAGCTGGTTGGTATCATATTGGATAAATAATAATTCTATCTCTTTCTGAATCTGATGATATATTTTGAATCGATTATAATGCCACCCGTTTTCTTTGTAATGATGAATCATAACAGCCCATTAATGACGGGACGGGACCCCACTGTAGGGACGGGCCTCCTCCCGTGACGGAGGGTTATGTATATAATGATGAATGTTTTATTGTTATTTTATATGTTAGTATACCTAATGCTTGTGTGGCCGCGACCTTTACGGAAACGCAAGTTTATGTAATTGACTCACAAATTCTTGCCTTATCGCGATTAAAACCCTCAACCGTAAGTATTGTGTCTCAAGGAACTCATAGTACCTACTTTGCTAAAAACTTCCAGTATTTGACGCCTCTATTAATTAAGGAACTCGCGTGAACATTGAGGTACACTTCATTTGTTAAATGACTATTATGCTTCGATGAACGATTTGATGGAGATCAGTGAATATGACATATTTGAAACGTAAACAAAAACACTTTAGGTATCTTACCTAAAGTGTTCTTCTACTTAACAGAGTACTTCCTGATTTAAAACCCCTAGAGTACTTATTAGAATAATGGCAACATAAAATTTTAAAGTGGGTAGGAGTGCCCACGTAGATTTCAGTTGTCACGAACATAGTGCCTTCCTATTGTGCTTCCAGATGCATTGGCTATTTTACTGGTAAACTTCTGCCAAATACGTCATGTAGTGTTTTGCGTAGGGGTACCTAAGGCCACATTCAATTCAAAGGTTTTCTGTCTACAAAGGAACTAACAACTGCTTCAAAAATCAGTATTATTGTATGTATGACAACAGAGAAAGAGCTAGACTACCTATCTATTAACTTCTGTAACTGTATCTCTACAAGAAAGAGAGAAAAATTTCGTACTTAATAATAATATGGAAATTTTATTTTTCATAGAGAAATAATTTTGTAACATTACAATTTTTTTTCTTAATAGCCTAGACGTTGCTTAATTCTATGATACCTACCATAAATGTATCATTAGGTACAAATTACCCCAGTTCTAGATACTCTAGGCAAGGCAGTGACTATGGAAGGGTAATGAGTTCGTACAATGTCCGCAAAAGTCCAGGCCATAATACTAAACGACTATTGGCCATGCAAATGTGCGCATTCTTGAAATTGGAGATACGATATATGCGTACACATGTATATTGTATTATGTTAAAGGGTAGCGTAGGTATATTCTACTAAAAAACTAAATGATAATTATTTAGGGTCGTTCAGGCTTGCGCTCCAACCTAGTCCAACGATGACGACAAAAATAAATGTTTGAACATTTTCGGTACCACCAACACCGCGTGGAACATTCTAAGTTTTAGCATTTTGAAACAAATACCTACTTTTCCTAACAACAATGAACCATTTACAATAATAATATTATGTTTTTAACAATCTCTAACGAGTTTATTAAAAACAGTTTTTAACTGGTTTATAAAAATCTTATGGCGGATCCCCACTTGAGCAGCCGCGGGGCGAGCGGCCGCCTCAACTCGCGGCAGCTCCAGTGGAGACGCTGCCGCGGGTCGAGGCGTGCCGCGTCTTGAGCCAAACAAGGCGGCCTCGTGACGAGCCATTTTGTGTCGGTAAACGTCGGTGCTCAAAGGCGCCTCAATGTGAGCTACGCGAACAGTGGAGACGGACGTTGTGCGCTCACTTGGCAAAATGGACAATAATAAATGCATTGAATTAATTAAAGAATATCAAAGCCACAGGTTTCTATGGGATCCGATTTGAATTAAAGAAGAAGAATTCCTTGATCCACCATTGACGTTTGGCTTTCTGTCCTTTTTTCTTTTTGTAGTTATTAATGATTACTAAAGCTGAAGCGATTTTGCGTGCGTCACCCATGGTAGCTAGTAAGAAACTAGATAAATTCGTTGCTCGGCTTGAGGCACGCTGCCGAGTTGCTGATTAATGTGGCTCAAGTGGAGATGCATGAAGTTTCCGCGGCATGCTCAGATTGAGGCAGATCGCCCCGCGGCTGCTCAAGTGGGGATCCGCCTTTACAATTTATCATTTCAGATTCAAGTATCAAAAGACCAATATTCAAAGCGAATTCCACAACTACAAACTTTATAAAAAAAGTTTAATGGCGTCTTAATTGTCAAACAAAGCAAAGCGTGTTTCTTCTGTTTTGGCAATATTTTTGCAAACTTTTTGTGATATTGTGAAGAGATAGCATGAAAAATGTCTCGTGAACCAAGAAAGGGTTATTACAACAGGGATTGGGACAGGAATCGTGGGCGTGAACGAGACCACGATCGGGATAGGGATCGTAACCGCGAGCGCGACCGGGAACGCTCAGATTACAGGCATCGCCAAGCTTTACGTAAAAGAAGCCGGTCGCCTAGAAGAGAGGAGAGAGAAAGCAAACGTAGTCGATCTCCGCGAAAAACTGACAAGGACCTTTTGGATGAGAATATTTTAAGTGAAATTTCAAAACTTCCAGAGCCTAGTGAGCTATGGGACAATCAATTTCAAGACGGTGTTTTCTCCGGAATGCCACCGCCTGCATCATTTGGTCAACCTCTTCCAGAGGTATGTATTTGACTGTATATTACAAAGCTCGTTTAGGTCAACTAGTAATATGAAACATAGTTTACAAATTAATTTAGATACCTAATTTTAGGTTAAATAAATGTTCATAAATTATTGTTTTTACTATAGAAACCACTTAGTACTAAAGTCTATCAATCTTATTTTTAACACTTCGCTTTAAAGATTATTCCTTGCGATATAAGAACTTCAGACATTTAATATAAAACCTATTCTCTAGACTTGAAAATAATTTAAACTTATTATTACCTAATAAAATGATTTAAGGCTTATGTTGACTGAAACAAATGAAACTTTAAGTGTAGGCACACTTAAAGTTTCATTGGTTCAGCTAATAATAGAGTAAATAGTGTGAATAACATTGAATGATTATAATATGAGGATTTTTTCTAATAAAAAAACCAAAAAACAGATTATATTAAAATATCAATTAGTAACAAACTATTTGAGCTCCTATGTTTTTAACAGTGCTTATGCATTCAGCATGTTAACCGTGCGATGAGGTCAACAAATAAAAGATTTGGTTTTAGTTAGAAAGGGCTAAGATAGTGCTATAAGGCCGCAGAGCACGTATGATTGAGCCCGTGATTACTCAATTAGGACTGATTGCGAACTAATTGATTTTATTTTAATACCACACGCCACGGCGGCGCGGTGTTTTAATTGCTGATTGTGCATTAGTATGGTACTGCACTGTACACAGCATAATATTGTATTTAAATAAAAGAATGAAATATGATTTCCTCATTAACTTAAATATTAAGACTAGGTTGTGATCTTAGTTTTTTATTGAAAGTGAGGTTTAATAATAACACAAAATTTTTTGTATTGCTTGTATTCACTTTTAAAAGAAAAATGAGCATTAGTCTTTTATGTGTTGGATATAAACCTCTTTTTATCTATCAGGAGCAATTGCCAGCCTTCCTTATCCATGAACTTTCAAGCATTTACCTCAATGAAATAGAAATCAAATGTGTGTCATTGTATTGCTGATTTTATGGATTTAGCTATAGGCCGACCGTTTATCTCAGTCCCCGCCTGCGGTATGAAAGGGACGAGGGGGCGGGGTAGCGGTGTCCGTTATGGTAGCGTACACAAGAGCTATATCGAGTTGGTTGCTATGCCAAATAAAATAAGTTTTTACAAAAAAAAACCGAATTCAAAGACAAAAATTGCACTAAAAATTAAAAATTAATTAATTGTATTTTGGTTTTGCAACATTAAATCAGACATTTTTTTTACTTAATTATAATCTAAAGAATAGGTTCTTATTGTAAAAAGTATTGTTAAGGATATTTCTTGAAGAGTCTACAAATATATTTATTTGTAGATTCTTTAAAATATAATCAAATTATTACAAATAATGTAATATTATTGTTATTTTTGGAGTCGGTTTATCGTGGCTGACCACGATAATTATATTCTATTTTATACTCCTGACTTAAAATTTAAAGAAATATGGCGTCGTGTTATACACAGACTAAAGACTAAGATGAGAAAGTACTACGAATCAAAGACAATTACTTAAAATTAAAACCATTTAAAGTGATCAGAATGTGTTATACAGAACTTTATTGCCTTTTCTAACGACTTTGTAGACAACATTTTGCATTATTGATCCTATTTGCGAATTACGATTTTTTTCAATTGACGGTGCTGGTTAAACCTACATAAACGCCCAAAGTTATGGAAAGCTTTAATCAGTTACTAAATAGGTATATTAAAACGTTTGAACGTGACACAGGTATTTTAAAATATATTTATTTAAATATGATAAAAATAGTTATATAATATTTGTTTAATTTTTAAACCAATCCATAAACAATCAACAACTTTATGTCATAATGTCAAAGTCATATAATAATATAATCTGTAATTCGTGGCCGCCATTCCATTTGCTTAGGTATTATCGTATTTCGTTGGCTGAAACCGAAAATAAAAATAATATTACATAATTATTATTTCATTATTACATAAAAATGAAAAACCATTTCTTTTGAAATAAAATATTTTTAAAAATAATTGCCCTTTTTATTTTGTGTCTTATTTACAATTTTATTACATAACACCTTCCTAGTTCAAAATAGTGATTGCTTCAAAACCGTCTAAAACGGTATCGGCTACTTTCAAATTTCGCTAAAACCTAAAGTTAACTTCTAAGTCCCCTAAAACGAATCTATTTTTGCAAATAACCTTGTTTTTCAAATTGTTTTTATTAAAGAAAGATGTGTGTTGGGATTGCTAGATTACAATAATAATATTTAAAAATCGTACAGAATTAAGGTTGTTAGTAAGTTTAAGACGTTTTTCATGAATTGTCGACATATAAGAAAAAGCACTTTAGGGGGTTTTGAAATTATATGACTCATATATACATTAAAACAGGTATGATTTAATCATATTAATTTGTAAGAATCAATCTTAGAAAATATTTACAGATAATAAGAACAATAATAAGAGCTTTTTTATTTTTACACTCTACCATAACGGACACCTTGTCAGTATGTCAGTATGACACTAGTGCAGTAAGCTAGTCCGTCTTCTAATCAATTTACAAATTTCAAAGATGGTGGCGTCATCTTGCCATTTAAACTCGTACTTTCTTAGAGAAAATATGCAATCTAAATTATTACACAATTTAAAGCCTGACCAGAAAAAAAAAAACCTCTCCAGGTATTTCGATTGGTTTAGGGTATAATTTCAACATTTCCGTCTTTTTATTTCATAAAAATAAGCTAGCTAGAAATTAGAGCTGTGTTGTGATGTGATGTAGTTCGGGTCACAGTATCTAGATGGCGCCGTTTTGCCAAAAAATCAAGAGGTAGCTCTCTCCTTTGTCCTCGCCTCCCGCGCACCACTATTACCGCAGGCGGGGTCTGAGTTAAACGGTCGGCCTATAGTTAGTTATACAAAAATAACTCACTATGCTTGTAATCTCATCATTGGCTTTGAGACTTTGCATTTTACTTTATTATAAAAGAAACTCATTTATATTATATTCTGAATTCATTTATTCAAAGGGTGTAACAAATGCAAACTTTGCTGGGAACTACCAACCATCATACTCTGGTATCTACGATGATTTCCCACCAGCGGGAAATGTGCCACAACCTCCTTTACCTCCGGACATCGCATCCTGGAACCAAATGTCTCTTCCACCACCACCTTCAGCTCAAGGCCTGCCTGTACCGGCAGCTCCTTTCCTCAGTAATGAAGAACAGGTTAAAAAAGAAGGTATGTCGAATATTATGTGCCTTTTTTATTTACAAGAATCTCAAAATAATTAAATGTAATTTACTACTTCCAGCGGTTTCCTTTGAACTTAAACTTTTTATATTTATTGAAAAGCATATTTTATTTAAATATGTAATGATTTTATATACACTGTTAAAAATTTGCTTAATATTTATACATATCACAGGGTTGTGTCATTCTGCAACTTACTGTGATAACTAACATGCATAGACTTCACATCTTTTAAGTACATATTCAGTTTTCTTGAAATATAGGTATATGTTTTCAAATAGAAATAACAATGTTCTTACAATTATAATTATGTTGTTATAATTTATTGTGTAGGTTTGGTAACTAATATTAACATCTCAAAAAATTTAAATAAAGAAAAATGAATTATTAATTGTACTTATACACTATTTTTCATGTTTAATTTTAGGTGTTTAGTATTCTATTCTCTTTCAGGAATGTGTACAATATTTTCTTGCAGTCTAGTGACAGATTAGTTTAAAAGAATCTACATAATACTATGAGTGTAAACAAGAAAGTTGAAGAACATACTGCTTTATTCTATTATCTACTTATATTTTCGCTCTACCCCATTCTGCTCATTTGCACTCCCTGCATGAATGTAAATAGAACAATGATGTACCTCAACGTTTGATTACCGATGTGCTTGAACTTGCCCCTAGAATTTAAACATTAGCAGATGTGGGTCACAGAACAGCTAAGAGAGTTATTTCTTTATAATATTTTGCTTTAGTCAAGTGTAACATCATTTTAAAAAACTTCACTTAATATTGGTTAAAATAATGATGCTACACTTGACCCTTCAAACCTAATATAGATTATGAAATATCACCATATTTTACAGCGGCAATCGAGTCTGAAATGCGTCACCAAAAGGCAGCATTATCGAAGCAAAGAGAAGATTATGCGAAGAAAGCTAATATACTCAAGAAAGAGTTAGATACATTGAAGGATCAACGCAATGAACTACGAGGTGACGCCAAAAGATCCCCGAGTCCGGATACAAAGAGATTCTTAAAAGAAAACACAAAGTTACAGGTTTGATTTGTGATATGAATGTTTATTTATATACTAATAATTATTTAATGCTTGAACTATAAGAGTTTGTATGATCTTCGTTGTTAAATTGCTCATTATTATAGTTGGAGATTCAGAACAAGCTGAAGACTATCTACAATGTGGTGGACATGCTGAATGGCATCATCGGTGAAGAAGCACACGCTCTTGAGACACATGATTCAGACGACTCTGCTGACCGATCCAAGCGTAAATCTAGGTTTGTTTTGTTGCAATTTTATACTCACATTTATTTTTTATTGAGGCTTAATATTTGTTTTTACACTTGACATGTGTTTGCTTTTAAATTTTTAATGTAAAAAGTTGCAAAATTTATTTATAGTACTAGTAAAAACAAAATAAATAGCCTCAAGCATTTTTTTATTATTTATATGCATTTATATTTTAATTGCAAGAATGTGTGTACAATTTGAATATACTTTTTAGTTGTGACATTACTTTTCCCTCCCAAGTAAACAGGGCTACACAGCTTTTTTGTGCCGAGAAAAGCTACTAGCTTGATGCTATTTACCAGCAGACAGCAAAGGATTACCAGCGGCAACATTGCCAGCGATTTTATAATTAATTGTAATATTTTAATAAATATAGTAAGCTTTTCTGTTTAATTGCTGTTTATTTAAGTCAGTAATTGTAAAATATCTTTTATAAGCTTTTTTTTACATTCTATAATTTTTATTTTTAAAAGCAATTTCAATATTTTAAATTCACTTTATACTTGATGGTGCCATTTTGGAGTCTTATCCTTAATTAATTATTAATTTCTTTCTATTAATCTACCTATGTATTCTCCATTATGTTCATGTATTATTATATTATTATGTGTTGTAATTAGTTGTATTATTGTGTTGTCATATAAAAATGTAATTATATTGCTGAAATTGTGTATGTAAATTAAAAACGACGCCAATTATGATATGAGTTTTATTTACCTTTTTGTTATTCATTCACTGTGACCAGTTTAAAATATTTAAACAGGTAATCGGAAAAAGAGTATTTTCTCTATTTGGAATCATTGCACGGCTCATCTTACGCGAAAAGGTTTTTAAGAAATTCCGTTTTGAACACAATACGCGCGCCGACTAAGTCGATCGGCTTGAAGTTGTTGCAAATTTATGTATGATGACAGTTTTGGAACCATAATGTCGGGAAGCAGATGTTTTCTATGTTCCTGTACATGCGCGAAATTCTCTATGTTCCTGTACATGCGCGAAATTCTCTGAGAACTAACTACAGGCCGGCCTACTTAGTTGGCGCATACTGTACCTGCAGCTAAACTGAGCGATATATTTTTTACATAAATATATTTTTATAAACAGTATTTTAATATCGCAGGTCACCGTCCGCTAGCAAGAAATGTAACTACATATATTACGACCCGGAAATGCATTGGTGTCGGGTATGCAACGAGTTTCCACCCACTGCTAAGAACTATTTGAACCATCTACATTCAGCGGCCCATCACAAGTAAGTTGAAGATGTCTTATGCTTGGTACAAAAACTAGGCGCTTTAGTTTTTTTTTTTGCATTCTTTTCTGAATATGAACCGACTTTAATAAAATTGGGCAAATTTACATTTTCTTTTATTTGGTTGGTTAGAAATAGCTTTCGGGCATTAAAAGATACTTTGATTAAGCTAATTTTTTGGCTTTCTATGTTCAAAATGTGGCTTTTCTAAGGTCTAGGAAATAAATTATCATTGTATGTAAACAAGTATGTGCTAATAATTTTTGTTATGTTATTAAATTAGGACAGCTTCTGTAGATTGGCAAAGCCTTGCTCCTATGACATGACCAAAAATAATCTTGTATGCTATCTTCATGATTTTTATGTACTCTGGACCTCTCATGTATTACAAATAAATTATCTGGTATGATAGTTTCACTAACAATATTCTTTTTAGGATGGCAGCTGCCCATATGGAAGCACCTTGGCACACAGTAACCGGAGTCAATGAAGGGTTCCCGAGCTTTCCTTCAGCACCTACTAAGAGGACTCCTATCAAAGGTATGTTATTAAGTTTTTTAGACAACTCCCGCACTAGTGATCAAATACCTTGCGAGGATTAATGATTGATTTGTTGGGTTAAGTTTGAGGATTGAATTGAAAGCTGTACCTAGTCTTAATTTCAAAAATATCCAGAAATAATTTAGTGCATTGATAAAATAGGTTATGGTAAACCTAACTAAAAAAATATATTTAATATCATATAATATCTGGATAAAATAACTCATAAAACACATATTTTCTGTAGGCCTGCAGTTCTTCGTCCCCTCTACCGCGTGGTACTGCAAGCTCTGTGACCAGTTCATTGGTGACCTGCACTGCGCCTCTGCTCATCTGAAATCTGTTACGCATTCCAAGAACTACACGGTAAGTTACCTATCTGACTGAATTTTTTACAAAAGTTTATCTTTATATCCTCCAAAAGGCAGGCACTTCTCGGGACTTCAAAAACTTGAACCCTATAAAAAACAATAAAAAAATTTATTAACATGTAAGGGCTTGCATTGCTGTACAGGCCGAGTTTATCTTGGTATATATAGCAGGTTGGGAATTTACTGAAATTTACTGTTATTTGATGCCATGAGATGATAGCCTAGCATGGGGTTTAATAAGATTTTTCTTTTCTAACTCTAATAACGCTTTGCATGTAATTGAGTGACAAAATCACTCTGTAGGGGTCAGGGAGGGTGGCTTTAATAGGTTTTTCAACAGATATTTTCTTTTTTTAGAATTTCGTTGAACAAAACCCTCACTGGGAGACGGACTGGATGTCAGATCGTCAGAAAGCTTTTGAAAAATCAAGAGCCAACGCCAAGATGAAATCAGACGGAGAAAAGCCTCAACAATACATGTCACAAACTATTACATTCAACAAAGATGGCTTCCACACCAAGAATAAGGATAGCCCAGATACTGCGTCTGTAGAGGAAAAGAAAAAGAAGAAGGATAAGAAAAAGAAAAGTAAAAGAAAGAAGTCTAGTAGCAGCAGTAGTTCTAGTAACTCGTCTAGTTCTGATAGTGATCATTCTAAGAAGAAATCTAAAGGTAAATTTTTACACTTAGTGCACCAAAAACTTTTGACAACTAATTGAAGTCTTGCCTCAATATTCTTTTTAAATGTGATATTATTAGGTCGTCGTTGTCAACGCATCCTAGGGGGACGCAGTTCCATTTGGGCCTTGTGCCCTTATCAGTTGGTCGTTGGGCTGTTAACCACCCTCGAGTCAGCCAGCTGGGTGATTCGCCATTGTACCAAGCTGAATGATCCGATGGGTGAGCGTAGATGATCCGCGACTTTATATACGTCTTGTATTTACCCAGCTTGACACATAGGGGTAGCTGCGATGACAGCAGTTGCATCAACCCTTCGCCACTTGCGCCTTCTGGTTGGCTGTCCTTGCGTGGGTCCATAGGCAATAACTGTACATTTGCGCCATCTAGGTATATAATATAACCCCAACTATTGGCCTCCTTCGTTTGATCCACGATTTTCCAACCATACAATATGTTGTACTAAGTTTATTTTTCTGTTGCAGGTAAAAAGAAAAGTAGATTTGATTCGCCACGTAATAAGGACAACGCTATTACGGACTGGATGTCCAATATAAAGATGGACAGGCTCAATGATAATGACAGGAAGCTAATTGATTCATTGAAAAGCAAGTGAGTTATTATGACATTTTTTTTAATAAGTATGTAGTCTTAAGTGGAACATTAGTATTAAGCCTTAGTGTGTACTAAATTTAAGAAAAAAAACTTTATACAACTTATATTTAGATATTTGATTAACATAAGTAAATGTTAACAAATATAAGTCACAGCCCAGTCGATCGTAGTCGATTTTTACGACACTCATGGGATAAGATGGGGTGGTGAAATATTGTATTCTCACTCCGTCACCACACGGAGAACCGTTAATAACATTTAATTTTATTTTTCACACAGAATAAAGAAAGAAGAGGATCACAAACGTAAATCATCAGAGAGAGATAGAGCGGAACGTGATAGAGAACGGTTAGCTGAACTACAGAGGAGGTTAAGGTTAGTTTATATGTTTGCATTAAAATATTTTATTCTATAAATGGGACCTAAAGTAGCGCCTTGAGGGAAACCTGAACTAAGTGTTTTATTGCAATATGATTTTTTTTTGTGATCTCTCTTCGTGGTGACTGAGTAGGAATCCAATATGTCACCACCCCATCTCATCCCATGGGAGTCGTAAAAACCGATTAAGGGACTATCCGTAAATATTATAAATAAATAAATAAAATAAAAATTATCTTTACAAAACAAAAAAGCAGGAAACTTGAAATTAAACCCTTTACCAATCCGTCTGGCCAGCGTGGTATTAGTGGGCCAATTATCCTTCCGTCATGGGAGGAGGCCCGTCCCTGTAGCGGGACCTTAATGGGCTGTTATGATGATGATGGTTTTTTTTTGTTTGCGCTTGAGCAAATATGACTTATCACTCTTTTATAAGAGTATTAGGATATAGTTTTGATTGCCCTTCCTCATAATAAGGGTAGGTTTTATGGGTATTACAACAACACTAACAAACAAGGTTTTCTTTTAGGCCCATCTCACCTTTTAATTTGTGACTTATCTTAAATAAATTGTGGAATATGCTATTCAAACTCTTACTCTGCTATTAGTATTTGACATGCTTGTCCTTAGTCATCAAGATCATCATCATATCAGCTAATTGACCTGCTGGACATAAGCCGCCTCTATATATTGCCACCTTGAGCACTTCTGTGCCTTTCCCAACCATTGGCTTCCCTATTGCTCAAACTAAATTACTAAATAAATAAATTAGGTATTTATAAAGTTTAAAGGATAAACTGTATGTTTACAGAGAGCCGCGTCGCAGTCGCTCCCCGCGTCACGCCACGACTCCGCCGCGACACGACAAGAAGCAACCCGAGGTCAAGAAGATGCCCTTCATAGGTACGTACACACTCCAATTCGACAGGGGCGTCGCGACGCTTCTCCCTGAAAGGCGTCTCGAGGCTCTAAGACAGAGTCGTCACAACGCTGTAGGAGACAAGCGTCGCGCCGCTTTATGGGAGAGGTGTCGTAACGCTCTATGACAAGCGTCGCGATGCTTTATGGGAGAGGTGTCGTAACGCTCTATGACAAGCGTCGCGTCGCTTTATGGGAGAGATGTCGTAACGCTCTATGACCAGCGTCGCGCCGCTTTATGGGAGAGGTGTCGTAACGCTCTATGACCAGCTTCGCGCCGCTTTATGGGAGAGGTGTCGTAACGCTCTATGACAAGCGTCGCGCCGCTTTATGGGAGAGGTGTCGTAACGCTCTATGACAAGCGTCGCGTCGCTTTATGGGAGAGGTGTCGTAACGCTCTATGACAAGCGTCGCGCCGCTTTATGGGAGAGGTGTCGTAACGCTCTATGACCAGCGTCGCGCCGCTTTATGGGAGAGGTGTCGTAACGCTCTATGACCAGCGTCGCGCCGCTTTATGGGAGAGGTGTCGTAACGCTCTATGACAAGCGTCGCGCCGCTTTATGGGAGAGGTGTCGTAACGCTCTATGACAAGCGTCGCGTCGCTTTATGGGAGAGATGTCGTAACGCTCTATGACCAGCGTCGCGCCGCTTTATGGGAGAGGTGTCGTAACGCTCTATGACCAGCGTCGCGCCGCTTTATGGGAGAGGTGTCGTAACGCTCTATGACAAGCGTCGCGCCGCTTTATGGGAGAGGTGTCGTAACGCTCTATGACAAGCGTCGCGTCGCTTTATGGGAGAGATGTCGTAACGCTCTATGACAAGCGTCGCGCCGCTTTATGGGAGAGGTGTCGTAACGCTCTATGACAAGCGTCGCGTCGCTTTATGGGAGAGGTGTCGTAACGCTCTATGACAAGCGTCGCGTCGCTTTATGGGAGAGGTGTCGTAACGCTCTATGACAAGCGTCGCGCCGCTTTATGGGAGAGGTGTCGTAACGCTCTATGACAAGCGTTGCGACCGACTTTAATTTTTTGTTAATGTTAAACAATATAATCAAATTAATCAATCAATCATTATATTTATGTTTAACTCAAAATATTTTCATTTTAGGTAAAATGCCAGTTTTTAACAAGACATTAACGAAAACAATAAAAGCTGAAGAACAGAAGAAGGAAGAAATAAAAAAGAAAGAGGAAGAAGAAGTAACTAAAAAGAGAAGAGAGGAGATGGATGCTGAGATACAGAAAAAGGTACGAAAATTCATTCGATAATTATCTACAGTAATTTATTAAGCAATAGTTTAACAATTTTTCCTATAGCTTTGAAACACCTATTTTACAGACTGAGGAGTCGATTTTTAAAATATTGTCTATCGCGTTTTATTGTTTTAATTGAAGACTTTGTGTACTGATTCCAAGTCTGACCAAAAAAATTCAAATTCCCATTTCATACTCTTTAGAGTGGAATTTTAAAAAATTCTTGCTTAGTAAATGCCTATACAGATCACAATAAAATGTAATTTCTTTCAGGACCTGTGGTTTAGGCTGTGCGTTGATATTTCAGTCAATTAGCCAGGACTTATAATTTTATATCAATCAATAACTACAGTTACTCAAATCTAAAAGATACGGTATGACAGTTCTGACAAATTGAATAATAAGGTTGGGATAAAAAAATCGATTACTATAATATCTGAAATTTAAGAGATCGATTACTATTATATCCGATTTAAGACACTTTAATAATTGATCTCATTATTAGTAAAGGGTATTGATCCTTACTTGATTAACTTTGTCAAAAACACCACATATTGCAAATTATCTAGTTTTTACATCAATCGCACACTTTGATATGGATGAAAATTTCTGGAAAATAGCATTAATCGTTATGCAATAGAAAACACGTAAATTACTTTGATTACTATCTTTCTTAAATTTTAAATAAATGTAATTTTTCCAACGTGAATAGTGAAGGGTGAATCCGCAGTTTTGATTCTTTCGATTTATTTTACAAAAAAATTTTAAACTGCTCGGAATTGCGTGCAAAAGTGCATAATTTAAATGTTATTAAAGTAAGCATTTAAAATCTGCAAAAGGCACTTAAATCCAACAAGCGAATCACAAGATATCGATTTTCAAAGTTATTACATGCAAATGGCGATGACGTCTATATCATGGTAATGACTTTTTGGAATTGTTAATGACGATATGTTAATGGTAATGACGAAAAAGAATAAAAACAATTATTTTTGTTGTAAACTATTATAATCATAGAAAAAATACAACAAATCAACGATTGCAACATCAGTTATAAACTACCTATTTGAAAAAAACTTAACATAGGTACATAATTCTTTAGTAAAACCTTCTTTGGAACATGATTGATTTATCGAAATTATTAGTTATTCTTAGAACTAGTTGAATGAGATCAAATAAAAATCTTATCTTGGATCAAATACTTCCCGCTATTCTTCACATCTTTAATTATTCTCTTCGTCTGGGCCAGTTCCCATCTTCGTGCCGTAATGCCTACGCTCGACCTCTCCCTAAGATTTCAAATCCTACACCTATGTCTTATTTTCGTCCTATTAGCATTCTTCCTTTCTTGTCCAAACTACTTGAAGCTGAGGTATACATACAATTATCCGGATTCGTAAATAAAAACAATTTATTGTCTCCGCTCCAGTCCGGGTTTAGACCTGGTCTTAGTACAACCTCAGCCCTGCTCAAGGTGACGGGCGGGCAATGTGAGGGCGGGAATGGAGGAAGCTAGGATTACACTGTTGGTCCTGGTTGACTTCACGAATGCCTTTAACACCGTTAGCAATGACATTCTCATCTCTATTTCCCGTCATAAGGCTTCACCTGTGCCATTGGATTGGTTTTCTTCCTATCTTCGAGGTCGTCAGCAGTCTATTCGCATTGATGAAAGTACCTCTTCTTGGTGCACTTTAAATGCTGGCGTACCTCAAGGCGGTATTTTATCTCTTTTATTGTTTTCATTATTTATTATTCTCCTAACTAAAGAACTCTCTTGCAACTATCATTTATACGCCGACGACTTGCAGCTTTACACCTAAGCAAGTGTGGATCATCTTGATATGGCTATTGACGCGCTTAACAAAGACTTTATGGTACTCCAAGATTGGTCTTTAAAATTTGGGCTGTTTGTTAACACTGCTAAATGCAAGGCTATTTATACATCTTATGGCAATGTGGTAAAAGACTTCGGGATATATATAGATAGTACGCTAAGTTGGCAGTCTCAAGTTAAGGTTGTAAGTCAGAAGGTTACCGACACCCTACGTTCCTTGAATCGCCTTAGGAAATTTCTACCACACAAAACCAAAGCAATGCTTGCGCAGACCTTAATTTTCCCTCTCATCGACTATGGTGATATGTTCTACCTTGACCTGAATAAAGATCTGCTCAATAAACTGAATCGACTTCTAAATACATAACAGCATTCGATTCGTTTACAATCTTCGTAAGTATGACCATGTCTCCTCCTACCGTTCAGGCTTAAATTGTTGTTCACTCTTCTTTCATGATACGATCCATTCTTCTATGGAATGCCCTCTCTCTCTTGAGATCAGGATGACTACGAGTCGTTCTACATTCAAAGTTAAAGTTCGTCAACTGTGTACTGATTATTAGCCGAATAATTTCCTTCTCTCTTCACTATTTATATATTTGGTCTTATGTAATATCTCTTCTTTTATGTATAGTGTGTATTTTTATTATTTAAATTGTTTAAACTAATTGTCGTTATTGCACCTAGGAACTTACTTTTCTCTGCATCACCCAAAGCTTAACTGGAAAAGAATGCCTTAAGGCATTAGGATTACTATTGTACAACAATTTAATTGTGTGCATAAATTATAAATAAAAATCACCCAGGATGATTTTTATAATAGTGATCAAATTTAATACTTAGCTTAGAACTACAGTTACCCTATGGTTTACATTTTTTTTAAACATTTTTTTATTTACCAAGGTCTTAATATTAAATGGTACAGCAACACAAATATTTTCTACATTGGTGGTAGATATCGCAATAGTATTCGTAATATTCGCCAATACTTCATTGTCGACTATCGGGAGCGGGAGACAAACTCAAAGTTTGTGGTATTGGCATGAAACCAAGGTGTTTCTGATGAGCGCATATGATGCCGTAAGTAGCTTGCGCTACAAAATGTTAAATTTGATGTTCCTTCCTTCCATAACACTTGATGAACCTCAGACTACCTCGGAACGGCTGCAAGTTCTTTGGGATTTTTGTCTTCATCTCAGTTAATACACTCTTTCCTTTGGGTACATCAATCATAGTTACATTAACACTACCTTCGTTATTTTTCCTCTATAGTTGCATCGGTTTGGTAAGACTTACTTAAACACACAAAAGTAAAGTGAATTGATATGAATACTCAACACTTCTAACCAGAATAACAAGGCATAAAAACACAATAGTCATTACCGTTTACATATGATCATTACCATTCACACATATTTAATGGTAATGACGATGATGGTTATGACGTTTACGTCTTTTTGTGTAATTGTTAACTATATAAAACACTACAAATAAAAACAATGGGCATTTTTAAGACACTGTTCATATAACTAAAAAGCTGGGATAATTTAAAAATATCAATTAACAATGCTTACCTGATTAACTTGGTAATTGGTAATGACCTGAATCCGTGACAAAGCCCCCGCAAGGTCACTATAATCAAAAATTATCATATACCCGCGTGGAATATTTGAAGGTGCCTTCCACTCCGATGTTGAAGGGCTTCTAAGGAAAGGTGGGGAGGCCACGCAATAGCAGTAGCTACTTCAAACATTCGAGAATTTAAGTTTTGACGGTACTGGGATGGTGTTGACGAATTTCCGTGACAAAGATTGTTATTTTTTTTAATATATGCTACGTATTATCAAACGGCTTTATAATTCCGTAGGTTATTCTTTATAATATGTATTTTCGAATAATGTAAAGAAACACGGAAAATACATGTACATTTTTGACCAAATAAATAACAAAGTACACGAACCGATTTTGAACTGCGAATGGTAATGACGTTTGGTGCGTGTTAATTCAAATAAAATAAAAACAAATGGTTATATAATATTTTAAATACTGGCACCTTACGTAAATACATGCTAGAAAAGACATGTAATGAAAAAAAAGTCGCAGCAAATGACATTCATTTTTTTATTAGCGGATGTTTGCTAAATGTGAATTTCCGCGGATTCACCCATAAACTAATTTCACCATTTGACATAATTTGTAGATTCTAAAATTTTGTCCTTGATTCCTATACATTTCTAAAAGGTCAAATACTAAAGCCTTTAGTCTGTGGTTGTTTACCTTTATATTCAAGTCGTAATAAATAAACAGTAGTATTAGATCTAGTACTTTTAGAGAATACAAAAAAAATTCTAATCATTACTTTTATTTTAATTATAATTAATTAAATAAAAGTAATGTTCAGGATTTTTTTTATTTACTACTATACCTTAATAAGTTGCCTCCCCTCACCTTCGACCACGTCGAGTAATAGTTACAAGTAATAGTTAGTTACTTGTCTAACGATTATAACGATTTTTCGTATATGTAAACGATTTTTTTGCATACAAGTGTATCCGAAGAGTCGCAACACTACGAACAGTGACCTAACTACGTGACTTTGCAATGAGGTCAAGAATAGAACTATTAGGTATTATTTACTATGTAAATATGTGTTATTTTGCTTTGTTTGAAAGTTTTCAATTAAATTTATATATTAAAAATTGTACATTTTTAGATACAATAATAAAATCTTTCTAAATTCATGGTTTTACGAAAAAGGTTTTCGAAACTGAATAATGTACGCATTAACAAAGTTGTTTCAGTTTGAAAAATATGAAACGTCATACTGTATCTTTTAGATTTGTTTAACTGTATACTCTGACAATTGTTACTTGTACTTAAATGCTAGTGGACATAAGCCTCTCCCAAAACGCGTCACCAAACACGGTCCTGTGCCTGCCGCATCCAGTCCGACCCAGAGACCTTTATGAATTTTACATATCCCATTATTCTAGACGATAACATAAATGTTTTTTGTCCACAGGTAGCAGAATTCAAAGAGAAGATAGCTCGTGCTCAGTTAGAGCGTGAGCAGCAGGTGGCGGCGTCCCCGCTGTCGCTGGCGGCCGGGCCCAACCCTGGCGCCGGCCTGCTGCCCAACCCCTACCTGCCGCCCGCGCTGGGGCAGCCGCAACCGTACGTACACATAACATTGTCTTATAAATAACATCCAACTGTAATGTGCTGGGTTCACACTCTTAGTTTTTTAGGGCAAGATCAATACTGATCTATATTCATATCCATTTTAATATGTCCATAATCGTAAAGAGCTTGTAGACACCCGACTTCTACGTTACTGAGGCACTTATAATCTAATATTTTTTACACATTACAGTTAAAACTTTCTTATTTCATTATGTGTGATTATTAGCTAAACGGGTATTAACACTATTGGTAAATAATATTTACCTTTGAGGCTCTCGACGTTTCGGCCAGGATGCACCAGCCATGGTCACGAGATAGACGTACATAGACATCACACATTGAATCATAAATTCTAAATTTTTTTTATGTGGTATACATATGGGCCGACTAAAATACTATCACAGAAAACATACATAAAGTAGCAGTTCCTTTTACTGCTACATTTCGCAGTAATAGAGGCCTAACTGTACCTCATTCTGTCGCCGCCTTTAAGTCAAATACATAAATAAATAATCTAGATTTTATTCTTAATTCTTTTTAATTCTGTACATAACACAACCTACTTCTAATATTAACTAAATCTATTGTTTACAGACCACCGGCTCAACCACCGCAGATGCCGACACCAACACTACCCAAAGACTTCCAAGAAGCCCTCGACATTATATTCCCGAGTGGTGACAAAAATCAAGATTTAAGTCAACAGGACTTATTTGGGATGCCCCCAGGCTTTTTACCAGGCCTCGCCGGGGTTATGCCGCAGTTCCCTCCCTTGCCTTTAATGAACCCATCCATGTTTGGGTTCGATATGAATAACCCATTATTCCAACCGCGTCCACAATTATACGATACCCATGTCCCCTTAGTTCCGAGTCCTAATCAAAGGCAACAACAAATGAAGAGACAGCCTCAAAAGAAAATTAACAACAGAAAGCCACCACAACAGAAGATAAAACCTATTAAACAAGAAATTAATACAGACAATATTAAACAAGAATGTAATGACGTTGCTAAAAAGAAAGAAGAAATGGATGATTTAGCAATGTTAGGTATTGATGCTTCGGACGTAGGGGCAGGCATATAATGTTAAGGTATTATTTGTTAACTATGGGAAGAAATCGGACTAATAAATAAGTATTATGAAATTGTTTAACTTTTTTTTACTTAAAATTAGTGAGGATCATAGTGTAGTCACTTAATTATATCGCACCCTCGGTAAGACAAGGGCCGAACTGCTAATTTCCAAATTGTTCAGGACAAACGTTTTAAGGTTTTTATAGATTTATATTGTGTTTTTCTGCCAATGTTAATGTAAAATAGTATTTTATTTTTAGTATAAATGTACCTAATACATTTATGAATATAAATATGTAATTTAAAACAATGAGTTATTTATTTATATATTTTATATTTAATTAAATATGAGTGCATGCATACAATTATGCCTTTATCCCACCAAAATTTAAAAAATTGTGCAATTGTGACCGAAGTAACACATTATTTTGAAATGATTTATTAAATGAAAATACTTTTTATTTTGTACTTCTTTATTATTCTTCTTAGAAACATCTTCATCAGTGACAAAAAAACACTACAATTAAATAAAATAACTTCAAAATAAATACATTTGGCTAGTACTCTGAACCTTCGGATGGTAAAAAATCTTGATTTTCTTCAGACTCAGAGTCGTTATTACCCAGGGTTGTATTTATTATTGGTGGGCTAGTTATTACATTATCCTCCATAGCAGATATTGTTGTCAAGGATGAATTTATCGCTTTTGTAGTTTCAAGAATAGTTAGTATTGGATCTTCTATAGCTGATACGGTTATCATGGATGAATTTATCGCTTCTGCAATTTCAGGTGTCATTGGTATTGGATCCTGATTTTGAAAGTCATTGCTATCTATCCACTGCTCAACAATTGATGTAGAATTGATTTTAGGAGTACCATTTGTCTTTTAAAAACTATTACACACTTCAAAACTAGATTTTTCTAAATATTCATTAGCCTGAGTTTCATCAATAGTTGTAGCCTCTGTATAAAACATGATCATCGACCATCCTCAAAATTTTTCTGCCTCGAGATTCCATTTTTATTCCCTAAAAAACACAACGGAAATGTTATGTATTTTACGTAAAAAATAAAGTAATTGGAAAGACAAAGTCAGATTTGACTAGGTAATGTTTACATATTGGACTCACAAAGGCACAACTACGCGAACGACCTCTTAAATTAGGCATAATTACACAAAATGTGACCATGTCTTTCCAAAATGTAAAACAAAAAAGGGCATATTTACCTTAATGACCTTGACGCTCCAGGACAACAACCACTACTCACGAGGGCAACGCCGCAACTGACCAAAGAGATTTTGTCGCGCCAACATCATTCAAAAATGGAACGAATGGTACAAAGGCAGTTTTGCCATCTGGCGAAAATAAACTTAATCTAATGAATGTCTTTGTCCCTCCAGGTAGAAATTAGTTTTTAGGGCACTTTGACATATTTAACTCATTTTTAAAAATTTTAGCACTTCGGCCCTTGTCTTACCGAAGGTGCGATATGTAATATAGTGCTGTGACTTAGATAGATAACGGAAATCTAATTCAGGATTGTTAGTAACATGGTAACTAATTATATTTTTCCCAGTAGTTTTGTGGAATTTTATTATTGAAACTGATGTTTTTTTTTTATTAAAGGACTTATTATTTCACTAGTTATACTGAGAAGATAAAGCATCATTAATTATTATTGTTTAAGTATCACTAGTTGTTCGGTGGAATTGGTGGAAAATAGTCGTGGGAATGACCCTAAACAGTATCGAGACCTTATAACTCAGTCTGAGAGTTGAAATATTTGCAGGTAATAATACTTAGTAATTTTACATATCGTTGAAATAATAGGAATGTTAGAGTTAACGTCCATCATCCCACTACTGGCCAAAGACTACTTCCATTCCGCGTTCTTCCCGCGTAACTAAAAAAAATATTAGTTTCAGTATATCATGTACTAGCTGACCCGTGCGTGCCCACTTCGTTGGGCGGCGACAAAAAACGTGTCCCTTTTTTAAACAAATTTCATTACTGCAGACACTCCCCCAAAAATGGACTTTTTTAAAATCGGTTCATTAGATCCAAAGATTACCCCCTACCACGTTACAATCCACAAACACACAAACTTTACCTCTTTATAATATTAGTATACATTTCTCAAATGTCATTAACTTGTATCGTCTTTAAAACTAAAAAACCCATTATAAGACTCGCTAAAACATGAAACAACTTAATACTTGCGCCTTTTTTCAATTATCCCGTCTATTCCGTGTGCACCCTTTTATTAACAACACAAATGTACAGTATGAGGGACATTGATAATATGATTGGTTTTTAAAGAAAGACAGACAACAATGAGGAAGCGAGAAAGTGAGATTATAACTTATTGATGATTTTGAAATTGTATATTATGACGTTAACAATAAGTGCTATATTTTGTTGCACTGCAATGACTTTATCGAAGTGCAATGTTTCCGTCACCAGTGTCACTTAGTAAGACATGATGAAACATACAATGTCAAATAGAAGTAAGTAGGAATTCAATCTTTTATAATTTCAACCTTATGCCGAACGCCATAAGATACATTTTAAAACTTATGCTAAAATTATTCAGCTATTTTCGGTAATCGGATGTACTTTTTTTACTCATTGATTTGCTGTCTTTCTTTAAAAGCTAATCACATTATCAATGTCCCCATACTGTATATGAATTACATTTTATTTCTTAACTTTACCTAAGTATAATAATTACTTAATATACAAGCAGTATTTACTATGAATTCAGAATGTATTCACATAATATTATATGAGTTTGTTTCCCCTATGATTTTAGTGATTGTTTGTTAGATCTGTTGCTTGACTCAATATTTCTTATTCGTTACTATGGCCTGAAAAGTTTACTACATATAATATAGTTTTATGCAACTATTAATTTCTTTATGGTAATGACCAGGGACTAAAAGTACTGTGTATGTTGTACCAAAATGTTTTTTTGTGACGTCATAGAATTTTGGCGGGAAAATATTTTCGACAGCTGAGTCGTGACGTCATAAAAAAACATTTTGTATAAAACCACGTATGACGTATTAAAACACTATTAGATTGACGAAAATCTATAAAAATATTATCATAACAAATTATAATGACGACAGAATTAAATTGTTTAAGATGTAAGTGTATATTTATAAGTTTAGGTTAGTTTTCGTGATAAATAAATATCATGATTGTAATATTGTTGTTTTTTTTTCATGTCAGCACCACTTGTTCCATTTTTTCTTTCTTTATGTTGTCTCCTTTAGTTAAGGTGTGCGGGTGCTGGACACTTGGATCATGGTTTCGAATCCATCACAAGACTTATTGTATGTTATCGACTCTTAATTTGCATTATGGGAATTTTAGAGACGAATGGTAGGAAATGTGTGCGTTCAACCAGCGATATATATCATATAGCGATATTTAGTGTATGACGTAGCGTAATTGTGTATGATAAAAAAAAATTACGTATGCAGCTATTCTGGAGATATTCGCCAAAAACTGATTCAGCTGGGCGAACGTTGTCCTCTGGGCGAACGCACACGTGGGAAATTTGAGTCGTTAAAATAAATTGTTTTTCAGGAAAAACCTCGTGGTCTCACTGAGTCATGTCTTTTCATAATATTGAGACATTATCAGGGCAGCTGACCGCCCAGTCTCCTTCCTTAGCCCAATTATTTGAAATGTAGCCCAAATACATTAGTTTTTCTTCTTTTTTCTATTAAGAGGTATGTACGTAGAGTAGGTATGTATTTTAAATAATTGTAACTTCATAATGACGAAGTAAAGCTCGTGCTACAGTTATATATTAATGACGAAACATATTGTTATTGTAACGAAATGTTAGTTATCAGTAAAGTTCATTATGTCATCCGTATATTATTTATTTATCAGCTCTATGATATTGACCGCGGGAAATGTTTGCTTGCTAATAGACACATAAGTAAGTATTATAGGAGCATAGAAAAACAAAACCTAGTCCTAATCAAAACAGCCTTATGATCCTCTGTGGCGCAATCGCGGTATATTACATGGCTGCTACGCAGAGGTCTCAGGTTCGATGCCCGCTCATTGCAAAATTTTTGTGTGAATGAACATGATTGTTTGCATTAGTCTGAGTGTATTCTATGTTTAATATGTATGTATTTACAAAAAAAAGTATTTAAGTAAGTATGTCTATCCGTTGTCTAGTACCCATAGTACAAGCTTTGCTTAGTTTGGGACTAGGTGGCGATGTGTAAAAAAAAAGTTATCTTAGATACTAATAGATGGGTGACTAAATGTTATTTTATCTGAGCGTCTCGGTGCTTCGGAGGATACGTTAAAATTCGGTTCTGGCCGATTTCGTAGTCATAGAGTTGTTCGTCCACGTTAGAGCCTTAAGCTTAACGCGCCAAGTTAACCACTAACCAAATGATAAAGAATGTTAAATTTTACCCAAAACGAATAAATAAGGCTTGTTGAATAAGTACCTACCTCTTGTTTATTTTGTGTCTTTTTTATTTATTTTTAGATGGTCTTCAAAACATTCCTTCTCAAAATTATTGTCTACTTACCTGGTTGCGCAAAATTTAAGACCGGAGAAAATCAATTCGATACGAAATTCTAGCTTAAGTAGTAGCTAGAGAAGACAATACTTCCGAATTTAATTAATGTTAAAAGTTATGTAAGTACAATTTAATCTATAAAACCAGAGCTTTTAATATCGATAATACCTAAGGTGCCTTTTAATGTAGGTTGTTTTGCTAGGCTAACACTAAGTATTTCTATGGCTGAAATAAATTATTTCATCATATCAGCCAATCCGTGTGGTAACGGAGTAAGAATACAATAGGTGACCACCCCATCTCATCCCATGAGTGTCGTAAAAACCGACTAAGGAACTAACCGTAAAAATTAACTTTACGAAGTAAAAACAAGGAAAACTTGAAATTAAACCCTATACCAATCCAATTTTGTGTGTTTTATGTCTGTACCAAAGAAAAAAAATAAACATTTTTTTCTTTCTTTCTTGCCAGCGTTGGTAGGCCTAGTATCCCTCCGTCACGGGAGGAGGCCCGTCCCTGCATTGGGACATTAATGAGCTGTTATAATGATCAGCCAATCGACGCCTACCGCAGGATATAGGGCTTCTCTTGACATTTTTAACTAACGCGCTCCTGTAGTACGCTAAATTAAATTTTAATCGATTCCTAAAATAAATTTCTAAATTTGAATAAATCGGACAGAGATGTTTTTAAGTAAGCAACGTAAAAAATATTGTAATACATAGTCGTATCCAAAAAATCCAATACGGTAAGTCCCCGAAAATACAATGCAATATTCATTTGACATTCAAGAGCTCAATTTTGATTTCCGAGTAAAACAGCTCATTTTTTATCACACCGATATCAATCAATTACTTTTACCTACAGGGGACCTTGTCTTACGTACATGGGATAATCAGATTATGTACCTACTAAATTACCAGACATACTTACTTGTGAAATTATTAATGAATCATATTTAGTAACATATTACCTACCTACAATGGAGTAAATTGCTAAGTACCTAATCAGATTGTATGCGTGACTTATGTATTTGTGGTGAAATAACACAAAATACACCACCCATTTCACCCCGGGATGATGTAAAAGGCAACTAGGCGAAGGCTTATAACAAAGGAGAAAAACTCGATATGAAACTGTTTAGACAGAGTAATATCTTAAGGTAAAGTTTGCCTAGGTTGTTATAAAGAAGAAGCTGGTCCAATTGCAAGGAAGAATTGGGATATTCATGGACTGTTATTATTAATCAGATTGTTGTAAATGTATAATCATTTTACCGTGGCCGTAACTTTTAAGAGATTCATGTGCACTAAGTACCTACTCTATAAAACTTTTCCCGTAATAAAGCCCCTTTCGAAAGCTCTTTTCGCTACCTTAAATATTACGGTCTCTTTTAATTTAATGTGTAGGTACTTATAAAGCCTTGGTATAAAAACTGACTTATCCTGGCGGCAAAGCAACCCAAAATTTTTGGCTATGGTGTAATTTGTGTCTGTTCACCTTTGTAAAGGTCCTCGCGACACAGGGGTTACAGTCCGTTACAGTAACCAAACTAGGGAGTAGTTCGGTTACTGTAAAAACTGATACTTAATGTAAAGTCAATCCTGCCTAGTAGCGCTAGCTAATAGTCAAATGTAGGAGAAGATTCAAGCCGAGATTGTCATGAATTAATATCGACTGCATAAAAAAAATCCTGCATAGAATATGAACCAACGACATGCCACCGAGAGAGATTTTGAACAAATTAGCACCCGTAAAATAATACTTTATTTTAATGGCTAATTATATAAGAGGTAGGTAGTATATAAGAGAAATAACTGTTGAAGGAAAAATCGAAACCATATTTATTTCCTTCATATTTTATGAATGATTGCTTTTCCTAGTAGCCATAGTGTCAATACTCTCTCTACTATAAAGTATGTACTTATTGTTGTTGTAGAAAAACACATAGTATGTTATTCGAGTGATGCGATGGACAGTTATAATATAATCGACGTCTTGTTCTGGCCCCAACCAGTTCGATCCGCGAATCGCACGTAAGCAGCTCGTGTGAACTACAGTTTATATCGTTATTAAAATATACGGTTATCGAAAACAGTGCCCATTTAGAAGGACAACTTACTTTGAATAATTATACAGGTATGTAGATTATTTTGGCGTTTGTGGTATTTTATTCTAATTTATTAAAGGTGTTTATTTAGTTTTTAGTGAGTTATGTACGTTTTTAAAGATGCAGTCTTGTTGAGTAATTAGTTATTATTAAATAAAAATGTTTTAATTTGTTTACATGGATTTTAATTTAAAAAAAGTCTAATTTTAATATTTCAGTTAAATCTAATACAAAAAAATAATATCACTAAAATTTATTTATTATTAATAGTAGGTAGTCCTTGTTTATATTTTTTTTTAATTTGATTTAAATAATCCTAAATTGCACGTATTATATATTTTATTTTTTTACTAAAATAATTACATAATGGATGAGTCTGTTCCCGCACGACAACGTTATCAAAACATGATGTAAATATTTTAATGTTGTCATCACACGGTGAGGAGAAATATCCCTAATTAATATTTAAACACTTTTCCTGTAAATTAATTATTCAATTCAATATACAATTCAATATGTAATAATATTACGAATCCTGACAACTAAACTCTTAATTACCCAAATAATAAGTATTTGGGTAATTAAGCGCTCTAATTTAGTAAAATATTAAAGCTATACGAGCTACACTGAAATGATTGGTTTACAATAAACAAATCTGATAAATAAAATAAACATTTTATATGTAGAGCCCCTTAATTTGCCCCATCAAGAGCGGGCCTTTTCCAGCAGGTAATACGAAAAGTAGCTTGGACTTCTAATGTAAATCGAAAGAAATGGATTGGTATAGATCATCTTTTCCATCTTATGTTTTCGTAGAAATAATAACTTTACCTCTTAAATTATATCTACGAACTTTTTCTTAACTGGCTTTTACGGCACCCGTGGTATGAAATGGGATAGTGAAACCACTTATTCTTACTTCGTTACCACACAGTGTAATGAAAATATGTGAATCAATAAACAAATTAGAATTATGGAGATAATAAGCACTATGCCTAGCTGTGTAACTGCTTATTAAAAACTTTTAAGAAGTTTTGTGCTAAATGACACTATTGTACCTTAAAGGAGCTGTAATGTTTTGTTTTAGAAAAATACTTTAAGTTTATATTCCTATCAGCACAAGCACTTTTCACTGCAGGGACGAGGTTCCTCTCGTGATAATTAATAATTTAGACCCTAAACCCAGACTTTGTTTTATTAATTGTTGGCTTTCTTAAGTCAGTGACGCAAATGTGAAAAAACACTTATTGCTTCTTTTATCATCCGACACAGCAAAGCAACATACAGCAATATAGGCTGTCTCGGAGCAGTGGTCGCGCAAGCGCCTGCCGTGCACGAGGTCGCGGGTTCGAATCACAACGCAAGATAATTATTTGTATGATCTACAAAAAGGATTGTCATTAGTCTAGATGTCCTTTGTCTCCATTACATTGACTATTACTAGGGCTCTAAATGATTCAAAATGACGAAAAGATATACTTTATTAAGTATGCATTATGATAAATATTTTTACAATATAATATTATAATCTTGTTGCAGTAAAAAATGGCCGACCAGGTGTTCCACTCCCGTTCCGAGGGTATACCTTCAGAAGGTGTAAAGGATCAATACGCAGACGGTAAAGCAGCGAGGGCGTGGAACAAATTCATAGGAGATAGCAACCAACGAACACAGAACTACAAGGACTTCTTGATTGGTATTCTAAAGAAACATGGCTGCAAAAAAATATTAGATACAGCGTGCGGTACTGGGTAAGTATTCAATATATTATATTCAATGTAAGAAAGAGCTCAAAAGAAATGATATAACGACACATGTTTAAGTGAATCTGTATAGAGCTAGTAGAAACACGTAGCATGAAAACATTGAGACAAAAATCAAAATAAAACTGTACTTAAATAAAATAAGTTCTTAAAAGTCATTTAAAATAAAAAAAAACCTTTTTAAAATTATTAATGTGATGAATATCAATTTCAATAACTACAAATATTATGAATTACAAAAATGCGTGATTGAGATAATATTTAATTATGTCAAAGTTCCTATGAATGAGATGCATGACAGTAAGAGACCCTGGTGAGATTTGTATATTATAAGCAGGTACAGTTAATAACACAAAGCAAAATAGAGATAATTTTTCAGAAACTTTTTCTAATCTGTATTTAAAAAAAAAACATGTTTTTACCAGCACAGGTCACGATAGGTATAGGTCACCTTCGAAGCGCAATACGTCATTATTGGTTATCAGATAAGCTATCCAATAGATAACAATAGGTAATCAATATTATGTTTACGTGAACCGTTAAAACAACGCGAGATCTTTCTGAACTTTGTGACGTGTTTTGCTACTAACCGGTTAATCAAAAATTATCTCAAATATTAAAATGTTTTGATGTACTTAATATACCTACTTATTAAATGGAACTAGAATAACAATTTTGCCAAAATACTGCAATCATTCAATTTCAGTCATTAAAGTTAAGTTGATAAAGCTGAGTTTCTCTTGGTTTGTTACTGTCCCACCCTTTCTCTTTCAGTATTCAGTTTTTTCACTGTCCCCGTTCCTAGTAATCGTCCATAGCTAATCGTCATGATTCCGCGAAATCATTGTGTGTGACAGCGTCTTTGGACTATACATATAACTATAACAACCATTAGGTACTTAAGCTCTTTACATCTTTAGTATAGAAAATAAGGTCTCCTTTTTCCAATTTACAAGTAAGTAACCTACTATCTAGCTATGGTGCATTGTCAAAGTCAAAGTCAAAGTCAAATAGCTTTATTCACTTAGGTTACAAAGTAACACATGCAAATCGTTATACATGTAGTAGAATAGTATAGAGAAAAATGTCTGCCAAACTACTACCACTTTCGCAGACGACTATAGTAGAGCTCTGAGAAGAATGTGGCCAAGAAACTCAGGCCACTCTTTTCAAAAATAATAATTTGACTTTGTTACAATTACCAACAGCAGCGTGAAGAATGATGTGTGCAAGCAAATCTTACATGCATAGCAATTTAAAGTTTAATTGATAAAAAAAATTTCATTGTTAATAAATTGATTTAAAAAAGCTTTAATTGCATGGCACGTTCATCAGTCATCTCGTCACTGCGATATCCGACAGAAATTAACACACAAGCATTTGTGTCGTCAAGTTGATTTTGTTAATCTTTAAGTAGTTGAGAATGGAATAGAATATCATTTAGATAATATAATTAAATACATTTACAAATGCAAGTGAAGTATTTCTATCGTTACAATAACAAATAAAACTGTAAAAGAAAGTAATAAGGTAGTAACATAACATCCGCACAACTACCTAGGTTAAGCCACAATCTACACCATGGAACAAGCAACATGAAATCACGATAATTGAAATCTAAGCCCATGAGTTTTTGTCATTAATATAATCGTTTATTGTATAATAGCCTTTCGATAATAGCTGATTTTTTACAAATGCTTTAAAGTTTAGTAAAGGTAGATCCATTACATGCTTAGGCAGTTTATTGAATAAACATATACCGAGTCCCGCAAAAGTGTTATGTACCTTATGTAGGCGATGTTGTGGACCTATCAACTTATGCCTATTCCTCGTACCAATGCTATGAATGTCGCCATTTCTATCATACTGTTCAATATTTTGCTTAATATATATTATATTAGCATATATATATTGTGAAGCAACTGTTAAAATACCTATTTCCTTAAAACGATCTCTCAATGAAACATTCGATTCAAGATTGTAAATAGCTCGAACTGCACGCTTCTGAAGAATAAAAATAGATTCGATGTCTGCAGCCCTACCCCACAAAAGAACACCATAGGACATTAAGCTGTGAAAGTAACTAAAGTATACCAATCTTGCTGTCTCTATATTCGTTAGCTGCCTCACTTTTTTAACTGCATAAGCAGCTGAACTTAGTTTTCCTGCTAGAGCTAATATATGAGCACCCCATTGCAGCTTACTATCCAACGTTATTCCTAAAAATACAGTAGTGTCTACAAAACGAAGGACCTCACCGTTTAAAATCAGATTATTACTAAGGCTTTTAACATTGGGCATAGAGAATTTTAAGCATTTTGTTTTGGCAGCATTTAAAAGCAAATTGTTAGCAGTAAACCAGTTCAGGACTTGTGCGAGAGATTCGTTAACTTCATCTAAATTAGTTTGCTTACGGTTTACTTTGAAAACGAGTGAAGTATCATCTGCAAATAAAACAATGTCGCACAAACCCTGAGCAAGAAACGGCAAGTCATTGACATAAACTAAAAATAGAAACGGACCTAGAATGGATCCTTGAGGCACGCCCATACTTGGCGGAAGACCAGAGGACCTACTACCATTTACTTCGACATACTGAATCCTATTGCTTAAATACGAAGATAATAAATCAAGAGAAGCATCCCTAATTCCATAATGTCTAAGCTTGCACAGAAGTGTCCCATGATCAACGCAGTCAAAAGCTTTAGAAAGATCACAGAAGACGCCTATTGCATCCATAGAATTTTCCCAAGCATCATAGATATATTTCAGAAGAGAAACACCCGCATCAATCGTTGAGCTACCCTTCCTAAAACCGTATTGCTGCCTATGAAAAATATTATTTAAATGAAAGTGACTCTCCAATTGGCATAAGATAATTTTCTCATAGATTTTACTAATCACAGGTAGTATTGAAATTGGTCTAAAGTTACCAGGGTCGCTTTTTGATCCATTCTTGAACAAAGGAATAATCTTACTGTGTTTCATTAGATAAGGAAATACACCTATGGCAATACACTTATTAAATACTAGCTTTCCGCGTTCCTGCATGAGCGCCGTATTCGAGTCCTCTGCGACGGTTCGGCCTCCCATTTCTCGAAGATAAACGCCGGTGTGCCCCAGGGGTCCGTCTTATCGCCCACGCTGTTTCTTCTGCATATCAATGACATGTTGAACCTAGGGAACATTCATTGTTATGCAGATGATAGCACAGTACATGGCCGTTTTTTTGGTCACCCTGCGGCCAAGCAAGCACGTGTTGAAGAACAACGGAGAGAGCTTGTCATTGAGCTCGACCGGGTCCTGAACCTCATATCCCAATGGGGTGAAGAGAATTTGGTGGAGTTCAATGCCAAGAAGACACAGGCGTGCGCGTTTTCTGCAAAGCGGTCTCCATTCCTTCCCCTTCCTTCTCTTCAGAACACTCTATTAACGCTTCGAGGAAACCTGAGTATCCTTGGTATGGACATTCGCCGAGATCTTAACCCCAAAGAGTATATCGAGAGCATTATCAAAACAGCATCACGTAAACTCGGAGTTTTGAACAGGGTGAGGAGGTTCTTCGCGCCGGGGCAGCTGTGTCTTTTGTATAAGACTCAAGTTCGCCCCTGCGTGGAGTACTGCTCTCACCTCTGGGATGGCTCTGCACAGTACCTTCTAGATGCTCTTGATCGGTTGCAGCGGCGAGCTGTGCGTATCATTGGGTGCCCAGAAGTATCCAAATCCCTTGAGCCTTTACAGCTGCGTAGGGACATCGCCGGATTGGCGGCCTTCTATCGCCTATACCACGGCGAGTGTTCTGATGAACTTTTTCAACTGGTTCCACCCTCTCCTTTCTTATCCAGAACAACACGTGCCGGACGTAAGTGCCACCGCTACACTGTAGAAACCATACAAGTCCGAACAAAGCGGTTCAGCACTTCGTACATGTGCAAAACCACCAAACAGTGGAACTCTTTGCCAGCCCACGTGTTTCCTTCAAACTACGATCCAGGTTCCTTCAAGCGAGGCGTGAAAAAGCATCTTCTGAAGCCGCCATAGTGGAGACATTCATGCCTCTACAATTATTGTAGCTGGCATGGTGCTCGCCATTTTTGGACTCTAATGGATGCTTAACATCAGGCACCTTAGAGTCATTCTGGTAGGCCTTTTTAAAAAAAAAAAAAAAAAAAAAAAGCTGCTGTGCCCGCGACTTCGTTCGCGTGGCGGATGTTACTTACTTCGCAATTCGATTTAATACTGAAAAATCGTTTTTAAACCTTATAACAAACAGATATACCTACACACGAATTGTAAAATTAACGAACGAACCAAAACCTTTTCAAAAACAGATCTTTACAAAGGCAGATCTATGAAGACTGTGTCTAAACTTATACTGAAAGACATGAGCGAACGTCATTCTTTCAAGTAAAATCTTAATACCGCGATACTGAAAATGACGTCACAGGCACAATGCCATCTGTTGTCAAATTTGTAAGTTAAAATAAATGACATCGCTTTTTTCATCATAACAGCCCATTAATGTCTCACTGCAAGGACGCGCCTCCTCCCGTGACGGAGGGATACTTGGCCTACTAATACCACGTTGGCCAGTCGGATTGGTATAGGGTTTAATTTCAAGTTTTCCTTCATTTTTATTTCGTAAAGATAATATTCACCGATAGTCCCTTAGTCGGTTTTACGCCACCCATGAGATGAGATGGGGAGGTGACATATTGTATTCTTGCTCCGTCACCACACGGATAATCGCTAATTAATTATGAATGAATACATTTGCACGCCACGTTATGGTGCGGCAGAATTACCTGCCTCGGTGGCGCGGCGGTCGCATTACATGGCTGGCGTGCATGAGGTCGCGGGTTCGATTCCCATGGAGGACAATTGTGATACACAAACTATTGTCCTTAGTCTGGATGTTCTTTGTGTCCGTTAAATTGATATTTTTAAAGGCTAGTGTGAAGACTTATAATAATTGATATTACACATACGATTCATGGTTAATTTTATTAACATTTAAAAGGAATAACTTATTAATAGCACTTAATAATAAAATAGTTATATATTATTTAAAAACTCATTTATTTTATGATTACTACTGGTAACGCCATCTCGTGAACAAAAGAAACGAAATTTAAATTCATTCAACATTGAACCAAATCCATTTTTCATGACCCCTGATTTGTATTGGACTGTTCTAATAAAGAGATCTAGCGATATCTCGAGTATTACTTATCCGATTCCGATTGTTTTATTATAGTATAGATAGATACCTACTTTAAACTTAATACCTAAAAACTTCGTATCTATGTATTTTAATATCTAAAGCTCGCTTATTCCGAGAAGAGTCAATAAGAACCACGTCCGTTCGCATTAAGAGTCAATGTGAATGAAATTATATAGATGCACCGGTTGGCCGTTTCGGACGTTAAACAAAAATCAACCGTACTGCTGTACTCATACTGGCGCGGCGACATTTGGAAATTTTATTTCATCTAAATCTTGTGTGTTTATAAACCGATTTCTATAATTTTTTTTTTATGAATAAGGTATTAAAGTGTACTTTTGAAATATGGGAGTTTGAAAAAGATATGTCTATGCAAATTACAATATATTTATGTATTTAATACACTTTGAAGAAAACCCTAACGATTAAACAGGTTATTGTGACTAATATATAAAAGATAGATATATACTATTCAGGACTTTTTTGTTCATCGTTTGAAGACCATTATTTTTGTAATACATATTTTTGGCGTATGATCAACGTATGCGATGATAAGAGCTCGAACGCGCTTTTTTTCAACCGACTTGCTTCAAATTTTTTGCCACTGCTCAGCTCCTATGTGTCTTAGCGTTATGTTATACAGCCTATAACCTGCCCGGGAGTATGGACTACAATTGTACCAAGTTTGGTTAAAATGCCTTCAGTAGTTTTTGACCCATGCGTGCACATACAGACAGACAGACAGACAGACAGACAGACAGACAGACAGACAGACAAAAAATTTATTGATTGCATTTTTGGCATTAGTATCGATCACCATTCATCCTCCAATATTAATTTTTAACATATATTCAATGTACAGAATTGATCTCTCTACAGTTTTATTATAAGTATAGATATAGATAATAGATAAATGTGGAGATATATTAAATATAATACCCTGAAGAAGCTTGACAGACATACCCCATAAATCAGCAGATTTCTTGGAATTGAGACTTTTGAAAGCTTTTATGATATCATTATGGTTAATAGACCTAAAACTGAAGCGGTTCTTACATTCAATTACTTTATCTTTTAGTAAAAATTCTGCTTGGTTTGGAGAGGAATTTAAGGAGGTTGTTGTATGAATAGGAACATTGACAAAGAAATTATTAAAAGCATGTGCAATGTCAGCATTATTGGTGAGAACCTTATCTTGAGTTTTTAGTACATAATTAGTATCACGAATTTTCATCCGGCCGGTCTCTGCATTAATAATGTCCCATGTACTTTTAATTTTGTTGTTTGATTCCTTTATCTTATTACTCAAATAAGAAGACTTTGCTATGGCACAAGCCCTCTTAAAAGTTTTCGAGTAGTTCCTGACATATTGAATGAAATCTGGTTGAGTATTATATTGTTTCATACCATACAATTCATACAAGCGAGCTCTACTTTTATATATACCTGTTGTTGCCCAATCACAGAATTTTGTTTTAGTTTTTATTGTTGCTGTCTCCCGCCTCTTGAAGCAAAAAGAATCTTAAGGAGACCCTAGACTAAGTACCTGTGAACAAATTGTTCATCTACCGGCGCTTTCACATTTATAATTTTAAATTATTTAGTAAGAAGACATGACCGAATTAAGAAACATCTCATACCAATTATACCTTATGTGTTCTGTAAATGTGACAAAGTGTGACATCATTTTTCTTTCGTGTTCTAGAATAGATTCAATGATGTTGGTGAACGAGGGATTCCAGATGGTATCCATCGATGCGTCAGACAAGATGTTAAAGCACGCGCTCAAAGCGAGGTGGGAGAAAAGAAAAGAATCCAACTACGATGAATGGAGTACGTAATTAACTCATCATATCATATCCGAGTCAGTTGACATCCACAGCTATATTATTATATAGGCCTCTTCTAAATATTACCTCCTTGCGGGTTCCAGTGCTATCCATTGGTTTCCTGCTGTCCAAACAAGGAAGTCGGTCCGTCTTATGAGGGGTCTCCTCACACTTCATCAATAATGTGCGCAGTCGCCATTCTAGAACTTTCTGTCCCTACGACTGTTAATTCTTCACGTTTTGTGCCTTGCCCTGCGTCGCTGCTTGATGCAGAGAAATTTACCACAGACTGTTTATAAGTAAACACAATGGTATCCTTATTTTTAAGTATTTGTAGTATGACTTAGGTTGTACATATAAGGTATTTCCTTACGATTTCCCTTATTAAATAATATAAAATTATAATATCCTTATAAGAACAATATTTCCTTAATGTCTGAGTCTCCATACATAATTGTAGGAAATAATATGAATGATGATTGTAATTGACTAAGGAAAATACTATGCAGACATTTTCTAAAAAGAAGGAAAACTTGATCCAAAACACCATCATCATCAACTCGCCTAACGTGTTTGGAACCTAATCAAATAGTTTCAAGTAGGAAAATCTGCGTACCTAATGCACAAGTGATTAACCTGATTATGGCTGTACTACATGTCTGTTAATGTCGTGTCTGTAAGTCCTAATGACATAGGGATTGTAGGAGTAACGATACTCATACAATAATCCTTATATTTCAGTAATTGAAGAAGCAAATTGGGAGACATTACCTCAGGATATAGACTCGTTTCTACCTGATACACAGTTCGACGCAGTCATATGCCTCGGGAACTCTTTCGCGCATCTTCTAGATGAATACGGTGACCACAGAATACAGAAGATGTGCTTGCGGAACTTCGCCAAGTGCTTGAAGCCTGGCGGACTGCTGTTTATTGATCACAGGAACTATGACGCGATGATTGACAGCGGGGCTACGCCAGGACATTCTATTTATTATAATGTAAGTGTATTTTTCATTAATAAACAGTACAGGCAATGGACAGTGCTGTAAAAATAAATAAAAGGAAGTATGTATTACGAAGTAATAAAGATAATAAAACCACGAGAGCAGAACTGTACCTAACAACTGAATACTAAATAAACTAAAATCGGTTTGGACAGCAGTCAAACCGTTTTCCAACTGTTAAAACTTTATCTTCACCCGTTATGTAAGAACATATTCATCATCAGATTCGCTCAAAGACGTCTACTTCACATAGGCCTTTTCAAAACCATTTTACTACGCGCGATCCTGTTCCTCCCTTATCTATCAACCAACCGCGGCCTTGATCCGATATACTTAGGCCAAATTACCTAAATATATTTCAAACGTGCGCAAAATTTGCGTCAGTAAAGCGTGTAGTTTCTATGTTCCAATTTAGGTGCAGTTAGCGCAATCTTCTTTAGCCGGCCTAATGATAACTTTTAGCAAATTTTGCGCATTTCCAGGAGCAAAGACAACATAATCGAGCCGCTTTTCGTTGTGTGCGGTCAAATGGAAGGAGTTGATACTGGGGTGCTCCAGCCCAGAGATGGGAACAGTATTCCATATGTGGCCGAACCTGAGCCTTGTAGAGTTGTAGGCGATGATTCGGCGTAAAATACTGAGCTGCTCTATTGAGCACACCCAGTTTTTGCGAAGCTAATTTAGCTTTACCTAAAGGGGTGGTGACATATTGTATTCTTACTCCGTCACCACACGGATTCTATCTATTACTTATATAATTTAAATTATCTTAGACCTATTACCGTTCAGTACGTTCAATGGAAAATAAAAGTTTTGTCATAACTTACGCGGCAACTAAAACTTATTTAAGATAACTCTTATCATTCATAAAGCGGGCTCGGTTGTTTTTGTATGAAATGATAAATAATTGATATTGAACCGAATATTTCGAGATTGATTAGTAACTATTATTAAAACTATTTAATGTCATAATGTTATCTAATAAATATTTAACATCGTTTAACCCCGTTGTTATTGTAGAGATAGGTATTACTTATTGATATCTGGAGCTATATATCTACAGGCTTTATGTGCGTTTTGCTAAAGGAAATTGAGCCTTCTGTACAAAAGTCAAATTTGCTTGGTATTTACTTTCTTTGATCGAAGAGTTATAAGGGGTAGCACAAAAACCGCTGGTTGGCATAGATAGATGTATTTCATTTCTCTATCATTGTCTTTGCGTATTTTTAACAATGTTACGCACACGTTATCACAACGCCATCTATTTAGTAGATCTCGGGTTCGATTCCTGCTGGAAGCAAATCTTTGTGTGCATGAACATGATTGTTTGCATTGATCTGTGTGTTTTCTATGTATATAATATGAATGTATAGTACAAGATCTGCTTAGTTTAGGACTAGATGGCGTTGTGTGAATGTGTTTGTAATATTTTATTTATTTATTTGTTTATTAGCACAACCACATCATATATATACCTATATTATTACATGTACAAGAAACCTTACATTATAAATATATCTGATATATATGACAGTTACGGTATGCATAGCATTGGCCAGATAAATAGATAATGAGAGCTTATAGAGTTAATATTCTATACAATATTTTATAAAAAGTTTAAAAAAAATAAAAGACACACATACATTACATACTTAGAGTTTCAAAAACTCACAGATTTAAAGAAAGTAATTTTGACAATTTGTTTTTAAATGTATCAGCTCCTTTGAGTATAAATGATCTGTGATCATACGAGTCATTAAAGATGTCAATGTCGGGCTCGTGAGTTTGGATCATGTTGTATTGATCAAGAATTCTATAAATTGGTGACTGCCGGCCTAGGTTGGTTCTACAGAATGGTGCATGAAAAGATCTAGTAATTGCATGTCGGGGATATGCGTGAGGAATGGCTAGACAAACTTTCTCTAATAGGCAGCTACATTGTATTTTATTATTAATCAATTTATGTAAGAAGGAGAGGTTGGTGATATTTATTTATGCTTGTGTACCTTTTTAAATGTATTTTTGTAATTGGCACTAAGCCTCAACACGACACACCAAGCTTAGGTCACAAAAATATTTTTTTTTAAATTTCGAAACAACTTACACATCCATACTAATATTATAAATGGGAAAGTGTGTCTGTCTGTTTGTCTTTCTTTCACGGCAAAACGGAGCAACGAATTGACGTGATTTTTTAAGTGGATATAGTTAAAGGGATGGAGAGTAACGTAAGCTACTTTTTACCCCTTTCTAACCCCCCCACTGCTACCCAGAATTTAACGCGAGCGAAGCCGCGGGCAAAAGCTAGTAGAAAATATTACTAACTATTATTGAATAAATATACTTACCTACTTAAAATTGTTTATTTATAAGTAACTAATAAACTTATTAAACATAATTCCAGTGTAAATATCCAGTGGATATCAAAACGTCAGTGCTGGTTGTCCGCGGGAAGCCACAACTCATCGCCTTGGATTACTGCATCACTACTGACAAAGAAAGTAACGAGACCAGGTACTTAAACCTTTCCTTTTATTATAAGAAGAAAACTTTTTTTATGTCTTTTAGGACGATTAATCCGATCATCATAACAGACCATTAATGTCTCACTGCAAGGACGGGCCTCCTCCCGTGACGGAGGGATATTTGGCCTACTAATACCACGCTGGCCAGACGGATTATATAGGGTTTAATTTCAATTAAGTAGTTTTCCTTCTTTTAATTTCGTAAAGATAAAATTTACGGATAGTTCCTTAATCGGTTTTTACGACACCCATAGGATAAGATGGGGTGGTGACATATTGTATTCTTACTCCGTCACCACACAGAGCATAATCCGATCAATCTAAAAATAATCATGTCCATTATCTTGTGCCGCGGGAACTTTTGCAAACGAAGATAGATAGGATACACACTAATACATTAATTGCTTTATCTGGATTTGATCCCGCGACTTTATGCACAGCAGCAAACAACTTGTAATCATTTAATATTATAGGTTTTTATTAGGTTTATTTAGACATAAGAGTTATGTAAAACTTATTTTTATTAGCTTTATTCACTTTTCCCCTTGCCTAATAATATATCTATGTAATCATCAGACGTGCGCGATAAATCACCCGCGTAAAATATAAATTACTATGTTATTAGGTATTGTAATTTACAGTGAATTCCTACTTTAAAACAAGAAACGAAATATATTATGATACCTAGTTACTTATTTAAAATCTTAACAATAATAGTTTTTCCCTAACACATAAAAGCTCCGAACGTCAACTAATGAAGACAGACTGATTTCATTGGAAAAATCTGCTTCTATGTATTTTATACCAAGTAAAACTGTACTAAATGTTTGTTTTGATCACATTATTAGATAATCGTCAGTTGAAAGGATGTGGGAGGGTTCTATGTCAGTCAAGACAAGAACATAAAACTATTTAAAAATTTAAATAAATCTATCTATTTTATATATTACCTATATCGTGACTTTGGATCTCAAAGTAAGTATAAACAATGAAATATGTAGATACATACGTGCATAAACTCACGCCTTATCCCGTCCGGGGTAGACAGAGACGACATAACGCCACTTGTCACTATTCTGGCAAACAGATTGGGCCTTGTCCAAATTCATTAAATGAGCCATACCTACATGGGCGTCGGTTATGAGTGCTCTTTATTTGGCCTTTCTACAATATATTTACAACCTCAACATTAATATGTTCTCCGGGGCCTACCCGCACCGACTAGCCCTTTCACACTAGCCTTGTACTTATAGGTACCTACTTGTTTCGTCAAAAAAATATTTTTAAAAACAAATTTTAAATTAGTTTTTTAGTCCATTCAGCTGACGATTATATTCATACTTAGTGTTGATTAGGTCCTTAAAATTATCTACGTCTATATAAAATAACTAGCTTTTGCCCGCGGCTTCGCTCGCGTTAAAAAGTATTATTATAAATTATGTTTAAAAAAAAACCCGGAACCCTTATGAGATCACTTTGTTGTCCGTCTGTTTGCCTGTATGTCAAAACCATTTTTCTAAGGAATGCGTGGAGTAGCTAAGTCCATAGATAAAGATAATACATATGAAAGCTAAGTCGTAATGTAACAGAATTTTGGAAAGATGATTCGTGACGTCATAGAATTTTTGACAGTTGAGTCGTGACATCATAGAAATTCTGACAGATAAGACGTGACGTCATAGAATTTTGACGGGATTTTGTTTTTGACAGCTACGTACGTCGTGACGTCATAAAGTTTTGGCGAGAATTTTTTCTTTCTAGCTATATCGTGACGTCATAAAATTGTGGCGGGATTTTTTTTTATACCTACGTTGTGACGTCATACAGTTTAGGGGGGATTTTTTTTTTACAGCTACGTCGAGATGTCATATAATTTTGATGGCTAAGTCGTGACGTCATTGAATTTTTGACAGCTGAGATGTGACGTCTTTGACAGATGATTCGTGACGTCATAAAATTATGGCGGGAAAATTTTATCTTGACAGCCACGTCGTGACGTCATAAAATTGTGATGGAATTTTTTTTCTTTACAGTTAAGTTGTGACGTCATAAAGTTTAGGTGGGAATTTTTTTTTTACAGCTTCGTCGTAGCGTCATAGAATTTTAACAGCTGAGTCGTGACTTCATAGAATTTTTGGCAGCTGAGACGTAACATCCCAATAGGGGCTGAATTGATCAAAATCCTATATTAGCGGACGTCTTAATCATAGTACTTAGTTCCAATCTTTAATTTCAGTTCAATCATTCGAAAATGTAAGAAGATTTATACAAACTTTTATCCTATTTTACCCTTTTAGGGGTAGAATTTATCAAAATACTTTTTAAGGAGATGCCTACTTCATCGTAGCTATCTGCATGCAAAGTCTCAGCCCGATCGCTTTAAAACTGACAAAGTTTCATACAAACTTTCATCCCCTATTTTATCCCCTTGGGGATAGAATTCTTAAAGTCCTTTCTAAGGAGATGCCTACGTCATAGTAACTCTATGCATGCAAAGCCTCAACCCGATCGGTTTAAAATTGACAAAGTTTAATACTAACTTTCATCCCCTATTTTATTTCCTTGGGGGTAGAATATATCAAAATCCTTTCTTAGCAGATGCCTACGTCATTATAACTCTATGCATGCAAAGCCTCAACCCGATCGGATTAAAATTGACAAAGTTTAATACAAACTTTCATCCCCTGTTTTATCTCCTTGGGGGTAGAATATATCGAAATCCTTCCTTAGCAGATGCCTACGTCATAGTAACTCTATGCATGCAAAGCCTCAGCCTGATCGGTTTGAATTTGACAAAATTTCAAACTAATTTTCGTGCCCTATTTTATCCCTATAGGGGTTGAATTTAATTAAGTCCTTTCTAAAGGAATGCCTACGTCATAGTAACTATTTGCATGCAAAGCCTCAACCCGATCGGTTTGAAATTGACAAAGTTTCATACAAACTTTTATCCTCTATTTTATCCCCTTGGGGGTTGAATTTATCAAAATCCTTACTTAGCGGATGCTTACGTCATAATATCTACCTGCATGCCAAATTTCAGCCAGAACCCTCCAATGGTTTGGGCTGTGCGTTGATAGATCACTATGTCAGTCACCTTTGAGTTTTATATATGTACTAGCTGTTGCCCGCGGCTTCGCTCGCGTTCAGAAGTATTATGATTAATTAAGCTTATTTTTTGTTTAGCGTGTGTAAAAATAAGGGGCCTACAAAACTTCTTTGTACACATATTATTAATAATTAATCTGTCATTAGGCGCTAAAACTATTAAGCTATTGAGAGAAATTACTCATGAGCAAGCAACATAAAACATGCAGTCCATGAGAGAAGCTAAGTTTCATACTAACTGTAATCCCCTATTTTATCCCCTTGGGGGTAGAATTTCATTTCATTTTCATTTTTTTTCATTAGCTTAAAAAGACAACTCCCGCCCTAGGGATCATACCCTGTGTCGCGTCAACATCAATTAACGGACACATAGAACACCCAGACTCAGGACAATAATTTGTGGATCTCACAAATTAGTGTCCGCAATTTATTAAAGTCTTTTCTAAGGGGGTACCAACGTCATAGTAACTATATGCATGCAAAGTCTCAGCCCGATCGGATTGAAACTGATAAAGTTTCGTGCTAACTGTAATCCCCTATTTTATCCCCTTGGGGTAGAATTTATAAAAGTTCCAAGTCATAGTACCAACGTCATAGTAACTATAAGCATGCAAAGTCTCGGCCCGATCGTATTAAAACCGACAAAGTTTCATACAAACTTTCATCACCTATTTAATCCCCTTGGGAGTAGAATTTATCAAAGTCCTTCCTAAGGAGGTGCCAAAGTCATAATATCTATATGCATGCAAAGTCTCAGCCCGATCGGATTGAAACTGACAAAGTTTCGTGCTAACTGTAATCCCCTATTTTATCCCCTTGGGGTAGAATTTATCAAAGTCCTTTCTAAGGGGGTACCAACGTCATAGTAACTATATGCATGCAAAGTCTCAGCCCGATCGGATTGAAACTGACAAAAATTTTCGTGCTAACTGTAATCCCCTATTTTATCCCCTTGGGGTAGAATTTATAAAAGTTTTTTCTAAGGGGGTACCAACGTCATAGTAACTATATGCATGCAAAGTCTCAGCCCGATCGGATTAAAACTGACAAAGTTTCGTGCTAACTGTAATCCCCTATTTTATCCCCTTGGGGTAGAATTTATCAAAGTCCTTTCTAAGGGGGTACCAACGTCATAGTAACTATATGCATGCAAAGTCTCAGCCCGATCGGATTGAAACTAACAAAGTTTCGTGCTAACTGTAATCCCCTATTTTATCCCCTTGGGGTACAATTTATCAAAGTCCTTTCTAAGGTGGTACCAACGTCATAGTAACTATATGCATGCAAAGTCTCAGCCCGATCGGATTGAAACTGACAAAGTTTCGTGCTAACTTTCATCCCCTATTTTATCCCCTTGGGGGTAGAATTTATCAAAGTCCTTTCTAAGGGAGTACCAACGTCATAGTAACTATGTATATGCATGCAAAGTCTCAGCCCGATCGTATTAAAACTGACAAAGTTTCATACAAACTTTCATCACCTATTTAATTCTCTTGGGGGTAGAATTTATCAAAGGCCTTCCTAAGGGGGTGCCAACGTCATAATATCTCTATGCATGCAAAGTTTCAGCCTGATCGGATTGAAACTGACAAAGTTTCGTGCTAACTTTCATCCCCTATTTTATCCCCTTGGGGGTAGAATTTATCAAAGTCCTTTCTAAAGGGGTACCAACGTCATAGTAACTATATGCATGCAAAGTCTCAGCCCGATCGGATTGAAACTGACAAAGTTTCGTGCTAACTTTCATCCCCTATTTTATCCCCTTGGGGGGAGAATTTATCGGAGTCCTTTCTAAAGAGGTGTCAACGTCATAATACCTATATGCATGCAAAGTCTCAGCTTGATCGGATTGAAACTGACAAAGTTTCAGACAAACTTTCATCACCTATTTAATCCTTTTGGGGGTAGAATTTATCAAAGTCCGTCCTAAGGGGGTGCCAACGTTATAATATCTATATGCATGCAAAGTTTCAGCCCGATCGGATTGAAACTGACATAGTTTCGTGCTAACTTTCATCCCCTATTTTATCCCCTTGGGGGGAGAATTTATCAGAGTCCTTTCTAAAGGGGTGTCAACGTCATAATACCTATATGCATGCAAAGTCTCAGCTTGATCGGATTGAAACTGACAAAGTTTCATACAAACTTTCGTTCCCTATTTTATCCCTATAGGGGTTGAATTTAATAAAGTCCTTTCTAAGGGGATGCCTACGTCATAGTAACTATTTGCATGCAAAGCCTCAACCTGATCGGTTTAAAATTGACAAAGTTTCATTTCTTAGCGGATGCCTACGTCATAATATGTACCTGCATGCCAAATTTCAGCCAGATCCCTCCAGTGGTTTGGGCTGTGCGTTGATAGATCACTATGTCAGTCACCTTTGAGTTTTATATATATGTTACGGGCAACGTGATAAACTGGGCATTATTAATAAGGACCGGTCTTTATTAATAATGCCCAATAACGATGGGCAAAGTGATAAATTTATCACTTTGACCGGCCCTTATTAATAATGGCCGATGACCCGTGGTCCATGTAATAAGTTAGTGTTTGAGATAGCTTAAAAAAAGCTAAAACCTAAAATTAAGCCAAAAGTCAGAAACAGTTGGTTAGGTTAGGTTAGTATGGCGACCACAACGCGCACGAGCCGAGCGAGCGAAGCGAGCGGGCCGCGGCAGCGGCCGGCGAGTGCCAGAAACATTTAAGTAAAATGTTTATTTTTTAACTACTATGTCCAATAGTTTATTTTTTGTTAACTTTTCATGAAAATTTTGTAAGTTTAATTTCATTTAATAAACAAAAACACTACAGTTCACCTATTTTATTACTTTGCCCAAGATAGGGTGGGCCTTATTCATAATGGCCGGGAAAAGTGATTAATTATGCTGTATTAATCACATTGCCCAATTGAGACGGGCATTATTAATACAGACCGGTCATTATTAATAGTGCCCGGATTTATCAAATTGCCCGTAACATATATAGATATAGATAGATTATTGAATTTAATAAAATAACTTTCTTGTGTTACAGTGAATTTCGGCTGTGCTATTACCCACACAAGTTAGAGAAGTTCACACAGATGCTGAACGAGGCGTTCGACAACCGCGCAACGCACAGCATCTACGGAGATTTCAAGTCAATGGACCAAGTCAAAGAACCAGGATTCTACATTCACGTTTTAGAAAAATCAAAGAATTGAAATTGTCATACTTTTTGTAAATATAAATAATTTTGTTACTGTTATTTTTCATTTTTATTTAACTACTTATGATGACTCGGCGAACTTTCAAAATCTGCTATTGTGAATTAACTTTATCTATTTTCTTTTTTGATATAATGATTAACTCTGATACAGAAGGATGTAGGTTGACCTTTTCTGATTACGGACTTATTGAATCTGAAGTAGGTAACTTTTTTTTATAAAGAGTCGTTATTATGATCATATTATTATCGAACCTGTTGGAAAGCACTGATAATAATATAGTCGAATACGAAATGAAACCAACACAAGGTGTAAAGATAACTTTACTCACGTCACGTCATCATCTTGCCGGTCTACGTTTAGAGAACCTAATATCATTTGGTAATAATATCATTAATAGGTAATTTATAATATAACAATAGTACCTAAGTATTATAATTAAAAATTCGAAAATAAGGTCAAAAGACTATGGAAATAATTTGATACTCGATACAAGATCCAAACCTGCTTCTGTGGAGAATACGCCTCCGAAGCTTTATTAGGCCACTAGAGATCTTATCTCGTTTTTTTGAATTGTCTTTAGTTCTTCTTTTCGAACTTTCCTTAACTTAATAAAAACAACGATAAGTTTGTAATATCAAATTTAGTTATTTATTAGCAGATACAATTAGGAGAGAATATTCATATTCGTATATTACATTACTATCAACATTCTTTATTTTAATTAATTCATGTTCCTTTGCACAGGAATTAAAGTCTTTAATAAATTCGTCAAACACTTCTTGAGGCATATTGCAAGGATCAACTGATTGCACGAGATCTGAAAAAAAAAACAATGTCAAATGTTTTTTTTTATACCCGGCCGTAGACAGCTCGGTTCTTTAAAAGGCGAATTACTTAAGTAACAGACTATACCATATTCATCTGGGCTTGAGAAATTTGGTAAACAAACAAAAAAATGGGTCTTTTTACTGTCACGATTACTCATTTATAGATAATTATAATCTATGGCCACGATGAAGACTCGAAAATTATAAAAACATATGAATATTTTAACGTCTTTACAATAAAATAGAAATTTCATTACATAATATGTTTAAATAATTTAAATATTATAATAAGATCACCAAGTAATCAATTTTTTTTTCCCTTTTTAAACATTACATACGAACAGAACGACAATGATGAAGAGCCTACAATTGTCAATGTCTTAAATGTCATGTATCGCATTAATATGTCTTAACAGAAGAAGAATAATATTACAAATTAATGGGATTATTGAAGAATTTGATAATTAATTTATAATACAAGCTGGGAACAGTTTTTCTGAATTTAAATTAGAAGTTTCCGATTAATAGAAATTGAAAAAAGTGTTTTTAAAATGCAATTTATTAATTCGTAAGTTTTATTTATATATTCTGCTTCTCAATAAACTTGTATTGCCTTAATTCAAGCATTATTTACTAAATTCACATTTTCTTATCCAGGTAGAATACACTTATTTATATTTACACAGAGTTATTTATTGTTTAATTATGTTTCTAGTGAAATTTTTTTGAAAACCGCGGCATTTTAACAGTTTGACAGATTTGACATGTTTATACTTTTTCTCATGCTATCTTGAATAGGATATAGTAAAGAACAAAAAAAATAGTTAATAGGTATGTTTCTAAGCTGGAGATATTGACCCGATAGCGACCTATCTGGTTCGTTATTTCAAAGTGACAAATCAGTTATAAGTATAAGCAGGGGCGTAGCTACCGCCGTATCTGCTGTATCAATTATACGTATAGTGTACAGCTAAAAGAAGTTTTTCAAAATTAAAACTGATAAAAATTACTAAAGAACTTCGATGGGGCAAGAACGGCTGGCAGACCTCTCACTATTATCCATAGAGGCAGAAACTTTAGAAAAACTCAAATCAATTTGCCGAAAAAAAGGCAAGGAGTGTGAATATTTTAAACTTGATTTTTATTTGTAATTAAAATGGTTAAATTACGCTATGATAAATAAATATTTATTTTCACAATATATTTTTTCTTTTGTGAAAATTCTTTACCCCCATATAAGGGCCTCCAAACAATTTTTTTATACGGGGCCTGACAAGGCACGCTACGCCGTGCCACTGAGTATAAGTAAGTACTTAATATGTAAATGGTAACTTACTATTAAAATCCTGAAGATAATAATCGCAAGAAACTCGTTCGGTTTTCACATCAATATTCTTAAAACCACATTTAACCAAAATTTCTTCAACTTTTTTCTCTGAATTCTGTAGAAATAAATTTTTATATTAATCTTTGTTTTATTCGACGTACTAAAGGTATCCTACAAGAGAGAGTATATCCCTGCTTCGTTTTCACGATACGTACATAAAAAGAAAGGGTAACATTTTGTCCTGGTAGGACTCCTGGCAGCAGCAGTTGCACTCGCGAGGCTTATGCCTTATTACTTATTAGATTTAGATACATATGAGCGAAGAGACTGAAGGTCTCCAAGAAGGACCTCAGGATCCGTAGAGGATATATTTATATCACGGCACGGTCTATTGACCCCTCGATGGTGTCATGGTATCAGAGGCTCCTTGGTGTTCTCTCTTACCAGATGACTTGCAGAACTAATGGGCAGAACCTTGGAAGCAATAAGATGTATGTGGCACGAACTTCCAGCGCTAGTTAGTTTCAGTTCTTTACTAATGTTAGTTTGTAGTGTTATGTAATTGGTGGTGTGGAAGTAAATTGTATACGTTGAAATAGTTATAAGCTTGTGTGCAGGGTGGCGAACGTAACACTAAATCTAAACCTTGTACATATTGTGAACCACCGAGTTCTTCTGGATCTAGAACAGGTAAGCGTTAACTCTTCTATCAAGCAAGCTATTTATTGCGCGGAGTAGGGAGACCCCTCATTCGGTGGTTGGTCCACCGTATGAGGGGCCCAGTAAGAACGGTGGGAAACCGATGAATGAGACAGGACTTCGTGAAGTGCAAATATAGAGAGGAGGCCTATGTCGAAAGGACGTCCATCAGCTGATATGATGAATCGAATTGTTTGTCACAACTTATATTACGAAAATATCTTACCTGAACACCATGGTAAGGTGATAAGAGCGAATCCATGTTCCTCAACCAACTCCTCCATTTTGGTTGTTGCGCTAATTTTTCATATACATAGAATATCGAACAAGTCTCTACTATTGTTACAAAGATGTCTCCATCTGTGGCCAATAAATTATATTCGCACGTCACAAACAAAAGGGTATTATTTCGAAAACGTTGTTTTGAGATATCGCGTATTGAAGTTTTAAAAAATCATAGATTCGGAACTACTTACTCAAATATTTAAAATTATCTCTAGATTTAAAGGTACACTATCCTTCTTTATGCTGGTTAAGTTTAGTTTGTGTATCTATAACAGTTTTTTTATATTAATAGTTTTATGGGAACAGAAAAAGATGATACCCTTTAAGCAGTTCAAATAGCTCTTAAGTTTAACTTGCTACTCTCTAGCTTAACCAAAATTTACCAAATTATTTCGATAACCAGTTGTAATTAATATTGATACTATATTAAGCAGCACAGAAATTATCTTTTGCCTACATGGCTAAGGGATTATAATTCTTCTTCTTCTTCGTTTCGACGGCAATAAGTCTAATTTCAAATATATTTTAGATGTGTTTTGCCCAAAAACCAGCGACAGCAACAGCATTATCGTTGGCACTCTTTAGGTCTTCTGGTGTGCAGGTGGCAGGGCACATTGGGCATGATAGGAAGTGTTCCATGTCCTGGACGAGAGAACCGCACCCACATCCACTATAGGAGGGGTTCAGATAACCCCATTTAGTCCGGTTAGAGTTACAGCGGCCTACTTGGGTACGTAGCCTATTGAGCCACCTCCAGATCGCCACTGCTCCTCGAAACCAGGTGGAAGATGTTCGGCGGGTGGAATGAAGTCCGCCGGTGGTGCAAAGTTTGAGGCCCACCCGTCCAGTCTAGCCTTACTGGGGTCACCGCACAGTGCACGTGTGTGTCGCAAAAAACTCTCACGACTTTTGAGGCGTGCCCTGGGTATATTGTGCGAGTAAAGTGGATGACGAGGGTCGATCTCTTGTTTTTCCTTTCACTTTCGCAAATGACCTGACGGCGAACACCAGGTCGAGCAATGGCGGCCAATGAGTATAATTTGACCAATGGGGTAGGTTTCAAGCAGCCAGTTATTATACGGCATGTTTCATTCAGGGCAGAGTCGACCATACCTGCGTGAGCCGAACGGTGCCATACCGCGGACGCATACTCTCCTGCCATGTAGGACAATGCCAGACCCGTAGTCCTGACAACATGTGGGGCTGCCCCCCAAGACGCAGAAGTTAGGCGTTTGACCAAGTTGTTTCTGGTTGATATTTTTTGCTTGGTATTATAATAAATTAAATACTGATTGCATCTAGAAAATCTAGAAATTCTATTTGTTTTAGTATCATAATTAGTTATAATAAAAAAGAAACTCAATATGAAAGAAACATAATTTAACAACATTATGTAGGTACCTACAGTAACAAAACTATCAAATTAAATCAAATGTGATACTTTAGGGACATACGTTAGATCCCTGTTGTCACTGTCAGCAAATGGGTCTTCGTAGAAGTATTGAAGTGGGCCATGAAAGAGTTGTACCTGGGAAGTATGTGAAGTTAATTCGTGCTATGTAAAGACAAACCAGTTATACGTCCGATCGTCTTGCAACTCCAACCAGTTCAGTGTGGCGGTAGGCTTGCACCAAGGGTCGGCTTTAAGTCCTTACCTCTTACTGATTATGGACGCCTTGACGGCGGGCATACAGGAAATGGCACCCTGGTGCAGTGTTTGCCGATTACATTGTTCTGGTTGGGGAGGATGGACCTAAGATCCAGAGCAGATTAGAGCGTTGGCAGTCCTGAAGCCACAGCGCTTAACGGCATGCGCCTTCTAGTCTTCTCTGTCTTCTGGTATCTCGGTTCTTTCATTCAAAGCGATGGCGAAGTAGATCGGGCGGTCAAGAACCGAGTTAACATAGGATGGATGAAATGGCAGCAGGTCATTGCTTCACGGGAACCATCTGTGACCCAGTCCCCTTAATTTAAGGGGAAGATCTATAAAACTATGATTACACCTGCCGTCCTGTATGGATCTGAGAGTTGGCCACAAAAGGGATGAATGAAAGACAATCTGTGTGGTGTTACGAGAGTAGATAGAGTAAGAAATGAGTATGTAAGAAGATTTGAAAGTGGCACCGGCGGCCGAAAAATTACGTGGCAGCCGGCTGTCATGGTATGGGCATGTTATGCGGAGGAATGAGAGTCATGTAGTGAGGAAGGTGCTGAACATGTGTGTGGATGGATATAGGGAAAGAGGACGACCAAAGAAACGATGGATGGATTGTGTGAAAAGCTATATGGCTGCGAAGAGTGTTACTAGTGAGATGACGTCCGATAGGACAGTATGGAAGAAAAAAACATGCTGCGCCGACCCCAAATAAAATTGGAATAAGGGCAGGGAAATGATGATAATGAGCAAATGGGTCTTTGTTTTCTTCATTTTAAGAACTGTCCGGTGTACTTAGGCGATTGCTGATTGCTTTCATTATTAAACCAGCCTTCAAACTTCGCTTCATTGTTTTGATTATAACTAAAATTTAAAAAAGAAAAAATATAATAACAACTTAAAAGGTAGTATTTTACTTGAAACTTGCAACCATAAAATACAATTGACAAGATGTACAGAATTATCTCAAGCAAATCGGGAGCTATATAGTATTATTTTAATATTATTTCGTTAAAATTACCAAATTATATTATATTGAACAGGCAAGACAGTATTATTCAAAATAAAACATGAAACTAGTATCAATTTTAACAAGCAATAAGGTATTAACTTTACATAATACTGTTTAGAATACTTACAATTTTATAGATTGATTCGATATTGACGGCTGGACGGGTTGTAACTCAGAAAGATACGTGCGACAGCCACGAACGATGCCCGGCTACTGAATCAACTAAGATGCGACTGTCTTACCTATCTCGAAAATAGGGTGCATAAATAGTCAAGAAAGAATTGTATCGTTATATTTCAAAAAGTATTTGGAATTTAAATACTATTTTCTTACCAATTTATAGAGAAAAAAATTAGGTTTCCGAATTCAAAATAAAAAAAAAACGGTTTTTCAGACTTAATACCCTTTTATTTATAGCGTGCGATATGTTTCTGAATGCTTTCCTGAAAAATATTGGCATGTTAGCGTTTTACATCGTTCTCCAGCTTTCTAGACAACCGTCATGGCCTGTAATGTGGGACCTCACTGACCTCTTTCCATCAGGAGGCATGGGGTCAACTTGGTTGGCATAAATTAAAAAAAAATACGATGAGATGTAACGGCGTTATTCATAGTCGTATTCTCACTATCGAAATATTGGCCTAGGAAAAAGTGCAAAATATGAACTTAGGTTCTCACATTTTCGTCCTTTAAAATGGTTTCATTGAAATATATACTTAACTCATTTCTTTAATGTAAAATCAAGAAGGAATTAGTGGTCAACGTTTATTTCACCTACTAGCTTTTTAGCTGTACCAGGTGCCCAACATTTTCTGCTTCGCGTTCAGTGTAAGCCTTCCTCAGGGTGGGGAACTAGGCCTATGTCTAGCAGTGGACGTCCGTAGGCTGATATGATGGATCTATGTCTGTTCCTACAGTAGGATATTAATAGGCTGCTATGGTGTACAAAAGATACTTACGCGTTATCTTTAACAAAATTTAAAGCTAGGAATGAAAACACATGGTTGTAACTTTCTCTTAGCTCTTCTGATATTTCTTTTTGTATATCTAGTCTTCTGAAACGAATACCTTCATTTCCATAATGAGTGTTTGCAAATTCTACCGTATTCTTGTCAATATCACCTGCATCGAACTTTTTATAATAATGGTTTTCTAAAGGTTTGTAGTTCTTGATGAGAACGGACACTCTGCCGTCACCACATCCGACATCGATGGCTGTGTCACCGTTTATCTTCCAATTTATTTTTTTAGCATTCTGTTTGAAATGTTTTAACGTAACATTTCTTATTGATTCGTTATATTTGTTGTATAGATCTGGACGATTCATTTCTTATCTGAAATCAGTTAACAATTTGGTAATAAGCAAGAAGATATGATGAATGTCTTGCTTAAAATTCTATGTTAATCCTCATTGCGTGAAAAACCGTGAGCGGTTGGTAAATTCAAAAAAGTTGCCACTCTAAGTGGTTGTCTCTATATGATACTATTGTAATTTGAAACATTGAAAAGTAAGTATAATGATTTTATTATACTTATTTTGATTTTATTTTGCCATCACTAAAATCAACGTAAATCTTTGATTATTGAGTGCGGTACGGGGTCTATTTGACCTCCTATTTTCTTTTACCTGCATATCCTTAATACAGCCTCCTTCCGACGTACTGTTAGATCGGGCTATCCAGCACTTATAAAAAACACAGTGCTAGTTAACGAAAGCGATTTATTATTGATATTTTTACTACACTTTTTCTTAGGACTTCAAACTTACACTTAAATAGGTAGGTACTTGGTTTTTATTCACTTCGCGATTAACTCTAGTGGAGAGTAATTAGTAGTCTAGTAATTAGAGAGACCCATAAGTCTATTGCTTTAGGTTTGTGCTGAAAACCACAAGTGGGCAGCAGTTCTAAGACCGCTAGCACTAGAGAAATAAACACTAAACTGAAATTAGGAAAAACTGAGTTTTTATAATGAAATATCTGCGTATTTGCACTACCTATGCAATTGACGTCAACCATTGAGTATTGCAATTCAGCAGTATTGGTAGTAAAATATGGATGTAACAGTACGCTTTAAGACTTAGATCTACCAATTTAGTGTTAATAATTGTGGAAAGAAGAAAGAAAGACAATGGAAACAAATTATACTCGAGGCGGGACTCGAACCTGCGTCTCTGGACTATTTACGCGTCCAGCGCTATGACCAACTAGGCCACCCGAGTATCTGACCATTGCTTTATACGGCGCCGTTAATAACATTTATATAATATAATTTAATCATTGTGAACCAAAAATTCATGTAGTTAGTTGCATATTTAACCAAAAACCAAGTTTAAACTTTTTTAACGGTACCGGGTTAAATTATCCCCGTACTGCCATTGAGTTGAGTTTTCAGACAGGGTGTTAAAAACCTCGTACCGCAGAAATGGGAAGTTATTAAAAAATTGGTGCCGTATTGAACGTACCAAAAAATTTCTAAAAAAGTTGCTAGAAAAAATAGCTATTTTGTGGCTAAGGATAATTTACTTTGGAGGCATCAATATAATTCTCTCATTCATTCATAAACACATGGGCCAGTCCTGCTAAAACTAAATAAAATGTCGAAAGTACTTACGCGAGACTGTTCTCAGGGTTCTGGAAACTTTACCAATGAGAGCTACTTAGTTCGACTGATTACGCAGATGGCGTACAAACTACTTGTCTTTATATACCTTTTCGTCGCCTTTTGTATTTAATTAATAATAATTCAATATTAAATGGTAATTTAGATATTAAAGTTAAATCGATAAATCAAGTGAGTTGATAGAGGTTAAGAAGTATGGTCCTTGACCTCTATCAACTCACTTGATTTTGGTTTACATCATTCATGTTATCGTTACTCAGGGTGCTCTTAAAACATCACAAATAAATAAATTCATTTCCTAAAGAATAGGCACTTTGGTTTGCATTTTTTTTTTAATCCTTATCCTACTAAGTAATCCTATCCTACTTCCTACTAATATTATAAATGCGTAAGTTTGTGAAAATATATTATGGATGGATGTTTGTTACTATTTCACGCAAAAACTACTAAAAGGATTTTGATGAAATTTGAAATATATAGGAAGTTTTGGGTGTATAATAACAATTAAGCTATCTGTATATTTATAAAATGACTTATCCTGACTCACTCATCAACGAAGAGCCCGAACCGCTGGGGCTACAAACTTAAAATTTTGGCTGTAGATAGCTTTTTCATTGCAAGCACCCACTAAGAAAGGGTTGTTGTAAATTTCATACCTAGGGGGGTGAATCAGCCGTTGCGAGTTTGTAAAGTAAAAAAGGGGTTATTATTTTATTTTATTTTATTTATTAAGGACAATCAGTAGTTATTACATTTTACATTTTAACATCTAACACTTATAACAAAGAACTTATAACTTATTTAATATTATAAGAATGTATTGGAAGTTTCGGTCTAAGCAGCACGACATTTGTATGTCAAGTCATTATACCGATATGTCTGGCCACAGTGGTGACATCTCTACAAGAACTAACTAGCAAGGTATGCCTTGGTATTGAGAACATCAATATGCAACCTACAGATTGGTTATGCGAGCGAGCTATTTTAACCCCACGAAAACGACAGCGCAACTACTATAAATGATCTTTTACTAAAGTCTTTCAAAGGAGCCGAAGTGCAGTTTATATCAGTAGACTCAATTTTGCCGACAGACGATGCAGTAAATTATTCTGTGGAATTTCTCAAAACTCTAAACCCTGCTGGCTTTCCTCTGCAAAAGCTCATACTCAAAATTGGCTCACCAGTTATGATATTGATAAAAATTATGTAATGGTACAAGACTGCAGATTGTGGAGGCTACCATACTTACTGGGTGTGCTTAAGGGGAAACTATTTACATATATCGCGATTCAGGATGTATCTGACATCTGTGGATGGTGGGGGGTACTGAGATAGTGTAGGTGTTCGCTTGAGTAAGTCGCTAGATGACGCTACAGATTTAAGAGAGAACTGTTTTTCACAAGGGCTATTTTATGTGACCTGTTCTAGAGTGAGTGCCGCCAGTAGTTTGGTCATCCTTGCACCAAGTGGTAGTACTGTAAATATTGTGTATAAAGAAGTTCTTTAACAAGAGCATATATACGGTATGCACACCGAGTTATGTCTTCTTTGACAGCGCTTAAGCCCGATTTACACATTGACAAGTACAGTAGCGAGTTAAGTAGTAAATTGTTGATTAAGTTGATTTAAATAGATCTTCATCCTATTTTTTGGCGAGTTAAGTTGGCGAGACGCAACAGAGGGGGCTACTTCGTACTTCTCTTTATCTCTATTTAAATCAACTTAATCAACAACTTACTACTTAACTCTCTACTGTACTTGTCGATGTGTACAGTGTAAATCGGGCTTTATAGCATGGTGATAAAGCTGTCGCCTTAGCACAAAGGGAGTAAAACTTAAATGTATTTTATTTATTTATTTTAGGATTGCCAACAGTTATTAAATTTTTTATAAGGAATTTTTTTATACAATCAATGTCTTACAAGCTAAATGCATAACCTATTATAGGCAAACACCACATGCATACATAAATGACGCGCAAATTACAATTGTTTTTAATACTTAATAATTATACTCTAAGCTCTATCTAGTTTTGGTTTGTTAATATCGTAATTCGTTTGTAGTAGTATTCGTTCTTTTGTTTTAAGGTTCAAAACAGTTTTATTTTCGGTCTGAAATCAAATTGCGAAGTAAGTAACATCCACGCATCCACGAACGAAGTCGCGGGCACTGCTAGTTACATAATAAAAAACAGGGTATAAAAAGGTGATTTTCCACCAAAGAGGAGAGGCGAGACGAGGAATTTTCGCCTCGCACATTCTCTTCAATCCACACTGTTTCCACCAAAGATGCGCTAGGAGAGAATAGAAAATTTGCCATACATATTTCAAGACAATGCCACAATGGACTATACACGTCGAGCGCTATGAGGCGCTGGACGCGTATAGTCCAGAGACGCGGCTTCGAGTCCCGCCTCCTGTATAAATATTTTTCCATTGTCTTTTCGGATTTTTCTAGTTATACCTAAGCTTCATAGGTAAAAAATTATATGTAATATAACTCTGTGACGTTTGTAAAATTACCATTGCTAGGGTTGTACGATTGACTGTAGGTATCATCGACATTTCTTACTATTATCGATGTCTGTGGAACATTATCATCATCATATGATCTGATCAGCCTATTGACGTCCATTGCTAGGCATAGGCCTCCTCCAAATATTGCCACCTTGTGCGGTCCTGTACCTCCCTCTTCCATCGGTGCTAACCCGCCGTTCTAACCAGGTCGTCGGTCCACTGAGTGATGGGGTCTCCCCACCCTGCGTTTTTCGGTACACGGTTGCCATTCTAAAACCTTTCTAAAAACAATTCAACAATTTCATGAGGTCAGATCCAAAATTTACCGCGTCATATCGATCAGATATAGCCACGTCTCTGTGAAAAGGTCATGGAAAATTAATTTCATGAAAAGAGTAATGGCCTGTCTATAGAGGCGTAAAGGTCATATTTCATATTCATTGGATATTTTATTTAATATACTTATTCCGAACATGTCTTTTTTACAATTCAGTAAAAAGATCGCAACTTTCTCAAAAATTATGCTTTTTATTTTAAAATGTAAAAGTAGACACCCTTTATACATCCCTACTTTGATTTTAACTTTGTACTTGTTTACGTCATGTAAGTACTTATTTGAATTAAATCACTTTAATTTATATTACGTGTACTTACGCAAAAAAAAACTCATTAAGATAAAATTAATAGCAATACAACAGATATAAAACCCCGCTCTCCTTCGCCTGATATCCATTGTGTCTTGAAGAAACGCACGAGGCGGTTCATTTAAACTAAAATAATTATTAACTTTTGCTTACTTATCTAACATAGTTCACATAGAAGGGCAACTTACTCTTGATAAAATTGTAAAGGTATGGAGATTATTTAGATATTATTGCGATATTCTTTTGTCGCTTAGTTTTTTATGTACTTACTTAAGCCAGTTTTCCATACAGAAATATAGTTTGCGGTGGACGCACATGTATGGAAAACTGGCATAACTATGCGAGCTAAGCTGAAACAACTTAGTTTAGCCGGCGCGGCGGTGGACGTTCATTTTTAGTTATATTTAAAAATATCCACCACAAACCGTCTGACATCAGACCAAGACCAGCACGAGTGGCGCTGTTATGAAAAGGAAAGGTAGAACAAGATCAATAACTCTGATTGTATTATAACTCTTCAGAGCACTACATGCGATAGAACATGCTAAAAACGACATCCCCCGAAGCTGTAGCGACTCCGCGTGCTCCGTGACCGGGTTTTCATTCGTTTATGTGATAATTTTCTAATTAAAAAACCGATTTCAACGACAAACTTGATTATAATACTATTTACCAACTTACCAATAATATTATAGAGGTAGATAATTATATCATGCTCCTAAGACGCAACTCGCTGTCGTCTTCATCATCAGATCATGTTTATGTAAAGTTTTCATTAATACGAATAAAATAAACCCAAAAACTAGGTAGCTGCTATAAACCGTTGAGGAGTTTCCTCGACCCTCTGTCATCTTCAGCTTCAGATCATGTTTGTGTAAAGTTTTCATCATTACGAATAAAATAAGGCCAAACACAAGGTAGCTGCTATATACCGTTGAGCCTCCTCCTTTTTTTGAAGTCGGTTAAAAAGCATTGTTTGCATGAGATACATTGCAGAGCTGTCCCAAAGAAAAGAAGAGTACCTACTCCATGCTGCTCCGAAATACAATAATGTTTTGTATTTAACATGGTAACGGCACGTTTACCTACACCTAACCCTACCGGCTCCGAGCGCATCCGCTTCCAGCTGGTCTATACAGGGTTACAGGAAAAGTCGTGCTAGATCCGTTAAGGGCGTGGAGTACCCATCATTTCTGACTTATTTTACTATGAAACACCCTACCCTAAACTTAACCCTTTTCGAGATATTCGGCTTTTAATGTTTTTATGAAAAATTGCCGATTCTTAGACTACTAAATTTATTTTTTATTTTTTTGTGTATCTTAATATTATTATTATTGCATTTTTACATGGGTAATAAGATGCTTTAGGACGTCAATAATTAAAATAGTGCATAAGTTAATTGAATGGACCGTAGTAGACAAGTAAAGGTTAAGAAAAACAAGAAAATATTGGAAAGGTTATTTTTCTCTAAGCCATAACTAAAAAAAACATTATGGGGATTGTGCGGCAGATGTTTTTCTACATATCTACGTTTCATCAGCTATCTGACGAGGTATAACAGTCTAGGGTTTGTATAACATTTCGTGGAAATAAAGTCGTTTAGACGCTCCAGGTAGCAGGTCTAACGGTCCCGCGTTTATTGTCTTTCAAGTTGAAACAAGACAAAGTAAAGATTTATGTAGGTGCGAATGAAAGAAAAAATATGGGAATACAACAGGGGGTATTGTTTTGGTTGTCAGTCTGCTTTTGTGCTTCGTACATAGTAGATGTGATATCGTTTTGGTCTTTTTCTCGACTTGGCTGTGATTCTGGACTATTTCTTCTGATTTGTGACTACTGTGCTTGTTAACCGGACTCTGATTTGTACCTGTGATACGGAAGTGTTGAAGATGACGTCCTACACACCTGAGGAATATGCTGATATGCTTATTTGTTACGGATACTGCCATTGTGTGTCTGCGCAAGCTCGCAATGAATACATAACTCGCTACCCTGATCGTCGAGTACCGAATGTGGCCGTTTTTGACAGAGTTTATCGAGCCGAATCCAGTTTCGTCTGTAGAATACTTAAGAGAAAGGATTGTGGATGCAGCAAACCAAATAAGGATCACGTTGACCACTAGAGTAGTGAAGACTGGTCTCCGTAGAAGGATGCGACAATGTGTCAGAAATAGAGGCGGCCATGTTGAACATGACCTGTAAACAATAAAAACGTATGAGAAAACCTCAATAAATAACATTTCATGCTCACGTATTGTTTTATTTTACTATTTAGGGCTAAGTAATAATTTTCTTTCTTCTTCTCTGTCGCCTATAAAACTAACTTTTTTTCAATGGAATTGAATAAAACCTTAGACTGTTATACCTCGTCAGATAGCTGATAAAACGTAGATATTTAGAAAAACATCTGCCGAACAATTCCCATAATGTTTTTTTTAGTTATGGCTTAGAGAAAAATAAACTTTCCAATATTTTCTTGTTTTTCTTAACCTTTACTTGTCTACTACGGTCCATTCAATTAACTTATGCACTATTTTCATTATTGACGTCCTAAAGCATCTTATTACCCATGTAAAAATGCAATAATAATAATATTAAGATACACAAAAAAATAAAAAATAAATTTAGTAGCCTAAGAATCGGCAATTTTTCATAAAAAAATTAAAAGTCGAATATCTCGAAAAGGGTTAAGTTTAGGGTAGGGTGTTTCATAGTAAAATAAGTCAGAAATGATGGGTACTCCACGCCCTTAACGGATCTAGCACGACTTTTCCTGTAACCCTGTATATGTGAAATAGTTGTCGGCTCCGCTCCGAGCGTATCCGACGCGGTCAGTGTGAAAAGAAAAATGCGCGCCGACGCTCTCCGAGCCGGTCTGTGTGAAAGTATTACTATCTACTTTAGCTTTACCTAGCTTAGCAATGTGTGTACGAATTTATAATTAAGTACCTAATTCTATCAAATTATTAAATGTAAAATTATTTTCAATTAGTCTGCGCACTTGGTTAATGGAGCATAATTTTTATAGTATTAAGGAATTAATGGAACTTAAAACATTTTAAATATTTGCATGCTATTGTACTTAGCTAAACATGTATGAACTATGTATACTGTATTGTACCATCTTTAAATACCGTGTTTTAATGCAAATAAATTATTTTCATTTTTTCATTTTTCATTTCATTCTTAATTTACTTTCTCAAATATAATTTTAGATTTTTGTGAATCTTTATTACCACACTACGACACAAAAACACTTAAATATATTAATTTCGTTTCAGTAAAATATGGCCGACCAGGTGTTTCGCTCACGTTCCGAGGGTATACCTTCAGAAGGTGTAAGGGATCAATATGCAGACGGGAAAGCAGCGAGGGCATATAACAAACTCATTGGTAACTACAATCAACGAACGCAGAATTACAAAGATTTCTTGATTGGCATTCTAAAGAAACATGTCTGTAAAAATATATTAGATGCAGCATGCGGTACTGGGTAAGCGTTCAAAATGTTATAAAAGCTTAGCTTTGTTTTTTTACTTTTGGTACTGAATGCATAGTTAATACTTACATGTAATATGTTTTTAGGGTTACAGTTTATTGCCCGTAAACCATTTAGTTACCTGAATGAACGCCTTGTTAACTTCGACAAAATGCGTCCTATTTCTATCAACTTTAAATATTAAAGATAATAATTATGTCATCAGCAAACTGTATCTACAACGTCACAAATGTTTTTTAAATAGTGAGACAAATCATTAATGAAGCCTAAGAATAGAAATGGACCCGAAGTTGAACCTTGCGACACACCTTTTTCCATTCAAGCGGTAGACCCGTCACTGCTATAGGATATAAAATATAATATTCCTTTATGTTATAGAATAGATTCCATGATGTTGCTGGACGAGGGGTTCAAGGTGGTTTCTACCGACGCGTCAGACAAGATGTTGAAGCAAGCGATCCAAGCGAGGTGGGAGAGAAGGAAAGATATCAACTACGATCAATGGAGTACGTATTCACCTAATAGCAGAGCTTTACATAATATACGCATCTCGTCTAATCTCGTGAATGCAATAAAAACGCTAAAGAAATAATTACAGAGAAAAGGATTGTAATATTCTGACCGACACATTATAGTAGTTTCAACTTTTCGTTTCAACTGGCCAAAATTGTAAGCCCTGGTTAAGGTGGCCACAAAAAGCTTATGAACAAGCAGTCTTAGACTTGTACCTACAATCTGTTTCAGTAATTGAAGAAGCAAATTGGGAGACTTTACCTCAGGACATAGACTCGTTTCTACCTGATACACAGTTCGACGCAGTCATATGCCTCGGGAACTCTTTCGCGCATCTTCTAGATGAATACGGTGACCACAGAATACAGAAGATGTGCTTGCGGAACTTCGCCAAGTGCTTGAAGCCTGGCGGACTGCTGTTTATTGATCACAGGAACTATGACGCGATGATTGACAGCGGGGCTACGCCAGGACATTCTATTTATGTAAACGTGAGTTTATGTTCGGTTTTATAATACAGAATCGTTGCTATCACTGATTCTTAAATGAGAACGGTTGCCGAGCTCGTTTTGCAGAAGGGTACCTAACCGCTCAGTGGTATATACACTTCTCATCAGAAAAATCGAAACAGTTGCAAGTTTGTGTTTGGTAAGGATTATCTGAAAAATGTGAATATGTGTTATATATCATTTAATACGGAATTTAATGAGGTTTTCAAATAATGATGTTAATGTTCTAAATTCAAATTAAATTTTCATAGATTTCGTATTTTGTTTAACAAGTCGTTTTTACCCTGTACGTAGTTTGACGGAAATTGATAAAATTAGGCACGTAAATGAAAAAAAAGCTAGGAAACGTTTATTTAATAACTCGGATACCATTCCCGACCTCTCATTACTGATTCTGTACGGTTTTTCATCGATCGGATGAGAGTCACGATCAAAAATAGTGGCGCTCTATTCCATTCCTGTTGGATTGCATTTTAAAGCTGGCTAAGTGTTTTTGAGGCATGATCTTTTACACTAATTCGTCTTATTTTTTCATCCCATAGATGTTTAATCGGATTCATGTCCGGGCTTCTTGCTGGCCAATCAATAATAGAGATATCGACTTCAGTAACATAATCTCTTACGACGCTCGCGGTGTTTGCCCTAGCATCCTCGTACATAAATGTCAAACCGGGGTCAAATAAATGTGCATAGGGCATCACAAGAGGTTCAAGATACTGTTCGATTTACCTATGACTGTTAAAAAAGGGCAGACGGGACCCAAACACAAAGACAAACTCTGTCTTGTCGTTGCCACTAATTTCTCCTCAAACAGTCCATGAACCGCCACCATGGATGGCCTTTTCTTTTAATCCTGCATGGTGCAAAGCGTTCTCCGTCACTTCTGTAGATTGTAGTCCTTCCATCGTTACCATATAATACAATTTTGCACTCATCAGAAAGGAGGAACTTGTTCCACTAGATGTATGACCAATTTAGGTAATTACGTAAAAAGTTAAGGCGCGCTTTTCGATGATCTACAGGTAATTCCTGCCTATTCGCTGGCTTGTATGGTACAAGTCCACGTTTCTTTAACCATCTTCTAATTGTAGAGTCACTTACAGCCACCATAGGTTCATCATGAAAGCTGCTGCTGCGGTTGAAAGAAATTAAGGCATAGACTTTGTAAGAAAGGTGTTACTATAAATCGATCTACTCGGTCAGAAGCTACCTGTTTTCTGCCAGATCTCTAACGGCGTGTGAATAAACCAGTCTCTTGATAGCGTTTTCATATTCTATGAAAAGACGGGACGCTAAGATGCAATCTTTCAGCCGTAATAACCTGACTAAGTCCAGAATTCAGAAATGCCACCACTTGGCGGTTTTTGCGGGTAAACATCGCATGGACGCAGTAATAAGAGGAGCGAGGAACTGGGTGAGCGATACGGGTTAATAAATAAACGTTTTCTAGCTTTTTTTTCATTTACGTGCCTAATTTTATCATTTTCCGTCAAACTACGTATAGGGCAAATACGACTTGTTAAACAAAATACGAAATCTATGAAAATTCAATTTGAATTTAGAACATTAACATCATTATTTGAAAACCTCATTAAATTCCCTATTTAATTATATATAACACATATTCCTAAATATACAAATTTTTCAGATAATCCTTGTAAAACACAAACTTGCAACTGTTTCGATTTTTTTGATGAGAAGTGTATATCATCTGAGCGTCTCGGTGCTTCGGAGTCTCGAAGAACAAGAGCCATATTTCGTTATTTTATAACTACCTACTTAATCATTATTTATTAATAGACCTTCTATACCTACATATAATATTCTTCTTTTAACTCTTAAGTTTAACTTTGTTATAAGTAAATGTAATAAAAAACTATTTTTAATTAAATTAAGGTAAATAAATTATTAAGCTGGTATTTATCGGGTTAAACTATTTTTGTTTAAAAATGTGCTCTACACATTTACTAGGTATGGTTTATGTATTAAGTATTTTATAGAATTAATATCAAAATTGAGCTTGACTAACTTTGATAAGTGTTTGATATTGTTCCAGTCTAAATATCCAGTAGATATCAAAACATCCATGCTAGTCGTCGGCGGGAAACCACAACTTATATCTTTAGATTATTGGATTGACGAAACCAGGTAAATTATATAAGTACTTACTTATTGACTGAGCAATTATAGAATATAAAACACGGAGAAAGAAGAAAGACTTTATTAATAATCCTAATCAAAAATGTGTGAGTATGTAAGTAGGTGTATTTGTAACTTCCTTCCGCTTAAACTGTTGGGCCAGTTTGGATATAATTTGGAGCGGAGGCAGCTATAGGCCGACCGTTTAACTCAGACCCCGCCTGCGGTAATAGGGGTGCGCGGGGGGCGAGGACAAAGGAAAGAGCTATCTCTTGATTTTTTGGCAAAACGGCGCCATCTAGATACTCTGACATGAACTACATCACATCACAACACAGCTCTAATTTTTAGCTAGCTTATTTTTATGTAATAAAAAGAAGGAAATATTGAAATTATACCCTAAACCCATCGAAATATCTGGAGAGGTTTTTTTATTTTTCTGGTCAGGCTTTAAATTGTGTAATAATTTAGATTGCATATTTTCTCTAAGAAAGTACGAGTTTAAATGGCAAGATGACGCCACCATCTTTGAAATTTGTAAATTGTTAAAAAAAGACGTTTGTAAATTGTTAAAGACGAACTAGCTTACTGCACTAGTGTCATACTGACATACTGACTTGGTGTCCGTTATAGTAGTGTGTAAAAATAAAAAAAGCTCTTATTATTGTTCTTATTATCTGTAAATATTTTCTAAGATTGATTCCTACAAATTAATATGTTTAAATCATACCTGTTTTAATGTATAAATGAGTCATATAATTTCAAAACCCCCTAACCTAAAGTGCTTTTTCTTAAATGTCGACAATTCATGAAAAACGTCTTAAACTTACTAACAACCTTAATTCTGTACGATTTTTAACATTATATTATTATTGTAATCTAGCAATCCCAACAAACATCGTTTTTTAATAAAAACAATTTGAAAAACTAGGTTATTTGCAAAAATAGATTCGTTTTAGGGGACTTAGAAGTTAACTTTAGGTTTTAGTGAAATCTGAAAGTAACCGATACCGTTTTAGAGGGTTTTGAAGCAATCACTATTTTGAACTAGGAAGGTGTTATGCAATAAAATTGTAAATAAGACACAAAATAAAAAAGGCAATTACATATTTTTAAAATTATTTTATTTCAAACGAAATGGTTTTTCATTTTTATGTAATAATGAAATAATAATTATGTAATATTATTGTTATTTTTGGAGTCGGTGTCAGCCAACGAAATACGATAATACATAAGCAAATGGAATGGCGGCCACGAATTACAGATTATATTATTATATGACTTCGACATTATGACATTAAGTTGTTGATTGTTTATGGATTAGTTTAAAAATTAATCAAATATTAAATAACTATTTTTATCATATTTAAAATTAATATATTTTAAAACACCTGTGTCACGTTCAAACGTTTTAATATACCTATTAAGTAACTGATTAAAGCTTTCCATAACTTTGGGCGTTTATATAGGTTTAACCAGCACCGTCAATTGAAAAAAATCGTAATTCGCAAATAGGATCAATAATGCAAAATGTTGTCTACAAAGTCGTTAGAAAAGGCAATAAAGTTTTGTATAACACATTCTGATCACTTTAAATGGTTTTTAATTTTAAGTAATTGTCTTTGATTCGTAGTACTTTCTCATCTTAGTCTTTAGTCTGTGTATAACACGACGCCATATTTCTTTAAATTTTAAGTCAGGAATATAAAATAGAATATAATTATCGTGGCTGACACCGACTCCAAAAATAACAATAATATTACATTATTTGTAATAATTTGATTATATTCTAAAGAATCTACAAATAAATATATTTGTAGACTCTTCAAGAAATATCCTTAACAATACTTTTTACAATAATTAAAAGAACCTATTCTTTAGATTATAACTAGCTGACCCGTGCCCACTTCGTTGGGCGGCGAAAAAAACGCTTCCCTTTTTTAAACATATTTTATTACTGCTCCTCATCGGATCTCATCGCTGTAAAGGTCAATTATGTTTAAAATTAAATGAATGTAATGATTAACGTATTTATTTTGATAAGGGTCGATATATACACAAAATACAAACAATGCATATCTTTAAATCAAATTTGATTATTATAAAAAAGGTCGTAGTGAGTCAACCTTAGAAGATAGATATATGCTATCGTTGACTTAATTGTAAAACTTTTTTAAAGGTACAATTCTCTAATACATCATTTCAGTATATCTCCAGACGTTTAAGCAGCAGAAGCAAAACAAACGTTTTTAAGCGTCCCTTTTATAAACATATTTCATTACTGCTCCACTCCTATTAGTCATAGCGTGATACTATATAACCTATGACACTCCGATAAATGGACTATTCAACACAGATCAGACACACAATCAGTAGATCCAGAGATTACCCCCTACAACGTCACAAACACACAAACTTTACCTCTTTATAATATTAGTATAGAAGTATAGATATAGATTAAGTAAAAAGAATGTCTGATTTAATGTTGCAAAACCAAAATACAACTAATTATTTTTTAATTTTTAGTGCAATTTTTGTCTTTGAAGTCGGTTTTTTTTTGTAAAAACTTATTTTATTTGGCATAGCAACCAACTCGATATAGCTCTTGTGTACGCTACCATAACGGACACCGCTACCCCGCCCCCTTGTCCCTTTCATACCGCAGGCGGGGACTGAGATAAATGGTCGGCCTATAGTATGTACTATAGATTAATACATATACAAAGGGACGGAGCCACGGGCAACTGCTAGTTGTTTATATAGGTATCTTAGTAAGTATTATTCATGATTGTGATTTTCTATATTTATTAGACGACTCAATACGGGTGGTGTCTAGTCTTACAGATTTGTGAAGTGGTGAAATTATGATATCAACGTACTTGTTTACTTACTTTACGTAGGTAGTATAAGTAGGTAGTATCTGGAACTTTCTACGTTTGTATGGAGTTGCGACTGGCATGCGTACCCTTAAAACAAATTATGAGTTGATAGTGTGCGACAGAGATGACGCTCTACGAAGCCGAAATTGACTGATGGTCTCTTTCCACAGGTCGATGCAAATTTAATTATTTACGTCCGGGTACTTTACAAAATCTTGTCTAAGTTTGGCTGTCCTTTAAATTGGTAATATGTAAAGTCCCCGGAGAACACAGGGTGTGATTCGTAGTGTGAAAATTTTCTTTTTAAAATTAACCTGTATATAGTTTGTGTCAATATCAAACCTATATGTTTATGTTCCAGTGAATTCCGTCTCTCCTATTACCCATACAAGCTAGACAAGTTCACAGAATTGCTGGATGAGGCGTTCGACAACCGCGCTACTCATAACATCTACGCGGATTTTAAGTCAATGGATGAAGTTAAAGAACCAGGATTCTACATTCACGTTTTAGAAAAATCAAAGAATTGAAATTGTTATACTTTTTGTAAATATAAATAATTTTGTTACTGTTATTTTTACTTTTTATTTAACTACTTATGATGACTCGGCGAACTTTCAAAATCTGCTATTGTGAATTAACTTTATCTATTTTCTTTTTTGATAAATGATTAACTCTGATACAGAAGGATGTAGGTTGACCTTTTCTGATTACGAACTTATTGAATCTGAAGTAGGTATATTTTTTTATAAAGTGTCGGTAACATGATCATATTATTATCGAACCTGTTGGAAAGCACTGATATAGTCGAATACGAAATGAAACCAACACAAGGTGTAAAGATAACTTCACTCACGCACGTCACGTCATCATCTTGCCGGTCTACGTTTAGAGAACCTAATATCATTTAGTAATAATATCATTGATAATTTATAATATAACAATAGTAAGTATTATAATTAAAAATTCGAAAATAAGGTCAACATACAATCAATCATTTTTTTTAATTCAATTTAAGTACAATTGTCTTAAATTATAGCTTAAATAAATCTTATAACATAATTATGTGCTATATACAGTTTAGTATGCCTGTACTAGGATTATTCCTGTGTTACAGGCGTTCTAGGGGCTAATTATTATACTTTAAAGGAACATTAATTAATCATAACGCTGTCTCTATACAATACTTTTTAAATGAATATCTATAATTTATTTGTTTTATAATATTTATAAGAACACGAATTTAATAAAAATGCTTACTAAATAAATACATAATAATCATTACAATTAGGTACATTAAATTACTTGTGTTTTGTTTATACTAAAGAATGTGCTTACTTGTAGAAAATTTTAAGTAGGGCAAAGTGGTATGTTATCATTTTTAATTAGAAGTTATAACAAGTAAGTATAGGTACTAATAATAATCTATGCTACTTCATAGTCTATTGAGTTAATATAACGCACTTCAGCTATTCTTCTCGCAGGGCATTCAGTATTACCAGTTTTATGCTCGTTAGGTTTCTTAAACCTCGAACATGTTGCGCATTTTTGAGAGGTCAATTTGTTTTTGCAATCAGAGATAGTGTGACCTATTTCCCCACAATGGCTGCATGATGGAATAAGTTCTCGGCAGGATTTAGCAGCGTGACCGTATTGTTGGCATTTATAACACCTCGTGACTATAGTAAAGTCCCTAACAGGGCAAGAGGTCCAGTTTATATACAGTCTTTGCTGTGTGATCAGGGCTTTTCTTAATTGTGCAGAGACTTCGATGACGTAGTTACATAATAATAATAATATAATAAAATCTTTATTTGGAACAGATACACAGGTACATTTTTACATATGAGATCGATAATAGCTGCAATAGTTGTAACACTGTAGCGCAGCCATTAACGCCCACCTCCTTCACACTTGGCTTGAGCGTTCCAATAGTAGGGATTTATTTATACTAATCTTACAGAAGAAATAATGTTACCTTATAATTAACACAATTTTACATGCTATGTGGTGAATGTATATGTGTGGGATTGTGAGTGTAAGTGAGTGGAGAGAGAGAGAGAAAGTGTGTGTGTGCTTGTAAGTATGTGCATGTGTGTGGGGTGTATGTAATTGTGTAAGGAAATGTAAGTGAGTTTTCTGTGGCTATTATGTTGCGGTAAGTAGTTGTCTTACTTGATCCTTGTTAGCAGCTTTTCAGTGTCATCATATGATAGACCATACAACCATTCAGTAACACGAGTTTTACATTTCTTATAGGTATCTGGATAAATGTTTAGAGTTTTATTAACCTTGTTATATAACGAAGGTGCAAAGTAGTAAAAGTGACGCTTAGCTAGTTCCAGTTTAACCGATTCGATACTGCACACTCTATCCTTGCGACGTTTATTTGGATTGGATTTATAGGGAAGGTCTAAATGTTTACGAATTATGACTTTCAGCAAAAATAGTTTCCGAACAGTTAATATTTTGAGGTCCTCATATAACTCTTCAGTTGGAAACCAAATGCGTCTATGTGTCATGACTTTGAGAACCCCTCTGTGGGCTCTCTCAAGACTCAAGAACCTGGTCTTACCAGCACATCCCCAGGCGGATATACAGTAACCAGCAATTGACTGTGCAAGGGCAAAGAAAACCAATTTTAGAGTTGGAAGATCAAGAGTAGCTCGCAACGATTTAAAAACATACATAAGTTTACGTAATCTTGCAGTCGTAGTCCTAATTTGTTCGTGCCAATTTAAGTGGTTGTCTATCCAGACCCCGAGATATTTGATTTTGGATACACCTGAGAGTCGCAAACACGTACAGTCGGTGGTGTCGTTACATGATACAGCGTGCAGAGTTAAAGAAAAGGGAGACGAGGGAAGGGTACTCGAATTTGGAGAGAAAGCTATGAATTTGGTTTTTTCTGTGTTAAGGGTAAGGATATTATTATGCAACCAGCTAGCTATGGAGGACAAGGATGCTTCTGCGTTTAATCTTGCTTCTTCCCAGCTCTTACCAACGACTATTAAAGCCGCGTCATCTGCGTAAGCTACAACTTTGCTGTGAGGAAGAGACATTTTACAAACATCATTTACATAGATAAGGAACAGTGTTGGTCCGAGCACGCTCCCCTGGGGAACCCCAAAAAGCATAGGCTCCCGCTCACTAACAACATTGCCGATCTTAACACATTGAAATCTGTTAGTAAAATAACTTCTGAACATGTCATAAACGACACCCCTTATACCTAAACGCTCGAGCTTTCTTAGAAGAATGGGGACAGGGACAGTGTCAAAAGCTTTAGAGAGATCAAGAAATATGGCTATTGTTTTGAGTTTTGTGGGTTTTTAACTATTGAATTGGTCAAGTATAGAACCGCGTCTTCCGTGGACTTACCACTTCTAAAACCAAATTGATTTTCTGAAATTACATTGTAACTGTTTAAATATTTTACAAGTCTATTGTTTAACAGTTTTTCGAATATTTTTGATAAAGTGGTAAGTACGGAAATTGGCCTATAGTTGTGGACACTACCCCTATCTCCACTCTTGTAAATAGGATGAACAAGAGCAATTTTAAATAAATCGGGAAACACTCCCTGGGCAATACAGAGATTTAATACGTAAACTATGATAGGTACAAGGGTTGATCTCGCATTTTTAATTAAAGAAGTTGGTATGCCATCCGTACCAACTGCTGAGGTGTTCTTAAGTCCTAATATTATATTTTCGATTTCAGTATTGTCAGTATTAATAATGGACATAGATTTCAGGGGTGGCGTACAAAAAGCGCCCGAGGACATGTTTATAACCTTCGCCGCAAGAGGATTGTTAGTCGCGAGGGATTTACCTACATTCGCAAAGTGTTTATTTACCGAATTTACAGTGGATACAGAATCACCATAACCAGCTATAAGTTCATTGTAATCAACTACTTCTTTATCAAAATTACCCAATTTCTTTATAAGCTGCCAAGTAGCTTTTGGGTTATTGCTAACGCTTTTGAACTCGTTTCGGTCGTATTCCCTTTTTACATGTTTTAATATTTTATAACAGAATTTTCTGTACCGGATAAAAGTATTTTTTGCAACTAAGTTCTCTGGATCTCTTTTAGTTTTAAGATAGAGTTTGTCGCGGTTTTTCATGCAGCGCAAGAGACCGGGTGTGATCCACGGTTTTAATATTCTTCTTCTGCTGGGTATAGTAACTGTGCGAGTATGCTTTTGAATAACTCCTGAGATAGTCTTGACGAGTAGTGTTGCAGCACTATTTGCTTCATTACAAGATAAGACATGGCTAAAATTGGTATTTGTTAGTTCTGTAGCACAAGGCGTTTGATCTATTCTGTTAAAAGTTAGTTTCATATGTTTAGAGGTTAATTTAAGGTTATTAACTAGAATAGTTGGTAAGTGGTCTGTTATAGACGTGTCTAGAACAAGTGTAGTAGAAGCAGACCTAGTTTTCAAAATCACGTGATCTAAGCAGTTATTACCACGGGTTGGAAGTGTATGTGCCGGTAGCAAGCCATGGGAGCTGATTGTATTTAAATAAAATTCGTGATTACTATCAGAAAAAACATGACAAGGTTTCACGGTTTCCGGACTTGTGACTTAATTTTATCGAGGACAAAAAGGATTCGTAGGCCATAGATGAAAATTTGTCTTCGACGTTTTGGTCATAAATACATTGGAAGACCTTTTGCTCTGTCATAGTTGTAGGTACTCCTACTACCACAATTCGAGGTCTACGTTTGGAAGGCTCTTCAGCCTGTAGATTCGGCGCACGGGTCAGTACGGCGTTCTTCAGTTTGTCTGCGTCTGTTTTGGTCTCTGTATTAATAATTACACCTCCGTTTTTGGTATTTCTTACTCCTCGCACATGTAGTTTCAGTTGTTCTGGGCTGATAAGTTTCTGAACCATTGCCTTTGTGTCTTCGCTTGTTTTCCTTATATCAATAGGGTACACGGCTACAGAGCTTAGACTACTGGGTCGAATATAATCATTTGTGCCCTTTTTTACGACATCTGCAAAAGAAGATCCCTTGGTTGCGGTACTAGATTGTTCAATGGTCTTCTTGAGTCCGGTTAAGTATCCAGCCAGATCTCTATTTTCATTTAGGACTTCAATTTCGAGGGAGGACTGTATGGCTTTCTGTTTCAAGGACTGGTAAAGAATTGCCATTCGGGAGGAATTGTGGGTAATTTTTCTACATAGAAAGAAACAAAGAAAGAAAAGTTATTTATTGACCAATAGTATACACAGACAATAAATATAAAAGAAAACAAAAGTTACAATAAAAAAAAAAAGGAAGAGAAAAAAAAAAAAGAAATTACAAAAAACATATTGGCCAAAAAGACCTTGCCTCAGCATAATGCTACTGCGACATATTAGTACATAAGGACGATACCTTCAGCTTCTGCTCGGAGTTGAGTTTTCCACTTTCAGTTATAGAACAGATCTCGTTTAAACAGGTCTCGGTGTAGGAAATCCATTTTTGTATTTCTGCAGTGGACACAACTTCAGGCACACTGGAGTTTGAGGCAGGGTCATGGGTTGCTTTCACGGGTGAAGTAGTGTTGCTAGTAGGGATTGCAATTGCTGGATCCAGCATACAGCAATCCAGCTGGATCCAGCGCCTTTTTAAACATGCTGGATCCAGCATACATCTTGATCCAGCGATGCGGATCCGTAAACGTATCAATTTCTATTGTTTAGTTTTGAGTTGCGGCCATTTTCGAATCGGATACAGAATACGGATTATTAATTAGATTACGAAAAGATCCTGAAAAAAGAAATGAGCGTTTATGAGAGCGAAGGAGTGCAAGGTGAACATTTATCAAAGGTTTATGAGTATTTAATGACCTTAAAACCGACCAGTGTAGAGGCCTAAAGGCCATTCTCAGCAGCCGGCTACATATGCAGTTCTGTGCGAAGCAGGTTGAGAGATAAGACGATAGATAAAATTTGTTTTCTTTCAGAGAGTTCAAAAAAAGAAGTCGTCTCATATCGTCAGACTTTAAACTGCTTAATTATTAACAAGCGGAGAGAGAATACTATTGAAAATTAAAATAGTGTTATTGTTAAATCCTTTTTTAAAAGAATGTTAATTAAGTTAATTTTAAAAGAATTTGTGAGACTGATTGCTACTGATTAGCCGTCCTCCTATCTTTAAACATAAGCGTAATTAATAAGATAGTGCTTACTTAGAAACATTATCTTAAATGTTATATGAATATAAAGTTATATGTTTGTTATTTAATTTTATGTTGATTATTTTGATCTCAAATTATTAAAAAACTAATGGCAAATTAATATAAGATATCACCAAATGAGTGCAAGATTTCAAAGATTATCGTAAGAAGTAAGTACAAATTAATAAAAATAGTCTTAAAATGTCGTTTTTTTATTTTCGTTCCACGTTTTGCTGGATCCGCGCTGGATCCAGCTGGATTTAGGTCAATCCAGCAAAAATTCTGCTGGATTGAAAACGCCGCTGGATTGCAATCCCTAGTTGCTAGCCATCTTCCTTAGTGATAATTCACTACAAAAAGTCTTATTAATTGTTCATTACGTAAAACATTTCACAATACACAGTCTAGAATATTAATCTAGGTCACTTATAATTATTTACAAAGTAATGCATTAGAGCACGTTGCACGTCTGTTTGCGACAAAGTTCAAATAATAAAAAAAAAAAAGATGAATTTGATACTCGATACAAGATCCAAACCTGCTTCTGTGGAGAATATGCCTCCGAAGCTATGACGATTAGCCCACTGGTTGTTGTCTGGTTTTTTTTTAATTGTCTATAGTTCTTTTTTTCGAACTTTCCTAAACTTAATAAACACAACAATAAGTTTTTGTAATATCAAATTTAGTTATTTATTAGCAGATACAATTAAGAGAGAATATTCATATTCGTATATTACATTACTATCAACGTTCTTTATTTTAATTAATTCATGTTCCATTGCACAAGAATTAAAGTCTTTAATAAATTCGTCAAACACTTCTTGAGGCATATTGCAAGGATCAACTGATTGCACGAGTTCTGAAAAAAAAAACAATGTCAAATTATTTTTTTAAATATCCGGCCGTAGACTTGTGTTTAGTTTTTTTTTTCATTTAAGTAATTGGTTAATATCATGGATCACACAGGATCACATGATTAATGACATTACAAAATATGTCACGTTTCACATGAGGCCATTCACGAAAAAGTTGAACATAAAGCGACCACCTCATCTCCCCGAGGGTGCTTTAAAATTTAGCGAATTACTTAAGTAGCCTAGCAAAGAACAAAAAAATTGTTAATATGAGATATTAACCAGATAGAGACTCTTCTAATCCGTTATCTCAAAGTGATAAATCAGTTATCTATACTTATAATAAAACTGTAGAGAGATCAATTCTGTACATTGAATATATGTTAAAAATTAATATTGGAGGATGAATGGTGATCGATACTAATGCCAAAAATGCAATCAATAAATTTTTTGTCTGTCTGTCTGTCTGTCTGTCTGTCTGTCTGTCTGTATGTGCACGCATGGGTCAAAAACTACTGAAGGCATTTTAACCAAACTTGGTACAATTGTAGTCCATACTCCCGGGCAGGTTATAGGCTGTATAACATAACGCTAAGACACATAGGAGCTGAGCAGTGACAAAATATTTGAAGCAAGTCGGTTGAAAAAACGCGCGTTCGAGCTCTTATCATCGCATACGTTGATCATACGCCAAAAATATGTATTACAAAAATAATGGTCTTCAAACGATGAACAAAAAAGTCCTGAATAGTATATATCTATCTTTTATATATTAGCCACAATAACCTGTTTAATAGTTAGGATTTTCTTCAAAGTGTATTAAATACATAAATATATTGTAATTTGCATAGACATATCTTTTTCAAACTCCCATATTTCAAAAGTACACTTTAATACCTTATTTATAAAAAAAAATTATAGAAATCGGTATATAAACATACAAGATTTAGATGAAAGAAAATTTCCAAATGTCGCCGCGCCAGTATGAGTACGGCTGTACGGTTGATTTTTGTTTAACGTCCGAAACGGCCAACCGGTGCATCTATATAATTTCATTCACATTGACTCTTAATGCGAACGGACGTGGTTCTTATTGACTCTTCTCGGAATAAGCGCGCTTTAGATATTAAAATACGTAGTTTTTAGGTATTAAGTTTAAAGTAGGTATCTATCTATACTATAATAAAACAATCGGAATCGGATAAGTAATACTCGAGATATCGCTAGATCTCTTTATTTTATTTATTTATTTATAATTTATGCACACAATAAAAATTAATGTACAAGGGTAAGCTTAATGCCTTAAGGCATTCTTTATTAGAACAGTCCAATACAAATCAGGGGTCATGAAAAATGGATTTGGTTCAATGTTGAATGAATTTAAATTTCGTTTCTTTTGTTCACGAGATGGCGTTACCAGTAGTAATCATAAAATAAATGAGTTTTTAAATAATATATAACTATTTTATTATTAAGTGCTATTAATAAGTTATTCTTTTAAATGTTAATAAAATTAACCATGAATCGTATGTGTAATATCAATTATAAGTCTTCACACTAGCCTTTAAAAATATCAATTTAACGGACACAAAGAACATACAGACTAAGGACAATAGTTTGTGTATCACAATTGTCCTCCATGGGAATCGAACCCGCGACCTCATGCACGCCAGCCATGTAATGCGACCGCCGCGCCACCGAGGCAGGTAATTCTGCCGCACCATAACGTGGCGTGCAAATGTATTCATTCATAATTAATTAGCGATTATCCGTGTGGTGACGGAGCAAGAATACAATATGTCACCTCCCCATCATATCCCATGGGTGGCGTAAAACCGACTAAGGGACTATCGGTGAATATTATCTTTACGAAATAAAAATGAAGGAAAACTTGAAATTAAACCCTATACCAATCCGACTGGCCAACGTGGTATTAGTAGGCCAAGTATCCCTCCGTCACGGGAGGAGGCGCGTCCTTGCAGTGGGACATTAATGGGCTGTTATGATGAAAAAAGCGATGTCATTTATTTTAACTTACAAATTTGACAACAGATGGCATTGTGCCTGTGACGTCATTTTCAGTATCGCGGTATTAAGATTTTACTTGAAAAAATGACGATCGCTCATGTCTTTCAGCATAAGTTTAGACACAGTCTTCATAGATCTGTCTTTGTAAAGATCTGTTTTTAAAAAAGGTTTTGGTTCGTTCGTTAATTTTACAATTCGTGTGTAGGTATATCTGTTTGTTATTAGGTTTAAAAAACGATTTTTCAGTATTAAATCGAATTGCGAAGTAAGTAACATCCGCCACGCGAACGAAGTCGCGGGCACAGCAGCTAGTAACTACATAATATAAGTAGTAAAAGGTAACTTACTATTAAAATCCTGAAGATAATAATCGCAAGAAACTCGTTCGGTTTTCACATCAATATTCTTAAAACCACATTTAACCAAAATTTCTTCAACTTTTTTCTCTGAATTCTGTAGAAATAAATTTTTATATTAATCTTTGTATAACTCGACGTACTAAAGGTATCCTACAAGAGAGAGTATACCCCTGCTTCGTTTTCACGATACTTACACAAAAAGAAAGGGTAACATTTTGTCCTGGTAGGACTCCTGGCAGCAGCAGTGGTTACACTCGCGAGGCTTATACCTTATCATTATGCTTAGGCTTAAATACATATGAGCGAAGAGACTGAAGATCTTTAAGAAGGTCCTCAGGATCCTTAGAGGATATAATAAATCACGGCACGGTCTATTGACCCCTCGATGGTGTCATGGTATCAGAGGCTCCTTGGTATTCTCTCTTACCAGATGACTTGCAGAACTAATGGGCAGAACCTTGGAAGCAATAAGATATATGTGGCACGAACTTCCAGCGCTAGTTAGTTTCAGTTCTTTACTAATGTTAGTTTGTAATTAGTGTTATGTACCTAATTGGTGGTGTGGAAGTAAATTGTATATATGTTGAAATAGTTATAAGCTTGTGTGCAGGGTGGCGAACGTAACACTAAATCTAAACCTTGTACATATTGTGAACCACCGACTTCTTCTGGATCTAGAACAGGCAAGCGTTAACTCTTCTATCAAGCAAGCTATTTATTGCGCGGAGTAGGGAGACCCTTCATTCGGTGGTTGGTCCACCGTATGAGGGGCCCAGTAACAACGGTGGGAAACCGATGAATGAGACAGGACTTCGTGAAGTGCAAATATAGAGAGGAGGCCTATGTCGAAAGGACGTCCATCAGCTGATATGATGAATCGAATTGTTTGTCACAACTTATATTACGAAAATATCGTACCTGAACACCATGGTAAGGTGATAAGAGCGAATCCATGTTCCTCAACCAACTCCTCCATTTTGGTTGTTGCGCTAATTTTTCATACACATAGAATATCGAACAAGTCTCTACTATTGTTACAAAGATATCTCCATCTGCGGCCAATAAATTATATATGTTTCTGAATGCTTTCCTGAAAAATATTGGCATGTTAGCGTTTCACATCGTTCTCCAGCTTTCTACACAACCGTCATGGCCTTTAATGTGGGACCTCACTGACGTCTTTCCATCAGGAGGCATGGGGTCAACTTGGTTGGCATAAATTAAAAAAAAATAAGATGAGATGTAACGGGGTGATTATTTGAAAAACTGCATATCGAGCGTCCGGTCCTGAATAACTACTTAAATAAGCCTAAATGAAAATTATTTTGGATCTCATGTAAAGTAGGCTTCTCGTTCTATATGTACATGTAATTATTATATTAATAATCCAATGAATTAATTACTTAATGCACTTAAACACCCCTAAAAACTCATTACCATAAGTGTCCCCTTTTCCAAAATTTGGTACGTCATGCCTTAAATTTCATAGTTGTATCATGAAGATTGTATTTCTGTCTAGTATTTCTAAAACTAGAATACACGCATTATTAAATATTAAAATTATGTTCATTAAAGAACATATTTGAATAAAGTAAAATGCAATTGAAAAATGTCCCGACGATTTCTACTAACCACCGTTCGGAGACACGTTCGTGAAGATAAAACCTAAACGCGGCGTGCTACTACCCGAGGGGTGAGCTTCCCGGCTTGCCGCGCAGTTGCGCCGTGCGTTCCAAGCAAGCAAGACGTGCAAAGAGTGGTTTGGCGCCAAAAAAGATCGGTTCGAGTGAAAAAAAAACAGTTTTGTTTACAAAATTCATCATTACCGTTTAGGCAACGAGAGGTGAGTCTGTTATGATAATTTTCACTGTTTGATGTAATAACAACCGTTATAGGGATTATTTTCCCGTAGTAAAGACCTGTCAAATTCGGTTCGGTAAAGAACGATTTCTGTGTAAAATTATACGAATTTCTAATTACAGTTCAAACAATTACCATTTTTTCCATTCGTTTTTTATCTATCGGTAATTAGAAAAAAACACTGGTAATTAGTAAATTACCATTCTGAATGTCTAATTACCTGAACGCAATAGTAAAACGTAATTTTATGATGATATTGAGTAAATTAAATCAACTGCCCCACTGTAAACGTGGGTTTTGCAATTTTTTATAATGTCAAGTGTTCAAATCTCTGTACTGTTAGTGAAATTACGGGAATTTAAACTCTATTCATTTATATATTATTCTTTTTTTATTAATTAAAGCTTCATGTACAATAAAATGTCACGAAGGCGGACTTAATACCGTAGGCATTTTCTACCATTTTTGTCTATTTTTTCAGGTACTAACCTTGATCATGCCTCGGAAAAAACAATCAAAAGAAGAAATTCTAGAAAAAGCTAGAATGGCACGCAAGAATCGGTATGCGAAAATTAAAGCTGATCCTGTTTTATACGAAATAGAAAAAGAAAAAGAACGGCAACGCTACAGAAAACGTAAAGAAGATAAAAAACTATTACCAGTGGCAGAATTGACACCTAGAACTAGAAGACTACAAAGAAAAAAATGGAGGGAGAATTTTAGGAGACATTACCAAAAAAAACTAATAGAAAAAAAGAGGACTCAAAATAAGCATGAAAATACACCAGCGTGCAGTGAGGCTGAAGATCTGAGTATTGAAATTAGGCCACGAAGACTGTCCCTAAGTAGCGAAACCAATCCGCCACCTACAACATCAGCGAGTTCAACAGATATCTTACTAGAAGATATAAAAGGAAAACTGCGAAGATTACGTAATTTATTTAATAAAAAAACATTGATTTATAAAAAACATTTAGAAGCATTGGAACGCAAAAACAATACGTATAAGAAAATAATAATACGACTGAAAAAAAAGCTTCAGAGCCCTAACTCTAAAACTGTAGAATTTATTAAAGACCACAGAAACATAGAAGACGTTAAGAAGAAAATAGTATTTGGGGAAGTAATGAAGAAATCTTTAGAAGATAACTTTAAAGAAATTAAATCATACAAAGAGAAACGATGTTTTACTGAAGCTGTTCTTGGAAATATTAAACTTTTAAAAGATCACAGAATTTTATCGGAAACTAAAGGCTTTCGTGTAAGGAACTTTCAAAACCTCCACCCAAATAACAAACAATATGAAGAGATGAAGAAATGTATTCAAGATTTTTTTGAAAGGGACGATGTTTCAAGAGCAACATCTGGGAAACGGGAGTTCATTACAAGAAATAAACAAAGAATGCAGAAGAGATATTTGTTAGATACAATGAAAAATATTCACAAAAAATTTACTATTGAAATTGGTAAGGTAAGCTACTCATATTTTTGTAAACACAGACCATTCTGGGTACTTATACCTAATATAAATCAAAGAGATACTTGTCTCTGCAAACTTCATGCAAATATTGACTTCGTAATTAAAGCGTTGCACAATGCAAAGATAATTAAACACAATAATTCTGGCGACTTAATTAACAGTATGTGTTGTTCAAAAATTGAATGTTTACTTAAACGTTGTAGTTTGTGTGAAAATAAAGTAGTCGACTTAGGAATACAACAGTTTGATAATGATAATCCGGTAACGTACAGAAAATGGCAAAACACGACTGCGACATACATGGTTAAAGGATTAGAGCAAACTAAAAAAATCATAGCTAAAAACAAAATAACAACAACTCCTAAACAACTTATAGAGGAATTACAAAATACAATTCCAACATTCCTCAGACATGAAGGCACACGAAGATGGCAGTTCTCAGCAATAAAAGACCTGAAATCACGCCTTGTGAACAATGAGGCAATAATTCACATTGATTTTAGTGAAAATTATTCTTATAAATACGAGTCTGAGGTCCAAGCGTTCCATTTTGGAGGAAGTAGACAGGAATTAACTCTCCATACTGCAGTCATTTACATGAATGATACTTCAGGCAATTTAACTAATATATCTTTTTGTACTATCAGCGAAAGCTTACGGCATGATTCGGCTGCTGTATGGGCACACATTGTCCCTTTACTTGAATTTGTGAACTCTGCCAATAAAAATATAAACACACTACACTTTTTGTCAGATTCTCCAAGCAGTCAATATAGGAATAAAACTATGTTTTATGTTATTTCTAAATTATATTTCTATTGCGATTCACTAAAGATGATTACCTGGAATTATTTTGAGGCATCTCATGGCAAAGGCGCAGCAGATGGGCTAGGGGCTGTTGTAAAGCGCACTGCTGATTCTGCCGTAGCTCACGGCATAGATGTTGTTACAATAGATGACTTTTTAAACGTAGTGCAGCAAAATACTCAAAGTATAAAATTAGCAGTTGTCTCGGAATATAATATTATGGAAAAAGATATGTTAATATCTTCAGACGTGGTAAAGTCTTTTAAAGGAGCTATGAAAGTTCACCAAGTCGTGTGGCACAAAAATAAAGACTTAATATTTAGAGACACAAGTTGCTTCACATGTTTCGATAACTGTTCTCATACTACATTTTTAGGAAAACTTAGCTATACCAGTGATAGAATTATAAATATTACAGAGAGAGAAAAAGAAAATATGAATTTGATTGGAACAACAAGCTATAATTATAGTGATAAACAGACAGGTATTATATGTAATGAAAATACAAATTTAGTAGTAGCTACAGAAAATTTTATACATCCCGATGTACGTCCAGGAAATGTTAAAATTTTAAGCAACATTTTAATAACACCAAGAACTAAAGAAGAAAATACATCCGTAAAAATGTTATCGTCTTTAAAAGCAGATAGCAAATTACATTTGGACCCAGAATGTGATGTTGAAAATATGGTACAGCAGTATCACGTTTCAGGATCTGAAAGTAATTTTAGTGGAGTTTTTCAAAATTATGTAAATTCGCGTACTACTCAAAATGAGTCCATTCGTGCGTCATCGCCGTTGCGTGATAATCTCTCAGATGCACGTGTACTTATAACTGCATGTGACGATTCTAACCATGACAGTGACACTGATTCTTGTGATAATTTAAGAATATTTTGAGCTTACCGAATAAAGATTGATTAATTTTTAGAAAAACTTAAATCGAATAAGCTTGCAATACCATATATATCAATTGATATTATTATAGTGTTCCAAGCTTAAGCATAATATTTATAATATACAATAATAATAAGACAGTGAACTATTATTATTTAAATTAGAATAAAAAAAATGATTGTTTACAGACGTTTTTACTAATAATCATAATAACCTGTTATTGTGATAATAATGGCTGTTCTTTTTGGATATTCAAAATAATATCATAAATAATAAGTAATAATGATTCCAATGATTAGATACCGTTAAGTCGATAGTTACAATAGTTGAAAATAAGTTCACATTATGATTATTTACGTGTTCTTATATTATTAACATGTGCATAACGTAAATAAATATAAGACTGATATCGATCAGCTATCTAAATAACAGATCGATATCGGTCTTATTTATTTACGTTCTTATTTATTTAAGAAGAAAAAGTACCTACATTAATAATTACAATTGTTTTCTGTTATTATTTATATTTAAATTATATATAAATATATAATACGTTACGTATAATACGTTTTTATTATCTGACATATATTTACTAAGTATAATATTAGTGTCGTTGAAATGAATAACCCTGTTCTTTTTAGATACTTAAAGGTTTTATTATAAATGTAGAACCTATAATGATTGTGATGATTAAAGACTGTTTACTTGATAGTTATAATAGTTGAAAATAAGTTTCTTTTTATGATTATTTACTTAATTCTAATAATTTTAACATGTTGATCGCGTAAATAAATAATCACGTAGTATATATAAGACTGATATGGATCTGTTATATTATAATTGTAAGAAAAAAAAGTTTATTAAGGATTATAATTGTTTTCTGTTATGTTTGTCTTTGTTATCTAACTTCTTACTAATTATAACATCGTATTATTTTGATAATAACGCTGTTACTTTTGTATACTTTTTAAGATTTTATTATAAATAATAAGTAATAACGATAGCGATAAAAATACTGTTAGTTAAGTTTATACAATTGTTAAAAAAAACCTTTTTATGGTTATTTCCATGTGATTTTATAAATAAAAATATTGATTTTTCATAATATTTCTTTTATTTATAATTACCGAGCACGCTAAATAATTACCGTTCAAATAGAGCTAATTACCGTACATACCATTTCTCACTACCGTTTTATGAAAATATTCAAATCCATTTTACGACTTAATTAACAGTCCAATTACTGTCCATTTTACATATTATATACAGGTCCCTATAAACTTTGCAAAAATCGTATAAAGAACGGAATCGGTAGCAATATTTGAAAAACAATTTTAAACACCAAATATGCAGTATTCAGGAGAAACACCCAACGGCGTTATTCATAGTCGTATTCTCTCTATCGAAATATTAGCCTAGGAAAAAGTGCAAAATACGAACTTAGGTTCTTACATTTTCGTCCTTTAAAATGGTTTCATTGAAATATATAACTCATTTCTTTAATGTAAAATCAAGAAGGAATTAGTGGTCAACGTTTATTTCACCTACTAGCTTTTTAGCTGTACCAGGTGCCCAACATTTTCTGCTTCGCGTTCAGTGTACGCCTTCCTCAGGGTGGGGAACTAGGCCTATGTCTAGCAGTGGACGTCCGTAGGCTGATATGATGGATCTATGTCTGTTCCTACAGTAGGATATTAATAGGCTGCTATGGTGTACAAAAGATACTTACGCGTTATCTTTAACAAAATTTAAAGCTAGGAATGAAAACACATGGTTGTAACTTTCTCTTAGCTCTTCTGATATTTCTTTTTGTATATCTAGTCTTCTGAAACGAATACCTTCATTTCCATAATGAGTGTTTGCAAATTCTACGGTATTCTTGTCAATGTCACCTGCATCGAACTTTTTATAATAATGGTTTTCTAAAGGTTTGTAGTTCTTGATGAGAACGGACACTCTGCCGTCGCCACATCCGACATCGATGGCTGTGTCACCGTTTATCTTCCAATTTATTTTTTTTGCATTCTGTTTGAAATGTTTAAACGTATCATTACTTATTGATTCGTTATATTTGTTGTATAGATCTGGACGATTCATTTCTAATCTGAAATTAATTAACAATTTATTAAAAGAAAGTTGTACATAAGTTTGTTTTTACTGGTAACTACTTAGTGATAATTATTTAGCTACAATAAATAATTGTATATAATATTTGTATATTTTCAAAATTATTTTATGAATTTTGGTAATTTTTATAATGTTTAATTGCTTATAATACCCAAGTTACTAATGCCCGTACCAAACTACCAAAAAGCTCGGTTTTAGAAAACAAACCGTGAGAATTTGTGAAACAAAAAAACTACAGTATTATTATACATAATATTTTCATTAATTTGCCTGAAGGTAAGTGTAAAAATATAAATATTAAGTATACTGATTGTTGAGATAAGTAACTAATACACTACTTACATCAACAACTCGCGTGACTTTTAATTCTTGCAAACCTATTTCTTTACTTATATTTTTCGTCGCAAATAGTGTTAGAGTGTAGGTAGGTATCTACTTAGAAATAAGATTGAAAGGTATTTTAGAAAAACAAATTAAGTAGATTATAAAAGTTATTCCCTTTATTGAATAAGTATCAAAATGAAAAACGACCTTTAGGACTATTTATACTCTTATCTAGGTAATCAAATAAGTAATAAGTAATAATAACACTCACATGGTGATTCTTTTAACACTTTAAATTCAATGAAGTTTTACGGCAGATACAATAATAAAAATAAAGTAAAATACAATACTTACTCGCACTAAAACCTCTTACAAGGGTTATTGTAAACGGTACCTACATTCAAAATGGTTGGCCATATCTAACTGTGAGGTTGTTTTCCGCAGTCCCATTGATCGTACCATCGATGGGATGACGGGAAAAATAGCCTTTACTTTAATATCTCTTTTCAGTGATCCCATTAATAGAGATGTAACAATATGAATAAACTATAATTCAAATCAATCAACTTTTACGACGACCTCTGTGGCGCAGTCGTTAGGTATACATGGCTGCTACACAGAGTCCACGGGTTCAATTTCCGCTCAATGCAATCTTTGTGTTCATGAACACGGATGTTGCTTTTGCCTGGTGTTTTCTGTTTATAACATTTACAAAAACAAAAGTATTTATGTATTATAGGTATGTTTATCTGTTGTCAAAACTAAAACTATAAACACAAATACCTAATAGTTGAAATGCATAGGTACATTTGTAATACATAAAATTTAAAATTCAGCCCCGATTAGCAAGGCTCCTATTTCTGGGTGGTTTGAAAAAATACTACGAAGGCAAATAGCCTTCTAACCCAACCCGTCCGAGTCAGGGGTACTCTGAGTCAGGATGTTGACAATGATGACAACGGGTCTAGTTTATAATATCGACAGGCACTACATCGATGGTCGCTACATCGCAAACGCTGTATCGATGGGTTACTGTATCGACAGTACCCTAAATCGATGGTACGCTACATCGACAGTACCCAAAATCGACGGTATGCTACATCGACAGTACACTAAAACGACGGTACGCTACAATGACAGTACACTACATCGACGGTCGCTACATCGACAGTGCACCAAATCGATAGCACGCTGCATCGACTAACCAACCCAAGCCAGGTTTCATTATTTTTTATTATTCTAAGGCATTTTATTTATTATATTTTTTATTATTCTACGATTTATTAAAATTAGGTAGGAATATTGTTATTTTTATTATTCTACTAAATTTTTGAACTACTCAAGCCAGAATTAAATAAAAAACACAGGACTTTTTAAATTTTTTTATTTAATTACAATTTGTTGATTTGAAACATTCTAATTATAATTAGAATGTTTTAAATCAATCGTTTGTGTTATTGTTAATTTTAGAAGTTTAAAAAAACAACTCTAAGTAAATCAATGTTACATACGAATATTATATGTTTATTTCACCATAGTACTTAGTACGTACATTAAAGTCAAGCAATTTACAGATTCAACAAATTGTAATTAAATATTTTTTTTTTAAAAGTCCTGTGTTTTTTATTTAATTCTGGCTTGAGTAGTTCAAAAATTTCGTAGAATAATAAAAATAGCAATATTTCTACCTAATTTTAATAAATCGTAGAATAATAAAAAATATAATAAATAAAATGCCTTAGAATAATAAAAAATAATGAAACCTGGCTTAGGTTGGTTAGTCGATGCAGCGTGCTATCGATTTGGTGCACTGTCGATGTAGCGACCATCGATGTAGTGTACTGTCATTGTAGCGTACCGTCGTTTTAGGGTACTGTCGATGTAGCATACCGTCGATTTTGTGTACTGTCGATGTAGCGTACCATCGATTTAGGGTACTGTCGATACAGTAACCCTTCGATAGAGCGTTTGCGATGTAGCGACCATCGATGTAGTGCCTGTCGATATTATAAACTAGACCCGTTTATAGGATGTCTGCGTTTTCAGTCAGGAGCCAGGAGGTATCTACAAGAGTTGCCAGAACCCTGAGATCAACCTCGCGGTACTTAGGTACTTTCGACATTTTTTAATTAACTAAAAACTCAGGATCTAATTCACGTTTACTTTTAGTAAAAATAATAGCATAATTGAAAGCGGTAAAAAGTATTGTATTTATTAACAAAAATTTATAACTTATCTCAACTAGCCCACACTATTTGTATAACATTCACAATTAATTAACAAGATTTGAACAAACGGCTGTATTTTAGGTAAAAAAAAAAAGTTTTGGCAAGATAAAATTATAGTGGAGCTGCGTTGTCTATCACTCTCAACTGACTCGTGGCTACTGGTAAGATTGATGATCGTGCGACGACGCGAGCTCGGATCTTAGCTTTCCTATTGATCATTTTTAAGCATGTGTAAATGTAGGGTGCTGTGATCATTAAAAGTGTCATTTTCAAGCAACGGCTCTTGATACCCACCGGCTCTTGTTAGCCGCAGGTACCTTATAAGCTTTGTTTTTTTACATAATCTGGTATGCATATTCAATACATTTAATATTTTTTTGGATTCAGGTTATTGACCGTACCTAAACCATTTAGTTACCTCAATGAGTGCATTGTTTACTTCGACAAAATGCGTCCTTCCTATTTCGAAGTCTACTTAGTCTAGTATGTATAGGTAGTAACAACTTTGTACCTACTACCTAATATATTTGATGAACGAAGTCGCGGGCTACAGTTAGTTATATAATAGGTATATTAGCTTGCGCAAGCTGAATGCTATCGGCAAAAGAATCGTTTGTTTAATCAATCGTCGTTGAAGAGTGTTTTCGGCAAACCGTTCTATCGGCGAAGGATTTATACGTACTAGCAACCGTCGATAAATAATATTTTCGGCGAAACGTTTCATCGGCCGATCATTTTTTCGTTCAACTAACCGTCGGAGTAGAGTGTTATCGGAAAACCGTTCTTTCTGTGAAGGGTATTTCAAAATACCATGTCCATGTCCATATCAGCCTGTGGACGTCCACTGCTGGACATAGGCCTCCTCCAAAAGTTTCCACTCGGCGCGGTCTTGTGCCTCCCTCATCCATCGGCTTCCCGCCGTCCTAACCAGGTCGTCGGTCCACCGTGTGAGGGGTCTCCCCACCCTGCGCCTTCCGGTGCGTGGTCGCCATTCGAGAACTTTTCTGCCAAATACCATACGGACTTCAAATTAGGAAGAAGTATCAACATTAAATATTAAAGATATATCATCACCAAACTGTACAACGTCACAAGTATTTTATTAAATATTTAGTGTAGTAGGTAAATCATGAATAAAGACTGAAAACAGAAATGGACCCAAAATTGAACCTTGCGACACACCTTTCTCCATTCAAGCGGTAGACCCGTTACTGCTATGGGACATAAAATATAATATTCCTTTATGTTATAGAATAGATTCCATGATGTTGCTGGACGAGGGGTTCAAGGTAGTTTCTACCGACGCGTCAGACAAGATGTTGAAGCAAGCGATCAAAGCGAGGTGGGAGAGAAGGAAAGATATCAACTACGATCAATGGAGTACGTATTCACTTGATAGCAGAACCTTATATAATATAGGTACGGTACGCATCTCGTCTAATCTCGTGAATGTAGTAACAACGCTAAAGAGATAATTGTATACCTAGTAAAAAATATTGTAATATTCTGACAGACAAAACGTCGTCTACGTCTTAGGTAGGTATAGTAGCTTTAACTTAGGATTAGCCAAAATTGTAAGCCCTGGTTTAAGTGGCCACAAAAAGCTTATGAACAAGCAGTCTTAGACTTGTTCCTACAATCTGTTTCAGTAATTGAAGAAGCAAATTGGGAGACTTTACCTCAGACATAGATTCGTTTCTACCTGATACACAGTTCGACGCAGTCATATGCCTCGGGAACTCTTTCGCGCATCTTCTAGATGAATACGGTGACCAGAGAATACAGAAGATGTGCTTGCGGAACTTCGCCAAGTGCTTGAAGCCTGGCGGACTGCTGTTTATTGATCACAGGAACTATGACGCGATGATTGACAGCGGGGCTACGCCAGGACATTCTATTTATATAAACGTGGGTAGTTCGGTTTTATAATACAGAATCGTTGCAATCTCTGATTGATAAACGAAAACGATTGGCGAGCTCGTTTTGCAGAAGGGTACCTAATCTCCGTGCTTCGGAGTCTCGAAGAACAAGAGCCATATTTAGTTATTTTATAACTACCTGCTTAATCATTAAAATTATTATTCAATTATTAAATTCACTTTATAGAGCTTCTATACATATACCTAGTATTCTTCTTATAACTCTTAAGTTTAACTTTGTTCTAAGTAAATGTAATAAACAACTATTTTTAATTAAGTTTAAGTAAATAAATTATTAAGTTGGTATTTATCGGGTTAAACTACACACATCAAAAAAGTCTAAGCAACATGCATGATATTACAAATTTACCATTTATATTAATTTATTTTACCATTTATTTTAATTATAACGTTGTATTTTATTTTTAAAATAATATTTTTAGGGTTCTATGATGTAAAAATAACAGCTGTTTTCTTTATAAGTTCTTTTAATAACAGAAATTAACAATATTAGAATATACCTACAGGTACATAAGAAACTAAACTTTTTTTTTACAAATTGAAATTTCTTAAGAAAATGAATTTATTGTGAAAGAATAGGACAATTCAATACAAAGTATGGCCTCCTCTGCTATTCAGAACTTGTCGGCAACGATTATTCATTGAATTAATGAGACTGTTTATGTCATCTTGCGGTATTCGCTCCCAATGGAATTGTAGCAAATCCTTCAGCTGTTGGGTTGTTGTCACTCCGTCCAAGTCCTTCAAAACACGTCTCTGGAGCATGTCCCATGCGTGCTCGATGGGGTTGAGGTCTGGCGATTGTGCAGGCCAGGGCAATACCTGGATGTTCTCCGTTGCCAAGTATTCACTGGTTCGCCGAGCTGTATGTGAACGCGCATTGTCATGCATTAACGTAAAATCGGAGCCAAAGGTTTGTGCAAATGGATGGACATAAGGTCTGAGAATATCCTCAACGTAATTTTCAGCGTTCATGTTTCCATTTACAAAAACGAGCTCAGTTCGCCTGTTCTTCATAATACCCGCCCATACCATAACTGTTGAGCCGCTGTATGGATGAACTTCCTGAACGCACCTGAGTCTTTCAGTATTTCCGGGTCGACGGTACACTCGCACCCTTCTTGTATCAGGCCTAAACCCGAATCGCGACTCATCGGAAAACATAATTTTATCCCATTGTTCCTGGGTCCATGTTATGCGTTCTCTACACCATTCATTTCGACGAGCGCGATTCCCGTGACGTATCGGTGGGCACCTGATAGGGCGTCGAGCTCGTAGGCCGTACTCATGCAGTCGATTTCGCACAGTTTGGGGACTTACATCAACACCACTTGAATTTTGTAGCCTCAAACTTATCTCTCGAGCGGTTAACATCGGCTGGCGTCTTGCAGTCAGTTGTATGTACCGGTCTTGCCGAGTGGTTGTACTCCTTTTACGGCCTGGATGCTGTTCAGCGGGTTCCCCTGTATTATTGTAGCGCTGCCAAAGACGACAAATAACACTTCTATGAATACCAAAATGTCGAGATACCTGAGATTGATTACTTCCCGCTTGCAACATCCCTACAGCTCTTTGCATTTCATCTGCCGTCAAATGACGTCGCTCCATGACGTAAAGAATATCTAACAATTCAATTTTGTCGCCAACTGTATTTAAATGGTTGGTAAAATTATAAAATCAAGACTAAAACGTAGCAATTAACATGCACTCAAATTCAAACAAATTCGCAGTCATTTGAATTTTATGAAAAAAAACAAAACATAATCGAAATTTTTTTACCTATACACTTGAAGTTTACTTACCTATACACTTTGAGTGAGTAAATACTTAGAAATTAATTAATATAAATGGTAAATTTGTAATATCATGCATGTTGCTTAGACTTTTTTGATGTGTGTATTTTTGTTTAAAAATGTGCTCTACACATTACTAGGTATGGTTTATGTATTAAGTATTTTATAGAATTAATATTAAAATTGAGCTTGACCAACTTTGATAAGTACCTATTTGATATTGTTCCAGTCTAAAGTCGTCTGCGGGAAGCCACAACTCATATCTTTAGATTATTGGATTGACGAAACCAGGTAAATTATAAAAGTACTTATTGACCGAGCAAGTATAGAATATAGAAACACGGAGAAAGAAAATACGACTTTATTAATAAGAAAATATGTCTTAATCCTAATCAAAAATGTATGAGTATGTAAGTAGGTGTGTTTGTAACTTCCATCCGCTTTAACAGTTGGACCAGTTTGAATATAATTTGGATCGGAGGCAGCTAGTAGTAGGTACTATAGATTATTTAGGTAGTATCTGGAAGGAAAGCTTATGAGGAGACACTTTCAAGCTATCCCCATAGAATACATGGCAGTGAACCCTAAAGGCCTGAAATTAAGTAACTGCCGCGATAGCAGCTAAAATGCATGAGGTCGCGGGTTGGAATCCCACGCGTGGGAATTTATATAAACCATTGCCTTAAGTTTTGATGTTCTTTATGTCCTTTAAATTGATAATAAGTATGTAAAGTCATCGTCAGAAGAATTATTAGTGTTAAATTATTATTAGTGTCAAATTAATATTAAATATTCCTCACACATTCACCATCTAGTCCCAAACTAAGCCAAACATGTACTATGGGTACTAGACAACGGATAAACATACTCAAATTTTTGAAAAAGCTAATTTTTGATTAAATACATATTTATATTATACATAGAAAACCCCTAGACCAATGCATTATAATAAATGTTATAAATAATGTTATTACTGATGTTTACCTTTCATTTGTATACTCACCTCCTATGGCCTCGCACGGCAAGTCTACATAACTGAAAATCACAATTGCTATACTATTGCTCATACATGAGTAGTAGAGGGATGTAAGTAACTACAGTACTACAGTGCTACAAAGAGCTTTCCCCACTTTGTAAAACGCATGAAATAGATGTCCCCTCTTAATACATAGTGCAATATGTATACGTAATATTTTAGTAATAATAATTTGGTGTTATGATGGATCATGAGTTCAACAAAGTAACAACTCAATCTCATTTTGTGAAGTCAACTAAGATAAATTAAAAATTACCTATAACACATCAGAATAAGGAAGACTTGAAATACATTTTCCACATTCACCATCTTTAAATTTTCCAACAAATGGTGTAAATAAAAACAAAACATAAATTGAAATAATTTATTTAAGAAAGAATATTGTAAATGAAATGTTTTAGAGTGAGGGACCCTTACAGTATAATAATTATATCTATAAATAATCTACACATTCTATGAGCCGACGATAATGTTGTTAATGGGAATATGTATCAGTTTTACGAAGAAACCAATGAAACCCATAATACAGAAACCAATTGCTGTGGCGATGGCGATCTTCTGGAATTCTGAAATAAAAGAAACACAATTATTGTAATATAGTCATGTCTGTGGATTGGTATGACTTACCTTGACTAAAACTACTATACTATTTTTCAGATCTTATGGGTACGGTGACGTTTAGTATTTGTCATTACTAGAGATGTAGTAACACTAAAATCGTTTTTAAAAATACCGATTCTATATCTAACCGATATAATTTACAAACAAGAATAAATCGATTATGGGTACAAAATAAGAAACTAATCTTTTTTTAAATATTTATTAATTATGCCGAATCAATGCGTAATTCATCTGATGAACAGCTTAATGAATTACTTGATTCGTCACTTACATGACATAATAAGTGAAAATCTACTGAATTGTCTACTTTGATGTCTCTTCCTCTCACAGTCATGAAGTATTAGATTTTTGCTATTTACAATCATCGGCAGTTACGTGGTCACAGGCCTCTTTTAATAATGACATCATCAAGATTATTAGTTATTCGATCTTGTTCCTCCGTCCCCTTTTCATAACAGGACCACTCGTGCCGGTTTGCGGAGTCATACTCAGACGGTCTGTCAGATATCGGCTCGCACCAAAAGGTTCGGGAATTCCTTCCTATGCCGAACCATTAAGTTGTGGAACCAGCTTCCGGCTCACGTATTTCCTCCATCATATGACATTGGGTCCTTCAAACGCAGTGTGAAGAAGCATTTGGCCAAACCGGCAAGATGATGACGACGGATTGAAGTTGTTTTTGGACTTCTATCCGTTGGCTTCATTTGTGGACTGTACTCGCGCTTTCCATCAGGTTCGATATAGTCATATTGCCGTGTTTCGTATAAAAAAAAAAAGATGTTATCGCTAAATCGCTATAACGTACGAATCCCGCCAAAAAAAACTTGCGGCCTATCCTCGTAAAAACTAATATTGAGTTATAAGACAACTGAAATTATTATATTAATTTCTGTGATTATAAAAAAAAAATTAATCGATTTAATCAATTTTATAAAAAACAATTCGATTTTAACAATTTTATTGTGTCAATCTCTATTGAAATTCGTTCCGAGTCGCGCATACGATTTTAAAATTTATATGTTTATATTTTCAACCGACTTCAAAAAGGAGGAGGTTCTCAATTCGGTTTTATTTTTTTTTTTTTTTTTTAATTTTTTTTTTTTTTTTTTTTTTTTGTGTTTGTTACCTGATTTTTAGAAAACGGCTAGACCGATTTGAAAAATTTTTTTTTTGTTCGTATTGGTATGCTTCCCATTTGGTCCCATTGTCACCAGATCTGGATCTGGATGAGGGGATCCCAGAGAAATAGAGGGCATCTCTTGAAAATTGTAGAGACGCATTGTGTAAAATCTTGTCATACATGTGCATCTTTGACGTCACTACCAAATAGTCAAGAATTTGAACTGGTCAGATCCTGGAGACCAGAGAGAGTCGAGGGAACACCTTAACGGCATATAGCAGCTACCTTGTGTTTGGGCTTATTTTAATTGTATTGATGAATACTTTACAAAACTTTACACAAACATGATCTGATGATGAAGAAGATTGAGGGTCGAGGCAACTCCTCAACGGTATATAGCAGCTACCTAGTGTTTGGGCTTATTTTATTCGTATTGATGAAAACTTTACAAAACTTGACACAAACATCATCTGATGATGAAGAAGACTGAGGGTCGAGGAAACTTTTTAACGGTATATAGCAGCTACCTAGTGTTTGGGCTTATTTTATTCGCATTGATAAAAGCTTTACACAACTGTACACAAACATAATCTAATGATGAAGAAGATTGAGGGTCAAGGGAACTTTTTAATAGTAAATAGCAGCTACCTAGTGTTTGGGCTTATTTTATTCGTATTGATGAAAACTTTACACTAACATTATGACTGTAATTGAAGGTATGGTTTAAGACTTAATAATGAAGTTCTTATTTGAATTTAAAATAGGAATTAATACCGGATTATAAATAGACTATAAACAAATTTTTGAATTGCATTTCATTTATTTTAAACTTATTCTTTAGGTACAACAAATTGATAATAATAACTATTATAAGTATTTATTTGATTTATTTTTATGTCAATTTATTTAAATTATCAATTTAGTGTGCATGTCGCACAATAAATTAATAATTTTTATTACTAATTAACCACGCAGAGACGGTGTGGCTACGCTTTTCGATGTTCTCCCTATTTAAAACGTTTTTCATGTAGGTCCTTTTTTGTGAAAGCTGATTCTTACGTTGTTCACTAGTCTCTTTTGAAATGGCATTGGAGGTAGATTTCCTACTTCGAGAATGGCGTTTCTTCCTTTCTTCGGTTGTCATCGAATCGAACCCGTGGCGGGCGCGTCAAGTCTTGTGACCTGTGACGCGCACCAATGAACATACCGCGGCGGCGCCCGCGCTGCACTCCCCGCGACCCGACGGTGACCGGTCCGCCCGCTACCGCTCAGTCGCGAGCGAGCGACAGTGCGAGACGTAGACCGACGGCGAATGCACGTTCGCCCGCACTTCATGCGTACGCAATTAACTCGATCTCTAGATTCTAATTTACATCTTGTTTTCTACTCCTATATACTCGTAGTCTAAGCTACGTCTAGCTAATCTACATCTTGTTTTTTATTCTTGTATAACTTAACTTAACTTCAGTGCTGTGAACTTAACTAACTTAATAACTCTGTATTCTCTTTCATTCTGTGTCATTAAGTAAATAGTCTTGTAAATAACCGTCACGTTTTCTTTATCACCTCTACAGTCTCATACAATCAGCGCTGTCTCATGAGCAGCGCGTTTCGTAGGTCTACCCATATTTAGACAAAATAATGTCCCTCTGCAGGGACGGGCCTCCTCCACTGACGGAGGGATATTTAGCCTACTAATACCACACTGGCCAGACGGATTGGTATAGGGTTTAATTTCAAGTTTTCCTTCTTTTTATTTCTCAAAGATAATATTCACGGATAGTCCCTAAGTTGGTTTTTACGACACCCATGGGTTGAGATAAGGTGGTGACATGCATTCTCACTCCGTCACCACACGGATTTATAGAATTGGTATTCACTAAAAATTTGAAAATAAAATAGATTTTTACAAAAAAAAAAAAACCGACTTCAAAAACACAAATTGCACTAAAAAGTAAAAAATAATTAGTTGTATTTCGGTTTTACAACATTAAATCAGCCATTCCTTCTACTGAATTTTAATCTAAAGAATAGGTTATTTTAATTATTGTAAAAAGTATTGTTTAAGATATTTCTTGAAGAGTCTGTAAATATATTGATTTGTAGATTCTTTAAAAGATAATCAAATTATTACAAATAATGTAATATTATTGTTATTTTTGGAGTCGTGGAACATTAATGTCCCACTGCAGGGACGGGCCTCCTCCAGTAAGGGGATACTTGGCCTACTAATACCATGTTGGCCAAATGGATTGGTATAGGGTTTAACTTCAAGTTTTCCCTTCTTTTTATAACATAAAGATAATATTCACGGATAGTCCCTTAGTCGGTTTTATGACACTAGAGAATGCTTTAAACAAAATTGTGAATAAACTATAACAACAGGCAGGCTATGCACCATAACATGACAATAATGTATCAAGGAAAGTTAAATCAATGAAACTAAGAAATAGTATCAAGAACATAAGATAATTATGCTATTCCCATACATAATAATATGTTAGTCTTAAAAGTATAAGTTATTGATTTACAGTAAGTGAAAGTTCAGTAATAGGAGTTAGTTATCATTGTCAAGCAACTGTACATGAAATACATTTAAGTATTAGTTAGATGTTTAAAACAAGCAATCAATGACCTATTTACATAATGATGATAGACATGGAATTATAAATTTAACATTGTGTCATTAATAAAAGGGTCAATTTAATACAACTAATAATAGTACAAGCATTTTATATCATTGCTCTGTTATAAGTACGAGGTACTTTCATACTTTTTATTACAGTTAAGTTGAATCTATGGAAGAATGCCAACTACGAACTACTAGTACAATAAAACAAATTAATTGCTTACCTTTCCTGTCTGGTTTAGTACATCTCCTGACTAATCTGATTGAGTCCTTGCCGAATTGCTTTCCAGGTTCAACGAATTTAGCGATTTGATCCATTATTCTAGAAAACAAAAATGGGACACGCTCAATAAACCCTGCTATACTTATTTACATTCAAAATAAAATTAAAACACAATTTACACGTTTAAAAATAATTAACACGATTACTTACATGAATTTGTTTTAATATAATTTTATATTAATTATTGCCAAGCGCAATTTAGCTTGGTTTATAACAACCGAACTTCAATGAAGAAACGAATCCACGGAACAAGAAAATGACGTGTAGAGAAAACTGACAAAACACAGCAAACTTGAGCAAACGTCAGCCACGTCTCGATATTCACGGCACGTCATCAGGGCTAACTGCGTTAGGATACGTGCAATTTAATCCTGTTTTATTGACATTTCATTTCGCTATAATTTACATTTTATGCAACACTGACAAATAAGAATTAAGAGGAAAACTGTTTTAGAAATACTCGTAGTAACTTTTATAATCATACCTTTAGCTCTTCAGCTAAATCTGAGAAGGGGTTCTATAAATTTTTCTGCTCTAGGAATTAAAAACAAAATTGAAAACAAATTAACTTTATCTCGCTATTTTCATAGAATAAAGAATATTTTAATTTTGTCTAATAATGTCATTTTGAATTTATTGATCAATGATCTAAGCATAGGTATCCATCACGGAGCAAAAATGTATCCATGAACATTTTTTTATTAACCTATGTAATTGTTCACCTCTGAGAAAAATCAGAAAATACTTTAGCATTAAGTCCGCCTATAAACATGTTAAGCATTAAAATTCAAATGTGTTTTCTTCCTTATTATAACGGGTCTTTCATATGTAAAAAGAAATAATTAAATGGCTACCTCCCATTCTTATTGCCTACATTCTTGAACATATTCGAGCTTTCCATTACAATAAACAAGGTCATTTAAATAGTCGTGTAGGACGGCACAGAACCGCGCAGGGTGAAAAATTTTCTAGAAGGCCTATGTTTATATTATATTTATATCACTAAACAAAACTATGTGGTTTTATAGTAGATGTGGCTAAATTATTTGTGCCCAAGAAATCAATTTACTTTAATCTGGCTATACAAATTTTGGTCTGTGCTAGTTGACATTAATATTAAAAATGTAGGTAGCAAAAACCAAAACATGTCAATGTCATCTTAAAATCATAATGTCATTAACGCCCACCCTTCTGTCAAGTTCCGCACATAATTTTTTATAATTAATTTATTTAGAAACTCGTTTGTAAATAAGTAGAAAACTTACCTAAAAAGCAGATACACAATAGAAACTCTGCTAAAATGTATGCTGTGGAGAAGAAATTTGAAATAGAGATGAAATTGCGGAAGGTAAAAAATTTTCTTTAGTTTGTTTTCTTTTCGAGATTTCCTTAATTGTTGTTTAGTGTTTATTTACAATGTATTTTACATTAGTTAATCCAAATGATGTTTTAGTGGTCTTATTAATACAAAAGCCTTCAAAATAGTTAATAATCCGGCAAGTAACATTGTTTTTTTTTCAGGAAATGACAAACATTCAGGAGCTAAAAGCAGCTGCAAAACGTAGCTCATCTCTTGCTAATGATGTTTGTAACGTACTCGGAGCATGTGAACAAAGACTACAACAACTGGAGACAGCTGTGCTGCCATTGTATGGAGATACTGCTAGACTACAGCATATACACCAAAGTAAGATAACATTACATCTAAAAATTTATAAATTAAGATTTAACTTAGTTTATTTATTTTTACTCCGTGTGGTGACAGAGTTAGAATACAATATGTCACCACCCCATCTCATTCCATGGATGTCATAGAAACTGACTAAGTGGCTATCTGTGAATATTATCTTTACATAATAAAAAGAAGGAAAACTTGAAATTAAACCCTATAACAATCTGTTTGGCCAGCGTGGTATAAGTAGGCTTAATATCCCTCGGTCACTAGAGGAGGCCCGTCCCTGCAGTTGGACATTAACCTTTCATATGCTTTGGTAGCAGATCGGCTCCAGAGCGTAAACGACGGAGGTAGCAGATCTGCACCAATCGACAACGTTCATGTTTTGATCAATTTAAAACTTTAAAACAATGATGTTAAGGTTTAAATTGTGTTTTACTGTAACTTCGATAAATGAACGAACAATATAGAGCATTAAAATTTGAATGACCATAGAAAAATCATGACTACAGCTAGTTTGAATTTAGCCGTTACACGGGCGCGCCGAAAATTTGACGCGCGACTTTTTTGTGAATTTATTTTTGTTTTAGAAAAAAAACGTGTTATTTATTTATCTCCATAAAGTTTAGTTATTAAACTGTGTTGTGAGAACAATATAAACAACATAATATTAAAGAATTTGTGAAATTATGAGTTTTCAAAAATAGGTGTGCTAAATGCAGTTTGGTAAGTTTGCTTGTAAATCAAATAGTTATGTTATGGATTTGGTGCTTTATTATATAATAAATTTGTACATAATTTATGCACCTATCAATTAAAATCATTTGTTATATGACCACAAAACACTTATTTTTGTATATTTCGTAAAGTTTAGACTTGGTCCACTGTTATAAAAATTGCCGCCATGTTGCCGCGCTGTAGCTCATACTTGCATACACCCTTCCCGCATACCAGAGGTTAATGGGCTGTTCTGATGATGATGATTTATTTCTACAATACTGTTATAATATATTAATGTACTACTGTTATCAGTAGTAGATATAACTTACATAAAATTTTACATTCTGCCATGTTAGTAATACTCTTTTCACCTTATGTTTACTATATTTCATATCCTTAGCTTACTAGGTGTACAGTGCACCTGTTCAATACACAAATAAATTATTACTTAACCAGCTGGTGCCTGCAACTTTGTCTCTCTAAGTTGTTGCCTGTGTTATTCTGATGTCGCAAATCCAGATCTAAACAGAGCTAACTCAAAAATTGTCGTTTTTGACTTATACACACAGTCGAATTCCTGGATTCGTTACGCACGGACCAAGAAAACAGATTTAAAAATATTTACACTACACGACGCTAGATGCCATAAGGAGTCTTTTTTGTTGAATGAACGGACTTCACTCTCTCCCGTCGAAACAGGGACATCGCCAGTTACCACCAGTATTGCAAGCGCTCGCACACTTCTTTGACTAATAAAGTGGAGTTATTTTGAGTTGTACTGACTGTAGCTGAAATTTTACAAAATTTTATTTGGAGTTGTCGCTATTTTAACGGTTAGATTCAAGAGTTTATATGAAACATTTTGAGTTAAACCAGTATTGCTGGCAAGATGAGTATTATTATCTTATTTAGAGTTGTTACTCTATTGTTGTAACATTTTTGAAATTCGAGTTGAACCTCTTTTAATGAGTCATTGTTCAAACTGTTATATTTCTTTGGAATGTTAATGAAATTTAATTCTTCTACCTCAAACATTATGACTATTTTCAGTTTAATACAGATTTGTATTCATTCTAAAGATTAAACAGTTTATTCGTATTTCACGGAATTATTTTTGAGTTCTCTTTAGACTTTAGAGTGACTCTTTAGACGAATAACGTTTAGTTACATAGTTTACATTTCAGACAAACAACGTATCGTGGACGGTTTTTAGTAAATCTAATAGAAGAAAAGAACAAATAAAATGTCGATCTTCCTAAATTAATTAATTGTACCCACTCCACTTGAAACTTTGGAGGATGACCTTAACTTTTCATTATGTGACGAGGTATCAGGAGCAACTTATACCGCCTTTCCCGTTGTAGACGAATCTATACCCAGCACTTCACAATAATGGAAGCCGACCTATTACATTTGCCCAATTCAAAGCGATTCATAAGCGATAACACTGGTTAAGTCAACATAGGTCATTCTATACTACATGCTGACCGATTAGTGATGTTTCATTCAAGCGTCTTCGTGCTTTAAAGGACACGTCAAACGTCGATTCCGGCTGTCGTAGTGCCACAGTCATTAAGCCACGTCAGGGGCCTGTGGACAGTTTGAAGAACTTTCGACAACAAGTTGGTCAGTAACCAAACAATAAAGAAGAACAGAAAAAGGGCTTGCCCCTTTTCCAACCGGATTGAGGACAAGCAAAGAAAAAGCTAGCGAGAAGAAAGAAAATAAATATACCCTGACCTAATCAAAGTGCATCGGGAAACAGCAATAATACCACCGGTTTCCAAATGACCGGTCAAGCCAAAATCAACTAATAAAGTGTCAAACCTCTTGTCAACTATCTTTTTTTTTTGTAAGTACGAGTAGTTAGTCGCTTGGGACTTTTAATACCTCGCACGGGTTGTGGTGGGGTAGATGGCCTTGGTTTCCCGCGGCCCCTGGCCGACGTGAGAGACGGAACACCGGGGGGTAGATGGCCTTCAACCTGTGACGTGCGTACCTCAGGGGCATCTCCCGTGGGGTACAAACCTCGGCCTGGACCGTCACTGAATAACAGGACGTGAAGATATAATAATGTACAAGATGCTTTTGTTAAATATTTTTATTAAAAAAAATAGTTTTAAACTGTATTTTTACGGTTTTTTTCTAATTCAATTGCCAATTACACCTGTATTGTTAGTAAGAGAATACATCATTAGTTGACTTAAGTCTAAATAATACCAAAAACAGTTACATTTTATATCCTTTTCCTATGATGTGTTCCTTTAAAAGAGAAACAACTCAAAACTTAACCATTAAGACAGGCATAACTCTAAATAAAAAAATATTTATACACATTATGTTTGAGCAATAGAGATCTAATTCAAAATTTGCGATTTTTAGCTTCTATACATGACTAAAATTCAGAAATCCTGGAGTATACTTCTTCTAGCTGGACCTATAAAGCATAGATAACGACAGAAAACTCCTGCGGTGAGCAGTATTGCAGAAAACAGTTTTTTGTGTTTTGTGAAAAAAGTGTTTTTTTGAGTTGTCTCTGTTTAGATCTGGATGTGCGATGTATAAACTTTATTATTGTTAAGTTTCATTTAAATATGTTTAGTAGTTTTTATGTGAAAGAGTAATAAAAATCCATACATTTATTTATGGGAGATTTTTCATTAACATCATCATTATCATAACAGCCCATTAATGTCCCACTGCAGGGACGGACCTCCTCCCGTGACGAAGGGATACTTGGCTAATGACGAAGGGATACTTACTAATACCACACTGGCCAGACAGATTGGTATAGGGTTTAATTTCAAGTTTTCCTTCCTTCTATGTACAGGTAATATTCACAGATAGTCCCTTAGTCGGTTTCTACGACACCCATGGGATGAGAAGGGTTGGTTACATGTTTTATTTTTACTCCGTCACCACACAGATTTTTATTTACATATCTTTCTATTATTGTTATTAGATATGGAACGCACAGTTCGCTCCTTGGATCATGTAATCAACTACTACATGGTGACCAGGGAGCTAGCAGATCTTATACAAGCTGGACCGAATACATCATCAACGGAATCATTGAATATTTATCTTGAAGTAAGATTATTTCCATTAACTTCTATAACTAAACTCTTTAACTAGACAAGTTTGTGAGTGCATTTATAAACTTTTTGTATTAACTATTTCCAGTGTAACACTGAATTTCAAAATCCAAAATAGCTATGATGGGAGCTTAAAAGTAATAAAAAAAATGTTTATAAGTACTAATATCCGTTGTTCTGTTACCCATAACACAAGCAGGTTAAGCCTAGCTTACTTTGGGAACAGATGGCGCTGTGTAGAGATGTCCGTGAATATTTAGTTAATTGTTAGTGCAAAAGTGTGCCATTTAAATGCATTGTTAATAAGTTAATTTCAAATGTTTTCCATTACAAAGCATGTTAGTATGAAGCTACATAATTATTTTGTTGATATGTAGCATAATCTTTTTTTGTTTTAGGCGTTGGATAAATTAGCAGATGCACAAGGATATTTTAATAAAAATAATCCACAAAGTATTGAGTTAGAAAATATTGTAAGTGCCTTTTGTATTTCTTATAGTTTTATTTTGGTTGCTGAATTGTTTAAAAAATATGCTTTCAATAGATTAATTGAGTGGTGCCTGATAAACAAGACAGATTAATAGCAATTAAATGTCTGCTTCGGTGGCAAAGCGATTGTGTATGTGGCCGAGATGTATAAAGTCATTATTTCATATTTTTAAAATCAATTTATAAAATTATTTTAAAGGTCATTTAATACAGAAATTAAATATCTTATTGCAGAATCAGTTATACAACACTGGTGTTTCTAAACTAGAGAATGCATTTGAAGAGTTGTTGAGTCGTAATACTAGACCTTTATCTCCTACAACGTTGATGGACATGATAGCACTGGAAGAGGGTGAGTTATTAAATATTGCTATATTTCTTAGTTTTTTCTTTTTATGTTCATCTTTCGTGTAGTATGGATCTAAAAATAAAGAAAGAGATAGACATTTTCAATTTATGGCTGTTCCAGAATACAAAAGGGTATACATTGTTCTGCTAATGGCTGTGTGTCGAATTGCTTTTGCACAATCATATGCTGAGACATTTTGCATGAGAAATTATAACCACCTATTCTGATACTCAGACTCCAGCAGTCTAAACTAAAAGCACCCTTCAGACCATTTGCATATCAAGCGAAGAAGCAGAATTTGATTGAAAGCTACCAACTCATTTGATTCGTAATTTACATCAAGGCCAAAATTCAAATTTGAACCCTTATGTTCGAGCCTTTGAAATGACTGTTATAAGAAATAGAATGTTTGTTTACCTGCAGACTCTAGCGTAGAGAGCGTGAGCGTGAGTGCTAGCGCGAGCAGCAGCGGCGGCGCGGCGCTGGAGGCCATGCGCGCGGCCGCGGCCTGGCTCAGTGCGGCGGGCGCGCCCCCGGCCGCGGCGCTGCGGGCGGTGCGCGCCCCGGCCGTGCACTCCTCGCTCGTCGCCTTCCGTGACTATTTGCGCTCGCGCTCTATGGCTGCCTCGCCACTCATGGTACGTATTCATTGATAACACCAGCCTCCAACCAAAAAATACCTAAACAATGTTGGATTTTCGCTGTGAAATACTCATAATAATACATTTCCGATAATCATGATTAATGAACCAACAGAAAGGTCACTGGATCAAACTGGATGCATAAAGTGGAAGACCGTGTTCTATAGACTCGAATAAGCTAATCGACTGATTAAGTCATAAAACTATCGATATTATTTTCTTTCCAGATCCTACCAAAGCCTTAGACTCTATCTTCATCTGTTTTCTGTTACAAAAGTTTAACATAATAAGAGAAACTATAATTCTTGACCTTTTAATGACCAGTCATACTAAATCAATATAGATCAGTGCCTAAGTATTAACTAAAATAGCAACATTCATGATATAAATTTCGGGGTACCTCAGGGTAATAAACTGGAGTCAAACTACTAACATATCGGGTCTATTTTTCGCAGATCACTAAAATTTTACGCAGTTTTTACAACTGCCACTATATTATTTAAAGTTTGCGCTAATTTTGTGTTATAGTGATATTTATGTTAAGGAAAAAAAAATATTTTGAGTCCATTGTGTTGCTACTTATTGGTCCATTTTTTAACATGTATTATCAAAAACAATTTGCGATATAATTGTAAATAGTTGTCTAACAAATTAAGTGTTCGTTTTATTTTTATTTTAGAGAGCCAAAAACCTCCTCCATCGTTCAGATAGCACGCAAAGAAGAACAAGTAAACTACAAAAAGTGTAAGTAAATTAAAATCAATATTATAATTTACTTTTTAGTTCAGTAAATAGTTAATACGAGAGATCAATGCATGATGGTCAAATCCAAAATATTTTTATTAAATTCAATGAAAATACATTTGCATGATTCTACTGAACTTCAGTAGTATTATGCACATGTATTTTCATTCAGTAGTATCTCCCAAGAAATGGGTATATAATGGATATGAACATAATCTTGGCAAATGGCGAATATTGTCACAATTCCTGTCTAAGAAGCAAAATTTCCATTCAGCCTCATTTTCATGTGTAATTTGTGCAGAATAGCAGTTAGGTAGTAGATCGGTCTAGGAATGACGGTTAATTACTAAAAGATGCAGTTTGGTTAATACCACCAATGAGTAAGGGAGGCACAATACTGCATAAAGTGTAAATATTTTGAGTATTCTTATGTCCGGCAGCATACGGCCCTTGGCTAATATGATGATATAAATTAAAAGAGGTTATCTTATTATACCCCTTCCAGCGTAAGTTTAGCTTTTTGACAGTTCACGTACATGAAGTTTCGTGATACTTCCACTTATTTTTCGAACAAATAATATTGTATTTCATGGACGTACCCATGTTTTTTTCAGTTACCATGGTTACTTAGTGATGGACACTCATAACGATTACCACCATTATGAAACAAATTACAAATAATCTGTAGAAATAAATGCTATGAATAAACTTGAACTCTTTATTTTCGTTTACAAAATGTAATACGATATTTTAGATTAGCTATAACCTGCGAATGTGTCACGATAAATTATGTATTTTAAATAATACCTAAGCTAACTATAATTTTATCGTTTTAAGTTATAGGCTAATTCTCTTAACATAGATAGGTACAGAAAGAAACAATAATAAAATGATAATGTAAGTTGATGTAAGGATCCAAATATGTAAAATAAAGTAATTTGAAAAATCGAAAAATCGCAATCAAATCATTACAATCGAATGCCATTACATTCGAGATACTGCTGAACGTCACTAACGTCAAGCTGTCAAATGTTGTTAAATATAGTGGAAAGGGTATATAGTAGTGGCGAAGTGTCCATATAACTCGATTCCTACCGGCTTACCTTTGCAAAAACCGCTTAGCATTGTCTATTAATCAATTATAAATCAATGACGCAACATCCACTCAATACAAAATAATATAAAACAAAAAAGTATTCTCTTACGTAAATCGCAATAATAATTACAGTAATAATAATTTTCAATATAATTATTTACGTACTCATAACGCCATCTTGTAATTAAAGGTTGTCAACTAACAACTTGTTATGGTTCAGTCAGAGAGTACTTAAAGCGCGCATGCGCGGAGCGCAGTAAGCCGGTCGCGAAATTAGGAATCCAGTACAACAGACTGTACGGAAATCGTACGGTCACGTGACACTTTGTATTCGTCGATCTAAGGTACCATATAAGCCGGTGGCCATCGGCTTATGACAAGGATAAAAGATACAACTACAACATTGCGAGAGCGAGAAAGCACTATTGCAACCAGTGGACCGACCAATTGTAACGAAGTTTCATTTCATTTCACGTTAAGTACTTAATTTGCCATTGACATTCCTTTGTTTTTATCAATTATTTAAATCTGATAGAAATCAGCCTTTCTTCTGAATTTTTAGTTTTTAATTATATTTATTTGTTTTTATATTTTTATACGGCTTGCGTCTTGACTTTGGCAGAATCATCGGTAAACGATAGGACCATTTGAAAAAAAAACAGATATTTGTATTTATTTTCTGCAAATAGGTTATAAAATTCGCTTTCTTGTTTAAAGTAGTAAAATTTGTATGTTTAATTATTTATGATTGTGTATTATGTGTTGTGCATTGGTTGACTTTATTTTTGTCGTAGTGCGTTGGGATCCTATGGAATATTTTTGTAAGTACTTGTTTGTATTGTTTTCAGCAAATTTAATAGTTTGTTGTTATAAGGGACAGGTTAATAGTGTTATATTATATTGACTATCCTATTATGTGATGTGCGATAAAACATCATTCTCGAAATTGAATTATAAATATAAGAAACGCCGGCGCTGTGGATTTACGAAACATTTTAATACAATTATCTCATTTCGATACGTATAAGTAAGTGGCTTACAGACAGTATTCTCAGATTCTAAAAGTAAGTAAGTAGGTATGTAGAATCATTTAGGATATAGCAATATAAACAATTAATCTAATTGATCAAAGAAGTCTTCCAAACAGAGAAACATTTTCGTATTTTAAGTTTATGAGTTCGGGACAACTAGGTAAAATCGAAACATTTTCTCACGAATACCTATGAACTACAGAATAATAGTAATATAAAGTAGAACAAAAGTCCACGGAATCTTCGGCTTCCCTTTTATAAAAATCCACCCTTCGCCACTGGTATATAGTCTTTATCAGACAGGAAAGGTACGGTGACATTTGATCTTTTCCATGTTACTTAGTTTACTTTTGTAGAATTTAAAAATAAAAGCTATCAATTTATGAATCCGAACTGATAAAAAATTAAAAATATTATTTAGACGTTTATATATAATTAAATTATATGAAATATTTGTTGTCTTATAACTCAATATTAGTTTTTACGAGGATAGGCCGCAAGTTTTTTTTGGCGGGATTCGTACGTCATAGCGATAAAATCTTGATGATGTCATTATTAAAAGAGGCCTGTGACCTGTGACCACGTAACTGCCGATGATTGGAAAAAACAACAATCTAATACTTCATGACTGTGAGAGGAAGAGACATTAAATTAGACAATTCAGTAGATTTTCACTTATTATGTCATGTAAGTGACGAATCAAGTAATTCATCAAGCTGTTCATCAGATGAATCACGCATTGATTCGGCATAATTAATAAATATTTAAAAAAAGATTAGTTTCTTATTTTGTACCCATAATCGATTTATTCTTGTTTGTAAATTATATCGGTTAGATATAGAATCGGTATTTTTAAAAACGATTTTAGTGTTACTACATCTCTAGTAATGACAAATACTAAACGTCACCGTACCCGTAAGATCTGAAAAATAGTATAGTAATGTTATATTATTCATCAGTATAGAGAAACGCGCGAACAAGATAATGATGAAAGCATCGCAGACGTTGGAGCAGTCTACTGGACTCGCTATAGGACCAAGGAAATCTGTGTCTGAAGCTTGTGAGTATATATTTTTTTGTTAATCAACTAATATTTATAGAAGAAAGACAATGGAATTTTTTTTACACGAGACAGGACTCGAACTTGCGTCTGGATTTTACGCGACCAGAGCGTCTTGAGGTTTGCGCCACCTGAGTCTCTGTCTCGATCACAAAATTTAATCTTTATACGGCGCTTCTAGTCCGCGTAATTTACAACGCAACTATAACCACGCCATGTAGGTGCTACAGCCGTATTTTAATGTTGCAATTGAAGAGTTTACGTAATGGTTTTAAATTTTTTGGGGTATTGACTGTCATGAATGTTCTTACTTTTTTTGTCGCTTGAAGTTGTGTTTCTTGACATTTTTTTTGTGTTTTTTTCATTCGTTAAGATTGTAACACATTAAGATTGTTTTAAGTAATTTAATTTAATTCAATGGGATATTGATAATATTTGCATAAATCTGTTAGTGTGAAATAAGTCTGAATTATTCTATGTTGGGAAGGCTGACATAGGTATTTAACGTTCAGACACAGAAGAGAGCAGCGAAGCTCTGGACGAGTGGGAGGCGGAGCTGGCGGGCACGGTGGCGGCGGCGGTGTGTCGGCTGGCGCGGCACGAGCAGCGCTACCTGCTGGGGCTCGTGCCGCTGCCGCGCCTGCCGCCGCTGCTGGGCGCCGTGCTGCAGCAGAGCGTGGCCGCGCTGCAGCACGACGTGGAGCGCGCGGGCGCTAGAGCACGTCGAGCTGCGGCGCGGTGCGGGGCCGGCGCGGCGTGCTGGGCGCTGCTGGCGCGCCTGCAGCGGCTGCAGCACGACCTGGAGCGCGCGCTCGCGCCCGCCTCGCCCCAGCCCTACGTCAACATACTCAACGCGTGTCAACAGAATGTAAGTTACACAATACCACCTCACTATTCATATTATAATTCAATAATACAAATTTCATATTGTGAATTTTCCTTGCCCCAATATTATTCCAGGACATTATTATCAATACAATACAATCTTCCAACTGCAAAGATATTACTTTTGCAGATGACACGGTGTTATTGTTCCAATACAATCTTCCAACTGCAAAGATAATTACTTTTGCAGATGACACGGTGTTATTGTTCCAATACAATCTTCGAACTGCAAAGATAATTACTTATGCAGATGACACGGTGTTATTGTTCCAATACAATCTTCCAACTGCAAAGATAATTACTTTTGCAGATGACACGGTGTTATTGTTCCAATACAATCTTCGAACTGCAAAGATAATTACTTATGCAGATGACACGGTGTTATTGTTCCAATACAATCTTCCAACTGCAAAGATAATTACTTTTGCAGATGACACGGTGTTATTGTTCCAATACAATCTTCCAACTGCAAAGATAATTACTTATGCAGAAGACACGGTGTTATTGTTCCAATACAATCTTCCAACTGCAAAGATAATTACTTTTGCAGATGACACGGTGTTATTGTTCCAATACAATCTTCGAACTGCAAAGATATTTACTTATGCAGATGACACGGTGTTATTGTTCCAATACAATCTTCCAACTGCAAAGATAATTACTTTTGCAGATGACACGGTGTTATTGTTCCAAGACAATTTTCCAACTGCAAAGATAATTACTTATGCAGATGACACGGTGTTATTGTTCCAATACAATCTTCCAACTGCAAAGATAATTACTTTTGCAGATGACACGGTGTTATTGTTCCAATACAATCTTCGAACTGCAAAGATATTTACTTATGCAGATGACACGGTGTTATTGTTCCAATACAATCTTCCAACTGCAAAGATAATTACTTTTGCAGATGACACGGTGTTATTGTTCCAATACAATCTTCGAACTGCAAAGATAATTATTTTTTTTTTTTTTTTTTTTTTTTTTTAGTTAAATTAAAACGGATAGACCAATTACATTAATTTAACAACATCCATAATTACACATAGATTAAATTAAATTACATAAGAAATAGCTTACAAAATAGTACACAGAATTATATAACTAATTAACTAAATATAAAATAGCAACAATAAAATATATTAAATTAACAGATGATTATAATTATGCAGATGACACGGTGTTATTGTTCCAATACAATCTTCCAACTGCAAAGATATTTACTTTTGCAGATGACACGGTGTTATTGTTCCAATACAATCTTCCAACTGCAAAGATAATTACTTTTGCAGATGACACGGTGTTATTGTTCCAATACAATCTTCGAACTGCAAAAATAATTACTTATGCAGATGACACGGTGTTATTGTTCCAATACAATCTTCCAACTGCAAAGATAATTACTTTTGTAGATGACACGGTGTTATTGTTCCAATACAATCTTCCAACTGCAAAGATAATTACTTTTGCAGATGACACGGTGTTATTGTTCCAATACAATCTTCCAACTGCAAAGATAATTACTTATGCAGATGACACGGTGTTATTGTTCCAATACAATCTTCCAACTGCAAAGATAATTACTTTTGCAGATGACACGGTGTTATTGTTCCAATACAATCTTCGAACTGCAAAGATATTTACTTATGCAGATGACACGGTGTTATTGTTCCAATACAATCTTCCAACTGCAAAGATAATTACTTTTGCAGATGACACGGTGTTATTGTTCCAATACAATCTTCGAACTGCAAAGATAATTACTTATTTTATTTATTTTTATTTATTTATTTTTTTTTAGTTAAATTAAAACGGATAGACCAATTACATTAATTTAACAACATCCATAATTACACATAGATTAAATTAAATTACATAAGAAATAGCTTACAAAATAGTACACAGAATTATATAACTAATTAACTAAATATAAAATAGCAACAATAAAATATATTAAATTAACAGATGATATAATTATGCAGATGACACGGTGTTATTGTTCCAATACAATCTTCCAACTGCAAAGATAATTACTTTTGCAGATGACACGGTGTTATTGTTCCAATACAATCTTCCAACTGCAAAGATAATTACTTTTGCAGATGACACGGTGTTATTGTTCCAATACAATCTTCGAACTGCAAAGATAATTACTTATGCAGATGACACGGTGTTATTGTTCCAATACAATTTTCCAACTGCAAAGATAATTACTTTTGTAGATGACACGGTGTTATTGTTCCAATACAATCTTCCAACTGCAAAGATAATTACTTTTGCAGATGACACGGTGTTATTGTTCCAATACAATCTTCCAACTGCAAAGATAATTACTTATGCAGATGACACGGTGTTATTGTTCCAATACAATCTTCCAACTGCAAAGATAATTACTTTTGCAGATGACACGGTGTTATTGTTCCAATACAATCTTCGAACTGCAAAGATATTTACTTATGCAGATGACACGGTGTTATTGTTCCAATACAATCTTCCAACTGAAAAGATAATTACTTTTGCAGATGACACGGTGTTATTGTTCCAATACAATCTTCGAACTGCAAAGATAATTACTTATGCAGATGACACGGTGTTATTGTTCCAATACAATCTTCCAACTGCAAAGATAATTACTTTTGCAGATGACACGGTGTTATTGTTCCAATACAATTTTCCAACTGCAAAGATAATTACTTTTGTAGATGACACGGTGTTATTGTTCCAATACAATCTTCCAACTGAAAAGATAATTACTTTTGCAGATGACACGGTGTTATTGTTCCAATACAATCTTCCAACTGAAAAGATAATTACTTTTGCAGATGACACGGTGTTATTGTTCCAATACAATCTTCGAACTGCAAAGATAATTACTTATGCAGATGACACGGTGTTATTGTTCCAATACAATCTTCCAACTGCAAAGATAATTACTTTTGCAGATGACACGGTGTTATTGTTCCAATACAATTTTCCAACTGCAAAGATAATTACTTTTGTAGATGACACGGTGTTATTGTTCCAATACAATTTTCCAACTGCAAAGATAATTACTTTTGCAGATGACACGGTGTTATTGTTCCAATACAATTTTCCAACTGGAAAGATAATAACATTTGATGATGTCAGACAGTCACAGTCTTAACAGTTTATATCCTACTGAAATTAAAAGTTAAAAAAAACCCCGAATTTTCACTGACACTAGAATAAAATGCACTATTTAGTTATTACTTTCGGCTAGTTGTAACTGACTTATCATGGTTTAATCGTATTTTTATCAACTTTCAGTGCGTGAAATCTTTAGAAGACTGGATAGAAGGCATCCGCAACGACACAGCATCAGGTCCCGTGGACGGCACAGTTCATCAGCTAGCCGCTGCAGCCCTGGCACACTGTCAGGCGTTAGCGACGCACGTGCATACTATAGGTTAGTTTATTTGACGACCTCTGAGGCGTAGTCGTTATATTACATGGCTCGGATTCGATTCCCACTCAATGCAAATCTTTGTGTGTATGCAACATGATTGTTTGCATTGGTTTGAGTGTTTTATATAGCATATGTATAAAATGTACGTATTTACCAAAAAAAGGTATTTAGTCATGTTTATCCGTTAAGTACCAATAGTACCAGCTACGTTTAGTTTATTTATTTATTTATTTTAATGCTTACCAACAGATTTAACATTATTTACATGCCTTATAATAAAATGTAATTAACAATCTACACATAATGTAAACCCAATACTAGGCAAACAAAACTTTTTTTTTTAGCATACATTAGGATAGGTTTGGGACTATATAGACTAGATACATATATAACACCTAGACCAATACAAACAAACAATCATATAATATGACAATTGTTCTTCTAGGTCCAGCCCTCGCTTTGGAACCATCGTACAGTCGTGCTGTGGGTCAACTGTCCGGTGTACACGACAGAGATGCCGCCATGCTTGCTATTTATATGAGTAAGTTTACTTTGTACTAACAACATTTATTTAAGGCATAAGATTTTTTTTATAGGATTTTTTTAACATTTACCCTCTTACTCATATACGCCCCTTAAATTTAGTCACTGTTTAGCGAGATTTTTATAAGCAAAACCAACCTTATGCCAAACAAAACCGTACGAATTTAAGCTAATCAATTGACTAAAATTTAAAAGGGCGTTTATGAGTAAGGGGGTACGAATAGACAACTCCCACTCTAGCTATTTGTCACGGAAACTTTCAAAGAATGAATGAATGAATGAATCGCACAGCTAGTTGTCTTCAGTGGCATACGACCACGGAATTTTGGGCATGGCTGCTGCTTTGCCACTCAGTGAGTTAAATTATGAGATATAGTAAGAAACTTCATACTTTTTAAGCTCAAAAGTTGTTAAGTGTTACGTTAATTCCAGGAAAAGTATTGGCGCAGCTAAACTTTGCTCTAAGGAACAAGAGCGAGCAGTACCCGGACGCATTGAAAGCTATATTTTTATTAAACAACACGCTGTATTTGTTACAAGTAAGTATTATGATTTGTAAGTTAGTTGGACTAAGGCCATAAGTGCCTGCAGTAGTTATAAGTACTTAATAAATTATTGGTAAAAATACTTAAGCTGTTAACCGAATAAAGAAACGTCGAAACTTGCGAAATTAAACTTAAAAAATATATATTTTCAGTCCTAATGCAAATACATTGTTAATGTTATAGAACATGCCTGTTCCTATTATAAATAGGTTTACCACAAGGTAAACAAAGATTAAATTCATAAGCTCATTTGATAACAAATAATGAATCGATTTGCTTTAATTAATAAAAATAATTAAGTGTTTTGTATTGTTTTTTTTCTCCATCGTGTTAACATCATACAGACTCTGTGCGAATTGACTTCGACACAGCAAAGTACATAACAGTTTCATAGAGAATTTTATTTTTCTCTAACTTGTTAACAACTTACAGAATCTATGTGACTTCGACACGACAAAATAGCACTTTCACAGATTTTTTTAAACCGATTTAAATAATTACGGTAGATAAATAAATTAATTGTCAAAAATAAGTCAATAGTTAATATATTATACGCTGTCCATAATTTTAGCAATGATTTTTATACAATACCTTCTACCTACAATTTTAAGTATAATCGTATGTATGTCGTTACGAAAAAAAATGTATTTATGTATGTTTATCCGTTGTCTAGAACCCATAGTACAAGCTCAGCTTAGTTTGGGACTAGAAGGCGTTGTGTGAATGTGTGAGGATTATTAATTTATTTAATACCGTGTTTGTAGGGTCTACAACGCAGCGGCTTACTAGACGTACTGATGTTAGCAGAGCCCGAGTGCGAGTCTAACTACCGCGACATGATACAGGAACACAAGAACTCTTACATACAAAGCTGGAACAAACTGTTGCTGCATACTGTGCTCGATGAACAACTGCCGCAGAAACTTAGAGATAAGGACCGCCAGTTACTGAAGGATAAGTTTGCGGTAAGTATACTCCGTGTGGTGACGGAGTAAGAATACAATATGTCACCACCCCATCTCATCCCATGGGTGTCGTAAAAACCGACTAAGGGACTCAAGTGCCATCCTATTCTTATTTGAAATGCATAGTAAAAGTTGTGTTTCTGTATCATGTCGCGGTAGGTAGGCCCGAGTGCGAGTCATACTACCGCAACATGATACAGAAACACAACTCTTACTATGCATTTCAAATAAGAATAGGATGGCACTTGCTGCCAACTTCATGTGTCATTTTAGTACGGCCAGCACAAAAAATCGTAAAATAAGTGTCATAATAAATTTATTCAACGTAGCTTAAGTACAACAAAATGATATAAAAAAGACAACGCACCTGAGGAAAGTTATTAATTTATTAAAAATGTATTTTAGTAAAAAAATACATAGGTAAATTAAATAAAAATATTTAGCGCTGACACTACAAACACTTTCTACTTACGCTTACGAGTAAGAACGCGGCGATGATGCCATAAGTGGTGTGAAAGAATTGGATTCCGATTAAAAATTAATTTATGTTAAAAATTAATAAAAAATATTAAAGTTAGTCGTTTTTTTTTTTTCATGCCTTACATAACATTAATGAACTTCGTTAGAAATGCGGAACAAGATGGCGCTTTGACAGTTCCATTCTTATTTGAAACGCATAGTCTATACGAAGCTGGGACAAAATGTTAGTACATACCTTGGACTCGTCAAACGTAGTTTTGGACCCCATCTTCCCAGCTGATACGATCTTAAAAGAGTCGCTGGGTCGGACTGCATGCGGAAGACAAACAGCCGTTCTCTGATGCACGTGTTAAGGAAGAGCGAGACCGCTTGTCACAGGCATTGTTTGCTTAAAAGGCGGTTTCAATCACTACATAATAATGTAAACCTATTTAACAAAAAAAAATATTTGTAATTATTTGTATTTGTGTTGGGAAAGGCCTATGTCAGGCCAGAAGTGAACTGCGATAGACTAATCGATTGGTTGATTTATGTCATCAGTCGTTCAACCGCGAGTGGGAGGAGATAAGCAAACAACAGCGCGGCTACAGCGTGCCCGACGCGGAGCTACGAGAAGCGCTGAAGAGAGACAACAAGCAGGCGATACTGCCGCACTACACCGCCTTCTACGACAAGGCCGCCGGGCTCAACTTCTCTAAGAACCCCGACAAGTATGTCAAATACAACCCTGTGCAGGTAACTTGAAAATATACATTAATAACTTAGAAATATATGTATTTACAGTACTCGTCAAATAACTTTTCTTTTTTTTTCTGAAGTCCACTATTAAACAGAAACTAATAAAACACCACGCCTCCTGCCGTTTAATTCGAAAACTGACATCTGCGCAGCCATATGCTTTAAGTTTAGAGTTTGCGCTTACTGTACTACGGAGAATATAGTTAGTAATGAAATAATAACCAATTTAAAATTCGACCATACCAAATCATCAATTTTCGATACCTTTTTGACTTAATGTATATAGTAATTGGTATATATTTATATACTAGAGTACCGTGTGGTGACGGAGTAGGAATACAATATGTCGCCACCCCATCTCATCCCATGAGTGTCGTAAAAATCGACAAAGGGACTATCCGTCAATATTATCGTTACAAAATAAAAAGAAGGGAAACTTGAAATTAAACCCTATACCAATCCGTTTGGTATTAATGTCCGGCCGTTCAGAGAATGCGTTCCTGACACTTATCAGTTAGTCACGACTAGTGATGGACACAACATTATACCGAGTTCGTTACCGTTACTCCAAAATGAACCGCCGCGTTATTTTTATGATTAGATTTAGACCGTTTTAAATTGGCGGAATCATTTAAAATTTATATTTTAGTTCTTTACGTGGAAACAATAAAAGGGAATATTAATATAATAAAATTGTTTTATTTATTATTTTTTACAAAGTTACAATCTGTATTTCTATGGAATAAAGTACATTGAACTAAATGTGCGTACAGAATATTAATCAGACTCCGATTCGCTTGAGGAGGTGGTGTCTTCATCATCATCTTCGCCTACATGTATAATTATATTATTATCAATTACAGAATCAATCCTGATATCTCGGTCAAAATGTTCCATAATCAGGTTTTTAGTCTTTTCGACAACCTTTGCCCAGTCATCTCTTGTGACTTTCCCGCAGGCTTCTTTTAACAGGGTCATCATCTTTTTCGTGCTGAATGGCGGGGAAGTATTGTGGCGGGCGGCGTAACCTTTTATTTGAGCCCAGATTAGCTCAATCGCGTTATATTGGCAATGATACGGTGGAATTCTTAGAACGCGATGACCGTACTCCAAAGCCATTTCATCGATTTCGTATCGCACATTTGCCGCTTTATTTTCTTTCACTAACTTAATTAGCTCTGCTTTTAGCATCTGCATATTTGCGTCAATGCCTTTTGCTTGTAACCAAGCAACCATTTCTTCTTTTTTATTAGCTTGGGTAGGTGGTTTCTGTATTTGAAACGAGTGATAGGAGGCATTATCCATCAATATTACAGAAGGCTCTGGTAGGCTGGGCAAAAGCACGTTCTGGAACCACTCTTTAAATGTACTGGCATTCATTTCCTCGTGGTAGTCATTTGTGGTTTTTGATTGAAATGCCAGTAAAGCGTTCTCCACAAAGCCGTATTTTGCAGTACCTGCGTGGCATATTATCAGACGAGCCCCCTTACCCATTGGTACTTTCGACGTCGACGCTTGTGTATCATCCGTCCAAGAACGGGAAACCGTGTGATTGGCGTTTAGCCATGTCTCGTCAATGAACACGACATTATCCCAGTTATCAATTTTTTTTGCTTCTCTCAAGAAACTTATCCGTTTCAAAATGATGTCGTATCGTTCTAATAAAATTTTTCTTTTGTCTGTTTTTTTATACGAAAAACCAATATCTTTTAAGATTTTCGTTAAAGCAGTTTTACCCCCGCTAAACAGTCCAGCTTCTCTTAACGACGCCAAAAGCTTCATCCTGTTGAGATATTCATTTCTGGAATAGTAACCATATATATGATTTCTGATTGCATCGGCGTCAAAGGTATCAATATCTGTCACGGGTTTAGTTCTACGTTTCTTCTTCGGAGTACGTAAAATATTATCTTCCATGCCAGTAGAGCCGAACTTTTCTTTATTAATATTTGTAATCGTTCGTTTGCTAACTCCAAGCGCCTGAGAGACGCGTTCTTGTACTTTTTCGACAGGAACCAGGGGTCCGCCATTTTGCCGCTCCCGCTCAAAGTAATCTTGCAGCTTGATAATTAACTCACGGGCTCCAGTTTTCAATGTTTGTCCACGTTTAGGCATTATTATGCACCAAAAGTAAAAAGAACGCAATATAAGACACAATCAAAGTCAAATAACAACAGATCGCAAACACTTGAAGAACGTGGTCTATGCGCACGAAACGACAACAGACGACTGTTTCAGCGTCACAAAATGGCGGCCCATAACGCCATTTGGGGTTACCATTTTCAACCTAAATATAAAAATGCTACTTTGTATTTAATGTACTTTTATTTTTATATTTAATAAAAGTTATTCTAAAGTCCATTATTTTCAAATTCTTGAAAAGAAAAACAAAACGTATTATTTTATAAAGTATAACTGTATCGATAAGAACAGATTACGATACTATTATTCACTGTTATTGTTGGCACAGCACTACAAATATAAAGCGCTGACATAACCTTGTAATAGCGCAGTGTAGATTTAGAAAAATATTGTTTACCAAGTTATTTGACACTCAGTTTGACACAACATTATAACATTCATTAATTATTGATATAATAATGTTGTTTTAATGCTCATCAATAGTTAAAACGATAAACAACCAGCAAAAATATTTTTATCGTAACTGCAACGCCATTACAAAGTTACTGCGTCAGTTCAATCGCGACGTGTCAGGAACGCATTCTCTGAACGGCCGAAGATTAGTAGGCCAAGTATCCCTCCGACACGGGAGGAGGCACGTCTCTGCAGTGGGACATTAATGGGCTGTTATGATACTAGACTTTGAGACATGTGCGTAAATAGCTCACATCGAAATCCTTGTTTAGCAGGGTACCTACCTGGTGTACCGCAGGGAACTGTATTGGGTCCTTTTTCTCTCTGTGAGTTATATATGCTACAACTCATCATTGTATTTTATTTGTACATAGCTTTAATTAAATTTTATTAATTTATAATTTATTTTCTAGATCGCGACGCAGTTGGATGGATACTTTGATGAAGCGGCCTAAACGTACCATTTCAACAGTTGTTTCTAAACATATTAATTCTAGACAACTTCTTTAAATGTATTAACCTTATTTTAATCATAGGTTGACTGAATAGAGTCACAACAGCCTGGGCATAAGACATTGTCTTGGCATTCTTAGTACCACGCGTTATAATATAGTGTAAGAAAAATGTATAGAAATAAAAGACAATATTTATTTATTTAACATATTTTTTTATAATAAAGTTAATACATAAATTATCACAATATAGTATTTAATGTTTTCTTTTGTTCCTCCTTGTGTTCCTCTTAGGCCACTGAAACAAACATTACAGTAATAACATGGGAGTGTGTGATATATAAAGAAATAATTGTGTCCACTGTGCCACATACTATGAAAATTATTAAATAGATATACAGAGTGTACATGACAATGGGACACTCATTTTAAAAACAAGGTCATGCATTAATAGATTTTAAACTATCGCGATTTGTATACATAATACTATTTTATACGGGTCTTACTCGCGGTATATTATTAAACTAATTAGCCTAGGTACTAGTAAGATCTAAGAAAAATACCTAGGTTTTTCTCTGACGTTTCGGCCGACTTGCAAGGTATTTATCTTACCTAGTATCTAGGCTAATTAGTACATACTGCGAGTAAGACCCGTATAAAATAATATCAAATGCATGAAGCATTTTCTAAGCAGGAACAAAAAAATACCTATACGTTTGGGAGATCTAAATGTATAGGTATTTTTGGATGTTTTTTGTTCCTGCTTATTAAAGTTCTACCTAGTATTAAAATAAATTCTCATATACATTCTATATATAAATTTAATATTATCTTAAATACTTATGAACAGGATTAGTAAACTTATTTTGAAACTCATTTATCGAAATTTGCCTCATCCGTATTAGTTATTTTCTGTCTGTAAAAGTGTATGGAGTAAAAGGGTACGGGGTTTGATCCCTGGGAGTATGAACCAGTAAAATATTATAATACGTCTTTACATATAAGTATGTAAACCTATTGTGTACAACAATGCGACTGGAATAATGTGAAATTGAATTGGCACGGTGGGCATACATTAATAACCAACAAGTTTTCAATATTTTAAAGTAAAACCCAAAAAAAACTAGTTGTTTATAAAAAAACGCTAAAGCTACTCGTAAGTAAGATGAATGCTTTGCTTTTATAATTTTACTTTGAAATATTGAAGACTATATTTATTTATCTTTGAGGAACGGTGTTATGGTAAAATCAATACAAAAAAACCCAAAATATTTAAAATGTCATAGATAGGTTCAGTTGAATCCCTATAGGATTACAATCACCCAACAATGACACCCAAGAATTTAAATTATTCTGAAATTTTGCAGACGTAGTCAAAATAACTGAGCGAAGTAGATTAACAAAAAAGAAAACTTGTACCGATATTATTGACCAAGTTATTTTTTTATTACTTATTCTACTAAGTACAAGAAATTTACTTATAGGTGATAGAATGACTGTTCTTTCCGAATCAAGTTGTTTTTACAAGTTGACAGTTCCTCAAAGATATATAAAATAATATTGCATTCATGTATTGACAACGTTCATACTAAGCTACTTCTTATCTATCTACGCACAGCATGTGTTAATGAATAATTAACCGATAACTTTTGGTAAACAGAATTGTCGAAAATTACCGATTAACTATGTAAAAGGACGTTCAACCTATAAAAAATAAACCAGAAAAGTCCCGTCTCAAATAAAGTGTCCCAATTTAATAAGAATTTAAAATTTGCATAAAGGTAATTATTCATTAATGTTAGTTTTTATAAATTTATAAAATCTAATATTTTTACTTGTACTATATTCGCATTCGGGTTCAGATATTTATGAACACATTACCATTAGAATAATCATTTCCTGACTTAAATATATTACGAAGAATCAGGTACCTTGGCAAGCGCTGTAACATCTTTCTAACAATTATATTATATCTATAGGTAGATTTAACATTCATAGTTTAATTGGAAATTAATAATTTAATTCTTTGGGACCAGATGGCGCTGTGTAGAGATGTCCGTGAATATTTATGAATTTATAGTTATTGTAGACATTTGTGTTTAAAGACGGAACGAGAATATTGTTACATAATATAATATAAGATAATATATATATATATATATATATATATATTTTTTTTATATATATTAGCATTGATATGAAAATATCATCATCACTTCAATTTCCTATAAATATTATGAAACAATGTAATTTATATCGTTCTACCCTCAGAAAGCTTCCATTTTATAAAGGGAATTATTTAATAAATCGCCAGCAAAAAGGAACTGTTACATAATGTATGCAGAGTATCGTAAAAATTATAATTATATACCTTTAGTAGAAAGTGGCGTCTCCCACTCGCAACGCATTTACAACTAATTAGTCTAAGGCGTTTTGTAATTTGTGCGAAAGTATATAAGAGTTGAATACGTTACATTATTATAGAGTATGAGATGATAAGATTTAAATTATTAAATCAAGAGTCCAACACGCAACTCTCTTCGTGAAATGTAGAAAATTACGAATTTGTTAAATCGATAAAAAAATATGTATTTTGATTTTATAAAGAGTACCTACCTATAACTAAAAATTTTAGTAACTTAATTTGATGAAATAGTGTTCAGTAGTTTTAAGTAATTATACAAAAGTACCTTATCAGAAATAAAAAGCGGTGATTATGTAATAATTTTAATTCAAATGTTTTAAATATTTTTGAAATATATAAACTACCGTCATGCGCATATATTTCTGAACGGGTACAAGTATACGGAACCTCGACATTTTCAAACACAGAAGGTCCATCATTCTGTAACAACTAACGTCCAGACAATCGAAGTAATTCGTAGCACTGATACCTTAGTTCTCTGCTCCTGGCGCCCGGCTTGGCTCTAACAAACAAGCAGACATCCATCATTGTAGTACAAATGTCAATCTTAAACACTTAACAATAGAGTATACATTACCATACAGCTGGGCCGGACTGATTGCTAGTTTATAATGTGCCTGTTGTTATGTGGAAAATGCCAAATATGGTGAAGTAAAACTAACACTGTTATGTTTACGGACACTTGGACTAATTCGCTGTTGCTTACATTGTTATGTAGTAATCGTTAGCAATGTTGATATCTTGAAGTAAAATGTGATATTTGGATCAAATTTATTGAGACGTTTCTACTGGTTACGTTTACTAAATCCAATAATATTATTTATTTATTTATTCAACTTTATCATTACAGGGTATGCCCTAATACAATAGTGGTTACCTACATACTATAATACAACTAAAGATAAAATAAAAATTCCTTATTAAACTAACAATAACAAATTTCAAATAATGTTATCTTTGTGAGTTCAGTCAGCGTGCAACAGAATAGGTCTATTTTCATAGCCACTCGATTGAGGGATTTGCGTGCGCGCGTCAGAGGCGCCTCCTGCAGGAGGTTGGTGCGAGCTCGGGGTACACATAGTAATTGCGGCATCCGTCTTCTATGTACATATCTGTCCGGTACATTAAAATACATTTGATCTAGCATTATATATCGCCGTGATCTGTGACGTGTTTTGGAAGAGGCCTATGTTTAGCAGTGAACTCCGATATAAGGCTAATTGAATTATTTAATTGATTGAAATATTGATCGAATAATGCATCAAAATATATATTTGTCCATGTATCACACACACAGTTATCTCTAAAGAATATATTACTCTATAAGCGTTTCGTTCATAGCTATTTAATTTTATTATATAAGCTATTTGACCGTAATGAAAACTTTACCAATACCCCACCATAAATGACTAATATATTTAAAACTAATAAATTATTATTATATAATGTAATATTCAATTATATAAAGTGAAATAAAAAGGCACATTTTAAACATTTTATGTAATTCGCAGTCAGCATTGTGTAAGAAGATATGTTCCTGTAAAACACTCAAAATCAAAAACCATTTTTCAGGCTCGAAGGAACATGCATGTACAAATGTACATACTTAAATATTATATATATATTAAAATGACAATTGCATAAGGTTAATTGGGACATTTGGACAGACAGTTTTTATTGCCAATTATTTACACAATTTTTATTCAAAAGTTTTTTAACTATGTTTAGATATTTATGACAGTTCTGTGCAATAAAGTGATAATTAAAAAAATACTTTCTAACTAGGCTCCAAATATTTATTGATTTTAATTTAAAAAGCTCCCATCAATCCCTTATGGATCATACAAACATGCCCTCGCTGGGGTTCAAACCCACAACTTCATATCAAGCAATATTACATATTTGAACATGATAATGCCTTAAGGCATTAAGCTTACCCTTGTACATCAATTTTATTGTGTGCATAAATTATAAATAAATAAAAAAAATAATGTTTTTAAATACAACATTGCAAAGAGTCGTAAACTTAAACAAAATAAATTATCACTTAATTGCCAGAGATGGTCAGTAAACTTTTTAAAATGTTTGCACGATCATAATAGAATGAAAATCGAATTCAATAATTTAGAAAACCTATATTACATTTGACTGTGCCCGCGAAATTCGTAACAGAGAACAAACAAATAATGTAGGTTACAATTGACTCGCTGTTACTGCTAAACTGTTAATACCGCCATCTAGTCTTCATATACGTACTACAATTTATATTGAGCTCATTTTGACTGTGCATTTTAATTAAAATCGGTGTAGTAGTTAGCAGCAATTATCGTTTGATTTCCTAGATGGCGTTGAAATCAAAATTTATAACACCGCATCTAATCTAAATTGACTACTCTTTCTTTTTTCAATTGATTTTTCTTTCTTTCCTCTTTTAAATAATAATACGCTAGATCTCGAACCAGCAAAAACTTCACTGATATGAACTGAAAAAAAAAAACTTAAATTAAAAAAAGTATGTACCTTGATAGCTTGCGGTGGAGGCTTCTGCTTGGCAGGTGGTTTCTTCACTTCCTTCGCCAATTGACTCTGGTACGGTGTGAAGGCGCACGGGAGTATCCTACGATGCCTACAGAAGAAATATATTTTGTATGTATTAACAAAAACGAGTCAATAAATAAATTTAAACCATCTCATCCCATGGGTGGCGTAAAAACCAAGGGACTATCCGTGAATATTAGTAACCGAAATAAAAAGAAGGAAAACTTCAAATTAAACTGTATACCAATCCGTCTGGTCAGCGTGGTATTAGGTTGTAGGCTAAGTATCCCTCGGTTACGGAAGGAGGCTCGTCCCTGCAGTGGGACATTAATGGACTGTTATGATATTATGATAGTGACATAAAAAAAACCAATAGGTATCGTCGGCAGAAGACGCCTTGAAAGGATTGAAAAGGACATAATAGGTGACGTCCTCTAGAAAGGGCAAGTGTGAAGCTCACGGAACCAATAGACATGTAAACAGGTATGATAATGAATGTAGACGAAGCAAACCAGCTTTGTAAGGACCGCATTTGGCGCTAAGTAGTTACTGCCAAGCCTATGGGACTAAGCCGTGGATTAACGTATGTTTGTACAGTCAACTACAACAGTTGATTAACACATGCCATATTACAAAACATCTGAACGGTAAAAACTTCCATAAGTGAAGAGAAAACAGTATCATCATGAGTAATATTCCATAAACAATAAACACAATTTTCCATAAATCGCTGAGCGAGCTTGTACTATTGCATGTGTACATAAATTTTTGTAGTTAACTGTACAAACAAGGTAAAAAAATAAAAATGTCTACACAAAAACAAAGACTTACTTGTGTAACGGCAACAAGACATTGGAGATGGTGGGAGGCGCCCTCACCATCTTAGCCTCGTCTGCTTCCGTCAGCTGAGTGCTGTCGAACTGTACTTGTAGCGCGGGAGTCGTGCTGGCCGGCCGGGACACCAGCAGGAACGAGTTCGATCCCAGGCTTGGCTGGAATCGACAATTTATTGTTCATAAGGTAAAAAAAAATTGTTTATTTGCCTATGCGTCTGATCACTAAATATTTTATGTAAATTACAGTTATCAGATATTGCGTCCTATTAAAATCCATTGTTCAAATAAGTAAACAATCAAATAGTTTAATGTTCAGATATTAATGGTCACTTGCAGCATACATAATTTATTGACATTTTTAATTGTTTAGAAATATCTGATTGTAACTGTACTTTCTACCCGTAGATAGAGAAAAAAAACAACTTATTTTTTATTTGAATATGAAAAAGATTAAATCTAAACATCTGCCTACAGGCTCTAGTGTGGCTCTACCAGGTCTGTTATCATAATAAGAGCTGTGTCATAAGTAATATTTTTGGTATTGAGTCTGTCACTGCTCATTCACATGCTCTAGAAAAAGAGAGTTGGCCCTAAGACGCTGCCTTGTGGAACACTATAAATAACTAGAACAACATTGTTGTCAAAACCACCAATTGTTACAATCTAATCTACAGTTGCTCAAATAGATATGTCTTTTTAATCCTTCTGTATCCATGATTTGTAACTTTGAAAGAAGTATGGTTCCAGAAATAGTGTCGGAAGCATAAAATAATTTATAGCGCAGAATTTTAGCAATAATGTATAGCGATTAATTATTGTTTGTCGCTGAAACGAACATTGCTGTAAGCTAACCTTTATTTAGAACTGAAATCTAAAAATCCTATTCTCTGTTTATGTTTCGTTGTAATTGAATTTGGATTTTATCTGGAGAATGTTTATGTTATGTCTTTAATTCTCTTACCCGCTTACTCATAAATGCCTCTTAAATTTAATCACTCTTTAGCGAGATTTTTATTAGCAAAACTAACCTTAAACCAAACAAAATCGTAAGAATTTAAGCTTTTCAATTGACTAATATTAAAGAGCCGTTTATGAGTAAGGGGGTTAATGTTTAACTATGGCCTGTCTTTGTGTGAACTACAGAGGGCTAGTTGTTTGTGTGAACTACATATTTTGAACCGCGGTTAACATATTTTACCTCATGCTGTAACACATAATGTCCCGGCATAAGTCCCTGCAGTTCGCTGAGAGTGGTGTGCAGTACGTTCACTATCTGTTGTCGCTTGTCTCTGTAGGTTTCTTGGAATTGAGCCGCGGTCACGTGGTCTGACGTCACAATGTCACCGTTTGAACCATCCACGCGCACTATAAAATATTACAAGAGACAGTTAAGAATAATAATGATCAATCAATCAATCAATCATTTTATTGCGAATATGGGTTACAGAGATATTATTAAAAATGATAACCTCAATTCCCTGAAAGCTAAGTTCACGATAAGTACAGTTCGCACAATCTTCCTTGGCCGGTCTGTTAGCTTTCAGAGTTCTTAGAAGAGCTTTCGTTCGCGCATGTACAGTCATCAAAAAAACACCCGCTTTCTACCATTTACTTCCAAAAATGACATCTGCCATTTGCAACAAATTCAAGCCGGCCAATTAAGGTTACGCGTATTGTTAAAAGCGATTTCTGAATCTCAAAGAAAACACCAGCTCCACAGCACTTAGTTCCAACAATAACATTTGCACAGCTGTTTGGAACAACTTCAAGCCAGAAAACTAGCGCGTACTGTAAAAGGCGATCACTGGTTTCTAGGAGTATGAACTAAAATGTCTCCGTGTGGTGACGGAGTAAGAATACAACATGTCACCACTCCATCTCATCCCATGGGTGTCGTAAAAACCGACTAAGGGACTATCCGTCAATATTATCTTTACGAGATAAAAAGAAGGAAAACTTAAAATTAAACCCTGTACCAATCCGTCTGGCCAGCGTGGTATTAGTAGGCCAAGTATCCCTCCGTCATGGGAGGAGGCCCGTCCCTGCAGTGGGACATTAATGGGCTGTGATGAATGAACTAAAATGTGTGGCAAATCTGCTGTTGTATAACACATTTTAGTTACAAAATTCGTTCAAGAAAAGATGCACACATACCATGTAAAGCGTCGGCATTTTCTCTAAGCAAAAGTGACATGAGCATGGCACGGATCCTGTCAGGAGGCAGGTCGCTGCCGCCCAGGTCTAGTTGGTACTCAGGTACGGGCTCCAGGAGTAACTCTGATGATTTGTCCTGAGAACATAATTATTCATTTAATTATTACATATAAAAATCTAACAGCTAAGTTGACAAATTAGGAGCAGTTATGGTTAACAGACAGCCAATAACAAGTTTTTATTTATATGAATATGTCACATACATCATAAACTCACGCCTTATCCCGTCCGGGGTAGGCAGAGACAACAAAATCGCAGTGGTCACATAATATGCTCGTCTAACTTAACGGCTAAGTTTACTGAGGGTTCGGAACACGACCATGTCAGAGAAGACACCCACAAGAAACTCTGCTGGGTTCCTATCGCTCTTTTGATGATCACTTCACAAATATTATTTTATTAAGTAAACATATAAATTGACTTTCGGCAAGAGCTTATGTTCTCGTCCGTATTTGAGTTCGTCGTGACTATTATATTGTTGATCGAATATAATCTGTAATAATATAAGCACTTACCCTAGCTTTATGTGCACAATGAACGAGAAGGTCGATCGCTTCATTATCATTGGTGTTGATGACTCGCCACTTCTTGTACGAACGATGTGGGGGACGCTCGTATAATGTGTCTAGCAAATTAATAATTAATAAGTTATAAACAATACACAGTCTAATTAAACTAGAAACATGCTCTGTATGTACTGTGCATGGAAACATGTTGTATAATAAATAAAAATAAAGAATTTGTTTCGAAAAATTGTCTTGAAAATAAAAAATTTTGGTTGCAATAAAATTGCAAAAATTTCTGACTGTAAAAAATAATAGCAACTAACAGGATGAATGGAAAACAGAAGAGTTACTTATAGCTAATTTTTCAATCTAATTTATAAAAGATAATTTCCTACTACCTGTGTCTAGAATTTTATAAAATAAGTACCTTTCTGACCACATTACTTTTGAAAATAATTTTAAAAGTCGTACAACTAGTACCCATAGTACAAGCTCTGCTTAGTTTGGGACTAGATGCCGTTGTGTGAAAGTGTAAGGAATATAATATAAAAAAAAACTACAATTGTGTTTTCATTCACCCTAAAAGTTTATTCCTCTTCATCCCAACTGACTTTAATAAGAAATCATTCTTACCTGTACATGTACAACTGTATACTCCTATAATATCATTAACATCCTCCATAGACATAGAATTATATGCAGCTCTTTTAGCAGGACAACTCTTGTCATCCTCCTCTTGTAAGCGCTTTTTATTTTGTTCTTCTTTAGTATTGGCAGGAACTTCTTTATTTAAATATGTATCGTCTGAAAGAAAGAAAGGTTTTAATGAAACAACAAGTTGGGAAGTCACAATGATTTAACATTTCCCCTGTATTAGATGAAAAAAAAAACATTTTAAAAATATTTTAAAAATCACTATGGTGCTCGACTAATTTTACAAAGCCAAATGTGAATATGTATTCATTTATTGTTTGACAAAACTTGATCGATTATAAAATTAATTAAATGTGTGTTCATGTTAAAAGTAATGTTGAGAGTAAAATGTTTTATAAATAATAATATTGCCAAATTATGTATTTTTATAATTTAATTCAATGACAATGTACAATGTTTTATCCACATGTAATACCGTTAAACGGGGTAAATAGGGTAAAATAAAATGAAGGGGTAATGAATAAAAAAAATAGGATTTGGAATTGTTAAATTATCTATTATTGGAATCAAACAATCTGCAGATTGAATATCACCAAGCTTCTAAAATTTATATTCTGAAATATTCTGTTTTCAATAACCCAGTCAGTTGCTATTCACCGTTTGTCGGTACTTATAAATCAAGCTCAGAGACCACTCACGGTGGACCGATGACCTAGTTAGGACGGCGGGAAGCCGATGGATGAGAGAGGCAAAGGACAGTCCAGGGTGGAAATGTTTGGAGGAGGCCTATATCCATCAGTGGACATTAATGGGCTGATATGATGATGATAAAGATACATAGAGCTGCACATATATGTCTAATATTAAGTTTACTTACTGGCCAACTTATACCTGGCTGCGTATAGAACAAAATAGATTTACTGATAATTATTTTTATCACTGTTGTCAATTATATAAAAATAAAATATACTTAAGAACATAAAATAATATTGCAATGTTTACCAATGGGTGTTGTAAATACCATGGGAACGAGCTACACATATATAAAGAATTAAAAAAAGGTCCAAAACCCTATACCAAAGTCTGCTGAGTGACATACTACAAAAACAATTTATACCTTGTTTTTTATTAATTTTTATTCTATTTTAAGGGGCTTTTTAATTATACACAAAATTAAATGCTCCGTGTGGTGACGGAATAAGAATACAATATGTCACCACCCCATCTTATCCCATGGGTGTCGTAAAAACCGACTAAGTGCTCTTGTTAACGAACGTTTTCGTCAACGGGTAACGGGCCGACGCGAAACGGTTACCTTTGTACATGATCCGCTAAATATTACGTGAACGCGTCCGTTGTTGTCGATATCAGTTCTATTTTTGTAGGGCGAAGAAATACACGTACGTTATGTCGAGTGCGAAGAAAAAGCTTTTGCTAGCCTACTATTTATTCAAAAAACAGCAGCTACAAAATAAAAGGAAGAAGCTGTGGGTTCATCCTATTTTATTAGAAAGAGAGTCTTATGGAGTATTCCATACTCTGATGGAGGATTTAAAGAAAGACGGAAGAAAGTTCTATAACTTCTTTCGGATGACTCATGACAGTTTTCGCAAATTATTAGAACTAGTGTATGATCAATTACGACGTGCAGACACTAATATGCGATTATCTATTACACCCGCTGAAAGATTGGCTGTTACCTTAAGGTATGTATGTATAATTCTCATATTTTAAAACTTCATAAAGAATTCTGACAAAGTGCGATGGAGTTATAAGTGTCTCTTACGATAATCCTAAAACACATACATACATAACTTCATGCCTATATCCCATTACTGGGGTAGGCAGAGACAACAGAACGCCACATGTCACGACCCAAACGTCTGTCGCCATCATTGGCTCCCCAGATATGGTTTTGTTTCGAGTTTTCCTTCTCTTTTGTAGGCATAGGTAATATTATTTCAAAACTAAATAGTAAGAGGTTGCTACTAGCCCATCGCCTATGGGTTTCGAATTTGCCGTATCCCTTAATAGACTCTTACTATTTGCTTTGGAAGATTAGCAGCTGAAGCATTCTATGTTTTTCTTCCGCCTCCAGCCCAGCGCGGAAGCTCCTAAGAGATTTTTAAATAACAAGTCATTGTGGAAATGTGTAGGTAATTATTTATTCATCAACTGACTTCGAAAAATCAAAATCAAAATGGCTGTTTTCAGATACCGTGTCATCTAATTGATGAAAACATTGTGTATTTTCCGGTGTTTCTGGAATTGATACTTCATATTCACGCGCGCGATCATTTACATTATAATTTGTAGATGAAGCTGTAGCAGTACGATATCCCCTATATTGATTTTCGGGGTAAACCGAAGTATAAGCAGTTTGGGAATAACTTGGCGCAGGAGTCGAATTATAAACATAAGGGGATCGAGTTCTTTGACTTATGTTTCTCATCGCTTTTATAACCTCAAACTGAAATTCGACGATATCAGCGTCATTAAATTTTTCAATTGTTGGTGCGATTCCCTTGAAAAACGACATAATTCTACTGTTATCTTCCATTACGATAGAATCAACTAACCCCGAAATTTTCCTCTCAATATCATTCTCTGTGTCTTTTCTCTTCCTTTTTTTCGAGACTGTAACCTTTGGTACTTCATTTTCTTCTGTATTTGGAATATTCTCGTTTTCGGCAAGTGGCATATTTGATTCTGTCAGTCGATGACCCATAATTTTATTTAAGAACAGCATTTGTTCGTAAAATTTATATTTAGTGACCGATTTTGCACCTGAACCAGATTTGTACTCTTTCAGTTTTTTGGCACATCTCATCCAGTTATCTCTAGCTCCACTCCACTTTTTCATTACAAGTTTACCTGAAAAATAAAATGAATTGTTACAGATATTTAGCATCAGGAAATTCCTTCACGGATCTGCAATACACATTCAGAATTGGAATAAAAACTATAAGCTACATAGTTCGAGAAGTATGTACAACAATATGGTCTAAATTACGAGAAACCTACATGAAAATTCCATCCACAGAGGAGTGGAAAATGATAGCCAATAATTTTGAAAGTGCAGCGAACTTTCCTCTATGCTTAGGAGCAATAGACGGCAAACATATACGAGTCATAAAGCCTGAAAAAAGTGGATCTATGTTTCTTAACTATAAACACTTCTTTTCTATTGTATTGATGGCCGTGGTAGACGCAAATTATAATTTTATTTACATTGATGTTGGCGCATATGGAAAAGAGTGCGATTCAGCAGTATTTAAAGAAACACAATTTTGGAAAAATCTCATAGATAACAGATTAAGCATACCACTATCAACAAATAAACTAGGAGCGGACTTCGAACTACCTTATGTTTTTGTAGCTGACGAAGCATTCGCACTGCATGAACATGTACTTTGGCCGTTTGGTGGTCATCAACTTAATAACGTAAAAAAGATATTCAACTACCGATTGACAAGAGCGAGACGATATGTTGAATGTGCATTCGGTATATTGGCGAATAAATGGCGAATTTTGCATCGACCATTAAACGTATCACTGGACTTAGCAGTCGATATAGTAAAAACCTGTTGCTTGTTGCAAAATTTCATCCACAAAGAAGAAGGAATCATTAGTAACCCAGTTGGTGATAATTTGACCACCGATACCAACTTACCAGACGTACCTCGTTCAAATTCGGTAAGAGGTAGTTTGACAGCTAATATGATTCGCAATAAATTTGCAGATTATTTCATGTCATCTGAAGGGCAACTGCCGTGGCAAAATCAATATGTTTGAAACTCACATAATAAATATATATATTGAGTTTCCAATTTAAAAATAAAACATTGTTCACTTACCAAATTCGTTTTTTTCTTTATCCGATAATGTCTCAAAATCGTCATTTAGCATTACAAAGATTTCTTTCCATGCCGCAAAATTTGCTTGTTTATTTTTGTAATTTTCTATAGTCTTGTCCCACAACATAGGCCTATTCTGAACAAGGCTAATTAATAAATCCATATCAATGGTAAACTCCATATTCACAATGAGCAGCACAGGGTAGGTAGAAAGAAATATAAACGTGCGCACATCCGTCGTCGTCAACACACTTCTATGAAATGACGTAGTTCACTGCATCGGACAGTCCGCCGTCGCGCCGAGGGGCAACGTGCGCGCATCCGTTGAGTCACGTTGCAACGGGTATGAGCCCGTCGCGTTAACAAACAGTCACTCTAACTTATTGAACACTGCGCGTCGGCCCGTCGCCCGTTATAAAAATCGGGCCGTTGTCCGTTGTCGTTAACAAGAGCCCTAAGGGACTACCCGTGAATATTATCTTTACGAAATAAAAATAAGGAAAATTTGAAATTAAACCCTATAACCAATCTGTCTGGCCTGCGTGGTATTAGTAGGCCAAGTACCCCTCCGTCTCGGGAGGAGGCCCGTCCCTGCAGGGGGACATTGGTGGGCTGTTATGATGTATATATTACAGGGCTTCTTACCAGTCTTCTCATCATTTTCTTCAAATATATACAAACTCAAAGGTTCATCATCACTCAAGTCATCCAAGTCTTCCATACTATTCAGTGTAGTATTGCTCTGTTCAGTGTCTTTGGTTGTCTTGTGTTTCTCTATTAGTTTTTCTCTTGCTGTAGTCCTAATTTAACATAACAATATCAAGTAAATATGATATTGAAACCATCTATAGAAGAAATAGGTTGAGGAACATTTTTAGATAACCATGGTCTAAGTATTCGAAAAGAAGAAAGACAATGGAAAAAATTGGTACTTGAGGCGGGACCTATAACCTAAGCTTATAGTAGTATAAACTAAGCTTTATAGGTAAAAAAATATTCGTAATTTAATGGTCTAAGTATTACATTCATTATTAAATTAAGTCATGTCAAAGTCACAAACTATCTCTAATAAAAACTTATATGAAAAGAGGAAAACAAAATAAAAAACCGGATTTAATGTTATCTGTTTCGGTACCATGGCAGTCGATAGTGATTCACGGAGCAAATATAAATAAAAAAATATATAAAATATAAATAAATATTCCTCACACATTCACACAACGCCATCTAGTCCCAAACTAAACAAAGCTTGTACTATGGGTACTAAACAATATTTTTTTTACATATTATACATAGAAACACCCAGGTGTTTCTATGTATAATATATTTTTTCATTGGTCTGGACCAATGCAAACAATTATGTTTATGCACACAAAGATTTGCATTGAGCGGGAATCGAGCCCGAGACCTCTGCGTAGCAGTCATGTTATATAACCACTACGCCACAGAGGTCGCCAAAGTCACGAATACGCATTATGTGCGGTCCACATAATATACAAGCTCTGGTCCTGATATACTTTTGAATACATAATGTTATCATGAAATGTTGACTAGCCTTAGCCTAGGACTGGCATGATATTGGCTTAAGTAAGTATAAGTTGTGACTTACGGTATAAGTGTATGTTCTAGTAGATGTCTGTAGGCACGGTATGTTCTCATCATGGCCGGCTCTTTGTGCACTGAGAACTCACTGTCTATCACGGTCACGTTGCAGGTTTCTCCTTCTATATAGATATTGTCGTTTAATAATAATAAAATAACTTATTTTCACTAAGCACCTATTAACACTGTAGGAACAGGCCTCGTAGATGACCTCATAATGAGATGCTAAAACGACCTTACGATCAATCAATCAATCACCTAGCCCATCGCAGTCCTCTGCTGACATAGGCCCCTCCCAACACGCGCCACAGAACTCGGTCCTGCGCCTTCCGCATCCAGTCCGACCTACAGACCTTTATGAGGTCGTCGGTCCACCTAGCTGATGATGAAGGTGGTGGGCCGCCTTTCGAGTTTTGTGTCAAATTTTCTATTTATGCTGTAAATATTGAATGTAAAGTAGTAGTTCCCTAGTCGGCTTTTACAAAACCAGACCGAATTAGGGATCTTTGAAGAATAAGTCTAAACGTAAGTCACTTTTTACAAAGGTATAATAATAAATAAGTATAATTATTATTTATCCAATCTCCTAGTAGCTAACTTAATTGTACTAGTCTTAACATCATATAAACATTTACCAGGCGTCAAAGCTGTGCATACAGAGATAGGAAGTGTCCAATGTCTATTGAACTCGACCAAACATTTCAATGCATTCTCACTGGCTATGAACTTAGTACCATTCTCTACCGCATAGTTGGCAAGCTCTCTATGTATCTCTGTTATTGGCAGTATGGACACGTTTCTCTCGTCTGAAAGGAAATTTATATTTTATTAATGTATAGTGGTATTAACACGATTTGGTCGACAGTATCGAGCAATGTTTTGCGTAGTGTTTACAAAGATTGTTATAGACGTAAAGATATTTGAAGCTACTTTTTAACGCAGGGTTAAATCCCTTTTGTGTTTTCCAGAAATAACTCATGCTTGGTGTATCGTGAGGACTTTTATAAAGATCAAATTAACGTACACAAAGATCAGCCCAAGCTCGAAGAGTTTTATTGTGGATTGCACAAACAATTGGCATAATATGTGGGATAGGCGGCTATGCTAATAAGACCTAATCTTAGCATTCCATGGATTCTCCGTCAGGGTGCCGGGTCCATCGCGTGATAGAGGACACACTTGCATAACAGCGTCTGGGACTTACGACCCAGATGTAGGTTGAAGGAGGCCCTCTTACAACGCGTTAGCGGTCACCTTCACTGTCTGCTATGTTCCGTCCTCTACCTATCCAAATTAGGTAGGAACTTAACAATGCCGTTTTGGACATTCGTGATAGTTGTGTTAGAAAAAAACGCCCGAAGGGAGTTGTTAATAGATGTTTATATATACTTACTTGGTAATACAAACTGATAAGGATGTTTGTGACAAGGTTCTGGTAGTGAGTAAGCACCTATTATGCTTACATTCTTATCCAACTGTGGTAATATGATCTGAGGTAAATCTTTTATGTTCACCTACAATTTTAATTTTATTAGTAAAATTAGTATTGATGTCAATAAAGAAAAAAGTGGGAAATTGATGCCTAATTTCGTAATTCCGTGGTAAGCCCGTTGGTAGGGGTGCCGTACTGGATATCGAAATTCAACTGATCAATTAACTACTGGTCGAAAAAACTATGTTTCTTTTAATAATTGGCCGAATAAACGATATATCCCTTAACGATTGGTCGAAAAATAATTAGATTTAGGCGAGCGATTATTTTTCAACCAATCGTTAAGGGATATGCATCATTTAGTTTTTTCGACCAGTAGTCAATCGACCAGTTGAATTTCGTAATTCCGTGGTAAGACTTGAAACAACCAAGTTCTTTTGGATTGGCATAACTAAACATGAAATTTACCATCAAATAATAAAAAAGTAATAGTAAAGAAAGTGCTATGTCAGCCTCATCTACAAACACATTTAAATATAAATAGACAAGCACCAAAAATGAAAAACCAGATACAAGCACTATGAGTTGTTTCAACTGCCTGCCTGCTTATTAAATAACTAGCTGACCCGTGCCCACTTCGTTGGGCGGCGAAAAAAACGCGTCCTTTTTTTAAACATATTTCATTACTGCTCCACACCTATTAGTTAAAGCGTGATTCTATATAGCCTATGATACTCCCCTAAAAAATGGCCTATTCAACACAGAAAGAATTTTTAAAATCGGTTCAGTTGATCCAGAGATTACCCCCTACAACGTCACAAACACACAAACTTTACCTCTTTATAATATTAGTATAGATTATAATAATTTAACAACTTGTTCATCTCCCAGTGTTATATTAAAAATTTAACTCACCCCTATCAAAGTGCTCCGAAACTCAGCATTATACTTATATCCTTTTATAGACTCCATCGGTATTTGTGCAGCCATATCAAAATTAGTTGGAAAACCTTTCAGTCTCTGTGCCCTAACTTTAAACTCTGCCTCGTACACAGACTCTATTGCTGGTTTAGGGCGTAAGGCACGAGAACAGTGTTGCGTTACCCATTGTGTCTTTGCCCATTCTATGTATTCCTTCTGCTCTTTTTGATATATTTCTTGGAGAGCCTGGAAAAATTAAAATTTTTAATAGGTAATTTTATTCTTCACTTAGTTAGGACAGCGGTAAACAAATAGTTGAAGGAGGTACAGGATCATACAAGGTGGCAGCTGGCAATATCTGGAAGAGGTCTATGTCCAGCAGTGGTGGACATTCAATTGACAAAGTGGATGTTATGATGATGAATTTTATTACTTACTAGCTGACCCGTGCCCACTTCGTCGGGCGGCGAAAAAAACGCGTCCCTTTTTTAAACATATTTCATAACTGCTTCACTCCTTTTAGTCATAGCGTGATACTATATAGCCTATGACACTCCCCGATAAATGGACTATTCAATACAGAAAGAATTTTTAAAATCGGTTCATTAGATCCAGAGATTACCCCCTACAACGTCACAAACACACAAACACACAAACTTTACCTCTTTATAATATTAGTATAGACTAACAGCCTGCTAATTTATTTTGTACTGCAGCTATTAGCTTATCCCAGTGACAGAGGCAAACTTCAGATATCTCATCCTTAGAGTGTCTTAAATGGAAATTAAGGGGCTTTAACTTGGCATTAGAAATCTCTGGCAAAGATATGAATTAGACCATCTGTACAAGGTAGTGTGTGTTGGCCTGAAAATTTCTATTCATCGATGAAGAAAGTCCATCCGTACCGGGATGTTAATTAGTTACTATAATAATAAATGATTGCATTGAAACTTTTTCTGTTCTCTGAAACTACTCATGTATAGACTTAAGGATTTTGCCTTAAATCTATCTATATTATAGAAAGGGGTATAGTTTTAAATGTTAGGTATTTGATAATAAAAATAACAAATTCCTAAGAATATGCTAAGCTTACCTCAAGTGTCTTGTAATCTTTAAAAGAAGGTCTCTGGAAGAACTGCTGTGGTAGAACTTGAGGGTTTTTAGCGCAGAGTACTTTTAGACAATGAAAGTGTTGTAGTTCTGTTAGCACTGACAACTTAGGATACGGAGGTACTGGTCTACAACCAGGAACGTGGATTCTGAAGACTCTTGTCATCTGTAAGAAGAGAAATATGTTACTTCTTTAATAGTTCTTCATGTACAAAAGAAAGTACACAAAATCAACATAGAAATTGTCTTATTTGTCAAAATTAAATTATAATTTATAAGAGATCTGTATACCAATTACCATTTTTACTACCATAACTCATTTCAGGAGCATTCCAAAAGCCGAATTAAAGAAATCTTTAAATATTATATTAACATTAACAAAAGAAGGATTTTGCCTTGTGAGGCTGTTGTTAATTATTTACAAGCAATATTTTAAATTTGTAAATTAGATATAGGTAAACTTACATTTCTATTTTTGAAGACTCTATCCCAATCAATGACATTAGGTTCATTATCATCATCATCATCACTTGATAGCAATGGATCAAAAAACTTATTTCTTAGTATTTTCTCTGTGTTGCAATTATCCAGAGCGGACTCTTCTACAAAGTAGCCACCACTAGTAGATGATGTTGTACACCTTAAAATAAAAACCAAAAACTATAGTTAGTTATAGTTAAAATAAAATACAATGAGATTTTAATAAAAAATAATAAGTAAAAATCTTAATTAGGTGTCAGTAACATTTGTAGATAAAAAAAAAGGAATAGAAAAACAGGTAATTGTAATATTATGAAGAGATTTTCTTTTCTTAATTTGATTGAAAAACTACTCACATAGTTTGTTATAAAATATGGTCACACATAATGTAAAACTAATAATTCTTAACAAATTGAAGGACATGAAATGAGAGAAATTACAGGTTCAATTGTATTAACTTCTGTAGTATTCGCTGTTCCTCCAGTTAATTTTATTTTCTTAAGACTAAAACTTTCATTGTTATGTTAATAATAGCATAACAATTCAAAATAATAAAACTGTTGCTATGAAAATAGCCTAGTAGGAAATAAGGCTTATTTAGAATTAATACGCTAAGATTATTTACATTACGAGCAGGAATACCAACCAAGGATACGTAAAACCGAAATGAGAAACAAAACTTACCAGTCAAATTGTCTCACATGTTCCATCATTTTGAATTATTTTATGTAACACTTTCATTTAACGTTAACTAAATATGCATGCAGCATACAATACACTTATTAAGAAGTAGTTTTCTTTGGCAGTTCGTCTTTTTGTCCTGCCTGCCCAAAAGCATAAGCATAACTTGTCTTGTGAAAAAGCACTTTTAATGTAAGTAACTAAGTATTATCATATTATCATAATCAACAATTCTACTACTATTCTAATACTATTATGAGACACTTTATTACGTGCGTGGTTTTACGATACATGCAAGAACTTTTGTTATGATAATTAATTTGACAATTGACAATTGAATTGACATTTGGTTTTAACCGGTGTGTTATTTTTTTCTTTAAAATATGGCTTCGTCACTAACGGATGATTCTGCAACCAGTGTGTCTGCCAAAGAAGAAAAAAATTTATCTGAATGAATAAAATAAATAACGCTGCAGATAAAACTCTTAACTTAAGTTAAACGCGATGTATACGATAAAACTACTATGTACAAAATAACTGCTTAGCTGGCGCGGCGGTCTTGGTAGCGGCTGGCGTGCGTGCAGGACGTCACGGGTTCAGATTTCGCACAGGGCAATTATATGTGCGATTCGCAAACTATTATCCTGAGTTTGGATATTTTTTGTGTCCGTTGAATTGATGTTTACAATGTTAGCTGTGTTTTAGTAAACTGTTCTCTAAATCAAGCTGGTGATGTGTTATGTACCTACCTTAAACTTTATTGGTTTTTGAAGTGTTCGGCTTTATATATACTTATAAGGAGAAGAATGCAATTTGCTTTCTCCTAATTTGGTGACACCTGTAAAGCGGTATCGATTGTGCGATATTTTTACAGAGCAGTAAGTCAAAACAGAAGGCAATACGAAAATAGAGGACCCAAAATTTCCTTTCTGGTATACGTGAATTCGCAAATTACGAGAGCATCAAGATGGCGGGATCAATTTTTATCAATGTACACACCTCAACAAAGTCTAGGGATATTTTGTATAAAGTTGTAAAACTCAAAAATACACCTGTTTTTTTTTTTTAATTTTTTTGATTCTATTGATGAAAGCTTACTCTTTTTCAACCATTCGAAATTTGAATTTGAAAAATAACATTAAAAATAAAAGATTTACGCGGCCTAAACGTAGTCAAGTTCGAAATTTTCATTTACCAACAGTAAGTTTTGACTGTTTTTTTTGTGTAAAATTTAAGTTTTATAACAATTTAAACACTTATTTCGAATGAATGATATTGTGTGCATCAAGCAGCGGCACCATTTTATCGTAGATGCAATGTTAAGGCCAGTAGGCATGCTTCCAGCTGCGGGTACTAAGCGGAGTATTGCTGAGGAATATCAAGGTTATGGTCACGTTATCGTGCTACTGGTGAAGTGGCTGAAAGATACCACAGCAAAAAGTCTATCACCACTCAACGACATGATAGATTTTTGCATGTTTCCGCGAAAAGACAGCCAAATGTTACTATCATGCAGCTGGTTTAGAGGCTCCAGTTCATGCTGGAGCCTCTTACGGGTGACCAAAATGTCAGAAGTAGGCATGAAGCCCACCTTTATGCTCGCATACCGCTTTGTACTCCAGCACTACACCGAGCGAAACGAGCACGACGACTAAAGTGGGCTCGTGAACATTTGCTCTGCAAAGATATCCTGTTATCTGTAGTGGTGTTTACACTTGGGTCCCGGTTTAGTTTCCACTCGGATTCACGTAGAGAACGTGCTTGGCGAGTTCCTGGTTGTGATAGCTGTCTACAACATCCTCAGGGAATCCATTCATACCACGATGGAACAATTATGGTTTGGACGGGAATTCGAGTCGGTCGAAGAACAGAGCGCCTTTTGATCAGAAACACCATGACGGCTGAAAAATAACTTAACGAGGTGCTAGTACTAATAATCTATCCCCGTAGACTACAATTGGGGCAAATGTTTAAGCTCATGGACGATATCACCCGTCCGCATAAAGCGAGAGTGATGACGTGCTGGTTGCAGGAGCACGACGTATCCAATTTATGCTGAACCACTCAATCGCCTAACCTCAAAATCATAAAGTACGCTTAGGACATGTTCAAAAGAAGGGCTTTGATGAATTTTCTTGCATAAAATTGCGATGGAAGGGCAACTTTTTTTGTGTCCTAGTCGGACCTGGAACAATATACCGCACCAAGACATGGATAACTTAATCCAAGCATGAAAAACCATTTCAGGACCGGTATTTACGGTTTTTTGAATGTACTGACTACTGATTAGTCGCATAACAGTTAAAAACAGATTAATTTTAGCTTAATTTCACTTTTGCTTAAGAAACACATTCATTGTAAGTTTTACTAATTTTCCAAGTTTTTTATTTATTTGAAAAAAAAAATTACATAAGCATAAATAATACTTTTATTTAATTCTGGATTGTAGCCTGATGAATTCCCTTTATAAAAATATAGACATGTTGTATGTTATCTTCAATAATTTTGGAGTTAATTGAGTAAATACCAAATATTCCTAGACTTTGTTGAGGTGTGTATATCAAACGATTATACATAAATATGAATATTATATATGTTTTTGTACTCAGGTCGTACTAAACATACACATTTGATTTTGCTCAAGTTCTAACGACTTTCATATGTTTTCAGCTATAACATGAAACATCAAAGTGGCGGGACCAATGTTTTAATCGGTTAACTTTTATTCGGCACTTACAATTGTAATGAAAATTGAGTACATGTATGTACATATATAATACTAAACCTTCGTGTGTGAATTTCCAGTCTCTGAGTAGCGCTGCAGAAGGTCCAGCCACTTTGACATCAAAGTAGCGGGTCCAGGTAAGTTTAGGCATACTTCCTTAACCCTAAGAGGTACAAATGTGTGGTTTAGGGTACAATTAGTACATATGTAGTACAAAAACCTTAAAGTGCTATATTTTGAATCGGAGACTTGATCCCGCCATCTTGATGCTCTCCAAATTACTAATTTTAAGTATTTGGTTCCTATTAATAATATGCACAGGCGACACGCCTTAACATTTATTTGATAGATGCCAGAACGAATATAAATTGATTTTTGAACTACATAGAATGTTTGAAATGATTAAAACTAAGTAGGGGCATGCGTCCTAATGTTGGCACTGCACCAGATTATCAGCAACCCCAACTAAAACGCAAATTATAAGCTTTCTATTAATTAATTTGGGATTCCGTTTAAAGAAATGAAAAATAAGATCCTTTTGGAATTATAAACTGGGCCAAACTACATTCTTCGATTAAAAAAAAGCCATTTTTTTTAAAAAACGCGGGAGCATGTCCTTCAAATTACTTTGTTTTGACAGTTTCTTATGATCGTAGGTAAGTTCAAGTTTTTTTATTTTACTTTATTTTAGATCTTTTAGATATTTTTTACTGAATCTTTAGGTTTTATTCATGTATAAAATGTTTTCTATGGCTTATCTGACAATGGAAATGAACGTTATCTTGATTTTATGTTCATAAATGAGGAGTGCTGACATCTGGGTTCAATTTTTTTGCGAATTGCTAATTATCGGCACTGGTACTGTTACATGACAAAGTGGTATGTAAAATTGTTAATCCATATTTTTTATTGTAAAGCGTGATTATTTTATGGCTAGAATTCAATATTCTTGGAAAAAGTACTCTATGATTTCGGATTTCATATCCTGGCATGGTGCTGAAACTAACATTGCTATATAGTTATTTTCATAGTGTTGATATTATGATCAAAAGAATGTCTATTATTTTTTGGAATTTTTTATATTTATGTATTTATTTTTCTGAAACTTCGGTTGTTAGGCTAGGTATAAATAAAAGAGATTTTACTATAAACATTGGATTATTTCATTTATCTACCTAATTTTATGTCTAATTTTAAGGTGCTGATAATTGGCTTAGTCAATGCCAATAATTGGCGATGATGGTGCCAATAATTGGCGCCAGGGTCATTATTTAGTCAGACTCATCTAAATAAAATGTGTATGAATAATAACTATTTTTTATAACAAAAATCAATTATTTATTAAATAATGAACCAAGAAAGCACATTGTTATAGTTGTTATCATTGTCATCACTGTGATAAACGATGTTAAAGTAGGACTAACTCTTAAAGTGCTGATAATTGGTAGCATCACCCTAGGTGTTAAAATTAATTTAGCAAACGTTGAACCACCTAGGAATAGAGACGACACATAACATGCTATTTTTGCAATATGAATATAAATAGAAAGTATTATATACTTATAGAAAATGAAGAATGATAGAACTAACAAAATTGTAGTAAGATTTACGGCATAATCCAAGGATTTATTGCGTGGTCTCTCTCTGCTTGTGGCGTTGTCTCCGCGGTAAAAAAAAATCTAAATAAGAAGTACTGAATTATATATTTTACCCTTAGTCCAAATTACTATCAGTAGTTAGAGGCGACCCATCCTTGGAATGGGACAAGGAATAATCGATTTTAAGCTTTCGCGATTTGTATACATTAGGTATACTACTTTCTACTAGAGACAAGGAACGGTCGATAGAGTTATATTTTAGTAATGATCTAAAAATCCATAATTCAAAAGACGTCTCTATTTAGTTTTGTATGCTATGAATAATTTTACGACCCTTAAATATGACCATAACTTTCTGTCACGCTCTGTATAACAAATTATTACTTAACTTTTGGTACACATAATACAGATAACACCAGTGTTGACGTTGTATTGTTTACATTTCTCTAGTTATTTAAACGTATTCCGTTAACTATACGTATTACCTTTAGGCTCCAGAATTAAATGTACTATTTTTTAAACATTACAAATTACGGGGACATTTCAAACACCAATTTAAGAAAAACAAAGAACATCCACACTCAAGACTAGGACTATAGTTTGTGGATCGCACAAAGAAGTGTCCTTCGTGGAATTACTCCAACAAACTGCACGTTACCGTGGCGCAGCGCCACCACCGAGGCAATTGTTGAAATGATAATGAAACAAGTCCAGGAGAGTATTTTAGGTCCGGTACTCTTACTAATTTATTTTGATAATAATCTTGCCAGAGCTGTTAAAAATGATTGTTTAATTACATTCAAATTATAGACGATGCAACACTGATTTATTAATAGTGACAAAGTAATCTGGAAATTGTTATCAAAACACTACATACCTAATGTTATTTTTTTTTAATACTAATCTCGCACTTGGGGTCATGTCCTGTGTTGCAGTGATTTAACAAACATCAATTTAATGGACACAAAGAACAAAGGTCAATAGTCTGTAAATCTGAACTGTTCTGCGTTGGATTCGAACCTGCAACCTAGTGCAGTGTCCGCCGCTACCGCGACCGCGCCGCGCCGCCCGCTACTGGCACTTTGGTTAGGTCGAAGGGTACATGATGTACTACAGACACAGGTACAGACCAGTAGATAGTAGGTACCTACTTAGTGACAATAAAGAACAATAAAAAACACAATAGGGTAGGTTTTCCTCAATTCATGAATTTTGAGATATATAAGGTAAGCCATAATTTATCTTTGCTTGACGCAACATAATAATTACTTATTGAAATAAATAGGCTTAAGCCCAATTTACACATCGACAAGTACAGTAGCGAGTTAAGTAGTAAGTTGTTGATTATGTGGATTTAAATAGATCTCCATCCTATTTTTTGGCGAGTTAAGTTTGCGAGATAGTCCTGCAGTGCGATTCGCTAAGCGTACCGTCTAAGATGCCAACAACGGCGAGTTCACAGATGTCACAACCAACACATCGCCCTTAAAGTCATCGTTATTTAAAACCGTATTCGCTAAACACGATCATCTCGTCGACGATCTCTCGGATGTGATAAGGCAAGGATGTCGGCTACGATGTTAACAATGTTGCTACTTTTTGACTAAGTATAATCGAGAAAATATAGACTAACAAATATCGTTGTTATTTATGACTTTTAAAGAAATATAATTACATAATGTGAATGAATAAATTAAGAGCTAATAAATTCATAACAAATTATTAATTAATGTAATTGTTTTCGACTTGTAAAATTAATATTTTTAAAACTGGCAATGGATTCATAATTTTATTGACATGTGCGAAATGTAAACAAACAGTTTGGAATTTTAGACAACATAAATTAAGTTTTTTGTCACAAAATTCCTAAATATGAAGTGTTTTAAGTGGCAAAAGGGTCTAAGGCTAAAAGTGCTTTAATATGCACCAATGCATGGAGTGTATCATATTAGTGTAGTCTTGATCGTGTCGACAGTAAGTATGTTTATATTTTGTTTCATAACATTTTTATAATTCCAGCATTTTACTGTAATGACTAACCACAACAATATTATCTATTTTAGTGTCTCGTAACGTAGCTCCGTCACCAAGTCAACTTGAAAAGCTAGTCAACTTTTTAGAAGCTAGAAGTTGGCTAGCAACTGGCCATGCTCGTACTGCAAATGCTCGCATTCGCAGTCGTAATGCATGGGTAGAAATAGCAAATGCCCTTAACAGTGATGGTAGTGGATGTATAAAAACTTCAGAGCAGTGGTGTAAGGTGAGTTTAGCTTATTAATAGTATGTTTGAAGTGGTGTGTTGTACTATGTACTTACCTACAAGAAAACTCTACATTGACTGCTCAAACTATTATTTATATCTCTATAAATATTCACAGTATTGAAAAGGCAAGAAAGGGTCAGTGAAGAGGAAAGACAGTCAAATTTTGTGGCTGCCAGGCGTCGTACTGGTGGTAGAGTTGAATATGTACCTAAGTTCAATGACACAGAGCAAAAAATTCTAGCCATAATAGGAGAAGAGAGTTTTGCCTGTGGCGATAGGAATTTAGAAATTAATTCATTTGAGGTTTGTAATATTCACAATTATTTAATTTAGTATACTTACTCAATATAGATAATTTATTTAATTTCTCATCCATATTGTAAGACCAAGCAGTGGCAGAGGTTGGTTCTAATATGAAACTTGAATAATCTCCCAGCATTTTACAAGTAAGATTTTTAAGTAGATGGTAGCTTATTAATAATTTATATTGGTGAAGTATTTAATGCTATTTATTATTTTCAGGAAGCTGTTTTCTTCCAAAGTGTAGAACTACATGAAGGACAGCAAAGGAAAGCAAAGTTTTAATCTAACATTATACTCTACAATTATATATTTATACTGTTAGTAGTGTAACATGTTGTAACATAAATCTATAGTTAATATTTTTATTTATTATAAAATTATCATTACAATGAATAAACAATAGTAGTTTCATTATATTACATGCTCAAAACTTAAAAAATACATACTATATTACTAATAATATTTATTAAACCTGACTACTAACTAAATTAGTAAAGACAAACTTAAATATTTAGTTATTATTCAGTATTACTACTTCGTGCATGACACAACTGATTAATTAAAGTGTCTCTAGCACGGCATCCACTATCCAAATCACTGAGTGTTTGCACTCTTTCTTTTTGAAGTAGCTGAATTAGGTACCCTATCCCCCCACATCCAATGACACCAGGGATTTTTAAGTCTTTAAAGAATCTGGATCATAACAAGATTTGTAAAGATAAGAAACTCTGTCTTTATGATACTATAATTTAAAACTCAAGTATAACTAATATCTGTGTGGTGACGGAGTAAGAGTACAATATGTCACCCCATCTCATGCCATAGGTGTCGTAAAAACCGACTAAGGGCCTATACGTCAATATTATCTTTACAAAATAAAAAGAAGGAAAACTTGAAATTAAACCCTATACCAATCCTTCTGGCCAGCGTGGTATTAGTAGGCCAAGTAACCCTCCGTCATGGGTCATTAATGGGTTGTTATGATGATAACTAATATACTAAGTAGTTACTTGCATTTCTTTGAGGATTTGTCTATCAAAGGGTGATTTAGGAAACTAAATATATTTATTTATGACATCCCTTTGTTTTCTGGCATTTACAACCGTTTGTATGGCCCTTGATGTTGATGATTGTGAGACATAAGTTGTGGCATTCCTACATAAAATCTTTTGGTAGCTCCAAAACGCAAGTGCAAACAAAATCTGAAACAAAAGTTATTTTAATTCATAGATAGACAGTAGTATTTGTAAGTAAGAGTTACTTATTATAAATAAGTAGTTGGTACCTACCTTGGTTCTGTTACTTGTTTACTAATACCTCCCTGGCGTTTAACTTTGGAGAAATATGGGAAAATATCTTGTCCTAATTGTTCTATGTGCTCTTCAATGAGCCTTTAAGTTTTAATGTACATAAGTAGGTACTGTCGGTTTTTAGGATATTCATATTTCTAATTAACCCCTCAACTGGCGGACAGACATATTATGTCTGCGAAAAAAAACGCGTAAACTGGCGGGCAGACATAATATGTCTGCGACCGGAATGTGCCAAACTTTTGTTTATTTAACCGAGCTTGACGCCTTTTTTAAGTTATCTTCACGATTAGCTTCTTCCAACAAAAGTGTTTTGTATGTATTTTGCAAAATACACGAACTGCCATCTAAACAAAAAAAAACATTACTGGACCCAGAAAGTGAAATACAACAATTAAAATAATGGAAATCTACTTACCTTGTCTAAAAAACAATATTTAATATCACTTTGTAGGTTAACAACCAAGAGAACATCTACGTTATTGTAGCTTTATGATTTGACAGATAAAATCGAAGGCGAGGGCGAGGTTGTAGTCGAAGGCGAGGATGTTTCGTGTTACTGAATACCTATTTTCATACATTTGAACGAATATTTTAGTTCCGTGAAGCGCCGTTTACATCGTTGAAGCGCTGCGGTCGGGTAGTTTGATTGGAGCATACGAATATGTCAAACACTGATGTTACAACTGTTGTACTCTTGGATGTAAGGATGTAGACCGTTAGTGAATCGCCCTCCTGTATACCGCTTATGAAAAATATTGCAGAGTAAAGATTTCAATCTACCTTCCAATAAATAGTAACATTGCAATAACGTCAATGATCTACCAAATCTCAATTCTTATCAGTTTCCAAACTTTAATTAGACTGGGTCAATGTCTTAGCAAACAATTTCCATTAAAATTGCGTGAAATGCGAAGCTGCGTATTGTGACAAAGTGTTTCGGAAACAATTTCGCACTTCACCTTCACCTTCGTTGCAGTCGGACTGTAGGAAGTGTTTCTGTTTCAGCTAACAGTATCGGGTCGTTGCACCGCGATGGCGGGGAAGCAAAACCATCGTGCCGCGTAAAGCGCAGCCATTACTGTTCAGCCGTACAACACCTACGTTTGCGCGGACATCGCGATTCCGCGCCAAAACCACGCGTAAATATTGACGATAGAGAATTATATTTTTATGAATGTTTGAATGAACAAAGTATTTTTTTTAGTATTTTAAAAAAGATTTTAGTTTTCGTGCTGTGTTGGTGTAAGAAGAATTCTTTATATCAAGCAAAATGAAATATAAGGTGAGTTTATTTTTTTATTTATTTATTTCTTCTAAATCCTTTTTAAAATATTATTTCTAGGTAGGTATGTAATTGACAAAATATTAATAAAATGTATGTGTGTTGTTATAAATTATGTACCCGTTTTCATTTATTTTATAAAATTGCAAAAAAATATCGATTCTTTGTGTTAAAGTGCCTAGGTAACTAGTAAAGTTCCTAAAAAAGTTTGCCTGACTTTTTGACATCTTTTTTATTGATTGATGAGCCGCGACTTCAAGTAAGGTCAAGTAGATTCCTAATCATTTTATTTTCATAAAACCTTCCTATCATTTTTTGTTATAGTGTCAACGGTTCAGTGTCACTCTTTAGTTTTACCTACAATACGTGGAATAATTAGGTCAATGGCAATTAATGTGCATTATGTTAGTTTTCATACCATTACAGGCGTTCTATTGTATTTAATATTGTTAGAAGCAGGTAGGTATTTGATTTCTGTCGTAATTAAATTCCATGCTCTAATCTGTGGTTATTTTATCATTTGTTGAATATTCTAGTTTTTATATTTCTTTTTTTTAAACCATACACCATGCATAATAAGCTGTGTAAGTTTGGATCTTCTTTGATCACATAATACAAAGGTCTATATAGTAGGTAAGGGGAATTTAGTTCATTTAATTTACGTTCATTTTATTTAGTTGAACACACAACGAAAATCTAATTGAAGAGGTAGTGAAGAAAAAATTGGTACGTATTGTTTCCTGGCTTACACATACCTAGTTAAACCTTAAAACAAAATATTCATATCATTGAATTTTTAAACAGTAGGTACGTCGTATTAGGTAATTTGAAGTAGATAAGTAGGTACTACATAAGACTTTTGATCTGAAAAATAGTAGGTACAATTCGACTCAAACGACAAACGTCTTCATGTAAGTACTTAGGTAGGTAGTAGGTACTGAATAAAATCATAGTTTTTGTTATTATTTAGCCACTATCAAACAGGTATTGTTATTAGGTAAGGCAATTGTTTAGCTGAAGAAAAAATATTATTATTATAATCCTTTGATTATTTACTTATAAGGTTCCGTTGCCAAATGGTGGAAAAAATGGGACCCTTATAGATTCCATATCTGTCTGTGCGTCCGTATGTCACAGCCACTTTTTTTCATAACTAAGTATAATAGCTATTTTGTTAAAACTTGGTACTTAATAAATAGGTTTTTGTTAAAACTTGGCTTGAATACTAGATCTATTCTATTATCCTCATTAAGATTATCAAACATTATTTTCGGGACTTCCCATACTTACCTACAGCTAAAACTCTATTTTTTTTGTATTTTTTTTTTATAACGTTGTATAACATGCATGTTATCTGTTTCAACGCAGTGGATTCTTGTCTGTGTTTTTATTTAAAAAAATAAATTTTACATAAATCGAGAATTCCAATTAAAAGTTCTATATACCTAGTAATTTATTTTACTAAAAATCATTGTTTTTAAGGTCGTTGCCATATTAGTACTGTTGGTAGTAATAAGTATGTATCGGTGTCCCTACAAAATTGTAGGTAGTGGCAGTAAGTAGGTACGAGCGTTATATGCGGGATAGAGGGAACGCGGCTTGGTGTGGATCTGCCAGTACCTACGGTCTTTGTTTTTAGGACTCCGGGAGAGTTTATGAGTATTAGGAATATGAATAGCTTAACGAGTTTAAAGGTTACTACTTTTTATGGAGTAACTTTCAAGATTAAAAAAAAATTCATTCCCTTTAAGAAAGTAGTTTCCGGTAGGTTTGTGTTACTTATCGTCCATATTATGATGGAGTAAGCAGAAACGGGGTCACCGCTCTTACGCATGGGTATCATAAAAGCCCACTAAGGGAAATGTTGCTGATAATTTTATATACAAAAATAAATTAAGGAAAACTGGACTTAAACCCCCTATATCAATCCGTTTGGACAGCCCGTTAGAACTAAGCCAAGTTCATGTCAGATTAATAAATATTCCTCACACTTTCACACAACGCCATCTAGTCCCAAACTAAGCAGACCTTGTACTGTGGCTACTACACAGCGGAATTAACATACTTAAATACTTTTTTTTGTAAATACATACATAAATATACATATAGAAAAAACCCAGACCAATGCAAACAACCATGTTCATGCACACAAAGATTTGCATTGCGCGGGAATCGAACCCGAGACCTCTGCGTAGCAGTCATGTTAAATAACCACTACGCCACTGAGGTCGTCATTTATAACTGCAGGAGTTGAAAATGAGATAATGTAACAGTATCATTAATAAGAAAGTAATGTTTTTATTCGAGCTGGTTTGTAAGGAATACATTCATAATGTTTTATGAAAGTTCAGTATAACAATACTGTAATACAGTAATATTATTACAAATATTATTTTAAGAAAAGAACACGAGTCTTTTATATTGGATGAAACTTACTAAAAATATTATTAAAAAAAGTTATACAAAGATATCTGTGCTGTCAATGTAAAGGGGTTGAGTCATTTAATACGATCATGCAGGAGGGAAGTAAAGTAAATACGGGTTAGTACATTACAAAGAAGTTGTATTTTATTAAAAACCTAACGATACACAAAATTATTATTTATATGTGTCCCGTTAATTGATATTTTGTAAAAGAGAGTAAAGTCATAATAAAAGAAAATGGTATACCACACAGGCTGGAAAAGTAAGTACTTACCTCCTTTTTCTGAGATGTAGCGCCTGTTAATCTCTCTGTATCGATCTTTGCGATATCCACAGCAAAACTCTTTCTAACTTGATGAGGTCTGTCTACAGTAGAACATTAACAATGTATCTATACTATAATATTATAAAGAGGTAAAGTTTGTGTGTTTGTGACGTTGTAGGGGGTAATCTCTGGATCTACTGAACCGATTTTAAAAATTCTTTCTGTGTTGAATAGTATATTTATTGGGGAGTGTCATAGGCTATATAATATATATACCATATCACGCTATGGCTAAAAGTAGTGGAGCAGTAATAAAATATGTTTTAAAAAGGGACGCGTTTTTTTCGCCGCCTAACGAAGTGGGCACGGGTTGGCTACCTAGTATGTCATAAATATAACATATTAATATAGATACATAAACTAGTATACCTAACAGTGAAAATGACAATAGCACTGTTACAATAACAGTTATTTTACGATATAATCTTCATACGATCCATCAAGCTTAGAGGACATTGTCAGATTTTTTGTTAGTCTTCATGAGCTTGACAACGATCCGTCCTGGTGATGTATCTCTTAGTTATTTAACGTTTAAAATACCGTTATTGTAATATGACTTGTAACACTTAGATTGAGATTAGTTTTTTGCTTGATAGTTTATAACAAGCAAAAAGTAATCACCTTGTTTTTTGAGTCATAGATATTTAGTATTTCAATTTATCTTTACTATGCTGTCTAATCTTAAGCTAAGCAGACCCTGTAATATGTACAACAAATAAATGTATTGATAAACCATTAAGTACATAGAAAACACCCTGACCAAAGCAAACTTTCATGTTCATACGTAAAGATTTGCGTTGAACGGGAAGCGAAATAGAGACGTTTAAGCCATGGATTATTTTAATACACCTCTGTGTATTAAATAAAGTAGGTATAGCTAGAAGAAGACCGTTTTTGAATGGGGAACAACGTTTTGGAGGAGGCAGCAATTTTTGTTGTTTCCCACCACACTGAACTAAGGCAACATTAAACGGACGATAACGTAATCACAATGAAAAGTAAATTAGTCAATAGGCACCGTAATACCTACATGTAGGTACTTGTTATTTTTTTACGTTCGAATAATATAAGTCTCATTAGCAGACTACATAGGGCTGCTGGGTTGACCAAGACACAAACTAAGTTATGACTTATGACCTATTAAAAACATTTTGACAACCTTTGACTTACAAATGTAGGCAGGTAACAGAACGATGTTGGAGGCACATTTTAAGATGTCCAAAGACTAGGAGTGTCTCTTGACAAAGATATTTTAATTACATTACTTTCAATAACTAAATTGCTATCAGTACCTAGGTATATCTTTAGAAAGTAACAAGTGTTGGTATTAAATATTATTATCGTAATGAAATATTGATTGTAGAAACGAAATTAGAAAGAAAATGACTTGTTATTTCCTCGCGTGTAGGTACTAATTATTTAATTTGTTACCGTCGATAGTAAAAACAAGTAAATGTTATAAAATAAATAAAGAGAGCTAACTTAGGTCCACACCGTGAGGGATAGATTTTGCACTCTGCGTCTTTTGGTCCGCAAAAGCCGGAAGTTTTCTATATTTCAAGAAATGTAATCAATAAATAATTCAACCCAAGGTCTGATGACATAGTATTATTATGTGAGAAATAAACAACATCTAGAAATTACGTCAAGTTTTTCTTCTGTTGTTTTTCTAATGAAAATATCTATGAAACTTACCTTAGTTCACTTTTGCGACACCGCGGCACCGTATGTTCTACTCAGTGTGTATTCTTACTTCGTTATCAGACGGGAAGCATACAGTTCAAATGTAACATAAGTACTTAGTTATTGTTATCCGGTTTTATACCACAGCTGGACAAAATTAAATGCTCTACCTTTGATTTCCACATGTCTCGTTCCATGGCCAATTAAAGGCAGTGTTTATGTGCCCTCTCGAGCTCATCTCGTTACCACTTAAGTGGGCTGCCGCAAAATCTAATTGCTGATTATACCTACACCTATAGCTAAACTTAAAAAATAATATAACTTCCTTCATTTTTTTAATCACAACAAATGATCAAACAATGACATTAAGAGTCATCATTCACAATTGTCAAGTTCGATACATTCTCCAGGAGACGTACTCGTAAGTTATAACAATAGGCTTTTATTACCGTTACTTACACCTATACGTATGTATATAAGTACTTATGACAGTGTGTGTATTAATTTAGTTGGTGAGTGCTTGTTGATTGATGGGTTTAACTGTAACACATCATATTATTCATAATCCTAATAAAGCTATAAGTGATAATTGAAATTGAAACTGATATTGGTACTCGATGACAAAAAAAGTGTCAAGAGTATAATACAGCTTTGGTCGTATACTGCTTTATCGTACAGTTATATCTATGTTATGATATTATTTCTTATATACTTAAGTAAATATAACCAAATTGATTATCTTCTCCACTTTTTGGAACTTTATATAAGTACCTACGAGTACGTTTATCCGTTAACAAGTGGTACAAACTCTACTTCGCTAGGGACTAGTTGGCACTGTGAAAGTACGTAAAATATTATTAGTTACGTCCCTTCTAAATCTTTTTCATTTAACACTTTTAATAAAATAAAATAAGGTTTAAATTGCAACAAACTGCGTGTTCACAATAAATAGTAAATGTTTAACAATCAGCTGTTAAATCTGTATCCGAGAAGAGAACGCTGTGAGGTGCGCCTGATCTTGTAGGGCTTCCACTTTGTTGCGTAATCCTATACAGACGACTGTACGCTTTTACTATGAATAAGTACTGTAGTCACTGTGGTTCACACATATTTGATACGATCTAGACATTAGTAATATGTTATATTTCTCACATATTCACATAACGTTATCTAGTCCTAAATTAAGCTGATTTTGTACTTATGTATAATTTGTAGATATTTATATTTTTTTTTTTTTTTTTTTTATATCTTTATTGGACAAGATATTTATATTTTATACATGGAATTCAACCAGACCAACGAAAACATTTATGTTCATGGTCACAAAAAAATAAACATACCGGGAATTTTGTTTTACCTATATATCTACATACATTGTCAAGTGGTTACATATCTTTCTGCGCAGAGGTCTTGGTTTTGATTTTCGTTCAATGCAATAATTTGTGTGTATAACATACATGATTATTTGCATTGATCTGGGTGTTTGTTTTCTGTGGAAAATGTTATCCGTATGTTTATTAGTTGTCTATTGGCTACAACTACCCATATTCCAAACTCTACTTTGTTTGGTTCTAGGTGACGTTGAGTGAATGCGTAAGGTATACTTATTACCTATAATATTATATTAAAACCTAGTAAACTACATTACAACCGCATAGTAAAACATCTCCGTAACAAACATCAGTGAGATTATCTCGTGCGTAATTATTTTAATTAACATTATGAATAAAACATTACATTTTACATAATTGTGAACGCACTCAGCTCATCTTACATTACATTAAAATTATTAAATAGGTTGATTAAAGGACCTCTTACACTGGATGCTGTCAATATCGAATTCTTTATTGCTTGCCATAATTTATAAAAGATGTTGTTGATGATTTGTTTATGTGATGTTTTACAGAAATGCCTTATTTTTTTTAAAATTTAATATAAGTATATGATATTTTGAATGAATGGGCCAAGAAGAAGGCAAATGAATTAAATAATGGATAAGTTCTGAGGTAACAAACGTAACTTCACCACGGTAGCCTTATATTTATATCCATCAAAAAGAATAATTTGGTAAACAATGGCCAAGCCCAATGTCCTGTGTTGTGTCTGTAGGGCAGTTTTCCCTCAAAACATGAAGACTCTCTCTAACTCTATCTCTGAGCCATGAGCAGTCTACTGCTAGACATAGAACCTCCCTAAGTTTAAGCCACTTCTTTCGGTTCACTGCTCGCCTCATTCAGCCATTTTCGGGCTCTCCTTTCAGGTTGCCATGAGGACATAAG